>CM022298.1:522255349-524655349 GCA_011799875.1 Thinopyrum elongatum
CTTCGCCGCCGCCGTCGCCATCGTTTCCACCTCCATCTTTTCCGCCGTTTCCTCCCGAGTCGTCCCCACGGTTCCCAGCGCCCGATCCGTCGCCGGTGGCGGCGCGGGGGACGTGCGGCCCGGAGCAGGAGAGCGATTGAGGTTTGGCGAAACGGGAGAATAGTCTGACGGAAAGATGAAGAGGTTTTGGATCGTGAAAGGGTCTCGAAGGAGGGCAGCCGGGGGAGGAGGAGATCGCGGCGGCGGCGGCGGCGGCGGAGGAAGCGAGGGAGGAGAGGGAAGCAGAGGCGGAGGCCATGGTAGCGAATTGGGGGCTAAGGGTTTTAAGTTTTAGGCCTCTTTTGGTTTACAATCGTAAAATTCATCTACACTGAACTTGTCTGGTGGTGCACGCTAATTGGTCAGAAGTGTTAAATTCTGTTAAAAAGTGCTATATTCAGTTCTAAAAAGGTGCTAAATTCGAGTACAAAAAGTTGTTCTTTTTTTGCAGGAAAAAAGAGTTTATTCAAAGTTTAAAGAGTTAACGATCCAGAAGAGCAAGTTTCTCAATACGTGGGGACTATGGTTAAGCCATACCGCGGTAGTACGCTCCGTACGGCTGTAGTTTGCTAGTAGATCTATCACTCTGTTTTGTTCCCTTTTTATCTTCAGGGAAATAAACTCCCTAGCAGACATCAAGACCTAATTTTTGAAATTAGATGGCCATATACCTATCAATCCACATCAGTACTAGACAGGGTCGTCAAAGCCTTCGAAGAATCTGACTGAACAATGACCGGAAGAGCAGTATATTGGATGGCAGTGACATACCTTGCATTAAAGCATCACTCTCGACTTCGAGGGCATCATTTATAGTGGAAGATGAAAGGATAGGCAGAAAATATAACCGACCTATCACGTCTACGCACGATCATACCAAACGTCGTTGAACCATCCTCAATGGAGAAAAAACCATCAACAAAAAGCGCCATATGGTCCACCGGTGGTGGAGGCCACGAGAGAACAACCGCCGGCGGCTTCTAATGGCCTACAAGTGCACAACGTTTAATTGTAGCCTTTTCGAAGTAAGAGTATCGATCCCACAGGGAGAACAGGAACCAGACTTTTGCCTCTTGTAGTGAATTATGTATTTTTATGCTTGCAGATAATTGTAGACTTAAAACAAAGTGAGGGCAGTAATGATTTGTGATTGAGTAGTGAACGAACTTTGAAGGAAATAACATAAAAGTAAATAAAGGGCAATGAGTAAAGTGACTGATGAAACAACAAAGTAGGGTGTTCTCAGGGAGTACGGAATCCCCATTGGTATGTTTCTGGTGCACCTATGCATGGGCATAGTATGTGATGGATACTTGAGCCACTGTTGACGATTATGCTGCGCGGAGCCGGGTACAGTACATGTTCTACTCGAAGTAGACTTCGTGCCGCGCACGCCACCATCATAGTCTCCCCCCATAGGGTTACAACTCATGATAATTGAGGGTTTACCCCTTGGACACGGCCTCTCTAAGGGTTCTCCGTAATTCCCCTATCAGTTGCAAAGGTTAAGAGCAGTAGGCTTTTAGTGTCACCTCGAATTACCTTCACATCCTAGCCCTTTATAACGACAGTGATATACTTCGTGGCCATAAGGCACAAATGCTGAGTGAGGCCCCATCACAACATTCACGAAGTTATTAAACTAAGCATTCAACAGGGAATCTCATATCCATAATAAAATTTTAGATCCTACACATACAAAGGTTCATCCATATACCCGAGAACTAGGGGTCTACTCACATATAGAGGCAACAAACATCATGGCAAGAGTAATGGCATACATGGATAAATGATTCTAATAACACACAAGATGATCCCTTAGGGTTCTTGAAGTTACAAATGATAAGGATGATGATGACAGTGTGGATGATGATGATGATGACAGCAGTGACGATGTTGTAGCTCCCTTATGCGCGGCGAGGAAGATCCCCCTCTTCTCCTTGCCAATCCCTCCTTCGGATGAACTCCGAAGGCTAGGATTCTACTTTCTAGATGAGTTTCTGGTCTCTCTGGGCGTCTGATCCACGATATAATTTCACAGGGTGGAAATAGTTGATCTGGCGGCGGCGATGGCACTCCATACGACCCCCATACGAGCGGACGCGATCGTATGGAACACCGTCTTTTACACTGGATGCGCAGCGACGATTTCTTTTGTGGTCTTCTTGCTTGATTATTTTATGATAGGTGATTGATACGTCTCCAACATATCTATAATTTATGAAGTATTCATGCCATGTTTACAACAATTTTATATGGTTTTGGTATGATTTGATTAGAACTAACCCGGACTGACGCTGTTTTCAGCAGAACTACCGTGGTGTCGTTTTTCGTGCAGAAATAAAAGTTCTCGGAATGGACTGAAAATTTACGGTGATTTTTTATGGACCAAAAGAGACCCCCGAAGCACCAGAGCTGGGCCAGGAAGTGGACGAGGCAGCCACAAGCCTGGGGGGGTGCGCCCTCCGAGCTTGTGGGCCCCTCGGGCACCCCCTTGACGTGAGACCGACACCAAAAATTCCTATAAATACCTAAACCCATGAAAAGAACCCTAGATGAGAAGTTCTACCGCCGCAAGCCTCTGTAGCCACGAAAAACCAATCGGGACCCCGTTCCGGCACCCTGCCGGAGGGGGAAGTCATCATCGGAGGGCATCTTCATCATCCCGGCGGCCACCATGATGAGGAGGGAGTAGTTCACCCTCGGGGCTGAGGGTATGTACTAGTAGCTATGTGTTTGATATCTCTCTTTATCTCTCTCTCTCTCTCTCTTTCTCTCTCGTGTTCTTGATTTGGCACGATCTTGATGTACCGCGAGCTTTGTTAATATAGTTGGATCTTATGATGTTCTTTCCTCTCTACCTTCTTGTGATGAACTGAGTCTTGCTCTTTGAGGTTTCATTATGTTGGATTGAATATTGGATTTGAGAACACTTGATGTATTTCTTGCATATGGATACCCGTGGTGACAATGGGGTATTATATTGATTCACTTGACGTATGTTTTGGCACCCAACTCGCGGATTCCCGAGGAGACATTGGAGTAATCTATGCTTAGGGGTTGATGCACGTTTTCGTCCTACGTTCTCTGATAGAAACTTTGGAGTGATTCTTTGTTGCATGTTGAGTGATTGTTATATTTTCGTTGTTGAGAGATTTTGCACTAGTGAAAGTATGAACCCTAGGCCTTGTTTCTAAGCAATGCAATACCATTTTTGCTCACTTTTGTTACAAGTTACCTTGCTGTTTTTATATTTTCAGATTACAAAAACCTATATCTACTATCCATATTACACTTGTATCACCGTCTCTTCGCCGAACTAGTGCACCTATACAATTTACCATTGTATTGGGTGTGTTGGGGACACAAGAGACTCTTTGTTATTTGGTTGCAGGGTTGTTTGAGAGAGACCATCTTCATCCTATGCCTCCAACAGATTGATAAACCTTAGGTCATCCACTTGAGGCAAATTTGCTACTGTCCTACAAAACTCTGCGCTTGGAGGCCCAACACGAGTCTACAAGAACAAGTTGTGTAGTAGACATCAAGCTCTTTTCTGGCGCCGTTGTCGAGGAGGTGAGTGCTTGAAGGTATATCTTTAGATCTTGCAATTGAATCTTTTAGTTTCTTGTTTTATCACTAGTTTGGTTTATAAAAGAAAACTACAAAAAAATGGAATTGAGGTTGCCTCATATTATTCATCTTTATAATGTGTTTCTTGAAAATGATGGAAAAGAAAATTGTGCTCAATTGATAGAAGAAGAATTTAATAAAATGTTTGGCATAAAATCCTTGTATGATGAGCATGATTGCAATGTTGTTAGTATTAATTCTATGAATATCCATGATGCTAATGATATGCAAAGCCACAAGCTTGGGGATGCTATGTTTGATGAATATGATATTTTTTGTCCCCCAAGTTTTGATGAACAAATTTATTATGATGATAGCATGCCTCCTATTTATGATGACTATGTTGATGAAAGTGGGTTTGGAAGAGTGTCAACTCTAGGAAATAATGATCCCACTATTTTGGAGGGTGTTGAATCATATTACAATATTGATAAAAGTGGATTTGGTGAGGTCATGACTTTATTTAATGACGAATTCACTATTTTGGAAGAGGTTTCAATTGACTATGATAACAAAGTTGCTATCTATGATGATTATTGTGATGAACCTTATGATGTAAAGAATAATGATCACCATGAATCTTGTCATCATAATTTTAATGCTCAAATTGATTATGTCAATCAAGTATCACATGATAGCTATTTTGTTGAGTTTGCTCCCACTACCATTCATGAGAATAAATTTGCTTATGTGGAGAGTAATAAAAAAATTATGCATGTGGATCATGAAAAGAATGCTTTATGTGATAGCTATATTGTTGAATTCATTCATGATGCTACTGAAATTATTATGAGAGAGGAACATATGCTTCTACATATCTCAATAATATCAAGTTTCCTCTTTATGTGTTGAAAGTTTTGAAGTTGCACTTGTTTTGCCTTCCTATGCTAGTTGATTCTTGCTCCCATAAATTGTTTGCTCACAAAATCCCTATGCATAGGAAGTGGGTTAGACTTAAATGTGCTAGTCATATGCTTCATGATGCTCCTGTTATGTTTCAATTCTTATCTTTTATGTGAGCATCATTGAAATCATCATGCCTAGCTAAAAAGGCATTAAAGAAAAGCGCTTGTTGGGAGACAACCCAATATTTAAACCTACTGTTTTTGGGTGTTCACATGATTAGGATACTTTATTAATCATGTTTTATAGCTTTTGTTAAAATAAAGTGCCAAGTAAATCCTTTGGGATAATGTGGATGATAGTTGACTTGATTCTGTGCAAAAACAGAAACTTTTGCGTCCAGTAACAGAATTTTTAGAAATCACTTGATCGTCGAAAAATTATAAAGTTTTTACAGATGATTGGTATAGAAATTGTATACGTTTTCCTAATTTTTCAGAATTTTTGGAGTAACATAAGTGTATCCAATATTCAGATCTTTACAGACTGTTCTGTTTTTGACAGATTCTGTTTGCAATGCATAGTTTGCATGTTTTATGGTTTCTATGGCTTATATTGCGTAATATAAATTGTGAAAATTATAGAGTACAGTAGGAATTATGTGGAAACAATTATTAATCTTGTATTTGACAGTACCCAAGTGAATGATTTGTTCTACTATACTAACCCATCTCACGAAGTTCCGTTAAGTTTTGTGTGATTGGAGTTTTCAAGTTTTGGATGAGATATTAATATGAGAAGAATGAAGAGTGGAAAGAACCTAAGCTTGGGGATGCCCATGGCACCCCAAGTTAATATTCAAGCAAGACCCAAGCAACTAAGCTTGGGGATGCCCCGGAAGGCATCCCCTCTTTCGTCTCCAACATTATTGGTAACCTCACTTGGAGCTATATTTTTATTTGTCACATGATATGAGTTTTGCTTGGAGAGTCATTTTATTATATTAGGATTTGCTTGCTGTTATTTAGAATAATGTTTTACATCTTTTATTTCAATAAAAGTGTCAAGTATAGCCTTTACCATGCTTATTTTGCAAGTCTATATGTTGTTGTTTGAAAACAGAAAGTTTGTTGTTATGTTTTGAATATTTGTGAATAGTAAGAACATTATAAAATCTTGAAATTTTTAAAAGTTGAGATATAATAAATTTTATACAGTGTGGTAATTTTTTAGAATTTTTGGACTTAGGTAAGTATCACTATTATTGCACTCTTTACAGACTATCCTGTTTAGACAGATTGCTGTTATGTTTGCATTGTTTGCATATGTTTGCTTGTTTAATGATTCTATTTGAGGATAGGAGTATTAAATATGCAGAGGCATTTAGTATGCAATGTTAAATTATATTTTAGTGATTTTCTACAGTAGAGAATGATAAGGTTTTGCATTTGATTTATACTAACTTATCTCACGAGTTCTTGTTGAGTTTTGTGTGGATGAAGTTTTTAAGAATTAGGAAAACCGTGATATGAGAGGAATTAAGGAGACTCAAGACCTCAAGCTTGGGGATTCCCAAGGCATACCTAGTTAATATTTTAATAAGTCTCAAGCATCTAAGCTTGGGGATGCCCCGGTTGGCATCCCACCTTTCTTCTTCAACAATGATCGGTCTGTTTTGGTTGAGCCTAAGTTTTTGCTTCTTCACATGATATGTGCTATCCTTGATATGTAATTTTTTTTTCTTGCTGTTTGAATAAAATACTTAAGATCTAATTTTTTTTTATGAGAGAGAGTCTTCACATAGCTACTTAATTATTTGACTACTCATTGATCTTCACTTATATCTTTTTGGAGTAGTTCGTCATTTACTCTCGTGCTTCACTTATATCCTATGAGTAAATGGTTGAATGAATTGAATATCATAAATATGAAATTATATATGTTTCATATGCTTATCCCATGGGGAGTAATGACTTCACATATAAGAAGTATAGGTGGTAAATTTTATTTGAAAGTTAGCAAACACATCATTGGTCACTTGAACAATTCATGAAAGAATATTGAAGGAAGAGAGGTTTCACATATAAATATACTATCTTGGACATCTTCTATGATTGTGAGCCCCATTATTTATTTTCAAACTTGAGAAAATTAGTTGAAGTTGGACAAGGAAGACAACGTAATGAGTTATGTTTGGGTATATTTGTATAGAAGTTATATTGTTATGGATCCCCCAACATGTGGTGCTTGCTTAGGATCTTTTGCTAGCCTTCACCTGTACTAAGCGGGAATACTGCTTGTGCATCCACTTCCTTAAAACCAAAGTTATTCCATATGAGTCCACCATACCTACCTATATGCGGTATTTACCTGCCGTTCCAAGTGAATTTGCATGTGCCAAACTCTAATTCTTCAAACAATAATCTATTTTGTATGCCCAAATCGCTCATGAAGCGACAAGGGGCGGCTAGTATCTTCCATGCTAGGTGGGTTATTCTCACAATGAGTGTTTATTTGCTTGTCATTCATGAGAAAGTGGCTGGTAATTGGGATGCCCAGTCCTATGATCAAAATCAAAATCAAAATATAATAATGAAACAAAACTCCCCCGGATCGTTGTTGGTATGGAGGGCACCCGAGGATTCGGCTCGCCATGGCTTGTGTTTGTTGGTGGAGGGGGAGTAAAAACTTCACATATTTGTTTGGGAACCGCCTATAATGTGTCTAGCATGGAAGATATTGGGATCTCTCAGTCGTTACGTTGACAATGAAAGCATACCTTTCAAAATTATATGCATCTCTGTTTTAAAAGCTTCAAGCTCTCGCACCTCTGCAAATCTCTGCTTCCCTCTGCGAAGGGCCTATCTTTTACTTTTATGCAAGAGTCAGTAGTATTCATTCTCATTTCAACCTCAATTATTCTCTAGTTGGCAAGTATCATGTGGTGGGGAAAGATCCAAGCATATATGGCCATTCAAATATATTTGATCAAGAATTATTATTGTTGACAATTATCTATATGCTAAATAAGTTGGGAGGCGAAACATTAAGCCCCTATATTTCTCTGTGTTCGATGGATGCTATTTGTTCTAAAAATATGCTTTGAGTGTCAGCAATCATGGAAGACTATATGATAGTTGAGTATGTGGAACTTTCTAAATCAAAGCTCTTACATAGACCCTTCCTGAAAATAAGATGAATTGCAATTGTTTGATGACTAAGAGCATAGTTTGTTAGTTTTCAAGAAAGTTTATGGTCTATACTTTAACATGTGAATAGCTTGTTACTTGATCATGAGAAGTTTTATGAGATGAGCTACTGTTTATCATATATAATGATGCTAGAAAAAAGTGTTTGGAACTATGATTTGATCAAACTTTTGCACTATGCTAGCATTCACACTTCATAAATTATTTCTTTTATCATTTACCTACTCGAGGACGAGCAGGAATTAAGCTTGGGGATGCTGATACGTCTCCAAGGTATCTATAATTTATGAAGTATTCATGCCATGTTTACAACAATTTTATATGGTTTTGGTATGATTTGATTAGAACTAACCCGGACTGACGCTGTTTTCAGCAGAACTACCGTGGTGTCGTTTTTTGTGCAGAAATAAAAGTTCTCGGAATGGACTGAAAATTTACGGTGATTTTTTATGGACCAAAAGAGACCCCCGAAGCACCGGAGTTGTGCCAGGAAGTGGATGAGGGAGCCACAAGCCTGGGGGGCGTGCCCACCCCCCTAGGGCGCACCCTCCGAGCTTGTGGGCCCCTCGGGCACCCCCTTGATGTGAGACTGACGCAAAAAAATTCCTATAAATACCAAAACCCCCCGAAAAGAACCCTAGATGAAAAGTTCCGCGGCCGCAAGCCCCTGTAGCCACGAAAAACCAATCGGGACCCCGTTCCGGCACCCTGCCGGAGGGGGAAATCATCACCGGAGGCCATCTTCATCATCCCGGCGGCCACCATGATGAGGAGGGAGTAGTTCACCCTCGAGGCTGAGGGTATGTACTAGTAGCTATGTGTTTGATATCTCTCTCTCGTGTTCTTGATTTGGCACGATCTTGATGTACCGCGAGCTTTGTTAGTATAGTTGGATCTTATGATGTTCTTCCCTCTCTACCTTCTTGTGATGAATTGAGTCTTGCTCTTTGAGGTTTCGTTATGTTGGATTGAATATTGGATTTGAGAACACTTGATGTATGTCTTGCATATGGATACCCGTGGTGACAATGGGGTATTATATTGATTCACTTGACATATGTTTTGGCACTCAACTCACGGATTCTTGAGGTGACATTGGGGTAATCTATGCATAGGGGTTGATGCATGTTTTTGTCCTACGTTCTCCGATAGAAACTTTAGAGTGATTCTTTGTTGCATGTTGAGGGATTGTTATATGATCTAATTATGTTTTCATTGTTGAGAGATTTTGCACTAATGAAAGTATGAACCCTAGGCCTTGTTTCTAAGCATTGCAATACCATTTGCTCACTTTTGTTACTAGTTACCTTGCTGTTTTTATATTTTCAGATTACAAAAACCTATATCTACTATCCATATTACACTTGTATCACAATCTCTTCGCCAAACTAGCGCACCTATACAATTTAGCATTGTATTGGGTGTGTTGGGGACACAAGAAACTCTTTGTTATTTGGTTGCAGGGTTGTTTGAGAGAGACCATCTTCATCATATGCCTCCCACGGATCGATAAACCTTAGGTCATCCACTTGAGGGAAATTTGCTACTGTCCTACAAAACTCTGCGCTTGGAGGCCCAACACGAGTCTACAAGAACAAGTTGTGTAGTAGACATCAGTGATTATCACTTTAAAGTTGTGATTTCACTATCATTTCTATGGATTTCTTCTATAATATGCCAAACAGTCCAAAAGCATTACCTGAGGGTTTATCAACAAACAGAGATGCGCGAACGCAGTAAAATTCCACAAAGCCTACCATGTAGGCACAAAATACTTAGTAAAATTATCACATAAATTGAAGTCATCAGCTTCACATACAAAAATTTGTTCTGATAGCTCACTTGCGGTAATTATCATTATTTTCATATGTATTTTGCCTATGCATCACTAGTTGACCCGCCGAAGGTACCACGTGGTATCAGGCAGCCTGCTAATAATCCTTCGTGTTCATGGCCGGCCCCGGTGTATGGCCGGAGGGGCGATGGCCCAGGGCCCAGGCCGGGGGAGGCCCATGATGTAGTATACATATATAGTAGCCCAGCAAAAAATAGATAAGAAAAAAATTATGAGAGAAAAGAAATGAGATGGGCTAGGCCCATCAGATAGCTAGGTAGTGAACGTGATTAGCCAAGCCTCACGCCAGATGCAAGCCGCACGGCCGCTCGTTTCGCATGTGAGTTGTGAAGTAAATCAATCAAGGCGAGTACTGGGCGCCGGCGCGCCGGCCCAATAGTTGGGCCGGTCGTGCCCCAGCCGCCCGATGCAGCGAGCCGCTGCCATCCGATCTGCGCGTGACCCCATCATCATATCGTTGCGTAGTTAGCACGCGATCGGGTAACTCCCTGTGGGTCCAAAAACAGCCGTTGGCCCTTCGTCATCCTCCAACTGCCCCTGCATGCATGCTCGTGCTGCTCCTCACCTGAGCGTTTGACTAGAAAAATAGAGGCCATGCAGCACCATGTGAACGCCCGTAGGCCACCGCCGGCCGGCCACCCTTACAGTAGCCACTGGCCGCCGCCGCCGCAGCGTCTTCAGCAATTCATTTTGGCCGTTGCAGCTTCAGTGGAAACAGGAGCCTTCAGGAACCTTTTTCCATGTCGGTCGCTGGTTGAAGCTTTTTGCATATACGGTCGAAGCTTTTTTTTACAACGGTTGCAACTTTTTCCGTTACACAATGCCCGCTTGAAGCATTTTTCATCTACGGTCGAAGCTTTTTGTACAATGATTGCAAGTTTTCCTGTTACATGGTGCCTGCTTGAAGCTATTTTTATCTCTGGATGAAGCTTTTTTGGTGCCAGCTCGCGGTCGTCGTGTTTGCAACATCACGCCGCCCGTCTTCTATATCGCGATCACCACAATTGCAGCAAAAAACACTCCTGGTTCCAGCTCGTGGTCACCATGGTCACAACAAAACAAACGTTGTTGGTTCCAGCATCTACGGTCCGCTGGGGTTGCAACGCCAACTCGCGCAGTTCATCGATGCGTCCACTAGCAACAGGCGGCGCTATCATCCCGGCTCGCCGTAGCTTGACATCGCTAACAGCCGGCAGTCAACCCCGTCTCCCCCAAATTTGGACGCAAGAGGAGGTAGAGAGGGGAGAGGGAGGAGAAGGAGAAAAGGGAACAGAGGGAGAAGGAAGAAAAGGGAGGAGGGAATCAGGTATACAGCGCGCGGCATACGTGTCGTCGCCGGCCGGCTGCCCTGCGCTGCCGTCCCCATGGAGAAGAAGGAAAAGGAGCAATGGCTGATAGAGATAAGGCTAACTGTGTTTGGTCGTGGGGCCACCCAGTTGCGTGGTACCGCACGCGTGGTTGGGGTGTTGCACGAATCGCTACGCATAAGATGAAGCGCGCGTGTGCGACTAGCCGAGCGTTCGGCCGGCCTACCGTATACAAGCGTGTCCCATCAATCAAAGATCTCGTTCGCGCTCGTCGGTCCGTCTTAATCCTCTTGAGTCTCAACTCTCGTGGATTGTCGGCCTATCACTTGGCGCCTTGGATGCCACTGCTTTTCGCCGCTGCACGCGCCGCGCGGCAGTCTGACAGCCCAGCCATCCGGCATCCGGCAAGGCGGCAATACATTGTACGTCATGTTCGTTTCATTTTGCTATCTTTTTAGTATTTCTGCCGTAATATGGCATTGTCCAACAATTATTATAGTCAAATCTTAAACTAAAGATGTGTGATTGAAATTTTATGTATCACGCACACGCATACATATATATTGTCTTAGGACATAGGGGCCATGTTGTCGAGTTTGCCTAGGGCCTCCCGAAACACAGGGCCGGCCATGTTCAAGTTTTTCACGCGTGTGGGCAAGTAGGGGTGGGGGTCGCAAAAATGTCCAGCGTTCAACTATCCGACCATGAATCCCTAGCCATTTATCAGCACCCAAATTCGTCTCGCATCGCTAGCAACAAATCTTTGGTTAGGCGTTCCCACTGATCTACCCTGACCGCGATTGGATTGTGAGGCACTTCCTCTAAAGGACCGAAAAAACCCTATAATGGGTATTCTACAAATGCATCGAGCAAAAGAAGTAATCTATGCTAATTTTTCTAAGCTCACCTCTTTGTGCTCATTCTAGGTGTTTGATTTTGGTACCGGATCTTTGTCATCGTCGTCGTTGTTGTCACCGAGGTTTGGCAACAGGATTTTGACAACCCATCTTTTTGTCTCAGTAGAGTATTTCAGTGGCATGTTGATGACACACATGTATAGGGGATCAATCATAGTCCTTTCGATAAGTAAGAGTGTCGAACCCAACAAGGAGCAGAAGGAATCGACAAGTAGTTTTCCGCAAGGTTTCACTGCAAGTGATGTAAGATAGTTTTGGTAGATAGTTTTATAGAAAGATAATTCCGTAATCAAGTAACAAGTAACAAAAGTAAATAGCTGAAGCAAGTGTTCCAATCCTTAATTGTGCTAAAGACAAGATGAAGGCGTTTCTTTGTCACAACCCGGTCCCGAGAGGGGCTCTGGATCTCTGTGATTTCTGTGTTAGTACCTGGATCAATAGTTGACATGCACAGTTGACGATGAAATACCAAGAATACATCACATGTCTTAGTATTACATCGCTGTCAGTGTCAAAACCGGCAGACCTCGGGGTAGGGGGTCCCGAGCTGTGGATCTAGGGTCGATGGGTAACAAGGGATGACGAACACAGTGTTTACCCAGGTTCGGGCCCTCTCGAAGAGGTAATACCCTACGTCCTGCTTGATTATATTGGATGTATGATGTGGTTTACAGAGTAGATCTACCTCGAGATCAGCATGAGCTAACCCTAAGGCTATGAGAATGTAGCTCTAACCCTAATGACTACCACCCTCGGTTTATATAGACACCGATAGGGTTAGGGTTACCGAAGATAGATTACAACAAGGGTTTAAAGAGATACTGCGTCTTCTTGACTTGGAGGGCACACCACGGCTTCATAGATCTCCTGTCAATATACGGCTTCACCAGTCCGGCCCACGTACAATGGGCCGTCGCCCCGAGGACCCCTTAGTCCATGACTCCCTCAGTAGCCCCCGAACTTGCCTCCAATGCTGGGGATTGTCCTCTGGAATCTTCACATCATCGGCTTGCGAGATGAGTTCTTTTATTCCTTTATGAAGCTATATCAATTTCGCCGAACACTATCCGGAACCCGCTCTAATATACTTGGGTCCGGACAGTTTTCAAGATTCTGGGATCCGAAGATATCTCGAGATCGAGGTGGGACCATCAGGGTTTAATGCCGTTCCTCGGGGCAAGGGTTATGCACACCTTTCTAGAGGGCGTGCGGCCCAATGCCGTCCTTCCACGCACCCATCCTTTCGACTTCACGATAATAAGCCTATTTATAGATCCAGAAGGTGCTGAGAACAGTTACCTCCCCCTTCGCCAAGAACGACACCGAAAAAATTCTCCAAAATCATGGCCGATATCCCAGGTTCTTCCTCGCGCCCTCACGACCCGCTCCCAGGCGATTGTTCAAGCTGTTCGGTCTCGCATATCCAGCTGAGTCGCCTGCAGACGCAACGCTTCCTCCCTCCGGCTGATCTAGTCCCAATCCGCGCCGGTCTCATCTCTGTTGATGGCTGTGCCCTTGCCAAGAACTCCCCCGCCCCAAGCAAGGAGGAGAGGGTATGTCTCGTGCCCTTCCTTCTAAGAGGTTTGGGTTTTCCTATTCATCCCTTTCTATGGGGTCTACTAGAGTTCTATGGGATCCAGCTCCACAATCTCACCCCGGGGTCCATATTGCACATTTCCGGCTTTGTAGCCTTGTGCGAGATATTTCTGAGTTGCGAGCCCCACTTTGACTTGTGGAGGAAATATTTTTGTCTTGTCCCTCGCCTCCGTGAGGGATCTATATTTGAGGTAGGCGGCGCCGAAGTATGGCGAATCGCTGGGACAGGGTACCCAATCGGGACCCCACAGAAAGATCTCGAAGGATGGACTTCGGAGTGGTTTTATATTGGAGACGTTCCCCTCACCGATCCAATTCGGCAAGGGCTACCTGAATATTCAAATGACTCGCCTATAAAGCGGTACAACTGGCGGCCTACAGGTCCTTCCCAACAGGACAGCGAAGAAGTGCGTGCACTGTCAGCCAAGATCAGGCTGCTAACTAGCAGCAAGCTGACCATGGTCGAAGTTATGGCCATCGCCATTTCCTGATGCGTGCAACCCCTCCAACAGCGGGGTCACCCTTTATGGTGCTATAATGGGACCAACGATGTGACATGTCACCAGCGGCAAGGGCCAGACAACAAGGCGGCCCTAGCTAAAATGCTGGCCGATCTCTTCAAGGGAGACGAAGCAGAGTTCGCTCGCATGAGCATTCGAGAAGGCTACTCCGGATACAATCCGGCGGACTGGGTAAGCCACAATCCATTATTTTGAGCCCACAGACCACACTGAATTCTTACTGATCGCTACTTGAACAGGGATGGAGGCGTCAGGTTGCGTCCATTAGTTGTCCTCCTCCTCAACCAGAGAATCACTCTTGTGACGGCGATCCGGGGTATCATGACGACCCAGAGACATCAATCAAATTTGAAGATGGGATGTTCTACTTGGAGGGCCTTGATGGCGGCAAAGTGGCTGTAACAGCCGATCACCCCGGGGCTCTTCCCTCTTCCACAGTAAGTGAAAAGAAGACCCTCTCCCGAACAGGGCGCTCGTCTCGCGCTACCCCCCACGTGCTGACTTCTACTCCCAAGGGTCGCCGCACTACGCGCAAGAATGTCTCGGGAGGGACGCGGACCGCGCCAGCTTTGGCCCTTGACGAGAGATCAAAGCGGAAAGCTTCCGTTGAGGCGGGGGCACCCGCCCCCTCGGCCCAAAGGTAACAAATTTCAGAATTGCAGCGAGGGTTGCCGTTGGCACTTTCTTATTAGAGCTTGCTCAATTCTGCAGAAGGCGTATGCCCCTACACCAATCCGAAGATCACTCGGATGCGCCGAACCGCAACTCCGGTCTCAAGTCTTCGGCACAAGCAAGAGCCTCCTCCGAACACGCGGTAGCTGGTGTACCTCCGGTGGACTCCGATGATGTTTTGGTCACTAATTCCGAGGTCGAGAGCGTAATGAACCATCGCCGCCGGAGGGAGACTTTACGTCGCCATTGCAGAATAAGAATTTAATGCTTTTAATTCGGTGGATGCGTACCTTGGAGCGGCCCGGACATGTCTTGATGGGATTGCCGGTCTATTTGCCGCCAAGGTGCAGGTATATAGCTTAAAAGCATATCATGTTCCCTAACCAACTAGCCCCCAAGCCTTAATTCGGGCGGGACGGCCGAGTTAAGGGTGTATAATGATATTGTTTTTGTAGGCCGCAAGAGAGCAGAACAAAAAGCTGTCCGAGGACCTCAAAGTGAGTCGGACACAATTGGTCGAAGCCAAGGCCGAACTGGATGCGGCTCGAAAAGCCAGCAGCGAATTGTCCGGTGAGTAGGAAAGACTGTTTTTGTAGGTATACGTTGTATGCTAAGCATTAACACCGTATTCTCCATACAGCCACGGGAGCTGTAAGTGAGCTGCGGTGGGAGCTGGAGGCTGGTAAACGAGTACTGACGCGAAGTCAGAAGGATAAAAATGAGCTCAAGATAGAAAATCAATGGCAAGCCGAGGAAATCAAAAGTTTGAGAACTCAGCTAGCCCAAACCGTGGAGGAAAACCAGAAGCTAAAAGGTGGCATATTCGGTAAGTACTGATCGTACCGTGTTGTTGACAAGTGTCAATTATGTGTTAATGATGATGTGCAACACCTGCTTGTTATGTCTCCTGACTGGGCGGCCTAAGGAAGAAGTAAGCACTTATGACGGGAACCTTCTAAAGGAACTGTCGAAGACCTATGAAAAGGCCCGGAAAGCCATGAAGAGCATGGCGAAGGCGTTATGGCCGTCAGATGCGCCACCAGAGAGTATGGCTGAACTAGCTAGTCGCTTTAAAGGGGCTCGGCGAAGGTTTGAATTATGGAAGATCTCGGCCTATCGAGAAGGAGCGCGCGAGGCGTGGGCTATGGTAAAGACCCGCTTCACCAAGCTAGACCCAGTGCATATGGCCCGGGTTTGTCCCGTGGGCCCTGACGGCCAAGAGATACCACTAAGCTTGGTGTATGATGACGTGATGCAAGCCGCTCGCTATTCTCAAAAGGATTATGCTTTATAGCAATTTATAGACAATGTCGAGAAGGAGTAATTTTGTCAATTCTATGTATCTATGTACTTTACGTTGACCGTGCTCAATCCGCGCTCTTATTTTTTTTTTTGAAAGAATGTTGTCTTAGCCGTCCATCGGCTTCTACCTCCCCAATCATAGATCGGGAAGTGTTCCGTACTATGTGCCGTGGAAAACAAAGCGACTCTTCGGGAACGAGGCAATCCGGCCATCTGGCTTAAACAGACGAAACATGTGAGGAGAACGATGTTATATTACTGTTTGATGTAAGAAACATTTTCTGATGAAAATAGTTCCTCCAAGGGTTCCTTTCTTCAGGTAGAATGATAATCCGGATACGTAAGATCAATGAAAACCAATGGCTGTGAAAAAACCTTGGTGATAAGCGCGAGGCTATATTTGCTTCCCTTAGGCCGACTTATTGTATTCTGTAAGAACGCTAGCTTTCGGCTTCACCCGTCTGAGGTACGGTCCCGGATGACCCAGTCGTAAAAATCGCAGAGGTGCTCCCTTTACTCCCTAGCCGAACAATTGGGAACGTAGGGGTAACCACAGGAGCCAGGCAACCCGGCTTGGCAAAGATCTTAAGTCAAACAAGTGCATATGTTGGCTTAACATGTTTGAGAAGGATGCAATAAGGACGAATGTGATTTATACATATATTCGGCTCTTCTAAGGGAGCCCCCAAGCAAAGCTGGGTACTACATTTAATGGTGTATATAGTATGAGCTTGGTATGGTTCGGTTTAGCCGAACTAGCACCACGGCGAAAGATAGAAAAAGGGTAAAAAATAAAAAGAAAGAAGAGGCAAAAATTTATGTCGAACTCAGGCGTAAAAACACCGCAGCCTTGCTGCGTTCCATGGGTTCGGCTCGAGGGCATCGTCGGACGGGCGGCGAAGATGATACGCTCCTCCTATGAGTACTTCATTGATGATATACGGACCCTCCCATTTAGGTGATAGTTTATTCTTCTATTTTTCGGGGAGTCGGAGGACAAGGTATCCCACGTTGTATGTCTTTGCCCAGACTTCACGGTTGTGGTAACGTCGTGCTTGCTGCTGATAGAACACGAACCGAGCTCGAGCTTTGTCTCGCTCTTCTTCCAGAGCATCCAGATCATCCTGCCGATCGAGCTCGGCTTCCTTTTCTTCGTGCATGCGCACTCTAGGCGCGTCATGGATAAGGTCGCATGGGAGAACTGCTTCGGCACCATATACCATAAAAAATGGTGTGTATCCGGTTGACCGATTAGGAGTAGTGCGCAGCCCCCATATTACGGAATCGAGTTCCTCGACCCAATGGCAGTCTGATTGTTCAAGGGATCGAACTAGGCGAGGCTTAATGCCGCTCATGATGAGTCCATTGGCTCGTTAGACCTGCCCGTTGGTGTGTGTGTGGTACACAGAGGCGTAATCGAGCTTGATGCCCATTTTGCCGCACCAGTCTTTAACTTCCTGGGCGGTGAAGTTGGTACCATTATCAGTAATTATGCTGTGGGGGACACTATAACGGTGTACGACATCGGATAAGAAGTTGACGACTGGTCCGGATTCTGCCGAAGTGATGGGTCTTGCCTCGATCCACTTGGTGAATTTGTCGACCATGACCAATAAGTACTTCTTTTTGTTTGTGCCCCCTTTGAGTGGCCCGACCATGTCGAGACCCCAGACCGCAAAAGGCCATGTGATCGGTATCGTCCGAAGAGCTGTGGGGGCATGTGGCTTTGATTTGCGAATAGCTGGCATCCGACGCAATGTTGGACTAGTGTCTGGGCATCTTCACGGGCGGTAGGCTAGAAAAAACCTGCTCGAAAAGCTTTGTTGACCAGGGCCCGAGCTGCCGCGTGGTGTCCGCCCATGCCCGCGTGTATCTCTGCCAAGAGCTGCTGCCCCTCTTCTTCGGAGACGCACCTTTGTAAAACTCCTGTGGTACTATTCCTATAGAGTTCACCCTCATGGACCTTGTATGCTTTAGAGCGGCGAACTATGCGTCGTGCTTTAGTTTGATCCTCTAGAAGTTGATGTTGTGTGAGGTAGGCTAGCAGGGGTTCTGTCCAGGGTGGGATTACGGCCATTACCTCGTGTGCGGAAGGCGTTTCCTCGAGTGCGGAGCCGTCGATGACGTGATCGTCTTGTTCATTGTCGGGCGAGGTGTTGTGGGCGGGCTCGTTGGATAGTGTACCGGTGGTGTCGTCCTGCCACACCACAAAGGGCTTAAAGAGCCACTTGAGGAAGGTGTTTTTGGGAACCAGGTCACGCTTGGCGCCCATGCGGGCGAGGACGTCGGCTGCTTGATTGCTGTCTCTAGCGACATGGTGAAATTCTAGGCCCTCAAATCGAGCTGATATTCGGAGGACCGCGTTTCTATATGCCGCCATCTTGGGGTCTTTGGCGTCGAATTTGCCGTTGACTTGTGAGATCGCCAAGTTTGAATCTCCCCTTACCTCGAGGCACTGCACACCCATTGATGTGGCCATACGAAGACCGTGCAGTAGTGCTTCATATTCGGCTGTGTTGTTGGAGTCCGTGTACATTATTTGGAGGACGTACCGAACAGTGTCGCCTGTGGGGAAGATTAGGATGACCCCAGCCCCCAGTCCGGCTAACATCTTTGAGCCATCGAAGTACATTGTCCAGTGTGAGTATGTAGAGTACTCTCGGGGTAGTTCGGCCTCGGTCCATTCGGCTATGAAATCGGCCAGTACCTGAGATTTAATGGCTCGACGTGGCTTATATGTTATCTCGAAGGGGAGAAGCTCGATGGCCCATTTGGCGATGCGGCCTGTGGCGTCCCTCTTATTGATTATATCGTTCAAAGGGACCTCTGATGCCACTGTGACTGAACATTCTTGAAAGTAATGACATAGCTTTCGAGATGCCATGAAGACCATGTAAGCTATCTTTTGATAGTAGGGGTATCGTGATTTGCATGGCGTAAGCACTTCGGACATGTAGTAGACCGGCTTCTGGACTTGGAACTTGTGGCCCTTGGATTCCCGCTCTACGACGAGCACCGCGCTGACCACCTGATTGGTGGCTGAAATGTATAGTAGCATGGGTTCACCGATGCCGGGTGCGGCTGAGATAGGGTTGCCGGCGAGGAGTGTTTTAATCTCCTCGAGTGCCATGGTTGCTTCATCTGTCCACTAGAAGTTCTTGGTCTTTTTAAGCAGTTTGTAGAGTGGCAATGCCTTTTTCTCCGAGGCGGGATATGAAGCGGCTCAAGGCGGCCATGCATCCTGCTAGCTTCTGGACATGCTTAAGCTCTGTTGGTATTGCGAGCTGAGACAGCGCTCTAATTTTGGACGGATTGGCTTCGATTCCTCTATGGGAAACTATGAATCCGAGTAGCTTTCCGGCGGGGACCCCGAAGACACATTTCTCCGGGTTGGGCCATATGTCGTAGGCCCGCAGGTTGTCGAAGGTTTGGTGTAGGTCATCTATCAGTTGGTTGATGTGTTTGGTTTTGACAACCACGTCGTCCAGGTATGCCTCGACTGTTCTGCCAATTTGGTTTTCGAGGCATGTTTGAATCATGCACTGGTATGTGGCTCCCGCATTTTTTAGTCCGAACAGCATGGTGTTGAAGTAGAAGGGGCCGTAGGGGGTGATGAATGAGGTTGTTGCCTGATCGGATTCCTTCATCTTGATCTGATGGTATCCGGAGTATGCGTCGAGGAAAAATTACGAGTCGTGTCCAGTGGTGGCGTCGATGATCTGGTCTATCCTTGGCAGAGGGAACGGATCCTTAGGGCAAGCTTTGTTGAGGTCTTTGAAGTCGACGTAGAGCCGCCAGGACCTACCCTTCTTGGGTACCATAAATAGATTTGCTAACCACTCGGGGTGCTTGATCTCGCAGATGAATCCGGCCTCTAGCAGTTTTACCAGCTCTTCGCCCATGGCCTGCCGTTTGGGTTCGGAAAATCGGTGCAGGGTTTGTTTCACTGGCTTGAAGCCTTTTAAAATGTTGAGGTTGTGCTCTACTAGCCTTCGTGGGATTCCTGGCATATCTGATGGGTGCCAGGCGAATATTTCCCAATTTTCACGCAGGAAGGTCCTTAGCGCCTCGTCAACCGCAGGGTCCAGCTGTGCTCCTATGGATGCCGTTTTATTGGGATCTGTTGGGTGCACTTGAAATTTAACTATTTCGTCCGCTGGCTTGAATGATGTGGGTTTTTGTCTTTTACTGAGAACCACATCATCCCTGTCGACTATAGTGCGTAGCGTTGTCAACTCTTCGGTCACGAGGGCTTTGGATAGTGCCTCTAGGGCGAGGGATGCCATCTTATTTTCGGCTTGCAAGGCTTTGCTCGGGTCGCTTTTAAGAGAGATCAGCCCGTTGGGCCCTGACATCTTGAGTTTCATATACCCGTAATGTGGTATGGCCTGAAATCTTGAGAATGCCTCACGTCCTAGAAGGGCGTGGTATCTGCTAAGGAAGGGCACATTGTGAAATAGTAAGGGTTCGGATCTGTAGTTGTCGGGTGTACCAAACACAACGTCCAGGGTTACGCGTCCCGAGCAGTGTGCCTCCCTTCCGGGTATTATACCTCGGAATGTGGTATGACTGCGTTCGATGCGAGACCTGTTGAACTGCATTTTGTCTAGAGTATCCTCGTAAATGAGGTTGAGGCCACTGCCTCCGTCCATCAGCACTTTAGTCAGCCAGAAACCATCGATGATGGGGTCGTGGACCAGTGCGGCCGATGCGTGGTTGTTACGGGGGGTTGGCTCGTCCTTCTTGTTGAAGGTGATAGGCGTGGCCGCCCATGGCTGTGCGGCCGTCACTTGATATATTTGATTGAGCTCTCGAAGAGCCTTTTTCCTTTTATTGTTTGAGGCGAACATCTCGTATACCGTAAGGACGTTGTGGTCCTGTGGTGAAGCCGAGGACTATTTATCTGGGGGTGTAAGGCCCAGGATTGGCTCGCCATATTTGGCCACTTGTCTTACCACCCAATAGGCTTGAAGTCTGTGGGTTGGGTTTGCGTCTAGCAAGATCGAATGTATTGGGCATGGTTTATCCAGCAACTCGTCTAACATCGATCTAGGCCTAGTTTTCTTTTCATTAGGCTCGCGCTCCGGTGACCGATTTGTGTAAGCCCATTTAAGGCGAGGCCTTCCATGATGCGCGGCGGGCTGTGGCCCCGTGTTCAGCTATTGTGCCCTCCATGTGTTCTCCATGGTGCAATATTTGCGTACCATGTCTGATAGTTCGATGAAGCTTTGAATTTGGCGACGCGCGAGAGCGTTTAAGAGGCCCTCATCCCTGCAGTTAAACTGGAAGGCTTTAATTATTTCTTTGTCATAGCAGGGTGCCATCCTGTTCTTTACCAGGAGAAATCTAGCCCAATAATGGTGGACTATCTCGTTTGGCAGCTGTTTGACGTACATGAGATCCCATATGTCTGGATTTCCCGAATCCGGAGAGTATTCCGTGTGGTGGGCGGGCGGGAAAATTTCGAGAATTCCCTCCTGCCGCAGACCCAGACTATCCTTAATGGGTGTGTGAGTAATGTCTGGTTCTGACCGCACAGGGCTCGGATCCGAACTGGTGTGTGGCCGGATAGGCTCGAGGCCGGGACTTGTGCTGGGGGTTATGTCCGGACATACATCCGGGCTGGTGTCTGACTCCGAGCTGGAGATTTGAGTGTACACTGTCTTTAGCTTACAAGGCTGTGGCCCCTCCAGGGCCTCTTCGGCTGTGGCGACAAGGTGCGTGACCGGAGGGGTGTTGATTTCTCGGTTGTCGGGTTTAAGCCCGATCCAATCGTAGGCCGTGGGCCTGACAACAGAGATTCCCATTGCACGGAATAGACTTGCCAACTGATCTGCCGGCTGGGCACATGGGGGTGCCAGGCACTCCGGCGACTCGGTGGGAGACCTTGCAGGCGGTCTGTCGAAGTCGGGCTTCAGGGCCGGACTCTGAGAGATGCTGAATTTTTGTGAGTTCGCTGGTCCTGGGGTCGATGCCCCTGAACCAACGAGTCCTTAAATGGGGGTGAAGCCTTTGATCTGGTCGAGGCGACTAGTGGGATCGGCGTGCACTAATATGCCGCCAAAGACGAGGAGGTGACCAGGGGCGATGAAGCCCTCGGTACGGATGTGGTCTCCATCGACCGATCGAACCATCGACTCTTCTGGCGATCTCACAGCGGAACTCTCAATGAAAGCACCAATGTCAGTGTGAAAATCGGCAGACCTCGGGGTAGGGGGTCCCGAGCTGTGGATCTAGGGTCGATGGGTAACAAGGGACGACGAACACAGTGTTTACCCAGGTTCGGGCCCTCTCGAAGAGGTAATACCCTACGTTCTACTTGATTATATTGGATGTAAGATGTGGTTTACAGAGTAGATCTACCTCGAGATCAGCATGAGCTAACCCTAAGGCTATGAGGTAATGAATGTAGCTCTAACCCTAATGACTACCACCCTCGGTTTATATAGACACCGATAGGGTTAGGGTTACCGAAGATAGATTACAACAAGGGTTTAAAGAGATACTGCGTCTTCTTGACTTGGAGGGCACACCACGGCTTCATAGATCTCCTGTCAATATACGGCTTCACCAGTCCGGCCCACGTACAATGGGTCATCGCCCCGAGGACCCCTTAGTCCATGACTCCCTAAATCGCAGATCCAATGCTCTACAATATGCACCTGCTTAGCTCATGGGCTAGCTTACAATACGATCATGCAACGGAGATAATTTTCTAGTCTTGTGTCATCCATCCACTCACAAGCTAGAGTTTAGTATAGTGTCGTAACCCTACTTCGTAAATTTTTGATACGGTAAACCTGCAATATGATACGTTGTAGCCACAAGGGTCAATACATTGAATGTATTGGCAATCTTCACTAGGATTGGCTTGTCGGAAAATAAATATGCAATATGGTGTGGCTGTTTTTCCTTTTGTGCAAAAGAGTTTTTCCCTACCTTTATAATAGTGGTCTACCCTAATAGCTGGACATATTGCATCATACAGTAGTCTTGGATAATCATACCCCGCGATCATCCATAAAGCATTTGAGTATGTTGGCTTCCGCATCATACAGTTGCCCCAAGCCAAGCTCCGGAGTCCCTGGTCCATCCGCAGTTATCTGAGCTGGGTCCATACTCCCGTTTGGTTCAACCCATCAAGTTTTATTAGAAGAGGTGATGAGTTTAAGCTAGCAATTCTCATATGAGTTGATGTAGGATCGGGAATATAAGGTCTAGAGGAGGGTGAATAAACTCTTAACCAACCAAAGTTGCAGTTTTTAGTTTTCTTGAAGTTTAGGCAGATTTTGGCACTAGTTAAGATACACCCAAAACTTACTACACATCCATATCTAGAGACAGAGCAGTGGAAAGACCACAACATGCAATTATGTGGAAAGTAAAGGAGTAGAGATGGAAAATCAAACGCAATGAAGACACAATGGTTTTTGGCGTGGTTCCGATATGTGGTGATATCGTACGTCCACGTTAATGGAGACTTCAACCCACGGAGGGTAACGGCTACGCGAGTCCACGGAGGGCTCCACCCACGAAGGGTCCACGAAGAAGCAACCTTGTCTATTCCACCATGGCTTATACTATAGGATCGAAGAAGATAGGTCTAGAGGGTGGGCGGGGAGGGGGGTGAATAGACACTTAACCAACCAACGTAACAATTTTTAGTTTTCTTGAAACTTAGGCAGATTTTGGCACAAGTTAAGATAACACCAAAACTTCCTACACATGCATATCTAGAGATAGAGCAACGAAAATAGTAAATCATGCAATTGTGCAAAAATTAAGGGGTAGAGTTGGAAGATCAAACGCAATGAAGACACGATGATTTTTGGCGTGGTTCCGATAGGTGGTGCTATCGTACGTCCACGTTGATGGAGACTTTAACCCACAGAGGGTAAAGGTTGCGCGAGTCCATGGAGGTCTCCACCCACGAAGGGTACACGAAGAAGCAACCTTGTCTATTCCACCATGTCTTACATCCACGAAGGACTAGCCTCACTCGGGTAGATCTTCATGAAGTAGGCGATCTACTTGCCCTTACAAACTCCTTGGTTCAACTCCACGTGATCTTGGAGGCTCCAAAGTGACACCTAACCAATCTAGGAGACACCACTCCCCAAAAGGTAATAGATGTTGTGTTGGTGATGAACTCCTTACTCTTGTGCTTCAAATGATAATCTCCTCAACACTCAATTTCTCTCACACAGATTTGGCTTGGGTAGGAGAAGGATTGGAGTGGAAAGCAACTTGAAGAGGCTAGAAATCAAGTTTCAAATGGTAGGAATGGAATCTCTTGATCTCAACACATGAGTAGGTGGTTCTCTCTCAGAAAATGCATGGTGGAAGTTGTGTTTCGTTCTGATGGCTCTCTTTGAGAGTAAGAGGTGGTGGAGGGGTATAAATAGGCAGGACCAAAAATCCAATCGTTACAAGTCTTTGACACAACTCGGTGGCACCGATATGAAAATATCAGTGAGACCGACTAGTGCAAAAGACTTGACCGTTAGCGTTTTCGGTGAGACCGATTATACCATCTCGGTGGGATCGAAGTGCAATGGCTAGGGAAGAGCCTCATCTCGGTAATTCCGGTCGTTTTGTCTCGGTGATTCTGAAATGAAATGACTTCATCACAGAAACATGGCAAGGCCTTCTCTGTGGGACCAAGTGCCATTTCGGTCAGACCAAAATTTTAGGGTTTTGGCTGTGATAGTAGGATGATCATCTCGGTGGGTCCGAAATGGATTGTAGTGGGACCGAAATGATGAATTAGGGTTTGGACATATGTGTTTGTGGGAAAGTGATGGAGGGTTTTTGGAGCAATATCACTGAGCACTTTGAGCAACAACCACATCAACAATACCTCATCCCCTTTTAATAGTATTGGCTTTCCTAAGGGACTCAATGCGATCTTGGATCACTAAACAAAAAATGTAGAGTCTTGGGGTAGCCAATTCTTGTTCTTCACATTTTGAGGGGGTCCACATCCTCATGTCCTTGCCATGCCGTTGTTGGACTTACCTGAAATATTCTAGGTAAAACTCTTAGTCCAACAATATGTATGTTGACATTGATTACCAAAACCACCAAGGGAGCAAATGTGCTTCCAATCTCCCCCTTTTTGGTAATTGATGACAACATACATCAAAGCTTCAAACAAGAATATAGAAGGTAGTACATTAAAGCTTTGAAGGAACATGTAACATACATAAACTCCCTCTACAAGTGTGCAATCATGCTTATGATGAAAGCTAAAGAGATGTGAATGCACAACAGGAAGGAATGCGTATTGAGTTACATGTATCTTGGCTATATGCATCAGAGCAATATGATGAAATATGCACCTTCATGTCCATGATTCCTTCTTGCAAACAATATGTGCAATAAGCAAGAGATCATCATGTACATGAGTGATATGCATATACTTACCTTGAGGTTCTTGAACTGGTTCTTAAAGAAATAAGCTTGGGATAACACAAGAAAATTTCAAACAAGAAAGAGATTACAAGTACCACAAGAATACCAAGACTGGGATGACATGTATTTGGTGAGTGTCACTAGATGAGCACTCTTTTAGGTGCAAACATGTCCCCAAAGGATTTAATAGGATCTGCAATAAGATTTCAAGGATTTTGCTCCCCTAAACTTAAACTTCCTCTCCCCCTGAATCTAGCATTGGACAATGGGAGTAGATAGGGTGAGACAAAATCAGAGCAAAGTCAGAGTAAATGAGAATTGATTTCTTCAACAACATATCTCTCCCCTCTTAGAGACATGTAAATTCTTTCCTCTTCAAGTAATGCATCTCTCTCCTCCTTTCTTAGAAGATATTTGAGGATAGGCTTTGATGTGCATCTCTCTCCTTCTTTGACATCAATTTTCAAGAAGGGTAGGCTTAAAGGTTGTCAGTCAAGTGAGTGTGGTCCTGGAGAGGCACATAGGCATAGTGTAACTTTAGATGCAGACAGAGGGAAAAGAATCATTGAGTGGAGCTGGAAAGAGAGAATAAGTGGGTCTGTCAAAACATTTTTTCAGCAGTGAAGTCGGTGACTCTAATTGATTTTGATCGGTGGCTCCGAGATTGAGGGATCACAAAAGGACCGCATCGGTGGATCCGACTTAGTCCTTTTCGGTGGAACAGATGAAATGTGTGCATGGTTTATTTGCACTTCGGTGTGACCGATGGGTTTCAGATTAGAGAGATTGAGTTCAGCATAGAAGGAAAATTTTGTCAACTTAGCTCACTTGCAACAGAGCTCTCACAAAGATTTTTAGGGAATTCGAAAAGGATTTGCAATGAATTTACCAGAATCTGACTATAAGAGAAAGAACACATAAACGAAAGAGAAGAAACCTAGATGAAGTTTTTTTTAGCAAAGGAAAAGCAAAAAGAAATGCAAACAAGGAAAACACTAGGGAACTTCATCTAGAAGGGGGTCGACGACTAAGTCACCTATGTTAGAGTATATTGACTTAGGAGTCAAGTGAGATCACTTGATCATATGTCATACTCATCGTTAAGCTCAAAATGGGGTTACCATTTCTCATTTAAGCGTTTCAATGTATTCACATCTTATTGAGTTGCTTTTAACTCATGACTTGGAGCAAAGCTTCTCTACGATGTGAGGACTTACAATGGGTTTTTGGTGAGATCCATGTAGTTGAACTTGAGGTAGATGCTCATGGAGTGGACATTTGAGCAATCCTTTCATTTGTAGCTCATCTTCCTACATGGGTTAGTTTTGCAAGGAACAACATATATATATATATATATATATATATATATATATATATATCCATTTTGACAAGAGTGAAACATAGAGTCATATAGTGTCAAAGGATATGTTTAGTTGTCTTGTTCTTCGAGCACACCAAAGGTGTAGATACTTCGTTCAATCTTCTTTGCTCTAGATATGAATGTTGAGAGCAAGCTTTATGAAATAGTACATATCCAAGTACCTACAAGGGTTGGATGCAATACAAGGGAGCAAAGTGTCCAAGATATGAAATGATCATTATAGGAATGATATCAAGGATTAGTCAAAATAGCTCATGCCCTTGCATGCATACAAGTGAGTGTTTTGTTCACGTTGGAAGCATCAATGACGTTCAACTCACTTCTCAAGTGAAAAAATATCTTTTCATCAAGAGGTTTAGTGAACATATCTGCCAATTGTTTGTTGGTACGAACATGCTTAAGGTCAATGTCACCCTTAGCAACATGGTCTCGAATGAAATGGTGACGAACCTCAATATGCTTAGTTCGATAAGGTTGCACGGGATTGTGTGCAATCTTAATAGCACTCTAATTGTCACAAAATAATGGCACATGTTTCACATGTATCCCATAATCTTTGAGAGTTTGTGTCATCCATAGTAATTGAGCACAACATGATCCCGCGGCGATGTATTCCGCTTCGGCGATGGATAGAGATACCGGATTTTATTTCTTGGAGGACCAAGACACCAGTGATCTACCAAGAAATTGACATGTACCCAAGGTGGATTTTATATCAACCATGTCTCCGGCATAGTCCAAGTCGGGGTAGCCAAAAAGTTTGAATGAAGATCCTTTAGGGTACCAAATGCCAAAATTTGGTGTATGTATCAAGTATCTCACAATTCTTTTTACGACCTTAAGATGACACTCTTTGGGTGCCGCTGGATATCGTGCACACATGCACACACTTAGCATAATGTTGGGATGAGAAACACATAGATATAGCAAAGAACCGATCATAGATCGATAAACCTTTTGATCAACGGGTTTGCCATCCTTTGATAAGTCAAGATGTACGGTGGTAGGCATGGGGGTTTTCATCCCTTTGATTTCTTGAATGTTGAACTTTTTAAAAAGATCTTTGGTATAATTTGTTTGTGAGACAAAGGTAACATGCCGAGTTTGCTTTATTTGCAAACCAAGGAAGAATTTTAGTTCACACATCATAGACATCTCATACTTCTCCGACATAAGCCTTCCAAACTTTTCACTAAAGAGAGGGTCAGTAGGTCCAAAGATAATATCATCAACATATATTTGGCACACAAATAGTTCACCATTTACTCTCTTAGTGAATAAGATTGAATCAATTTTACCAATCTCAAAACCTTTTTCAAGAAGAAACTTTGTCAAGCATTTATACCAAGCTCTAGGAGCTTGTTTGAGACCATAGAGAGCTTTGTGAAGTTTGTAGACATGATTTGGTTTCTTTTGATTGACAAAGCCGGGAGGTTGTTTTACATAAACTTCCTCCTCAATTTTACCATTTAGAAAAGCACTTTTAACATCCATTAATAAAGGGTGATATCATGGTGATTGGCATAAGCAAGTAAGATGTGAATAGACTCAAGTCTAGCAATGAGGGCGCAGGTCTCACCATAGTCCATACCTTTGACTTGGGTGTAGCCTTGTGCAACGAGACGGGCCTTATTGCATATGACTTGTCCATCCTTATCTTGCTTGTTCCGGAACACCCATTTTGTTCCGATGACATTTTGTTCATCTTTAGGCTTCTCAACCAATGTCCACACTTGGTTTCTCTCAAAGTTGTGTTGCTCTTCATGCATGGCGTTTACCCAATCGGGGTCCTCAAAAGCTTCGTCAACCTTCATAGGCTCAATACTAGAGATGAATGAGTAATGCTCACAAAAGATAGCTAAGCGAGATTTAGAGCGAGTAATTCTCCCGGATTTAATGTCGCCAAGGATTTGTTCGACGTGATGATGCTTGTAAATCCTTGCTCTAACTCGAGGTAGCTTTTGCTTAGGTCGTGTTGAAGCATCCTCATCATCATCCTCTTCTTCATTGTTGTTGGTGTCATTGTTCACTTGTGGAGGTGGAGAGGGAGGTTGAGGTGGATCATCTTGTTGTACTTCCTCATCCCCTTCGTCTTGACGTGTTCCACTTGTGGATGCCTCCAAGTCAACTTGTGGTTCACCTTGATGTGAAGTTAAGGCTTCCACTTGAATGGACGAAGTGCTCTCCTTCACCTTCATTGGACGTATCTTCCCAATAGACACATCTTGAATTTCTTCCGAAGGATCTTTGTCTCCTACATCAATTGGAAATTGCTCTACTTGCGAGCTGTTAGATTCATCAAACTTCACATCTACCATTTCTTCAACCTTTCGGGTGAAATTGTTGTAGACACAGTAAGTGTGAGAGTTTGAGCCGTAAGCGAGTAGGAAACCTTCATGAGATTTAGGAGCAAACTTTGAACAATGATGCTTTATCAAGAATGTAACACTTTGAGCCAAATACTCAAAACTATCCAACTTGGGGTTTGTTACGGGTGAGTAGCTCGTATACCGTCTTGCCCAGAAGCTTGTGAAGGTAAAGTCGATTCGTAGCATGACAAGCCGTCTCAACCGCTTCCGCCCAAAAGTGTCTTGGTGTCTTGTATCCATCTAGCATCGTGATAACCCACAAGTATAGGGGATCGCAACAGTTTTCGAGGGTAGAGTATTCAACCCAAATTTATTGATTCAACACAAGGGGAGCCAAAGAATATTTGCAAGTATTAGCAGTTGAGTTGTCAATTCAACCACACCTGGAGACTAAATATCTGCAGCAGAGTGATCAGTAGCACAGTAGTATGGTAATTTGATAGTGATAGCAGCGATAGTAACAATAATAGCAACGGTAACGGTAGTAGCAGTAGTTTTGTAGCAACTGTGACAGTAGTAGCAACAGTAGTAACTTAGCAAGAGATAATATGTGAAAAGCTCATAGGCATTGGATCGGTGATAATGTTGGTGATAGAGGCAAAGGTGTCCCATCTTTCGATGAGATGATGATTATCGTTTCAGAGGAGTAGACTTTCACGATCCGACTACGAACGTGCGAGGACGTCACGCCTTAGCAATCGCTAAACCAACTCCGAGAGGTTATTAACTACGCTGGAGCATGATCAACCTGACCACGAAGGTCTATTTCCTGCAAGCAAACGAAGAACAAGCAAGAAACTAAGATTGCAATCTGGATATTGCGAATATAAGATGAAAGCTTTATTGATAAAGCTGGGGTTCTGTGACGTCTTGGTCTGGTCATTGAACACAAATGAAGTACGCGAAGTTGCAGCTATGACAAACTTTTAATCTAAACAAAACCCAAAGTCTAAACGACGCCCTAAGGGCTGTATATATGGAGGAAGAGGGGGGAATTTCGTGGCCCTTGGAGGAGGGGTCCGAAACCAACCCTAACTCTTGTTTCCCCACACATACGGACTCTAAAAACAGCCTATACTCAAGTATTTCCAAATTACATGGGCCTGGCCCAATAATAAGGCGACGCAGCACCTATAATAGCCTCTGGACGAAATTTAGGAAGTGGCATCTTGTATATTTCGTCCAAGCCTTCATGCACTCATTATGGTGGCTTCAAAGTCCTGAAATCATCACTTGAAACTCCATTCTTGTTCCCCTGGCGCATGCCATCATCTCCATGCTTGAACTTGCTACAAGGTTCATCTTTCTTGTCCAAGCTAGGCCCTTCATTTGTAAGCAAAACAAATGTATCCAATTTAGGCAGCATCATATTCTCATAAACATTAGAATCGTTACGAAGAAACAAAAGTATCGGGTAATTCAATTGGCGTGCGCGAGCTCTAGTAATTGGTCCAGTATGTATAGCAGTAGGGGCTGTGGGTGTAACAATGGTATTGATGTCCTCATCATCCTCCCCTTCTTGAAATGAAGTCGTCCTCGACAGAAGCTCATCTTCCTCACCCAAATAAGGCTTCAAATCTACAATGTTAAAAGTGGGACTAACCCCAAAATCTGCAGGCAGCTCAAGTTTATATGCATTATCATTTATTTTCTCTAACACCTTAAAAGGACCATCAGCATGTGGCATTAGCTTTGATTTGCGCAAATCAGGAAACCTATCCTTACGCAAATGTAACCAAACAAGATCTCCAGGTGCAAACACAACATGTTTTCTACCCTTATCTCCAGCAAGTTTATATTTAGCATTCATACGCTCAATGTTCTTTTTAGCTAACTCATGCATGTTTAAGACCAATTCAGCATGTTGCTTAGCATCAAAATTAACCTTCTCCGAAGATGGAAGAGGCAACAAATCAATTGGTGCACGAGGTAGGAAACCATACACAATTTCAAAAGGGCACATCTTAGTAGTAGAATGCAGCGAACGATTATAAGCAAATTCAATATGAGGCAAGCATTCTTCCCACATTTTCTTGTTATTCTTCAAAACAGCCCTAAGCATAGTAGATAATGTTCTATTGACTACTTCAGTTTGTCCATCAGTTTGGGGGTGACAAGTAGTACTAAAAAGTAGTTTAGTCCCCAACTTAGCCCATAAACATCTCCAAAAGTGGCTAAGAAATTTAGTATCACGATATGAAATAATAGTATTTGGCACACCATGCAAGCGAATAATTTCACGAAAGAACAAATCAGCAACATTAGCAGCATCATCGCTTTTATGACATGGTATGAAGTGTGCCATTTTCGAAAATCTATCCACGACAACAAATATGATATCCTTCCCCTTCTTTGTTCGAGGTAATCCTAAAACAAAATCCATAGATATATCCTCCCATGGAACACTAGGTACAGGCAAAGGCATATATAAACCATGAGGATTGAGTCGTGACTTAGCTTTTTGACATGTAGTGCAGCGAGCAACAAAACGCTCAACATCCCGTCTCATCTTTGGCCAAAAGAAATGTGTAGCAAGTACGTCCTCCTTCTTCTTCACGCCAAAGTGTCCCATTAATCCTCCTCCATGCGCCTCCTGCAACAACAAAAGACAAACGGAGCTAGCTGGAATGCATAGCTTATTAACACGGAACACAAATCCATCGTTAACGATGAACTTATTCCATGTTCTTCCTTCTTTATAATTCTGCATTACATCTCTAAAATCAGCATCATGCACATATTGATCTTTGATGGTCTCCAAACCAAATATTTTAAAGTCAAGTTGTGAAAGCATAGTATAGCGACGAGACAATGCATCAGCAATCACTACAAAAAAAATACACTTCCATGATGATACGTGTTTGTCACAGTAGGTCACGTTTTCTGTCATGCATGTACATCCATGACGATTTTATGACAGAATCAAGATAGTCATACCTGTGCTGTTGTAGAAGTGTTCCATGACATTACCAAAATTATCATCACGGAAGTGTCCACTTCCATGACGATAAATCGCGTGTCATAGAATTGCTTTCATCAAGGGTAACCGACACGTGGCATCCACCGTAACGGGTCGCTGTTAAGCTATCGGGTTCCGGTTTGGATCCGATAACCCGTTAATAGCCCAGACCAATGGGGATTTTCCACGTGTAAAATTCTCAATGGCCAGAGGAACCACGTGTCGGCTCACCGTTGGGACAGATGTCATCCACTCATTGGCCCGAATGCGCCTATGATACATCGACACGTGGCACGGCCCAACAGAGGCCCATTCCTGTGAAATGTCCGGCCCGTTTGACTTGGTTAAAAGGTAGCGGGCCGGCCCATGGAAAGCCTGTTAACGGCCTATTCACATATAGCCCATTTACAGCCCGCTAACTCACGGCCCGTTACGGCCTATCCGAATTAGGCCCAGTAGCATCATCTGGGCTGTCCAATATGATTCCAGCCCGTTGTAACTTCTGGCCCATGTATGGCCCATGACGTCTTTTGGCCCATATGAGGCCCTTTGTAACTCTTGGCCCATTAACGGCCCGTGGTGAAACTGGCCCGTAATGAACAGTGTATCGCTTTATACCCATTAACGGCCCATTATTCCATTGGGCCGTTTCCAGCCCGTGTTATCTTTCGGCCTTCTCAGGGACCATTTATTCTTGGGCTCATTTCTAGCATTCGGTTACTTACGGCCCGTTACTGGCCTTTTCTGCTTGTGGGCCAAATTCAGCCCGTGGTTATAGTCGGCCCGTTTGTGGCCCGTTAATCCATTGGGCCATTTTCATAGCGTCATCATACGGCCGATTAACGACGGCCCATTATGGTCGGCCCATGAATGGATGATTCCAACTCTAGCCCGTTTACGGCCCATAATGCGGTCCGTTATTGGCCCATGTTTGGCCAATCGATCATACGGCCCGTAGAAGGCCCATTGATGCTACACCCCGTAGAAGGCCCATTGTTTCTATGGCCTGTAGAAGGCCCATTGTTTCTACGGCCCGTAGGAGGCCCATGGTCACTACAGTAAATATGTAGCCCATGGTTATCGTGGCCTAGTTTAAAAAAATAGGTTATTGCGGCCACTAGCAAACCGCGGAAAAAGAACTGCACTAACTACAATTAAACAAATAAACAAGACAACAAGGAAATAAATAAGCAAGCAACTTACGCTAGGCTATCACGGCTATTACACATATTACATCCACTGGGCATCAAAGTTCGCCACCAGTGCAAATATAGGGAACAAAGCAGCATATCACATACACTGGTTGTCAAAGTTGGCGACCAGTGCAAATAAACGCCGCAACAAAACAAGTCCAGAACTGAAACCACTTCAGAAGAGCTCAAGAAACAATATCCTGGGTACCCATAATGCTGGCAAGATGCTTAGCAAGCTTATTAACTTTCTCTTGTTTGGCGCTTAAATCCTCCAGCACTTGCTGTTGCACCAGAAAGTATGCATCTGAATTCTGCAGGGACTTTCTCAGTCCTTCGGCTTCTTGCCGCAGCACAGCTGACTGATGCCTTTCAGCTTGTAGCTGAGACTGAAGAAGCCGAAGTGATTTAGGCAGCGAGTTCGAAGAGCTTGTGCCAGCGGTACTGGCCAGTAACTCGAACACTACATCAAAGCAGGACTGTGGGGTTGTCTCACTGTCTATAAGATCATTTTTATCACCTTTCTTGGAGACCAACAGGGTTGTCTCACTATCTTGAACCTTATCTGCATTACTTTCTCTACCATTGCATAGTGGGGTGCTCTTCTCCAATATTCTGTTCACATTCTACAAGAGAAACAAGCAGACACATCACAGGTTTAGCATGTAGTATATGAAACTCATTTTGGTAAACCGGTTCAGTAGTAAGGTGGACAGGATAACAGCATGAAACAAACATATATCTATGTACTATGGTCACTGTATTGTCCGTATCATTCTAGTTTATGTTGCCAAATCAAGATAGAGACACAGTTCAAATCATATATTTTTAAGACACAACAGCATAGACATAATATAAGTGTGAGAAACTACACAACACTGGCAACACTTGTAATGTGCATCACATGAGAACATAACTGTTTATACAACTGAAACTGAAATCAACATAGAGCAAGAAGTTAGAACAGCAATCCAGTTAAAGAAATAGGTTTAAAACATACCTGTTGCGCCATTGGAGTTTCAATTGGATCCTTCAAATTTGAAAGTAGTTGGTATGAGTAAATACAGTGATGCAACAACAAAGGAGTATGGACCATAGCTACAAAATCTGACTTGAGAACAGTTGCTCTTCTGCTTTAAACATGGAGTTTGGGTTCGCTGTGGTGGTCTTCGTGCTTTGGGCACTGCAGTTGCTTTACAAACTGCTCGTGTGGGGGTACTCTATGGTGGACATGGTGTTGTGTCAACTAGAAGTGGGTTACTATCTGCTGGGGTTGGGGTTAGATGGGTTGTAGCTGGTTCTCTGTCCAACGGTGTAAGTGTGCAATCTGGAAGAGTCTCGATTATGTGTGGTGGGGCTAGTTCGTGGGCCAGTACAACCATGGTTCTATCTGCATCGACGGGTAGCACCGTCTTTTGTGAAGAACGGGTTTTTGCTCCCTTAGATACTGCCATCACCCCCTCCAATTCAAATGGCTGATAAACAAGCAAAGAAATTGAACGTACAGACATTGTATGATAGACAGATGTGGTAATTCACATATATGTTGTCTAACAAAACAGGACAGCATGACACAATTTCACATATATGATGGCTAACTAAACAGGATAGCATGACACAGTTTCAGATATATGATGGATAACTTAACAGGATATAATGGCATAATTCAACATATGATGAGTATCTAAACAGGATGACATGACAAAACTATATGATGTCTTTCTAAAATAGGTTGGGATGAAATAATTCACATACATGTTGTCTAAGTATACAGGATGGCATGATATAATTGGCATAATTGATTCATATACTAAGCAGCTGGCACTCGCATGTATGATCTCTAAACTAAGCAGATGGAATTGAATATTGTGCGTATGATGTCTAAACTAAGCAATGCAAGACACCATATGCATGATATGAGAAATATAAACATTGCAAATTAGAGCATACACCTCAGGTGGGATATAGGATTGGTCATCTTTCTCTGAATACTCCTCTGAGGAGCTACCTCTAACCATCGAGATATATGCTTCAACAGGTACCATTGCCTTCTCTGAAGACCTTGTTTTCACTCCTGATTTTTCCATAACCGGCTCAAATGGCTGTTACACATGAAGAGTAGTTCAATATACACAGATTGTCGACAAATGGAATACGTAATGAAAAAAAAGGATGGCATGAGATAATTCACATATATGATGCCTGGCTACATGGCGGTGCATAATTCACATATATGATAACTGGCTGAAAAACATGGCATTGCATAATTCACATATCTGATATAGAAAGCAAACAGGAGGCATTCACACAAAGCATGTCTAATCTAAGCAGATGGCATGGCAATGCAAGACACCATATTCATGATATGAGCAATATAACCCTGCCAAGTTAGAGCATGCACCTCGGGGGGGGGGGGGGGGAATACGACTGGTCATCTGTCTCTGAATCCTCCTCTGAGGAGCTATCTGTAACCAGCAAGAAATCTACAACGATAGGTAGCACTGACTGCTCAGAAGACCTTGTTTTCACTCCAGATTTTCCCATGACCGACTCAAATGGCTGATGCACAGGAAGAGTAGATGAATGTATAAACATTGTTGACAAATGGAATACATTATGAAAAAAAATATGGCACGATACAATTCACATATACAATGACTGGCTAAACAGGATGGCATTGCATGATTCACGTATATGATGCCTGGCTAAAGAAGATGGCATTGCATAATTCCCATCTACTCCCTCCGTTCCTAAATATTTGTCTTTTTAGAGATTTCAAATGGACTACCACATAAGGATGTATATAGACATATTTTAGAGTGTAGATTCACTCATTTTGCTCCGTATGTAGTCACTTGTTGAAATCTCTAAAAAGACAAATATTTAGGAACGGTGGGAGTATGATATAGAAACCAAACAGGTGGCATTCACACAAAGCAAATCTAAACTAAGCTGATGACATATAAGATGTATAATGTAAGCAATGCGAGGTGCCATATGCATGATATGACCAACATCATCATGCCAGGTTAGAGCAAACACCTCAGGGGGTAAATAGGAGTGGTCGGCTCCCTTTGAATCCCCCTATGAACAGTTATCTTCCTCTGGAATACAATCTGGAATGGCGGGAGGGGGGGGGCACTTCGCCCACCATGGAGCGGCGTCTGCATGACATTATATTCCCACGCAACGGTCTTCTCTTTTCCTCTACATGTTCAGTACGATTGTGTACAATAACTGACATGCATAATAAAAAAACATAGTTAGATTATGTAAGGCCTAAGGGGTGCATGCAGAAATCAAGACTGATGGTAGCAAACGAGTGGATAGATCCAAAACTAATGATAGCAGGTAGATTATAGCTTCAGTTTAGAAAGATAGACGATGGATCATCTACTGTTTGTTGCCCACCCAACATGAACCACATAGAAGACCCCAGATGAACCAGATAGTGGACAGATACTATTCGTTGCTGCCTTGATATGTGCCCCACAGGCATTTTAAAACTCAAGTTTGAACATTAGTTTGGACCTGACTCGGAGTCTAAGAGGTGAACAGGACGATAAAGTAGCAGGTAATAATAACCGATGTATAACGTAAGCAGACACGAAAGAGTGCGACCTCTCTTCCGGAACTGTGTAGTCCTCAGGTTCATCTGTTCAATCGATGATGGTAATGCAGTTGGAGTGGCTGCCGGCAATGGGGAAGATGATCTGAGGCGGCGAAAGAAAGTCTGCAGGGGGAATCTCTGCTGCCGTGAATGCTTCCGTCGATGGTGCACCTCTGGTGGGGTGGATGACGGCACGGCAGGAGCAGGACATAACACACAGAGTTTTTTTTCACACCTATCTGAAAATGAAGTAAATCTGTAAGGGCTCCTTAGAATTGGAGGATTCTATAAACGCAGGGATAGGAAAAACACAGGAATAGGATAGGAATGCACATGCAAAACAGAGCATTTGCGAACATAGGATTTCTGTCAACCTGGGTGTTTGGTTTACATGAATTGGAAGAACACAGGAATGGAGAAACATGGTCAAATTAAAGTCAAACCACATGAAAATGAAAAAATAAGAATCTTATTATGCCAGTAATGCAATTAGTCCCGCTCTTCATGCATATTAATTTGAAAAGGACGTCCAAGTGGATATTAAAATTCCTACGTTTTTTCTTTGAAAGAGACACCAAAGGAAAAAAAAATCCTCCAGTTTTGCTTTGCTCCATTCCTTCTAACCAAATGCACGAATAGTAGTACCATAGTAAAGTTTCCAATTCCTATGTTTTCCTTCACTTTTTCTTTGAACCAGTGGCAATTCTAGTAGGCAGTCTTCAATAGGCTGAAGCCTGCCCTCGAAATATTTTGTGAGCTTAGATTTGGTCCACATTAGTATCATATAATGGCTATCTTGCTAAACCGATTAAAATTGTGGTTCAAAAGAGCATTTAGTTTTCTCCCTGTTAACTTTGTGACCACGATTCATTTATTTCTAGATTTGCAACTGCTTTGAACCAAAGGATCCCTGAGGGATCGACATGAATGCAGAGTAACAAAGTGATGCGACGAGTGTACAACCTCTTTGGTATAGCCTTGTCGACCTCAGCATCATTGGGTTGGACGTGGAGGATGGTGATGCTGGTGTGACTGTCGGAGGCGGGGAAGAAGATCTGAGGCCTCTGGATATGGCGCCGAGGGTACTACTTCGCTGTGATGGACGGTTCCGTCGTTGGAGCAGCTCCGGTGAGGTGTACGACAGCGAGGCTGAAGCAGGACAAGACAGACAACGTTAATCTGAAGTGGGACTCTAATATCATCTGCAATAGATGATGTAAAATACATCACCAAAAAGTGCTAGATGTAAAATGCATCAGCCGCGCCACGGCCGCTCCGACAGATGCTGTAAATACTGTTCACTCTGAACTTAACTGAAGAAACTGAACTTTACAGTCGAAACTGAATTTTACAGTCGAAACTGATTGAACTAGTAGTAGAGCATTGCAATAGAAGTTTAGGGCATTCGAGCACTAGTAGCAGAGAAGCAGTGATCTAAATCAGCAGCCGCTCGAGTAGGGAATGCACTAGCAGAGAGCAACTCGTGCAGCAGCACCGTGAGCGAGTGCTAAAGCAGCAACTCCTGTAGCTGTTGGAGGTCGTGCAACAGCAGCAGCAGCACGAACAAGAGCAAGAGCAGAGCAGCAGCACGAACGAGAGAAAGAGCGGAGCAGCAGTGTGACCGACAATAATAGCAGAGTAGAGCAGCAGCACGAATGAAAGCAAGAGTAGTGCAGCAGCGCGACCGACGGCAAGAACAGAGTCGCAGCGCGAGCGAGAGCCGGAGCAGCAACAGCTAGTGCTGGTGTGGAAGTCGCCGCCAAGGAAGCAACGACATGGGGGAGAGACGCCATGGATGAAGTGGCCGGCGACGGCGCCGTCGATGGAGACCCGCCATGGCTGCTCGGTATCGAGCATCGGCAGCCCTGTGAGATCGAATAAAAGATAAAATGCAGCGGTGAGTTCAGAACCTCCTTGGTTGCGCCGAGTAGGCCTCGGCTTCATTGGAGGAATTGGTGAGGGTGCTGCGGTTCCGGTGGGGCAGGTCAAGACGGTGCTGTGGGGATGGAGATGGCATGATAGACGAGGCGAACATCGGGGCAGCTCCTTGGAGGTGGAGGACGGGGCGGCTGATCTGGCGGGACGACGAGATCGACGACGGATCCTCATCCGGTGCGGTGGATGAGGGACAGCGAGCTGTTGCGGTGGACGACATCGTCAGGGAAGAGTCTCCGGCTGGGCGGCGGTCGGGAGGCCGACGAAGGAGCGTGGGGTTTCGCGTGTTTTGGCGGCCTCGGTGTGTGAATGGGGGGGGGGGACAAAGGGGAAGGTATGGGGAGCCATGGCTTAGGGATGCGCTTGTCCGAAATGTAGGGTAAGTTACGAATGTACCCCCACCGGTTTTGACCACGCGACGTCGAGGCGACATTTCTGGTTGAGGGGTAGAAGGGGGATTTCACGTGTCTGGGCTGCGGGACCGATTTCGGATGAGGAGGGAGTTTTCACGCGCGTAGAAATTTTGGGATAACAAGGCGCGGCGCGGGTTGAAGAGGCGGGAGTTTCACAGTAGAAGAGACAAAAGATACTCGAGCTTGAAATTTTTGGGATAACAAGGCGCGGATTCCATGTTCGGCAGAACAAACTTAACGTGTACAAAAAAAACAATTCATACAAGACACAAGAGAGTCATGTCCCCTTTTACTATATTGCTATAAATGCCATTAAAAAAACTACAAGAAAAATGTAAAAAAAATCGGGAGAACAAGATTACCCTGTACAGTACCAAATCAATTTGCACGTCCCTCAACAACAACAAAAAACAAATCAATTCCCACCAAAAGAAAGAGTCATGTCCCTTTTTATATGATTACAAATGCTAGGATCTCGAATTTCAATTTTTGAATCCATGTTATGTTGAATTCTAATATATCGTTAGGTGACCTTGCGGTTTATAATGGATGTAGTCCTACATTTTGATCTTCCATCTTATATGAACATTTTACTCCACCCTATGAACATATATATTATCGTCTACCATATGGACTAAATTTGAATCAATTTTCCTTATTTGAAGATGATTGTTGTCAAGTTATACCATCATTTAAATGTTATCTTGATAACAGAAAACATGCATATAGCAGTAATCATATTTCACTATGAACTACATGTACCATACGATCTCCAATTCAAATATTTGTATCCATTTTATGTTGAATTCAAATCATAGTACATTGGTCTAGGTAGCGAGATGTTCAGGATAATCTAAACCCTATTTTCATATGTATAATTTTTGGCCGAATTGGGACAAGTTTTGGTATAAGCTTCTTGCAAACAGGAGATTCTCTCAACAAGCATCGTGGTTCCGAGAGGGAACATGTCACATTTGTGTGCGAAACGATATACGTTGCCTCCCCCCTGATTTTCTTTACAGAGGCAACATAGAACTATATGAGTGCCCTGTTAAATTTTGGAATTATTCCGGGTTCGTTTGGCCTTTTTTATACACTAGCAAAACATACCCGTGCATTGCAACGGGAGGAAAAAAGAAGCATCTTTCATACACACATCCGACAACATCAGCAAACAATATTCTTAAAAAGATCTTTATTGACACAATTTCAAACAATATGAAAATCAACTTTAAGCCACTGGTTTACATAAAACTCGTATCAACAGTTTAATATGCATCATCATATAGGGGTTGGTAGTGCACTGTGCAAAATAGAGAAGATGATTATGTACCTGTTTTAACCTTTAGGATATGGTAGTTGATAGGAATCAACATCCCCTATAGTGTCAATAATAGATTATGTGAGAGCATCAAACTGTCATATCTACTAAATTTGAATAGGGTAGAAAACATATATAATAGATATTTATTAAATGCCCACATAGAGAAGATATTAATTAAGTTTACATTTTGTTAAATTTTGGAATTATTCCGGGTTCGTTTGGCCTTTTTTATACATTAATTGAGTTTCTGGACATTTAATGTGCATAATTCAAATTTGAACTGCAAGCACATGCTCCGGTGCACCAAAGTTGGTTGAAAAATCACATGTGTGTCCTTGGGTGAATTTCTAGGTCCCATGCAAGAAATGGGAATGAAATTCAAACATCTGGGCGTCGTGACTCAGCCGAGAACATTGAGAAACTTGGTTTTTAAATTCCTGTAAATCCAAAACTCGCCTGGAAATCATGAAACTTGGCATGGTGTCATGTCATGGCACTAACATGCTGTGGTAAAAAACTTGGCCGAATTGGAACAAGTTTTGTTATAAGCTTCTTGCAAACCGAAGCTTCTCTCAAGAAGGCTTGTGGTTCTAAGAGGGAACATGTCACCTTTGTGCGCGAAACGATATATGCTGCCCCCTTGATTTTCTTTACAGAGGCAACATAGAACTATATGAGTGTCGTGTTAAATTTTGGGATTAGTCCGGGTTCGTTTGGCCTTTTTTATACATTAATTGAGTTTCTGGTCATTTAATGTGCATAATTCAATTTTGAACTACAAGCACATGCTCCAGTGCACCAAAGTTGGTTGAAAAATAACATGTGTGTCCTCGGGTGAATTTCTAGGTCCCATGCAAGAAATGGGAATGAAATTCAAACATCTGGGCATCGTGGCTCGGCCGAGAACATTGAGGAACTTGGTTTTAAAATTCTTGTAAATCCAAAACGCGCCTGAAAATCATGAAACTTGGCATGGTGTCATGTCATTGTACTAACATGCTGTGGTAAAAAATTTGGCCGAATTGGAACAAGTTTTGGTATAAGCTTCTTGCAAACCGGAGCTTCTCTCAAGAAGGCTCGTGATTCTGAGAGGGAACGTGTCACCTTTGTGTGCGAAATGATATACGCTGCCCCCCTTGATTTTCTTTACAGAGGCAACATAGAACTATATGAGTGTCGTGTTAAATTTTGGAATTATTCTGGGTTCGTTTGGCCATTTTTATACATTAATTGAGTTTCTAGTCATTTAATGTGCATAATTCAAATTTGAACTACAAGCACATGCTCCAGTGCACCAAAGTTGGTTGGAAAATCACATGTGTGTCCTCGGGTAAATTTCTAGGTCCCATGCAAGAAATGGGAATGAAATTCAAACATGTGGGTGTCGTGGCTCGACCGGAAACATTGAGAAACTTGGTTTTTTTAATTCCTGTAAATCCAAAACACGCATGAAAATCATGAAACTTGGCTTGGTGTCATGACATGGCACCAACATGCTGTGGTAATTTTGCTGTCCGATTTGCGAAGGCGCACACATTAACAATCAACAAAGTCATTTTGGAACAAGTGATGTCACGTTACAATCAGAAACACAAGTATTATTGAAACCGTGGGCGTTCTACTTACCAGTTACGTGCCGCCACGTGTCCCCTTTTTTTATTAGCTAGGAGGCACCGTGCAGGGTAGCTATTTGAGTACGGGAGGCGTGCGATCAGACCCCTGCGTGTGCTTATCGGGAGGAGAGCCCTTCGACCTCCATCTAGACTGTAGCACATTGTTTTTATGGCCATATCACCACATTGTTTTCTATGGCCTATCGCCTGCTGGTTCACTGGGCTGCCGTGGTTCGCACTCCTCCGACGTGAGTAGTAGCACTAGTATATACACTATATATACCGCATGATTCTTTGCTCCTTCTTACGTACTTCGCAGACATGTGGGAGAGCCAGCATCCGGGTCGATGTGTCATGCACCAAATTAGAGTGGGGAACGGAAGGGGGGCATCACCCCGGTCGTAGCGCCAGTAATTCATGACTATAGTGAGTAGTCATATCACAAGACCCCGTCTTTCCAGCAGTAACGCGCCGTCAAATCGCACAGCCCTACCTTTCCAGCAGTAAGTTGAATCCGCTACTCCCTCACCCTCCTCGCCTCTCTGTCAAACCGCCTACGCGAAAACTGCTGCGATTACTGCCCGGGAAAAGCCCCGCCCTCAACTTTTAACTACTCATAGTATAATTTTGTATCGATGAATTGCGCCATGGAGCAGAAAACCAAAAGAAAAATGTGGTACATGTAAACAAATACAGTTCAAGCTCTAGCTAGCGATTCGGAATGTAAACCGTGCATATACGTATAGGTTACTTCAAAGTACTGAGTCCATTAACGCAATGTGGTCAAACTATACCATCGATATCTCAAAGCCAAAATAGTTCGAGCTTGTTCGTTCTATATAAATACTAGTACTATATGTTTATTCACCCGTGGGGTTGTTTAATGAATGGAGGGCCGGGGAGCACAAGTGAACAATACTACTACTGTACTAGTAAGTAGGAGTCCTACAGTTAGTCACGTTAAATAGAGAGTTTCTTTTCTTTAATGCCACGTACACAAATTGAAACGCTTGTTGTGGAGAGAAAAAGATATTCACTCCACTATATATATAGGCAGGGGCCTGAGCGCTTGCTTTACTAGGGTTGCTCTCTTCATTCTCTCATCCTCTCCAAATCTAAACAAGACAGCGGTAGCAACATTTTCTCTCTGCTCACCGCTGGTCATAGATCCGGCCAGATCCCTTCGGCCGGTGTGTGTAGAGGACTAGTGCATCGTTCACGCGGTTATCGGTGGCGAGGGAGGAAACCCACAGCTGCCGGCGGGTCCCGATCCTCTGCCCGTGCCGTTCTCTCCGACACAGCGCCTACTCGGGAGGTCCTCCAACCCTTCTTCCTCCCTGCCGTATTGTGTGCAGATCCGACCTGCCGCCGCCGACATCCCAATGACCCTCAGGTATAAGTTCTTCGAAAGCGGCCTTGCTCTACTGCCCCAGCTCCCCACGTGTCTACATGTGCATCTTTTTGATTTAGCTACACTTCAGTCGACTGAATCGACTTTTGGGTCAGTCGATTTTTAGCGGGTGGGGGGGGGGGGGGGGTTCGCCGGAGTTAAGGAAGAACCAACCGCAGTGGGGAGGGGGCTCACCGGAGAGGTACCCCACTATCTATCTGTCTGTGCAACAAACCCTGGGTCCATTGCACGGACTGTGCACAGGCCAGAGACAAGATTACAAGACCAAGATCAGACCAAACAAGGAGGATCAATTCCTTTGAAGGATCCAAGTGCAAGTCGAGAAGGCCAAGGTGAGCCAGAGGGACAAGGCATCACTAAGGGAAGGACCTACCTTGCCGGGCAGGCGAGCCCGGCAGGATTGGGTTTTGCCCCGGAAGCAAGCTTCCAGATCGTCCCGGCAGGCCTGCCGGGGCTGGCGGAGGCAAGCCACTCCACCGCTCCACCTCACAAGCGACGCAAGTCATTAATCAAAGTGGTGTCAAGCTCCAAGGTGACTAAGTGGCTGCTTTCTGCCACATGGCAGCCACTTCCTACAGCAAACACCTCCATATGACACCCGTCCTGAGACGTGTCAAGCGAGCAGGCGCGAAGCTGGCAAAACAGCCCGACAGGGCCTGCCGAGCGGGCTGTGATGTGACACTGAGCGGCGCATTTAATGCGCTCTGTCAGCCTACAGAGTTAGATATGATAGCACTGTTAGCTATCTAATCAGTACGCAAAGACTGATTTGCCACTGTGGTAACCCCTTAATCTATAAAAGAAGGCCCATGGCGACCGTAGAAAGGGTTGGACCCTCGCATATCCATACGCGCGTAGCCACTCTCGCCCCCAGAGCAACCTTGCCGGGAGAGTGTGCTGCGTCCACCACCATTATCCACCATCAATCCACCAAAGCAGGAGTAGGGTTTTACGCCTCACGACGGCCCGAACTTGGGTAAAGACTGCCTGCGTGATCTCTGCCGTGCTGCGCGATGCTTCTCCGCTCTTTGTGTAACGTGCCCATCCCCCTGCCGAACCAAAAGGGGCTCATGGCCCCATAGGCGGCCGTGGTTTCCCACGACATCTTTGGCGCGTTAGGTAGGGGGATCACTTGCGCGAAACCGAGAGCGGACGCTGCGCGTCATCTTCATCGACATTTTTCGTTGTCGACGGCGTCATTGACTATGGCGCCCAAGAGGAAGCCCGGAGCTGCAAATCACCCGTCCACCTCGAAGGCTCCGCCGCCCGCGACCGCCGACGTCGCGGGGAATGCGGGGGCTCGCGAGGGTGTGGATGCTGTGGGGGACGTGGTCGGCACAGGCGGCGCCGTCACCACCTCCCCCACGGCCGAAGCAGGAACGGGAGGTACCGGGGAAGGACAGCATCAGCAACATCCCGACGGCCGTGCTCCACGAGGTACGGATGGAGGGATCTTCCGCCTGAACCCCTTCTCCTCGCCAACGTTCACAGCCGCAGTGATGATGCTTGTTCTGGGGTGAATCGCAACCCTCCGGCCGCCCCCACTGCGGGCGCGACCACAGGGCATGCACTACCCCCGGGGCGGGCTGACCCAGCTACTGTGCTCAACGGAGCCGCTGGCCCTCAGGCGCCTCCACCGCGTCACCATGCCATCCAAACGGCTGGTTCGCAGCAGCAAGGGAGCGGCGCGGTCGCCACCGGCAACGTCAGGAGCTGAGCGACACTATGATCTACATCATCATCACCTATGCCAAGCACTGCCTCAGAGGCCATGGCGCGAGCCCAACTGCTGTTGAGATTTCCACCGGCGGCAGACCAAATGGATGAGTGGCGAGCCACCATCCAAAGTCTGATTGGTTTTGCCGAGGCGAAAGGATCACAGCGGGCCGGACCGCCACGGCCTTCCCAGGCAGCAACGACGGCTCATGCGGCTGGTCGTGCAGGAGGGGCCACCCTCACGGTGCAATCCCCACCACGGCAAGATGCCCGGGAGCCGCAAAACCAAGCATCCGATGATGTCTCGATGGCCTTGTCAGACCCTCGAGCGCGTCAAGGCCGACAGCGTGCCCCGGAGGGCAGGCGAAGGGAAGGCGCACACGTCATCGACGAGCGGTGCCGCGACAACCCCCGCTGGTCCAATGGGTGTGATGGCCCCGACGTCGCGAGCCCGCGCTCGGAGATGGCGGGTGCCTGCCTTTCGAGGTTGGGTGCCCTGCCTTCACCTGTGAGCTGCAGCAAGTCTGTTGGCCATCCACTCGCACGTTCAAGCCAGAGATACCCAAGAAGTATGATGGGAGACTAAACCCGGCAGAGTTCTTGAGCATCTACACCATCGCCGTTCAAGCTGCTGGGGGAAGAGATGAGAAGGTGTTCGCCAACTACTTCCCTTTGGCCCTCAAGTCAAATGTGAGGTCTTGGCTGATGTACCTGCCGGAGAACTCCATTTCGACCTGGGCTGACCTGTGCAATGAGTTCATTGGTGCCTTCACGGGCGGCCATCAAGAACCAGGATGGCCCAGCGACTTGCAGCTTCTCCAGCAGAAAGAGGGAGAAACTCTACGGAAGTACTTGCAGAGATTCAGCCGAGTCCACAGAAATATCCCAGATATCCACCCAGCTGCCGTGATAGCTGCCTTCCAATCCAACATGCGCAACCACAGGATACGTTCCAAGATGAACGTTCGGTTGCCCAAGACTGTGAAGGAGCTCTACACTTTGGTGGACAAATGTGCTCGGGTGGAGGAGGGGAGGAAACTTCCTGGGGAGGAAGATTGCGTCGACATCGACTCAGAAGATGACGACGAGACCATCAGTAAGAAGAAGAAGAACAAGAAGCACAACAAGAAGCGCAAGGATAAGACAGTGATGACTGTTGAGGGGTCAGGCACGCCTAGTACCGGCAAGAAGGCCAAGGCTGAAGCCCCCAGCAAGGAGGCTACCGCATGCGCTGACTGCCGGGAGGCGGCGGCTACCGAGAAAGCTGGGAAAAGTGATGGGTCGTACTGTAAGATTCATTGGACCAAGGCCCATGATCTCCAGGAGTGTCATCAGGTTGAGCAGCTCGTCAAGAGGCAGAAGGCTGAGTATGAGAAGCACGATAAGGAAAAAGGTCAGAATGGCGCTGGCGGGAAGGGCCGGGGTGGTGAAGCAAATCGCCCCGGCGAGGCTCCTCGGAACCAAAGGAAACCCACCAAAGGCTGAGAGAAGGAGGATTGCAGTAATGAGGGTGATGGAGGGAATGAAGAGGAAACCAGCGAACAGTAATTCCAGAAGGTCACTAACGCCCTGTGCATTGACGGGGGTGCATCTTTGCACTCCTCTCACCGCCAACTTAAACAGTGGGCGCGTGAAGTCAATGCCGTGGAGCCAGCGATAGATTCTCGGAAGCCACTCAAGTGGTCACGCACGCCCATCATCTTTGATGAAGAGGACCACCCTGACCGCATTACTGCGGTAGGGTGCTTGCCATTGTTGGTCTCACCAACAATTCGCAACCTCAAGGTCACAAAGATGCTGGTTGACGACGGGGCCAGGTTGAATCTGATTTCCCCAAAGGTTATCAGCAAACTCCAGATAGCAGAGGCATAACTTAAGGCCACAGGCATGTTTCAAGGAGTCAATCCCGGCAGGAGCCGTCCTAAGGGAAAGGTTATGTTGCCAGTGACATTTGGAGGAGTGTTGAACTACAGGACTGAGAAAGTTGTGTTTGATGTGGTTGACCTCCTCCTGCCGTACAACGGGATCCTTGGGCAACCGGCCCTGGCCAAATTCATGGCAGCATCCCACTATGCCTACAACACCTTGAAGATGCCAGGGCCGATGGGCGTCATTTCCGTTCCGTCGGACAAGAAAGACGCAATTATTTGCGTGGATAAGATGTACCGGGACGCGGTCGCAGCAGAGGTCGTAGAAGCCACAGTTCCCGCCAAGGAAAAGCATAGCAGAGGCACTGGCAAGGAATTCGGAAAGCGTGCCTCTGCGGAATGTGCCGCGCCCGTTGATGACACGCCAGAGAGTTCCAACAGCAAGAGATCCAAGGCTGCTCCACCCCAAGTGAAAAAGGTCACGGCAGGGCTGGCTGGCGCTGATGGTACTTTCACTATCAGTGCCACCCTTGATGACAAATAGGAAAGCGCGCTTGTTGCCTTCCTGCGGGCGAATATCGATGTGTTTGCCTGGCAACCATCTAATATCCCCGGTGTTCCCAGGGAGGTAATCGAGCACCACCTTGCTGTCTGCCCACATGCCCGGCCCGTCATGCAGAAGGTTCAGAAGCAGGCCTTGGAGCGGCAGCAGTTTATTGCCGAGGAAATCAAGAAACTTGAAGCAGCTGGTTTGGTCAGAGGAGCACTGCATCCAACATGGTTAGCAAACCCAGTGGTTGTGCGCAAGGCTAATGGAAAATGGAGGCTTTGCATAGATTTCACGGATCTGAACAAGGCATGCCCAAAGGACCCATTTCCCTTGCCGCTCATCGACCAGATCGTGGATTCTACTTCAGGATGTGAGTTGCTCTCTTTTCTGGATGCATACTCTGGATACCATCAGATTTTTATGTCCAAGGGAGACGAAGAAAAGACCTCATTCGTCACCCCATGTGGCACATACTGCTTTGTGCGCATGCCTTTCTGGTTGAAGAGTGCCGGGTCCACTTTTGCAAGAGCAGTCCAGATTGGCTTTGAATCACAGTTGCACAGGAACATTGAAGCATGTATGGATGATATTGTGGTCAAGACCAAGGACAGATCAACCCTCATCCAGGATTTAGAAGAGACATTTGCTAATCTGCGCAAGATCAACTTGAAACTGAATCCGGAGAAGTGCGTGTTTGGCGTTCCCTCCGGCAAGCTACTTGGTTTCTTTGTGTCCCACCGTGGGATAGAGGCTAACCCCGATAAGATCAAGGCCATTGAGCAGATACATGCACCCAAGACAGTTAAGGATGTGAGGCGTTTGACAGGATGCGTTGCCGCACTTAGCAAATTCATCTCCAAGTCTGCCGAGTGCGCCATGCCGTTCTTCAAGATTTTGAAGAGGGCAGGACCCATGAAGTGGACCCCGGAAGCAGATGCAGCGCTGCAGGATTTGAAGGCCTACTTGTCTTCTGTGCCTACTTTGGTCGCACCCAAACCACAAGAGCCACTGCTGCTATATTTGGCATAAACTAATCAAGTGGTTAGTGCGGCCCTAGTAGCGCAGTGGGAAGTAGAAGAAGCAGCCACCTCAGCAAGTGTCCCGCCCGGGGAAGAGGAAGAGAGCGGCCCGGCAAGGCCAGATACGGATCAGGACAAAGAGGAGCACGGCAGCGGAAGCAACCCCAAGGACACAGCAAGGAAGAAGGTGGTGCAGCGCCCAGTATACTTCGTCAGCTCCCTGTTGCAGGGGGCTAGATCCAGGTATTCTGGCATGCAAAAATTGATCTTTGGCCTTGTCATGGCCTCAAGGAAACTGCACCACTACTTCCAAGCTCATGAGATCACGGTTGTCACCCGCTTCCCGTTGCAAAGGATACTTCGAAACCCAGAGGCCACCTGCAGGATAGTGGAGTGGGCATTGGAGTTGTCCAGCTTTGGCCTGAAGTTTGAAAGCACATCAACAATCCAGAGCAGGGCATTGGCAGAGTTTATTGCAGAATGGACGCCAACCCCTGATGAACAAGTACAGGAAACAGTTATCCCCGGCAAGGAAGCGCCCCAAGAATGGATCATGTATTTCGATGGTGCCTTCTCCCTACAAGGTGCAGGGGCTGGCGTGCTTCTCGTGGCTCCCAGTGGAGAGCACCTGAGGTATGTCGTCCAGATGCACTTTCCCTGGGAGGAGGCAACCAACAATACAACAGAATATGAAGGGCTTCTTGCCGTGCTTAGGATTGCCACATAATTGGGAATCAAGAAGCTGATCATTCGAGGAGATTCACAACTGGTGGTGAGACAAGTCAACAAGGATTACCAAAGCCCATTGATGGAGGCATACGTCGAGGAAGTGAGAAGATTGGAGGAGCACTTTGACGGGTTGCAAACAGAGCACGTACCCCGTGCGGAAAACAGCATTGCTGATTACTTGTCAAAGTGCGCTGCGCAGAAGCTTCCTGTGGAACCAGGAACTTTTCTTCTCCATCTTACTCAGCCCTCCGTATCCCCAACAACAATGGCCCGAAAGAGGAGGAAATTGGACTCCGGTAAGGCTCTCCCGGTAGAGCCTTTCAGGGCTCCTGGCAGGGACCCTGCCGAAAACAACTCCCCTTCGATTGCCAGGCTGCACCCTCCTGTCGGGCCACTGGTCCCCGCGGCCGAGGGACGCGCCCCCACGACTGAGGAGGTGCCGCTAGTCCTCGTTGCCGAGTCTCAGGCTCCAACTTGGGCAAGGCACATAGTCCATTTCCTCCAAACCGGAGAACTTCCCGAAGAGCAAGAAGAAGCTGAAAGAGTAGCCCGGAGGGCCAGTATGTATCAGTTTGTTGATGACACACTATACAAAAGAAGGCCCAATGGTGTGAAATTGAAGTGCATTTGCCGAGAAGGAGGAAAGGAACTGCTGGCAGAGATACACAAAGGCATGTGCGACTCCCACATTGGATCAAGGGCTTTGGTCGGGAAAGCATTCCGGCAAGGATTCTATTGGCCCACGGCATTCCAAGATGCGGTTGAGCTTGTCACCAAGTGTGAAGCCTGTCAGTTCCATTCCAAAAATATCCATCTGCCTGCCCAAGCACTCCAGACAATCCCTTTGTCATGGCCGTTTTTGGTCTGGGGGCTCGATATCCACGGCCCTTTCCCCCGAGCTGCCGGGGGCTTTGAATTCTTGTTCGTTGCAATCGACAAGTTTACAAAGTGGCCAGAAGTAGGTGCCGTGAGAAAGGTGACTGCTCAGTCAGCTATCAAGTTCTTGAAAGGATTGGTGTGCCGCTTCGGGGTCCCTGCCCGAATCATCACCGACAACGGCACCCAGTTCACAAGCCGCGCCTTCATGCAATATGTTCATGCCCTCGGAAGCAAGATCTCATTTGCCTCTGTCGCACATCCCAGAAGCAATGGACAAGCTGAGAGGGCGAACGCTGAAGTGCTGCGAGGACTTAAGACAAGAACGTTTGATAAGCTGCGGAAGCACGGCAGGCAATGGATCAATGAGCTGCCGGTGGTTCTTTGGTCCCTTAGAACGACACCAAACCAAGCTATCGGGCATACTCCCTTCTCCCTAGTCTATGGGGCAGAAGCAGTTATCCCCACGGAACTCATTTATGGGTCACCTCAAGTGCTTGCCTACGATGAAGTAGCGCAGGAACAGCACATGCGTGATGACGCCGTGCTTCTCGAGGAGAACCTCTCCAGGCTGCTACGCATGCTGCACGCTATCAGCAAGCCTTGCGTCGCTATCATAGCCGCAGGGTTCATGCCCGGTGTTTTGAAGAAGGCGACCATGTCCTTAGGCGCGTTCAGTCCGCCAAGGGTACAAACAGGCTGTCGCCGAAGTGGGAAGGCCCTTACCGGGTAGTACGAGTCACCAGACCTGGCGCAGTCCGTCTGGAGACCAGAGATGACATTCAATTGCAAAACTCATGGAATATTGAGCATCTCCGCAAGTTCTACCAGTAAGGCACGGCTATCGGGCCCTGCCCGACAGCCACCCTTTTGTACAGGCCTTGCCTCAGCTGCATGTAACCCCTTGTACAAAGCCAGGCGCAGACCCTGAGCAATAGAGAAATAAATGAAGCGCTGGGCCCCCCCGACAAGTTGCATGCATGCATAAGCATATCATGAGCATTGCATGATTCATGTAGATAGGTTGCATGATCATGTAGATAGATTGCATCTGGCATCATCTTCATTTGCATAAATTGCAGGCTCCTGCCGTGGACTTAGTCCTAGGAAGAGGATGCAAAGACAAGCCAGCACTGTGGTCTCCGGCAAGCCAAACAGATAAGTTCCGTCTCTTATCCATACATGTTCCATGAGTAGGACTTGTGCATATGAAAACCTCGCCGCCTCGGAAACAAAGGTGCTCCCATCTACTGACACAAACGCTGCTTCGGTCAGGATGGTCGTAGTGGCCTTTGGCTGAAAGGGGTTGGCGGGGGGCTGGTCTCTCCCAATGGGTTTTGCGCCCGGCAGGCTCAGCCTCACGGCAGCAGTCCTATGGGGTACCGGCAAGTTAGCTTACCAGGATCTACTTATTTACATGAAAGTATGGAGGCGTTTCACCTCTGCATGGATATCGTACATGCACAAGTGCCCGGCAAAAGCTTATCTTTTTCATTAATATGCTGATCAACAAGTACAAATCTCACGGAACATAAACATGGATACGAGAGATTACATTATTTGAACTAAAATTTGGCAAGTGCCTGCAAATTTAAGATTAAAAAAGAGATAAGTGCCCCATAAACTCCTCTCCCTGTCCCTTTTATCCCAGGTAGTGCGGTGGGAAGAGGAGAGCTCAGGAGGACTGCTCGAGCAGGAGCCCACCCCGGTCCCATCATGGCCTGCCGAGTGCAGCCTGACAAGATCGGGAGTGGCGAAGCTGCGAAGGAGGGGGACGGAAGGAGCAGCTCGGCGGTGCCCTGGTCACCACCTCTAGGACCAGTCAAAAGCCCCAGCGCAAGCGCCGACAGGGAAGGCCGTCAAAGCTCAGTTGGAAGACTGCTGGAGGAGGCGAAGGCACCAAGAGAGCGACCCCTCCCCGGCGGTTGGGAGCCTGGTGATGACGGTGCCGGGGAGGGGAGGGGAAGAACGGGAAGACGAGGCGGCAGGACATCAGTACGAGACGAACGCATCGGTGCCATCGTACTCTGACCTAACGGTCTGCCTCCCACCTTCTTTGTCTTCCCTAACTTCATCTTCATCAACACCGCTCCAGGAAGATGCCGGGCCCCCAGCTCGGCACCTCCCCCGAAGAGACGGCAGGCGACTGCGACAAGCAGGACACTCAAGGCGCGCCGCTCCCCACCTTGGTGGGCAGGAAGACGCCGCCGTCCTTAGCAAGAATGCGAGATCCGCTGGAAGGAGCAGTGCTAGGATTACCAAGGACCCCATATACTGCATCCCAGGCAAGCATCAAGAGCCTCGGACACCTCGCCAACAGGGTGGCGACCCCTGGCGACGCGCGGCACCAGACCAGACTCACTCCCCAAGCATTAGCACGAGCATTTGAATCGTCAACAACTCCAAGCTAGGACCCGGGGCCTGGCCCCTGGCTCTTCCTTTCAGCATACCCAGAAGAAGCAGAAGGCGGAGGAGGAAAGGGATGTGGATGAATGCCTCCACTCCTCCCCCGCTCCTCCTTTTATAGGTGAGCTGGGGCTGGGGGCTGATTCCCCGGCGAATACCCGCCGTCCTCCTCCACCAATCCAAAAAGACCGGGCCCCTGCCTTGATGCTCTCCTGCACCACGCGCCTCCATTACCTACCCCACTCAACGCATGCGGCATACGTGGCTAAGGATAAGGGCATGGTGGGAAGAGTGAATTGACAGTTACCCGCCCGTGCGTTAAAGTCATTCACGGGCCATTACAAGAATGGCCCCATCACAATTGGCGTCGCACGACACGCGAGAAAATCGGAAACTGACCCGAGCTCAGGTTAATGAAGAAGCAAAGAAGATATCAAAGGGCGGAGCCGCCCTTGCATTTCTTCCTATGCACTGGTTAGGGCCTACCCCGACGACGCCCAGCGGCATGTTCGTGCCAGGCCCGGGGGCTCCTGTCGGTGCAACAGACCCTGGGTCCATTGCATGGACTGTGCACAGGCCAGAGACAAGATTACAAGCCCAAGATTTGACCAAACAAAGAGGATCAATTCCTTTGAAGGATCCAAGTGCAAGTCGAGAAGGCCAAGGTGAGCCAGAGGGACAAGGCATCACTAAGGGAAGGACCTACCTTGCCGGGCAGGCGAGCCTGGCAGGATTGGGTTTTGCCCCGGAAGCAAGCTTCCAGATTGTCCCAGCAGGCCTGCCGGGGCTGGCGGAGGCAAGCCACTTCACCGCTCCACCTCACAAGCGACGCAAGTCATTAATCAAAGCGGTGTCGAGCTCCAAGGTGACTAAGTGGCTGCTTTCTACCACATGGCAGCCACTTCCTACAGCAAACACCTCCATATGACACCCGTCCTGAGACGTGTCAAGTGAGCAGGCGCGAAGCTGGCAAAATAGCCCGGCAGGCCCTGAGCGACGCATTTAATGCGCTCTGTCAGCCTGCAGAGTTAGATATGATAGCACTGCTAGCTATCTAATCAGTACGCAAAGACCGATTTGCCACTGTGGTAACCCCTTAATCTATAAAAGGAGGCCCATGGCGACCGTAGAAAGGGTTGGACCCTCGCATATCCATACGCGCGTAGCCACTCTCGCCCCCAGAGCAACCTTGCCGGGCGAGTATGCTGCGTCCACCACCATTATCCACCATCAATCCACCAAAGCAGGAGTAGGGTTTTACGCCTCACGGCGGCCCGAACCTGGGTAAAGACTGCCCGCGTGATCTATGCCGTGCTGTGCGATGCTTCTTCGCTCTTTGTGCAACGTGCCCATCCCCCCGCCGAACCAAAAGGGGCTCATGGCCCCATAGGTGGCCATGGTTTCCCACGACACTATCTTAGGATTCAGGGTGGTGGCGGTGGTCGCCGGCGGTGGGGGGGCGTGGTGGTGGGGCGGTGGTGTGGGGATCGCCGGAGAAAAAGCTCGGCGCGGGGGGGCCTAGAGGGATGGCCGGGGCGGCGGTGGACCGGCGGTGGGGAGTGGTTTTGGGGAGGGCGGGGCGGCGAGGAGGCGCGGGAGCGGCGGGGGCCGGCGGTTCGGCCGGTGGTGGCTGGCGGCTCAGGGGGTGGAGGTTGAAGATGAAATGCAGGCCCTTGATTTCGTATCCAACGGCTGGAAAATCGACTGACCAGAGATGAAAAAGTCAGTCGACTGACGTGTAGCCTCACCCGCATCTTTTTCTACTTCCATCAGTTCTTCCAAAGCCACCTATATTTTTCGTATTATTGGAGGTAAAGCTACTTCATGCAGTCGAATCTAGGACTTGGTTCAAACAACGAAGAAAGGGGGGAAAGTCGTAGCATGAATCTAGGACTTGATTCAAAGAGGAAATAACAGGGGGAAAGTAGTAGAGACTGGATACCCAACCGGTCTCTTGGTTGAAAAGGGAAATAAAGGGAAAAGGCAGTACAAACTGGATAAGGAACATATCTATTATTGGTTGAAAAAAGGATAGAAAGTGGCGGCTAGTGGACAAGTCAACAGAGTATGTCCAGGATTAGATTTGCTGCCCTCACATAGTAAAAGGTCTCCAGGATTAGATTTGCTGCCCTCACAGAGTATGAACAAACTCGGCATCACCACTTTATGCCTCCTTGTAGGTACATTGTGCTGATGCGTCCACTGTCGCATGTCCTTATACCAACTTTTTGCTGTTGTTAATGTAAGGGCGCATGTAAAATGAAGCGATCACACTGTTACCTTAAGGACATGTCTAACCAGTGTTATTGTTAATCTAATGCCTCCAATGATATGATGCAATTAAACTGTGTTACAAATGGTACTCCTGCTGTTTTCCCCAGTATGATAAGTAAGTTGCTTCTTTACGCTGCTGAGTGTCCTGGTGTCCCCACGGTCCCATGCCCTTAAACCAACTCTTTAGCTGTTGTTGATCTACTGTATCTGGTAAACAAGCAATGCCACCATTAAAGTAATCCCATATTTGACGAATGTCATTGTTGATCGTAATGCTTTCGGTAACATGAAGCATTGCTGACGTTTTAAAATTTCTACTGTCCTTGCGTGATTGCCATGAACATAATCAAGATGCTTCTTTTCATTTCGTGTATGTTTCGTATCTTGTTATTGATCAGGAACTCTTTTCTTTCTATCTTTTTGTGCAGGTAGGGATATCCATTTCACCTTGTTGCTATTGTGACCTTTTGGTGAACTGCACAAAACACTTTTTTTGGAATGAGTGTCTTGTGCAGTTCAACTAAAATGTCACGTGGGCAACTTCTCTCAATTTTGGTGGAACTGCACAAAATGGTGATTGGAGTTTCCAAAATCTCCGTCAAATTCTGCTGGTAATCTCATGCAACATTTTATTAGCCTTTGCAAGATGAGCCCTCACTGTCACCACAATGGCACTTTATTTTAGTGGAACTACACAAAAGGATAAGCAAATTATAGTTGCACCTTACATGAGCAGGACAGCCAACCTTAATGTTGCTCAATCTTAGTGCAACTACTAAAGAAGAACCTGCCAGCTCATGAGAGCAACTACTTCTTGCTAGCTGAATGATGCAATCTTTGCTTCATTTCACGTGAACTGCAGAAAAAGTCGCATGAATTGAATCATCCGAGTGGAGTTGCAGGTTCACCACATCGAGTCGTGGCGGCATAGGGCTCCTCTCTCAGTTATGGTTCCCATGACCGGGTATGTTCCTTTTTGGTTGATTTTGACTCTACATCCAGCTAGTGATCTTGTGCTACTGTTTTGGCACTGCTACTGCCACCGATAAAATGAAGTAATAATACATTTAAAATATAACTACTATCTTAGCTACCATTTCATTTCCAGTGTACATAATTTGTAGAAAAAAGTGATCGAAATGAGTCGACGCTCCTCCTCTCTAACTGGCGGGTGCCATAATTTTAGTTGAACTGCACAAAAAAGTGATTGAAATGAGTCAACGCTCCTCCTTCTACTGCCACACTGAGGTGTTAATGAATGTCAATGAATCGCTTTCATGGCAAGATATGGGGACATGAAGAATAACTGGATCTCCCAAAGTCATCTCACACCGGTCAGTACTGTCCTTTATCAACATGATTGTGCTTTGTCATACTGTGCTAACGTTGTATTTTTTAAATAAAGCTATTCTATCACAATTTTTTCCCGTTTTGGAAATAAAGTTTGCTTCAACTAGTGCCACTATTATAGTAATCATGCTCTTTCTTATCTGTGCAAACAGGAATACTCAACTACAGATTTTGTGATGGTCAAGAGCATTCACCAAGTTCTTGGGTTGTATGACACGGCTAGCCAAGATGGATTTAATCCCGATATTCACTTTATCAAAAGGCTCTAATGGGTTGGTTCTAAATCTTGCAAGCTGGGAATCAATGAGATGTGTAGGCATCTTTGTTGTACTTATTATTTGAATCTTATTTGTTGGTTCTGAATCTTGCAAGCTGGGAATCAATGAGATGTGTAGGCATCTTTGTTGTACTTATTATTTGAATCTTATTTGTTGGTTCTGAATCTTGCAAGTTGGGAAACACGGCATGATGATGCAGAGGATAGCAACCATAACAAACTGTTCAAACTTGGTAGTATTGTTTGTGTGAAAGTGCGGCAAATGTGCTGATTGTGTGCGTCCTGAGAATAATAATTCTAATTGTTGTGCATGTTGATCCTGTGGCACTGATAGAACGAGCCAATGCATTGCTTGTTTTAAGAATAAATTTTAATTAAAGCTAATTAAATTTAAGTAAAGTGACCACTAACACTTGTTATTACAGTACCAATACAGACCCGCTCGTCAACCGACGTGTGGCCGGAATAGGTTTCTTAATGGAGGCGTTTGAATGCACCGAGGGTGCATGTTCTGCCAGGCGTGCAGTGGGCGAGGGAGGGGTAGTAACTGTTGTCGCCTGTACACACTCAGTTTACTTTTGAATCCAGTTCCCCAAGAGCTGAAAAACGAACTGCTGCCGCCGCCTACCCAATCGTTCACTTGAAGAGACTCCAATGGCGATCCGAGGGGTGAGCCTGCTGGATATGGACTTCAGCAAGGAGTTCACCTTTGAGTTCGCCGTTCAGTCCCATGGCTGCACCAAGTTGAATGTGATGTACACCAACGATCCGGACTTGGTGAAGCTCTGCCTCGCCGAGTTCAAGCAGTACCTACAGGACGAGAAAGCACAAGGTCGCAGGACTAGACCTTGTGCCCATCCATTCGTCTCCTGACAGGGACCAGCGGATCGCGGTCGCCCAGGTATGCATGCGGGATGAGGTTCTCGTCTACCACTGCTGTAGGGCCGTCAGAGGTTCTGGAGCATTCGCCCGTTTCATCGGCAGTGCCGACTGCACCTTCGCTACGCTGGAGAGAAGGAAGAATGCGATGATTCGGCCATCTGGTGCAACAAGCTTGTCGACATCCAGAAGCAATACAAGATCATTGGCAACGGGCAGGAGAAGGACTCCGTGGTTGACCTCGCCGAGACCATCATCGACCCCTGCTATGCCAACATGAAAGAAGACAATGATACCAAGGACCTGAACACGTGGGAGGTATCTCTGAATCTAGCCTACATAACCTACACGGCCAAGGACGCATACGCATGCTATGACATGTACAGGCGAATCTTGGACATGAGGGCGTGTCTGCTTCCTGTAACCGAGGAGTACACGGACAACCGCAACATCATGATCAAGCATGCCACGAAGGTCTAGATGATGTACTTTATCTGTTTAAGAACCTTTATCATCTGAGTGTTTCATGCATTAGCCTATGTATCGTAATTATCTGTTTTGTCCGAAATATTTCGTCTAAGAACCCATTAACCTGTTTGCTTTTTTTAGTGGCTATTTGCTTATGTATGTAACTAGTTCACTGGGCTGCCGTGCTTTAAATCTCCTTCCTCCCAACATATTCCCCTTCTCAGGTGGACCCAGCAGGTCTCGTACACAGACATCTGGGACCAATCACCTATCCATTTGTATTTCTTTATTTTGTTTAATCTTTCGTCCTCTTCCTATACAGTGGGTGGCGGCGCTGCCGCGCACGCCTCGGTGACCCATCATAGCCTATGGCGTTAGCCAGGCCATCCCTCTACTCCCACACATTGTCCGGCGGCGGCAGCTCCACCGGCCCACCCTCCACTCGAACAAGTCAACCCTCGTACTCCCCTCCGCCTACGTCTTCCCCCACTCCGGTTCGTTCGCTCCGAGGTCTCGATGTCGTCCTCCGCCTTGGTGCTCTCGCCACGGTGCCGCCGTCTGTCGTTCCCAACATGGTCAGCAAAACAAGAGGAATCGGGAGACGACTGTTCGTCGAGAGGCTGACAGTCCCGGGCCCACCAGGTCCATTGCCTAGGTTTTGTTGTTTAACATGCGCAACCCATGACATGTTTCAACTTTTTTTGGATCCAGCAGGTATCAAGCGGCCTCTGGGCCTCCCAGCCTAGTTTGTCTATAACATCAGCAGCCCAAGTTATGTTTGTTTTTTCAAGACGACGCACAACTCAGTTCTATTTTTCTATAAGAATGCAAAACTCAACCTATGTTTTCACTTCTATAATAGTATATATATTTATATTTATATCTTATTTTATTACATATATATAATAGAAACAACATAAGGTTCTGTTAAACCTGTCATTCGTCCAACCATTTTATAGACCTTCCCACTTCCTTTATTTTTCGTTCATTAATCCTATATCTGAATTTTCTCCCACTTTGTTTTTCGATGTAATCTGAGTTTTCTCCCAGTACTTTTCCCTAGAACCAACTCAACTGTCCCACGTCTAGCCTAAAAAATAATAATACCCCACGTCCTATTAACTCATCAAATTAAAATGATATTTTATTTTGTAAATCAAAAGTTCTTACAAAATAATAATAATAATTGTTTATATATAACTTGGCAAGTTAACTCCTGGTGATTGCGTACATAAGCTTGCAAAGATTTTACTGACCAATGCAGTAATAGACGTGCAATCATGTGTTTATGTTTTTATAACATTTCTCCGTCCAACCCAACATGATATTTTCACCCAGCCCAGCAAGTCCGCGGATTTCGAGAAAAATGCAAAAGGGCTTTAAATTCTACCATAATATATAAACGGGCTGCATAGGCGCTACATCATTGTTTCACCCAGCCCACCAAATGGACTAAAAAAACAAATGGACTGGCTGACATGTGGGCCAGTAGGTCGAAGCCTAAGCACTTTCGCAAAAAATAAAAATACAAAGGTCGAAGCCTAAGCAAGGCGTTGGATTTACATCCAACGGCCGACATTCTTCTTCAATCTCTTGTCTTCTTCCCCCAGCGCTGCCGGGACCGCCTGCTCTAGCCTCCGGCATCCAGCGGCGCTGTTTTGCGAGTCTCACAGCGAAACGCTACCCCACCGACGGCCAGGCCATCCCTCCACTCCTCCGCACCTCCTGTTATTCTCGGCCGAGTGTAGGCCCACCCCCACCCGAACCAGTCAAGTTTCCCACTCCTCTCTGTCTGCGACTCCACTGCCGCGTCTTCCCCATCTCCGGGGCGTTCCAGTTTGGGCCCTCGCCATCGTCCACCGGCTTGGTGCGCTCTGCACGGTGTGGTCAACGTGGTCAACAAACAAGAGTCATCAGAAGATGACTATACGTGGAGAGGCTGACAGTGGGGACGCACCACGCCCATGGACGCATGCATGCAACTGCATCCTTTTTACCCTAAAAATAATGTTTTCTCCCCCTGGCAGCTGGGACCCACCAGCTACATCTTCGCACACAAGGAAGTGCGTCCTTATTACGGGCAAAAAAATGATTCTTCCCCCTGATAGCTGGGACCCACCAGCTATATCTTCGCACGCAAGGAAGTGCGTCCTTATCCTCCCTGACAGCTGGGACCCACCCAGTCGAAGCGTACGTAGAGTTGTCTGTGTACATACCGGTCGATCGGTCTGTCTGCCACGATGAACCGTGGCCGAGTAAGGAGCTGTAGTAGTTCAGGCAGTCCAGTCCAAACCGTGTACATGTACGTACAACCAGATGCCAAAAAATACGCCCACATACGTACATACGGGCGGGGTCTCAAACGCGTACTCGCGCATACGTACGGCCAGGGCTCGTGTACATGGAGAGGCCACGGATGGCAGCAACGGCGTCCTGTTGATCGGAAGCCAACCGGCTGGGTCGGAACGGAGAAACTGCTTCGTGTTCATGGGGAGGCAACGGAATGCGTCGTGTTCATCGGGAGGCAACGGAATACGTCGTGTTCATCGGGAGCCAACCGGCTTGGACGAAACAGCCGAAACGAGGTCTGGCGTACCGCAGAACGGAGGAAACGAGCCTTCTATTCGACCGTGTATGGTCGAAACAGGGTCCTGTTCATCGAGAAGGGTCTGGCGTACCGCAAAACAGAGGAAACGGACTTGTGTTCAACCGCATACAGTCGAAACGGGGTCCTGTTGATCAGGAGGGGTGTGGCGTACCGCAAAATAGAGGAAACGGACTTGTGTTGGAGCGCCTACGGTCGAAACGGGGTCCTGTTCATCTGGAGGGGTGTGGTGTACCGCAAAACGGGACTCTACAGGCTACTGTTCATCCACCGTCGACTTCCTCCAGCCTCCACCTGCTGCTGTTCATCCACCGTCAACTTCCTCCAGCCTCCACCAGTGACTGTTCATCCACGGGGGTCCTGTTCATCCACCCTCCACCGGCTACTGTTCATCCAGCCCTCCACGGGGGTCCTGTTCATCCAGCCTCCACTGGCTACTGTTCAACCAGCCCTCCATGAGGTCCTGTTCAACCTGCCCTCCATGGGGTCCCTCCACCGGCTACTGTTCATCCACCCCCATCTCCTCGATCGGGGTCCTGTTCATCCAGCGGTAACGGCCTCTACTGCCACGGGATCCTGTTCATCCAATCCCCACCAGGAACTGTTCATCAAGAGGCAGCTTCTATCGGCTTTAGTTAGCAGCAGTAGTGAAGGAATCACTCGGGTTCAGTTAACAGCAAGGGATTGATCGGGGTTCAGTAATGTAGCTAGTGCAATCGCTCGGGTTCAGTTAGAGCCCAACGCCTCGCTCGGGTTCAGTTAGAGCACAACGCCTCGCACACACGCGCGTATGTGTACGAGAGAAACGCGCAAACCTCCGTGCATCGCTCGGCCCCGACCACCCCCACCGTAACCGGGAACTCCCCGAAATTTTCCTCGCCCTCGCTTCTACCATGATTTTTTCCGTCATGGACGGCTCAAAGAATGTCATGCAGGTGCGTCTCCGGCCCGCCCAGGATGAAAAGCCCATTTTCTGTCATGATTTTTTGTCATAGAAGTAGGAGCCCACCACATCTATGATGATACCAGGTTTTGTCACAATTATCGTCATAGAAGTGTCATAAGCATGACAGGAAAAAAATTCATTCGGCCCAAAATGTCACGGATGTGTCTTTTTTTGTAGTGAATAACATTTTCTTTACCCTTCTTGTGTTTTATGACATAAGGGAAAGTCTCAATGAATTCAACCCATTTAGCATGTCTACGGTTCAGTTTTGCTTGACTTTTAATATGTTTCAAAGATTCATGATCAGAATGTATAACAAATTCTTTGGGCCATAAATAATGTTCCCATGTTTCTAAAGTCTGAACAAGAGCATATAATTCTTTATCATAAGTAGAATAGTTCAGACTAGGCCCACTCAATTTTTCAGAAAACTATGCGACAGGTTTACCATCTTGTAGTAACACACCTCCTAATCCAATTCCATTAGCATCACATTCAAGCTCAAAAGTCTTATTAAAATCAGGAAGTTGGAGTAAAGGAGCATGTGTCAACTTATCTTTCAATACCGTGAAGGCTTCTTCCTGTGCGGTACCCCAAACAAAAGGCACATCCTTCTTTGTAAGCTCATTGAGAGGTGCAGCAATGGTGCTAAAATCTCTCACAAAACGCCTATAGAAACCAGCGAGTCCAAGAAAACTCCTCACTTGTGTGAACGTTTTGGGCTGTGGCCAACTCTCAATAGCTTCAATCTTGGCTTTATCAACTTCAAATTCCTGTGGAGTAACAACATAGCCAAGAAAAGATACTCGGTTGGTGCAAAAGGTGCACTTCCCAAGGTTACCAAACAAACGTGCATCTAGTAGAGCAATAAAAACAACACGTAAATGTTCCAAATGTTCTTCCAAAGATCTGCTATAAATCAGTATATCATCAAAATAGACTAGCACAAATCGTCCAATGAAAGCACGTAAAACTTTGTTCATTAATATCATGAAAGTACTAGGTGCGTTAGTTAACCCAAAAGGCATGACTAGCCACTCATATAAACCAAACTTAGTTTTAAATGCTGTTTTCCATTCATCTCCCAATTTCATACGAATTTGATGGTATCCACTACGCAAATCAACTTTGGAGAATATTCTAGAGCCACTCAATTCATCAAGCATATCATCTAGCCTAGGAATAGGATGACGATAACGAATAGTAATATTATTAATGCCTCTACAATCAACACATATAGGCGACGTACCATCCTTTTTTGGCACTAGTATAAAAGGAACAACACAAGGACTAAGAGATTCGCGTATATAACCTTTGTCGAGCAGCTCCTGTACTTGACGCATAATCTTCTTTGTCTCCTCTAGATTGGTATGGTATGGCGCATGGTTTGGCAGCGAAGCACCAGGAATTAAGTCAATCTGATGCTCAATCCCGCGAATAGGTGGTAATCCCGGTGGCACGTCTTGTGGAAAGACGTCAGCGAACTCCTGCAAAATGTTAGTGACAGCAGGAGGCAAAGAGGAAGGCACGTCCTCGAATGAAAATAATGCCTCTTTGCACACAAAAGCATAGAAAATAGATTTGCTGAAATCTAGATCATCAATATCAGATTTGGTGGCAAGTAAACATGCACTTTTCAATTTAATTTCAGAAGCAACACTAGATGGTTTATTATCAGGCTTCATTTGTTGCTCAAATTCTTTTGCCACAATCTGATTTCCACTCTTATTTTTCTCCTGTTTTGCTTTATTAGCTCTATTAATATCATCTTTCAAAATGGAATCAGGAGACATAGGAAGCAAAGTAATATGTTTATCCTTATGAACAAGAGTATACTGATTGTTTCTACCATGGTGTACAGAATTTTTATCAAATTGCCATGGTCTACCAAGTAATAAGAAACATGCTTGCATGGGTACCACATCACAATCAACATAATCAGCATATGTAGAGATACTAAAATGCACACGAACAATACGTGTTACCTTAACCTTGCCGCTATTGTTGAACCATTGGATGTAGTAAGGATGTGGATGTGGTCTAGTGGTGAGAGATAGCTTCTCCACCATCTCCATGCTAGCCAAGTTATTGCTGCTCCCTCCATCTATGATGACGCGAACAGAACGTTCCTTCACAACTCCCTTTGTATGGAACAAATTATGCCTCTGATTTTGCTCAGCTTGTGTGACCTACACACTCAAAACATGTTGAGCAACTAAACTTTCATACCTGTCAGCATCTTCAGCAGCCATGTATTGCGTCTCATGATCAGAATCATCTCCATCGTGTTCTTCACTTGTAATAAGAGCCAAAGTCTCCTCATCATAGTCACTAGTGGACTCATACCCACCATCCTCAGTAGCAATCATAACACGCGGAGATTTGCATTCGCTCGTAAAATGACCTCTACCCTTACAACGACGACAAATAATATCATGTGTGTGCCCTATTGATCCCATGGATGAAGAAGAGCTATGTGCAGGCCTGGTAGGTATGCTCTTGGCAGATAGTGGTGGTAGTAACTGCTTTCCTGTATCACGGCTGGAGGTGGCAGCTGACGGATGTGCCGGTGTAGCAGAACATGTGGAAGTAGAAGATGCACGCGGTGTCCATGATGAAGGTCGACCCGCAGAAAAGTTACTTCATGCCAATGCGTGTCGATCCTGCACTTCACGTTCAGCTTTGCAAGCAAGATGGAATAAACGAGTGATATTATTATACTCCTTATACTCTAAAATGGTCTGAATCTCTCTATTTAATCCACCCATAAAACGTGCAAGCATAGCTTCATTATCCTCAACAATACCACATCTAATCATGCCAGTTTGTAATTCTTGATAATACTCCTCTACAGAATTTTTTCCTTGTCTCAAACGCTGCAGTTTTTGAAGTAATTCACGTTGATAATATGGTGGAACCCAACGAGTACGCATAGCAGTTTTCAAAGCAACCCAAGTAGTAGGTATATTATCATGATATAATCTACAATGTTCAGACCACCAAACAGAAGCAAAACTAGTGAATTCACAAACAGCAGCAGCAACACGTCTATCCTCAGGATATTGTAAGCATGTGAAACGTTGTTCAGTTTCTAACTCCCAAGTAAGATATACATCAGGAATGTATCTACCCTCAAACGGTGGAATATTCAATTTTAGTTTAGGAATATGGTCATAATCTCGTACCTGAGGTGGTGATGCAGCCCTACCATTGCGATTATATGCATGAGGTCGACCTGGTGGTGGTGGTGCTGGTGGTTGCACGTAGTTCTAATTTTGATCAACCTCATCCTTGTAATTGTCCTCCATCTCTGCTATATACCACCATCGTCACCACCGCTGCCATATACCACCATCGTCATCACCGCCGTCATATACCACCATCGTCATCGCCGCTGCCATATACCACATATCCGCCACCATCACGCTAATCCGAGTCCACCTCCATCACAGATTGGCCACCAGTCCGTGTTCCACCGACCAACATATCTCCGCCACTAGTCCGAGTTCCGCCAGATCATCTCCGCCACCAGTCCTAGTCCGAGTCTAGTATTTGTTACTTTGTTTTCGATTTCCAGATTACGCCATACTCCGAGTCGTGACAGAGTAGGAATCCCCAACTTCCGTGCCACCCGTAGAAGAAAAATAGTTCCAAACTCAAAAAAAAAAAAAACTAAGTCTGGAAAATTCTGGCTAGGCAGTTTTTCGACCATTTGTAGAATTTTTTGAAAAAATTGTTGCGAAGGATAAAAGAGAGGAAAAAAGTGCAAAAAAAAGGAAAAAGGAAAAAAAAGAGATTCAGAGTGTGCTCCTCCCTTGTTTACGTGCAGCGCCGTGATTTTGTTAGTGTTCTAGGCTCGCGTCTCTAGTACGGTCTAGCCTAAGACCAGCAGAGTACCGTCGTTGAGCGTTTATTCAACTTTGCATCTCTAAATTGATTATTGCTGACATTTTTCCTACGATATCATAAGCCTTCCCAGATCCACATACATCTACATCGTGCGTTTGACACCACTTGGCAATCGCTCTATCCAAGCTTTGAGAGTTTTGACTACAACGGTTGCCAATCACCACCTGCTGCTGGGTAAGAACTGGTAAGAATTTGAGATTTGCTTGACGGATTTGTGACACCCCACCACCACCATTTTTAGTAGTCTGTAGGATCATATTCTTGTGTGTTTCTATTGCTGCTAACCATGGCAGGATCACAAGCTGACGAGATTGACTGGGAGAACATGACGAAGAAGGAACTTCATGATAAATTTTAGCAAATGTTGAGTCAACAGGTGGAAGATTTGATGGCCGGCTTTGGAAAGGAACTGGAGAGGACTGATGACATTGAGAAGACAATTGACACCAAGTTGGACGCCAAGTTTGATGAAGTACTCGCATGTCTGCCACAGCCACCACCCACATCTGCTACACCATTGCAACAACATCAACAACCACCTCCATGCCGTGATCCAGCAGGGCGAGCGCAGCGTGTTCCTCTTGAGCCAGGACAAACTTCTGGTGCCGCTGCTACTGTTGTTGATGCTTCTGTAGCTCCTACTGCTACTACGTAATGTAGGCATATAGGTGCTTATAACTTGCATGGTAGGATCAAGAACACAAATATATTGGTGAAAACATAAACGATTCAGATCTGAAATCATGGCACTTGGGCCCTAGTGACAAGCAGTAAGCATAGCAAAGTCATAGCAATATCAATCTCAGAACATAGTGGATACTAGGGACCAAGCCTTAACAAAACTAACTCGATTACATGATAAATCTCATCCAACCCATCACCGTCCAGGAAGACTACGAAGGAATTACTCACTCCCGGTGGTGAGCACCATGAAATTGGTGATGGAGGATGGTTGATGATGACGAAGATGGAAGATCCCCCTCTCCAGAGCCCCGAACGGACTCGAGATCTAGACTCCCGATGAAGAACAGGAGGTGGCTACGGCTCCGTATCGTAAAACATGATGAAACTTTCTATCCTATTTTTTCTTGGGAAATAGGAATTTATATTCTTGAGATTAGGGTCAGCGGAGCCACCTAGGCCCCACAAGCCACCAGGGCGCGCCCAGGGGAGTGGCCGCGCCCTGGTGCCTCGTGGGCACACGGTGGGCCCCCTCCAGTGGGTCTTTGCTCCAGTATTTTTTATATATTCCATAAAAAATCTCCAAAAAGTTTCGTCCAATTTCGAGAACTTTTATTTCTGCACAAAAATAACACCATGGTAGTTCTGCTGAAAACAACGTTAGTCCGGGTTAGTTTCATTCAAATCATGCAAATTAGAGACCAAACAAGAGCAAAAGCATTTTGAAAAGTAGATACGACGGAGACGTATCAAACTCCCCCAAGCTTAACTCATTGCTTGTCCTCAAGCAATTTAGTTGACAAACTTAAAGTGATAAAGAAAAACTTTTACGAACTCTTTTGTTCTTGTATATATATATCTGCTTAAATAATACCAAGGTTTTCAGCAAAGATTATAACTAACGATGCAAATGATAACTCTTAGAAATTATATTCACTCATATCAAATGGCATAATCAACTAGCAAGCAATAATAAACTATCTCAAATGTCAACACTTTGTCAAAACAATCATGATATAATATGACAGCAGGTATCTCGCTAGCCCTTTCTGAGACCGCAAAACAAAAATGCAGAGTACCTCCAAAGTTCGAGCAGCGACTAAACATTGTAATTCATGGTAGAAGAGATCTAGTCATGACGCACACAACATTCACTACTGTAGGATGGTCCAAACGCGACAGTACAATCAGAGACCCTTCAACCAAACTGTGTGCGATGCATTAATTGCAAATGGTGGTGTAAGAAAACCGTCAAAAATGATATGAAACATTTGCGATGGCAGAGACATCAAACACGCTTCAGATTATAGTTGCGTGTGCGATACGTGGCACACAGTTCACTTGCGTGAACTATTTGCGATGAGCATAACAACAGAAATGGTCAACCAGATGAAGGTGTGTGCAATATACGGCATGCAGTTCACTTGGATGAACTGTTTTTGATTAGGCAACACAATAGAAACGGTCAACCATATGAAGGTGTGTGCGATATACGACATACAGTTCACTCGGATGAATTGTTTGTGATTAGGCAACACAATAGAAACGGTCAGCCAGATCAAGGTGTGTGCGATATACGACATACAGTTCACTTGGATGAACTGTTTCTGATGAGCCAACACAACAGAAACTGTTCAACTTAATAAGATGTGTGTGATACACGGCAAATAGGTCAGTAATCAGAAATGTGTGGGAAGACCGATAACAACACAGACGATTCCTGTTAAGAAGCCATGTGTGTTGTCAGCAAACGATTGCTGGTATGCAATTGTGAGCGATTGATGAAATCATCACTGACGGGTTCCATTGTTTAGTCCGTGTGCGATGTGATTTGCTCTGTCCGCACAACATCTACGCTCTGTCTACAGAACATCAACATATATACTTATAAAAACAACATTGCATAACCAAATTAAGCATACAATTACATAAGTGATTACACACATAACATTTCCACACACCAAAGTAAGCAATTACATGCATCCTAAACTAGGAGAAATGAGCATCTAATCATCTACTTCTTGTTGTGATGACGCTTGCCATTGCTCTGCTTCCGGCTGGATCCCTGGCCGTTTTGGGTAAGGAGGCACTTCCTCATGTCAACGATCCTCCTGTACATCTCGTAGCTCATGTACGCCTCCTTGGCCGTGTACACGACGTGAGCTTTGTCGAGTTTCTCCATCCAGTCCGAGTGCTAGGCACGCTTGTCCTTGTTGTAGGAATCCTTCATGTCTCTGTAGTAGGGTTCGATGATGGCATCGACGAGGTGAACCAGTGAATCCTTCTCATGCTTCTTGCTGCCCCAGATCTTGTATTGGCCTTGGATGTCGACAAGATTCTGGCAGACGATGCCCGAATTCTTGAGCACCTTTACATCTTTGGTGATGTCCACCGTAGCGAACGTGTAGTGGGGGTTGTTGTCAAACCTGGCGAAATGCTCGCAAGGCCTTGTGGCCAGGCAGTAGTGGTAGACCAGGACGTGATTGCGCACGCACATCTGGGCGACGGCGACCTTGGGACGAGACCCATCATGAGCGCGGGTGTACTCGAGGTCGAACCCGACCACCTTGTACTTCTCCTCAGTAAGCAACAGCTCCATTGTGTGGATGGAGTGCTCCACCCAGATCGGGTTGTTGGTGTACAACACCGAGCTCCGTGAACCTTCTGTGGGTGTCCACCATGGCATGCATGGTGAACTGCTGCTCGTCGTCGGTAGCCGCTCGGAGCGCCATTGGAGCCGCGCAGGATACCCTCTAAGAATTTGTCGTGGTGGGTGTGCTTCTTACAATACTAGGGCGCGATCGAAAGGTTGAAGAGACACAAGGATTAAATCACTGGTACAACACCACAAAAAAAGACACATCCATGACATTTTGGCCCGAACGAAATTTTTTCTGTCATGCTTATTCAACGAAGTCATGATGGTTCCTTCGTCCGAGCAACTTACAGTGGGAAAGGTTGGGCCTACGATTTGATGGCTCATTAGTCATTTATTATTGCAGCGCTACGACCGGGGTGACTCTCCCCTGCAGTACTTTGTGATGTGCACTTTGTGCATGGCAAGTGGACCAGGATGGACGACGTCCCACATGTCGGTGAATGAAAGTATTCTTTCCGATATCGAGGACGAGCAAGGAGTATTCATTGTTTATTTTTGATGAAAACTATTGTCTCCACTGTTACGACGGGGGAGTGTGAAACACGGCAGCCTAGTGAACTTGGCATGTGCACAACTCCCTCCTTCCTCGTGTACCATAGTGTTGACTATAAGGTTGGCTATAAGGTTACAACTTTTTCTCACTTTCTCTCTATCTATTTCCTCTCAAATGTTTTTACCTTCTTTTTTTGGACACGAATGTTTTTTTTATACCTAGGAGCACGTGTAGAGATGGGCTCTTGCATTAGAGCCCACTCCTTCACTTTTTCAATGCTTCTGTCCTCCACATAAGCGGGCTTATAGCCCAGTATTCTACTTGCTCTGAATGGGGGCAGCTGGCGCCTGGGGGGAGCGCGCGCGGGAGGGGGGAGGGGTTTTCTGGTGGGCCAGGGCGGTCATAAGCGGGCTTGGGAGCGGTCCGGACTCCCGCATGGCCACCTCACATTATCACCATATTTCTTGGAGTCCATGCACGGCGGGTGGGCGATCTCTTCTCCCTCCCCGTCTCTCTCTTCTTAGCCGATGCCCACCGAGCGATTAGATTTCGGCTATCGATGGTTTATTAAATTGCAGTCCCACATGTCAGTGAAAATGCAAGACAAAGCAAATTTCATATTAACCAGATGAAATTCATTACATTTCAAAAACTTTTCCTATAAACCGGACGAAATTCATTACATTTTTTGCACAAACCGTACTAAAACCTACTGTAAAACTAATCTAAACGATCACCGGCGCCCGACCACCATGTCCGGCCCGGCTATTTCCTTTGCCTCCTCCTCATCCGCCTCGGCTTTGTCCAGCTCCACCTCCATAACCTCCTCCTTCGGAGCACAAGGTTCTGAAGATTTCCGCCTCCACGTCACCGTTAAGCGGCTAATTGGCCGCCGATGTTTACCCCACCAAGCTTGGCGTTGACGGAGTGGAGGAGCGGTGGCCTTCCTGGGACCAGAGCAGCGGTGACCAACCATGTACTACTCTTCCTCGCTGCCGGCTGCGCCCGCGCACGCACGCCGGCTTCGTGGTCGTGGCGGCGGAGGGCGACCGGGGGGGGGGGAGCCAGCGATGTCCTTCGTCTGCTCCTGCGATATTACGTCCAAGAGAGCTTTGGAGCGCGCCTGGAGTGGAGCCGGCGATGTCCTTCGTCTGCTCTAGTGACAGTACATCCAAGAGAGCTTTGGAGCGCGAGGAGCCCATGGTTGGAGTGGTGCTGATAGAAGGAAGGGACTGGAGGAGAATGACTGTGGGTCTGTGGCTATGGCTGGGGCTGAAGTTAATATAGCGGGCGAATGGCAATGAGCCACAGCAGACGGACGGATGGCTGGTGCCGGAGTAGGTTCGTCGGCAGCCGCGTGTCATTAATGTGGGCTGCGGACCAACGGATGGCCGTGGTGTCATTAACGCGGAGCAGTCGCTTGCACCGGGATGTCATGCGGGTGGCGCTCTCTCGGCCATCGCGCTGCTGCAATGCTGGCGCCAGTGAGAGGTCGCGTCAGGCGTGAATGTGGCATTGACGTTCTGGAGCGACGGTGACCATTTCAGGTGGGAAGCGCGCGCGAGCGAGGGAAGGGGTTTCGGTGGGCCAGGGTGGTCAGACGCTGGCGTGGTGGTATATTGTTTTTGTAGTTTGCAAAAGTACTCAATTAATGTGGCAGTAGACTTTTTTTTCTACGATCAACATACACCCTACAAAGCACCGTGTTCAAATTTGGCACTTCTCTGGGTTCATTTACCATATTTAGGCCATTATGTGCATTTTGTAGAAATTTACTACCACCATCCTGATTTATTGGTCCCGTTAGTATTTTGTGCCAAACTTTGACCACAGATTGAACTAAGAAAATAATAATGCATGTCACCAAAAATTATATCATTGGATTCGTATTTAAACATAGGCTCTGTTTTGATCCATGGGTTAGAGTTAGTTTGAGCTAGTTTGGGCTCAAATAGCCCTAAAGTATTCAAACATGAGGGCTAGTTTGAGCTAGTTGCATCTAACCCACTGAGGGAGTCATGGACTAAGGGGTCCTCGGGGCGACCACCCATCGTACGTGGGCCGGACTGGTGTAGCCGTATATTGACAGGAGATCTATGAAGCCGTGGTGTGCCCTCCAAGTCAAGAAGACGCAGTATCTCTTTAAACCCTTGTTGTAATCTATCTTTGGTAACCCTAACCCTATCGGTGTATATATAAACCGAGGGTGGTAGTCATTAGGGTTAGAGCTACATTCATTACCTCATAGCCTTAGGGTTAGCTCATGCTGATCCCGAGGTAGATCTACTCTAAAAACCACATCATACATCCAATATAATCAAGCAGGACGTAGGGTATTACCTCTTCGAGAGGGCCCGAACCTGGGTAAACATTGTGTTCGTCGACCCTTGTTACCCATCGATCCTAGATCCACAGCTCGGGACCCCCTACCCCGAGGTCTGCCGGTTTTGACACCGACATTGGTGCTTTCATTGAGAGTTCCGCTGTAGGGTCGCCCAAAGGATCGATGGCTCGCCTAATCATAGGAGAAGGCATCAGATCCGGGACTTCTTCGTCCCCGGTCAACTCTTCGCATTCGGCAGCATCGTACTACATGCCGACCCGACTAGTCGTTTGGATCAGATCGACAACTTCGCCCCCGAACACCGAATTCAATTCGGCAACCTGGAATATGTGGCGGACTCACGGGGCGATCTGGTCTTCACCGGACTCACTACCCCTTCCCGCACTCACACAGGCCTCGTTGTGCTCGCCCCGGAGTCTCCCTCCAATCCGATCTATGGATCGGCTCCAGCAGCTTCGAGCCAGGAAAGCTCCCCCTCGAGCGGCGGCCAGACTCCACCTTCGCCCGAACCTGTCATGTTGGCGGAGGACTTATCCCCGACCTTCGAGGCAGGATCTGGAGGCAGAAGCCAAGAGTCAATCTCGGGGGAACCATTCCTCCACAATGCCCACCCAGCCGTGAGCTCCCACGACGAAGTGGCGGCCAATAGCCAGGAATTACCCCTAGCCCGAAGCGACTCAATCTCAAACCCCTGCGTGGAACCCACACGCAGTTATCAAAATCCGTCCTTGACTTCCGATGACTGTCCGGACCCAATCGAGGATCCGGTTTCGCACCCCGAGCTTAGCTCGGCCTGTAGAAATCAAGGACTGGCTAGGGCATTGACTGCCCCCGTTACAACGAGATCTGGCTCAGAGCCCTCGAGTTCAGCGACCCTCGCTATGATAAACGAGGCGTTGGACCAAATTCAGAAAATGACTATCAGGAGGACCTCTCCCCTGCTCACGATCGTCAACCCGTCGAGGCGTACTATAGGGAATTTTGCGCCCCACCCACTTGGTAGCCACTATCGATGATTTAACCGATATGCTAGACTATAATTCAGAGAATACCGAATACATGGACGAGGGGGACGGAGCCACGGCTAATGCCGATGTTGCCCCCCCCCGTCACCGGCCGCTGGTCGGCCACTTCCACCTACGACATTTACACGGTGGACACCCCCAAAGACGGCGACGACACTCCCAATCAGGACAGAGGCAAGCCCAGAGATGAGCCGCCTAAACGCTGAAAACAGCGCCGTCGATCAAAGCCACGTCGAAGCCATGCGAGCAACATGGACTCAGCGGAGGACGACACCGTAAATAATATGGATGACCTCACCGGAGACACAGCCTTCGAACATCATCAGGATGACCCCGCGGGGCAGGAGGACCCGCTCAATTCAGAAAACCCTGATGATTCCAAGGATAGCAACTACCTCCCACTCTCTCAAGAGGAGGCCAGTCTTGGGGAGGACAATTTCATCGTCCCCGAAGACCCTCTGGAGCAGGAACCAAGCGGAGGCTTCTAGCCACCGCCCGCAGCCTAAAGAAGCAAAAACGCAAAATCAAAGCCGAACAGGAAACCCTCAACGACCGTGGACCAAAGTCCTAGCTGCCGAAGAAGGGTATGGCCGCGAACTGCCAACCAGGAGTTACCACAAGCGAAGGCTATTGCTCGAGTTCAACGACGAGGCCATAGAGCCAACACGCCCGACGTACACAAACGCCGAACAGCCGGACCGCCCCCCTAGAGGGCAGGACAGGGAAGCTGACGAGGCCGAACACCCAGCCACCCCACCTCGCCATCACGGCAAGGATCAAGTGCGACCTACTTACGAGTACGACCTCCACCATGACCTAGACGCTCGTGGAGGCCGTACCAGGTCCATCTACGGACCCAAAGAGGACCCACCCGCTTACCGGGAAGGATACTATGATTGGCTCAACCGAAACGATAGAATCCGGGAGCAACAGCAGGCCCGGAGGGCCGAGGACCTCAGACGCGATGTAGCCCGAATTCGGGGTGCCGCACACCCCCTGTGTTTTACAGAGAGGGTGATGCAACACCAATTCCTGGAAGGCTTCAAGCCCGTGAACATCGAATCATATGACGGAATGCTACTTCTTGAGCTTGTGTTGGTTTTTCCCTTGAAGAGGAAAGGGTGATGCAGCAAAGTAGAGTAAGTATTTCCCTCAGTTTTGAGAACCAAGGTATCAATCCAGTAGGAGACAACACGCAAGTCACCGAATACCTGCACAAACAAACACCAAACTTGCACCCAACGCGATAAGGGGTTGTCAATCCCTTCACGGTTACTTGCAAAAGTGAGATCTGATAAAGATAAATAAATGGTAAAGTAAATATTTTTGGTATTTTTGTTTTATAGATTGGAAAGTAAAAGATTGCAAAATAGTAGATCGGAAACTCGTAGATTGGAAAGTAGAATATTGTATGATGGAAAATAGACCCGGGGGCCATAGGTTTCACTAGAGGCTTCTCTCAAGATAGAAAATAATACGGTGGGTGAACAAATTACTGCCGAGCAATTGATCATGAATATAGGCATCACGTCCGTGTCAAGTAGACCGAAACGATTCTGCATCTACTACTATTACTCCACACATCGATCGACTCCTGCCTGCATCTAGAGTATTAAGTTCATGAAGAACAGAGTAACTCATTAAGAAAGATGACATGATGTAGAGGAATTAACTCAATCAATATGATGAAAACCCCATCTTTTTATCCTCGATGGCAACAATACAGTACGTGCCTTGCTGCCCCTACTGTCACTGGGAAAGGACACCGCAAGATTGAACCCAAAGCTAAGCACTTCTCCCATTGCAAGAAAAACCAATCTAGTTAGCCAAACCAAATCGATAGTTCGAAGAGACTTGCAAAGATATCAAATCATGCATAAAAGAATTCAGAGAAGATTCAAATAATATTCATAGATAAGCTGATCATAAATCCACAATTCATCGGATCTCGGCAAACACACCACAAAAAAGTATTACATTGAATAGATCTCCGAGAACATCGAGGAGAACGTGGTATTGAGAATCAAAGAGAGAGAATAAGCCATCTAGCTACTAGCTATGGACCCGTAGGTCTGAGGTAAACTACTCACGCTTCATCGGAAGGGCAATGGTGTTGATGTAGAAGTCCTCCATGGTCGAATCCCCCTCCGGCAGGACGCCGGAAAAGGCCCCTAGATGGGATCTCATGGGTACAGAAGGTTGCGGCGGTGGAAAAGTATTTTCGTGGATGCCTCTGGTGGTTTGGGCATATAAGAGTATATATAGGCAAAAGAATTAGGTCAGGAGACACACGAGGGGCCCACAAGGGTGGGGGGTGCGCCCTACCCCCCTGGGCGCGGCCTCCGTCCTTGTGGCCGCCTCGTGGCTTCTCTGACTTGCACTCCAAGTCCTCTGGTTTCCTTTTGGTCCAAGAAAGATCATCATGAAAATTTTATTCCGTTTGGACTCCGTTTGGTATTCCTTTTCTGCGAAACTCAAAAACAGGGAAAAAACAGGAAATGGCACTGGGCTCTAGGTTAATAGGTTAGTCCCAAAAATAATATAAAATAGCATATTAATGCATATAAAACATCCAAAACATATAATATAATAGGATGGAACAATAAAAAAATTATAGATACGTTGGAGATGTATCAAGCATCCCCAAGCTTAATTCCTGCTCGTCCTCGAGTAGGTAAATGATAAAAACAGAATTTTTGATGTGGAATGCTACCTAACATATTTATCCATGTAATTTCTTTATTGTGGCATGAATGTTCAGATCCGTATGATTCAAAACAAAAGTTTAATATTGACATAAAAACAATAATACTTCAAGCATACTAACAAGATAATTATGTCTTCTCAAAATAACATGGCCAAAGAAAGCTTATCCCTACAAAATCATATAGTCTGGCTATGCTCCATCTTCATCACACAAAATACTCAAATCATGCACAACCCCGGTTTTAGCCAAGCAATTGTTTCATACTTTAGTATTCTCAAACTTTTTCAACTTTCACGCAATACATGAGCGTGAGCCATGGACATAGCACTATAGGTGGAATAGAAGGTGGTTGTGGAGGAGACAAAAAGAGGGAGATAGTCTCACATCAACTAGGCGTATCAACGGGCTATGGAGATGCCCATCAATAGATATCAATGTGAGTGAGTAGGGATTGCCATGCAACGGATGCACTAGAGCTATAAGTTTATGAAAGCTCAAAAAAGAAAACTAAGTGGGTGTGCATCCAACTTGCTTGCTCATGAAGACCTAGGGCAATTTGAGGAAGCCCATCGTTGGAATATACAAGCCAAGTTCTATAATGAAAAATTCCCACTAGTATATGAAAGTGACAACATAGGAGACTCTCTATCATGAAGATCATGGTGCTACTTTGAAGCACAAGTATGGAAAAAGGATAGTAACATTGCCCCTTCTCTCTTTTTCTCTCATTTTTTTTCTTTTTTCTTTCTTTTTTTTCTCTTTTTTCTTTTTTTTCTTTCTTTCTTTCTTTTCTCCCTTTTTTTCTTCTTTTTTTTCCTTTTTTTTTCTCACATGGGACAATGCTCTAATAATGAAAATCATCATACTTCTATTGACTTACAACTCAAAAATTACAACTCGATACTAGAACAAAATATGACTCTATATGGATGCCTCCGGCGGTGTACCGGGATATGCAATGAATCAAGAGTGACATGTATGAAAGAATTATGAACGGTGGCTTTGCCACAAATACGATGTCAACTACATGATCATGCAAAGCAATATGACAATGATGATGCGTGTCATAATAAACGGAACAGTGGAAAGTTGCATGGCAATATATCTCGGAATGGCTATGGAAATGCCATAATAGGTAGGTATGGTGGCTGTTTTGAGGAAGGTATATGGTGGGTTTATGGTACCGGCGAAAATTGCGCGGCACTAGAGAGGCTAGCAAAGGTGGAAGGGTGAGAGTGCGTATAATCCATGGACTCAACATTAGTCATAAAGAACTCACATACTTATTGCAAAAATCTATTAGTCATCGAAACAAAAGTACTAGACACATGCTCCTAGGGTAAGGGTTGGTAGGAGTTAACCATCGCGTGATCCCGACCTCCACACAAAGGAGACAATCGAAAAATATCTCATGCTCCGACTTCGTTACATAACGGTTCACCATACGTGCATGCTACGGGACTCACAAACCTTAACACAAGTATTTCTCAAATTCACAACTACTCACTAGCATGACTCTAATATCACCATCTTCATATCTCAAAACAATCATAAGGAATCAAACTTCTCATAGTATTCAATGCACTTTATATGAAAGTTTTTATTATATCCCTCTTGGATGCCTATCATATTAGGACTAAATTTATAACCAAAGAAAATTACCATGATGTTTTAAAGACTCTCAAAATAATATAAGTGAAGCATGAGAGTTCATCAATTTCTATAAAATAAAGCCACCGCCATGCTCTAAAAAGATGTAAGTGAAGCACTAGAGCAAAATTGCCTAGCTCAAAAGATATAAGTGAAGCACAAAGAGTATTCTAATAAATCACGATTCATGCGTGTCTCTCTCAAAGGTGTGTACAGCAAGGATGATTGTGGAAAACTAAAAAGCAAAGACTCAAATCATACAAGACGCTCCAAGCAAAACACATATCATGTGGTGAATAAAAATATAGCCTCAAGTAAAGTTACCGATAGGCGAAGACGAAAGAGGGGATGCTTTCCGGGGCATCCCCAAGCTTAGGCTCTTGGTTGTCCTTGAATATTACCTTGGGGTTCCTTGGGCATCCCCAGGCTTAGGCTCTTGCCACTCCTTATTCCATAGTCCATCAAATCCTTACCCAAAACTTGAAAACTTCACAACACAAAACTCAACAGAAAATCTCATAATCTCCGTTAGTATAAGAAAATAAATCACCACTTTGGTACTGTTGTGAACTCATTCTTTATTTATATTGGTGTAATATCTACTGTATTCCAACTTTTCCATGGTTCATACCCCCCGATACTACCCATAGATTTATCAAAATAAGCAAACAACACAAAGAAAACAGAATCTGTCAAAAACAGAATAGTCTGCAAAGATCCGAATTTTTCTAATACTTATGTAACTCCAAAAATTCTAAAAATTAGGAAAACATAGGAAATTTGTATATAAATCTCGTATAAATAATTCAGGGTTTTTCAAAGCTCCAGTTAATTATTAAAATTCTGAGACTGGACGCAAAAGTTTCTGTTTTTCAGCAAGATCAAATCAACTATCACCATAAGCCATCCCAAAGGTCTTACTTGGCACAAACACTAATTAAAACATAAAACCACATCTAACCAGAGGCTAGATGAATTATTTATTGCAAAACAGAACCTAAAAAAGCAAAAACAAAAATAAAATTGGGTTGCCTCCCAACAAGCGCTTTTCTTTAAAGCCTTTTAGCTAGGCATTGGTAATTTTGATGATGCTCATATGAAAGAAAAGAATTGAGGCACAAAGAGAGCATCGTAAAACACGTGGCAAAACAAATCTAAGTCTAACATACTTCCTATGCATAGGCATTTTATAGGCAAACAAATTACCAAGGCAAGCAAAAACTAGCATATGCAAGGAAGAAGAAAGAGACGATAGCAATCTCAACATGAAGAGAGGTAATTTAGTAACATGGAAATTTCTACAACCATATTTTCCTATCTCATAATAATTACATGTAGGATCATAAGCAAATTCAACAATATAGCTATCACATAACATATTCTCAACACGATCCACACGCATGCGAAGTTGACACTCTTCCAAAATAGTGGGATTAAAATTAACTAAAGTCATGACCTCTCCAAACGCACTTTTATCAAAAATTTCATAAGATTGAACATTCTCCAAATATGTGGGATCTAAAGTTGACACTCTTCCAAACCCACTTTCAATATTATTGCAAACATTATTATCAATCTCATATTCATCATGGGGTTTAAATAAATTTTCAAGATCATAAGAAGAATCACCCCAATCATGATCATTGCAATAAGTAGCGGACATAGCAAAACTAGCATCCCCAAGCTTAGGGTTTTGCATATTATTAGCACAATTGACATTTATAGAATTTATAATAACATCATTGCAATCATGCTTTTCATTGAAAGAGTTATCATGAATCACTTTATAATTTTCTTCTTTCAACACTTCATCAAAAATTTCAGATTCACGAATTTCAAGCAAAACCTCATAAAGATAATCTAGTGCACTCAACTCACTAGCAATTGGTTCATCATAGTTGGATCTCTTAAAAAGATTAGCAAGTGGATGAGGATCCATAAACTTTTAGCAAGCGAAGATGCAAGCAAAAAGAAAACACATGGTAACACAAGCAAAGAAAAGACAAACGAAAAGACGAACGGAAGAAGGGTGAATAAAAAGGCAAATATTTTCAAAAATCGTTTTAGAAGTGGGGGAGAGGAAAACGAGAGGCAAATGGCGAATAATGTAATGCAAGAGATGAGAGTTTTATGATGGGTACTTGGTATGTCTTGACTTGGCGTAGATCTCCCCGGCAACGGCGCCAGAAATTCTTCCTGCTACTTCTTGAGCTTGCGTTGGTTTTTCCCTTGAAGAGGAAAGGGTGATGCAGCAAAGTAGAGTAAGTATTTCCCTCAGTTTTGAGAACCAAGGTATCAATCCAGTAGGGGACAACACGCAAGTCACCGAATACCTGCACAAACAAACACCAAACTTGCACCCAACGCGATAAGGGGTTGTCAATCCCTTCACGGTTACTTGCAAAAGTGAGATCTGATAAAGATAAATAAACGGTAAAGTAAATATTTTTGGTATTTTTGTTTTATAGATTGGAAAGTAAAAGATTGCAAAATAGTAGATTGGAAACTCGTAGATTGGAAAGTAGAAGATTGTATGATGGAAAATAGACCCGGGGGCCATAGGTTTCACTAGAGGCTTCTCTCAAGATAGAAAATAATACGGTGGGTGAACAAATTACTGCCGAGCAATTGATAGAAAAGCGCAAAGTTATGACGATATCTAAGGCAATGATCATGAATATAGGCATCACGCCCGTGTCAAGTAGACCGAAATGATTCTGCATCTACTATTATTACTCCACACATCGACCGACTCCTTCCTGCATCTAGAGTATTAAGTTCATGATGAACAGAGTAACGCATTAAGAAAGATGACATGATGTAGAGGAATTTAACTCAAGCAATATGATGAAAACCCCATCCTTTTATCCTCGATGGCAACAATACAATACGTGCCTTGCTGCCCCTACTGTCACTGGGAAAGGACACCACAAGATTGAACCCAAAGCTAAGCACTTCTCCCATTGCAAGAAAAACCAATCTAGTTGGCCAAACCAAATCGATAGTTCAAAGAGACTTGCAAAGATATCAAATCATGCATAAAAGAATTCAGAGAAGATTCAAATAATATTCATAGATAAGCTGATCATAAATCCACAATTCATCGGATCTCGGCAAACACACCACAAAAAAGTATTACATCGAATAGATCTCCAAGAACATCGAGGAGAACCTGGTATTGAGAATCAAAGAGAGAGAAGAAGCCATCTAGCTACTAGCTATGGACCCGTAGGTCTGAGGTAAACTACTAACGCTTCATCGGAAGGGCAATGGTGTTGATGTAGAAGCCCTCCGTGATCGAACCCCCCTCTGGCAGGACGCCGGAAAAGGCCCCTAGATGGGATCTCATGGGTACAGAAGGTTGCGGCAGTGGAAAAGTATTTTCGTGGATGCCTCTGGTGGTTTGGGCATATAAGAGTATATATAGGCGAAAGAATTAGGTCAGGAGATGCACGAGGGGCCCACAAGGGTGGGGGGCGCACCCTCTGTCCTTGTGGCCACCTCGTGGCTTCTCTGACTTGCACTCCAAGTCTTCTGGTTTCCTTTTGGTCCAAGAAAGATTATCGCGAAAGTTTTATTCCGTTTGGACTCCGTTTGGTATTCCTTTTCTCCGAAACTCAAAAACAGGGAAAAAACAGGAACTGGCACTGGGCTCTAGGTTAATAGGTTAGTCCCAAAAATAATATAAAATAGCATATTAATGCATATAAAACATCCAAAACAGATAATATAATAGCATGGAACAATAAAAAATTATAGATACGTTGGAGACGTATCACGGAACCACAGATCCAGCCGTATGGATAGAGGATTTCCTCCTCCACATCCACATGGCGCGAGGAGATGACCTCCACGCCACTAAATATCTGCCGCTAAAGCTTAAAGGTCCATCTCGACACTGGTTGAACAGCCTTCCCGAAGACTCTATAGGCTGCTGGGAAGAGCTTGAGGACGCTTTTCGAGCAAACTTTCAGGGCACCTATGTCCGGCCTCCGGATGCTGATGACCTAAATCGCATCACACAACAAACCAGAGAATCTGCCCGACAATTTTGGAACTGATTCCTGACCAAGAAAAACCAGATCGTCGACTGTCCGGATGCCGAAGCCTTGGCTACCTTCAAGCATAGTGTCAAAGATGAATGGCTTGTACGGCAGCTCGGCTAGGACAAATCAAGAACTATGGGAGCCCTTACTTCCCTCATGACCCGCTTTTGCGCGGGCGAAGACAGTTGGCTTGCTCACAAGAACACTAACCCAGACACACCCGGTACCTCTGAGGTTCGGGACGGAAATGGAAAGCCCCGACGCAGCAAGAATAAACGTTGCCACAATGATGGCGAGGGCGAGGATACGAAAGTAAATGCCGGATGCCAAAATCAGATGTCCGGACCCCGAAAGAAAGCCCCTAAAGGCAACAATGACGGCCCATCTAGACTAGACACAATTTTGGACAGGCCTTGTCATATTCACGACACATCAGAGAAGCCCGCCAACCACTCCAACCGAAATTGTTGGGTGATCAAACAGGCCGGCAAACTCACAGCCGAAGACTCGGGCAAAAGCCCACGAAGCGAGGACGATGATGAGCCCTGCAGGCCGAATAGTGGAGGCCAGAAACCCTTCCCTTCTGAGGTCAAGACGGTAAACATGATCTACGCAACCCACATACCGAAGAAGGAGAGGAAGCGAGCGCTACGGGATGTATACTCAGTCGAGCCAGTAGCGCCGAACTTCAGTCCATGGTCAGCTTGACCAATCACGTTCGATGGCAGGGATCATCCCACCAGCATACGCCATGGAGGGTCCGCAGCCCTAGTGCTTGTAACACCCTGGATTTTGCCCTTTTTTCCTTTTGATTTTGGTCTGGATTTGCCTTTCTGTGGCTTAGTGGTCTTGCAACCTGGAGGGATTACCTTGACACCTCTTCCCAAGTGGCTTGCCAACTTCAAAACCATCCCAAGATCATGTCATTTCCATCTTGGACCAACCCCAATATTATTTTTCTTGGGAATATTCCTTTTTCTATTAAAGGAATAACCCTGTTTGTCCTGGGTTGTGAAGCAACCCACATTTCCATCATTCCAAATATTCCCAAATAATTCTCATAAATTGTTTGGGTCAGATCTTCCACAAATATGTCAAACCCTTCCTTGCCATGTTCAAAAATATTTCACAAATATTCCTTTTCTGATTCTGCCCTAGCTGTCAAGTTGAGAAGCAAGTACTCTTTATATTTGCTTGCTTGGTCTCAAACTTTTTGGGCATTCTTTACTATCCATATCATTGCCACATGCCAAAATTCAACTTCATTTGGATATTAAACTCCCTTGGCTAATTTCCAAAGTTTCTGGTCAACTGGGAGCTTTGTGAAGCAAGTGCTAGCTAGGAGCATCCAAATGAGTTGAAATTCTGCAATCATCTTCATATGCTCAAGTCATGACTCTCCACCAAGTTTCAACCCTATCCAATCATCTATGTGAGCACCGCCTCAAATTTTGGTTTCTGGTCAGATTTTCACATTGTGAAGCAACTATATTTTATATTGATCCATAATTGCTGAAAATTTACCAGAGCATTCTCCTACCCCTATAACCTACCTCCACAAAATTTGGGCTCATTTCATCTTCCCAATAATTCCCTAGAATTTTTCTAAGATTCTGGTCAGAGAGGATATCTGTGAAGGAAGTACCATTTTGGCTTGTCCAAATGGTATGAAAATTTTACAGAATCTTCATATGACCAAATCATCATGTTATACCAAATTTCAGCTCAATTGGCTACTCCATGTGAGTGGCACATCAAGATGTGTTTTCTGGACCAGATTGGTCACTTGCAAAGCAACCATATTAAATCTTGGTCCATTTCTCTCCAAACTTCACAGGATTGTAGTCCTTCCTACCCTAAACCTCCCAGACATCACCTTTGGTTCTTATCACCTTACTGTTCATCACAGAGGTGTGGTCAAGTTTGCTACAGCAAACTTCCAGTGAAGCCTCATATCTACTCTTGGCTTCTTTTGGTGATCTTTCACTTCCAGGCTGCCTTGGGGAGCAAGGACTTCACCCCAGACAAGGTTTGCCATCCCCTCTAGTCCTATCTTTGCCAGTACACATGGTGACCATGTGGATGACAAGCTAGCCAGCGCGCTCTGGCGATGGAACCTCTCGGTCTCGTCTGTTTCCTCGCGCCCTCACCACCTAGCCATGTCCAGGAGCTTCGTCTCGTCGTCTCCCTTCCCCTGGAAGCCTCTCTCCCTCCTCTTTCCTTCTCCTCGTGCCACGGCGATCGCCGCCACTATTCTGCCCGTGACCGCCTTCGTCGTTTTCCTCTGTCCCCTCCTCCCCGATCCCTCTAGAGCACTACTGAAGCCCCTCCACTCCTCCGCGATGCTTCCCGACGCCGGATACAGCCAGCCACGTTGCCTTGTCGCTCCAGTGCGATGATAGGAATGCCACGGCGGGCGTCCTCATCACCTTGCCTCGCCGCGGCTATTTAAGCCGCCCCCGAGTCCCTCGACCTCACCACCAGCCTCCCCTCGCTCCCCTACGCCTCCCCGGCCTCTCACCGGAGTCCGAGGACCTCTCCTTGCCGCTTTTGGTCGCCATGGCCGTCGCTCCCTCCGGCCAAAATTCCGGCGAGACGAGCTTCGTCTCTCCGTCTCTCCACCACCATCACCTTCCCCATGTTCCGGCGCATCTCCCCACCTCCTCGCCCCTCGCCGGAGGGCCCCGTGGCCGCGTGCTCCCCGTCCAACCGCCGCCCGGCCCTTCTCTGTTGCTCCTCGTCACCGTCTCCATGGCCTCTCCCCGACGCGTGTGAGGCCCTGGACGGACGCGGCGTGGCCTCCCGAGTAGACCGGTGACTCCGCCCTCGCCGGAGACGGCCGGAGCCGGCCGGGCCCCTCATCGGCGCCCGCCCCTGTTCGTCCTCTGCTTCCTATCGGGGAGACAACAAGAGGAAGGAGACGAATGAGTCAACCCCCCCTGTCGTGTGGGCCACGCCTGTAAGTGGCTGAAAGCCCAGGCCCAGTGCAGTAAGTGGAAGCGTACTCTCAAAAGTACGTTTCCCCTTTTGGAAAGTGCATTTCCACTTAACTGCGACTAAGAATGCATTTCTTTTACGGAAAACGTAATCTACCCAGTGCGCTTTCGGTTCAGCCCCCAGGGGCCTGTCTGTGAACTTAAGTTTTACAGATTGGTCCCTAGACTTCAAACCCTTATAACTTTTTGCCCGAGACTCCGATCGAGGTGAATCCAAAGCCCACTTCTTCGTCCCTTCGAGCCCGACATGTTGGTATCATTTTCATAATGTTTTGACACTATGAAAATGACCATTTTTCCCTTGCCCATAAACAGCCCCCTCCGAGAGTGAACTGTTTCCGGCAATCATTTCCGCGGACTCTCCGCACTCCTTCCCGATGGTTCCTTCATCCCCAGGCAAGCCACAACTCTCATCTGCATAATTGCATTGCAATATCATAGTTTAACTATTCACTTTAACAGCAAGTATGAGTTATTTGTGAAATGAATTGGATTATACAATGCTTGAGTAAATTCTTGGATAGGTGACTACCATGTTGAGCACCGGATTATTAGTGACTAGTAGTTTACCCACTTGTTGATACTATGATGTTGAGATCACTGTCTATGATTATTTTGGATTTCATCCGGCAGTTCGTGGAGATGAGTTAGTAGTAGTGGCTTAAGCATACTGGTTATCAGATTTCTAGCCGGATACCGTTTTGACATGGACTACTATGATATCGGAGTGTCAACCATGACAGAGATTGTTCGGAGATAGGATACTTCATGGTTGATCCTGAGTCACCTGTCCGGACTTATCCGTGCAGCCACATTTGCCAGTATGGGACGGCCTTGACTTGGTCTGATCACGTGCTCTTTCACCGGTATCACCCGACAAGGAAGGTTATGCGTGCGCGCTACCCTGGCCCGTTAGGCGGCGATAACCTTGTGAGCCCAGTTGAGTTATATGGTACCAGGTCCCCGTTTGGGATAGTTTGTTAGCCACGATGATGGCAGGTGTCACGCGGTGACACAGGGGCCACCCAGGGCAGGACTCCGGGGGAGGATGATTGCCGGTGGTATGATGGGAGAGTCATGGGTCAGGCGGGTTTCGTTGGAGCAACGCTGGTCCACCCGAATGGGATCACGAGGTCAGGTGCTCCATGGTGTGGGTAAAGTGCGCAACCTCTGCAGAATGTAAAATCTATTCGAATAGCCGCGTCCACGGTATTGGACAGTCTGTCCAGACCTCACTAGGTGGTCAACCATAGTAGTGACAATGATGGAAGAACTCGTCGCAAGATCAGAAGTATTCGGTGGATTGTGAGTATTCTAAGGGGTTGTGAGACAACCCGGAAGAGAGTACGTTTGTCAGACTTGTCGTGCAGATGGAATCAGGTATATGATATGTCAGCCATGGGATGGCTATGAGATGAGTGGTCGGATGACTACATGATTTGGATTGGATTTGGAGCAGATTCAGATTGGATCCTGAGGTTATTCAGAGTATGGATTAAACTACTTAATATGCTTTACCTTACTGCATCTACTTCAGTAGCTATCTTGCTATGATGTTGTCTTGCCTTAATGCTGATGTTTGTTGTGAGCTTGCGAGTACATTCAAAGTACTCACCTGGCGTGTCATGCCAGTTTGCAGGTCATGCCATGTTTGCTTGTTTGTCGAGGATACCGAGTTTGCGAGCTAGGATACGCTTTCTAGCCAGAGTTCCTGCGGAGTGGAGTCCATCACCGTCGTCGCTGTTCCACTGCTGAGAGAGTTGTTTCGCTGTTAGCATAGAGCTACCCTAGGCAGGCGTAGTGTCACCGTGCCAATGTAATCCACGTACCCTTTGTAACCATATCCATTATAATAAAGAGCTGATTTGTTCTATGCCAACAGTGCCGTATTCCAGAGGACTTGTCCCTGGGCTGGGATACGGGGCGTTCCGGTCTTCTCTGAGCCGGGGTGCCACAGGCGTTGGTATTAGAGCAGGCCTGGCTATAGGACACCCTAGACCGCGCAAGCGTTAGTAACCGGTAGTTTAGGATCCAGTTGGTTTGCTGCACTTGTTTGTTGCATTTGTTTGTGCATAGCATACATATAGACTAGATATCTTATCACTAACGATGGATCTGGTGAGTGTAGGTGGCATCGGTTTCAATTCCCTACCTGCGCTCTCCAGTTTGCATATTTGTTCCTTGGTGTGGTGTCATCTTCGTTCCAGCGGAGTGATGCCAAGGTGCTTGTTGGTGTCAATCCCTTGTCGGATTGATGCACCGGTACCAAACCAACTTATTCTCTTCCGACACCCTATTGTTTCGGTGATAGACATGTTTCTATCCCAGATCGTGCCATTCCTCTAGCAGCTTTGGCAACCCTTACTGATCCTTGTTATCAGAAAAGGGCAATGCCTGCAAGCCTTTCTCTCCATCACTATCTCATTCCGCCACCTATTCTTTGGACGTGTACGGTTTTCTTCCGTACGCTTGATGATGATGTGGTCGTAACTTCTGTGTTCCGACCCCCGATCACCAAGTTCGTCCTCGCCACCGTGTCCGTCCAGATGGAACCGGTGTGAAGCTTGTAATTGGTGTAGCCTTGTTTACACCAATTTTCTTCCACACATTGATTCACTTTCGTGCACATCGCCACAGCATGTTAGATCGTAATACCGGAGTTCTTGCGAGATTTGTGCGCTTAAGTAGGAATGCATATTATTGCTGTGAATAGCTGTAGAATGTGATATTGCTTGCGTGTGTGATCTTGCTGCTTTGTGTGCTTTTGTTTAGTCGTTTATTTTGTTTTTTTGGGCCCTTGGTGTTACCTTATTTTCCCCTTATGGAAGTTACTCCCCGACACTGAACCCAAAGAGTCAGTGAAGAGACAGCCATTTGGAAGCTCAGCTCAGCAATATGGAATTTTCAGCAGACCGTGTTATATCGGGAATATCGGGCCTGAATACAAATGATATCTTGGTCGGATTGGTTATTAGCATCAAGTATACATCAGTGCAACTTTCACAGCAGTAATGATCAAATCAGCAAGAAGGCAAAGATGTGTGCATGATCCACAGTGCATTCCATGCCAAAGGTATGATTTATATACAAGGTTTGAGGCTGCTATGAGTAAAACTTGAACCCTGCTATGTTTTGGAAGCAAGCCAGAATGTGCTATGAACTTAGTGTTCAACAAGAAGGATAGCCGAATACCCTGTTGCATACAACAAGTAACCGACAGTAGAAACAGTAAGGGATATATATATGTATGTATGTATGTATGTATGTATGTATGTATCTGCACTCAGTCTGCATATGGCAAAAAGAAAGCTTCAGATGTAAGCAACTCAGACTTTCTCCGCAAAGCTACCAGAGAAGCTTACGACACAAGAATTCAGGTGTCTTCCTCGATACGACACATGGACATCTTTCGGTGCAAGGTACTCAGGCTTCTTCAGTAAGCTATCACAACAAGCTTTTGGCATAAGGTATCGAGTCTTCCCCAGCAAGCCTTTAATGGGGGGAAGCGTCTGAGCCAGGAGCCCTATACAAGTAACTATGAACCTGGGTTCGGATAATCATTACCCTACGGGTAAAGCGTGGAGGATGAGAAAGCTAGTCATGTGAGCAAAGATACCCTGTCAGGAGATCAGGATAAGATATGCCTGTCGGAATATTGCACCTGACAACACCTATGGTCACACGGAGAATCAAGAACACATAAGGCCAAATTCTTTCAGCAAAGGGTCCAGGCAAAGAGAACTATAATGAAAAAGCAAGGTTGTCCATACAGGTATGGTAATGGTACAAATACTCTGGACAGTTTGGCTCGGTACCAGTCACCATGGGTACACACCCACGGGGTCTATTCCATTTGCAAGGACCCCATATCGAGACAACCCGCCCAGCCAACCAGATATGCTCAGAATTGTTAGAAGAGGGCAACCAAGCTGGTCAGGTCAGCCAAAAGATTAACTCAGCAGTTCAAATTCAGCAACCATGTTAAAGCATTACACGGCCTACCATCCATATAGAGGTACCGACAGACTGAGTAATCATAATGATGAACAACAGTCTCGAAGTATGTGTCCTCACAGATGAGAATCAGTTAAAGACTAACCTGCCATGAACAAGATTCTGCTGCCAGGACCACTGTCAGTCAAGTCTATGGATAATATCACCGTACACCTTTATGCTGGTCACGACAGGTGACAGTCAAATATTTGGTAGGAGCCTTATACCCAAGACAGTGAAGATAGCCAAGATGACCCAGCTATCCGTGCGAGAAATTAGATTCCGCCAGGAGAACGGTACGATTTACAGTACTGTTTTGAACCTAGAGGACACACAGTCATTTGGAGTCACCCTATGCAATGAGTAAAAGATTTCGTGTCCACCAAGAGAATCTGTTCACAACTCAGTGAACGATCGTTCGTATTGGACCTCGTCACGACACGTCCATAAGGAACCACCCTCGGACTTACGAGCAGGGCACATAGTTTGGTCAGGATAATTTATTGCCCCAGACAGGCCAGCAGACATAAAAGGATTGGAGTCGAAGTAACATGTGAGGTAAGATTTGCCAGAAAAAGGGTCCAGTAAAGCAAACCACCCCGAAGCAAGGCAGTTAGTCATATGAAACTCAGTGGGAGCATTATACAAAGGTAAAAAGGAAACCCGAGTTGGAAACGGTTTCCTCAAGTGGAAATATTCATGTTTGATCCCTGAGCAACCAAATCTCGAGGACGAGATTTCTTTAAGGGGGGTAGGTTTGTAACACCCTGGATTTTGCCCATTTTTTCCTTTTGATTTTGGTCTAGATTTGCCTTTCTGTGGCTTAGTGGTCTTGCAACCTGGAGGGATCACCTTGACTCCTCTTCCCAAGTGGCTTGCCAACTTCAAAACCATCCCAAGACCATGTCATTTCCATCTTGGACCAACCCCAATATTCTTTTTCTTGGGAATATTCCTTTTTCTATTAAAGGAATAACCCTGTTTGTCCTGGGTTGTGAAGCAACCCACATTTCCATCATTCCAAAGATTCCCAAATAATTCTCATAAATTTTTTGGGTCAGATATTCCACAAATATGTCAAACCCTTCCTTGCCATGGTCAAAAATATTTAACAAATATTCCTTTTCTGATTCTGCCCTAGCTGTCAAGTTGAGAAGCAAGTACTCTTTATATTTACTTTCTTGGTCTCAAAATTTTTGGGAATTCTTTCCTATCCATATCATTGCCACATGCCAAAATTCAACTTCATTTGGATATTAAAACTCCCTTGGCTAATTTCCAAAGTTTCTGGTCAACTGGGAGATTTGTGAAGCAAGTGCTAGCTTGGAGCATCCAAATGAGTTGAAATTCTGCAATCATCTTCATATGCTCAAATCATGACTCTCCACCAAGTTTCAACCCTATCCAATCATCTATGTGAGCACAGCCTCAAATTTTGGTTTCTGGTCAGATTTTCACATTGTGAAGCAACTATATTTTATTTTGCTCCATAATTGCTGAAAATTTACCAGAGAATTCTCCTGTCCATATAACCTATCTCCACAAAATTTGGGCTCATTTCATCTTCCCAATAATTCCTTAGAATTTTTCTAAGATTCTGGTAAGAGAGGATATCTGTGAAGGAAGTACCATTTTGGCTTGTCCAAATGGTATGAAAATTTTACAGAATCTTCATATGACCAAATCATCATGTTATACCAAATTTCAGTTCAATTGGCTACTCCATGTGAGTGGCACATCAAGATGTGTTTTCTGGACCATATTGGTTAGTTGCAAAGCAACTACATTAAATCTTGGTCCATTTCTCTCCAAACTTCACAAGATTGTAGTCCTTCCTACCCTAAACCTCACAGACATCACCTTTGGTTCTTATCACCTTCCTGTTCATCATAGAGGTGTGGTCAAATTTGCTACAGCAAACTTCCAGTGAAGCCTCACATCTACTCTTGGCTTCTTTTGGTGATCTTTCACTTCCAGGCTGCCTTGGGGAGCAAGGACTTCACCCCAGACAAGGTTTGCCAGCCCCTCTAGTCCTATATTTGCCAGTACACGTGGTGACCATGCAGATGACATGCCAGCCAGCGCGCTCTGGCGATGGAACCTCTCGGTCTCGTCCGTTCCTCGCGCCCTCGCCACCTAGCCATGTCTAGGAGCTTCGTCTCGTCGTCTCCCTTCCCCTGGAAGCCTCTCCCCCCTCTTTTCTTCTCCTCGCGCCATGGCGATCGCCGCCACAATTCTTCCCGTGACCTCCGTCATCGTTTTCCTCTCTCCCCTCCTCCCCGATCCCTCTCGAGTGCTCCTGAAGCCCCTCCACTCCTCCGCGATGCTTCCCGACGCCGGATACAGCCAGCCACGTTGCCTTGTTGCTCTAGTGCAACAATAGGAACGCCACGGTGGCCGTCCTCATCACCTTGCCTCGCCGCGGCTATTTAAGTCGCCCCCGAGTCCCTCGACCTCACCACCAGCCTCCCCTCACTCCCCTACGCCTCCCCAGCCTCTCACCGGAGTCCGAGGACCTCTCCTCACCGCTTTTGGTCGCCACGGCCGTCGCTCCCTCCGGCCAAAATTCCGGCGAGACAAGCTTCATCTCTCTGTCTCTCCACCACCATCACCTTCCCCATGCTCCGGCGCATCTCCCCACCTCCTCGCCGGAGTGCCCTGTGGCCACGTGCTCCCCGTCCAACCGCCGCCCGGCCCTTCTCTGTTGCTCCTTGTCACCGTCACCATGGCCTCTCCCTGGCGCGTGTGAGGCCCTGGACGGACGTGGCGTGGTCTCCCGAGTCGACCGGTGACTCCGCCCTCGCCGGAGACGGATGGAACCGGCCGGGCCCCTCATCGACGCCCGCCCCTGCTCGTCCTCTGCTTCCTGTCGGGGAGACAGTGAGAGGAAGGAGACGAACGAGTCACCCCCCCTGTCGCGTGGGCCACGCCTGTAAGTGGATGAAAGCCCGGGCCAAGTGCAGTAAGTGTAAGCGTACTCTCAAAAGTACGTTTCCCCTTTTGGAAGGCGCATTTCCACTTAACTGCGGCTAAGAATGCGTTTTCTTTTACAGAAAACGTAATCTACCCAGTGCGCTTTCGGTTCAGCCCCCAGGGGCCTGTCTGTGAACTTAAGTTTTTTAGATTGGTCCCTAGACTTCAAACCCTTATAACTTTTTGCCCGAGACTCCGATCGAGGTGAATCCAAAGCCCACTTCTTCGTCCCTTCGATCCCGACATGTTGGTATCATTTTCATAATGTTTTGACACTTTGAAAATGACCATTTTGCCCTTGCCCGTAAACAGCCCCCTCCGAGAGAGAACTGTTTCCGGCAATCATGTCCGCGGACTCTCCGCACTCCTTCCCGATGGTTCCTTCATCCCGAGGCAAGCCAGAACTCTCATCTGCATAATTGCATTGCAATATCATAGTTTAACTATTCACTTTAACAGCAAGTATGAGTTATTTGTGAAATGAATTGGATTATACAATGCTTGAGTAAATTCTTGGATAGGTGACTACCATGTTGAGTACCGGATTATTAGTGACTAGTAGTTTACCCACTTGTTGATACTATGATGTTGAGATCACTGTCTATGATTATTTTGGATTTCATCCGGCAGTTCGTCAAGATGAGTTAGTAGCAGTGGCTTAAGCATACTGGTTATCGGATTTCTAGCCGAATACCGTTTTGACATGGACTACTATGATATTGGAGTATCAGCCATGACAGAGATTGTTCGGATATAGGATACTTCATGGTTGATCCTGAGTCACCTGTCCGGACTTATCCGTGCAGCAACATTTGCCGGTATGGGATGGCCTTGACTTGGTCTGATCGCGTGCTCTTTCATCGATACCGCCCGACAGGGAAGGTTATGCATGCGCGCTACCCTGGCCCGGTAGGCGGCGATAACCTTGTGAGCCCAGTTGAGTTATATGGTACTAGTTCCCCGTTTGGGACAGTTTGTTAGCCACGACGATGGCAGGTGTCATGCGGTGACACAGGGGTCACCCAGGGCAGGATTCCGGGGGAGGATGATTGCCGGTGGTATGATGCGAGAGTCACGGGTCAGGAGGGTTTCGTTGGAGCAACACTGGTCCACCCGAATGGGATCACGAGGTCAGGTGCTCCATGGTGTGGGTAAATTGCGCAACCTCTGCAGAGTGTAGAATCTATTTGAATAGCCGCGTCCACAGTATTGGACAGTCCGTCCAGACCTCACTAGGTGGTCAACCATAGTAGTGACAATGATGGAAGAACTCATCGCAAGATCAGAAGTATTCGGTGGATTGTGAGTATTCTGAGGGGTTGTGAGACAACCCGGAAGAGAGTAAGTTTGTCAGACTTGTCGTGCAGATGGAATCAGGTATATGATATGTCAGCCATGGGATGGCTATGAGATGAGTGGTCGGATGGCTACATGATTTGGATTGGATTTGGAGCAGATTCAGATTGGATCCTGAGGTTATTCAGAGTATGGATTAAACTACTTAATATGCTTTACCTTACTGCATCTACTTTAGTAGCTATCTTGCTATGATGTTGTCTTGCCTTAATGCTGATGTTTGTTGTGAGCTTGCGAGTACATTCAAAGTACTCACCTGGCGTGTCATGCCAGTTTGCAGGTCATGCCATGTTTGCTTGTTTGTCGAGGATCCCGAGTTTGCGAGCTAGGATACAGGTTCTAGCCAGAGTCCCTGCGGAGTGGAGTCCATCACCGCCGTCACTGTTCCGCTGCCGAGAGAGTTGTTCCGCTGTTAGCATAGAGCTACCCTTGGCAGGCGTAGTGTCGCCGTGCCAATGTAATCCACGTACCCTTTGTAACCATATCCATTGTAATAAAGAGCTGATTTGTTCTATGCCAACAGTGCCGTATTCTAGAGGACTTGTCCTTGGTCTGGGATACGGGGTGTTCCGGTCTTCTCTGAGCCGGGGTGCCACAGTGCTAGACCCCATCATCGATGGATTCCACCTCACTAGAGTCCTAATGGACGGAGGAAGCAGCCTCAATCTGATATACGAAGATACAGTGAGGAAAATGGGGATCGATCCATCAAGGATTAAACCTAGTAACACCACCTTTAAGGGGGTCATTCCGGGAGTGGAGGCCCGCTGCACGGGCATCGTGACGCTTGAAGTAGTGTTTGGATCTCCGGATAACTTCCAAAGCGAGGACTTGATCTTCGATATTGCACCTTTTCGCAGTGGCTATCACGCCCTCCTCGGCCGAACAGCGTTCGCCAAATTGAATGTCGTTCCACATTACGCCTACCTCAAGTTGAAGATGCCTGGCCCCTCGGGCGTCATAACTATCAACGGCAACATGGAACGCTCACTTCGAACCGAAGAGCACACTGTGGCCCTAGCGGCCGAAGACCACACCGGCCCATATAGGCTCGGATGCCGTCCCGCCGTAAAGGCCGGTTACAATAGCAAATGGGTTCGAACCCGTTCCCCGTCATGGGAACCCGCATGCATTCGCCACAAATAGGGATACGCGCCCCACGACACGCCCACATTCTTCACGCTCTACGTGCCTCGTCAGCACAACTTCGCACTCAAAATACCATGGGCAGCCATGAGGCATATATCAATAAATCCGAAGTGCATGTTCAGTTAAACCGAACTTCGGAATTACTTCGTCTTCGGACGATCCCCAATTCCGGATACCCCCAAGCATAAAGCTTCATCGGCAGGGTCCTCGCCCATCAAGGTCTCATCGAAGGTCCCAATCCCCAGCTATTAGAAGCAAAGGCGCAGACATGCAGCAGGGCACAGTGAAGGCTTCAAGTCACGCATCAAGGCCCTGCATCAACCTTTACTCTGTAAACTTTCTTTTTCTTTTACAAGTATTGCCTTCACAGTTTGAATTGTACGGATAGACGTCCCGAGCTTACGAGAAATAATAAAAATACCCTTCATGGTGTTCGGATATCCGCATCCTGCGATTTGTCTATTCCCTTTCCGATTCTTCCCTCGCTCTTTGAACAGCCCGGCATGAAAATATATTAACTAGTCAAGAGTTAGATTTATATATCAGCTCAATATCTTCAAGTCCGGCACCACTTTTTGCTAGGTGTTCGACGTCTCGGATATTGCACTATATGCATCTGTTCCGAACTATGTCTTGGGTCAATAGTTGGGTTGCCCGGCTCCTGTGTTTGCCTCTTATGTTCCGCATGTTCGGCTAAGAGGGCAAAGGGAGAACCCCTGCGATTGTACTTCTGGTTTGCCCGGTCAAGTACCTCAGGAGGAAAAAGCCGAAAACTGACAGTCATAGTAAACGTGAACTGGTCTGCGATCCGATGACGAGGTTTGACTCTAAAAATCGTTGGCGATTTCGCCGTGTCACATGAAGGGTTCGTCTTAACACAAACCATGTGATCAGAAGGGGCAGGTTTCGATCCCCAAGTACATCACAATACACCGGGGGCTAGTCCCTAGTCCCCACCGTCAAGCTCCTACGGCTAAGTGAAAGCAATAAAACCAAATAGCCCGATTGCCTGGTTTCGCTCCCGCACTACTGCCTCCGAGCACCAAGACGTTGGCTAAGGGTCAAAGTGCGGAGATGAAACACCCCTCATGATATTCACTTGGGGGCTGAAGCCGATGACTGGTAGCTTTCAGAATAAACATACTGCCACACAGGAGTCAAAATTAAATCATGACAATATAAAACAAGTCAGACAGATGCATAATAAAGCATAAGGTCCACTTGGTACAAACTTAAACATAATCACTCAAAAATTACATCTTTCGAACACTGGCCTTCTATCGCCCGCGCTTCGGTTATCACCTGCACGAAGTACTGCTCGTGGCGGCGATGCTCCTTCCCCTTGGGCAGAGGACCAGTGGCCATCTCCATTGGATTAATCCTCAGCCAATGCACCATGGCCTTAGCAAACGCGAGCCTCGTCCCCTCAAGGCACACTGACCGCTTTATGGCATCAATTCGGAGCGGCGCCTCCCGCAGCTTCTGCACAAGGCCGAAGTAGGTGTCCGGAATGGGCTCGGCCGGCCACAGGCTGACACAGAGGTCCTTCACGGCCAGCTCCGACATCCGATGCATCTCCATCAGCTGCTTCATTTGATCGCTTAGGAGGGGGGGGGGCGCTCGGAGTCCGGAAACTGTGACCAGAAGAGCCGTTGCGTGGAGTCCTCGAGGGTGACATAGTGCCTCACCGCGGCTGCCGCATTCTTCGGAAGTTCGGCGAAGACGCCTGCGGAGCGTGAGAACTGCGTCAGCAGGGCGAACATGTTGCCTCCGAATACACTTTGCAGTAAGTATTTCTTACCATTTGCAATTTGCGCGGCTTGGCGGAGCTCCTCCCGGACACCTCGCGCATCACTCCTCGCCTCCTGAAGCTCCTTCTCCGCCTTGGATAGCCGGGAGGATTGCTCCTCCTACCCCTTCTCAAGGGCCTCTAGCTTCTTGGCGGCATCCTGGAGCTCCACTTGGACTTCGGTCACCCGAGCCTCATGCTGATCAGCAGCAAGCTGGGCCTTCTCAAGCTCGGCCACCGCCTTCTCTGCGGTCGTCTTCTTCGTGGCCGCCTTGGCCTCGGCTTTCCTCAGGGCCTCCTTCAAGCCCTTGACCTCGGCGGCAGCAACTGCAGGATCATCAAGATAAAGGATTAGCACATAGTCCGTATCATCAATATCGAGCGTCAAGCAAATTACACATCTTCTCACAGGGCTTACCTTGCGCCTCGTCAAGCCGTTTGTTGACAAGGTCAAGCTCTTTGTCAGAAAGCTTGAGCTTCCAATCCATCTCCTCTAGTGCCGTGGCATTAGCAGCTGTGGCCAGGGAAGATGCCTGCATTAGCCACAGAAATATCGACATCATTAGTCGGCCTACCAAATTTGATCCTCTGCAGTTTTCTTCGAAGTCCTTGCAGAGTCTCGGGGACTGGTACGTACACGGCCTACCTGAACTATCAATTACAACCGCATTATGAGGAAGGAGTATTACTTGACCTACCTCAAAGCCTGTTAGAAGACCTTGGACAGCATCGTTCAGTCCGGATTGGACGGACCGAACACCCTGCATCACCGAACTCATAAGAGAGCGGTGCCCGTCAATGATGGCGGAGTTGTCCACCAGCTCCTCTAACATGTCCGGCCAGCCAGCCGCCGCCCGTGTAGAGGTGTTCATCGCTGGCGTTGGCTCCCCGGCCCCTTCCCTGCTGGGAGGAGCCTATGCCGTCGAGGGCCTCGGGGGCTCGAGAGCGGTCGACAGATGGGGACCGGATGGTCCGAACTCCTTTCCTTCGTCAGCCAGGAGGGACGCTCCCTCCTGGTCTTCGGTGACCAAGGTGTTAACCTCGTCCATTATGGCGTCCGCCTCCTCCTCTGTGTTCGGGGGAGGAGGAGTCCTTTGGGACCGCACCTCCTCAACCACTCCGGGGATCAGAGGAGGCACAGAGTGCGCCTTAGGCCCACTGTCCGCTAGTTCGGCGGGCGGAGACGTCCCCTCCGAAGTATGCTCGGTGGGGCGTTCACATGGGGGACTGCAACTTGGAGGGGCTAACCTTCAACTAAAGCAAATTACTGAAAACAAGATTGCTAAAAATGCCAAACTACTGGCCGGGGGCTTGACCCTGAGTTCCTTCTCCGGAACCTTCTCGGACAATTCGGATTCCTTGTCGGAGTCTGAACTGTCGGACAGAACCAGCTTGGGCCGGCATCGTCTCTTCGGGGCTGGGGAAGGTTGGACCTCCTCGATGTCCTTGGTCGCCGCCCTCTTCTTGGAGTACAAGGAGGCACTCTCCTCCTCGTCCTCATCCTCGCCCCATCCTGCACGGATGAGGCCGCAGCGTCTCCGGACCGATTGCCCAGACGAGCCCTACGGCGGAGGCCCTCCCTGGCCTCTGGCCCTTCTTTCTTCTTGCCCTTCTTGGCGGGCGCCTTATAAGGCACCACGACCAGCAGCTTTTCCAGCTGCTCTGATCGGGGCCCTTTCGGCAGAGGCGCCGGGTCGTGGATCTTCTTGGCCTTGGCGAGCCAGCCCTGCAAAATCCACATACCAGGGTTAGACCGAATCAAACATGGTGTGAATATCCGAACACTTCTCGAAGAAGAATGCCGCTCACCTCCCTTGGGGGGTTCGCAGCGTCAAGGCCGATGTCCTTCCCATCAACCGGCCACTCCTTCTGGGGCTGGAATAATTGGCCCCATATCTTGTCAGGAGTCGTACCGTAGAGGTGTCGCACGGTGGCCGGATCCTCGGGTTCATGCTCCCACATAGGCTTGGCCCTCTCCTAGCAGCGGAGGAGCCGGCGGTGGAGCATGATCTGGACCACGTCGACTAGCTTTGCGCCGGTCTCTATTATGCTATCGACGTGCTTCTATAGCGTTTTCATGTTGGTGACACACCCCCAGTCCGGGCTCTTGGTGGTCCAGGAGGCCAATCGGGTAGGGGGTTCGGACCTGAATGCGGGGGCCGCTCCCCATGCAGCCTCCCTCGGCTCGGTGATATAAAACCACTCCTTCTGCCACATCCGGACGGTGTCGACGAAGTGGCCGTCCAACCACTAGACCCGTGTCAGCTTACTAATCATGGCCCCTCCGCAATCCGCATGCTCGCCGCCGACCACTTTGGGCTTGACATTGAACACCTTCAGCCATAAACCGAAGTGCGGCCGGACCCGGAGGAGTGCTTCATAGACGATGATGAAGGTCGAGATGTGGAGGAGGGAGTTGGGGGCTAGATCATGAAAATCCAGCCCATAGAAGAACATCAGCCCCCGCACAAAGGGATGCAGGGGAAATCTGAGCCCCCTAAGGAAATGGGGAAGAAAAACTACCCTTTCGCCCGGCTCGGGCGTAGGGATGATCTGGCCCTCTTCAGGGGCCCGATGGGCAACATTGGCCGGTAAGTAGCCGGCCTCCTTCAGCTTCAGAATGTCCCCGTTGGTGACAGAGGAGACCTCCCACTTCCCATTGGCGCCAGATTCGGCCACGGTCGAAGGATGTGAAGTGGGATTCGCTGTGGAAGCAGGGAGAAAGGGCACTGGAGCTCTGAAGGTCTGCGAGAGTGAAAGGTGGAAGAGGGCATGGGATGTAGACTGTAGCAGCCCCCCTTTATAGGCTACAGGTAGGCCAGGGATTCCTTTTTCCATGCTGTTGGCTCCTCCACTTCCCGATGTCTCCGCAACGTTATGAGCGAGGAGGGGAATCTAAATCATTAACCATATCCCCCGAAAAACGGGACATGATCTTCACCTTGAGTGGACGTGTCAAACGTGGCGTCAGCCTCGAGCCGCGCTTTGAGAAATAGTAACTGCTTGGTGTTATGGTCGGAAGCGACTCCTCATTGAGAGGGAAAAAGTTGTCATATAAAGGCACTATTCGCGCTCGAGCGATGTTTTTATTGCCTTCGGTGTTAAGTAAAACTACCATTTCAGAATCCGGACACCACCTGGTTTCGAACATGGAAGAATTCGACTCGCAAGCCGAATATAGGTCAGACGAGTGGATGCTGGATACAAGTCTTGGCGTTGGAGGCAAGTTCGGGGGCTACTGAGGGAGTAATGGACTAAGGGGTCCTCGGGGCGACAACCCATCGTATGTGGGCTGGACCGGTGAAGCCGTATATTGACAGGAGATCTATGAAGCCGTGGTGTGTCTTTCCAGTCAAGAAGACGCAATATCTCTTTAAACCCATGTTGTAATCTATCTTCGGTAACCCTAACCCTATCGGTGTATATATAAACCGAGGGTGGTAGTCATTAGGGTTAGAGCTACATTCATTACCTCATAGCCTTAGGATTAGCTCATGCTGATCTCCAGGTAGATCTACTCTGTAAACCACATCATACATCCAATATAATCAAGCAGGACGTAGGGTATTACCTCTTCGAGAGGGCCCGAACCTGGGTAAACACTGTGTTCGTCATCCCTTGTTACCCATCGACCCTAGATCCACAGCTCGGGACCCCCTACCCCGAGGTCTGCCGGTTTTGACACCGACACCCACCCATAAAAATTATCCCACCCAAGAGGTGCTAATTGGAGCTAGTTCTCCTAGTGCATTTATTGTCGATCTAACCCTGTCATCGAAACACCTCTTTGGCTAGAGTTAGTTCAGGGTTAGTCATGAGCTAGAAACTAACTCTAACCTCTAGCTAAGTTAGAGTATCCAAACAGGGCCATAGTTTCTAGTGATATTATTTGTAGTTACATGCATCAACCAGGACGGAGGTAGTAGCGCAGAAACATCAAATCCCAGTTACAGCTACACGGGTGTGATGATAGGGACGTGGAATGCCGTTCGATCACGGGGCACGCGCGCGGTCCGCGTGGCTGGGGTGGCGGCCAATCAGAAAGCAACCCATAATAGGGTCAGCGCACACAGTTTCCAGAGGCTACGGAAATTAACCGTGTGCGGTAATAAATGACCAGGATTGAAGGGGAATCCAAATTTCCTTCGTCGTCTGTCCTTGAGCTCTTGACAAAGCAATGCACTATATTGTTGTTCGGCCACTCCGCCCCAGAGCTCTCACCAAGCATCATTCATGCCACCGCGCCGCACACTAACCGGTAAGGAAGCGATGGCATCTCGCCGCGCCGAGTTCCTCACCGCCCATGACCGCACACAAAATGGTAGGGAAGCGATGGCATCCCGCCGTGCCAAGTTCATCGCCGCTCGCGACCTCACACCTATGTGGGCGGACTTTGAAGCTGCCAAGACCGAATGGGCGGTAGAGCAAGAGGCGGCCAAAGCCGCACAGAGGGAGTGGAAAAGGCAGAAAGCACTCAAGAAAAGTGAGTCTCGCCACTGCAAGAAAGAAGAGGATGCACGCGCTGCTGAGGAGAGCTCGGCGGAGATCCAAGCACGATGGGGTTTCGCCAACAAAGCTGGGAAGGAGAACTACGACGTCTGGCCAACATGTGAGAAGTAGTAGTACTAGTAGTTAGTGTGTGTGTCTGTGTCGCCCGCACGTTTGTTTAATTAATTACGAGCATCTACCAGTACTAGTTACTACTGTAGTTTTTAGAGCAAATTACCAGTACATTAGCCTAGATTCAATGGAAAAATTCCTATCCTATGCATCAAATGGCATCTCTTTCTCTATAGGAATTGAGATGCATGTCATCTTACTTCCTATGATTTTCCTATTCCTATAAAATTCCTATCCTATGAACCAAAGGAGGCATTCGCTGGTGTACAGTAATACTATAGCTAGCAGTATTGCTGGTAGAGTAGTTTTCTTCAAGAAGCGGAATTCTACGAAGTCATGATGGTTCCTTCGTCCGAGCAACTTTACAGTGGGAAAGGTTGGGCCTGTGATTTGACGGCTCATTAGTCATTATTATTGCGGCACGACGACCGGGGTGACTCTCCCCTGGAGTTCTGCGTGCATGGCAAGTGGACCAAGATGGTCGATGTCCCACATGTCGGCGAATGAAAGTATTCTTTCCGATATCGAGGAGCAAGGAAACCGTGTGGTATAGTATCACTGCTGATTTATATTTATTTTTTATTTTTGATGAAAGCTAGCGTTTCAACTGTTACGATGAAGGAGTGCAAAACACGGCACGTGCTGGATGTCCCACACGTCAGTGAAAGGAGTGGGACATGAACAGCGTGGTAGAGCGTCTCCACTTCTTCCACTTCTCGGTCGGAGACCACATGTACTAGTAGTAGTAGTATATAACGATACAAAGTGCGATCCGGAGTGACAGACGTGTCTAGTTGGAAGGTCTCGGACCATACACGTAAACAAATATAAAACCTAATATGTGCCTCCAATTAATATAGTAGTAGAGTACTTAGGCACGTACATCATAATATCACCGTGCATTGCCACGCAGGTTCATACTATTTGTGCCTTTCTACTTCACTTACTACGCTACATTACTCAGGTTCGTACATCCCTGCGTACATGTCCATCTTGAAGTTCCAGTCCCATGTGTTCTTCATAGATGGCACGATCCATAATGGTGGGCAACAAGAGTCCATATCATCGCAGCTTCTTAGTGTGGCTCCCCACAATGGAGACTCATCCAAACTGAAGCGGCATAGATCAAGGATAGGGGCGTTCAAGATATGAATCCATCGGTGCGCAATGAAAACACACCCGTTCTTCATGAACGGCAGGCCGTCGGCGTCATGCACGGAAGGTGGCATCGTTTGCACTATGGGGTAGTTGTCCCCAATGAAAATCGAGTACTCTTCAAGTGTGTTCATCCGCACCCAGGTAGCATCACGAGGGTCGAACATGCCACCGTTCATCTGGTACACCTGACATCTCAAACCTGGATACATGGTGACGTGCATGGTTAGACTACCCATACTGGGAGTAACATAGGTGGTAACATCACACATCTCTAGGCAAAACAGATGATGTGGCGAGTAATTAATGAGGAAAGGGAGGCATGTGGTAACATAGCTAGTTACTGTAACATCACACATACCAAGACAAGATGAGTCTACAACCTAATAAATGAAGTGTTGCATGACACCACACATATGTTACTCCCCACTATAAAGGTAGTAACATAGACTAGTAACATATGCATGTTACTAGTCTAAGTTACTACCCATTGTGACTAGTCTTATGGTCCATGCAGTATAATAAGGTGATGTAAGCAGAGGATACGGATTAAAATAAAATACTTGATATTGCTTATTTCTATGAGGGGGAAGGGAAGCAATGTATAGACTAGCTGCGGCACGGGCGACGACAAAAAATTTGAGAGTGTTACCTGGGCCGTGTACATTAATTAAAGGAGGAGTAGTTTTGTTTGATGGGATTATGGCTACCTAGCTAGTACTACATGGAATTGAAATTGTTAAGTCCTTTATAGTTTATACAACTGGGATTATGAAGTTGCGTAGATGACTATCCCAATCAATAAAAAAGAAGGAAAGAACTACTCCTGCTCCTGGAGTATAAAGAGACATGTACTGAAATGTTATAAGATGACATGGCAATAAGATATATGATAGCTCCTGGCTCTACTAATCTTAGATCGGAGAGAAGGGATTACCTGGATACATGATCAGGGTCCGATCGTGATAGATCGTGGCACCTTGTTGCCCTTCAATGGTACCATGGGTAACGACTACTAAGATAGTACGTCCCAACTGGGTGTTGTCAGCTACAAGGTTCCAAGTTAGACCAAATGCCCCATGCACATCCATGATCAGCGATCTGATTTTGATCGGGGGATGACTTTGCCCTGCATAATCGTGCAAACGAGGCAGAATTCATAGAAACCGGACAAAAATCATTACATTTTGAAAACTTTTCATATAAACCGGACAAGATACATTACAGTTTTCATACAAACCGGAGTAAAACCTACTCTAAACAAGTTGCAACTGTAATGTGGGTGGCGCACGGACGACGACCGACCGTTCCTAAATATTTCTCTTTCTAGATATTCCAACAAGTGACTACATACGGAGCAAAATAAGTGAATCTACACTCTAAAATATGTCTATATACATCCGTATGTGGTAGTCCATTTGAAATCTCTAAAAGGACAAATATTTAGGAACGGAGGGAGTACAATATACTAGTGCATGATACTAGTGTATGATATACTACTTTTATAGTGCATAGTATCATAGAGTAGTATCATAGATGATCATATTTATTGCCATGCATGACCCCCTGTCTCTTCTTTAATTCTCTGCCACATCACCATGTATGCTATTCCCGAGTGTATGTACCAGCTAAGTTACCACCACTATGGCCAGCCTCGACGCGGAGCAGTCGCGTGCACCGGGAAGCGGCGCTCTCTCGGTCGTCGCGCTACTTCAAAGCCAGCGCTAGTGAGAGGTCGCCTCCGCTCAGGCCGGGCATTAATGCGGCACTGAAGCTCTGGGGCGACGCTGACCGTTTCAGGCGGGAAGTGTGCGCCGGCAAGGGAGGGGGTTTGGGTCATCCAGGGCGGTCAGACGCGGGCATGGTGGTGGTATTGATTTTGTGCCAGTTCAGGTGTAGTACTGGTAGTTTACAAAACTACTCAATTGTTGCACTCAATTTCCTAAAAAATTGTGGTAAAAAAACGTTACTTGCAATGCATGCATGCGTGACCAATATAAATGGCCAATAAAAAACTACTACATGCACGCAATGATTTAATGCACATTGTAATCTCAACATGTGATGGGGAGCTCTAAATTTGAATTTGAAAATTATAAAATGGAAAAATTGAAAACAAATAAACAGGAAGAGAGGGAGTATACCGTAGGATGTGTCCCATAGGAAACAAGTCCCCTGGTTTGTCACCGCAAAGATGCGGTTAGAAAAGAGCACAGCGTCTTCGTACTCGTATGGCAACAAATCGGTCGCAGACAGCATGGTCCACCTTTGACCGCCATGTGCAGGGTTCGTGAAAGCAATCGCGATGTCGAACACCGCGATGAGAGTGTAATTTTAGTTGGCGGACAACCTTATCGGGGCTTCCGGGATTGCTATCTTCTTCAATCTCACCGTGGTTCCATCGTACCAATTCAGGCGATGGCCCATTGCATGGCTGATCCCAATGTTGGACAAAGGTTCTACGGGAACGATGTCACCGTTGTAGATGTTGTGTAAATTGATGTTGGTACTCTCCCGTACATATGCAAGCCAATCTCCACTGGCACCAAGCCTAACCTGTGAAACAATGGGCAGCGGGGGAATTAGGGAATGGACACGGAAGTAGTCTTTAGAATGCATTTACTATGTGATCAAACTCATCACTTATCTGCTCATCGGACAAAATCCGAGTACCCCTCAACATCGGCATCTCAAGGGGCGTCAACTTGCAACTACGGCCATGCCGCGCTGGAGAGACCCCCAAGGAAACATCCTCGTCCTCGAGGACGCATGGCAGACCAACTAGCATGGCCTTCTCCCACGCATATTTACGCACCCTCTTAAAATATTTGGTGCAAGTACCGCTAAGTCTTGCGGATGTGAGGAAGTCGAAGCGACTTACGATTTATCCCAAAGGATCATCGTCTAAGGTCTCCCAGCCTCGACAAGGACGAGAAGCACCACCGCCTTGCAAATCCATGGCAATGGCGACGAACTGCCTTGTCCCTTGTGGAGCTGGTTTACACGAGAGGAGATGGTAACTGCAGGGCTTCGCCCCTTCGGAAAGGATGTTCTTCGGGCGTGCACTAGCGCAGTTTATATTTGAGATTAGGGAGCTGGCGGGCGGTTCGTTGTACGACACATTCACGTCCATCCACTAGCCCAGAATTAAAGCACGCACGACATTTACAGCAACTGGGATTAGTTTGTTTTCCGGGCTCATGGACCAACGCGGACTAGCGGACCTCGCTGCCCTTTTTCGAGCACGACTTCGACAACTACGTGCGTGACATGCTTGCATGCAAATCTTGCGTGACCAAACACCGCTGGTGTACTACAGCCTGCATGTTCTAGCCATGTCACTCCGCTGGTGTACTATGCATTTTTTGGCATGAACGTTCCTTGGAGCTCGTGCTGCAACTGGCGTACTACTCGACAGCCCACTTCCCTTCTCCTTCCTCTTCCACTGCCTGGGCATGTCCGCGGGAAGCGACCAGTCAACCCTAATATAGTAGTACCACTGAGTAGCACAAAAGATGCATGCATGACCACTAAAATTTCCTTTCTCTTATCTCTATGAAATAAATGTAGCGTTAGACTCAAAGCCGTTTAAGCCTGAGTATAATGGAAATCTATTTTTTTAGATGATCCCTATAAACAAGAAAGGAGGGAGTATTAGAATTATGTTTTTTAACAAACAAAAGGCGCTTGCCAAGCTTTCATTCATTCATCTTAAAAGCAGTTTACATTGAGGAGTAGTACTAGATATCTCAAATCCATACATACCATGCAATAGTAGAACTAGTACTACTAAGTACATAACCTAAGCTAGACCACACTACTTGTCGTCGGAGATGGGTAGGCGGCCGCATGCTGCAACTCCAGCTCCTCCTCCAGTTTGGCGAACATCTCGTTGATCCCCCACTCCCGCTGGCGGTGGAAGCGGCGGTTGGCCTCCACCTCGGCCTCCGACTGGATGGACTCAAGGATGGCCTGCTGTTCCACCGCCCCCACGTCATCGTCCTCCTCCTCCGGCTCCGCCTCGCCCGCATCGTCATCCTCCTCCTCCGGCTTCACCTCGCCCGCGTCGTAGTCGTCCTCCTCCGGCTCCGCTTCGCCCGCGTCGTCGTCCTCCTGTTTTGGCTCCGCGTCGCCCTCGTCGTCATTTTCCTCCTCTGGCTCTGCATGCTGCTCCGCTTCCATCGCCTCCTCCTACGGCTCCGGCTAGTCCGGATTCCGGAGGCAGGGCGGCTGTGATCCGGGCTTCGCGCCGCCTCTAGATCTTCGGAAGCAGATCAAAGCACCGCTCCGGCGGGGGCATGGCGTATGTCGTTACCTTCGGCCGGGCCATGGCTATCGGGCGATGGTGACCGAAGAAGAGGCGGCGGGAGGGGAATGAATGCAGCTACTGTTTGGGTTCGTTGTTCGGCTTAAATAAATGCGCTCCATCACGTGTACCCGTGCGTGCACAAATTGTACACATACGGGTTTGTTTAGGGGGTGTCACGTAACTGGTATGTGTGTGAGATTCTAAGAGACAGAGTGTGTGTGTGCGCCTCTACTCTTCGGACATGTACCCCACCTTTTGCATCGGGATATAAGTATAATTGTTACTACACTTTAGCTTTTGATTTATACCGTTTACGTGGCCATATTAATGTGGTTGTGTAAAAAAAAGCCACTTGCTGCTCATGATTTGCGTTATATAATTATGAGAAGTTTGCTAACTACTAAAATAAAGTGGAATTTTGTCCATGTTATATAAGTAATTTAAGGTGATTGATTATCATACGGGTAAGGTTGGACGAAGGGTGGTAGGAACAAATGCTTCACCTAGAGTATGTGTGTGTGAAATGGAGTCTTATAGTGTGTGTGTGTGTGTGTGTGTGAAACTAAGTCTTTGGTAGGGAAAGTAATTAAGTGTGTGTGGCTTCATCGTAGAGAGGTGATGTGTATGGCAGAGGCCTCCAATGAGGGGGGGTACGAGAGAGAAGAGGCCCGTAAAGAGGGAAGAGAAGGAGTGTGCGCGTGAGAGGAGTGGCCATCAAGATAACGTGTTTGCTCGAGAGACACCGAGGAAGACTACTATCAATGGTGCATGTAGGTGGGAATTAAACGAAGGGATAGTCTTATTGGTTTCTGGGATAGAGGGAAGGAGTGGGAGAGGGGGTAGCTAGAAGGAGATAGTTAAGTGTGAGTGTGTGTTTTAGAGAAGAGACCCATCTAGAAGGAATTCATGTGCACACAAGAAGAGAAAGATTCGATGTGGGGTGAGGGTTGAGGGTAATTAACTACGTATGGAGACATATGAGACCTTTGAACGTGCATGTGCGGGAGGTATACATATGTGGGATGTGTGTGAGTGTGTATGTGTGTGCGCGCATGATCGAGATAACAGAAAGGAGACATAAGTCATGAGATCAACGGGATGGGGGAGATGGATCGGTATGAGTATGACAGTATGCATGCATGTGAGAGTGGAGGGAAGAAGGCCCGATGATTGAGCATGCGTCTTTTTTTCTTTAAGAGAGAGTGGCGTGGGCTGGAGCATGCATCTATGGCGAGGAGAGAGAGCGAGACACAACGTGTGTGCAAAAGAGATCGACCTATAGATGCATGTATAGAGAAACACATATAGTGTGCGTGATAGGAAGCAAGAGTGCGTGCGAGAAAGAAAGGTTGACGGAGAAACAAATAGATAGAGGGATAGAGATGCTAGCTAGAGGGACATCGAGTAGTTTGTGTGTTAGAGTTAACAGTCGAGTGGTTCAGAGGGGTGAGTTATGTGTGTGAGAGAGAAAGATAAAAAGAGGGTGCATGAATGCATGTAGAGAGAAACAGATATAGTGTGCGTGATATGAAGCAAGAGTGCGGGCAAGAAAGAAGGTTGGTGGAGAAACAGAGAAATAGAAAGATAGAGATTCTACATAGAGGGAGATCGGCTAGTGTGTGTGTTAGAGATAATAGTCAAGTGGATCAGAAGGCTGAGTTATGTGTGTGGGTGGGAGAGAGATAGAGAGAGGGTGCATGTGAGTGACATACAAATGAATATCAGAGAGAAATGAGATCCCAAGAGACGGAGTTTTGTGTTTGCGAGAGAGAAAGATATTTCACAAGGAGAGTCGTAGCTAGAGAGACATATCTGGGAACGTGAGATATCCCTAGGGAGAGAGGGTGTCTGAGCGGCATACAAAGGGAATGGTGGAGAGATATGAGACCCTGCGAGACGGAGTTTGTGTTTGTGTGTGAGAGAGAGATATTTAAGAGGCAGAGTCGTAGCTACTGAGACATAGGGAGCGCGAGACATCTATGTGTGAGAGGGTGTGTGTGAGAGGCATTCATGGGAATAGTAGAGAGAAATGAGACCCCGGGAGATGAAGTTTGTGTTTGTGTGAGAGAAAGAGATTGCACAGGGAGAATCATAGTTAGAGACACATAGTAGTGAGCGAGATATACTTCGAGAGAGATAGAGTGAAGGTTGAGGGAGAGAGTACCATCAGTGTGTTACGAAGATAAATGACTGTTGTCGACATACAAGTAGCACGAGAGATACCCGTGAGACGGTGAAGGCGTATAGGTCTAGAGAGATATATAAGCATGAGTGATAGCTATATGAGACGAATATCTGGATTAAAGGGGATTCAAATATTTAAACTAGGGAGCAGGACATCGATAAATATCATAACGAAAAATGGTCTATCAAACATGCATATTCAAACACATTATACCGGGATTACACCATGTGTCAAACACATCAAACATGCATATTCATTTGAATTTGGGGACACGTGTAATGTTATTTAGTTTATCAATATTAGTGATCCATAGATTTTTTAATTAGAGACAATGCATGGTTTATATGCAATTAATGTCTAAACGGGACTACACTATATATATGTTGCGTGTGTCAAACACATTATACGTATTTGAGAAGTAAAAAAAACCCGCATGAAACACACATTAATTGGAGACAGTTAGCGAGGAATGCATACATTGGATTTCAACATAAAGTAGTTTCAAATATTTGAAAAGTCAAATTAAGATGGATTCAACCTTATGAATCTGAGATCATGCCATTTGTAAACCATATTTATGTATAAAGGTTGTTGTGCTTTTGAAAGTATATATAAAAAATGATGTATATAGATTTGTATTGGAATATAAAATGGATCCTACGCGAAAAAAAAGAATACAAAATGTATTCAAATTGAGTTGGCACGGCAAACATGCAATCTTTTTCTCCAAATATTTGAACGAAGCGGCGTAAAATTGGGGAGATGGAAATTACTACCTATCCCTGACACACAAAACCAGTCAACTCGATTTCTATAGGTTTCGATAGGGGCAGGCTTGTAATTCCACTCAAACATGACATAACCGCCTCTCACCCGGATTCATACATGGCGGGCACCAAAACACAGTTTCTCCTCAGCCGAAATCGCCTCTCACCTCCCCCGGATTCATACAGGGTGGGCGCCAAAACAAACTCTCCTCGACCGAAATCTCCGTCGGCAAATATTCGGTGTATGCAAGATTACAGTCCTATCCCCAACCGACCAATATTGCTGTGATGTAGGAAAATATAAACGGGGGCTAAGTTTGTAAATTTCCTCGCATTTGAGACAAGCGCGTCCTGAAGACATGGTTCCCCCTACCTCTCTCCCTCCATTTCCCCATTCGTACTCCGTGGGCGCCAAAACACCCTCTCCACCCCCGTTTCCTCCGTCCACCACCCCATCCACCGCCGTCCTCCTCCACCATGCCGGAGCTATTACCCCGGAACCATCATCCATTGCAAGACATCGACCTCTCTCATCCATGGCTTTGGACCAGGATCCTTGCATCGCGTCCTCTCGCTTCATCCGCGCTGTCGTCCACCTTGCTGAGGCCGCTCATACGACCGTCTCGTCCACCGTGCCGGGATATTTCCCTCACCGCCACCGTCTGCCCTCCTAGATCTGTTTCCATGCCGCCGACAGCCATCGCTACCGCAGCACCCTCAACGTCTCAGCAGATGCTTACACGACGCCACACCAGAGGCGGTACTCTTTCGTATCTTCTCAAGTTACTTATCTCAGCAAGAAAATAGATTGCCGCTGCTTTACTGTGATTTCTTGTCCATCACTTAGAATCTTACTTTATAGTTGAAACCAACCATTGGTTGCGAAGTTACCTTTGTCCGGTTTGCACCTTCAGATCCGCCATGGCACGCTCACCACTATACTCGCAATGCTTATGGTTTTCCCCTTTTATATTCCGCATTATCTTAAATGACAGTTGACTGAATTTCAATTTGGGGCCAGTCCATTTTTGGGAGTTCGCCGGAGTTCGCCGGAGGGAAGGAAGGGGCTTGCCAGAGGGCTGCCCCATTATCTATCTTAGGGTTTCGGGTGGGGACAGTGGTTGTGGGGGGCGGTCGTCGGGCTTTGGTGGGGCCTTGCCAGAGGCAAAACTCGACGCGGGTGGGGGGGTGGGGTTGGCCAGAGGGATGGCCGGGGCCGCCGGAAGACCGGAGGTGGTGGGCAGTTTAGGGGAGGGCAGGGGCCGGTGGTTCGACCGGCGGCCCGTGCGATGGTCTGTAGGGGAAGAATAAGAGGTGAGGAAGAAGAAGGGTTAGGAGACGTAGGATCTTCATCCAACCGCCTGAAATGGTCAACTGACCCAAATGACGAAAGTCAGGCGACTTGCGTCAAGACATTCCCATATATTCAGTACGACCATCGTAGGTGCTTCGAGACATGCAAGCAGTGCTCCTCAACCCATCAAGCTAAACAACATGCCACTCATAATTCCAAACTTAGTTGCTCAAATACGAATTTGATATGATGCTGACATGTTGTACCAAAACAGAGAATGTCAAATTGGTCAGCTAATGTTCCTACTTTACTTTCAAAAAGCACGTGCGCCACATATTGAGGGACAGCAGGGAGTTGCATTCTTTATGCGCTCTGGTTCATTATGTGTGGGCAACGAACATTTTATTATCCAAAATCTGCTTGCTCTTCTTTAGCATGCTCCCCTTCTGTTCTTCTTTAATAAGTACTCCCTCCATTCCTAAATATAAGTCTTTGTAGAGATTCCTCCATGGACTACATACGGAGCAAAATGAGTGAATCTACACTCTAAAATGTATCTCTATACATCCGTATGTGATCCATAGTGGAATCTCTACAAAGATTTGTATTTAGGAACAGAGGGAGTATAATAGTAGTACAGTATGTTCCTTGTAGTGAAGAGGAGCAAGGACATTTGCAGTGTACAGGTCTATTCGGTCGCTTTTCATGGATGCTTTCAACTCTTCGTGTTGGTCTACTGTAATATCCAGTAAATGTTGGGAGCTATGTCTCCTTTGAGAGTTAGACTGATAGTAACAGTACTACGCCTTCAGTTGTAGAGAGCTGGTATCTGAAGCCTTTCTAGCCGTTCCGGCAATACTAGCACATATTTTCCAGCAAGTTCCACTTTCCTGATTTTACTTGTGATGCTTAGGGTTTTCCCATTATATCTACACTATGATCTGTGTAGGTGCTTTGTGTCGTACTAGCAACAGTCCGCTCTTGAAGCTAAACAACACACGAATCATACGTCCAAAGCTTACTTCTTCAAATACGAATGTGATATGATACTGACATTAGTTAACAGATACACATTTAATTGGTCAGCTAATGCTCCCACTTGAGTTTCCAAATGCATGTGGCCACATATAGAGAGACATCATGGAATGGCATTTATTTGGGCGCTCTGATTCATCATGGGTGGGAAACCAACATTATAGAGAAAGAAGCGGAATCTCAATAATATGCTTCCCCTTCTATTCTTTAACATGTTCCTCTTCTGCTTTTCTTTAGTAAGTACAGTATGTTCCTTGTTAGGAAGGGGAGCAGGGACATCTGTAGTCGACAGCTCCATTGGGCCGCTTGTGCTACATGATTTCAGCACTTCGAGTTGGTCTGCCATAATATCCAGGAAATGGTGGGAGCTGTGCGGTCTTTGATAGACTAGACTGATAGTAACAGTAGTGCGCCTTTAGATGAATAGAGCTGGCCTGTAGGTGATCGATAGGCTTTATATTAGTAGCGGTAATACAACCCTGTATTTTTCAGCCAGTTTCGCTTTCCCAATTTATTTATGATTGTTATGGTGTACCCCTTTTATCTACACTACGATCTGCCTAGTGGCTGTGCGCTCTCGTTATCATGGTTTGGAAATAAACTTTCTATACAGTATATTATGAACCTATCATCTGCCAACTATCCTTACATCTGGACCTCCCAACAGGGAGCCTATTTTTTGTGTAGTTGTGCCAGATTATATTAATCTACGCACCATATTACAGCACACATGGGCTCTCTCATCAGAATCCACTGATAGCACACAAGGGTTTACAGGGAGCCCCTATTATATTAGAATATCCTCTTCATTACAAAGATAATCTCATTACTATTTATGTTTTCATGCTTCCCAGATATTGTACGTAATCACAATGAATATAAGAATGCGCACATCAGAAGAATATTGCGGAACAGTTCAATGGGTAACAAACTTGGCATCAAGGGATTGAGGTCCATTCTGGATGCAATGAAACCCACATGCTCCCGACCTATAGATTCGTATTCAGCATATGATCCTAATGACTATTCTGAACTCAAGGAGTCAAAGGCATATGGCCTATCCTGTTCACCCAATAAGGTGCCTGTTCTAATTTGGCAAGGTTTTATTGGTTGCACGTATCTTGCATAAGGTGTCTTGCATTTCTTCTGTTTCATTGCATCGCCATCTGCTTAATTAGTTTACTCATGATATATGTGAAGATGCCATGCCCATCCATTATCAATACCTATTCCATTTGTCATCATACTCCCTCCGTCCGAAAAAGCTTGTCCCTTAAATGGATGTATCTAGCACCAAGTTAGTGCTAAATACATTCATTCAATGCACAAGCTTGGGACAAGCTTTTTTGGATGGAGGGAGAACCATGTTTTTCCATTCAAATGTTGTTCTTGTGTTTCAGACATCCAAAAGGAAGAGGGTGATTGCAGAACCTGAGGGAGTACAAGCAAAGTCCTTGAAAAAGGTGGTGGTACCAGAGAAATCAGATAGCATCCCACTTATATTGGCGATAGAACCAGCACCGCAAAACCTAGGATATTGCAACTATGCTGCTCGCTGCTTTGCTGTTGTTAGTAACTGTTGTCCTATCATTGTACTTACATTCATACCTGGTGGATTATGTGACATCATTGTGCATTATAGCTTGCTTATCCACTGTTCACTCCAAATTATCAGATCTATATTAATGCTTACATTAATGTAGAATAAACCCAATGCTTATGTTGAAGATTTGCTCTGCATTGTTCTTGTAAGTATGTGTTGTCCTTCATCACTGTACTTATATTGTCAGCTAGTTGTTCATGTACACTTTGCAGCTTATTCCCTTGCCTCCATTTTCTACACATCACCTCTATATTTACTATTGCCAAAATATTGAATAAAACCAATGCTACTGAAGAAGTTTAGCTCTACATTGCTCTTGTCAGTGCCTTTTGCATGTATGTTGTACTTACATTTATAGTCTGCATCTTAGCTTTAATAGTCGCCATTTGTTCCTATATTATCGCATCTATATTTACTCTTAACAAAATGTAGAATAAAGGCAATGCTCTTGAAGAAGAGTCTGTGGTAAAGTTCTTGAATTGCCCCCCCCCATCAATATGGACAAGGTCTTTATAGAGCCGGTCTTCACTACTAACGTAAGTTTGTCCTCCTCAAGCCTTCAAACTTTATTGTGTATATTTGGATAGCTATGACTGCAAATGTTGTTTATTTTTGTCGTCTGCATCAAATTGCATGTTCAAAGTTTATTACGAAGAAGTACATAAACATAAGTTTGTCCTTCTCAATTTCAGTTTTTAGTTGCACAACCTAGTTCCTTATTCATACCATGTAAATTAAACTAAACATAGCAAGTTATCTTCTTTAGCACTGCATGTATGCTTCTGTTCTTGATCTGTAATCTAGTGGTGTGGTGAAACTACCAACTCCATCACAATGGCATATCCTGCTATGTCTTAACTATGAACAATGCCATATTATGTTAATGTTATTTAAATCATGTCTCTTTATTTACCAATCTGAAATGGTATAAATTGACAGTACACTCACCATTCATGCTTATATGTTATTTAGCACTACATGTATGCTTTGTGTTCTTGATCTGTAATCCAGTGGTGTGGTGAAGCTGGTCGCTCCTGCACAATGCCATTTCCTGCCGTCTTAACTATGAACAATGCCTATTATGTTAATGCTATTTTAAACAGTGTCTCTTTATTTCTGACTAAGAAATGAGATGAACTGACAGCACTGATGCTAATACATGCAAAACCTGTTATCTACCTACTTGTTTCTCTTTCAGGGTGACATCACTGATGCTAGGAAGAACTGACACAATGATAGTGAGACGAACCCATTGCTTGTCCCTCCAACATATATTCCAGAGAAGAAGGCAACACATCTTGAGGATAGCCATACAATCCCAAAGTCATGTCTTAATGTAGTGTCGAACTTACTCGCTAATAGCAGTGACACAAGGTTGATGAAGTTACCGCCTGAATCTGTTCGACTTCTTTAGTCTGAAATTCAAGTAGATAGACATGCTTCCGCTCAAATCCGTCTGGAACTCCAATCTCTATGCAAGATTAACCATAAGTACAGGATGTCTATTGACCATAAGTGCAGCTTCAGTTGGTAGATATAAGCATCAAACAAGCACAGTCTCTTCAGGTTGCTAAGCTGCTTGCGCTGCACCTCCTGGGCAGGGCTAACCTTTCTTGAACTGTGTTGAAGTGCTGTCGGTTCTGTCTATTATTTTGTCGGCATGTTTACTTCCACTGGTGGCGACCTGCCCAATGTATGGAGTCTGCTGTCTGGTTGCCCTTTATTATCACTGGCGATGAACTTTGATGCCCAGGGGATCTAATATGCTATAATTTCTTTGTTGTATAGTCTAGGTTTATTCTTTGTCATGATGTTGTAATTTATTTGTTGTATGTTCTGTCGTCGCTCTGAGAAAAGGTCGTAAACTTTGATCGGAGCGCAAATAGCCAATATGTTAGGTTTATATAAAAAAAATCAGTACTAAAACTGGCCGACCGCCAATCACTATGAATGGGCCGAACCTTGGGCCTACAATCATCTTGGGCATTTAGTAGGCCTAGACTTAATCTGGTCCTCTATTAGTTTCGAGCTTTAAAAGGCCGAGTAAAGTGCTTTCCTTAATTGGGCCAGAAAATAAAATGGGCTTTTAACAGGCTGAGATGTAGATTGAACCTGAATTGTGTCGAACAAATCACGGGCCGACAGCAGGCTGGAATATACATCGGCCCATTATTGGCCCAGTGATATGACAGGCCATTAACATGCCGAAATGTTGTTGGGCCTTGGTGGTCCCAATTTCAGGACGGGCTGGAAGTAGGGTGATTGCATAGCGGGCCAAAATTAGGCCCAACACTATCAGGGGCCATTTACGGGCCGATAGGCAGTTTGGGCTAAAATGTATCCATGAAGACTACGGGCCGTTAAGAGGCCGAAAGTCACTACGGACCAGAATTAGGCCTAGATGCAGATCGGGCCTTTAAACGGCCGAAAGTGAAACCGGGCTGAAAGAGGCCCATATGTACACAGGGCCGCTAACAGGCCGAAACTAATATCGGGCCGAACTGTTATACGGGCCATTAACAGGCCGAAGAGCAAAGGAGGCCCCCAATTGGCCCAAAGGCACAATAGCTGTTAAAGGGCCGTATTTGTTATGGGCCATAATTTGTCCCAAACTATTGCAGGCTGTTAATGGGCCAGATCTAATGTGGGCCATAAACTGGCCCAGAATATTGCAGGCATTTAACAGGTCGTATCTGATGTGGGCCACAATTTGGTCCAGAAAATGAATGGGTCGGCCCATTAGATCTGACAAAATCTTGTGGGCCTTTTCCTGGCCGGCTTTTAAACCTATATGGGCCTCTATTGGGCCGTCCCACGTGTCAATGTTTCATTGGTGACTCCTGTCTAGTGGACGGTTGACATCTGTCCCAACGAGGAGCTGACGCGTGGATCCTTCGGCGAATGAGAATTTTACACGTGGAAAATCCCCATTGGTCAGGGCTATTAACGGGTTATCGGTTCCAAACCGGAACCCGATAGCTTAACGGTGACCCGTTATGGTGGATGCCACGTGTCGGTTACCCTTGACGAAAACACTTCCATGACGCGCCATTTATCGTCATGGAAGTGGACACTTCCGTGATGATAATTTTGGTATTGTCATGGAACACTTCTACGACAGCACATGTATGACTATCTTGATTCTGTCATAAAATCGTCATGGATGTACATGCATGACAGAAAACGTGACCTACTGTGACAAACACGTATCATCATAGAAGTGTACTTTTTTTGTAGTGCAGCGAGCTGCTATACAAATGGTTTTTAACCCCTTTCCGCAATGGCACTTTAAACCATTGCTAGGCGAGTGTGGGTGATAGGGGGGGGGGGGTCCTTCCCACACGACCCAGAAACCATCGGGGATAGGCCCTCCGGTCACACACGCTGGGCAAAATGAGCTCGTGTGCGATCGGGCGAGTGATCACATACAATTATACAGGCCCAATCATTTCCGGTCAAGTGATCAAATACAATTATACATGCCCAATCGTTTCCGGTCGTAAGTACATCCCACACACTCAGTCCCACACAAACATTTCTGTTCGTATGTACATTCCACACAGTCAATCCAAGGAATACGTTTCCGTTTGTATGTACATCCCACACAGTCAATCCAAGAAGTACGTTTCTATTTGTATGTACATCCCACACAGTCAATTCAAGGAAAATATTTTCGTTCGCACGTACATCACACACAATTTTCCTGATTAAATCGTTTCTGATAGCGTTGCCATTGCAGATGATATTAACAATTTTATCGTTTGCGTTATTGAATGCATCACGCACGGTGCATAGAAGAAACTGTGTGGCATAGGCTGCCCATTACACATACTTTTTATGTGGAAAACGTTTGCGCAAGGTGGCCTAACGCAAATAGTTTTCCAGAGGAAGTCATGTGTGATTGTTCATTGATCCAACACGTTATTCTTCCTAGAAACTGTGTGGGTTGTCTGAGGTCATCGCCCACGGTATTGTCTCAATAACCGTTTGCAATAGAAAAACTCAATAAGCATGCTAGTTGGCTTATTATCAATAATCCATTTATTAATCAAATTGACATTTCATATTAAGCGCACAATATATTTCATTTTCGTATTACGGAACCAGGATTTCATAATTGAAATACATCAGAGTACATATAGCTTCAGCACTCAATTACACCATATAGGCATATAGCTAGCTACCCCATTACACAACTGCACCAGCACCAAGTTTCACATGCAACATCTCTAACCTTTGGAAATTAGCATCATAGACGGTAGATAGACAGATGAATCTCATCTGGAAAACTGCTGAAGCGGAAGGCAAATATTGAGCCTTCATTGATGTTGAAGCTCCTTGCAACTTTAGGCCAGTGCCTGTGGATGATTGACCATCCATCCTTCGTCCTCTTGAGGAAGACTTCAATATTGTATCGTGGGTGTTGTATGAATACCTTCCTCGCCTCCTGACCATACAAGTGGTTTGAGAGGTAGTCATCAGTGAACTGCTTTGGAAAGGCCTGAAAACAAGATATGCAGAAATATCTTCTCTAAATTCGGAAATGGCGCAAAGGAATAAAAAACTCAAGGTATAATAGTTAGCACCATCTTGTGGTGCACTGATGTCTTCTTCATTGTGCAGACAAAGATCTTGTTGTTTCTCGTCGCTAGTTTCTTTATCCTAACAATCTTTCTGAGTTTCTTGACTTGACTGATATTCATGGACAACTCATTTCCCCATATGCAAAATGGGTCGAATAGTAGGTCAAAACCTCTGACAGCAGGACCTACATGTGCAAGACCAAATTGTTAAAAACCTAAATATTAGAATGGTTCCTGCAATTCCACAATAATGTGCTATTAGACAAGGACCATGCATGTGCAAACCTCGATTGTAAACCTCAGTGCTTCCCATTGTTTCCCTGCAACACATATAAGGTAGTTATTGATCAGGTTAAGTGAGGGTTGGCATACTATCAGTAAAATATGTTGATGAAAAACAAACACATTGCAGATTCAGAAGATTAATTCGAGCCACATGGAAAATCCATTTATCCAAACCAAGCATGATTAAGAACTAGGAAATATAGCAATCGTATATGTTTCTCATGTATTTAGTACAGCCAAATTTTATTGATTCCTCACATGCATAACAATACAAAATTGTACCCACAACAATTGAACATCGCATTGCAGAATTGAACCAAACAGTTAACTAAACACCACAACAAATGAACCAAACATTAACTGAGCACCACATTGCACAATATAACATACTCCTACTAGAAGATTAGATAGTTAACCAAACCAAGCATGCTTAACAACTTGGAAATATAGCAATTATATTTGTTTCTCATGTATCTAGTACAACCAAATTCGATTTATTTCTCACATGGAAGACAATAAAAAAATGCACCCATAACAATTGAACATCGCATTGCAGAATTGAACCAAACAGTTAACTAAACACCACAACAAATGAACCAAACATTAACTGAGCACCACATTGCACAATATATAACATACTAGAAGATCAGACAATTGACCAAACCAAGCATGCTTGACAACTTCGAAATATAGCAATTGTATTTGTTTCTCATGTATTTTGTACAACCAAATTCGATTTATTTCTCACATGGAAGACAATACAAAATTGCACCCACAAGAATTGAACATCACATTGCAGAATTGAACCAAACAGTTAACTGAACACAACAACAAATTAACCAAACAGCTAATAAGTGAGTACCACATTGCACGACATATAGAACATATATACTAGAGGATCAGATTGCATGGTAAAAGTACATGGGATAATTCACTAGAATTTTTCAAGGAAAGGCAGGAGCAGCACATGCAACAGGTAAATCGAACATGCTTAACCAGCGTAGTTAGCTAACTGAACATAGGTCCTTATAGTGAGCTAATAAGACAAGCTACTCCTCATCATCGGAGATATCACTACCGCAGGATGCTGCTAACGCGACACTACGATCAGAGACCCTTTGACGAAACTGTGTGCGATGCATTAATCACAAGAGACGATGTAAAAAACCGTCAAAAAAGATGCAAAACATTTGCGATGAAGGATACATCAAACACGGTTCAGATTTTAGTTGCGTGTGCGATGCGGGGCATACGGTTGATCCATATGAACTGTTTGTGATGAGACAGAACAACAGAAATGGGCAGCCATATCAAGGTGTGTGCGATATACGGCATACAATTCGCTCCGATGAACTGTTTGCTATTAGGGAATGCAACAGAAACGTGTCGGTGTACTAAGTATTGGGCCACTAGTACCCCGTACTTGTGCACGGGCAGTTGTAGCCATCCTCGCGGCAAGGCTTGCCAGGGAACAGTTCGAGGTTGATTCAAGCCACCAAAGAAATCATCAAGTCAGAGATCTGAGGATCAGCAGATAAGAAGAGCTGGAATCCGAAGGCCAGCTTCCCCGGCAAGATCTTGCCGGGGTGGCCTGCGGAGCCCGGCAAGGCTTGGCGCCCGGCAAGCTTCGGCGCCCGGCAAGGTTTTGTTGCTGTGCCACCGCTCGAGCACAGCAACAAAACCCGACATTCTGGGTCCTTCTTTGGGTGTGTGGCGACGCGCCAGTGGAGGAGAACTTAAGCGGTGCTGATGGGATGGCTCCTTTTTCCATCCCCAAGAAAGTAAGGACACCTAAACGGACACCTTACGGTGCATTAAATGCGTTCATCCTAGTCCGTCAGGGGTTAGGTATGATTACCCTGTAGCTACTTTACACCTCAATGTATGTACATTTTGCCACTGTGGTGACCCCTTTGAGCGTATAAAAGGAGGCTCGAGGAAACTGCTACAGGGGAGGAGATCCTCTGGCCCATTCTGCATGCGTAGCTGCTCTCGAACGTACTGTTCACTATGAGCGCTCCTGGAGCCTGGGCTCAAGAACACTAATAATAACACAAGGCAGGAGTAGGGTTTTACGCTGATCAGCGGCCCGAACCTGGGTAAAATCTTCTCGCGTCGATCGTTGGTTCTGCTCTTTGCGCATACCTCTCCACCCCGCTAAATCGTAAAGGGGTCTCTTGGGATCCCATAGGTGTCGCACCCCGACATCTTTGGCGCGCCAGGTAGGGGGATTGAAGGTTGCGTGAACCTGATCTAGTGATCGGCGCCTCAGGTTCTTCATCATCTTCATCATCATGCCACCCAAGAAGAAGAGCGCTGCAACGGCACAACCGTCCACGTCTGTTTTGCCTACGCTTTCGCGTACGGGCGATGGCGTGGGTGCAGAAGGAAGAGGACTAGAACCCCCACGGCGTTTTGGTGATCCGAGCCAGGCGAGAGGTATCGTTCGCAGTGGCAGCGGCAACCTGCACGCCGCTGGATCCAGAGACGAAGTTGTGTTGCCTACGGGTGGCACAACGAATTCCAGAGATCGGAGGACGCCTGCTGGAGCTCCCGCGCCGACGCAAGCATCACGACCTACCCAGGTCGTGCACGACGAGCGACGTCATGGTGCTGGTGGTTCAGGGCGTCCCCATGAAAAGATTCCTGTGCATCGATCCCAAGATGCACGGGACCAGCATGCACACCGAGCTGCCGGCGGAGGTGGCGCGCGGTCGCGTGACCGTGGTGGTGCTCCTTCTAACATGGCTAGAAGTTAGAGCACCTCACGTACCTCGCACCTGTCGCCGCCGCCTATGCCAGCGGAAGCCTTGGCACGTGTGCAGCTGCTCCTTGATTTCCCTCCTGCCCCGGAGAAGATGGAGGAGTGGCGAGCTACTATCAAAAGCCTTATCGGCTTCACCAACAAAGATGGGCCGCAAGAGGCAGGGCCCTTGCAGCGAAGGCCCATCAATCCGGCGCGAGCCGATGTTGAGAAAACCGGAGGTGGTGCAACCACGATGCACTCCCCTCCGTGGCACCAGCGGCAGCCGACAACCCAGCAGGTCGACCGCCGTGAAGAAGTTTCCACGGGGTCGTCCGATCCATGGATGCGCCGCGATCAGCGTCAAGTTCTCCCGGAACGTGGCAAGGAGGACGCTCAAACTACCATCGAGCGGCGACGGGAAGCGCGCTACCAGTCTGATAAGCGCGCAGGGCCGGCTGTCGACGAGCCTGCGCCAGGGGACGTAGGAGACTTGCCTTATGAGGTAGGGACTCCAGCGTTTACCTGTGAGCTGCGGCAAGTCCAGTGGCCCAATTCCCGAACCTTCAAACCGGAGGTCCCGGAGAAATATGACGGTAAAACCCACCCCTCGGAGTTCCTAAGCATCTACACCATTGCGGTGTAGGCTGCCGGGGGCCGAGATGACAAGATACTTGCCAACTACTTCCCGTTGGTGCTCAAGCCCAACGTCAGGTCGTGGTTGATGCATCTGCCGGAGAATTCTATTTCTTCTTGGTCAGATCTGTGCCATCAGTTTGTTGGCACCTTTGTTGGAGGCCACCAAGCTGCTGGCCAAGAGGGTGATTTGCATATCATCCCTTAGAAGGAGGGTGAGTCCCTGCGCAAGTTTATGCAGAGGTTCAGCCGGGTGCAGTACAATATTCCTAACGTTCACCCTGCCGCTGTCATTAGCGCGTTTCATCAGAACGTGCGTAACCGCAGAATGCGGGAAGAGCTGGCGATGAACAAAGTCAGGAGTATTGCCGAGCTTTACGCTTTGGCCGATAAATGCGCTTGAGCTGAAGAGGGGAGGAAACTCCCTGGCAAGGCTGTTGGCGCGGCGGGCGAATCCGAAGATGAAGACGCCGCGACCCCGTCAAGGAAAGGCCAGCGGCGGAACAGGAAACGCGGAGGCAAGGCCGTGCTTGCTGTCGAGGAATCCGACAACCCCGGCGCCGCCAAGAAGGCCAAGGTTGGTGACCCCGGTAAGGATCTTGCTGGGTGCCCTTCCTGTCAGGCCTTGGTGGTTACCGACAAGTCGGAATGCTCCGGCAAGCAGTATTGCAAGATCCATCGCACCAAGGGCCACGATCTCCAGAATTGCCGGCAAGTTGAACAGCTTGCCAAGAAACAGAGGGCCGAATATGAAAGGCGAGATAAGGAGAAGGCCCAAGATGGTGCTGATGGATCCGGTAAGAAGCGCGGTGGCCGAGGGGGGCGCCGCGGCAAGGCCAAGCAACAGAAGGATAGGCCCGCTCGGGGCCGAGACAAAGAAGAAGATGAGTCCAGTGAGCAAGAATTCCAGAAAGCTATAGAGGCCATGTGTATCGATGGAGGTGCCTCGCTGCATTCTTCCCACCATCGACTCAAACAGTGGGTGCGGGAAGTCAATGCAACAGAGTTGTCACCAGATGCATGTAGGCCCCTGAAGTGGTCCAACACGCCTATCATTTTCGACGCCGAGGATCACCCTGATCGCACAACTGCGGTCGGGTGCTTGCCATTGTTGGTCTCGCCAACAATTCGCAACCTCAAGGTGACGAAAATGCTAGTTGACGGTGGGGCCGGGCTAAACCTAATCTCACCGGATGTGCTCAAGAAGCTCCAAATTCCTGACGAGGACCTCGAAGAAATGGGTACGTTTCAAGGGGTCAATCCGGGAAGAACCCAGCCCAAGGGCAAGATTACGCTGCCGGTGACATTTGGTAGCGAGCTCAACTACAGGACCGAGAAGGTAGTGTTTGATGTCGCCAAGATCCCCATGTCATACAATGGGATCCTTGGTCGGCCAGCGCTGGCTAAGTTTATGGCGGCATCACACTACGCATACAATGTTTTGAAGATGCCTGGGCCGTTGAGCATCATCACTATCCATTCCGATAAGAAGGATGCGCTCATCTGTGCCGACCAACTTTACCGGGAAGCAGTTGCAGCACCTGCCATCAAGGCATCTGCTCCTGCCGCTGGAACTCCCGGGGGGAAGAAGAAGACCGGCAAGAACCTTGGCGCGAACTCCGGCAAGCGCACCTCCTCGGAGTGCTGCGCTTCCGTCGAGGATGCACCAGAGAGTTCCACCGGCAAGAACAAGAAATCCAAGGCTGCTCCACCGGAGACCAAGAAGGTGCCCATCAAGGAGGACGGAACGGGGGGAACTTTCACCATAAGTTCCACCCTAGATGACAAATAGGAAAGCGCGCTCGTTGCCTTCCTGCGGGCGAATGTCGACGTGTTTGCATGGCAACCGTCTGACATCCCCGGTGTTCCCAGGAAGGTGATTGAGCACCACCTTGCTGTCTGTCCTCACGCACGGCCCATCAAGCAGAGGGTCAGGAAGCAAGCCTTGGAGCGGCAAGAATTCATTGCCGAAGAAATCAAAAAGCTGGAGGCGGCAGGATTGGTCAAAGGAGTGCTTCATCCAACCTGGTTGGCCAATCCGGTTGTAGTGCGAAAAGCGAATGAGAAATGGAGGCTTTGTATCGATTATACAGATATCAATAAAGCCTGTCCAAAAGATCCCTTTCCCTTGCCGCGCATCGACCAGATTGTGGATTCCACCGCTGGTTGTGATCTCCTGTCCTTCCTTGATGCCTATTCAGGGTATCATCAGATTTTCATGGCGAAAGAAGATGAAGAGAAGACCGCATTTATCACCCCATGTGGTACGTATTGTTTTATACGAATGCCTTTCGGGTTGAAAAGTGCTGGTTCGACATTTGCGAGAGCAATCCAAATTGGTTTTGAGCCTCTGCTCCATAGAAATATGGAGGCATACATGGATGACATAGTGGTCAAAACCAAGGACAAAGCAACGCTCATTCCAGATTTAGAAGAAACATTTGCAAATCTGCGCAAGATCAACTTGAAGCTCAATCCTGAGAAGTGCGTGTTCGGGGTTCCTTCCGGCAAGCTCCTCGGATTCTTTGTATCTTGCCGGGGAATCGAGGCGAACCCCGACAAGATCAAAGCTATTAAGCAAATTGAAGCACCGAGACGCGTCAAGGATGTGCGTCGTCTTGCTGGCTGTGTTGCTGCTCTAAGCAGGTTTATTTCCAAGTCTGCTGAGCGCGCCCTGCCCTTTTTCAAAATTTTGAAGAAGGCAGGTCCAATGAAATGGACTCCGAAGGCGGAGGCTGCGCTGCAAGATTTGAAGAAATACCTTTCCTCTCCGCCGACGCTAGTCGCGCCTAAACCACAAGAGCCGTTGCTGCTGTATCTGGCAGCGACAAATCAAGTGGTTAGTGCTGCGCTAGTGGTGCAGAGAGAGGCTGATGAGGACGCAACACCAGCGGCAGGACCGCCAGGTGATGCGGCAAGATCTTTCCCGGCAAGGGTTGATCCCAGCAAGACAGGATCTGCGCAAACAGAAGAACCAGAGCAGAAGAAAAAGGTGGTGCAGCGCCCAATTTATTTTGTTAGCTCTCTTTTACAAGGAGCTAGGTCAAGATATTCTGGCATGCAGAAGTTGCTTTTCGGCCTTCTTATGGCCTCAAGGAAGCTGCGCCATTATTTTCAAGCACATGAAATCACCGTCGTCACTCGCTTTCCGCTGCAACGGATTTTGCAAAATCCAGAAGCAACCGGCAGGATCGTGGAGTGGGCGTTGGAGTTGTCGAGCTTTGGCCTCAAGTTTGAAAGCACTTTGACAATTCAGAGCAGGGCCTTGGTGGAGTTCATTGTGGAATGGACCCCAACGCCGGACGAAGAGGTTCAAGAAACAACTCTCCCCGGCAAGGAAATCGATCAGCAATGGGTTATGTACTTTGACGGGGCTTTCTCGCTGCAAGGCGCCGGTGCTGGCGTGCTGCTTGTCGCACCCACCGGAGAGCACTTCAAGTACGTAGTCCAAATGCATTTTCCCCGAGAGAGTTCGACCAACAACACAGCAGAATACAAGGGTTTGCTTGCCGGTCTTAGGATCGCGGCAGACCTTGGTATCAAAAAGCTCGTCATCAAAGGCGATTCACAGCTTGTCGTCAGGCAAGTTAACAAGAGTTATCAAAGTCCATTGATGCAAGCCTACGTGGATGAGGTGAGAAAAATGGAAGAGCACTTTGACGGTCTGCAAATGGAGCACGTTTCTCGTGCCGAGAACAGTGTTGCTGACGACCTGTCAAAGCGTGCCACCCTCAAGTTGCCTGTGGAACCAGGAACTTTTGTGCTCCAATTGACTCAACCATCCGTGGCGCCATCAATGCGGCAAGAAAAGAGAAGAAAGTTGAACTCTGGTCAGTACTTCCCGGCAGAGCTCCCAGGAGCCGCTGGCAAGGAAGTTGCCGGGATCGACGACATGCCTGCCGGGGAACAACAGGCTCCAGCAGAGCCTCAGGCCCTTGCTGTTGAGACAAACGTTCCCCCGGCGGAGGAAATGCCTTTAGTACTAGCCGTTGAGCCTCAGGCTCCAGCATGGGCGCAGCACATTGTCCATTTCCTTCAAACAGGAGAACTCCCGAAGGAACAGGAAGAAGCGGAAAGAGTAGCCCGTCGGTCTGTTATGTACAAGTTCGTCGATGACGTCCTGTACAGAAAGAGACCAAACGGTGTGAAATTAAAGTGCATTCCTTGGGAGGATGGACTAGAGCTGTTGTCAGAAATACATGGAGGCATATGTGGTTCTCACATAGGATCAAGAGCACTTGCCGGGAAAGCATTCCGGCAAGGTTTCTTTTGGCCCACCGCTCTCCAGGATGCAACTGCACTAGTCACCAAGTGTGAAGCGTGCCAGTTTCATTCGAAGAAATCACATCAACCAGCTCAAGCTCTTCAGACAATCCCTCTCTCCTGGCCATTTTCGGTCTGGGGGCTCGACATACTGGGCCCTTTCCCCCATGCTACCGGGGGCTTTGAGTACTTGTATGTTGCTATCGACAAGTTCACAAAGTGGCCGGAGGTGGAAGCAGTGAGGAAGGTGACAGCACAATCGGCCGTCAAGTTCTTTAAGGGGATAGTTTGCCGTTTCGGTGTGCCCAACAGGATCATCACCGACAACGGCACGCAATTCACAAGTCGCACCTTCATGCAGTACGTCCAAGACCTTGGCGGCAAAATTTGTTTTGCCTCCGTTGCTTATCCGAGAAGCAACGGCCAAGCGGAGAGGGCCAATGCTGAAGTGCTGCGCGGTCTCAGGACCAGAACCTTTGACAGGCTGAAAAAGTGCGGAAGACGCTAGATTGATGAGTTGCCGGCGGTTCTTTGGTCAATCAGAACGACACCAAATCGAGCCACCGGCCAGACGCCCTTCGCTCTGGTCTACGGAGCGGAAGCAATTCTCCCCACAGAACTCACGTACGGATCACCTCGAGTGCTCGCTTATGATGAGCTTGAGCAAGAGCAACTGCGCCAAGATGACGCTGTGCTCCTTGAGGAGAGTCGTCTTCAGGCTGCTGTGCGAGCTGCATGCTACCAGCAAGCTTTGCGCCACTACCATAGCCGCAAAGTTCATGCCCGAAGCCTTGAGGAAGGCGACCTTGTTCTTCGGCGGATTCAGTCCGCCAAGAATTCAAACAAGTTGACGCCGAAGTGGGAAGGCCCTTATCGGGTAGTACGAGTCACCAGGCCCAGCGCTGTCCGCTTGGAGACCGAAGATGGCCTTCCAGTGAGCAATTCCTAGAATATCGAACATCTTCGCAAGTTCTACCCGTAAGGCGTGGTTGCCGGGGGCCCCCGACAACCACCCTTTTGTACAAGTCTTGCCGGCGCGGCATATGATCCTTTGTACAAAGCCAGGCACAGACCCTGAGCACAGATGAATAAATTTAAGTGTTGTGCATTCCCTTATTGATTTCCATGCTCATATTTATATATGCATGTTTGTCTAAGATGTTGTATGACACCTACTCCCGGTAAGTTCTAATGAACCGCCAAGGTTTCATATCTTTATTTTCTCTTCTTTCTTTTTTAAAAAAGACAGAAGGATTCCTCACGTGCACATTTGCCGGGGGGGGGGGGGAATGGAGATATGAGTACCAGTTGGCGACGTTCGGAATCGACGCTTGCCGGAGGAAGGACAGTGACAGAAAGCTAAGTTCTAAAACTTAGAGCAAGTTTCCTTCATTGCAAGGTTATTTCCTTGGACGATTCTGACTCTTGTATGGAAAATCTGCACGCGAAGGAACCCTTGTTGTAATCAGTTGCGCCCTTATTTTGTTTCGAGTTTGCTCATCGATTTAAGTGGCTGCACTAAGAACGCCAAGGAGTCTTGCCGTCCGCTGCGCCTCCAGCAGGCTGCTGAAGTCCCGCACCCAGCGCTCGTGGCAGGTTGCGCGCCGGCAAGTTTTTCAGTAAGCGTAGGGTGAACTCCATACATAAAAGAATCAGACAAGGAAAATAGCAAGCATGAACCTAAACATAGGCGAGTTATATTACATTCATGAGTTGCCGCAATTCTAACTTGAGACTTAATTGTCTTTTACATGGAATGACGACAGCAAGAAAAGGGGGAGCACTTAATCTCAGCGCTGGCCTTCAATCCTTTTGATGGAGTCCACCTTCTCAAGGATAGGCGCGATATGTTCTTCGAGCGCCTCGACATTTGTGTCCTTTGGCAGATGGCCGAGCGCGTTGGAGAGGTCGATGCCGGGATTGCTGTGCACCACCTTGATAAGCACCTTGTGAAGGACGGCCCGGCAAATCTGGCGAGTCTCGTTGGCCAATTGGGTCGCCCGGCTAGACTAGAGCAACCTCAAGGCGTCGATGATGCTTTCAAAGAACATCGTCAACCTGGCACTTGAGGATATCCTCTCCTCGGAAGAATACCTGAAGTTTGACAGGCCCATGGTTGACAGTTCTGCCATAAGCTTCTTCGCAGCGGCGATGAGACGTCCAGTCCAGATCTCCACCCCCTTCTCGTAATCGATTTGGGCGGCGGCAGCGCTCTTGAGCAGGTTCCTCTCTCCCTGGAGATCCTTGAGTAGAGCCTTCTCACGGGCCTTGCCGTCCTCGAGAGACTTCTGCAACGTGGCCAACTTCAATTCCAGAACTACAATAGCATCAGCCGCAGAGGAGAGCTGCTTGGTTTTGTTAGACAGGGCAACTTGCATCTCCGCCAAGGTGTGGAGGGTTTTTTTCCCTATCACCTTTGAGCGTCGAGAGCTCCTTGCCGTGCTCTTCGAGATCTACTTCCAGCTTCTTTACCTTGTCGCTCAGCTCGTTCTTGGCGGCCTCTGCAGCTTCGGCAGCATCGACGGCCTCCTTGAGCTTGCCGGCATGACTTACAGTCAGAGCTTCGAGCACCTCTTTATGTTTTTGCTCCAGCTCATGGGTCCGCCGCGCAACAAGCTTCTCGATATCTTCATCTTTGCTGCGAAGTTTGGCGGCGAGCGCCTACTCACATGCGGTGAGATCTTCCTCATGAGCATCAAGAGCAACGCGGCGCCCCGTCAGGAGAGCATCTTCAGTAGCAATTCTTTGAGTAGCTTCATCCTACGCCTTCTCCATATCAGATTGCTTCAGGAGGATTTCTGTCCACTGTTGACTCACTTGTTCCCGGCCAGCAGTCAGCTCTTGGAGAGCCTCGGCGTACCAGACTTGCATTTGTTCGACGCGCCTCTGGAAATCTGCTTCGGCCGCCTCGACAACTGCCATTGTAGAATCCGCTTTATCTTTCCGGGCGCGGTGGAGAGCCTGGAGCTTATGAAAATTCTCGCCCATGGCCTGAAGGAGCTGATCCTCTTCAGATTTGCCACTGCTAGCGCTGGGATCGTCAACAACCTCGAGCCCGGCGGCAGCGATGATTTCTTCATCAAAGGCTTCTCCTTCGGCTGGTGTCCCAATGCTTGCCGTCCCCGACAAGTTGACAAATAGGTTCTCGCCAACCTTGAGATATTTGCTGAATGAGGGGCCTTCAGATGTTGACGGTTGGTCTTCAGCAACCGCCTCACCAGTGGCAGGGGGCTCCATGGCCGGTGCAGCGCCTGGCGCTCCTGCGGCAGGAATGCCGTCAGTACGGTCATCAGTCTCCCTGCCGCCCCCTTCAGTGGACTCTTTGGCGGGTTCCTCCTGTGCAGTCTTGGCGGCCTCCTCGCCAAGAGCACCACTGGCCTCGATAGTGCCATCCTTGGCAGCCTCGCTGGGAGCGATCCTGTCTGCTTCGGCAGTGGCATCCCTGGCGGTCTCCTCGATGACAACGTCGACGTCCATGTGTTCCATCACAGGGAACTCTGGAGGACGAAGGAGGGAAACAGAATAAGATCAAGATTGAAGTTCGAAGGGACCAAAGACAGAGAGATAAGGGAAAGAGTAACAAGCGTTCTGAGGCAATCGATTACCTGCGTCGAGCTATTGAGAGGTGGCCTCGCCCCTCCCGGCAACTTCGGTTGCCGGGGGAGAGTTGCCAGTGTCCATGCTTGCCGGCTCCTCCTCAGTTAAGATGGGCTCGTCGGTAGGATCTCTTGCCGGGGACGTGCTTGTGGGCGGCGTGGTCGATGGAGGTGGCACGACGGGGATGTCTTCCGACAACTCTCCTTGTTGCCGTTCTTCTCCTGCGAGCCCAAAGATATCAGCGGCAAGAATAGAAACCTCAGAGCCCGCCAGCGGAAAAAGAGCAATGAACTTACGCTGGGGGCTGCGCTGGGGGCTGCGTTGAGGGCTGAGCTCCGGGCTGACGATAACAGTTTTTGGCACACTCGTGGAGCCTGCCGGGGGCTCGTCGCCCGTGGAAGTCTTTGCCCTCTTCGTCATCCTCTCCAGCAAGGTTTCTGCATCACTGCAGAGACAATACAAGCAAGTCAGCAAAGTTGATCCAAGATTGGAAGATGAAGGCTGTGGCAAAGCACTCACTCTTCTTCTTCTCGCTCCGGACTAAAGCCGGAGATGTCGAAATCGGCCTCCGTTGCGATGTCTGAGTGGGAAGGCAGAGGAGGGGTCCTAGGTCGCTTGGCTGTGGCAGGCGCCGGGGCAGCTTCCGGTGCGGTAGTGCGAGACACCCCTGCCGCTCCAGCAGTGGCCGCTGGTGTGGGTCTCGCGCGCCGCGCAGGTTGCTGATGAACCCCTTGCCGCGGTGCAGTCTTGCCGGCCACTTTCTTGCCGGGAGCCTCGCTGCTCGAAGAAGGCTGGCTTGCCGGGATGCCAGATGCAGCCTTCCGAAGAACACGCTTTGTCTTCTTCGGGGCTGGGAGCTCTTCTTGCGGTTCTTCTTCGGCCGTGTCCTCGTCGGACGAGCTCTGAGCGGCTGTGCTGCTCTGTTCCCCGGTAGCTTTGTCCTTCCCGGCAGGTTTTACCTCCACTACTACCTCTGCGTCACTGGTTTCCCATTCTGTGAAGCCAACGCTACCGGCCTCCGCGGCAAGATTTGCCTCCTCCACCCTAGTGGCGATGTATGCTACTTCTTGGTCAGTGGTGGCTCGGATGAAATCTGCCTCTTCTCGGACGGGTCTCTCCGTCAAGTTATCAAAAAACTTTTGTGCTTCCTCCTCGGTTGGCTCGGCCCAGGTCGCGTCAAGACCGTGGGCGTTGAACATTAGCATGAAGGCGATGATTGACCCCAAGGCAGAGTTGTTGCACAAAGGGACAATCCTTGCCGGCAGCCGATGCTTGTCATCGCGCTGGAACAGCTTCTGACGGAGACCGCCAAGCTGCATAGTAGTCAGATTATTATTCAACCCGGGGCACAATCTCATAATGTCCGCCGCGTTTCGGTATTCCCAAGCTGGCCTTCCCCTGTTCTGCAAGGGGGCGATGCGGCGGCGGAGAAAGTCGAAGCATATCATCTCCATTGTTAGCCCGGCAGCTTTCAGGCGAAGAATCCTGGTGGTGGCGATTGTGAGCTTTTCGTCGTCAGCGGCAAGACTGCTCCAACCACTGCCACGGACCGGCTTCTATTGCCGGGGCAGACAAAACGGATGGGGATCTGCTTCCTTGATCCAGCACCATTCAGTCCGCCATTCGTCCCACTTTTTGCGGTAAACTCCTTCTGGGTACATTTCCTTATTCCAAGCCCTTGGAATCCAGGCGATAGAACCAGAGAGGGCCTCTCCTTTTTGGATGCGGGGGAAGAAGTAATGGCGGAAAAGGGTAGTGTTGGAAATCACTCCGGCAAAGTTTTCACAAAGATGGCAAAAGATGGACATGCACAGTACCGCATTCGGCATGAAATCGAGAAGATGAAAGCCGTATGTGTACATGATATCATTGAAGAAGTCGGAAAATGGGGGGCAGAGCCCGCAATAGAAATGCGCAGCGAAGAAGGGGTATCTGTCCGACCCACTTTTGGAACAAGAACCTAGAATCACGCGTGTGGCGGGGTGAGCCTGCGTCTCCTTCGCCCACATGCATTGGTACCGCCTCTTCAGAGCTTCTGCATCGAGCGACGGGGCGAAGACGGCATACTTCTTCAGCATCTTCACCAGTTCGCTCTCCGGGACATCAGCTTTCGCTTCCTTGCCCTTGCCTTTGCTGGCCTTGGGCGGCATGGCGGCTGTGAGGGCGGAAGCCGGGGATGAAGCGAGTGTAGAAGCGGCGGGCGGAAGAGGGAAAACTTCGCTGTGAGCTCGAGAGGAGGAAGGCGATGGCGACGGCCAGATTGAGAAGAAAAGGGGGGGGGGGTAAATAGGCTTGTGCCTCTGCGGCTTCTCCTTTTTATGGGGAAGGAGCGGGGCTGCCTCTTTTACTCCCCAATGTTAATGCGCCTCTGCAGGCGCGTTGCAGTCGTAGCTTTTGAGGCACGCTTCCCACGTCACGTGTTTGGCGCGCGTAGTGGGGGCACAGTAAACGGGATATTTACGAGTAGTTAATCCTCTGCCACGCGTGCCCGTGCACTGTTTGGGGCTAGCCCAACAACGCCTCGCACTCATGTATGGCCTAGGCCCGGGGGCTCCTGTCGGTGTACTAAGTATGGGGCCACTAGTACCCCGTACTTGTGCACGGGCAGTTGTAGCCATCCTCGCGGCAAGGCTTGCCGGGGAACAGTTCGAGGTTGATTCAAGCCACCAAAGAAATCATCAAGTTAGAGATCTGAGGATCAGCAGATAAGAAGAGCTGGAATCCGAAGGCCAGCTTCCCCGACAAGATCTTGCCGGGGTGGCCTGCGGAGCCCGACAAGGTTGGCGCCCGGCAAGGTTTTGTTGCTGTGCCACCGCTCGAGCACAGCGACAAAACCCGACATTCTGGGTCCTTCTTTGGGTGCGTGGTGACGCGCCAGTGGAGGAGAGCTTAAGCGGTGCTGATGGGATGGCTCCTTTTTCCATCCCCAAGAAAGTAAGGACACCTAAACGGACACCTTATGGTGCATTAAATGCGTTCGTCCTAGTCCGTCAGGGGTTAGGTATGATTACCCTGTAGCAACTTTACACCTCAATGTATGTACATTTTGCCACTGTGGTGACCCCTTTGAGCGTATAAAAGGAGTCCCAAGGCAACTGCTACAGGGGAGGAGATCCTCTGGCCCATTCTGCATGCGTAGCTGCTCTCAAACGTACTGTTCACTGTGAGCGCTCCTGGAGCCTGGGCTCAAGAACACTAATAATAACACAAGGTAGGAGTAGGGTTTTACGCTGATCAGCGGCCCGAACCAGGGTAAAATCGCAAACTAGTTAATTCATGTGCGATTCTGTGTGTACAAAAAACTTTGAAAAATGTAAACTAGTTGCTTGCGGTGGCTAGGAGTATCGCACACGATGCGTCTGCGAGTACTCGTGTGCAATGATTAGTAAGTGACACATATATTTCATTATGTTAACACATGTGTGATAGATAACACGTTGTCGGCGTTCTGGGATCGGGGGTACCCAGACCTGCCTGCCTGCGGCCAATAGCGTGGCTCCATCGATGGCCCGGTACGGCCCAGCTATAAGGCCTCCAAGACAAGACCCTCACGAGGACCCCCTGGCCTCGCGAGGCGGATGACACCAAGGCCTCCAGAGGAGCGGCCTCCCCAGGCCACCTCCCGAGGAGCGGAGTATTCTATGCAGGTACCCAGCCTCACGAGGCTACGGTGATGTGAGCCATGAAGACCAAGGCGAGGCGGGCGCCAGCGTGCGCAGAGGAGGTAGTTTCCCTTTCGGTGCTAAGGGAGCAAGGACAGGCGTGGGTTCCTGAGGAGCCCTCCAAAGGTTTCCATTCCAGTGCAACAAGACCAAGACCACGGGCTTGGCAGGACGGATGTCACCGCCGATCCCACAACTGCGTCACTACCAGAAGCTTTGCAGGCGAAGACCACCTTTTGTCAAGATAAGACGTACTACTTGTCCCCTTTCGAATTGGCCACTGTGGGATCCCTTCCCGCCTAAGTTTTGAGGGAAGAGGACCAAGGCCACTATAAATATAGGTTAGCCACCACCACAAAAGGGGGATGGATCGATTCCACCCTCACCTCTCGAGCCCTCGCGAGGTCGCTCAACCCACTGTACTAGTTCATCCTCAACCTCCTCGTGAGGCCAATCCACCACAAAGCAGGAGTAGGGTTTTACACCGCAAGGTGGCCCGAACTTGGGTAAACTATCGTGTTCATCTTCTTCCCCGCTCGCAAGGATCCGACGAGGCCAGGCTGTAGGGTGGCGAGCTAGAGGCCGGATAGGTTGAGATCTCTGCACATGCCCCAGAGTTCAAACCTTCTTGGGTCTGCGGAGCCCTGAATCCGACATTTGGTGCGCCAGGTAGGGGCGTGTCGAAGTCCTTCTTCCACCTTCGCTTAGCCTCCGCTCCGTCGCTCCCATGGTCGACGTATGCCAGGTTCGCGCTGAGCGTCGGGCCGTTCGTGTTGCCCAGATGGCACCCATGGGCAATAGCGCTCCTCGCCGCTCTGCCTCGCCCGCGTCTAACGCCACCACTGACCCTGCTATTCGCGAGCAGCAGGACTCCTCGCTGCCACCCTCCGTGCGGCATGATGGCCGCACCACCACTCCATCGCCCACTCTTGCCACAGCGTCGTCCTCCCACATCCGCCGTGGGCCGGTGAACGCGCAGGCTGTGCTGCTCATGGTGCGCGAACTACTGCGCTACCGTCCCGCCAACGACGACTAGCTTGGGTGCATTGCCAAGCTCGTCAACGCCGCCGGTGAAGTACTTGCACCGTCCCGCTCGCTCCTTCCCCCACCATCCTAGGCGGGCGACTTGGCTCACGGGGCGCCTCCTCCTCCTCCTCTGCGCGGTGTTGACCCCGAGCTTGTGTTGGGTTTTCCCTTGAAGAGGAAAGGGTGATGCAGCAAAGTAGAGATAAGTATTTCCCTCAGTTAGAGAACCAAGGTATCAATCCAGTAGGAGACAACGCACAAATCACCTAGCACCTGCACACAAACAATCAAACAACTTACACCCAACGCGATAAAGGGGTTGTCAATCCCCTCACGGTTACTTGCAAAAGTGAGATCTGATAGAGATAGATAAAACTAAACAAACGATAAAGTAAATATTTTTGGTATTTTTGGTTTATAGATCTGAAAATAAAAGATTGCAAAATAGTAGATCGGAAAGTAATATGATGGAAAATAGACCCGGGGGCCATAGGTTTCACTAGAGGCTTCTCTCAAGAGAGCAAATAATACGATGGGTGAACAAATTACTGTCGAACAATTGATAGAAAAGCACAAAGTTATGACGATATCCAAGGCAATGATTATGAAATATAGGCATCACGTCCATGTCAAGTAGACTGAAATGATTCTGCATCTACTACTATTACTCCACACATCGACCGACTCCTGCCTGCATCTAGAGTATTAAGTTCATGAAGAACAGAGTAACGCATTAAGTAAGATGACATGATGTAGAGGAATAAACTCAAGCAATATGATGTAAACCCCATCTTTTTATCCTTGGTGGCAACAATACAATACGTGCCATGCTGCCCCTACTGTCACTGGGAAAGGACACCGCAAGATTGAACCCAAAGCTAAGCACTTCTCCCATTGCAAGAAAAACCAATCTAGTTGGCCAAACCAAATCGATAGTTCGAAGAGAATTACAAAGATATAAAATCATGCATATAAGAATTCAGAGAAGATTCAAATAATATTCATAGATAAGCTGATCATAAATCCACAATTCATCGGATCTCGACAAACACACCGCAAAAGAATATTACATCGGATAGATCTCCAAGAACATCAAGGAGAACGTGGTATTGAGAATCAAAGAGAGAGAAGAAGCCATCTAGCTACTAGCTATGGACCCGTAGGTCTGAGGTAAACTACTCACGCTTCATCGGAAGGGCAATAGGGTTGATGTAGAAGCCCTCCGTGATCGAATCCCCCTCCGGCAGGGTGCCGAAAAAGGTCCCTAGATGGGGTCTCATGGGTATAAAAGGTTGTGGCGGTGGAAAAGTCTTTTCGTGGATGCCTCTGGTGGTTTGGGAACATATGTGAATATATAGGCAAAAGAATTAGGTCAGGGGAGTCACTGGGGGTCCACAAGGTAGGGGGGCGCGCCCTCCACCCTTGTGGCCGCCTCGTGGCTCCTCCGACTTCATCTCCAAGTCTCCTGGGTGTCTTCTGGTCCAAGAAAAATCATCGCGAAGGTTTTATTCCGTTTGGACTCCGGTTGGTATTCCTTTCCCATGAAGCTAAAAAATAAGGAAAAAACAGAAACTGGCACTGGGCTCTTGGTTAATAGGTTAGTCCCAAAAATAATATAAAATAGCATATTAATGCATATAAAACATCCAAAACAGATAATATAATAGCATGGAACAATAAAAAATTATAGATACGTTGGAGACGTATCAAGCATCCCCAAGCTTAATTCCTACTCGTCCTCGAGTAGGTAAATGATAAAAACAGAATTTTTGATGTGGAATGCTACCTAACATATTTATCCATGTAATTCTTCTTTTATTGTGGCATGAATGTTCAGATCCATAAGATTCAAAACAAAAGTTTAATATTGACATAAAAACAATAATACTTCAAGCATACTAACAAGGCAATTATGTCTTCTCAAAATAACATGGCCAAAGAAAGCTTATCCCTACAAAATCATATAGTCTGGCTATGCTCCATCTTCATCACACAAAATATTTAAATCATGCACAACCCCGATGACAAGCCAAGCTATTTTTTCATACTTTTAGTGTTCTCAAACCTTTTCAACTTTCACGCAATACATGAGCGTGAGCCATGGACATAGCACTATAGGTGGAATAGAATATGGTGGTTGTGGAGAAGACAAAAAAAGAGGGAGATAGTCTCACATCAACTAGGCATATTAACGGGCTTGTGGAGATGCCCATCAATAGATATCAATGTGAGTGAGTAGGGATTGCCATGCAACGGATGCACTAGAGCTATAAGTTTATGAAAGCTCAAAAGAAAACTAAGTGGGTGTGCATCCAACTTGCTTGCTCATGAAGACCTAGGGCAATTTGAAGAAGCCCATCGTTGGAATATACAAGCCAAGTTCTATAATAAAAAATTCCCACTAGCATATGAAAATGACAACATAGGAGACTCTCTATCATGAAGATCATGGTGCTACTTTGAAGCACAAGTGTGGAAAAAGGATAGTAACATTGCCCCTTCTCTCTTTTCTCTCATTTTTTTGTTTGGCTTCTTTGGCCTCTTTTTTTATTTATTTCCTCACATGGGACAATGCTCTAATAATGAAGATCATCACACTTTTATTTACTTACAACTCAAGAATTACAACTGAATACTTAGAACAAAATATGACTCTATATGAATGCCTCCGGTGGTGTACCGGGATGTGCAATGAATCAAGAGTGACATGTATGAAAGATTTATGAAAGGTGGCTTTGCCATAAATACGATGTCAACTACATGATCATGCAAAGCAATATGACAATGATGAAGCGTGTCATAATAAACGGAACGGTGGAAAGTTGCATGGCAATATATCTCGGAATGGCTATGGAAATGCCATAATAGGTAGGTATGGTGGCTATTTTGAGGAAGGTATATGGTGGGTGTATGGTACCGGTGAAAGTTGCGCGGCACTAGAGAGGCTAGCAATGGTGGAAGGGTGAGAGTGCGTATAATCCATGGACTCAACATTAGTCATAAAGAACTCACATACTTATTGCAAAAATCTATTAGTCATCGAAACAAAGTACTACGCGCATGCTCCTAGGGGGATAGATTGGTAGGAAAAGACCATCGCTCGTCCCCGACCGCCACTCATAAGGAAGACAATCAAAAAATATCTCATGCTCCAACTTCGTTGCATAACGGTTCACCATACGTGCATGCTACGGGACTCACAAACCTTAACACTAGTATTTCTCCAATTCACAATTACTCACTAGCATGACTCTAATATCACCATCTTTATATCTCAAAACAATCATAAGGAATCAAACTTCTCATAGTATTCAATGCACTTTATATGAAAGTTTTTATTATATCCTCTTGGATGTCTATCATATTAGGACTAAATTTATAACCAAAGCAAATTACCATGCTGTTTAGAGACTCTCAAAATAATATAAGTGAAGCATGAGAGTTCAATAATTTCTACAAAATAAAGCCACCGCCGTGCTCTAAAAAGATATAAGTGAAGCACTAGAGCAAAATTGCCTAGCTCACAAGATATAAGTGAAGCACATAGAGTATTCTAATAAATCACTATTCATGCATGTCCCTCTCAAAAGGTGTGTACAGCAAGGATGATTGTGGCAAACTAAAAAGCAAAGACTCAAATCATACAAGATGCTCCAAGCAAAACACATATCATGTGGTGAATAAAAATATAGCCTCAAGTAAAGTTACCGATAGACGAAGACGAAAGAGGGGCTGCCTTCCGGGGCATCCCCAAGCTTAGGCTCTTGCCACTCCTTATTCCATAGTCCATCAAATCCTTACCCAAAACTTGAAAACTTCACAACGCAAAACTCAACAGAAAATCTCATAAGCTCCGTTAGTATAAGGAAATAAATCACCACTTTTGGTACTGTTGTGAACTCATTATTTATTTATATTGGTGTAATATCTATTGTATTCCAACTTCTCCATGGTTCATACCCCCCGATACTACCCATAGATTCATCAAAATAAGCAAACAACACAAAGAAAACAGAATCTGTCAAAAACAGAACAGTCTGCGAAGATCCGAATTGTTCTAATACTTCTGTAACTCCAAAAATTCTGAAAAATTAGGACAACAGAGTGTCAGTGCAACAAACCCTGGGTCTGTTGCCCAGACTATGCACAGGCACGGGGACGAGATTGAATCACCAACCCAAGTAAGAATACAAGGGACTAAGAGGTTCAAAGGACTAACATACAGATCAGAGGGACCAAGATCAAGCCAAAGAAGCAAGGCACCATCAGGAGAAGGGCCTCCTTTGCCGGGCAGGCGAGCTCGGCAAGGGGCGAGGCCACCCCCGGAAGACGACGTCCAAGACATCTCGGCAGGGCCTGCCGGGGCACACGGAGGCAAAACCACCTCACCAACTGCTCCACCACGACCCACGTCGTCAATCAGTGCGGTGTCAAACCGCGAAGTGACTAAGTGGCAGCCATTCACCACATGGTAGCCTCTCCCTATAGGAAACACCTGCAGATGACACCCGTCCTGCGATGTGTCAAGCGAGCAGGCGTGGAGCTGGCGAGATAGCCCGGCAAGCCTTGCCGAGCAACCAACGATGTGACGTTGAGCGGTGCATTTGATGCGCCCTCTCAGCCCGCAGAGTTAGGAATGATAGCACTGTTTGCTATCTTATCAGTGCATAATGACTGTTTTGCCATTGTGGTGACCCCTTAATCTATAAAAGGAGGCCCATGGCAACCGTAGAGAGGGTTAGAAGGCTGGATAACTCAGACCCCCATACGCGCATAGCCACTGCCGCCCTGAGGCAACCCTTGCCGGGCAAGTGTACTACGCTCCACCACCACCTTTCCACCATCAATCCACCAAAGCAGGAGTAGGGTTTTACGCCTCACGGTGGCCCGAACCTGGGTAAAAATGCCTATGTGATCTCTGCCGTGCTGCCACACGCTCGTCTGCTCTTTGTGCAACGCGATGCCCCCCTGCCGAACCAGCAAGGGGCCTCCTGGTCCCATAGGTGGCCGCAGTTTCCCGCGACATCTTTGGCGCGCCAGGTAGGGGGACCGCTTGCGTGAACCTGATGGCGTGTGTAGCGCGTCACCTTCATCACCATCAGCATCATCGACGACGCCATCGACCATGGCGCCCAAGAAGAAACCTGGTTCTTCGGCTTGTCCTTCCACCTCGAAGGCTCCGCCGCCCACAGCCTCTAATGCTGAGGGAGGTGCAGAGACACGCGAGGACGCAGACGCTGCTGGGGATGTGGTCGGAGCAGGCGGCGCCGTCACCACTTCCCCCACGGCCGACGCAGGAGCAGGAGACATCGGAGGAGAGCAGCATCAGCAACATCCCGACGGCCACGCTCCACAAGGTCCGAGTGAAGGGGTTACTCCATCTGCGCCCCTTCCGCCCGTTGACGGGCACAGCCGCAGCAATGGCGCTTGGGCCCGGGCGAATCGCCGCCCTCCGACTGCTCCCACCACAGGTGCGGTCGCAGCGCGTGCACCTCCCCCGGGACGGGTCGACCAAGCCGCTGCACCCGACGGAGCCACTGGCCCTCGAGCGCCTTCGCCGCACCACCCTGCCATCCAGGTGGTCGCCCCGCAGCAGCGGGGACACAGTGCTGCCGCCACTGGCACCGTCAGGAGCCGAGCGACCGTGCGATTGACTTCATCATCACCCATGCCAAGTACAGCCTCGGAGGCCATGGCGCGGGCTCAGCTGCTGCCGAGGTTTCCGCCAGCGGCTGAGCAAATGGACGAATGGCGTGCCACCATCCAAAGTCTACTCGGTTTCGTCGAAGCTGGGGGCTCACGGTGAGCTGTCCCGCCACGGCCGCCCCAAGAGACAGCAACGGCTCATGCGCCTGACCGTATAGAAGGGGCCGTCCCCACAGTGCAGTCCCCACCACGGCAGCTAGCGCGAGCGCGACAGAATCAAGACCCCGATGATGTCTCGATGGCCTCTTCTGACCCTCGAGCGCGTCCAGGCCAACGACGAGCCCCGGAGGATAGGCGGAGAGGAGACACGCGCGCCATTGTCGAGCAACGCCGCGATGACCTCCGCCGGACCAATGGGTGCGACGGTCCCGGCGTCGACGAGCCCGCGCTCGGTATTGGCGGGTGCCTACCTTTCGAGGTTGGCTGCCATGTCTTTACCCGTGAGCTGCGGCAAGTCCGTTGGCCATCCGTTCGCACGTTCAAGCCAGAGATACCTAAGAAGTACGATGGGAGGCTGAACCTGGTAGAGTTCTTGAGCATCTACACCATCGCTGTTCAGGCTGCCGGGGGAAGAGATGAGAAGGTGTTCGCCAACTACTTTCCTTTGGCCCTCAAGTCTAATGTGAGGTCTTGGCTGATGCACCTGCCGGAGAACTCCATTTCGTCATGGGCAGACCTGTGCCATGAGTTCATCGGTGCCTTCACCGGTGGCCACCAAGAGCCGGGCTGACTCAGCGACTTGCAGCTTCTCCAACAAAAGGAAGGAGAGACCCTCCGTAAGTATTTATAGAGATTCAGCAAAGTTCATAGAAATATCCCAAATATCCATCCGGCAGCCGTGATAGCCGCCTTCTAGTCCAATGTGCGCAACCGCCGGATTCGTTCCAAGATGATCGTACGGTTGCCCAAGACTGTGAAGGAGCTCTACACGTTGGTGGATAAGTGTGCTCGGATGGAGGAGGGAAGAAAGTTGCCCGGAGAGGAAGATTGCACCAATATTGATTCAGAGGATGAGGATGAATCAACCAGTCAGAAGAAGAGCAAGAAGCGCAGTAAGAAGCGAAGGGATAAGGCAGTAATGACTGTTTAAGGATCGGGTATGCCTAGTACCGGCAGGAAGGCCAAAGCTGAGGCCCCCGGCAAGGAAGCTGCCGTGTGCGCTGACTGTCGGGAATCCGCTGCTGCCGAGAAAGCCGGGAAAGGTGATGGGCCGTATTGCAAGATTCATCGGACCAAGGGCCACGACCTTCAAGAATGTTATCAGGTTGAGCAGCTTGTCAAAAGACAGAAAGCAGAGTATGAGAAGCGTGACAAGGAAAAGGGTCAGAATGTTGCTGGCGGCAAGGGCCGAGGTGGTGAAGTAAATCGCCCCGGCAAACCCCTTCGGAACCAAGGAAAACCCGCTAGAGGTCGAGAGAAGGAAGCCTGTGGTGATGAGAGTGATGGAGGGGATGAAGAGGAAACTAGTGAGCAAGAGTTTCAGAAGGCCACCGACGCCCTGTGCATTGACGGGGGTGCATCTCTGCACACCTCTCACCGCCAACTCAAGCGGTGGGCGCGAGAAGTCAATGCTGTGGAGCCAGCGCCCGAGGCCCGGAAGCCGCTCAAATGGTCCCGTACGCCCATCATCTTTGACGAGGAGGATCATCCTAGCCGTACCACTGTGGTAGGGTATTTGCCATTGTTGGTCTCCCCAACAATCCGCCACCTCAAGGTCACGAAGATGTTGGTGGACGGCGGGGCCGGGTTGAATCTGATTTCCCCAGCAGTTATCAGCAAGCTTCAGATAGCAGAGGAAGAGCTGGAGGTTACCGGCACGTTTCAAGGAGTTAATCCCAGCAGGAGCTGTCCTAAGGGAAAGATCATGTTGCCGGTAACGTTTGGGGGAGAACTGAACTACCGGACTGAGAGGATTGTGTTTGATGTGGTTGATCTTCTCCTGCCATACAATGGGATTCTTGGACGCCCGACCCTGGCTAAGTTCATGGTAGCATCTCACTACGCCTACAACACCTTGAAGATGCCTGGGCCACTGGGAGTCATCACCATCTCATCAGATGAGAAGGATGCAATCATTTGTGTGGATAAGATGTACCGGGATGCGGTCGCAGCAGAGGCAGCGGTAGCAGCAGCTCCCACTAAGGAAAGCAAAGGAAAGAAGAGGGATTGCAGGGACTCCAACAAAGAGTCTGGGGAGCGTGCCCCCACCGAGTGCACGGCACCCGTTGACGACGTGCCGGAGTGTTCCAATGGCAAGAGATCCAAGGTCGCTGCACCCCAAGTGAAGAAGGTCCCGGCAGGGCTGGCTGGCATTGATGGTACTTTCACTATCAGCGCCACCCTCGATGACAAATAGGAAAGTGCGCTCATTGCCTTCCTGCGGGCGAGTATCGATGTGTTTGCCTGGCAACCATCTGATATCCCCGGTGTTCCCAGGGAGGTAATCGAGCACAACCTTGCTGTCTGCCCACATGACCAACCTGTCAAGCAGAAAGTCCGGAAGCAGGCCTTGGAGAGGCAGCAGTTCATTGCAGAAGAGATCAAGAGACTAGAGGCAGCTGGATTGGTCAGAGGAGTACTGCATCCCACGTGGTTGGCAAACCCAGTGGTAGTCCGGAAGGCTAACGGGAAGTGGAGGCTTTGCATAGATTTCACAGATCTCAACAAGGCTTGCCTGAAGGACCTGTTTCCCTTGCCGCGTATCGATCAGATTATGGATTCCAATTCAGGTTGTGATTTGCTCTCCTTTCTGGATGCGTATTCTGGGTATCACCAGATCTTCATGTCCAAGGAAGATGAAGAGAAGACGTTGTTCATCACTCCATGTGATACGTACTATTTTGTCCGCATGCCATTCAGATTAAAGAGTGCCGGGTCCACTTTTGCAAGGGCAGTCCAGATTGGTTTTCAGCCACAGTTGCACAGAAACATAGAAGCCTATATGGATGATATTGTGGTCAAGAGCAAGGATAGGGCCACCCTTATTCAAGACTTGGAGGAGACATTTGCTAATCTGCGCAAAATCAATTTGAAGCTCAACCCGGAGAAGTGTGTATTTGGTATTCCCTCCGGCAAGTTGCTTGGGTTCTTTGTATCCCATCGCGGGATCGAAGCCAATCCCGACAAGATCAAGGCTATCGAGCAGATCCAAGCACCAAGGACAGTTAAGGATGTGAGGCATCTGACAAGATGCGTTGCCGCGCTAAGCAGATTCATCTCCAAGTCTGCCGAGCGCGCCTTGCCGTTCTTCAAAATTTTGAAGAAGGTAGGACCCATGAAGTGGACCCCGGAAGCAGATGCAGCTTTGCAAGAGTTGAAGGCCTACTTGTCCTCTATGCCTACCTTGGTCGCTCCCAAACCCCAGGAGCCGTCGCTGCTGTACTTAGCGGCAACCAACCAAGTAGTCAGTGCAGCTTTGGTAGCGCAGCGAGAAGTGGATGAGGCAAAGAGTGAGCAGAGACCGGCAGAGTCAGAGAAGGATCAGGACAGCAATGAGCACGGCAACGAGAGCAACCCCAAGGACGCGGCAAGGAAGAAAGTGGTGCAGCGCCCAGTGTACTTCGTCAGCTCCTTATTACAGGGGGCTAGATCGAGGTACTCTGACGTGCAAAAGTTGATTTTTGGTCTCATCATGGCCTCAAGGAAACTGCGCCACTACTTCCAAGCCCATGAGATCACGGTTGTCACTCATTTCCCGTTGCAACGGATACTCCGAAACCCTGAGGCTATCGGCAGAATAGTGGAGTGGGCTTTGGAGTTATCCAGTTTTGGTTTGAAGTTTGAAAGCACATCAACTATTCAGAGCAGGGCATTGACAGAGTTTATTGCAGAATGGACGCCAACCCCTAATGAGGAAATGACGGAGATAGCTATCCCCGTCAAGGAATCGCCCCAAGAATGGATTATGTATTTTGATGGTGCTTTTTCCCTACAAGATGCAGGAGTTGGCGTGCTTCTTGTTGCCCCCTCCGGGGAGCACTTGAGGTACGTCGTCCAAATGCATTTTGCCCGGGAAGAAGCAACCAACAACACAACATAATATGAAGGGCTCCTTGCCGGGCTCAGGATTGCAGCTGAATTGGGAATTAAGAAGCTGATCTTTCGAGGAGATTCACAGCTTGTGGTGAGACAAGTTAACAAGGATTACCAAAGTCCATTGATGGAGGCATACGTCGAGGAAGTGAGGAGATTGGAGGAGCACTTTGACGGATTGCAAACAGAGCATGTACCCTGTGCGAAAAACAGCATAGCTGATCATCTGTCAAAGTGTGCTGCACAGAAGCTCCCTGTGGAACCAGGGACTTTTGTTCTCCATCTCACTCAGCCCTCCGTATCCCCAGCAACAATGGCCCGGAAAAGGAGAAAGTTGGACTCCGGTAAGCCTCTCCCGGTAGAGCCATCCGCTCCTGGCAGAGACCCTACCGGAAACAACTCCTCGCAGTCTGCCGGACCACACCCTCCAGCCGGGCCCATGGACCCCGCGAATGAGGCATGTGCTCCCGCAGCAGAGGAGGTGCTGCTAGTCCTCGTTGCCGAGCCCCAGGCTCCAACTTGGGCAAGGCACATTGTCCACTTCCTCCAAACCGGAGAGCTTCCTGGCAACCAAGACGAAGCTGAAAAAGTAGCTCAGAGGGCCAGTATGTATCAGTTTGTTGATGACACTCTGTACAGAAGGAGGCCCAACGGTGTGAAATTAAAGTGTGTCTGCCAGGAAGAAGGAAAGGAACTGCTGGCTGAGATACACAAAGGCATGTGCAGCTCCCACATTGGATCAAGGGCACTAGTTGGGAAAGCATTCCGGCAAGGATTCTATTGGCCCGCAGCCCTCCAAGATGCGGTTGAGCTAGCCACCAAATGTGAAGCCTGCCAGTTCCATTCCAAGAAAACCCACCTGCCTGCCCAAGCTCTTCAAACAATCCTTCTATCATGGCCATTTTCGGTCTGGGGGCTCGATATCCTTGGCCCCTTCCCCCGAGCAATCGGGGGCTTTGAATTCTTGTTCGTTGCTATCGACAAGTTTACAAAGTGGCCGGAAGTGACTGCCGTGAGAAAGGTGACTGCTCAGTCAGCTATCAAGTTCTTGAAAGAATTGGTGTGTCGTTTTGGAGTTCCGGCAAGGATCATTACCGACAACGGCACCCAGTTCACGAGCCGCGCCTTCATGCAATATGTTCGTGCCCTCGGATGCAAGATCTCATTTGCCTCTGTGGCACACCCCCGGAGCAATGGGCAAGCTGAGAGGGCGAACGCTGAAGTGCTACGTGGACTCAAGACGAGAACCTTTGATACGCTGCAGAAGCACGGCAGGTGGTGGATCGAGGAGCTGCCGGTAGTTCTCTGGTCCCTCAGAACGACACCAAACCGAGCTACCGGCCAGACTCCCTTCTCCCTAGTCTACGGGGCAGAAGCAGTTATCCCCACGGAACTCATTTACGGGTCGCCTCGAGTGCTTGCCTATGATGAAGTAGGGCAAGATCAACACCGGCGTGACGACGCTGTGCTACTCGAGGAGAACCGTCTCCGAGCTGCTATGCGTGCTGCACGCTATCAGCAAGCCCTGCGTCGCTATCATAGCCGCAGGGTTCACGCCCGATGTTTTGAGGAAGATGACCTTGTCCTTAGGCGCGTTCAGTCCGCCAAGGGTACAAACAAGTTGTCACCGAAGTGGGAAGGCCCTTACCGGGTAGTACGAGTCACCAGACCTGGCGCCGTCCGTCTGGAGACCGGAGATGGCATTCAGTTGCAAAACTCATGGAATATTGAGCATCTTCGCAAGTTCTACCCGTAAGGCGCGGCTGTCGGGCCCTGCCCGGCAGCCACCCTTTTGTACAGGCCTTGCCTCAGCTGCATGTAATCCCTTGTACAAAGCTAGGGCGATGACCCTGTGCAAGAGAAAATAAAGAAGCGCTGTGGGGGGCCCCCGACCAAGATTGCATGCATGCATGAGCATTCCAAGATCACTGCATAAGCATTTCATGAGCATTTGCATATGCATATAGATAGGATCTGTAACACCCCCAGTGGTTAACTACAGTAATCCCCTTTTGATAATGCCATGTCATCATGATCAACAGTGCCTAAATATTAATTGGATCATATCTCATTTCAAAATTCAAATTCAAATTTAAAATAAAGACAGACAAATAAAGTTTTTAGATGTCAAAACAAAAATGTTCAAAGTGTGGCAAATAATCTCTGGGTATTTGTCATGTAGAAACCACATTTTTATGATATCTTCCCGTGAGTCCTTAGGCTTGATCGTGCGCATTTGCGTGTATGATTAGTGCATGATTGAGCCGGGGGCGTCACAGGATCGCATCCTGCATTCATTCTCATCGGCATGAAGCTGCAGGTTCCCGCCATGAACTTGGCTTTGACGAGGAGTTGAGAAGATTGCCCGGCACTGCGATCCCCGGCAAGCCAAACAGATAAGTTCTACCTCCTGTCCATTAGTGTTCTGTAAGATATAAAGAAAACCCCGCCACTCTTTTGAGCCTTAGGTGCTCCCATCCCTGACTCGAACGTTGCTTCAGAAAGGATGGTCGTAGTGGCCTTTGGTAAAAAGAAGTTGGCGGGGGGCTGGCCCCTTTGCCTGTTGCCCGGTAGACACAGCTCTCCAGCAGACAGAAAAGGTGCCGACAGGATAGCCTGCCGGGGAAAACTCTTTTATTTACACTAAAGAGGCATCTCGCCTCTGCATGGACATACACATGCACGGGTTCCCGGCAAGGTTCATCGTTTTCATTAATATGCTGATACAAGTACAAGCATTACAGAACACAAACATGGACTCGAGAGATTACATTATTTGAATTAAAATTTGGCAAGTGCCTGCAGATTTAAGATTGAAAAAAGAAAAGTGCCCCGTAATTCCTTTGCCCCTGTCCATCTCCTATAGGAAGAGGTCGAAGAGGCCGGAGACGGGCGCAGCTGGGATTCGGCGCCTCCCCAGGATTAGGAAGGCACCGCTCCCCAGCAAGGAGGAAGAAACCGGAGGGCAGGCATGGATGGTGACACTGCCGGAGGACCATATGGGGGACACGGAGTCACCGGCAAACACGGCTCGTCGGAACGGTAATCCCCGTTCTTGACGCATCGTGGGTTGCCACTGCCATCCGCATCACCACCACCCGAAGACCTCGGCACGGCCGTCGTGTCGGGCACCATGCTCTCTGGGTCTTCCCATAGAGAGCATGGTTGTCCCCAGGAGCCCTGGCGTTGGAAGTCACTGCATGTCCCGGGGACGTATGTGAAAGCAAGGAGCCCTCCCGCACGACAAAAGGACGGCGCCCGGGTGAAATTAGATTCGCATCTACTAGCGGCGAATCTCTTCCGTGACTCCTCCTTAGTGTCGTGAAGGGAAGAAGAATGGGGAGCGATCGACTACCACGCGCCATGCCCGCCTCGAGCCTCGACATGGTGTCGTTCGCGTCCCCTCCCACTGAAATCAAGGCCACGGGCGGCCCGGCGGCGAGCATGCCGGAGTTGCCACCCCCGGTGTCGTCGCTGCGCCGCCCGAGTCCCCCTTTCAGACCCAGGAAAGGCTTCGAGATGGAGCCGGGGGCGCAGCCCCAGGCTCTTTTTCCGAACATAACCAGCAGAGGCAGATAGCGGAGGGGAAGAAGAATGCGAGGGTGGATGACTCAGCCCTCCTCCACCCCTCCTTTTATAGGCTGATCGGGGAGGGGAGCCGCTCCCTCAACAGGCGGCCACCGTCCTCCTCCACCAACTCAAGGCGACCGGGCCCTCACCTTGACACTCTCCCACGCCATGCGCCTCCGTTACCTACCCCACGTGATGCATGCAGCATACGTGGCTAAGGATAAGGGCGTGGTGGGAAGAGTGAATTGGCGGTTTCTCCCCCGTGCATTAAAGTCATTCACGGGCCATCACTGGAGTGGCCCCACCGCCATTGGCCTTACACGACGCGCGGAGAAACCGGAAACTGGCCCGGAATCAAGGCTAATGAAGAAGCAAAGAAGACCTCAAGAGACCAGCCTCTTCAGCGACCCCGCCTGTGCACTTATTAGGCCCTACCCCGACGATGCTCGGCAGCGCGTTCGGGGCAGGCTCGGGGGCTTCTGTCAGTGCAACAAACCCTGGGTCTGTTGCCCAGACTGTGCACAGGCACGGGGACGAGATTGAAGCACCAACCCAAGTCAGAATACAAGGGACTAAGAGGTTCAAAGGACTAACATACAGATTAGAGGGACCAAGATCAAGCCAAAGAAGCAAGGCACCTTCAGGAGAAGGGCCTCCTTTGCCGGGCAGGAGAGCTCGGCAAGGGGTGAGGCCACCCCCAGAAGACGACGTCCAAGACGTCCCGGCAGGGCCTGCCGGGGCACACGGAGGCAAAACCACCTCACCAATTACTCCACCATGACCCACGTCGTCAATCAGTGCGGTGTCAAACCGCGGAGTGACTAAGTGGCAGCCTCTCCCTACAGGAAACACCTGCAGATGACACCCGTCCTGCGACGTGTCAAGCGAGCAGGCGTGGAGCTGGCGAGCAACCAACAATGTGACGTTGAGCGGTCCATTTAATGCGCCCTGTCAGCCCGCAGAGTTAGATATGATAGCACTGTTTGCTATCTTATCAGTGCATAATGACTGTTTTGCCATTGTGGTGACCCCTTAATCTATAAAAGGAGGCCCATGGAAATCGTAGAGAGGGTTAGAAGGTTGGATAACTCAGACCCCCATATGCGCATAGCCACTGTCGCCCTGGGGCAACCCTTGCCGGGCAAGTGTACTACGCTCCACCACCACCTTTCCACCATCAATCTACCAAAGCAGGAGTAGGGTTTTATGCCTCACGGCGGCCCGAACCTGGGTAAAAATGCCTATGTGATCTCTGCCGTGCTGCCACACGCTTGTCTGCACTTTGTGCAATGTGACGCCCCCTGCCGAACCAGCAAGGGGCTTCCTGGTCCCATAGGTGGCCGCGGTTTCCCGCGACACATAGGCAATTTGTATATCAATCTCGTGTAAACAATTCAGGGGTTTTTCAACTCTCCAATGAATTATTAAAATTCTGTTTTTCAGCAAGATCAAATCAATTATCACCGTAAGCCATCCCAAAGGTCTTACTTGGCACAAACACTAATTAAAACACCAAAACACATCTAACCAGAGGCTAGATGAATTATTTATTGCAAAACAGCAAGGAAAAATATTGGGTTGTCTCCCAACATGCGCTTTTCTTTAAAGCCTTTTTAGCTAGGCATTGAGATTTCGATGATGCTCACATGAAAGTCAAGAATTGAAGCACAAAGAGAGCATCATAAAGCATGTGAAAAACGAGTTTAAGTCTAACATACTTCCTATGCATAGGCATTTTATAAGCAAACAAATTATCAAGACAAGAAAAACCTAGCATATGCAAGGAAGGAGAATAAAACATAGACAATCTCAACATGAAGAGAGGTAATTTAGCAACATAAAAATTTCTATGACCATATTTTCCTCTCTCATAATAATTACATGTGGGATCATATTCAAATTCAACAATATAGCTATCACATAAAATATTCTCTACATGATCCACATGCATGCAAAGTTGACACTCTTCCAAAATAGTGGGATTATCATAAAATAAAGTCATGACCTCTCCAAACCCACTTTTATCAAAAAATAATAAGATTGATCATACTCCAAAGTAGTGGGATCATTATTACCTAGAGTTGATACTCTTCCAAACCCACTTTCAATATTATTGCAAACATATTCATCATGAGGCTTAAATAAAATTTCAAGATCATAATAAAAACCACCCCAATCATGATCATTGCAACAAGTAGTGGACCTAGCAAAACTAGCATCCCCAAGCTTAGGGTTTTGCATATCATTAGCACAACTGACATTAATAGAATTTATAGTAGAACCATTGCAATCATGCTTTTCATCCAAGGAGCTATTGTGAATCACTTCATAGATTTCTTCTTTTAACACTTCATCACAATTTTTAGATTCACGAATTTCAAGCAAAACTTCATAAAGATAGTCTAGTGCACTCAAATCACTAGAAATTGGTTCATCATAATTGGATCTCTTAAAAAAATTAGCAAGTGGATGAGGATCCATAAACTTTTAGCAAGCGAAGATGCAAGCAAAAAGAAGGCACATGGTAACACAAGCAAACAAAAGATTCGAATGAAAAGAAGGCAACAAAAAGGCAAATATTTTTTAAAATCGTTTTAGAAGTGGGGGAGAGGAAAACGAGATGCAAATGGCGAATAATGTAATGCAAGAGATGAGAGTTTATGATGGGTACTTGGTATGTCTTGACTTGGCGTAGATCTCCCAGGCAACGGTGCGAGAAATTCTTCCTGCTACTTCTTGAGCTTGCGTTGGTTTTTCCATTGAAGAGGAAAGGGTGATGCAGCAAAGTAGAGATAAGTATTTCCCTCAGTTAGAGAACCAAGGTATCAATCCAGTAGGAGACAACGCACAAATCACCTAGCACCTGCACAAACAATCAAACAACTTGCACCCAACGCGATAAAGGGGTTGTCAATCCCTTCACGGTTACTTGCAAAAGTGAGATCTGATAGAGATAGATAAAACTAAACAAACGATAAAGTAAATATTTTTGGTATTTTTGGTTTATAAATCTGAAAATAAAAGATTGCAAAATAGTAGATCGGAAAGTAATATGATGGAAAATAGACCCGGGGGCCATAGGTTTCACTAGAGGCTCCTCTCAAGATAGCAAATAATATGGTGGATGAACAAATTACCGTCGAGCAATTGATAGAAAAGCGCAAAGTTATGACGATATCCAAGGCAATGATTATGAAATATAGGCATCACGTTTGTGTCAATTAGACCGAAACGATTCTGCATCTACTACTATTAATCCACACATCGACCGACTCCTGCCAGCATCTAGAGTATTAAGTTCACGAAGAACAGAGTAACGCATTAAGTCAGATGACATGATGTAGAGGAATAAACTCAAGCAATATGATGTAAACCCCATCTTTTTATCCTCGATGGCAACAATACAATACGTACCTTGCTGCCCCTACTATCACTGGGAAAGGACACCGCAAGATTGAACCCAAAGCTAAGCACTTCTCCCATTGCAAGAAAAACCAATCTAGTTGGCCAAACCAAACCGATAGTTCAAAGATAATTACAAAGATATCAAATCATGCGTATAAGAATTCAGAGAAGATTCAAATAATATTCATAGATAAGCTGATCATAAATCCACAATTCATCGGATCTCAACAAACACACCGCAAAAGAATATTACATCGGATAGATCTCCAAGAACATCAAGGAGAATGTGGTATTGAGAATCAAAGAGAGAGAAGAAGCCATCTAGCTACTAGCTATGGACCCGTAGGTCTGAGGTAAACTACTCACGCTTCATCGGAAGGGCAATAGGGTTGATGTAGAAGCCCTCCATGATCAAATCCCCCTCCGGCAGGGTGCCGAAAAAGGTCCCTAGATGGGATCTCACGGGTATAAAAGGTTGTGGCAGTGGAAAAGTCTTTTCGTGGATGCCTTTGGTGGTTTGGGAACATATGTGAATATATAGGCAAAAGAATTAGGTCAGGGGAGTCACTGGGGGTCCACAAGGCAGGGGGGCGTGCCCTACCCCCTTGGGCGCGCCCTCCACCCTTGTGGCCGCCTCGTGGCTCCTCCGACTTCATCTCCAAGTCTCCTGGGTGTCTTCTGGTCCAAGAAAAATCATCGCGAAGGTTTTATTCCGTTTGGACTCCGGTTGGTATTCCTTTCCCACGAAGCTAAAAAACAAGGAAAAAACAGAAACTGGCACTGGGCTCTAGGTTAATAGGTTAGTCCCAAAAATAATATAAAATAGCATATTAATTCATATAAAACATCCAAAACAGATAATATAATAGCATGGAACAATAAAAAATTATAGATACGTTGGAGACGTATCAGTGACGCGCCCCAGCGCGACCCGCCGCGCGGAGCGCCGACGCGCGATGAGGCGAGCTGCCAGGTGGTGCAGCGGCCGCAAGCCGATGCGCGCGCGCTCCCAGCGCCACAACACCAGCACCAAGACCATGCGCCGCCGGAGGCTATGGCACGTGGGCGTCAAGACCGAGCTCACCCCATGCACGCTGCGCCCGTGAGTGCGGCGGGTTGCCGCACCTTCACCCCGGAGCTGCGCCGCGTCGTCCGGCCCGTCAAGTTCAAGCCAGATCAGCCTCCACGCTACGATGGCACCCCCGACCCTACGGAGTTCCTCCAGCTCTATGCGCTGAGCATCGAAGCGGCAAACGGCGATGAGAAGGTTATGGCAAACTGGTTCCCCATGGCCCTCAAGGACGGCGCGCGCTCTTGGCTCCTGAACCTCCCGGAGGGGTCGATCTCCTCCTGGGACGATCTTCGCGAGCGCTTCATCACCAACTTCTAGGGCACACGCGACCGCGCTCCTGCAGTGGGTGACCTGCGGTGTGTGAAGCAGTAGCCGGGCGAGACCCTGCACAAGTACATACATCGCTTCACGAACTTTTGCCTCAAGATTCCGAAGCCGTCGGATGAGGCCATCATCTCGACGTTCACTGATGGCGTCCGGGACGTCAAGATGAAGGAGGAGCTCGCCATCCATGAGGACCTGTGCTCGGCCTGGAAATGTTCAACCTGGTGAACAAGTGCGCAAGGGCCGAGGAAGGCCGCCTCTCCCTCCTTGAGCTCCCGGAGGCCGATCCTGAAGACAAGAAGTCCAAGGCTAAGGAGGCGAAGCGCAAGGGCCCCGCCGTGTTGGCAGCAGAGCCTGAGATGAAGCATGGTCGTGACCACGATGAGCCTCCCAGGGGCAACCGCCCGTTCTGCATCTTCCACAACATGCACAACCACAACACCAACGACTGCCAGGAGCTCAGGGCCCTCCGCGACGGGCGCCTCGGCCGCCACCCCGACCGCGGCGACCGTGGCTACGGCCATGGAGGCGGCCATGGCGGAGGCCACTGGGATAACCGCGACCCTCGTCAGGATTGGCGTGACCAGCCTCGCGAGGACCGCTGGCAGGGCCAACCTCGTGACGGCCCTTGGCGGGACCAGCCTCCTGAGGACCGTCCTCAGGGCAACGCCGGCTTGCCTCCGCTGTAGCCTCCGCCAAGGAGAAATGACGACAACCGGCAGGATGATGGGGCTGGGGGCTTCCAGGAGCCTCGGGCGATCGCCTGCATCTTAGGTGGTGCTCAGGCCCCCGCCTCACATCGCATCTTCAAGCAGTTCTCTCGTGAGGTGAATGCTGCCCTCCCGAAGCTTGAGGCAATGCGTCCCCTCAGGTGGTCGAAGCACGCCATCACCTTTGACTCCAAGGACCAGCTCAAGTGCTCAGCTACCGCTAGTGTGCTTCCCATGCTCTGCATACTCACCATCAGCAACGTCCTCGTCACCAAAACCCTCATCAACGGAGGCGCATGGCTCAATGTCCTCTCCGCCGAGACATTCGAGACGCTCCAAGTGCCTTATGACCAGCTCCTGCCAACCAAGCCTTTCTCTGGGGTGACCGATGGCTCCAAAGTCCCCCTGGGCCAAGTGTGTCTCCCAGTCACCTTCGGCAAGCGCGACAACTACCACACAGAGCTCATCGACTTCGACGTCGCCCACATCGGCCTCCCGTACAACGCCATCCTCGGGTACCCGGCCCTCGCCAAGTTCATGGCAGCAACTCACCATGGTTCCAACGTCCTCAAGACGCCAGGGTGCGGCGGCATCATCACGGTCGCTTGCGATGAGAAGTACGCAGTCTGCTCTCTTGAGTGCGCCTATCAGGCTGCGGCAGCTGAAAACTCTGACGATGAGGGCGCCATCTTGCCTTCTGAGGCCACCTCCATGAAGAAGAAGCAGCTCCTTCCCAAGAGTCGTCAGGCGCCTGCTGGCGGTGCCTCGGGCCCCACGTTCACTGCTGGGGCAGCCTTTCCTCTTGCATAGGAAGGCGCGCCCGGCGCCTCCCTCAGGACGGGCTTGGGGGCTCTCGTCTGGAGGGCCTGTGACCTGACCGGCGCGACAAGGGAGGTGCTCGGGCACCACTTGGAGGCGTGCTTCGATGCGTGCCCCCTCGAGCAAGGCGCAAGGCGCGAGGCACTAGGCGCGCGAGAGTTCATCCCCAAGGCGATTGAGGAGCTTCAAGAGGCGCGAGCCGTGCGTGGCGAATGTCGCCCCGCGCCACCCAGTGCAGCTGCATCCCCGGATGCGGGCGGCGAGCTGTGTGTCTGCATCAATATCCCAGACCTCAACAGGGCCGCTTCGCAGGACCTCTTCTGGCCGTCCCGTGTCGGCCGGAGCGGGGGCTACCCCTACAACTATGTCTGCATGCCGTTTGGCCTGCTAAACATGGGCGCCTCGTACCAGCGCTTTGCGCAGCGTGCTATGGCGTCTCACGAGGTCAGGCGCTTGGCGGTCATGTCTCAGGAGGTCCCGCGTTCGTGCGAGCCCCCCGGACCTCATGAGCCTCCTAGGCCTCAGGAGCTGTTCGGCTCGTGAGGAGCAATCTTCACGACGCGTGTCTTCAGCTACCCCGACGATTCTACAACGCTGGTGCCAGGTGACTTTTTGGTATGCTCAGTTGAGGGCGCCCTCAGGCCGTATTGTCCTCGAGCTATCAGGGACCGCTCCCCCTGGTTATATTGTTTCAATTCATGTACTATGAATCGGTTATGTTTTCCTGACCTACTTTGGTTGTTGACCTTGCGTCTGGCTATGCATTGCCTCTGGAGGCACCTCTGTGGGCCCCGCGCATTGGCAACTCTCCCCTTGAACATCCCGTGCGAGGGGGCTACCGGCACGGTGCCTGTGCTCGGGTCCATCCCTGCAGCGCTGATAAATCTAAGAGACTGAGCTCTGGCTCACGGGCCGGCCCCGTGCACGTCACCTCACTAGGTCCATAATGCCTTCATCTTCTCACGGAACGACCACGAGCAGGTCAGCAAGCACTCGTCGCCCCTTGTGTTTTGTGACTAACTAACCAACAGGAGCCTCAGGAGACGAGACCTCGCGACCACGGTGCTCCAGCTCGCAAAAGGCTAAGTAAAGTTGCTCCGTACTCCGTGTGCCACCGGGTATGGCCCTTACCAAGCGCCTCCACAAGGCGAGCCATTCCTCTTTTTCCCAAATTGCTTGCACATTAAAAGGGGGCCCCTGAGCATCGCGCCTCAGGAGCTCCTACTGGCTCTCGAGCCCTCACCCACTGGCCTTAACCACAACATCGCGACCTGGCATACTAGCGGCGGCTGAGCCCCGCTCGAGGGCCGGGTCCTGAGGATGTAGAGCATTATGATGGGCAAAGAAAGGGGGATCGTCAGCCTCGCGGGGGAGCACAGGGAAAAGGGTGTGGCGCGTTGACGCCAGCATTCGCTCAATTCGCTCTTTGGAATATAATGGGCATCAGTCCCCTCACGCGCCTCTAGCGGGGCTTATTCTAACTTATTGTAGAACAGGGAACATGCACAGGGTCGAGAGTTCCAGGGAAGCTCACCTCCGCGACGAAGGAACCACCGCGAACCGCAACCTCGCTAAGCTAAGTTATCCTACGCACACCGGCATGAGCCTTGCCGCTGACGTTTTATTCTTTCACGACCTCACTCGGGCAAGGGACCCCCCCTCTTTAATCTTTCGATAGCTGCTTGATCGCCAAGGGGGACCTCCTGAGCATCGCGCCTCAGGAGCTCTTACCGGACCTCAGGTCGCTCACCTCCTGGCCTTGCACACGGCATCGCGACCTGGCATACCAACAATGGCTGAAGCCCACCTGGGGACTGGGTCGTGCCAACGCAGAGCAACATGCTGTCGTGAGATCAAAGAGGGCACCAATGCCCAAATGAGAAATGCGGGCGCAACCGAGAGCATCAGCCAGAAACGTTAAAATAAAGGCGCAAGCGCCGTGGTTCTTACACGCCCTCTAGGGGCCCTTCATTGTTCTGATACAGGGAGTAAAGCAAAAGAAAAGACCGATGAGGGCCGCTGCTCAGGAGGTGCAGGCTCTAGCGTCGAGTCCTCCTCCTAGGTCCGGGCACGGCGGCTCGGTGTAGTCATTGTCGCTTGAGCTTTCCTCGGGGGAGGTACCACCACTGCTGGAGGTGTCACGAACAAGGCCAAGGGCAAGTTCATCGCCGAGGGCCTCGCTACCTGGTCGGCCCCCGTTGCCAGGAGGATGGTCACCGCCGCGGTTGCCATCCCCGGGGCAGCATTCCAGGCGTTCGCGGTTTTCTCCGTAGACCTTGAAGAAGAGCATCGACGCCCCATCGTACCTGAAGTGGAGGGAGTGCCTCCCCTCCGAGCTGCAGGCACGGGCGATCGCTCCCCATCCCCGGTCATGAAGACGTCACCGGAGAAGGTGACCTCAACCTCCACCTGTGAAGCTTGGTCGCAGCAGCCATCGTCTTGTAGCCATAGCTCGACAGGCCCCCTCGTTGGTAGCTCCTCCGCCAGGGACTGCGGGAGCCGGATCCAGGTGCGCTACGGCATTGCCGCCCACACCACAAACTCGCGGTCCGTGCCGCTGGCATGGGCCAGCGGACGAAGTGGTCGAGCGGTCGTCACTTGCTCCCCTCCTTGGCTTTGTCCTCCACGGCCCCCGCGGCCGCTCCCGTGGGTGAGGCCTGTGTGCAAACGCTTACGCCGGTGTGGAATCCCGGCGGAGTGCGTTCACACCAGGGTAGGACGGCTGCGGGCGCTGCAGTGGCCTTGCGAGGGCGGCCGCATCTTTTCTTCGGCGGTAGCAACTCCGGCTCCTACCATGGGGCCTTGCCCTTCTTTTCCACCGAGAATCTCCTCACTGGCACCATGGTCGCTTTGGCAAGGTGGCGGCCTGGCGGAGATAGGAGAAGAGGGGACGGCAAGTGAGAAGATGAAGATGGGTAGGGGGCTCCACCTCCCTCACCCTCTTATAGGTGGTTGAAGGCCAACCGGCGCCCCTCCATGTTCTGAGCGATGACGGCCCTGCTACATGCACTAGTCAGTTGTCAAGTCGGGGCAGTTGCCGAGGCGGCATGGGGAAGTGGAGGCATCCGCGTCCTGTCAAGCGCCATGCGTCAAGCCTGGGCCGCAGGCGATTGGGGCACGCAGCACTTCTCCCTTGCCCCTTGGCTTCGCCTCGAAGCCAGCCCGAGCGCGCTTTGGGCCCGGGGGCTACTATCGGCGTTCTGGGATCGGGGGTACCCAGACCTGCCTACCTGCGGGCCATAGTGTGGCTCCATCGATGGCCCGGTACGGCCCAGTGATAAGGCCTCCAAGACAAGACCCTCGCGAGGACCCCCTGGCCTCGCGAGGCGGACGACACCAAGACCTCCAGAGGAGCGGCCTCCCCAGGCCGCCTCCCGAGGAGCGGAGTTTTCTAGGCAGGTACCCAGCCTCACGAGGCTACAGTGACGTGAGCCATGACGACCAAGGCCACGTGGGTGCCAGTGGGCGCAGAGGAGGCAGTTTCCCTTTCAGTGCTAAGGGAGCAAGGACAGGTGTGGGTTCCCGAGGAGCCCTCCAAAGGTTTCCATTCCGGTGCAACAAGGCCAAGACCACGGGCTCGGCAGGACGGATGTCACCACCGAGCCCACAGCTGTGTCACGACTAGAAGCTTTGCAGGCGAAGACCACCTTTCATCAGGTTAAGATGTACTACTTGTCCCCTTTCGAATTGGCCACTGTGGGATCCCTTCCCGCCTAAGTTTTGAGGGAAGAGGACCAAGGCCACTATAAATATAGGTTAGCCACCACCACAATGGGGGATGGTCGATTCCACCCTCACCTCTCGAGCCCTTGCGAGGTCGCTCAAACCACTATACTAGTTCATCCTCAACCTCCTCGTGAGGCCAATCCACCATAAAGCAGGAGTAGGCTTTTACACCGCAAGGTGGCCCGAACCTGGGTAAGCTGCCATGTTCATCTTCTTCCCCGCTCGCACGAATCCGATGAGGCTAGGCTGTAGGGTGGCGAGCTAGAGGCCAGAGAGGTTGAGATCTCCGCACACGCCCCAGCATTCGAACCTTCTTGGGCCTGCGGAGCCCTGAATCCGACACACATGACACCACATACAGTATTTGGGTTGTGTGCTCCAGGGAAGGCTTCCGTGCTCCAGCGAATGCTTCCCATGCTCCACAAGGGTGAATTGTAAAATCCCTGCCTCTTCCCTCATCGGTTTCCCACCACCAGCTAATGGCTTGCTGCATATAACCCAGGCGGCAATGCACCGTCGTGACACTATGCGCAGAGCTAGTCCTCACCCATCTACCATTAGTTATTCCACGCATGCCAGACAACGACCAAAGTTTCAACGTCGAACCCTACCTGCATTACATCTTCGGCGAGGAGAATGAGATGGAGCAGGTCGGGGAGCAAGAGCTTCATCGGCCAGAACAGGCACCATGGCCCATCGGCAGCGATATCGGCGTGACAGTCCTTGGGCGCACAATCGACATATTACAGAGGAAGTGTGATGAGCAGTTTGCCATCCACCATGCAAAAGATCCAGAGCTGCTCAGCGGCATGATCGATGACCCATCCGAAGAGCCGCCGTCACCAGTGCTCATCGAGAGGCTACTGGCCCACAAGGAATCAGTAGAGGACCTCTGCGATTCAGTTAAGAGACAGCCAGCCCGTGGCTTCATCATTGCTGGCGGTGGTCGTGTCAACCTCGATCCCGACGATGTGGTGGCCAGGCTCGAGCGCATCCTTGGCAGAGTTGACGTCCCTGATGAAGTAGAACATCGCCAATGTGGTATCTTGAGGATGCAGGTGATGGACGGAATTTGCTACTAGGCCAGAGACATGGAAATGGAGCGGTTCCGCGGATATGTCATGCGGGCGATTGCACGCTGTCAAGCTCTTGTGGAAGAGGCCCAGTAGCCCCAAGAGCCTCCCAGCGCCAGCAGCTCCGTAGGCGGAGGCGGGTTGGGACACTTGTAATGAACGGCCGCAAGGGTGCTATGATGATCATGGAGTCCGAGAAGACCGTCGTCAGAAGGCCACCAGCTCAGCCTTTTAGCCTATATTTTATTATATTGTATGCATATGTAGGTCGTGAGTGTTTTGGGCGTTACCGCATGTGGCAGTTTATATTATCCTGAATATGTAAGACAATTATTAACCATTGCCATTGTAAATTTGCCTCAACGGTGAGCAGAGCGCATGCAGGGACGCCAGAGCGGAGCGCACCGCGGTCGCCTCAATGGTGAGCAAAACACGTGGACGAACGCGAGCAGAGCGCACCGATGTCGCCTCAATTACGAGCAGAGCGCACCGCGGCCGCCTTAACGGCGAGCAACCACACCTGCATATTACAATTCTGTCAACCTTCTGGCACCCCATGGGAGGCGCAACGGCGCATGCATCGGACACGATGGTGATATCTTGACCGTGTGTGATAGTGGGAAGACATTTGTACATGTACATCTGAGAATGCGGGCCCACGTATGCCATCCAGGGACCGTTTCAGGCTTCCGATGCGTGGCATACGGTTGTTCTATAAGAACTATTTGCGATGAGCCAGAACAACAGAAACGGGCTTCGAGCCCAGAAGTAGAACCATCAATAAATTTTGACCTTGTTTCTCGTCACATTCCAGATTACAACGCAATAAGTAATTGCAAATCTGTTCACACCGATCAAACCTAAATGTGTTCACACTTAGCACTGGGCTATAAAAACTACCCACTCGAAAATTACTTCACAGTTCCTCTCCTCATCACCCACAAAATAGGTCTTTCCTATCAGTCGTTCCGCCATGACCGGTAGGAGGAGTTTCGGGTGGACATATAACCAGGGAGCAAAGACCAAGGCCACGGAAGCACTAGAGGGGTCCCGCCGCTACGTGACAGCCGCAACAGAGATGTCCCGGCGCGCCACGGAGCCCTCGAACGAGCTCTCACCGGCACGCGAGGGCTCTCACAAGCACACTCGCCGCATCGGCGATCGCGACGAGCTGACATTCCTGAATTCCTTGGCCAATGATGATGACATTCTCGCTGGCCTAATTAAGCAGCAAGAGCTGCTCGACAGCTTGATGAAGATGCTCGAGATTAGCGATGCCTCGGTTGAGAAGGCGACCGGCCTCGTCGAGCAACTCATGGGTGACAATGCGAAGCTCCTCAAGGCGCTCGTCGAGACGAAGGAGGAGGCCGCCGGCTAGAAGAAGCTGCATGAGCAGAGCAGTGCCTCGGGGATGACGCTGAAAGCGGTCATCGAGGAACTGATGGGTGACTTGAGGAAGCTCCGGATCGAGCGCGAGCAGGAGGTGGAGGAATCCATGGCTGCTATCAAGCAAAGTCGCGAGGAATTGAAGAAGGAGCTGGAGGATGTCGTCGCCCGATGATCCATCGAGGAGGAGAGACAGTAGTGACCCAGATCGTTGTCTGCGATTTCCTTCTTCTCTTGCCCCCGTGTCTTCCGGGCTTTGCCGCATGTGGCATTTTAAATTATCCGGAATATGTAAGACAATTATTATCCGCGCCATTGTATATTTGTCCTCGTATTATCCGTTGCCATTTTATTTGTCGTCGTATTATTCGTTGCCCTATGTGGCATTTTAGATTATCTGGAATACGACTTGAAAACACGAACAAAGCAAATGCTAACGTTGAGCGGGGCCATGGGATCACAAGCAAACACCCTCCGTCAAAGAGCTTGGCCGCCATTAATGGAGAAGTTGTGAGCGAGGTAGGCGGCTGGTGGATGGAGGTCAAAGAGCTCGCTTCCTGGTGAGCGTGGGCGGCCTTGCTGCTCGCACATGTCCCATCGAGCCTGCGAGGTGGACAGGTCACACGCGTCCCGTCGAGCCTGCGCGGCGGACTGCTCGCACGTGTCCCGTCGAGCCTGCATGGTGGACTTCTCGCGCTCGTCCCGTCTAATCAAACAGCAGCATGCACGCCACCGAGTATGGTTAAATTTTGGCACAAATACAAAGATGACCAATGAACGAGAACCGAGGTAGTACTATCCCATAAGAAAAGAGGGACGCGTGGCCGCACTTAAATGGTTACGGGAACACACACGGTTCATATAATACAATTGTTTGCGATATTAACGTGTCAGCAATTTGTTTCAAAAGGACTTCGTTGGCTATTAATGTGTGCGCCTTGTCTCAAACTGGACGATTTTTTTACCACAACATATATTTGCCATGTCATGAAACCATGCCAAAATTCATGTTTTTTGGGTGAGTTTTTGATTTACTGGGATTTAAAAAACCGAGATTCTCAATGTTTCAGGACAACGAGACATCTATAATTCATTCCCATTCCTTCAATGAGACCTAAACATGCACCCAATGACACATGTATGATTTTCCACCCATTTTGCTTTCACTGGAGCATGTGCTTGTAGTTCAAATTTGAATTATGGACTACATTAAATGCCTAGAAAACTCAATTAATATATAAAATGGCCAAAGAAACCATGAATAGTTTCAAATTTCAGCACGACCCTCCTGTTATTCTATGTTGCCTGTAGAAAACAAAATACAAGGCGAGAAGATGCAGCGATTATCATTTCACCCACAAGAGGGGCATGTTTCCCTACCGGAACCATGAGGGTTGCGAGAAGCTTCGGTTTGTAAGAGGCTTGTAATATAGCTTGGACCAAATTGGACAATTTTTTTACCACGACATATATGTGCCATGTCGTGACACCATGCCAAGTTTCATGATTTTCTGGTGAGTTTTAGATTTATGGAGATTTGAAAACCAAGATTCACAATGTTTGAGGCTGAGCCAGGATGCCGAGACGGTTGAATTCATTCCTATGCCTTCCATGGGACCTAAACATGCACCCCAAGGACACATGTACAATTTTTCTAGCCATTTTTGTGCACTGGAGCATGTATTGTAGTTTGGATTTGAATTATGAACATTAAATGCCTAGAAAACTCAATTAATGAATAAAAGAGGTCAAACGAACCCTAAATAATTTCAAAGTTCAGCGCGAATCTCCCATTGTTCCATGTTGCGTTTAGAAGAAAATACAAGGCTAGAAGAGGGAGCGGTTATCGTTTCACCCACAAGGGGACACGTTTCCCTTTCGAAACCACGAGGGTTCTTGCGAGAGGCTCCGGTTTGTAAGAGGTTTGTAATAAAGCTTGGTCCAAATTGGCCAATGTTTTTACCATGACATATATGTGCCATGACGTGACACCATGCCAACTTTCATGACTTTCTGGTGAGTTTTGGATTTACGGGGATTTAAAAACCGAGATTCCCAATGTTTGAGGATGAGCCAGGACGCCGGTACAGTTATAATTCATTCCCATTCTTGCATGGGACCTAAACATGCACCCAAGGACACATGTATGATTTTTCTAGCCATTTTGATGAACTGGAGCATGTATTTGTAGTTCAGATTTGAATTATGGACATTAAATGCCTAGGAAACTCAATTAATGTATAAAAAGGCCAAACGAACCCTGAATAATTTTAAATTTCAGCACAGATATCCTGTCGTTCCATGTTGCCTATAGAAAAAAATACAAGGCAAAAAGAGGTAGTGATTATTGTTTCGCCCACAAGGGGGACACGTTTCCCTATCGGAACCACGAGGCTTCTTGAGAGAAGCTCCGGTTCGTAAGAGGCTTGTAATAAAACTTGCCCCAAAATGGACAATTTTTTTCCACGACATATATGTGCCATGTCATGACACCATGCCAAGTTTCACGATTTTCGGGTGAGTTTTGGATTTACGGGGATTTAAAAACTGAGATTCTCAATGTCCAAGGCCGAGCCAGATGCCGAGACAGTTGTAATTCATTCTCATTCTTTGCATGGGACCTAAACATGCATCCAAGGACACATGTATGATTTTTGTAGCCATTTTGGTGCACTAATTTGAATTATGCACATTAAATTAATGCTTATAAAACTTAATTATAATGTATAAAAAAGGCCAAACGAACCCTGAATATTTAAAGCAGTTCTGGTCAACCGTTTGTCACCCGTGGGTAAGCACTGTGCGCATGCGTCGTGCTAGCTCATGCTTCCTTCTCTACTAAGTTTTCCATATTAATGTTGTTATATATCCAAACACGCTACCGTTTCCCACCACTCCTCCCATCGGTTTCCCGCCTCTTCTCCCATCGGTTTCCCGCTGCCAGTGTTAGTGCTCATAGAAGGTTAGGCGGTGACACACCAGCCATGTAAATATTGCACACAGTTTCTAAAAGCACAAACGTGTGAAATAGTAGGGAGTAGGTCCCATAGGGTGACTAGTGTGAAACTCCTTAAAGGCAAGGAGGCAATTCTTATCAGCAAGGGGCCGCTTCCCATTCGCTAACCTAGTCGAATAGAACGCAGAAGTTAAGCGTTATGGGGCTGGAGTAGTCTAAGGATGGGTGACCCAGTGGGAAGTTGCATATCTCAAGCTTCATTAAAAGCGCCATGATACGGTCATTATGGACATTTATCATCTAAATGTCTCTATAGTGACCTGTCATGACGATTATATAAACCTTGGGATCCTTGTTTTGCTAATTTGTAGAATATGTTTTTTTATTGGTTATTTTTTGTTCTAAAAAATCGAAGAATGATCGACATCTGTAGGCCCACACAAATTATCCCTTTGACCCAACGCACGAGAAGGGTTTCCTCTTTGCTCTGTGTGCTATGTTAGAGCAAATCAAGTTTCAGCACATGCGTTGGACGACACCCCATACCCCCCACCCGCCTCGAAGTTGCGGAACCGACATCGTACGTCTTTAACCTGGCTGGGTGGTACGATGTTCAGTTTGTAATGTTACTGATGTAGTTGGTGCCCCATCGAAGTTGTGCTTTCGGGATTTGAACAAATCACACACCAGACCCATACATTTTTTTCGGGTTGCATGCAGGGTATAGGGGGCCGGGTGTTCTAATCAAGCATGTCCCCCTTGTGCGGTTTATAGACGCCGCACATATCTGTGGGCTCCCCGAGGTCTATATATGTCATCATTGACCGATAACGAGGGGGCCCGCAAAATCTATCCCTTTGACCCAACATACGAGAAGGGTTTGACCATGATGGTTTCCTATTGCTATGTGTGCCATGTTAGACCAAATAAAGTTTGAGCACATGCGTTGGACGACACCCCCCTGCCTCGAAGTTGGGGAACCGACATCGTACGTATTGAACCTGGCTTGGGGTTCGGGTACCGTGTTCGGTTTGTAATGTAGTTGGCCCCCCATCAAAGTTGTGCATTAGGGATTTGAACACATCACACACCACCCATACATATTTTAGGGCCGCATGCAGTGTATAGGGGGTCTTCTGATCGACCACGTCTCCCTTGTGTGGTTTTTTGTGATGACACGCATATCTGTGGGCTCCCCGAGTGTATATATATCATCCTTTGACCGATAACGAGGGCTATGTGTTGGCCATGAAGGCATACCTCCTAGTTCGTGTTAGGGCCAGTCACTGTCACATGTCGTTCAACCATAGTTCGAGCTCATGCATTGTCAGGATTCCCTTGCACACGCTCGGATTGGTGGGTTCGACCGACACCGTACCCTGTGTATCTCGTCCTTAATTACTTGGCTTTCATGGTTGTTGTCTGTATCGAGAGGCATGCGCCACATCTAAATTGTTCATTATTTGATATTGAAAACACACATCACCCCTTCCAACATACATCATTTTGGGCCGCATGCAGGCGGTGCTAGTTTTGTGGTCCCTCTTGTGTGATTTTTTATGATGGTTCAATCTATTGGCCCAAGCGGTTTATATATATTCTATCCATTTTTTATCGACAACAACAATTGTCGTTTAACCAAGCGATAGATTCACTGGTCCGTCTTATGGTAGGTCATGGCGACATGCATGTATGACCAAAGTATCATTATGTGCATCCGCCCCGCCGACACGAAGTGGGAGGTGGGTTAAGCACCCTAGCTAGGTAGCTACGACATTATGTCATTATAGATATATCCAAGGGTGCTTTTGGGTTTGCGAGGCAGGTGCCACCAAAGTTGTGCATTGTGTATTTAAAGTTTTAAACATCACACCCTATATTCCTACATATATTTGGCCACTTCCAGGTGGTTCTTGACTTCTGGCCCCTCTCATCCATCTTCGACGACGCGTCCAACCATGGGCTCGCGCGGTCAAAGTTGTGCATTGGAATTTTGAACATCACAGACCACCCTTTTCACTCATATATATTTGGGCCACATGCTGCTGTGGCTGTCTTCTGACCCTCTTTGACTTTTTTTTCTACTGCAAAGACTTGGATGACACCCAATGGACACGGGTGTACTGGCTTAACCGTGTGCGATGCAAGTGCGCTGAGAAATCACCACGACTGCGCAAGCGCGATCAAGGGTGTAGGTAGTGGATTAACCGTGTACGATGCTAGTGGGTTGTGAAATCACCACGACTGCGCAAGCGCGAGCAGGGGTGGAGGTAGTGGTTTAACTGTGTGTGATGCAAGTGCGCTGTGAATCACCATGACTGCGCAAGTGCGAGCAAAGGTGTAGGTACTGGCTTAACCGTGTGCGACGCTAGTGCGCTGTAAAATCACCACCTGCGCAAGCTAAAGGCGGGTAGTTTATTTAGATTGAATTCCACGTATGCGTCTAAAAATTAGGACGAACAGTGTGCGATGGACCAGCTAGCTAGAAATCTAAAAACAAACTACCCACCTTGAGTGTTGCAAAAATCGGCGGTTCCGCCGCTTTTCCTTATTATCATACACGCATATTCTTATTGGACCGTGTGCGATCTTGGGTGCTCCCACCCCGCATCAATTCCTTTACCCAAATTTTAGTAGCTGCGGTACTTCAACCGTCGCCCCCACTCCTCCAGCACCGACCTTATAGTAAAATTGCAGTAGCCGAGGCATTTGAACCGTCGCCCTCCCTCGTCCACCACCATCTCCACCCACCATTACTAAATTTTTCAGTAGCCGTGGCGTATCTTCAAACACCATCCTGCCCCCCTCCATAGTCCCCCACCCGCCCCCTCCCCCTCGAACCCTAGCTCGCCGCCGCCGCCGCCAACCCCTGCCGGTCTGCCCGTTCCTCCTGGCTTAGATAATAAAGTTCAGGTTACCCAGCGATTCCCATACCGTCGCCCCACTCCCCTGAGTTTTTAGATGAGACCCGCGGTGTCCCTTCCCGCTAGATCCACATCCCCTGCTCCAGAATGTCGCAGCCTAAGCCCGAGCACGTATCCCGGTGAGCCCGATGAGCGTTTGACCAAGAAGATGTTTATCATGGCCTCTCCGACGGACGTTGGTGAGGTGGCCGCTGTTCGCCCCGACCCGTCGATCCCGGAGCAACACCTCATCGGAGAAGCCGGTGAAGATGTTGACTATGTTGCCATGCCGAAGGCTTCTCCTCAGCGGGCTAGCGTATTACTGTATCTCAGGAAAGGAGGCTACGACATCAAGCTCATTGACAGCGATGGCTTCACGCGGGCCATGTCACATGTTAAGTGGTCCATCCCCAACCCCTCTAGTTCAACTGCCGTCGATCTCTTCGACGGCCCTGCCGCTGATCTCCTCTGCCACGCGGTCAAGGATTTGCGATCCTTGTACGACATCGAGCCCATTTTGTCATTTCTGAAGGACACGTTCTACGGCGGCGGCTTGGGATCCTCAATTGCCAAGTCAGATCTCATCGACCACGACCATGAGGAGGGCACCCACATAGGGTCTTCCAAGGTGAAACAACCCATCTGCGACATCAGAGAGCGCACCGTGGGTCTGTGCTCTTCCAACTAGAAGGATCCCATCCATGACATGTGAGGCAACATCCTATCAGCAAATCTTACCTTTTCTAGCTTGCCAACCCGTACCCTTTGTTGTAGTAGCTTTTGCCATGCAGTGTTTTAACTGTGTTGTGTTTAGTTATTTTACTTATGCAAAAATGTAATGTTTAATAGGGGTATGTGATGTTTAAGTATGAATTGTCCACTTCAGTTTCACGAATGGCTATATTTGGTTGCTTATAGTGAGTAGATGCCTTGTTTACCAGTATTTGGTTGTTAGGTTGGTTGCAGTGAGCATTTGTCTAGTTATCAAGCAGATGCCTTGTTTATCTGTATTTGGTTGTTAGGTTGGTTGCAGTGAGCATTTGTCCAGTTAGCAAGCAGATGCCTTGTTTATCTGTATTTGGTTGGTTGGTTGAAGTGAGCATTTGTCCAGTTTTCAAGCAGATGCCTTGTTTATCTATATTTGCTTGTTAGGTTGGTTGCAGTGAGCATTTGTCTAGTTTTCAAGCATATGCCCTGTTTATCTGTATTTGCTTGTTAGATTGGTTGTAGTGAGACTCTGTCCAGTTTTCAATGGCTATATTTGGTTGTTATACTGATCATTTATGCCTTGTTTATTTCAGTCATTCACAATGTGATGTTCATTTTGTGGAAGTCAGAACTGTGCCGCTCGATATCATCAATACCAATTTGAACGGCTATATTTGGTTCCAGTTATGCCTGGTGTAGTTAACACATGCCCTTTATTTCAGTTTTACACATTTATCCAGTGTGATGTTTAAGCATGACCTACGTTCTATTCATTTTCAACAATACCAGTTTGAATTGCAATATTTGATGGCTATTAAGCCTGTTGTAGGTAACATTCCCTTCCATTTTATATCTGCTTCAACAGCATGCTGAAACCAACACATTCAAGCTATCATTTGGAGATGATGTTGTTTACCTTTGCTATATTTGTTTGATGTTAAGGTTGCTGTACTTATCATGCCTTTCCACTACTTATGCAGGACAACAACGGGAGTGGCCAGCATTTTTCGCCGAGGTTATTTTCATCCCTCGGCTTGTAATCCCCCCATCGTTCGATAATGTAGTGCATATAGATCCAGGCCTGGACACTTGTTAGCTTCTAATATTGACTTGTTGCTTGTAGGTACATATGCCCTTGGCAAAGATCCATGCATCGACCCTTTTTGCGTATGGGGCAACGAGATATTCATGAACAAGCATGAAGTGAGGAAACTGATAAGGATTATTTGCAAAAAGATACGAATGGTGGCAAGAAAATTATTCGTTTACGCTCTATCCAACACAACAGTGAGCTGTAGGATGGTAACTACAAACTCTGCAGCCTTCTCTTTTTACTGCCCATAATGAGTTGTTAGATAACAATGTCTGAATCTTTTTCGTTCACAGTGGTTCCCGAAGCAGTTTACTCAAGATTACCTCGCAAAGTACATGATTGGTGGACACACAATGAAGGCTAAAGTATTTCATCCAGACTACAATGAGCATCGAGAAGTCCTAATGAAGACAGTGAAGGATGGACAGGCAGCCAACACAAGGGGTTGGCCTAGAGTCGTGCGCGCATTACGCATGGAGGAGGGCACAATATGGGCATTCCGCTTCACCTTCTCCATCAAACAGAATGTCTTTCACCTCTCTCTTTACAGTCTTTAGTACAACTATGGTTCATCATTCTTTACTTGGTGCTTCTGTAGTTCTTCAGTATATGTACCTGTGCATCGAATTATGCATTCGTGGTTGAACCTATATTTGTAATAAACATGGTTCGATATGAAATAAGTGATTGCCTACTTTCAAATTCAAAATCTGTGATTTTTAATTAGGGATTAATTAGGGATTACACTGCACACAATTTGCGAAAGCAAAACGTATGTGATCAATCTCTACTGCACACACGATCAGCCAAGAAAAAACGTGTGCGATTAACAACAGCATCGCACACAGTTCCTTCTTATTAAATGTTTGCGAAAGTCACCTTATCACACACGCTTGGCAATTATGAACTGTTTATGATGTTATGTGCATCGCAAATGTTTGGTCATAGAAGAACGCGTGCGTAGGTCTTCATCCGACGTGGGTACGACGGATGAATCGTGTGGGACGTATTCAAGCTTCGCATACAGTTTTATAGGGACAACTGTATGCGCTCTTACATCGAATCATATACAGTCGAGGAAAAGTAAATGTGTGTGATTGTCTGCTTATCGTACACGTTCTATAATCGTGAACTGTTTGTGATGGGTCGTGCATCATAAACGTAGCACCACAGAATACCGACTGCAATGGCAAGGCGAGCACAAACGAGTTGCAAGGATGAAGCATTTGGGATATTCGAGATATCAAAAATAGTTTTATAGGTACAACTGTATGCACCAAGGCTCCCTATCCCCGACGGTTTCTGGCTCATGTGGGAAGGACCCCCCCCTATTGCACACACTCACTTGGCGACGGTTCAAAATGCCGTCGCGGAAAGGGGTTAAAAACCGTTTGTATAGCACCTCGCTTTACCAGTGTATCGATGATGATTGGCTCCTTGGACTTGGAAGAGGGCAAGGGCTCCACATCGTGAGTGCCCTCCTTGTAGTGGTGAGTTTCCTGAGCCACTCCAGGCACCAACCTACTGGCTCTTGAGTTGAGGTAAGCACGGGCACGCTGAGAGAACACCTCATAGTCTTCGTCGAAGGCACCGACGGTGGCCTCAAGAAAACGGCACGAACTATTGTTTAAAGCAGCCAACCACATGGCGGCGGCGGCGCACGAGGCTTTGATGGTGGCCTCTATGGTGAGGTGCTCCTCGAAGATCTGGGGGTCGGCACGAATGGTAGCCATCACGACCTCATCCGCTCGTGCGGCCGCGATTTGCTTCTCCGATGCCAAATGCTCCTTGAGCTCCTGGCTATACTGCGTGCACCATGGCTTAGGGTGGCGCTTATTTGGAGGATGGGTTGGTGATTTGGGTGGAAGGTGTTGCGCCGATGGTCGGGGCATGTGGGATGTAGAAGGAGGAGGAGGATGGGGGTCGGGTGTGGATTACCTGCCTAGATCGACGAGGCCGAGCAGCGTGAAGGAGGGTCGCCGGCGAGGAGGCGGCGCTGCAAGCAAGCAGTGAAGGTTTGAACTTGGAAATGAAGGCGGAACTAGGGGAAATGCGGCTTTTGGTCAAGGGGAGGGGCGAGGGAGGTAGATATTTCCGAGGAAGCCAAAAATTTTAACTCGGTGCAGCGAAAAACTAGCGCGCAAAGTGTCATCAGACACAGTCCCTTATTTAGCACTGTGTACGATATGTAAACATCACAAACGTTTCATATAGCCTACCCCGTGTGTGATGAGTTTGAACATGCAAATTTTGGTCCAAATTTCCGTGGTTAAAGTGGTCATCCACGTCATTGCATAATTTGGGTACACAAAAGAGCCTACAGCACACCCGCACTTCTTAATCGAGCAAGTACATCAATTAAACAGAGCTAGCTGACCTAAACATTACTCTAACAAATTAAATACCGGCACTCTAAAAAAAGAGTACTGCTCCGGTTGGCGCTGGTCGATCTCCGCCTCCTCCTTGTCCAGCTCGCGTCCGACGATCTCCTGGGGAAGGGGCTCCATGGCATCCATCACACCATACTCGGCAAGCATCTTGCCATCCGCGTCCGCCATCTCTTTGGAAAAGGCCATCACGAGCTGGGCGTGGGCGGCCGCGGTCTGGGCTTGGACGGGCTCCATCGTGGCAAGGTATGCCTCGAACGAACGGGTGGCTACTCGAACGCTCTCGGCGATTGCCAACTCTTTGGCCGTGGGTTGCCGACTGTTGTCGGAGAAGCTTCGTGCGATTTGTGCGGTGACCGCCAGGAGCTGGGCGTGGGCGGCCTCGACATAGTCGTGGGCGGCCTCCATCAGGGCTAAGACGGCCGTTGCGGAATGGACAGCTGATGTGCCGCTCTCTCTAGTTGCTATCCCCGTCGCAGATGTAGCTGCCGCCACCTGAGCAGCAACAACGGCCGTTTGGGCTGCCTTGGCCACCCGGTTGCAGATTGCAGCCGCGCTCATGCAGGTTGTTAGCACCCTCATGGCAGCTGTGGCCTCGCTCTCAATAGAGTGGGCCGCCGAAGTTGCCCTCACGACGCGGGTCCACGTCCCCATCTTTGACCGACGACGATTGAACAGTGAAATGATATTTGGGGAGCGAGCTAGTGTGCTTGACGCGCCGGCTCTGGAATGTAGCCAACGAACCTTCTTGTGTAAGCCATATACTATTCTGATGGTGCGCCAAGATATTTTGTACTGCATCACATGCGGTTAGTGATAATAAACTGTGTGTGACCTACTTGATTTTTCGTCTTGATTTGAAATACATAATGGAGTCACATCGACAAAGGAGGGTGTTTGAATTGCTAGAACTTTTATCTGCAATGAACATGCAACTATGGGAGTGTCGTCAAAAAATTTGAAATTATTTAGGGTTCATTTGGACATTTCTATACATTAACTGAGTTTTCTAGGCATTTAAAGTGCATAATTCAAAATTAAACTACATGCACATGCTCCGTTGCACCAAAATGGGTTGTAAAATCATATATGTGTCCATGGGTGGATGCTTATGTCCTATGCAAGAACTGGGAATGAATTTCAAACACCTCAGCACCGTGGCTCGCCGGCAAACGTTGAGATACTTCGTTTTGAAATTCTAGTAAATTGAAAACTCGTCTGAAATTCATGAAACTTGGCATGCTATCATGGAATGGCACCAACATGCTGTGGTAAAAAAATATCCCATTTGTGGCAGGTTTTGGTATAAGCTTCTCACAAACCAGAGCTTCTCACAAGAAGCCTCATGGTTCCGGTAGGGAACGTGTCACCTTCGTGGACGAAACGATATTCATTGCCTCTTCTTGCTTTCAATTTTTTTTGTAGTGTCAACATAGAGCAACAGGAGTGTCATTTTAAATTTTGTAATTTTGTGGGGTTTATTTGGACATTTTTATACATTAACTGAGTTTTCTAGGTATTTTATGTGCATAATTCAAATTTGAACTACATGCACATGCTCCAGTGCAGAAAAATGTGTTGAAAAATCAAATGTGTGTCCTTGGGTGCATGATTAGGTCCCACGCAAGAAATGTGAATGAATTTCAAACACCTCGTCACCGTCGCTGGGCCGCAAACATTGAGATACATGGTTTTTAAATTCTAATAAATCCAAAAACTTGTCTGAAATTCATGAAACTTGGCATGCTATCATCGAATCGCATCAACATGATGTGGTAAAAAAATTGTCCCATTTGGGGTAGATTTGGGCATAAGCTTCTCACAAACCAGAGGTTCTCACAAGAAGCCTCATGGTTCCGGTAGGGAACGTGCACCTTTGTGGACGAAATGATATTCGTTGCGTCTTTTTGCTTTCAATTTTTTTCTAGTGTCAACATAGAACAACAGGAGTGTCATTTTAAATTTTTGTAATTTTTTGGGGTTCGTTTGGATATTTTTATACATTAACGGAGTTTTCTGGGCATTTTATGTGCATAATTCAAATTTGAACTACATGCACATGCCCCAGTGCAGGAAAATGGATTGAAAAAATCAAATGTGTGTCCTTGGGTGCATGCTCATGTCCCATGCAAGAAATGGGAATGAATTTCAAACACCTCGGCACCGTTGTTTGCCGGCAAACGTTGAGATACTTGGTTTTTAAATTCTAGTAAATCCAAAACTCGTCTGAAATTCATGAAACTTGGCATGCTATCATGGAATGTCACCAACATGCTATGGTAAAATAATTGTCCCATTTGGGGCAGGTTTTGGTATACGCTCCTCACAAACCAGAGCTTCTCACAAGAAGCCTTGTGGTCTGGTAGGGAACGTGTGTCACCTTTCTAGATGAAACAACATTCGTTGCCTCTTCTCGCCTTGATTTTTTTCTAGATACAACATAGACCAACATGAGTGTTATGTTAAAATTTGGAATTATTCGGGGTTCGTTTGGACATTTTATACATTAATCGAGTTTTCTAGGCATTTTACGTGCATAATTCAAATTTGAACTACAGGCACATGCTCCAGTGTAGCGACTTGGGTTGAAAAATCATATGTGTGTCATTGGGTGCATGCTTATAGGTCCCATGCAAGAAATGGGAATTAACTTCAAACACCTCGACATTGTGGCTTGGCCGATATCATTGAGATACTTGGTTCTAAAATTATAGTAAATCCAAAACTCGTCTGAAATTCATGAAACTTGGCATGCTATCATGGAATGGCACCAACATGTTGTGGTATTTTTCGTGTCCAATTTGATAGAAGGCACATGAATTAACAGCCAACAAAGGCATTTTGAAACAAATAGCTGCCACGTTATATCTCAAACATTTGTTTAATTTAAATCGAGGGCCTTCTGTTAAGAATTCACGTGACGCCACGCTTCAAACTTTTAATGGCTAGGAGGTGCCATGCGGACAGCTACTTGAGTAGACGGGAGGCATGCGAGCGCAGTCCGCTGTGCAGGCTGACCGGGAGGCATGCAAGCGGTCCTCCGATGTGCAGGCTCACCGGGAAGCATGCGAGATGTATGGTGTACGCTGTGCAGGCTCACTGGGAAGCGAGCCCTTTGACTTCTATGTCCGCCCGCCTCGCTCCCAACCTCGCCATTAATGCCGCCCGAGCCGCTGTTTAATACGGGCGGCCTCACTCTTCGCCTCCCATTCCACTCCCGCAGACCTCCACCAACGCCATGGCGTAGAAGGATCATCTGCCACTAGTCTTCCAGTTTGGTGAAGTCGACTTCGAGCCGGAGGAGATAGAAAATAAGGAGGAATGGAGCCTCATGGACATGCCCTAAACGAGATGGCCGCGGAGGATGCTGCCCCCGCGCCCGTCCCAGCTCCCATCCCCGTGCCCGTGCCAACGACCATCCCCGTAGGATTCACACGGTGGTCACCAAGCACTATCGCAGCGCTGGAAGCCACGGGCGTCAGCGAGGTCCCCGTGGACCTGCGCGAGCTCATGTACATGCCAGCGCCAGCGCCCGTGCACGCCATTGAACCCACTGCGGTGCCGGTCCCCGTGCGTTTGCCTGCACCCGCCTCACCCGTGCCCGTGCGTGCGCTCCCCTCATCGTCATGGGACGCCGTCGTCGACCACTACCTCGCAGCGCTGTGAGTTGTCGTCTCCCCGCGCTGTGCCCGTCGATCACGCGACAATAGGGCCTTTGATTTCCAAGTGAAGAACATTCTGAGCTGTCTTGAAGACTTCAACAACGGCGTCCCCGAGGGCGACAACGACAACGACAACGCCGGCGCAGCACGCCGCCTCCGCCGCCGCCGCAATTAGTTTTTTAGGTTTAATACTATATCTCGATCATATGAGTATAAAGTGACAGCGTCACTGAATGAAACCTATGGTTTGAACAAACTTGCATTTTTCTCTCTGAATGTACAGACTTATCAAACAATTTGGTTTTTAAATTTAAAACACTCATCGCTAACGTTCTAGATAGAACACGCGTATGCAAACTGAGAGCTTCCCCAGTAAGCCAAGGGAAAATGTGTCACACAGGATTTGTGCATCTCTTCATCGCAAATGTTTTAGATAGAACACTCGTATGCAAAGCAAGAGCTATGGTCCTTCCCGGGAAAGTATTTGGTGCTCCCAGCCTTGGGGTACTCTCGGCACTTCAATGTCAATAAATATTTTTTTAATGTTTCAAAAAATTCTGAAAAATGTTGTGAATGTTCACAATGAATGTGACTACAAGCCCTAAAAATTTCAGTCCAAACTCGAATCACACATTGAGAAAAAAATGTGAAATCTAGCATGAATAGTGTAAAGAAGAGGCAAAAGCAACATTGACACTATTCAGATATGTATTTCTCTTTTTTGTTTCTCAATGTACATTTCGATTTTGGACTAAAAATTTTTAGGGGATATATTGACATTCCTTGTGATAATTCTTAAATTTTTTGGAATTTTTTGAAACATTTAAAAATGCCTTTTGACATTGGAGCACTCGGAGTACCCCAAGGCTGGGAGCACTGGATACTTTCCTGGTCCTTTCCTACTATGCCAAGGGAAAATCTGGCGCGCAGGATTTGTGCATCCCTTCAACACAAATGGATTTTTTTATGTCCCGTGTGCAACCACGTATAGACAATTTGGTAAGATTTGCATCTGTCATATTGGGTATATTGCCATTTGTCAAACTCGAAAGATTGGCATTTGTCAATCTAGTAACATTGCCCTTTGTCAACCTTGTAACACTGCCATTTGTCAAAAATTGTGGCTAAAAGTCACTAGCACTATCTAATTTTGCAACTAAAATTTAGTAAGCATAGATTTCATTCATAGATTAAGTAGTCGTTCTTTATACAAACAATTCAGCTCAACAACTGAACCGACCAAACTTTTCCCCAATTATTGCCTACCACGTACTGAAATAGCTAGTTCAACTATATATACTAGCTAATTTTAAGTATGTAGTGCAGCTCAACCATATCTATAGTTAGATGAACTGAACAAAATAGCCCCTAAATACTACTACTACGGAGGGGCTTTGTACTACTTCCAGCAGCCTCTCCTCAGCCGAGCGCGCTTAGTAAGAGGCAGAGGAGGATGAGCCTACCAACGAGCTGGTAGACTGGAATCCGGTGCCTGCCGCTACTGCACCTTTAGCAACGCTCACCTCGACGCTCTAGATGACCCCTCTCGAAGCGGCGGGACTCCTCTTAGATCTCCTCATTCCGCGCCTCTGCGGCGGCGCGTGCCGCGGCCATGGCGGCGGTAAGACGCTTTGCATTCTCGACCAGGCGCTCCTCCTCCTCCCACGTGAACTCGATGTAGCATGCAAGGTCGCTGGCGCACATGCGGGGCTCCACCACAACCTCTCGCCTTCGGGCGGTGATGGCGAAGCGGGTGATCACCCCGGCGGTCGATGATGTCTACTACGCAACCATCTTATTGTAGACTCGTGTTGGGCCTCCAAGCGCAGAGTTTTGTAGGACAATAGCAAATTTCCCTTAAGTTGATGACCTAAGGATGAAGATGGTCACTCTCAAACAACCCTGCAACCAAATAACAAAGAGTCTCTTGTGTCCCCAACACACCGAATACAATGGTAAATTGTATAGGTGCACTAGTTCAGCGAAGAGATGGTGATACAAGTGTAATATGGATGATAGATATAGGTTTTTGTAATCTGAAAATATAAAAACAGCAAGGTAACTAGTAACAAAAGTGAGGAAAATGGTATTGCAATGCTTGAAAACAAGGCCAAGGGTTCATACTTTCACTAGCGCAAATTCTCTCAACAATGATAACATAATTGGATCATATAACACTCCCTCAACATGCAACAAACAATCACTCCGAAGTTTCTATCGGAGAACGTAGGACGAAAACATGCATCAACCCCTATGCATAGATTACCCCAATGTCACCTCAGGAATCCGCAAGTTGAGTGCCAAAACATACATCAACTGAATCAATAGAACATCCCATTGTCACCACAGATATCCCATCGCAAGACATACATCAAGTGTTCTCAAATCCAATACTCAATCCAACATAACGAAACCTCAAAGAGCAAGACTCAATTCATCACAAGAAGGTAGAGGGGGAGAAACACCATATGATTCAACTATAGTAACAAAGCTCGCGGTACATCAGGATCGTGCCAAATCAAGAACACAAGAGAGAGAGATCAAACACATAACTACTGGTATATACCCTCAGCCCCAAGGGTGAACTACTCCCTCCTCGTCATGGAGACCTCCGGGATGATGAAGATGGCCTCCGGTGATGGTTTCCTCCTCCGGCAGGGTAACAGAATGGGCTCCCGATTGGTTTTTCATGGCTATAGAGGCTTGCGGCGGCGGAACTTCCCATCTAGGGTTCTTTTTGGAGGTTTCTGTATATATAAGAGTATTTGGCATTGGAAACAAGTCTGGGGGACACCTGAGGGGTGCACAAGCCCTAGGGGCACGCCCTGGTGGGTGGGCGCCCCCTGGCTTGTGGCCTCCTCGGTCACCTCCTGGCACAGCTCTGGTGCTTCATGGGTCTCTTCTGGTCACAAATTGATCACCGTAAATTTTCAGCCTATTCCGAGAACTTTTATTTCTGCACAAAAAAGACACCATGGTATTTCTGCTGAAAACAGCGTCAGTCCGGGTTAGTACTAATAAAATCATACCAAAACCATATAAAATTGTTGTAAACATGGCATGAATACTTCATAAATCATCATCCCCAAGCTTAATTCCTGCTCGTCCTCGAGTAGGTAAATGATTAAAGAAAGAATTTATGAAGTGTGAATGCTACCTAACATATTTATCAATGTAATCTTCTTTATTGTTCACATCCATAAGATTCAATACAAAAGTTTTATATTGACATAACAACAATAATACTTCAAGCATACTAATAAAGCAATCATGTCTTCTCAAAATATCATGGCCAAAGAAAGTTATCCCTACAAAATCATATAGTCTGGCTATGCTCTATCTTCATCACACAAAATATTTCATCATGCACAAGAGCTATAAGTGTATGAAAAGCTCAAAATGAAAACTAAGTGGGTGTGCATCCAACTTGCTTGCTCACGAAGACCTAGGGCAATTTGAGGAAGCCCATCATTGGAATATACAAGCCAAGTTCTATAATGAAAAATTCCTACTAGTATATGAAAGTGATAAAATAGGAGACTCTCTATCATGAAGAACATGGTGCTACTTTGAAGCACAAGTGTGGAAAAAGGATAGTAACATTGTCCCTTCTCTCTTTTTCTCTCATTTTTTTGTTTTTTTGTTTGGGCACTTTTGCCTCTTTTTTTTATTATTCTAGGCTGTTTGGCCTCTTTTTTTCAAGTCTGGAGTATCATCCCAACTTGTGAGGGAATCATTGCTTCCATCATCCCTTTCCTCACACGGGACAATGCTCTAATAATGATGATCATCACACTTTTATTTACTTACAACTCAAGAATTACAACTCGATACTAGAACAAGATATGACTCTATATGAATGCCTCCAGTGGTGTACCGAGATGTGCAATGATCAAGAGTGACATGTATAAAAAATATGAACGGTGGCCTTGCCACAAATACTATGCCAACTACATGATCATGCAAAGCAATATGACAATGATGGTATGTGTCATAATAAACGGAACGGTGGAAGTTGCATGGCAATATATCTCGGAATGGCTATGGAAATGCCATAATAGGTAGGTATGGTGGCTGTTTTGAGGAAAATCTATGGTGGGTTTAATGCACCAGCGAAAGTTGCATGGTACTAGAGAGGCTAGCAATGGTGGAAGGGTGAGAGTGCGTATAATCCATGGACTCAACATTAGTCATAAAGAACTCACATACTTGTTGCAAAAATTTATTTGCCATCAAAGCAAAGTACTAATACGCATGCTCCTAGGGGGATAGATTGGTAGGAAAAGACTATCGCTTGTCCCCGACCGCCACTCATAAGGAAGACAATCAAAAAATAAATCATGCTCCGACTTCATCACATAACGGTTCACCATACGTGCATGCTTCGGGAATCACAAACTTTAACACAAGTATTTATACCAATCCACAATTACTCACTAGCATGACTCTAATATCATTATATCTCAAAACAAATGCAAAGAATCAAACTTCTCATATATTCATTGCTCTTTATATGAAAGTTTTTATTATATCCCTCTTGGATGCCCATCATATTAGGACTAAATTCATAACCTAAGTAAATTACCATGCTATTTAAAGACACTCAAAATAATATAAGTGAAGCATGAGAGTTCATCAATTTCTATAAAATAAAACCACCGCCATGCTCTAAAAAGATATAAGTGAAGCACTAGAGCAACTCACAAACTACTCCGGAAAAAATATAAGTGAAGATCAATGAGTAGCCAAATAATTAAGTAGCTATGTGAAGATTCTCTCTCATTTAAGAATTTCAGATCTTAAGTATTTTATTCAAACAGCAAGCAAAACAAAATAAAATGACATTCTAAAAATAGCACACATCATGTGAAGAAGCAAAAACTTAGGCTCAACCGATACTAACCGATAATTCTTGATGAAGAAAGGTGGGATGCCTACCGGGCCATCCCCAAGCTTAGATGCTTGAGACTTCTTGAAACATTATCTTGGGATGCCTTGGGCATCCTCAAGCTTGAGCTTTTGTGTCTCCTTAATTCCTTTTATATCAAGGTTTCCCTAAATCTTAAAAACTTCATCCACACAAAACTCAACAAGAACTCGTGAGAAAAGTTAGTATGAATCAATGCAACACCTTATCATTCTCTACTGTAGAAAATCACTAAAATTATTATTTAACATTGCAAACTAAATTCCTCTGCATATTTAATACTCCTATCCTCAAATAGAATCATTAAACAAGCAAACATATGCAAACAATGCAAACATAACAGCAATCTGTCTAAAGAGGATAGTCTGTAAAGAGTGCAATTTTACTCATACTTAGCTAACTCAAAAAATTCTGAAAAATTAACACACTGTATAAAATTTGTTGTGTCATATTGTGTAAAAATTTCAAGATTTTATTGTGTTCTTACTATTAACAAATATTCAAAACATAACAACAAACTTTCTGTTTTCAAATAGCAACATATAGACTTGCAAAATAAGCATGGTAAAGGCTATACTTGACACTTTTATTGAAATAGAAGATGCAAAACATTACTATAAATAACAGAAAGCAAATTGTAATAAAATAAAATGATGCTCCAAGCAAAACTCATATCATGCGATGAATAAAAATATAGCTCCAAGTGAGGTTACCGATAATGTTGAAGACAAAAGAGGGGATGCCTTCCGGGGCATCCCCAAGCTTAGTTGCTTGGGTCTTCCTTCAATATTACCTTGGGGTGCCTTGGGAATCCCCAAGATTAGGGTCTTGTCACTCCTTATTCTCCTCATATTGGTATCTCACCCAAAACTTGAAAACTTCAGTCACACAAAACTTAACGAAAAACGCGTGAGATCCGTTAGTATGGTAAAACAAATCATTCACTTTGGTACTATCAAGACAAGATTCATAATTTTTCTCACATGATGCCTACTGTACCCTATCATTTCTAGAATTTATATTAAGCAATATAAGCCATAGAAACTAGAAAACAAGCAAACTATGCATTGAAAATAGAATATGTCAAAAACAGAACAGTCTGTAAAGATCTAAATTGTGCTCATACTTCTGCTCCAAAAATTCTAACAAATTAGGACAACGTTGACAATTTGTATATCAATCTTGTCTAAAAACTTCATAGTTTTTCCATGCACCAGTGAATTTTAACAATTATGTTACTGGACGCAAAAGTTTCTGTTTTTGCATAGAATCAAATCAACTATCAACCACACTATCCCAAAGGCTTTACTTGGTACTTTATTGAAACAAAAGCTATAAAACATGATTACTACAGTAGCTTAATCATGTGAACATACAAAAACAATAGGGTAAATATTGGGTTGTCTCCCAACAAGCACTTTTCTTTAATGCCTCTTTAGCTAGGCATGATGATTTCAATGATGGTCACATAAAAGATAAGAATTGAACCATAAATGGAGCATCATGAAGCATATGACTAGCACATTTAAGCCTAACCACTTCCTATGCATAGGGATTTTGTGAGCAAACAATTTATGGGAGCAAGAATCAACTAGCATAGGAAGGCAAAACAAGCAAAACTTCAAGATTTTCAACATATAGAGAGGAAACTTGACATTATTGCAATATGTAGAAGCATATGTTCCTCTCTCATAATAATTTTCAGTAGCATCATGAATGAATTCAACAATATAGCTATCACATAAAGCATTCTTTTCATGATTCATAAGCATAGAAATTTTACTACTATCAACATAAGCAAAATTATTCTCATTCATAGTAGTGGGAGGAGCAAATTCAACAAAATAACTATCATGTGAGGCATAATCCAATTGAAAATTAAAATCATGATGACAAGTTTCATGGTTATCATTATTCTTTATAGCATACATGTCATCACAATAATCATCATAGATAGCAACTTTGTTCTCATAATAATCAATTGGAACCTCTTCCAAAATAGTGGATTCATCACTAAATAAAGTCATGACCTCTCCAAATCCACTTTATCAATATTATGAAAAGATTCAACACCCTCCAAAATAGTTGGATCATTAACTAGAGTTGACGCTCTTCCAAACCCACTCTCATCAACATAATCATCATAAATAGGAGGCATGCTATCATCATAATAAATTTGCTCATCAAAACTTGGGGGACAAAAAATATCATCTTCATCAAACATAGCATCCCCAAGCTTATGGCTTTGAATATCATTAGCATCATGGATATTCAAAGAATTCACACTAACAACATTGCAATCATGCTCATCATTCAAAGATTTTATGCCAAACATTTTATTAACTTCTTCTTCTAACACTTGAGCACAATTTTCGTTTCCATCATTTTCACGAAAGACATTAAAAAGATGAAGCATATGAGGCAACCTCAATTCCATTTTTTTGCAGTTTTCTTTTATAGACTAAACTAGTGATAAAACAAGAAACTAAAAGATTCAATTACAAGATCTAAAGATATACCTTCAAGCACTCACCTCACCGGCAACGGCGCCAGAAAAGAGCTTGATGTCTACTACGCAACCTTCTTCTTGTAGACATGTGTTGGGCCTCCAAGTGCAGAGTTTTGTAGGACAGTAGCAAATTTCCCTCAAGTGGATGACCTAAGGTTTATCAATCCGTGGGAGGCGTAGGATGAAGATGGTCTCTCTCAAACAACCCTGCAACCAAATAACAAAGAGTCTCTTGTGTCCCCAACACACCCAATACAATGGTAAATTGTATTGGTGCACTAGTTCGGCAAAGAGATGGTGATACAAGTGTAATATGGATGATAGATATAGGTTTTTGTAATCTGAAAATATAAAAACAGCAAGGTAACTAGTAACAAAAGTGAGGAAAAATGGTATTGCAATGCTTGAAAACATGGCCTAGGGTTCATACTTTCACTAGTGCAAATTCTCTCAACAATGATAACATAATTGGATCATATAACATTCCCTCAACATGCAAAAAAGAATCACTCCGAAGTTTCTATCGGAGAACATATGACGAAAACGTGCATCAACCCCTATGCATAGATTACCCCAATGTCACCTCGGGAATCCGCGAGTTGAGTGCCAAAACATACACGAAGTGAATCAATAGAACATCCCATTGTCACCACAGATATCCCATCGCAAGACATACATCAAGTGTTCTTAAATCCAATACTCAATCCAACATAACAAAACCTCAAAGAGCAAGACTCAATTCATCACAAGAAGGTAGAGGGGGAGAAACACCATATGATTCTATAGTAACAAAGCTCGCGGTACATCAAGATCATGCCAAATCAAGAACACGAGAGAGGGAGAGAGATCAAACACATAGCTACTGGTACATACCCTCAGCCCCGAGGGTGAAATACTCCCTCCTCATCATGGAGACCTCTGGGATGATGAAGATAGCCTCCGGTGATGGTTTCCCCCTCCGGCAGGGTGCCGGAACAGGCTCCCGATTGGTTTTTCGTGGCTACAGAGGCTTGCGGCGGCGAAACTTCCGATCTAGGGTTCTTTTCGGAGGTTTCTGTATATATAAGAGTATTTGGCATTGGAAACAAGTCAGGGGGACACCCGAGGGGTCCACAAGCCCTAGGGGTGTGCCCTGGGGGGTGGGCACGCCCCCTGGCTTGTGGCCTCCTCGGTCACCTCCTGGCACAGCTCCGGTGCTCCGTGGGTCTCTTCTGGTCCATAATTGATCACCGTAATTTTTTAACCTATTTCAAGAACTTTATTTTTGCACAAAAAACGAGACCACGGTAGTTCTGCTGAAAACAGCGTCAGTCCGGGTTAGTTCTAATAAAATCATACCAAAACCATATAAAATTGTTGTAAACATGGCATGAATACTTCATAAATTATAGATACATTGGGGACGTATCAATCGACAGTGGGGTGGAGGCCACGACAGCCGACGGTGGGGTGGTGGCCACGACGGCCACCTTCCACCTTCGGGCCGCGGTGGCGGAGTGGGTGATGGCCACTGTGGCCGACAGTTGGGTGGCGACCACTACGGCCACCTCCCGCCTTCGGGCCGCGGTGGCTGTCGGTATCAAAACTAGCGGATCTCGGGTAGGGGGTCCCGAGCTGTGGATCTTGGATCAATGGGGAACAAGGGACTAGGGACACGATGTTTACCCAGGTTTGGGCCCTCTCGAAGAGGTAAAACCCTACGTCCTGCTTGATTATATTGCTTGTGCATATGAGGATTACAGAGTCGATCTACCACGAGATTAGATGAACTAAACCCTAAATTAGTAGGATGATGGTTGCTGTTCTAGCCCCTACGGACTAAACCCTCTGGTTTATATAGACACCAGGGGTGCTAGGGTTACACATGGTCAGTTACAAGGGAAGGATAAACATGCCAATTCTTCTTATCTTGACTTGGAGGACACACCAAGGCACCAAAAAGCCTCCTGTCCGGATACGGGGTCTCCACTTATGTTCGACCACCAAGCATTGGAAACATGGCCCAACAGTCCGGCCCCAAGAGATAAGCCGGCAGGCCAAAGACCCCCTAATCCAGGACTCCCTCAGTAGCCCCCGAACTTGCCTCCAACGCCGGTGCTTCATCGTGTCTTGAGATCTCGATATACCCAATGCCTCTGGCTTGCGGGGTCAGTTCCTCTCCTTCTCTATGTTCGTCTCCGTCTTCTTCAACCAAGTTCCTAAAGCTTTTTGAGCTAGAATCCGGCCATGTGCTAACCATGTAGTGTTCGGAATCCGAACTGCGGATATTACTTAACCTCGAAGGCCAACCGCCCAAGTGTGAAGAGTACCATTGCCTGATAACTTTTCGGCGAAGGTTCACACCCGGTCATATATATCCAACCGTTGTAAAAACTCGGTTCACAATTCGAGGCAGCACCTCTATTGGCACGTCCCATCGAGGTGGAGATGGTGCCCATTTTTTAAGGGATATGATCAATGATTTCAATTCCTCCCTTCGCACATAATGTCGCGATAATATCGGGAAGTGGCGAGGCCCGTGGCGCCATTAAAGGACTATTGCCATTCACAGCAGCTTATAAAAGAGAAACGGCCACCACTTAGCTGGGCACACCTTCTCCTTTCTCTCGCCATCACTTTCCCCATCAGCAGAGCTCTAGTGCCCCCAAAGTTTCTCTCCTCAAGCGCTCCTCTCCCGTCGTTCCTCAGATCCAGCCATGGCCGGATCCGGTGCAGGAGACAAGTGGGAGGCCTCCAACGTCACCAACGACGACATCGAGTACTTGAAGCGCGCCGGTTACCTCCCAACCGGAGTCGTTCACCGGGCCCTAGAGCAAGGCTAGGCCGTCCCCATGCCTCGACAAGGCGAGAGGGTGGTGTTCATCCCCCACTTCATCCGGGGATTGGGCTTCCCGCTCCAACCCTTCGTTAGGGGGTTAATGTTTCTCTACGGGCTGGATTTCCACGATCTGGCCCTGAACTCCTTCCCTCATATCTCGGCCTTCATCGTCATCTGCGAGGCCGTCTTGCGGGTCCAGGCACACTTCGGCTTGTGGCTAAAGGTCTTCAACGTCAAGTCGAAGATAGTTGACGGCCAATAGGCGGACTGCGGTGGGGCGATGATCAGCAAGCTTGCCCGGGTCGAGTGGCCGGAGGGCACATTCATTGAAACTGTCCAAATTTGGTAGAAGGAGTGGTTCTACATCACAGAACCACGGGATGCGATCTGGACGACAGCTCCCGAATTTAGTCTGGACCCCCGGCGAGGTTAACCTCATGGACCAAGAAGAGTCCTGACTGGGGGTCTACTACGGATGTGGCGGCACTGCAAAAGCGCGTCTCCAATATGATAAAGGCGGGCGCACAACTGACCATCATGGTCCAAGTGATGCTTTGCCACTGCCTCCTCCCCTGCCAACAGAGGGCCACCCCAATTTGGTCGTACGAGCTCACGAATCCGGCCACCATACAGTACTTCCACGGCACCACCCATGACAAGCTGTGGAAGGTGTTGTTCAAGCCTCAAAAGGTGTGGCCCGACAAGAAGGAGGACATCGGCCTTGATGCCGAGCACCCCCGAAGGAGGTAGCAAAGCTTTATCCGTTTGTAGTCCGGATGTTGTTTTTTTGTATAGGAGAGTTAATCCCCGTTTTCTTATTTTCACAGGGCTGGCTTGAGAAGGCCAAAAAGATCGACAATCCGGCCCCTTTACCCGAAGATCCCCGATCGGTCCAGCTGGAGGAGATGCAGACTGTGGAGTCGTACAAGGCACCCGAGAAGAGGGAGAAGAAGAGGAAGGAGGCGCCGGAGGCTAGGGAAGCCTCCGGGCAGCAAATCCGGGGACACCCAGACTCCCTCCACCCAGGAGGGGGAGTAGGAAGAGGATGAGGAGGAGAGCAGCTCCTCTTGTTCGAATAAGAGAGCGGCATCGCAGGATGCTGAGGAGGAGTAGCCCCCTCATGTCCCGAAGAAGCAGCGCAGGCCCAAGCTAATCCTGCCCGATGACAGCTCGGATTCCGATAAGGGGTCCGAGGTGCACGAAGAGGTTCTGAAGAGGAACCCCAGGGTCAAGCCCCCTGCCCAAAGGTATGAATCTGGACACTTTCCAGGTGTTTGTTTTGGTATGTTATCGTTAACAGTGTGTGTGCCTTCCATGGTGCAGTCCGCCATGCACTTACCCTGCTGAACAAACCTTAGAGGGGACTTCTCCGCCAGCCGAACTGGTGGAGAGCGAGTCGGCCTCGTGTTCTACTCCTCCTCCGGTCGTCGGAGAGACCGGGGAGGTACTGTCCCGAAGGACCCCTCCCGGCCCGGGCACGGGAGGTGGTGACGAGATTATGGCCGAGGCTAACACCTCGGTCACCGAAGACCAGGAGGGGGGATCCCTCTTGGTGAACAAAAATGGGGTGTCGTGGGAACGATTCCGACAATGAGAGAGGGGCAGGATAAAGGAGCATGATCTATCGAGATGCATATGGGTGACACAGTGGTTTTAGCGAGTTCGGGCCTCTCACGGTGGAGATAACAACCCTACGTCTCGTGCTCCGGAGAGGCTTTCCTTATCTGTCATGAACGCGGAGTTACATGATGTATTTGATAGAGAGAGGGGAGAACGGATCTCCATGCCTTAGCTCAATGGTGAAAGAGAGAGAGATGGAAGAAAAAAGCCCCCCAGTCTAGTGGTGGGGGGTGGCTTATATAGAGTGCGCCACCCCCTCATCTCCTATGATACAAAGAAGGGCATAAATGCCATAATGTCAGTGCTCCACTATGAGAATGATGCTCCGACTGCCTCGTCGACTGTTTGGTCTTCGCATATCCGAGTGAGATCAGGTGCTCCGAGTGGAATGAGTTCGTCGAGTGGAGTGCTATGCTCCGAGTGGTTGTTGCCTTCCAAGTGAATGTCACTCTGTAGAACATCTGACTGCTGATCTGGCCCTGGGGCCTAGTATAAGGTGTGTGGTGTCCTAGGGTAGGGTCTTTAGGTCAGGCCTGTTACCCTACCCCCAATACATGTCCTCGTCATTAGCCCCCGAATCGGTCGAGGTTGAGCGGGTCGAGTCGAGGTGAATTCCCAGATGAGTCGAGTGCTACAGAGGCGCTCATGAACTCCCTTTGGTCACCCGGCGGTCTCATCTCCGCATGTTGCCTTGACAGATTCCGGACTACATGGTGTCCGAGTAAAATGAGCTCAAACGGATCCGCGGAGGAGCGTTAAACTCACCTTATAGCAATTTTTTTTGGAGTGATTTGGAGCTGGTCCTGCATCGAGTAACTGATTACTCAGAATTTCTTCATGTCTGGAACATGTCTTTTTTTGTTGTTTGGCCGTCACTTGGACCGGGCGGACCGTTCCGAGTGGATACCATTCCAGTGGGGGCACGCTGAGTGCACCCACTGGGTGTAGTCCCCAAGACTGCCGTCGACTGCGGGCAGTCGGCGGGAGTCTTAGAGCCTGTCTTTTCTGTTGTTGTTTGGCCGTCACTCGGACCGGGCGGACTGTTCCGAGTGGATACCATTCCAGTGGGGGCACACTGAGTGCACCCACTGGGTGTAGTCCCCGAGACCGCCGTCGACTGCGGGCAGTCGGCGGGAGTCTTAGAGCCTGTCTTTTTTTTGTTTGGCCGTCACTCGGACCGGGCGGACCATTCCGAGTGGATACCATTCCAGTGGGAGCACGCTGAGTGCACCCACTGGGTGTAGTCCCCGAGACCGCCGTCAACTGCGGGCAGTCGGCGGGAGTCTTAGAGCCTGTCTTCTGGTCTGGAACTGAATTAAACAGGTGAACCCTCATGCGCTCGGCACGGTAAATGACTTCAACCTAGAACTATGGCGGGTCTTCATGCATTCGGAATGGATCTTCACGCGCTTGGCACGGTGAATAAGCTCAGTCTGGAGCTGAATCAGTCGGACTGATCTTCGTGCACTCGGCACGGTAAATAAGTTTAGCCTGGAACTGGGTCAAGCAGGCGAATCTTCGTGCTCTCGGCACGATGAATGAATTCGGCCTCGAAATTGCCGACTTTAGAAAAGAGTTGTACACTGCAGGGAGTAATCGTTCCAGTAGTACTTCTTACATTGACCTATAGCTTCTTGTTTTCACCCTTTTGCATGAAAGGGTATTTGTCCGAGTGGACGCGCTTCCCGACTTATCGGGGTAAGTTGACTGCGAGGAAAAACTTGGTGGCACTCGTATGTCTCCCGGAGGAGATAGACTAGTGGTCCGATGTGGACGTGCCATGAAACCCGAGTGGCGTGGCTAGCGTGTGGGCTGACTCTCCGGAGAGAGGCCACTCATTATCCCGGGGGAAAACCAGCACATGCCATCTTTGAGTCCAAGTTTGTGAAACTGACGCCTTGGAGCCTAGAATAAGGGCCAAGTGTATCCGTAGAGGAGCATCGTTTTCACCCTTTTGCAGTCCTGAAGATGACTCCAGGTAATGGTTTGGGTGAATGTCCGAGTGGACAGTGCTACCATTATAGATCTTTTGCGGACCGAGCATGTATGGTCAGAAAAATATTCCTGATGCGATCAACAGGTTGATCAAATGGGCGTAACCCCTGAGGGCGGCATAACCCTCGGCTGTGCGTAGCCCCCGAGTGATGCTCGAAAGAGGTAAGCTTGCTACAGAGTGTGATATGAGGTTTGATCATATGAGTAACTTAGTCGTTCCTGTGTTGGGGTGTAGTGGTGAAGACATGTCCAACTGATGGTGACGCGCGGGGCGGCCGAGGGGCGAGGATGTGTACAGCCGAGTAATGACACGCGGGGCGGCCGAGTGGTGAAGAAGTGCACAACCAAGTGGCGACGCGCGGGCGGCCGAGTGGTGAAGACGAGCACAACCGAGTGGTGACGCGTGGGGTGGCCGAGTGGCGAGGACGTGCACAACCGAGTGGTGACGCGTGGGGAGGCTGAGTGGTGAGGATGCGCGGGGCAGCCGAGTGAAAGACTACATGTCCAGCCAAGTGGCAAAGATGGTCATCGGAGGAGTTAGCCAGATGTTTTCGAAGATGATGTAGCGACGAGGTAGGTGTAGTGTGGTTGCGACGCAACAAGACTGGCGTGACAACTGAGTCTGAGTAGGAATGAAGATGACGCGCAAAGTGTCTGAGTGATTATGTAACTTGTCAAAGTGGTGGATCGAATGCACTTGTTGAAGTGAAGGATCTGACTGGTGATGAAGTATTCAACCACTCAGGAGAGTGTGATTCTGAATGAGCTGCAGCCCCCGAGTGCGGCGTAGCCCCCGGGTGTGGCGTAGCCCCCGAGCATACTATAGGCTTCGACCGCGGTCCTGTCGGAACACGATTAATATAGTTTTGAATGGATAAATTGTAATTCATTGAGTCGGACTCGGGTAATGGTGAGGAGGAGCTTCCGAGTGATGCTCGAAAGAGGCAAATTCGCAAAGGAGTGAAGTGTGCAGTTTGATTACAAAAGTGACTTATCTGTCTCATGCCTGACGAGGTCTATATCATTGATACGATGAAGAGGATCCCACAGAGGGGTCGGCCGGATGTGTTTGAAGTCAACAGAGCGACAAGGTCGGTGTTGTGGAGCGCTAAGACCGGTATGGTGACCGAGTCTGAGTAGCGATGAAGTTGGCGCATAGGGCCGTCGAGTGGTTGCGTAACTTGTGTATGAAAAATAGCACAAGCCAACGTAATAATTTCTTGAGGAAATTTTATGTGTGCTGAAATAATTTGTGTGAATAACACCCATAGACACCCGCTGGGAGTGCAAGGGGCTTGCTGGTTAACCAGCAAGAGTCTGGAAGAGCAAAGGATCCGTTCGAACTTGTCGAAGTGAAGGATCCGACTGAACTCGTTGGAGTACTGGCTCAAATAAAACGGAAGTGTAGTGTTTCGACTGAGTTGTAGCCCCGGAGGACCGATGCAAACTCGAAATGAAGAACACATAGTGTTTGTGAATGATGTATGCGAAAAAATGGAAGTTGGACTCGGGAGTCACATAACCAGTACTAAGCAAGTATGTGAAAATAAGCAGCCGAGCGTAGAGGTACACTCGGTGGCGTGGCCTCCGAGTGAACGTGATGTGTGAATTACAGGATACTCGGGAACGCAGAAATAACAGAATGTAGCGCATGTAGAATGACTTAGCTGTCTGAAGGCGCGCGAGTGGCCGAGTGGTGAAGATGTGTTCAACCCATGGCAATGCGCAGGGCGACTGATTGATGTAGATGTGTCTTACCGAGTGGCGACGCGCGGGGCGGCCGAGTGGCGAGGATGTGACCAACCGAGTGGCGACGCGCGGGGCGGCCGAGTGGTGATGTGGTGACCAACCGAGAGGCGACGTGCGGGGCGGCCGAGTGGTGATGATGTGACCAACCAAGTGGCGACGCGTGGGGCTGTCGAGTGGTGATGAGGTGACCAACCAAGTGGCGACGCGCGGGGCGGCCGAGTGGTGATGAGGGTTACGCACCAGTGGCGACGCGCGGGGGCGGTCGAGTGGTGTATGAGGTGACCAACCAAGGCGACGCGCGGGCGGCCGAGTGGTGATGAGGTGACCAACCAGAGGCGACGCGCGGGGCGGCCGAGTGTGATGAGGTGACCACCAGTGGCGATACGCGGGGCGGCCGAGTGGTGATGAGGTGACCACCCGATGGCGACGGCGCGGCCGGCCGAGTGGTGATGAGGTGACCAACCGATAGGCGACGCGCGGGGCGGCAGTGGTGATAGGTGACCAACCAGTGGCGACGCGCGGGTGGCCGAGTGGTGATGAGGTGACCAACCGAGTGGCGACGCGCGGGGCGGTCGAGTGGTGATGAGTGACCAACCGAGAGGCGCGCGGGCGGGCGGCCGAGTGGTGATGAGGTGACCAACCAAGAGGCGACGCGCGGGGTGGCCGAGTGGTGATGAGTGACAACCGAGTGGCGACGCGCGGGCGCCCGAGTGGTGATGAGGTCCCACCCGAGTGGCGACGCGCGGGGCGGCCGAGTGGTGGATGAGGTGGCCAACCAGAGGCGACGCGCGCGGCCAGTGGTGATGAGTGACCAACCGAGTGGCGACGCGCGGGGGGCGGCCGAGTGGTGATGAGGTGACCAACCGAGTGGCGACGCGTGGGCGGCCGAGTGGTGATGAGGTGACCAACCGGTGGCGACGCCGGGCGGCCAGTGGTGATGAGGTGACCAACCCGAGTGGCGACGCGTGGGGCGGCCAAGTGTTGATGAGGTGACCAACCGAGAGGCGACGCGCGGGGCGGCCGAGTGGTGATGAGGTGACCAACCGAGTGGCGACGCGCGGGGCGGCCGAGTGGTGATGAGGTGACCAACCGAGCGACGAAGCGCGGGGCGTCCGAGTGATGAAGACGCATCCAGCGGAGTGGCGACGCACGGGGTGTCCAAGTGAAGTAGACGCGTCCCGCGGAGTGGTGAGGCGCGGGGCGTCCAAGTGAAGTAGACGCGTCCCGCGGAGTGGCGACGCACAGGGTGTCCCAGTGAAGTAGACGCATCCCGCGGAGTGGCGACGCACGGCGCGTCCGAGTGAAGTAGACGTGCGGAGCGTCCGAGTGAAGAAGACACGTCCCGCGGAGTGATGATGCGCGGGGCGTCTGAGTGAAGCAGACGCGTCCCGCGGAGTGGCAACACACGGGGTGTCCAAGTGAAGTAGACGCGTCCCGCGGAGTGGCGATGCGCGGGGCGTCCAAGTGAAGTATACGCGTCCCGCGGAGTGGCGACGCGCGGGGCGTCCGAGTGAAGCAGACGCGTCATGTCCTTCCGTTTTCTGGGCTTGAATGCATTTACGTGCATGCACTTAATCCAGGAGGAGGTGGCCCACGTACCTTGCATGGTTAGAGGAAGCGTAAGTGCTAATTAAGCAAGAATTAAAGACAGCGTCTGCATGCGATGTGAGTTGAAACAAGAGGCAGCTCGGAGGAGGGCATGCTGCGTCCAAAATTGCCGGTCTGGCCGGAATCGGACGGCAGCCTAGAGGTGCCGATGAGGTGGACGAGTAGCTGGCCATAGCCCAGGCTCCAGAGATGCAGACTGCGCAGCCAAGGGCAAGGCCAACGCAAGCACTGGTGGCTGCGTTTCGCCGCTCAGGGAGCCGGAGCTGCGTGCCGGTCGAAGTAGTGCTTCGACGCCCGCGGAGCCTGGCGAAGCGCAAGCATCTGGGCCTCGCTGCTCCAGGAACCAGGACGATGGGCCAGTTGTCGTGCTCTGCCGCGGTACTGCATGCAACAGAGCACGGCGTCGGCGATGCGGACGAGGCCGGAGATGAAGACGATGAGACGGACGACGTCGGTGGCCGCGCGTGATGACGACGAGGCGGACGACGCCGGTAGCCGCGCGTGACGGCGATGAGGCCGACGACGACGGTGGCCGCGCGTGACGACCATGGGACGGACGACGCCGGTGGTTGAAGAAATAACCATCTGCATCATGGCTCGATAGACGCCATGCCCCACGGTGGGCGCCAACTGTCGTGGGAACGATTCCGACAATGAGAGAGGGGTAGGATAAAGGAGCATGATCTATCGAGATGCATATGGGTGACACAGTGGTTTCAGCGAGTTCGGGCCTCTCACGGTGGAGATAACAACCCTACGTCTCGTGCTCCGGAGAGGCTTTCCTTATCTGTCATGAACTTGGAGTTACATGATGTATTTGAGAGAGAGAGAGAGGGGAGAACGGATCTCCATGCCTTAGCTCAATGGTGAAAGAGAGAGAGATGGAAGAAAAAAGCCCCCCAGTCTAGTGGTGGGGGGTGGCTTATATAGAGTGCGCCACCCCCTCACCTCCTATGTTACAAAGAAGGGCATAAATGCCATAATGTCAGCGCTCCACTATGAGAATGATGCTCCGACTGCCTCATCGACTGTTTGGTCTTCGCATATCTGAGTGAGATCAGGTGCTCCGAGTGGAATGAGTTCGTCGAGTGGAGCGCTATGCTCCGAGTGGTTGTTGCCTTCCAAGTGAATGTCACTCTGCAGAACATCTGACTGCTGATCTGGCCCTGGGGCCTAGTATAAGGTGTGTGGTGTCCTAGGGTAGGGTCTTTAGGTCAGGCCTGTTACCCTACCCCCAATACATGTCCTTGTCATGGGGAGCTCGATAAATCCGAGCCTTCCCAAAAGATGGCTGATTAGGACAGTAGCAATTTTCCCTCAAGTGCATGACCTAAGGTTTATCAATCCGTGGAATGCGTAGGATGAAGATAGTCTCTCTCAAACAACCCTGCAACCAAATAATAAAAAGTCTCTTGTGTCCGCAACACACCAAATACAATGGTAAATTGTATAGGTGCACTAGTTCGGCGAAGAGATGATGAGAAGAGCGTAGTAATGATAGTAGATATTGATTTTTGTAATAGGAACAATAAAAAAACAGCAAGGTAGCAATTGATAAAACGGAGCACAAACGGTATTGCAATGCTTGAAAATGAGGCCTAGGGTCCGTACTTTCGCTAGTGCAATCTCTCAACAATGCTAATATAATTGGATCACATAACCATCCCTCAATGTGCGATGAAGAATTACTCCAAAGTTCCTATCTAGCAGAGAACATAATAAGAAATTGTTTGTAGGGTACGAAACCACCTCAAAGCTATTCTTTCCGATCAATCTATCCTAGAGTTCATACTAAAATAACACCAAGCTATACTTTCCGATCGATCTAACCAAGAGTTCGTACTAAAATAACACCATATGATACACATCAACCAACTCTAATGCCACCTAGATACTCCAATGTCACCGCGAGTTGATTATGCGATATGCATCAAACAATTTCAGATTCATAATACTCAATTTAACACAAAGAACCTCAAAGAGTGCCCCAAGATTTCTACCAGAGAAACAAGGACGAAAACGTGCATGAACCCCTATGCATAGATTACCCCAATGTCACCTCGGGAATCCGCGAGTTGATTGCCAAGACATAGATCAAGTGCTCTCAAATCCATAAAAGTATTCAATCTGATGAAAACGAAATCTGAAAGGTAAAACTCAATTCATCACAACAAGATAGAGAGGGGAAAACACCATATGATCCAACTATATTAACAAAGCCCGCGATACATCAAGATTGTGACATCTCAAGAACACAAGAGAGAGAGAGAGAGAGATTAAACACATAGCTACTCGTACAAACCCTCAGCCCCGAGGGTGGAATACTCCCTCCTCATCATGGTGGCCGCCGGGATGATGAAGATGGCCACCAGTGATGATTTCCCCCTCCGACAGAGAGCCGGAACGGGGTCTAGATTGGTTTTTCGTGGCTACAGAGGCTTGCGGTGGTGAAACTTCTGATCTAGGGTTATTTCTGATGGTTTCTCTATTTATAGGATTTTTTGGCATTGGAATCACGCGAAGATGGGCCTCGAGGTGGGCACAAGCCACCTGGGCGCGCCTGGGCCTCCTGGCGTGCCCAGGTGTCTTGTGCTCACCTCCTTCAACTTCTGGTCCTCCCACGAAGCTTCTAGTGCCTCTTTTCTTCCAAAAAAAAATCGTCAAAAAGTTTCGTTGCATTTGGAGAACTTTTATTTCTACACAAAAAACAACACCACGGTAGTTCTGCTGAAAACGACATCAGTCCGGGTTAGTTCCATCCAAATCATACCAAAACCATATAAAATTGTTGTAAACATGGCAGGAATACTTCATACATTATAGATACGTTGGAGACGTATCAACGGCCCTGGAGACCCCAAGGCCCTCGGAGGCGTCAATTCCTCCCTCCACCAACGGAGGAGCCGAGGCCCCGCCGCCAGCATCGAACACCGGCGATCGAGCTGTGGCTGAGTGGCCAGAAGTGATGGAGGAAACTTTAAACAGCTCTTCCATCGTTGCCGAGCACCGCGCCTTAATGGGCATGGTGTTGCAAGGTATTCAGTCCGTTAACAGCGGACTGAAGGAAGCCTTCGGTGGCCTCCTGACAGGCTTTGAGGTAAGCCATGTAATGCTCTTTTTCGAAAAGCAAGATTTTGGAACAACGTTATGCACTCTTTATATATAGCAGCCCCCGAGACTTTGTCAGTGTTGAAAAACCTGGCAGAGGATCTAAAAACCATGAAATTGGAGTCTGAACTATGTGAGTTTTTTTGTTGTTGCAGGCCTCATCGCTTGTAGTGGCTGCTAATGCTAGGGCACTAGATGAGATGAATCAGAAGCTCAAGAGCTCCGATGAGGAGCTCGACCTCGTCAACAAACGGTTTGACGAGGCGCAAGGTTAGTCCGATCGAGACGTAGCTCTTTGTATATATTCCTTGTTTAGTGAGGTATTCGGGATTGTCCCTAAACCGAAAATACGTAATGCAGCTACTTCCATGGAGGTTGAGAGCCGCAAGGCCGAACTCAAGAAGGCCAAGGAAGCGGCAGCCGAACAGAAGGCGGCGGCCGAGCGAGCGGCCGCCGAACTCAAGACGGTGAAAACCATCAGCGAGAAGCACAAGGCCAGAGTGGATGAAGTACAACAAGAGCTCAAGGATGCCGTCACTAAATGTGAGGACCTTGAGCAGAAAAATAAGGATCAAACCGCCGAGCTGTCCAAGATAGGGCAGGAAATCCGGGAGGCGAGGACGGAGGCACGTGGTGCTCGAGAGGAGCTCCGCCAAGTGAAGAAGATTGCGGATGGTAAGCCATACATACTGCAAAGTGTCTTTGGTGGCCAGAGGTTTGCATTGCTTACACAGGTCTAGCGTTCCTCAGGCGTGTTTGTGGAGCTCCCCAGGAGTGGGGCGGATGCGGCGAGGCGTTATGCAGCTCGGGAGGGTGATACAGAGCTCGGGCTGTTCTGGGCACAATTCCAGGCACCCGAACACCCTCCCCTCCTTAGCAAGCAGATGAAGCAGCTAATGGAGCTGCATCGGATGGCCGAGCCAGCCATGAAGGACCTCTGTGTTTGGCTGTGGCCTGCATAGCCAATACGGAGCAGCTAATTTGGTCTGGTGCAGAAGCTGCGCGACGCGTCCTCCCGGGTTGATGCTGTGAAGCACTCTGCGTGCATCGAAGGAGCTCGGATGGCCTTCGCGAAAACCATATTGCACTGGCCTAAAATCAAGCCAGTTGAGATGGCCACCGGTCCCTCGCCTGTTGGAAAGGAGCATCGCCGTCTCGAGCAGTATTTCTGCATTCTTATGGATGGTGCTCGGGTGATAGAGGACCAGTGTCCCAAAGATGTAATCCTTGAGTAAAATATCATGTATTCGATGACAATTAGACCTTTTGCTTTATAATGTGGCCTTTTGTATGGTTTATCATACTTAAATGTGTTTTGGTTTTATTTTGACTCATGTTTGGCCGTTTTGAATCTGAAAGTTGCCAGCCGTCGGCATCAGCCCCCATGTAGATGCTACGAGGGGTGTTTCGCCCTCGGCACTGTGACCCTTAGCCGACGTCTTGGTGCCCAGAGGCGGTAGTGCGTGAGGGGAACAAGGCAATCAGACTATGCAGCGTTATTACCTTCACTTAGCCATAGGAGTTGACTGCGGGGTCTGCTGACTAGCCCCCGGTGTGCTATTCGGGAGATCCGAGGTATATACCTGTATCACTTGGCTTGGCCGAAGACACAAACCCTTCGTATTACATGGCATAATTGCATAATCGCCAACGATTTTTAGTTTAACACTTGTCATCGGATCACCGACCAGTTCTCGCTTATTATGACAGTCAGTTTTTGGCTTTCTCCACTGAGTTACTTAGCCAAGCTAGCCGGAAGTACAATTGCAATGGTTCTCCCTTTACCGTCTTAGCCGAACGCGCGGAATGTAAGATGGTAAACACAGGATCAGGGCAACCCAACTATTGACCCAAGACATAATTCGGAACTGATTCATATAGTGCCATATCTGAGACGCTGAACAAGTAAACAAAGATTAGTGCCGGACTTGAGGCATATGGCAAGTACTATGGTCGAGGCCCTGGTCTATTACCCGATTGCTGCCTTACAAAAAATTGTGCCGAACTAGTTTAGGGTGGCGTCGAAGAGCGGAGGAAAGGTGCAATATAAAAGACTGCAAGAGGACCGGAAAAAGTGGTTTTTATTTCCAAAAAGCTCATGACGTCTATCCGTACAATTTGAACTGCCAAAGCATCCGTTACAGGCACTTTATAAGAAAAATGAAAAGTTTTACAGATAAAAGGTTTACACAAGGCCTTGAAGCGTGGGTTGATATCCCTAATGTGCCCTGCTGCACGTCTGCGCCTTTGCTTCTGTTGGGGGAAAACTCCGTAGAGGGATCGAGAATCGGCCGATGGGCCCTTGACTAGGAGCCTTGAGAGGTCTCGGAGCTGTTCTAGCTTAATGCCAGATCAGTCCGTGACGGTACCTGTACGACATCCGAAGACGTGTATGACCATAATTCGGTTGAGCTGAACGCTTGGTCTTTTGTTTAATTTTGTCCCCACAGCTGCCCATGGTATTTTGAGTGTGAAGTTGTGCTGACAAGGCACATAATGTGCGAATTGGGAGGGTATGCTGTGGGGGGCGTATCCCTATTTACGCGAAACGCAGGGATGCTCCTCAAATGGAGATAGACCTCGGGCCCATTTCCTTGTTTCCCGTGCCTTGACAGCAGGCTGATAATGGGGCCCCTCGATATTGTTTGGACTTCGGCCGCTAGGGCCGCTGTATGTTCTTCAGTCCGGAGTGATTGTTCCATATACCATTAACTGTAATGACGCCCTTAGGTCTGGGCATTTTTAGCTTTGAGTATGCATAGTGCGGGACAGCGTTGAAAGGGCGAACGCCGTCCGGCCCAGGAGCGCGTGATAACCGCTGTGGAAGGGGACAATGTCGAAGATCAAGTTTTTGCTGCGGAAGTGGTCCGGTGAGCTGAACACCACTTCCAAAGTCAAGGTGCCCGAGCAGCAGGCTTCCACACCTGGGATTACCCCCTTAAAGGTGGTGTTACTAGGCTTGATCCTTGATGGGTCAATGCCCATTTTCCTCACTGTATCTGCATAAATCAGATTGAGGCTACGGCCCCCCGTCCATGAGGACTCTAGTGAGGTGATACCCATCGATAATGGGGTCAAGGACCAGGGCCGCCGACCCTCCATGACGGATACTGGTCGGATGGTCTCTACAGTCAAAGGTGATCGGGTATGCCGACCATGGGTTGAATCTCGGGGCTACAGGCTCTACGGCGTAGACATCCCGAAGTGCTCGTTTCCGCTCCTTCTTGGGTATATGTGTGGCGTAGATCATATTCACCGTCTTTACCTCGTGAGGGAATTTTTTCTTACCTCCATTGTTTGGCCTGCGAGGTTCCTCATCGTCCTCGCTGCGGGGGCTTTTGCCTGTGTCCTTGGCTGTGATCTTGCCGGCCTGTTTAATTACCCAAGAGTTGCGGTTGGTGTGGTTAGCGAGCTTATCAGACGTGCCGTGGATCTGGCAGGGTCTATCCAGGATTGTGTCCAACTTTGTGGGTCCATCCTGGTTCCCCTTAGAGGGTTTCTTCCACGGTCCTATTTTGGAATTGCAGAATCCGGCATTCACTACCGTGTCTTCGGCTTCGCCGATGTTATGGCGACGCTTGTTTTTGTTACGCCGTGGTTTTTCATTACCATCCCGGACTTCTGAGGTGCCAGGGTCTTCTGGGTTGGTGCTTCTATCAGCCAACAACTATCTTCGCCCGTGCAAAAGCGGGTCATGAGAGTGGTGAGTGCTGACATCATCTTCGGCTTATCCTGGCCGAGCTGGCGCGCTAGCCATTCATCCCGGATGCTATGCCTGAATGCGGCTATTGCTTCTGTATCCGGACAGTCGATGATCTGATTCTTTTTGGTCAAAAACCGATTCCAAAATTGCCGGGCTGATTCTCCGGGCTGTTGGACCATGTGGCTCAGGTCATCGGCATCCGGAGGCCGGACGCAAGTGCCTTGAAAGTTAGCTCAAAAAGCATCTTCGAGCTCTTCCCAACTCCTTATAGAGTTTTTGGGAGGCTATTTAGCAAATGCATGGCTGGTCCTTTGAGCTTTAATGGCAAATACTTTATGGCGTGGACGTCGTCCCTTCGAGCCATATGAATGTGGAGAAGAAAGTCTTCGATCCACACGGCCGGGTCTGTAGTCCCGTCGTATTGTTCGATGTTTACAGGTTTAATCCCTTCGGGGAACTAATGCCGCATTACCTCGTCGGTAAAGCACATCGGGTGAGCGGCGCCCCTAACTCGGGCTACGTTATGCCGTAGGTCGGCGGCCATATCAGCCTGGTGCTGCTCCCGAATTCCATTATTTCAGTTGCGCCATGATTGGTATCCATCCCGTCCAGCCAGGGATGTAATCTTGAGATCCGTAAATGGATTGTGTCTGTCTTGCTCTAATGGTGAGGTCATGACAGAGATCGTATTGGTATTCTGGTTGTGCCGCCTCCTTGCCTTTATAGCGAGGGGGAGCAGGTGGGTATTCGGACTCTCCAGCCGGCCTGTCCCTTCCTCGAGGGGGCGATTGGGCTGGTCTCCCTATGTGTATCTTGGTGGTGTTGGCGCATGGACCTCGTCGTTGAATTGTGGCAGCAGCTTCTGCTTTGGGTAGCTTTTAGTCTGCTGCTGGTAGCCTTACCCCTCTTTGGTCGCCAGGACTTTTGTCCATCTATCATTTAGGGTATTTTATTCAGCCTTCAGCTACTGCTGCTTCTTCTTCAGGCTTCGTGTTGTGGCTATGAGCTGCTGCTTGAACCGCTCCTGGTCCAATGGATCTTCTGGAATGATGAAATATTCAGCTCCGAGGCTGACCTCCTCCTCGGAGAGAGGCATGTAGTTGCTATCCTCGGAATCATTGGGGTCCTCGGGGTTATGCTGACCCCCATGCCCCTCTGAGTCATCAGGTTGGTGCTCTGGAGCAGGGTCACCGAGGTCTTCCGCATTGTCCGGAGTGTCATCCTCTCCAGTGCCCGTGTTGTTTTCCCTGCCTCGACGCCCTTTGGATCTTCGGCATTGTTTCCGGCGTTTGGGGGGCTCCTCGCCAGGCTTGTTACTATCTCTTCTGGGGGTGCCATCCCCATTGTTAGCGCCATCGCCGCCATCCTTGGGGGTGTCCACCATGTAGACGTCATAGGTGGAGGTGGCCGTCCATCGGCCGGTGATCGGAGGAGCAGCGTGGGTCATGGCTTTGCTACCGTCGTCCATGCCGTCGGCCTCCTCAGAGGCGTAGTCCAACATGTAAGTTAAGTCTTCGACAGTGGCTACTAAGTGGGTGGTGGGTGAGACGTTAAATTCCCTGTGGCCTGCCTTAAGGCTCCGTTGAGCGTGAGCCGAGGATGGGCCATTGACAATACTCATCATCTGGATCCGATCAAGCGCCTCGTTTAACACGGCTAGGTTGGCCGGATTGGCGTATGAGGTTTCTTTGGAGCTGACCTCCGTCGTCACGATGGGGCGAGGCATGAGTCCGGCTAGGGTGGAATCCTGGTCTTCGGGCGCCGCACTTGTGTCAAGGCTCAAAGCCGAGTCTGTCGTAAGGGGGGCGAGTCCGGCTGGGGTTGGCTCCCAGACTTCAGATGCCGAACTCCCGTTAGGGATCAAAGCCAGATCCGTGGTAAGGAGGAAAGGTCCGGACAGGGTTGATTCCCGGTCTTTGGACGCAAGAGTTGAATTTGAACTCGAAGCTGACGGTGCGGTAAGGGACGATCCGAAGATCGGGGAGGGGAGGGGCCCCAAAGTTGATGCTTCAGAGGTCGTGGACGTTCCAGGTAAGGCTGAGAAGCCAGTGAAGATCAGATCACCCCGAGCGTCGGTGACGTACTCAAAGTTACCTAACCTGATCTGATGCTCAGGGGCAAAACTGTCGACCTGGTTGAGATGACCGGTCGAGTCGGCGTGCAGAACAATGCTGTTAAACACAAAAAAGTTGGCCGGGGATGAAGATGTCCCCGGTGTTGATGCCGTCTCCGATGATCAGGCGAGCCATCGATCCTTCGGCGATCCAATAGCAGAACTCTCAATGAAAGCACCAATGTCGGTGTCAAAACTAGCGGATCTCAGGTAGGGGGTCCCGAGCTATGGATCTTGGATCAATGGGGAACAAGGGACTAGGGACATGATGTTTACCCAGGTTCGGGCCCTCTCGAAGAGGTAAAACCCTACGTCCTGCTTGATTATATTGCTTGTGTATATGAGGATTACAGAGTCGATCTACCACGAGATCAGATGACCTAAACCCTAAACTAGTAGGATGATGATTGTTGTTCTAGCCTCTACGGACTAAACCCTCTGGTTTATATAGACACCAGGGGTGGTAGGGTTACACATGGTTGGTTACAAGGGAAGGATAAACATGACAATTCTTCTTATCTTGACTTGGAGGACACACCAAGGGACCAAAAAGCCTCCTGTCCGGATACGGGGTCTCCACTTATGTTCGGCCACCAAGCATTGGCAACATGACCCAACAGTCCGGCACCAAGAGGTAGGCTGGCAGGCCGAAGACCCCCTAATCCAGGACTCCCTCAGTGGCGGAGCGGGCGATGGCCCTGGCTTTCGACAGTGGTGTGGCGGCCACATCGGCAGACGGCGGGGTGGCGGCAACAGGGCCGACAACAGTTGCCGATGGGCAGCTGCAGCGAAGTGTGTGGTGGGTGTTGTGCGCACACCCAATAGGGACGCCACGCGCACTACGCTATGCCGGAGACTGTGCCGCTGCCGCGGTGTAGCCTCCCAGCTGGAGCTGTCCTCTGATGACGGTGGAGTGCCTGAGCGATGATGACGGACCGGTGCGATTGGCGATTGTGGGAGAAGCAGACGAGATAAGCTACAACGAGGGAGGGGAAAATGCAACGTAGGACTCGCCAGACGTGAGGATTTATATAGCAGGCCATTAAGCATTGGGATTTTGGGGGATTTCACCGAGTCGGGCAGGAAGCTTGCGCGGCTATGCGTGGAAACTTGTGCGGTTGCGCAGGAACGGGCTCACCGACAATTCATTGGCGCCACTTCGATCCACCGTTTGGCCAAAAGAATGTCTACACGGTGCTCAAGCTTGCGCCCGAAGCCGTCTGCGGCAGCGGGGTGAAAAGAAGTGCGAGAGGATGACGAAACGACACGTACACATACGGTTAATTAAAAAAATGTGTGCGATTTAATTACCTACTACCTCCGTCCTGGTTTAAATGTCCTCTTTGTATTTTTGTGCCAAATTTTAACTAGAGATTTAACTAATAAAATATGAATGCATGTCACCAAAGATTATATCGTTTGATTCGTATTTGAACATAGTTTCCAATTATATTAGTTTTTATAACATGCATTAAAATTTTGTTAGGTAAATTTTAGGTCAAAATTTGGTACTGAATATAAAGGGGACTAATAAACCAGGATGGAGGTAGTAGCACACGGCCTCTCTCTACGACCGTCGCGAATGATTGTTCCACCACCATGTGATGTGGAACGCGACGTAGTTTCACATCATGCAGCCGGCTCGCAACTGCTGGCCGAACTACTCTATGCGTGTGGTTGCTCGCGGTTGAGGCAGCCACAGCGTGCTCTGCTTGTGTCCCACCGCGCACGCTCTGCTCTCGTGTCCCTCTGCGCGTGCTGCCAGTGTTTGGGGTCGGCGCACGATCATGAACGTTCGTGCCACCATTATGCATGTGTTTGCACCGGGCGTGGCGCCACGATGGAGTTATCCGCTGCAAAAACTGCCATGCGGACGTGCCGAGAATCCAGGCCGCCAGCCCCCCATTTATTCCCGTGGCCATTTACCTTCATCTCTTGTGCCCACGACACAATAATTAAGCACACCCACGATGACACATACTGAGAGGATATCCAGCGGCTCCAATGTCGCTCCCCGTGGCTCCAACGGTGCTCCCCATGGCTAGCGATGACAACGGACGGCAGTTCATCTCGCCTCACATAGTGGACACCCACGCGAGGGGGAAGGACTTTTCGGTGGTGTACACGAACGAGCCGGTCTCGGTGGAGACCTCCATCCAAACTATGCAGCAGTTACTTGTCGAGGACAAGTACCATGTGGTCGGCTTGGACGTCGACTTCACCGGCGATCGTGCCGGGCGTGATCAGAAGGTTGTCATCGCCCAGTTGTGCGTGCGCCATCACGTCCTCGTCTACCATTACTACCTGGCCACAAGGCCTTGTGAGCATTTCGCCAGGTTTATCAACAGCTGCGACTACAGTTTTGCTACGATGGACACCACCAACGATCTAAAGGCGCTCCAGGTTTCGCGCTTGGCCTGCCCGAATCTTGTGAACATCCGTGACCACTATAGGGTCTAGGGCAGCCTGAAGAACAAGCAGAACTCCCTGGTTGACCTCACCTCAGAAATCATCAACCCCTACTACATGAAGATGAGGGATGACAGCAAGAAGGACAAGAATGCCTGGCACAGTGCCTTGGAGCAAAGACTGGATGAAGAACATGTCAAGTGCGTGGCCAAGGACGCGTACACAAGCTATGAGATGTATAGGCAGATCGTTGACATGAGGGAGTGCCTTCATCCTGCCCCAGACAAGGGATCGAGCCACGGAGTAGTGGCGGCAGCGTCACAAGAAGTAGATGATTAGATGATTGTTTCTCCTAGTTTAGAATGCATGTAATTGTTTATTGAGGTGTGTGCGAATGTTTTGTATAGTCACTTATGTAATTGGATGTTTATTTTGGTTATATATGTTGTTCATCTGAAGACAGAGCAAATCACAATCCACACGGAGTAAACTAGGGAACCCGTCGGTGATGATCTCATCAATCACTGACAGTTGTATACCAGCAAGCGTTTGCCCACAACACACACGGCTTATTAGCAACAATCGTGTGTGTTATTATCAGTCTTCGCACACATTTCTGATTACGGACCTGTTTTCCTCGTGTCACACACATCTTGTTAACTTGAACCGTTTCTGTTGTCTTGGCTCATCACAAACAGTTCATCTGAGTGAACCGTATGCCATATATCGCACACACCTTGATCTGGCTGGCCATTTCTGTTGTGTTGCCTAATCACAAACAGTTCATCCGAGTGAATTGTATGTTGTATATCGCACACACCTTCATGTATCTAACCATTTATATTGTTATGCTCATCGCAAACAGTTCGTTCGAGTGAATTATATGCCGCGCATCGCGCATCGCACACGCACCAATAATCTGAATCATGTTTGATGGTTTTATTACACCAATGTTTGCGATTAATGAACTGCACATAGTTTCGTCGAAGGGTCTTTGATTGTAGTGTCGCGTTAGGACCATCCTGCAGTAGTGAATGGCCGCTGTAATAAATGGGTGCCGGCCGGCCTGTAATCGTCACGTCTTGTCACCGCGTTCATAGCGGAGGATTCCAGTGCACGCTTGAGAACCCCACACGCGTTTCGTTTGACCACGCGTGGGCTTGAAGAGGTGCCAAATATATCATTGGTGAGCCTGTTCTCACGCAACCGAGCAGTTTACCGCGTGCAACCGTGCAAGCTTCCCACCCAGCTAGTTTGGCCACGCGTCGGCTAGAAGAGGGGCAAATCGTGGGTGCTTATTGGCAAAAAGCTTTGCAAAAACGAAGTGTGTGGAATGACTTCGATGATAAGTTTACCCATGGGCGATGAGGTCAAAGTTACACAGAAGGGTGATGATGGACACTCGAGTGCGATAATTAATTCTGCGCTCTACAGGGCACACGGTTAAAGAAACCAACTGTGTGCAATAATGTCGAAGATCACAGTCGAGTAAGCTATACAGATTGTTTGCATGAGATCGACAAGGGAAACACATTCGAGAATGGTTAATAAAATCTAAGTCCATTGCATATTAAGGTCAAAATAGTACTACCAATATACGAGTCTCATACGATGCCATTTCAACGATTGTACCACAAAAGCCTGGAATATTACAAGGTTCAAATTCCAGAGTTATATGGCTCAAATTTGAAGAATACAAGGTTCAAACTGATATTAGAAATGAAATTCAGCTCATTCAGCTGCAAACGCCTGCGCTGATCAGCTGAACATGGATATAAGAGAGGTTCAAACTAATATTACCACTTGTAAGGCTAGTTTCAAAACCTCATCATTTCTGCAAAGGGATCAGCCACTGACAAGTCATGTATGGGGTTGACACAATGACTTCCGATTACTCTATCATATGAAGTTCCAAAATGAAATTCAGCTTCTTCAGAGCCTTTTCCATTATGCCGCAGCCGCCGGCGCTGATCAACAAACCATTCATTTTTGCGAAAGAAATGTAGGCCAAACCTCATTACCTTCAGCACCCTTGCTCTGACAACAAAGAAGCTAGCGAATATAATCTCTGGTAAGATTCCTCGGTAGGAGTCCGGCATTGGACTTTTTTTTTCTTTTCTTAGGGTCGTTGTTGGAATCGGGCCGCGTAGGACAGATGGGCCGTGGTTCGATGATTTAGTCTGCTATGCATGGGGGCATCTTTGACCTTGACCTGCATGCATGCGCGCTGCCTGGATTCAATGCTGCTGGCCACGGCCGACGGCACCGACGCAGATAGCTGCTGGCCACATGCTGCCGTAGAGAACTGCTGGCCACAGCGCCGCCGAAGACAGCTGCTGGCCACGCCGCCACCACGGACAGCTGCTGGCCATGCCGCCGCCGCACACAGTTGCTGGTTGCTCGACTCAGCTCCATCGAATTAACTCAGGGGAGCAGCTCGCTGGCCACGCCCGCACATACCGGTCAAAGTGCCTCGTTTCGATGCGTGGCCTCTTTTTCAGCGTGAACCCCTAAATCAAGGGCATTACCGATGACGCGCCCCCACGCTCGCGCATTACATGAAGGTCAAGGACAACGGCATGCATGCGTACAGATAAACGCGCCTCATTTTAGTGTAGCATCACGGCTATTTAAACCACCCCGCCCCGTGTACCTCTTCTAACACACCTTCCATCTACGCTGCCTTTCTCTTCTCTTCACCAAATTAGCTAGAGCAAGATCCAATCGAAGATGCAGTACTACGGGCCCACTTTCCTCCTGCCACCCACCATGCCGAAGCGGTGTTACCCCACCAGCGTCGTGGTGGAGACCACACTTCGCGTGTGGGCGATCTCGAGGTGGCGGAGTGCTAGGCAGTTGGCCGAGCGGTTCATCCGTGCTTGCTTTGCCCACCTCCCAACGGGCTCGCCGATCATGTTCCGCCTCGAGGAGATGCGTCCCAACGCCAGCTCGCCGCAGACTGCACTCCTCACCCACTTCACTAATCACTTCGACGCCTACTACCTCCTTGGCAAGGTGTTTTGGTGTGGCTGTGAGTCCATCGCATTCACGACCTACAACAACTTCACCAACGTCGAGAGCATCTTCCGCGCCAAAGACCGCATGCACACTATCCCCTATTATCTAGGCAAGGAGGAGCACGCGGACTGAAGATGCCGGCGCGGTGGTGAAGGCCCAGGTGTGGAAGATGATGGTGAAGATGGTGAAGCAGCTGGTGAAGATGCGGATTTCATGTTCTGTTGCCCTAGCTGCCCTAGCTGTTAGCTAGCTAGCTAGGGCTTTATTATCCTCCTTATATATATTGTTCTTTGTTCGATCATGTGTATCGTGTGAACTTTAATCTAGCTACCCTAAATTAATTATATTAATGTTGTGTACGTGTTATATATATATATGTCGCATGTTATATATCTATATATGTCCTATATGTTATGAGTGTTATATTATTATTATTTTTTGTGAGTATTTATGAGTGTTATTAAGGGCTTATATTTTGTGTGTCGTTATATTCATTTGTCCCAAGTTTTGGCACACGGCTAATAATTTTGTTTTCGCGAATAAATATTGGTGGGGGTGTGCCAGTGATACGTCTCCATCGTATCTACTTTTCCAAACTCTTATGCACCGGGTTTGGACTCTAATTTGCATGGTTTGAATGGAACTAACCCGGACTGACGTTGTTTTCAGCAGAATTGCCATGGTGTTATTTTTGTGCAGAAATCAAAGTTCTCAGATTGACCAAAAAATTTACAAAGAATTTTTGTGGAATATATAAAAAATACTGGCGGAAAAAGATACCAGAGGGGGGCCACCCAGGAGCCACAAGCTCTGGGGGTGCGCCTACCCCCCCCCCCCCCCCCCAGGACGCGCCTCCTAGGCTTATGGGCCCCCTGGAGCTCCGGCAACCATAAGTCCAACTCCATATATACCTATTCATGGAGAAAAAAATCAGAGAGAAGGATTCATCGTGTTTTACGATACGGAGCCGCCGCCAACTCATGTTCTTCATCGGGAGGGATGATCAGGTGTCCGTTCGGGGCTCCGGAGGGTGGAATCCGTTGCCGTCCTCATCATCAACCTTCCTCCATCACCAATATCATGATGCTCACCGCCGGGAGTGAGTAATTCCTTCATAGGCTTGCTGGAAGGTGATGGGTTGTATGAGATTTATCATGTAATCGAGTTAGTTTTGTTAGGGCTTGATCCCTAGTATCCACTATGTTCTGAGATTGATGTTGCTATGACTTTGCATTGCTTAATGCTTGTCACTAGGGCCCGAGTGCCATGATTTCAGATATGAACCTATTATGTTTTCATGAATATATGTGTGTTCTTGATCCTATCTTGCAAGTTGTAGACACCTATTACGAGTTATGATCCGCATACCCCAAGGTGACAATAATTGGGATTCTTTTCGGTGATTACCGTAGTTTGAGGAGTTCATGTATTCACTAAGTGCTAATGCATGGTTCCGGTTCTCTATTAAAAGGAGGCCTTAATATCCCTTAGTTTCCTTATGGACCCCGCTACGACGGGAGGGTAGGACAAAAGATGTCATGCAAGTTCTTTTCCATAAGCACGTATGACTATATACGGAATACATGCCTACATTACATTGATGAATTGGAGCTAGTTCTGTGCCACCCTAGGTTATGACTGCTACATGATGAATATTATCCAACACAATTATCCATCATTGATCCAATGCCTACGAGCTTTTCACATATTGATCTTTGTTAAGTTACTTTCGTTGCTGCTGTTACAATCACTACAAAACTGCTACTGTTACTTTTGCTACTGTTACCGTTACTATCATACTACTTTGCTACTAAATACTTTACTACCGATATTAAGTCTTTCAGGTGTGGTTGAATTGACAACTCAACTACTAATACTTGCGAATATTCTTTGGCTCCCCTTGTGTCGAATCAATAAATTTGGGTTGAATACTCTACCCTCGAAAACTGTTGCGATCCCCTATACTTGTGGGTTATCAAGACCTTTTTCTGGCGCCGTTGCCGGGGAGCATGGCTCTATTTGCTGAGTCATTTGGGATTTATATCTGTTGAGCACTATGAAGAATCTGAAAGATACCAGAACCAAGATCGTTCCCTCTAGGACGAGGGGAGGTAAGGAACTGCCATCTAGCTCTACACTTGATTCACCTTCTGTTTTGAGTAAGCTTGCGACACCACCACCTGCTATTAATCCTGATATGTCACAAGTAATTGATGATGCTACTTCTGCTAGGAATGATTCTTATGATGATACTAGTACTTTGCTTGATAAGACTGTGCCACTGGGTGAATTTCTTGATGAACAACTTGCTAGGGTTAATGAAATTGAGATTGCTGAAACTGATGAAATTATTGAAACTGGAAACTTTGAAACACCTATTAGACCTGGAACCCCTAGATATGAATTGCCTGATATACCTGAAGGTTATGTTATGGATGGAGAGGTAGCTAGGGATTTTCTTGCTTGTAAGGATAGAGATGACCTTAAGAAATTACTAGTCAAGTTGAAAGAAAAATCTTTGAATGCTAGAATGAAATATGATCCTAACTTTGCTACTTCACCTATCTTTGTTACTGATAAGGATTATGAATTCTCTATCGATCCTGAGTTAATTACTTTGGTCAAATCTGATCCTTTCCATGGTTATAAGTCTGAAACTGTTGTGGCACATCTTAAAAAATTAAATGATATAGCCACCCTATTTGCTCATGAGGAAAAAATTCGCTATTACTATATTCTTAAGTTGTTTCCTTTATCATTAACGGCTGATGCTAAGATATGGTTTAATTCTCTTGCTCCTGGTTGTGTGCGTAGTCCCCAGGATATGATATATTACTTCTCTGAAAAGTATTTTCTAGCTCATGAGAAACAAGCTGCTTTACGGGAAATATTTAACTTTGTGCAAATTGAAGAAGAGAGTCTCCCACAAGCTTGGGGGAGGCTTCTTCAATTACTTAATGCTTTGCTTGATCATCCTCTCAAGAAAAATGAAATACTTGGTATCTTTTATAATGGACTAACCGATGCTTCTAGGGACCACCTAGATAGTTGTGCTGGTTGTGTTTTCAGGGAACAAACTGTTGAAAAAGCTGAAGAATTATTGAATAATATATTGAGTAATGATAATGGTTAGACTCTTCCTGAACCACCGCTGAAGCCAACTCTGTAGAAGAGAGGTATTCTATTTTTCAGTCCTGAAGATATGCAAGAGGCAAAGAAATCTATGAAAGAAAAAGGTATTAAAGCTGAAGATGTTAAGAATTTACCACCTATTGAAGAAATACATGGTCTTAATACCGCGACATAGGTAGTAGAGGTAAATTCTCTTTATAGATTTGATGAAAGTGATATTCCTTATACTAAATCTGCTAGTCAATGCTTGGATGATTTTGATAACTTTTTTGTTAAACAAGAAAACTTCAATGCATATGTTAGTAGACAATTGAAACGTAATGCTTTTATGATTGAATGCTTGAGTAACTATATGTTTAGAACTGTTAATAATCTCAAGGTTGTTAGTAAACATGCTTCCATGATAAAAACTCAAGTAGAACAAGTCACCAAAGCACAAAGTGATTTGCTTAATGAGATGAACAATAAGATGAATGATCATGTTGTTAGAGTTATGGCTAGGGGTGGTAAAATGACTCAGGAAGCTTTGTATCCAGAAGGTCACCCAAAAAGGATTAAATAGGATTCTCAAAGAATTAATATTGATGCACCTAGTTTGCCTAAAAAGAAAAATAAAGATGATAGGACTATGCATGCTTCTAGTGAACCTACCGTGGACACACCCGAGAATCCAAATGATATTTCTATTTCTGATGCTGAAACACAATCTGGTGATGAACATGAACCTAATAATAATGATAATGATGATGTTCATTTTGATGCTCAACCTAGTAATGATAATGATGTGGAGATAGAACCTGCTGTTGGTCTTGATAACCCACAACCCAAGAATAAGAGATATGATAAGAGAGATTTCATTGCTAGGAAACATGGTAAAGAAAGAGAACCATGGGTTAAAAAACCCATGCCCTTTCCTCCTAAAGCTTCAAATAATAAAGATGATGAAGAATTTGAGCGCTTTGTTGAAATGCTTAGACCTGTCTTTTTGCGCCTTCATTTGACTGATATTCTGAAAATGTCTCCTTATGCTAAGTATATGAAAGATATTGTTACAAATAAAAGAAAGATACCGGAAGCTGAAATTTCCACTATGCTTGCTAATTACGCATTTAAGGGTGGAATACCAAAGAAACTAGGAGATCCAGGAATACCAAAGAAACTAGGAGATCCAGGAATACCGGAAGCTGAAATTTCCACTATGCTCCATTAAAAGAAACTATGTTAAAACTGTCTTATGTGATCTAGGAGCCGGTGTTAGTGTTATGCCCTTCTCTTTATATCGTAGACTTGATTTGAATAAGTTGACATGCACTGAAATCTCTTTGCAAATGGCTGATAAATTAACTGCTATACCTATCGGTATTTGTGAGGATGTGCCTATCGTAGTTGCAAATATTACTATCTTAACGGACTTTGTTATTCTTGATATACCCGAGGACGACAGTGTCGATCATCCTTGGTAGACCCTTTTTGAATATCGTAGGGGCTGTTATTGATTGCAATAAGGGCAATGTCACTTTTCATGTTAATGGTAATGAGCATATGGTACACTTTCCGAAGAAACAACCTCAAGTGAATAGTATCAATTATATTGGAAAATTTTCAACAATTACTATTAGAGGTTTTGAATTCCCTATTCCTACTGTCAAAAATAAATATGAAATTTTTATTGTTGGGGACATGCATATCCCCGTTGAGGTAACCTAGTGCTATACGAAGATTCTCCGGTTTCGTGCCATTCAAAAGAAGTTTGTTAATAAGACTTGATCAACCTTATTAATGGATTCCTTTTAACAGGCATGTGATGGATGAATTTAATAAACACAACTTTCTGTACCTACCTTTTACTTTCTCTTATTTAGAGTTAATAAAGTAGAAATGCTATTATTTTACTGTTTTCTGAATTATCCGTGCAATAAAAAATGACCAGAAAATAAAAGTTCTCCAAATGCCCTGAAAATTTTATATGATTTTTTCTAGAATATTTGAAATATTTTGGCATTGAACAAACCCTAGGGGGTGCACCTGTGAGCCACAAGCTCACAGGCCATGCCCACCCCCTAGGCGCACCATGCAGGCTTGTGGGGCCCATGTAGGCCCCTCACTTATTTCCAGCCACCCATGCTTTTCTTCTTCCTCTAAAAAAATCACAAACTTGCTCAAACCCGTGTTCTTGCTCATCTTACTGCCATTTTTGATCTCCTTGCTCGGAGCTCCATTTCCGAAACTATTTTAGGGAATTGTTCATCAGTATGTGACTCCTCTGTTTGTCCAATTAGTTTTTGCTATAGTGCTTTATATATTGCAAACTTTTGCTGCTGTGGTGACCATGTTCTCAATCTTGCATGTCAAATTTATATGGTTCAAAGTAGTTTTGTTGCATGAAATGGCCTCTAGACACTTGTAGGAGTAGTTGTTATCAATTTTGTTGAGTTTGGTTCACCTTTATTTTGAGTCACTAAAAATTTCAGAAATTTTCAGAGAAAAAGAGAACCATGAGGAGGTGGTTAAGGGGCTCATCTAGCCAAGATTCGGAGGAAACTCCGAAGAAAAAGCCCAAGTCCAATCTTCCACGTGCGGCGGAAGTTCGGCTGTGTGAGTGGCCAAGTGACATATTCTTGAAGGAGGCAGGAATATATGAGGATTTCTATTATTTGGCGGACAATGCCGGCATCGTCCCTTTCCTCCAAGATAAGTGCGACGAATACCTCCTACTCACTAATACCTTCATGCAAAAAATTTGCTTTCATTCTAGGAAGGAACCTCCCATGGTAGAATTTCACTTGTGTGATGTGCCTAAGGAAATGACATTATATGATTTTTGCAATGTTTGCAAAATACCTTATGAGGGCCGTATTAGTGAGCCACGTCCTAGAGACATGGAGGACTTCATTTTTGACACTACCGTGGGGGAAGAGAGAGGAGTGTCGGAAGCGAGAGTAGCTACTTTACATTTTCCTGTTTTACGTTACTATGCATTATTTGCCGGGAGATGTCTGATTGGTTGTGGGGAGAGTGGAGGCCTTAGTGCAACTGACCTTGCTATATTGCGCCATGCTTTATATGCTGATAGAACTTTTAGTTTGGGCGCCATGATTGCTCGACGGTTACACACAAACCGTTCGAAGGGTAGTATTTTTGGTGGTGCCTATGCCTCTCGCCTCGCAACATATTTTGAGATTCCTATTAGGCATGATGAGGCGGAGGAGATGCTGCTACCCACTAAATATTTAGAATATGCTAGTATGGTAGCGCATAATTTTATTGACAAAGACAAGCAAAAGTGACTCCTCTACAACTTAGTATTCAGCCAGGGCACTGATACGTCTCCAACGTATCTATAATTTATGAAGTATTCATGCCATGTTTACAACCATTTTATATGGTTTTGGTATGATTTGCATGGAACTAACCCGGACTGATGCTGTTTTCAGCAGAACTACCGTGGTGTTGTTTTTTGTGCAGAAATGAAAGTTCTCCAAATGAGCTGAAACTTTTTGACGATTTTTTTTTGAACAAAAGAGACCCCCGAAGCTTCATGGAAGGACCATAAGGTGAAGGAGTAGGGCACAAGACACTGGGGCACGCCTGGGCCCTTGCCCGTGCCCCGGTGGGTTGTGCTCACCTCGAGGCCCATCTTAGCATGAAACCAACGCCAAAAATTCCTATAAATACAGAAACCCCCAAAAGTAACCCTAGATCAGAAGTTCCACCGTTGCAAGCCTCTGTAGCCACAAAAAACCAATCTAGACCCCGTTCCGGCACCCTGCCGGAGGGGAGATCATCACCGGAGGCCATCTTCATCATCTCTATGGCCACCATGATGAGGAGGGAGTAGTCCACCCTCAGGGCTGAGGGTTTGTACCAGTAGCTATGTGTTTAATCTCTCTCTCTCTCTCTCGTGTTCTTGAGATGTCATGATCTTGATGTATCGCGGGCTTTGTGAATATAGTCGGATCATATGGTGTTTTCCCCTCTCTATCTTGTTGTGGTGAATTGAGTTTTCCCTTTGAGATTTCGTTCTTATCGGATTGAATACTTTTATGGATTTGAGAAGACTTGATGTATGTCTTGCTATGAATACCCGTGGTGACAATGGGGTATCATATTGATTCACTTGATATGTGTTTTGGTACTCAACTCGTGGATTCCCGAGGTGACATTGGGGCAATCTATGCATAGGGGTTGATGCACGTTCTCGTCTTTGTTTCTCCAGTAGAAATCTTGGAGCACTCTTTGAGGTTCTTTGTGTTGGATTGAGTATTATGAATCTGAAATTGTTCGATGCATATCGCATAATCAACTCACGGATACTCGCGGTGACATTGGAGTATCTAGGTGACATTAGAGTTGGTTGATGTGTATCATATGGTGTTATTTTAGTACGAACTCTTGGTTAGATCGATCGGAAAGAATAGCTTTGTGTTATTTTAGTACGAACTCTAGGATAGATTGATCGGAAAGAATAGCTTTGAGGTGGTTTCGTACCCTACAAACAATTTCTTATTATATTCTCCACTAGATAGGAACTTTGGAGTGATTCTTCATTGCACTTTGAGGGAAGGTTATATGATCCAATTATATTAGCATTGTTGAGAGATTGCACTAGCGAAAGTACGGACCCTAGGCCTCATTTTCAAGCATTGCAATACCGTTTGTGCTCCATTTTACCAATTGCTACCTTGCTGTTTTTTTATTTTCAGATTACAAAAATATATTTCTACCATCCATATTACACTCTTATCACCATCTCTTCGCCGAACTAGTGCACCTATACAATTTTCCATTGTATTGGGTGTGTTGGGGACACAAGAGACTTTTTATTATTTGGTTGCAGGGTTGTTTGAGAGAGACCATCTTCATCCTATGCCTCCCATGGATTGATAAACCTTAGGTCATCCACTTGAGGGAAATTTGCTACTGTCCTACAAAACTCAGCGCTTGGAGGCCCAACACGAGTCTACAAGAACAAGTTGTGTAGTAGACATCAAGCTCTTTTCTGGCGCCATTGCCGGGGAGGTGAGTGCTTGAAGATATATCTTTAGATCTTGCAATTGAATCTTTTAGTTTCTTGTTTTATCACTAATTTGGTTTATAAAAAGAAAACTACAAAAAAAATGGAATTGAGGTTGCATCATATTGTTCATCTTTATCATGTCTTTCTTGAAAATGATGGAAAGGAAAATTGTGCTCAATTGATAGAAGAAGAATTGAATAAAATGTTTGGCATGAATGATGAGCATGATTGCAATGTTGTTAGTATGAATTCTTTAAATATCCATGATGCTAATGATATGCAAAGCCATAAGCTTGGGGATGCTATGTTTGATGAAGATGATATTTTTAGTCCCCCAAGTTTTGATGAGAAAATTTATTATGATGAAAGCATGCCTCCTATCTATGATGATTATAGTGATGACATGTATGCTATAAAGAATAATGATAACCATGAAACTTGTCATCATGATTTTAATTTCCAGTCACATGATAGTAATTTTGATGCGTTTGCTCCCACCACTATTCATGAGAATAAATTTGCTTATGTGGAGAGTAAGAAAATTTCTATGCTTGTGGATCATGAAAAGAATGATTTATGTGATAGTTATATTGTTGAATTCATTCATGATGCTACTGAAAATTATTATGAGAGGGGAACATATGGTTTTACATATTGCAATAATATCAAGTTTCCTCTCTTTATGTTGAAAATTTTGAAGTTGCACTTGTTTTGCCTTCCTATGCTAGTTGATTCTTGTTCCCATAAGTTGTTTTCTCACAAAATCCCTATGCATAGGAAGTGGGTTAGACTTAAATGCGCTAGTCATAAGCTTCATGATGCTCATGTTATGTTTCAATTCTTTTCTTTTATGCGAGCATCATTGAAATCATCATGCCTAGCTAAAAGGCATTAAAGAAAAGCGCTTGTTGGGAGACAACCCAACATTTACCCCTACTGTTTGGTGTTTTCACATGATTAGGCTACTGTAGTAATCATGTTTTATAGGTTTTGTTTCAATAAAGTGCCAAGTAAAGCCTTTGGGATAGTGTGGATGATAGTTGACTTGATTCTGTGCAAAAATAGAAACTTTTGCATCCAGTACAGCAATTCTTATCTTTTAGTGGAAAGTGGAAAAATTCTTAATTTTTTACAGTTGATGGGTAAACAAATTTTTTTACGTTGTCATTATTTTTCAGAATTTTTGGAGTTACATAAATATGACCTTAATTCAGATCTTCACGTACTGTTCTGTTTTTGACAGATTCTGTTTTCAATGCATAGTTTGCTTGTTTTATGGTTTCCATGGCTTATATTGCTTAATATAAGTTGTAGAAATTGTAGGGTACAGTAGTAATTGTGTTAGAACAATTATGAATCTTATCTTGATAGTACCAAAGTGAAAGATTTGTCTTTATCATACTAACCCATCTCACGAAGTTCCGTTAAGTTTTGTGTGATTGAAGTTTTCATGTTTTGGGTGAGATATCGATATGAGGAGAATAAGAAGTGACAAGACCCTAAGCTTGGGGATGCCCAAGGCACCCGTAGGTAATATTCAAGGAATATCCAAGCAACTAAGCATGGGGATGCCCTGGAAGGCATCCCCTCTTGCGTCTTCAACATTATCGGTAACCTCACTTGGAGCTATATTTTCATTCATCACATGATATGTGTTTTGCTTGCAGCGTCATTTTAATTTATTTTTATTTGTTTGCTGCTATTTATAATAATGTTTTGAATCTTTCATTTCAATAAAAATTTCAAGGATAGCCTTTACCATGCTTATTTTGCAAGTCTATTTGTTGCTGTTTCAAAACAGAAAGTTTATCGCTGTTGCAAAATTTCTATAGAAAAGTCAGAATGTGATAAAAGGTTTAAATTTTTTGTATAGTAAGCTAAAATAAATTTAATAAAGTGTGATAATTTTTCAGAATTTTTGGAGTTAGGGAAGTATGAATAATATTGCACTCTTTACAGATTGTCCTGTTTAGACAGATTGCTGTTATGTTTGCATTGTTTGCATATGTTTGCTTGTTTAACGATTCTATTTGAGGATAGGAGTATTAAATATGCAGAGGCATTTAGTATGCAATGTTAAATAATAATTTTAGTGATTTTCTACAGTAGAGAATGATAAGGTTTTGCATTGATTTATACTAACGTATCTTACGAGTTCTTGTTGAGTTTTGTGTGGATGAAGTTTTTAAGAATTAGGGAAACCGTGTTATGAGAAGAATGAAGAAGACACAAGAACTCAAGCTTGGGGATGCCCAAGGCATCCCAAGTTAATATTCCAAGAAGTCTCAAGCATCTAAGCTTGGGGATGCCCCGGTAGGCATCCCACTTTTCTTCATCAACAATTATCGGTTAGCCTCGGTTGAGCCTAAGTTTTTGCTTCTTCACATGATGTGTGATATTCTTAGAATGTCATTTTATTTTGTTTTGCTTGATGTTTTAATAAAATACTTAGATCTGAAAGTTTTTAAATAGAAGACAGTCCTCAAATAGCTACCCATTTACTTAACTACTCGCATGATCTTCACTTATATCCTTTTGGAGTAGTTTGTCGAACACTCTCATGCTTCACTTATATTATTTCGAGAGTTGATAATAGTGATGACAATTTGCACAAGCTTTGAAATTGGTCCTAATATAATGAATATCCAAGAAGTATATTATAAAAAATCTCATGTAGATCATTGGATATGATAAGTTTGATTCCTTGCAATAGTTTTGCGATATGGAGATAATAATATGTGAGTCATGTTGGTGAGTAATTATGCTTTAGTAAGTTGGTGTTAAGGTTTGTGATTCCCTATGCAAGCACAAAAGTCAATAGTTATGCAATGAAATTACATCCTACTTGTGGTGCATTATTCGGTGTTAGTTATGCTCAATGCTCGTTTATGTAAATTTTCGTTTCTTGGTTGGTTGCTTCTCAATCTATTTGCTAGCCTCCATTTGTACTAAGTGGGAATACTACTTGTGCATCCAAAATCACTAAACCCAGTTTTGCCACATGAGTCCACCATACCTACCTATATGCGGTATTCCCGTGCCGTTCTAAGCAAATTTGTATGTGCCATCTCTAATTTTCAAAATAAATTTCCTTTTTGTGTGCTCGTACCGCTCATGAAGCGGCAGGGGGTGGCCAATATTTTCCATGCTAGATGTGTTATTCTCAAGATGAGTGTTTATTCACTTGTCATTGCACGAGAGTACGGCAAAGGTATTAGGGATGCCCAGTCTCGAAATGAAAAAGAAATTTACTTTATGTTGTCAAATAATAAATTCCTTGGAAAGTGTTGGTATGGAGGGCACCCGTGGATACGGCTAGCCATGGATCGTGAAAGAATGGTGGAAAAAGGAATAAACTTTATTTTCTGTTTGGGAACCGCCTATGATATATCTAGCATGGGATGTGTTGGGAATTACTCGGTCGTTTTCGTTGACGGGAAAAGTAAGCCTCCTAAAATATTTTATCTCTCAATTTAAGCTTTGAGCTCTGGCACCTCTACAAATCCCTACTTCCCTCTGCGAAGGGCCTATCTATTTACTTTATGCAATTTTTATTTCTATTTGAGTCTCCATCTTCTATTATAAAGCACCAACTAAGGGGCACTATGATCGTACTTGAGCATCGGATGTAGCTAATATGCGAGTGTGTTTCATGAATGGATCAATGATTGAGCATAATGGGCTAGGGATAGCTTTCTTTAGTGTTGATATTTTGAAAGAGATGATTGCTTGTTGATATGCTTGAGTATTGATGTCCTCATGTCAAATTATAGACTATTGCTTTGAATCATTCAAATCCAAATGTCCATGCTACAAAAGAAAGATTATATGATGAATATGATAGGTAGCTTTCCACAACAAAAATTCCATTTTCAATTGCTACTTTATCATGATAAGTTTTATGAGAAAGAGTTGCTGTTATGAAGCTAGGAAAAGTGATTGAAATTATCATTGATCAAACTTATGCACTTTGCTAGCATTCACACTTCATAAATTATTTCTTTTATTAGTTACCTACTCAAGGACGAGTAGGAATTAAGCTTGGGGATGCTGATATGTCTCCAATATATCTATAATTTATGAAGTATTCATGCCATGTTTACAACAATTTTATATGGTTTTGGTATGATTTGCATGGAACTAACCCGGACTGACGATGTTTTCAGCAGAACTACCATGGTGTTGTTTTTTGTGCAGAAATGAAAGTTCTCCAAATGAGCTAAAACTTTTTGACGATTTTTTTTGGAACAAAAGAGACCCGCGAAGCTTCGTGGAAGGACCAGAAGGTGAAGGAGTAGGGCACAAGACACCGGGGAGCGCCTGGGCCCTTGCCCGTGCCCCGGTGGGTTGTGCTCACCTCGAGGCCCATCTTAGTATGAAACCAACACAAAAAATTCCTATAAATACAGAAACCCCTAGAAGTAACCCTAGATCAGAAGTTGCACCGCCGCAAGCCTCTGTAGCCATGAAAAACCAATCTAGACCCCGTTCCGGCACCCTGCCAGAGGGGGAGATCATCACCGGAGGCCATCTTCATCATCCCTATGGCCACCATGATGAGGAGGGAGTAGTCCACCCTCGGGGCTGAGGGTTTGTACCAGTAGCTATGTGTTTAATCTCTCTCTCTCTTGTGTTCTTGAGATGTCATGATCTTGATGTATCGCGAGCTTTGTTAATATAGTCGGATCATCATATGGTGTTTTCCCCTCTCTATCTTGTTGTGATGAATTGAGTTTTCCCTTTGAGATTTCGTTCTTATCGGATTGAATACTTTTATGGATTTGAGAAGACTTGATGTATGTCTTGCTATGAATACCCGTGGTGACAATGGGGTATCATATTGATTCACTTGATATGTGTTTTGGCACTCAACTCGTGGATTCCTGAGGTGACATTGGGGTAATCTATGCATAGGGGTTGATGCACATTCTCGTCTTTGTTTCTCTGGTAGAAATCTTGGGGCACTCTTTGAGGTTCTTTGTGTTGGATTGAGTATTATGAATCTGAAATTGTTTGATGCATATCGCATAAACTCACGGATACTCGTGGTGACATTGGAGTATCTAGGTGACATTAGAGTTGGTTGATGTGTATCATATGGTGTTATTTTAGTATGAACTCTTGGTTAGATCGATCGGAAAGAATAGCTTTGTGTTATTTTAGTACGAACTCTAGGATAGATTGATCGGAAAGAATAGCTTTGAGGTGGTTTCGTACCCTACAAATAATTTCTTCTTATATTCTCCACTAGATAGGAACTTTGGAGTGATTCTTCATCGCACTTTGAGGGAAGGTTATATGATCCAATTATATTAGCATTGTTGACAGATTGCACTAGCAAAAGTACAGACCTAAGGCCTCATTTTCAAGCATTGCAATACCGTTTGTGCTCCGTTTTACCAATTGCTACCTTGCTGTTTTTTTATTTTCAGATTACAAAAATATATTTCTACCATCCATATTACACTCTTATCACCATCTCTTCGCCGAACTAGTGCACCTATACAATTTGCCATTGTATTGGGTGTGTTGGGGACACAAGAGACTTTTTATTATTTGGTTGTAGGGTTGTTTGAGAGAGACCATCTTCATCCTACGCCTCCCACGGATTGATAAACCTTAGGTCATCCACTTGAGGGAAATTTGCTACTGTCCTACAAAACTCTGCGCTTGGAGGCCCAACACGAGTCTACAAGAACAAGTTGTGTAGTAGACATCAGGCACTCGTGAGATTATTACCTTGCCTGCATCGTCTTTGTTCGATCTTTATTCAGGCAGGTACACTATTATGCCCGACGACATCTACAAATACTGGGGTCTTACACAACCCCCAGTACATGAGCCAGCACCTGCACCTGAGCCATACCAGGAGCCTGTTTACCAGTGGGAGCCACGATAGCTCGCCAACCAGTGGAACCCTCAGGACCATTCGCAGTATCCAGGAGAGGGTTACTACGAGCCGTGGCCCTAGAACAACTTAGGCCAAAAGCCTAAGCTTGGGGGAGTACGTAGCTCTCACCGACATTACATTCATGGATCACACATTCATTCCAGTTGTCGGCGATCATCCTTTTTCATTGTATCACCCATGTTCGTTTATTTCTCTTGCTTTCTTCTTGCGTGTTTGAAAAAACTTTGATAAAATCCAAAAATATTTCTCTTTTCTTTTTAGTTTTTCTTTCCAGTTAATTTAGTTGTAGTATTAAAAGGAAACCCAAAAAGATTTCTTGTTCTTCTTTTGCTTGTTGGGGGCTTTCCCATGTAAATAGTTTTTCTCATTTTCATTTTTCTTTCATTAATTTGCTTTCTTCTTGAGAAAAACAAAAAAACCCCAAAAACATTTCAGGGTATTTCTTTGAATTTTTTTTCTTTTTCTTTGGGTCGTAAGGTGAAGACCACGATGAAAATGTTGAGTGGCTCTCATATGCATTATTGTTGATCTAACAAAGAGCCCATATTACCTTGTCTTCTCCTTTGAATAAATGTTTACAGATTCCAGCTTAGTCCATAGCACGTGCACTCTTATTATTCACATCGTTCGGTCATGCAAGTGAAAGGCAATAATGACGAGATTTGATGAAATGATTGAGATGAAGAAAAGCTGGTATGAACTCGACCTATTTTGTTTTTGTAAATATGATTAGCTCATCGTTCTTGATTTAGCCTATTATGAATGAACATGTTTGCAATGACAATTAGAGATTATAGTTACTCATGCCATGCTTAAATTGCTAGGAGTGGATAATGGTTTATCTTGTGTGTTAACATGCATTTAAAATGGTTAATTATGATGTAGTATGATAGGATGGTATCCTCCTCTGAATAATTCGAGTGGCTTGAGTTGGCACATGTTCACGCATGTAGTTGAATCAAAACCAACATAGTCCCATGATATTTATGTTCATGCTGATTTATATCCTACTCATGCTTGTATTCAATGTTGATTAATTTCAATGCATGTTTATGACAGTTATCGCTCTCTAGTTGGTCACTCCTCAATATTTATGCTAGCCTTCACTTGTACTAAGTGGGAATACTGCTTGTGCATCCACTTCCTTAAACCCAAAGTTATGCCATATGAGTCCACCATACCTACCTATATACGGTATTTACCTGCCATTCTAAGTAAATTTGCATGTGCCAAACTCTAAATCTTCAAATAATAATCTGTTTTGTATGCCCGAATTGCTCATGTAGCGACAGGGAGCTGTTAGTATCTTCCATGCTAGGTGGGTTATTCTCACGATGAGTGTTTATTCGCTTATCATTCACGAGAAAGTGGCTGGTAATTGGGATGCCCAGTTCCGTGATCAAAATCAAAATCAAAATATAATAATGAAACAAAACTCCCCCGAATTGTTGTTGGTATGGAGGGTACTCGAGGATTCGGCTAGCCATGGCTTGTGTTTGTTGGTGGGGGAGTAAAACTTTACCATTTTGTTTGGGAACTGCCTATAATGTGTCTAGCATGGAAGATAGTCAGATCACTCGGTTGTTATGTTGACAATGAAAGCATACCTCTCAAAATTATATTCATCTCTGTTTTAAAAAGCTTCAAGCTCTGGCACCTCTCCAAATCCCTGCTTCCCTCTGCAAAGGGCCTATCCATTTACTTTTATTGTTGAGTCATCATCTTCTTATTAAAGCACCAGCTGGAGAGCACTACTGTCATTTATATGCTTTGTTTTTAGTTGATGTTGAGTATGACTGTGACTGGATCTCTTTTGTCATGAATTATAATATCTAGTCAGTGCTTGAACTTCAGGGATGCTCTGCATTTATGTTTTGCGGTCTCAGAAAGGGCTAGTAAGATACCATTATATCATATTGCATCATGATTGTTTTGAAAAAAGCGTTGTCATTCGAGATATCTTATTATTGCTCGCTAGTTGGTTATGCCATTGATATGAGTAAATGTGAGACCTAAATATTATTGTGAATGTGGTTAGTTCATAATCTTTGCTGAAAACCAGAACAATGGTTAGACATATTTGCAACAACAAGATCAAACAGAGTTTGTAAAAGTTTTTCTTTGTCAGTTTCAGTTTGTCAACTGAATTGCTTGAGGACAAGCAATGGGTTAAGCTTGGGGAGTTGATACGTCTCCATCGTATCCACTTTTACAAACTCGTTTGCCCTTGTTTTGGACTCTAATTTGCATGATTTGAATGGAACTAACCTGGACTGACGCTGTTTTCAGTAGAATTGCCATGGTGTTATTTTTGTGTAGAAATCAAAGTTCTTTGATTGGCCTAAAAATTTACGGAGAATTTTTGTGGAATATATAAAAAATACTAGCGGAAAAAGATACCAGAGGGGAGCCACCCAGGATCCACAAGCTCTGGGGGCGTGCCTACCCCCCAGGGTGTGCCTCCCAGGCTTGTGGGCCCATTGGAGCTCCGACAACCCTAAGTCCAACTCCATATATACCTATTCGCGGAGAAAAAAAATCAGAGACAAGGATTCATCGCGTACGAAGCCGCCGCCACCTCCTGTTCTTAATCGGGAGGGCTGATCTAGAGTCCATTCGGGGCCCCGGAGGGTGGAATCCGTTGCCATCGTCATCATCAACCTTCCTCCATCGCCAATTTCATGATGCTCACCGCTGGAAGTGAGTAATTCCTTTGTAGGCTTGCTGGACGGTGACGGGTTCGATCAGATTTACCATGTAATCGAGTTAGTTTTGTTAGGGCTTGATCCCTATTATCCACTATGTTCTGAGATTGATGTTGCTATGACTTTGATGTGCTTAATGCTTGTCACTAGGGCCCGAGTGCCATGATTTCAGATCTGAACCTATTATGTTTTCATGAATATATGTGTGTTCTTGATCCTATCTTGCAAGTTGTAGACACCTATTATGAGTTATGATCCGCATACTGTCAGCGTTTTGGGAACCAGGGTACCCAGACTTGCCTGCCTGCGGCCCATGGTGTGGCTCCCTCCACGGCCTGGTACGGCCCACCTCCAAGACCGCCAAGACAAGACCCTCGCGGGGCCACTGGCCTCGCGAGGCGGACGACACCAAGACCTCCGGAGGGAGCGGCCTCCCCAGGCTGCCTCCCGAGGAGCAGAGAATTCTATGCAGGTACCAGCCTCATGAGGCTGCGGTGACGCGAGCCATGACGACCAAGGCCAGGTGGGCGCCAGCGGGCGCAGAGAAGGCAGTTTCCTCTTTGGTGCTAAGGAGGCAAGGACAGGCGTGGGTTCCCGAGGAATCTACCAAAGGTTTCCATTCCAGTGCTACAAGACCAAGACCACCAGCACGGCAGGGCGGATGTCATCGCCGAGCCCACCGCTACATCACGACCAGAAGCTTTGCAGGTGAAGACCACCTTTCGTCAGGATAAGATGTACTACTTGTCCCCTTTCAAATTGGCCACTGTGGGATCCCTTCCCGCCTACGTTTTGGGGGAAGAGGACTGAGGCCACTATAAAGATAGGTTAGCCACCACCATAGAAAGGGTCGACTCATTCTCACCCCCGAGCCCTCGCGAGGTTGTTCATCCTCTATACTTGTTCATCCTCAGCCCCTCATGAGGCCAATCCACCACAAAGCAGGAGTAGGGTTTTACACCGCAAGGTGGCCCGAACCTGGGTAAACTGTCGTGTTCATCTTCTTCCTTGCTCACGCGAGTCCGGCTCGGCTAGGCTATGGGGCGACGGGTCGGTAGGCTGGATAGGTTGAGTTCTTCGCACACGCCCCAGAGTTCGAACCTTCGTGGGTCTACGGAGCCCTGAATCTGACATTTGGTGCGCCAGGGAGGGGCGTGTCGAAGTCCTTCTTCCACCGTTCATTCCGCCTCCGTTCCATCGCTCCCATGGCCGATGCTCGCCGTGTCTGTGCCAAGCGCCGGGCCGCTCGTGTCACCCAGACAGCACCCGTGGGCAATGGCGCTCCTCACCGCTCTGCCTCACCGGTGGCCAACGCTGCCATTGACCCTGCTGCTCGCGAGCAGCAAGACTCGTCGCTACCGCCTTCTGTGCGGCGTGATGGCCGCACCGCCACTCCGTCGCCTACTCTAGCCACGGCATCGTCCTCCCATGCCCGCCGTGGGCTGGCGAACGCGCAGGCTGCGCTGCTCATGGTGCGTGAGCTCCTGCGTTATCACCCCGCCAACAACTGGCTCGGCCGCATCGCTGAGCTCGTCAATGCTGCCGGCGAGGCCCCTGTGTCGTCCCGCTCGCTACCTCCCCCGCCCTCCCAGGTGGGCGACGTGTCTCACGGTGTGCCTCCTCCTCCTCTTCGGTGCGATGTGGACCTGGAGCCCAGGCACAACGCGCCCCCGTGCGACCCACGGCGCGGGGCGCTGGCAGGAGATGAGGCAAGCTGCCAGGTGGTGCAGCGGCCGCAAGCCGATGCGCGCGCGCTCCCGGCGCCACAGTGCCAGCACCAAGACCGCGCACCGGCGGAGGTCGCGGTGCGCGGGCGTCAATAGCAAGCTCCACCCATGCGGCCCGCACCTGTGAGCGCGGCAGGCTGCCATGCATTCACCCTGGAGCTGCACCGTGTCGTCTGGCCTGGTAAGTTCAAGCCGGACGTGCCTCCACGCTACGACGGCACTCCCGACCCCGCGGAATTCCTCTAGCTCTATGAACTGAGCATCGAAGCAGTGAACGGCAATGACAAGGTCATGGCAAACTGGTTCCCCATGGCCCTCAAGGACGGCGCGTGTTCTTGGCTCCTGAACCTCCTGGTGGGGTCGATCTCCTCCTGAGACGAGCTTCGCGAGCGCTTCATCGCCAACTTCCAGGGCACTCGTGACCGCGCTCCTACAGCAGGTGACCTGCGATGCTTGAAGCAGCAGCTGGGCGATACCTTGCACAAGTACATACAGCGCTTCACGAACATTCGCCTCAAGATCCCAAAGGTGTCGGACGAGGCCATCATTTCAGCGTTCTCTTATGGCGTCCGGGATATCAATAGGAAGGAGGAGCTCGCCATCCACGAGGACTTGTGTTCGGCCTTGGAGATGTTCAACTTGGCGAGCAGGTGCTCAAGGGCAGAGGAAGGTCGCCTCTCCCTCCTGGAGCTTCCGGAGGCCGACCTTGAAGACAAGAAAGCCAAGGCTAAGGAGGCAAAGCGCAAGGGCCCCGCTGTGCTTGCGACTGAACCATCGGACTGCAAAGCTCTCGAGGCCCCCTCGACCCAAGCAGAGCAGAACATCACTGACGCCTCTTCCCTCGTCAAGCACCCGGTGTACTTCGTCAGCACGATGTTGCGTGATGCGCGTGCACGCTACCCCATGCTGCAGAAGCTCCTGCTCGTGCTCCTCGTCGCCTCCAGGAAACTGCGCCACTATTTCCAAGGCCAACCCATCAAGGTTGTCTCTGCATACCCCCTAGAGAAGGTGCTCAGCTGCCCCAATGCCACCGGGAGGGTTGCCGAGTGGAACATCGAGCTGCAAGCGTTCCAGCTGAAGTTCGGCACCACCAGGGTCATCAAGGGCGTGGCCCTCGCCGACTTCATGGCGGAGTGGACGGATGCCCCTGACCGAAGGATGGGCGAAGATCGGTCCCTCGCACCCGGAGACGAGGCGCCCGATGGCTGGGTCATGTACTTCGACGGCGCATTTGCGCGGCGGGGCATGGGGGCCGGAGCCGTGCTCATATCGCCGACTTAGGATAAGCTATACTACACCGTGCAGCTCTGCTTTCAGCATGGCGAGAAGGTCTCCAACAACATCGCCGAGTACGAGGGCCTGATCGCTGGCCTCAGGGCCGTGGTGGCCCTGGGGGTCAAGTGTCTCACTATCAAGGGCGACCCTCAGCTCCTCGTCAACTTCTCCAGCAAGGAATACAAGCCTAAGGACGAGCACATGGAGGCGTACTTAGAAGAGGTACACGAAATTGAAAAATGTTTCTTGGGCTTGGAATTGTAGCACGTCCCGCGTGGCACGAACAAGGAGGCGGACGATATCGCCAAGAGGGCATCCCGATGTGAGCCCCAGAGGCCTGGCATGTTCGAGGAGAGGCTCTTCAAACCATCGGCAACTCCCCCCGCAGCAGGCCCGACGCTGCTTCGGGAGGAGCCGCCCCAGGCCCCCTCCTCAGGAGCCTCGGCCTGCGGCCCTACCTCAGGAGTCCACCTGCTCCTGGCGCTGGAACCTTAGGTGGGTTGCTGGACCGAAGAGTTCAAGGCGTACCTGCTCCGCGGCACCCTGCCGTAGAAGGAGGAAAACGTGGAACGCGTGGCCTGCCAGGCCACCGCTTATTGCTTGCAGGACGGCGAGCTCTACCGAAGGCGTCCCAACAACGTCTCGCTGTGATGCATATCCAAGGAGCAAGGGTGCAAATTGCTGGCTGACATCCACAGTGGGGATTGCGGGCACCATTCTTCATCACGCACCCTCGTGGTCGTGGGCAAGGTATTCCGCAGCGGGTTCTACTGGCCCACGACGCTCAATGAGGCGACCGAGCTGGTGCGATCCTGTGAGGCCTACCAGTTCCACACCAAACAGATCCACCAGCCCGCTCAGGGCCTCCAGACCATCCCGCTCTCGTGGCCATTCGCGGTCTGGGGGCTGGACATCCTGGGCCCGTTCCATCGAGCGGACGGGGCCTACCTCTACCTCTATGTCGCCATCGACGAATTCACCAAGTGGGCGGAGGTGGAGCCCGTGCACACCATTCCTGCTGGCTCAGCTGTCAAGTTCATCAAGGGCCTCATGAGCCGTTTCGAGGTCCCTAATCGTATCATCACTGACAATGGCTCTCAGTTCACAAGCAATCTCTTCAGGACATATTGTGCTAACCTTGGAATGCAGATATGTTATGCTTCAGTGGCGCACCCATAGAGCAATGGCCAGGCCGAACGCGAAGGTCCTGAGGGGCCTCAAGACAAGGATCTTCAAGAAGAAGCTTGAGGCCTGCGGCAGGGGTTGGCTCAGTGAGCTTCAGTCCGTGCTGTGGTCCATCCGCACCTCCGCGACTAAGCCCACCGATGAGACCCCGTTCTTCCTCGTCTACGGGTCCGAGGCGGTCCTCCCACACGAGGTCAAACATCGCTCCCCGCGGGCCTTGGCGTTTGACGAGGCACGCCAGGACGCCTCGTGGGGGATAGATCTTGTGCTCGGGGAGGAGGGTCGCCACCAAGCCTCGCTCCATGCCGCGAGGTACCAGCAGGCGCTGTGGCGGTATCACTGCCGCAGCGTCCGCTCCAGGACCCTCGAGGTGGGTGACCTCGTCCTGAGGCGGGTGCTCTCCAGGGAGGGGCTTCACAAGCTCTCGCCCATGTCGGAGGGTCCGTTCAGGATCGCCCGTGTCTCCAGGCCTGGCGCCGCGCGCCTAGAGATGCAGGACGGGGTCCCCATCCAGAATGCCTGGAACATCCAGCACCTCCGGAAGTTCTACCGGTGACACTCTCACATAATAATGAGTGGGGTTGTACACGCCCCGGAGTCTCCTGAGTGCCGCCCTGGGGCCTCACGGGGGCTCCCACCCACGTCCAAGTGGAAGTCCAATGCTCCGCGCTGGCAGATGACACGGTCTTTCAACAACTATTCCCATGCCTAGTGGAAGCCCCATGCTCCGCGCTAGCGGGAAGACTAGAAGACTAGTGTAGGCGCCGGACGTGGCTATTCTTTTGCTTGCTTTTGTAGCTGATTTTCCACTTCTTGGAATGAAATTCGAAGTTCTCGCGTCTTTATTTGAAAGGGTTGGGAATTTTTTCTCCTTGCAGTGTTTGCTCTTTCGAGTCTTGCAGTTTCCCATCACTCGTCTCCGCGCGTCTCGCGAGCGGGGGTTGGGTACGGTGTGTACATCCGGGGCAGCCCGTGAACACACCTCGCCAAAGCCCTGGCGTCTTACTTTGGCGTCCAGATCCTCGCGTGACGCTCTTAAATGAGCCAACGAGCATGCACACCCTCCCAAGTCCTCATCTCCTGGCCTCACCGGGCATCGCGACCCGGTGTACAAGTGACATTCGGCCTTCGCCCGGGGGTTCGCATGGGGCGCGACGCCCTGTGAAACATCTTCGGAGGCCCCATATCCTCATGGCCCGCTAGGGACCTCGCGACCATTGGGCGCCTCCTGAGGCCTGAGAACCTTCGGACCCTCAAGAAGGAAACCCCCGGCAAGAGATCCCTTTGTAACGGGAGGCACATAGGAGGTCCAGGCTCCGGAGGAGCACGCCCTCACGGCGCAGGAGTCTACCACGAGCACACCAAGCTAAGTTATCCTAATCGTGATCAACAATAACCTGCCGGTTAATAGCAACACGAATACTAGGATACGATGTAAGAACATTAACATAACGGTGCAAGCGCCATGGTTCATTACACGCCCCAGCAGGGCTTTCTACATTTCTTGATGCAGGAAAAAAAGCAAAAGCGGCCGTGTGACCACTGCGGCTCCTGAGGCCTTGCTCCGGCGACGCCCATGCTCATTCAGAGTCCTCCTCCTGCTTCACAGGGGCGCGATGGCGAGGCACCTCGTCGCCCTTCCCGATCCGGGCTCAGCGGCGAGGCGGCTTGTCATAGTCGTCGTCGCTCGTGCTCTCCCCAGAGGAAGAGCCGCCGCCGCTGGGTGCATCGCGGTCGTCGCAAAGGGTGACTTCACTGCCGAGGATGCTACCGCCCCTCCGGTCATCGTTGTCCGAGGGGTGGACGTCATCGTCATCATCGTCGCCCTCCAGGCAACACCCCAGGTGCCCATCGTCTTCCCCGAAGATCCTGACATAGAGGGTCGCCGCTCCATCGTGCCTGAAGTGGAGAGTACATCCCCCCTCCAGGCCGCGTGCGCGGGCGAACGACTGCCACCCATGGTTCAGAAACACGTTACTGGCAGGGGTGACCTCGACCTCCACCCATGAGGCCTTGCTGCAGCAACCGTCGGCCTGCAGCCAAAGGCCGCCAGGCCCTCCGGCCGGCAGCGCGCTCGCAAAGAAGCGCGGGAGCTGGAACCAGATGCCTGCCGGCCTCTCCGCCCACACCACAAACTCCGAGGATGCTTCGGTCGAGTGGGATCACGGGCGCGGTGGCTGGACGGCCGCTGCATGCTTCCCCCCTCGGCCATGGCCGCCTTGGCCGTGGCAGCTTCCGGCGCGGGAGGGGGACTTCCCACGACCGCCAGAGGTGGCACCGACCTTCAAGGGGGTGCGCCCGAGCCCTCGGGGAGCCACCGCCAGCGTTGCGGCATATTTGCGGGGACGGCAGCGGCCCCTCTTGGGCGGTGGCGAGCCTGGTCCCTCCTTGGGGGCCTTGCCCTTCTCCTCAGCGGAAAACCTCCTCACTGGCGCCATGGATGCTTTGGCAAGATGGCGGGACGATGAAGAAGAAGAAGGAGCGGGCGGCAAGCAGAAGAAGATGGGCTGGGGGATTTGCACCCTTCCCCATTTATAGGCAAAGGAAGGCTGACCGGCGGCCCCTCATGTTCTGAGCAATGATGGCCCTGCTGCATGCGCCAGGCAGTTGCCGAGGCGACGTGGGGAAGCGGAGATGCCCAAGTCCCGTCAAGCGCCATGCGTCAACTTGGTCCGCAGGCGATTGGTGCCCGCGGCACTTCGCCCTTGCCCTTTGGCTTCACCTCGAAGCCAAGCTCGTGCGCGCCTTGGGCCTGGGGGCCACTGTCGGTGTTCTGGGAACCAGGGTACCCACACTTGCCTACCTGCGGCCCATGGCATGGCTCCCTCCACGGCCTAGTACGGCCCACCTCCAAGAACGCCAAGACAAGGCCCTCGCGGGGCCCCTGGCCTCGCGAGGTGGACGACACCAAGACCTCCGGAGGGAGCGGCCTCCCCAGGCTGCCTCCCGAGGAGCGGCCTCCCCAGGCTGCCTCCCGAGGAGCGGAGATTTCTATGCAGGTACCAGCCTCATGAGGCTGCGGTGACACGAGCCATGACGACCAAGGCCAGGCGGGCGCCAGCGGGCACAGAGAAGGCAGTTTCCTCTTTGGTGCTAAGGAGGCAAGGACAGGCGTGGGTTCCCGAGGAATCTACCAAAGGTTTCCATTCCGGTGCTACAAGACCAAGACCACCAGCACAGCAGGGCTGTCATCGCCGAGCCCACCGCTGCTTCACGACCAGAAGCTTTGAAGGCGAAGACCACCTTTCATCAGGATAAGATGTACTACTTGTCCCCTTTCAAGTTGGGCACTGTGGGATCCCTTCCAGCCTACGTTTTGGGGGAAGAGGACCGAGGCCACTATAAAGATAGGTTGGCCACCACCATAGAAAGGGTCGACTCATTCTCACCCTCGAGCCCTCGCGAGGTTGTTCATCCTTTGTACTTGTTCATCCTCAGCCCCTCATGAGGCCAATCCACCACAAAGCATGAGTAGGTTTTACACCACAAGGTGGCCCGAACCTGGGTAAACTGCCGTGTTCATCTTCTTCCTTGCTCACGCGAGTCCGACTAGGCTAGGCTGTGGGGCGATGGGTCAGTAGGCTGGATAGGTTGAGTTCTTCGCACACGCCCCAGAGTTCGAACCTTCGTGGGTCTGCGGAGCCCTGAATCCGACACATACCCCAAGGTGACAATAATTGGGATTCTTTCCGGTGATTACCGTAGTTTGAGGAGTTCATGTATTCACTAAGTGCTAATGCTTTGTTCTGGTTCTCTATTAAAATGAAGCCTTAATATCCCTTAGTTTCCTTATGGACCCTGCTGCCACAGGAGGGTAGGACAAAGATGTCATGCAAGTTCTTTTCCATAAGCACACATGACTATATATGGAATACATGCCTACATTACATTGAAGAATTGGAGCTAGTTCTGTGTCGCCCTAGGTTATGACTGCTACATGATGAATATTATCCAACACAATTATCCGTCGCTGATCCAATGCCTACGAGCTTTTCACATATTGATTTTTGCTAAGTTACTTTCGTTGCTGCTATTACAGTCACTACAAAACTGCTACTGTTACTTTTGCTACTCTTACCGTTACTATCATACTACTTTGCTGCAGATATTAATTCTTTGAGGTGTGGTTGAATTGACAACTCAACTGCTAATACTTGCGAATATTCTTTGGCTCCCCTTGTGTCAAATCAATAAATTTGGGTTGAATACTCTACCCTCGAAAACTATTGCAATCCCTTATACTTGTCGGTTATTAGCCAGCAATGAGAGCCCACAGCCACGCGTGCCTCCTCCTTGATCGGCTAATCTGTAAAAAAAATAAAAAATGAGATGGTGTGCGGAACAAACTTTGCTTTTAATTTCGTCAATATATATATATATATATATGTATATATATATATATCATCAAACCTCAAAACAAAGTTAGAAAAGAAGAGCCGCTCGATCACAATGCTGAATTTGTGGGGTTCATATATGCCTATATATAGTATACTCATTGGGCCATATCTCACTATTATTGGGCCAAACTATAAAAAAAATGAGATGGTGTGTGGAACAAACTTTGCTTTTAATTTCGTCAATATATATATCATCAAACCTCAAAACAAAGCTAGAAAAGAAGAGCCGCTCGATCGCAATGCTGAATTTGTGGGGTTCATTTATGCCTATATATAGTATACTCATTGGGCCATATCTCACTATTATTGGGCCAAACTATAAATTGAATTCTCACTATCTATTGAATTAATCTCATTATTATTGAGCCAAACTATTTATTGAATTCTCACTATTATTGAATTAATCTTATTGGGCCATATCTCACTACTATTATTGGGCCAAAAAAAGGTAAAAAATGTGATGGCCATTTGAAGCCTGACTATTTATTGAATTAATCTTCATATTTTTACATGAAGATGACTTAATCCAAAATAGTATACTCATGAGCTAGCTAGCCATGGCCCCTACTTTTGGCAGAATTGAACACATAATGATGAAACACAATCATAAATAATCCATTACATCTGATAAATGAAGAAACACTAATATAGTTCAACACATAAATGATATTTGCCCAGTAACAAAGATTCTACTCATCACAGGTATATTTTATCTTCTTGATCTTTACCGTGAACCCTTCTTTTTGTTTTAGCAGATCTTCAATCATGTACTCCAACCTCTTCTTATCTTCCTTTAACTGATCCCTTTCCTTCGCTGCTTCACCAACAAAAACTTGTGCATGCTGGTAGTTGATGCATCAAGCTTCTTCTTCTCCGCCAATTCAGCTCTTGCAATAGCCAGAGCTTCTTCAGCTTTGGCCTTCAGGGCTAGTGTCACCTGATTTTTCTCAACCATTTGCTTAAGCTCATCTTGGGCATTCCTCAGTTCACGGTGAAGCTTCTCAATCTTATCTGTGAAATTAAACCTTGTTTCAACATTATTGAAGGCATCACGAACTCTACCATCTCTCACTTCAGTGTACATTTCCCATAGCTTCGACAGGGATTTAATCAGTGGACTCGGCCACACAGGATCAACCCATTACACAAGGTCACATTTGTCTCCAAACTACAATATATATGACAGAGCAGAATCTATTAGGAAATTACACAGCAAAAACTTAATTTGAATGATTGTAAATAAGTTTATAGACCTCCCCTGAACAGGCCAAGAACCTCCTGCCAGTCCAACATCCTTCAAAAGCAACAAATTTGGAGGGCACGGAATTGCATTTACAGCGGATAGGCTTATCTCCATCATCGGCTAATCCGCTATAATCAGAATCGTACATTGTATTTGGGACCTAACAATACAAATATCCATAGTAAATAGGGTTTCCCTAGTAAATAAAAGGAAATCAGTGCTGAAATAAAAAATCCCCAAAACGATATGAACCCTAAACGTATATTGACGAGAATACAAAACTTACATCGGTGCCAAGGGAGTCTGGGTCGGTGGAGGATTCCTTGCCATCGCCCCACAAAACCATGCCGTCCTTGAGTGGCTACAGGAGATCTACGAAGCTGCCGCGACGTGAGGCGATGAGCAAAATGGCAGGGGAGAGGATGGGGATAGGAGCTGGAGCAGAGGAGGGGGATAGGAGCGGGATTAGAGGAGGGGGAGGGCGCTGTCTGAAATGTGCCCCACATGTTATTGTGATCGCCGGCCCCACACATGGCCCAGTCGTCAACCTCTAGCAGATTGCCTAGTCATACACAGCCAATCACGTCGTAGAGACCAGCCTCTTGCGGATCGCCTCGCCAGTCCTTCTAGAAAACCATATCTGACAGCTCTAGTTCGGCGCTAGGGTTTGATCGAACGGCTGCAGTTCGGTGCTAGGGTTTGGAGGGGTTTGGAGACGGTCAACGGGGTTTTGCAGGGTTTGACCAACATTCAAATGAGCATAACTAATTCAAAAAAAAATTGTAAAAAAATACAAAACCCGCGCACATAGTCATTTCAAGTGATACACTGTCGATAAAAAAAAATATAAACTTGGTCTATGGTTAGTTTTATGAAAAAACCTTCACAAAACTTAGCTACCTCGAACGATGTTGCAAAGAGTTCAAGGCGCATGAGGGAGTCATGGACTAAGGGGTCCTCGGGGTGCCGGCCCATTGAACATGGGCTGGACTAGAGAAGCCGTATAGTGACGGGAGATCTATGAAGCCGTGGTGTGCCCTCCAAGTCAAGAATGTGCAGGATCTCTTTATCCCTTATTGTAATCTATCTCCGGTAACCCTAATCCTACCGGTGTCTATATAAACCAAGGGTTGTAGTCTTTAGGGCTAGAGCTATATTCATCACCTCATCACCTTAGGGTTTAGCTCATGCTGATCTCGAGGTAGATCTACTCTGTAACCATACTATACATCCAATACAATCAAGCAGGACGTAGGGTATTACCTCTTCGAGAGGGCCCGAACCTGGGTAAACATCGTGTTTATCGTCCCTTGTTCCCCATCGACCTTAGATCCACAACTCGGGACCCCCTACCCCGAGGTATGCCGGTTTAGACACCATCATTGGTGCTTTCATTGAGAGTTCTGCTGTGCGGTCGCCCAAAGGATCGATGGCTCGCCTGATCATAGGAGAGGGCATCGGATCCGGGGACTTCTTCGTCCCCGGACAACTCTTCGCGTTCGACAGCATCGTACTGCACGCCGACCCGACTGGTCATTTGGATTAGATTGACAACTTCGCTGCTGAACACCGAATTCGATTCGGGAATTTGGAATACATTGCGGACACGCGGGGCAATCTGGTCTTCGCCGGATTCACTACCCCCTTCCGCACCCTCGCAGGCCTCGCCATGCCCATTCTGGAGTCCCTCTCCGATCCGATCTACGGATCAGCCCTCACCCTCCGAACAGTTTCGGGCCAGGAGGGCTTCGCCTCAAGCGGGGGCCAGACTCCACCTTCGGCTGAATCCATCATGTCTGCAGAGGGCATATCCTCGGCCTTCGAGGCAGAATCAGGAGGCAGAAGCCAGGAGTCAATCTCGGCCGGACCGCTCCCTCAGAACGCTCCTCTGGCCTTGAGCCCTTATGACAAAGCGGCAGCCGATGGCCAGGGGTCACCCCCGGCCCAAAGCAGCTCGATCTCGAACCCCGGCGTGGAAACCACACACAAAAATCAAGGCCCGCCCTTGATCACCAGTGATGATCCGGATTCCCTCAAGGATTCGGCACCGCACCCCGAGTTCAGCTTCCCCTGTGGAAACCAAGGATCGGCAACCATCGCTATGTTAAATGAGGCGCAAGATCGAATCCAGAAAATGACCATCCAGGAGGACCTGCCCTCCGCCCACAGTCATCAACCCTTTGAGGCGTACCACAGGGAATTTTACGACCCACCCACCACCCACTTGGTAGCCACTGTCGACGACTTAACCGATATGCTAGATTATAATTCGAAAAACACCAAATACATGGATGAGGATGGCAGAGCCACGGCTAACACCGATGTCGCTCCCGCCGTCACTGGCCGCTGGTCGGCCACGTCCACCTACGATATTTACATGGTGGACACCCCAAGGGCGGCGATGGCACTCCCAAATAGGACCGAGACAAGCCCGGAGATAAGCCGCCTAAACACCGAAGGCAGCGCCGTCGATCAAATCCACGTCGAAGCCATGCGAGCAATGTGGACTCTGTGGAAAATGGCACCGTAAATAATACAGATGACCTCTCCTAAGCCGCAGCCAACGAACATCATCAGGATGACCCCGCGGGGCAGGAGGACCCGCTTGACCCAGAAAACCCCGACGACTCCGAAGATAGCAACTACCTCCCACTCTCTGAAGAGGAGGCCAGTCTCGGGGACGACGATTTCATCGTCCCCGAAGACCCACTAGGGCAGGAACGGTTCAAACGGAGGGTTTTAGCCACCGCCCGCAGCCTGAAGAAACAAAAACGTAGAATCAAGGCCGAACAGGACACCCTCAACGACCGATGGACCAAAGTCCTAGCCGCCGAAGAAGGGTATGGCCACGAACAACCAATCAAAAGTTATCCCAAGCGAAAACTACTGCCGCAGTTCGACGACGAGGCCATAGAGCCAACACATCCGACATATACCGAGCAGTCGGACTGCCCCCCTAGAGGGCAGGACAGAGAAGCTAGCGAGGCCGAGCACCCAGCCGCCCCACCTCGCCGTTACGGCAAGGATCAAGCGCGGCCCACCTATGAGTACAACCTCCGCCATGACCTAGATGCTCGAGGAGGCCATACCAGGTCCATTTATGGACCAGGAGGGATACTACGATCGGCTAACCCAGGATGATAGAATCCGGGAGCAACAGCGGACTCGAAGGGCCGAAGACCTCCGACGCGATGTAGCCCGAGTTCGGGGCGCCGCACACCCCTTGTGCTTCACAGAGAGGGTAATGCAACACCAATTCCCGGAAGGCTTCAAGCCTGTGAACATCGAATCATACGACGGGACCATGGACCTGGCCGTATGGATAGAAGATCTTGTCCTCCACATTCACATGGCGCGAGGAGACGACCTTCACGCCATTAAATATGTGCCACTAAAACTTAAAGGTCCGGCTCGACAGTGGTTGAATAGCCTTCTCGAAGACTCTATAGGCTGTTGGGAAGAGCTTGAGGACGCTTTTCGAGCGAACTTTCAGGGCACCTATGTCCGACCTCCGGACGCTGACGACCTAAATCGCATCACACAGCAGCCCGGAGAATCCGCCTGACAATTTTGGAACCGTTTCCTGACCAAGAAAAACTAGATTGTCGACTATCCGGATGCCAAAGCCTTGGCCGTGTTCAAGCATAGTGCTAAGGACGAATGGCTCGTAAGACAGCTCGGCCAGGACAAGCCAAGAACTATGGCAGCCCTTACTTCTCTCATGACCCGCTTTTGCGCTGGCGAAGACAGTTGGCTCGCTTGTAAAAACGCCAACCCCGACACACCCGGTACCTCCGAGGTTCGGGACGGAAATGGAAAGCCCCGATGTAGCAAGAGTAAATGACGCCACAATGATGGCGAGGGCGAGGATATGGCAGTAAATGCTGGATTCCGAAACCAAAAGTCCGGACCATGAAAGAAGGCCCCTAGAGGCAACAGCGATGGGCCGTCCAGACTAGACACAATTTTGGACAGGCCTTGCCAGATCCACGGCACATCAGAGAAGCCCGCCAACCACTCCAACCGTAACTGTTGGGTGATCAAGTAGGCCGGCAAACTCAAAGCCGAAGATCCGGGCAAAAGCCCACAAAGCAAGGACGATGACGACCCCCGCAGACTGAATAGTGGAGGCCAGAAACCCTTCCCTTCCGAGGTCAAGACGGTGAACATGATCTATGCAACCCGTATACCAAAGAAGGAGAAAAAGCGAGCGCTGCGAGACATATATTCCGTCGAACCCGTAGCGCCGAAGTTCAATCCATGGTCAGCCTGCCTGATCACCTTCGATCGCAGGGATCACCCGACCAGTATACGCCATGAGGGTCCGCAGCCTTAGTGCTCGACCCCATAATCGATAGATTCCACCTCACTAGAGTCCTAATGGACAGAGGTAGCAGCCTTAATCTAATATTCGAAAACACAGTGAGGAAGATGGGGATCGATTCGTCAAGGATCAAACCCAGTAAAACCACCTTCAAGGGGGTCATTCTAGGAGTGGAGGCCTGCTGCACAGGTGTTGTGACGCTTGAAGTAGTGTTCGGCTCTCCGGACAACTTCCGAAGCGAGGACTTGATATTCGACATTGCACCTTTTCGCAGTGGCTATCACGCCTTCCTCGGTCGAATGTCGTTCGCTAAATTCAATGTTGTCCCGCACTACGCGTAACTCAAGTTAAAGATGCCCGGTCCTTCGGGCATCATAACTATCAACGGTAATACAGAACGCTCATTCCGAACCAAAGAGCACACTGCGGCCCTCGCGGCCGAAGACCAAATCGGCCCATACAGGTCCCGATGCCGACCCGCCGTAAAGGCCGGCGAAAACAGTAAACAGGTTTGAACCCGTTCCCCGTCATGGGAACCCGCATGCATTCGCCGCAAATAGGGATGCGCGCCCCACGGCACGCCCACATTATTCGCGCTCCACGTGCCTCGCCAGCACAATTTCGCACTCAAAATACCATGGGCAGCCGTGAGGCATATATAAACAAACCCGAAGCATATGTTCGGCTAACCCGAACTTCGGAATTACCTTGTCTTCGGACAACCCGGGGACCCATTCCGGAACCCCCCCCCCCCAAGCACAAAGCTTCATCGGCAGGATCCTCACCCCTCAAGGTCTCATCGAAGGTCCCAACCCCCACCTCTCAGAAGCAAAGGCGTAGACATGCAGCAGGGCAAAGTGGAGGCTTCGACTCATGTGTCAAGGCCCTGCGTAAACCTTTACTCTGTAAAACTTTTTCCTTTTTTACAAATAATGCCTTCGCAGTTCGAATTGTACGGTTAGACGTCTTGAGCCTACAAGAAATAATAAAAGCGCCCTTTATGGTGTTCAGTTATCCACATCTTACGATTGTCTATTTCCATTTTGATTCTCCCCTCGCTCTTCGAACAGCCCGGCATGAAAATATGATCAGTTAACTAACCTAGAGCTCGATTTTTCATATCAGCTCGGCACCCCAAGTCCGACACTGCTTCCCGCAGAGTGTTCAGCGTCTCGGATATTGCACTATATGCATCAAGTTCTGAACTATGTCTTAGGTAAATAGTTGGGTTGCCCGGCTCCTGTGCTTGCCCCTTATGTTCCGCACGTCCGGCTAAGAGGGCAAAGGGAGAACCCCTGCGATTGTACTTCTGGGTCGCCCGGTCAAGTACCTCAGGAGGAGAAAGCTGAAAACTGACCGTCATAGTAAGCGCGAGCTGATCAGCGATCCGATGACGAGGTTTGACTCTAAAAATCGTTGGCAATTTTGCCGTGTCACACGAAGGGTTCGTCTTAACACAAACCACGTGATCGGAAAGGGTAGGAATTTGCCCCCAAGTACATCACAAAACACAGGGGGCTAGTCCTTAGCCCCCACCGTCAAGCTCCTAAGGATAAGTGAAAGCAATAAAACCGAATAGTCTGATTGCCTATTTTTGCTCACGCACTACCGCCTCCGGGTACCAAGACGTTGGATAAGGGTAATAGCGTGGAGACAAAACACCCCTCATGACATTCACCTGGGGGCTGAAGCCGATGACTGGTAGCTTTCATATTAAACATATGGCCGAATATGAGTCAAAATTAAAATCATGACACTATAAAATAAGTCAGGCGGACACATCATAATGCATAAGGTCCAATCGGTAACACTCAATACAATCATTCAAACATTACATCTTTTGAACGCTGGCCCTCTATCGCCCGCGTGCCATTCATCACCTGCGCAAAGTATTGCTCAGGGCGGCGATGCTCTTTTCCCTTGGGCGGAGGACCAGTGGCCATGTCCATTGGATTAATTTTTGGCCAATGCACCATGGTCTTCGCAAACGCAAGCCTCGCCGCCTCAAGGCATGCTGAGCGCTTCATGGTGTCAATACGGAGTGGTGCCTCCCGCAGCTTCTGCACAAGGCCGGAGTAGGTGTCCGGAATGGGCTCGGCGGGCCACAGACTAACACAGAGGTCCTTCACGGCTAGCTCGGACATCCGATGCATCTCCATCAGCTGCTTCATTTGATCGCTGAGGAGGGGAGGATGCTCGAAATCCGGAAACTATGAACAGAAGAGCCGCTGCGTGGAGTCCTCCTCGTGAGCGGCATAATGCTCTTTGGCGGCCACCACATTCTTCGGAAGCTCCACGAAGACGCCTGCGGAGCGCCAGACCCACGTCAGCAGGGCGAACCTGTTGCCTCCGAACACACTCTGCAGTAAGTATTTCTTACCATTTGCAATTTGCCCGACTTGGCGGAGCTCTTCCCGGACACCTCACGCTTCAGTCCTCGCCTCCTGGAGCTCCTTCTCTGCCTTGGACAGCTGGGAGGATCGCTCCCCCTGTTCCTTCTCAATGGCTTCAAGCTTCTTGACGGCATCCTGGAGCTCCACTTGCACCTCGGTTACCCGAGCCTCGTGCTACTCACCAGCAAACTTGGCCTGCTCGAGCTCGGCCACAGCCTTGTCAGCGGCCATCTTCTTGGTAGCCGCCTCTGCCTCGGCTTTCTTCAAAGCCTCTCTCAAGCCCTCGACTTCGGTGGCGGCAGCTGCAAGATAATCACAATAAAATATCAGCATACAGTTCGGATCGTCAATATCCGGCATCAAGCAGTTGTACACCTTATCAAAGGGCTTACCTTGCGCCTCATCAAGCCGTTTGTTGACAAGGTCCAGCTCTTTATCAGAACACTTGACCTTCCGATCCATCTCCTCCAGTGCTGCAGCATTAGCAGTTGCGGCCAGAGAAGACGCGTGTGACATTAAAAAATTCACACCATTTCAGATAATGGCCTGTAGAACGAGATCCTCCGCAAGTTTTCTTCGCAAACCTTGCAGAGTCTCGGGGGCTACTACAGATATGGCATACTTAAACTAAGCACTAAATCCAATTTATGAGGAAAGGGCATTACTTGACTTACCTCAAAGCCTGTTAGCAGGCCTTGAACAGCGTCGTTCAGTCCGGAATGAAGGGACCGAACACCCTGTATAAACGCACTCATAAGAGTGCGGTGCTCGGCGACGACGGTAGAGTTGTTCACCAACTCCGCCGGTGCGTCCAGCCAGCCCACCGCCACCCGAGTGGAGGTGTTCAGTGTGGGCGTCAGGCCCCCAGCACCTTCCCCATTGAAAGGAGGTATTGGCTCCCGTAGGGGCTCGGGAACCGAATTCGGCAGAGGTTCGGATGATTCGGATCCCGTCCCTGTGGTAGCCAGGAGGGATGCATCCCCCTGGTCTTCAACGACTGAGGCATCGGCGTCGGCCATGGTGGCATCGACCTCCTCCCCTGTGTTCGGAGGAGGAGGGGTCTTTCATGACACCACCTCCCCAACTTCTTCGGGGATTAGAGGAGGTGCGGAACGTGAGCCATTGTCCGCCAGTTCGGCGGGCAGGGACGTCCCCGAAGAGGTCTCCTTGGCGGGGTGGCCATGCAGAGGGCTGCACCACCAGAAAAACAATCAATCTACGTTCTACCAGGGACTACTAAAAGGATAAAGCAATTGAAAATGTCGCAATATGTACCTGGCCGCTTGGGGCTTGACCCTGGGTTCCTTCTCCGGAACCTTTTCGAACGCTTCGGACTCCTCGTCCGAGTCCGAGCTGTCGGACAGGACCAGCTTGGGCCGGCACTGTCTCTTCTGGGCCTGAGGAGGTTGAACCTCCTGACGTTGCTGGACGCCGCCCTCTTCTTAGGGTGCGAGGAGGCGCTTTCCTCCTCGTCCTCGTCCCCCTCCTGTGCGGACTGGGCCACGGTGTCTCTGGACCTGTTGTCTGGATGGGCTTTGCGATGGAGGCCCTCTCGGACCTCCGGCACCTCCGTCTTCTTGCCCTTCTTGTTGGGCGCCTTGTAAGGCACCATGACCAACAACTTCTCTAGCTGCTCGAATCGGGGCCCTTCTGGCAGCGGTGCTGGGCCGCTGATCTTCTTGGCCTTGGCAAGCCAGCCCTGTAAAATCCACATAAAGAGGTTCAGATCAAATCGTGTGGTGCTAATATTCAGATTCATAATAAGACAAGTGACCCTCACCTTCCTCGGAGGGTTCGCAGCGTCGATGCAGACTGTTGTAGCTCCCCCTTTATAGGCTGTTGACAAGCCATGAGTTCCTTTTTTCACGTCGTTGGCTTCTCCACTTCCAGATACGCTCGCAATGTTATGCGCGGGGTGGATAATTGAAATCATTGATCATATCCCTTGAAAGGCGGGGCACGATCCCTGCCTCGATGAGACGTGTCAAGCGTGGGTGGGCCTCAAACCACACCCCGAGTAATACCAACCGCTCGGCGTTATGGCCGGAGGCGACTCTGCGTTGAAAGAGAGAAAGTTGTCAGATGAAGGCACTGTTTACACTTGAACGGTTTTTTGTTATTGCCTTCGTTGTTAAGTAAAACTGCCATTTTAGATTCCGGACATCACTTGGCTCCGAACATGAACAAAGCATACTGAAGAACTCGCCTCGCAAGCCGAACACTATGGACTGAGTGGATGCCGGATACAAGCCTTGGCGTTGGAGGCAAGTTCGGGGGCTACTGAGGGAGTCATGGACTAAGGGGTCCTCGGGGTGCCGGCCCATTGAACATGGGCCGGACTGGAGAATCCATATAGTGATGGGAGATCTTTGAAGCTGTGGTGTGCCCTCCAAGTCAAGAATGTGCAGGATCTCTTTATCCCTTATTGTAATCTATCTCCGGTAACCCTAACCCTACCGGTGTCTATATAAACCGAGGGTTGTAGTCTTTAGGGCTAGAGCTATATTCATCACCTCATCACCTTAGGGTTTAGCTCATGCTGATCTTGAGGTAGATCTACTCTGTAACCATACTATACATCCAATACAATCAAGCAGGATGTAGCGTATTACCTCTTCGAGAGGGCCCGAACCTGGGTAAACATCGTGTTCATCGTCCCTTGTTCCCCATCGACCTTAGATCCACAGCTCGGGACCCCCTACCCTGAGGTCTGCCGGTTTTGACACCGACAGCGCAAGTGAGAGGGGTTTAGGGTTTTGAATTAAAAAAATCAATAAAACCATAAATGATTCATTATGGAGTGACTAAGAAGGATCTGAACTTACCTTTTCATTTTCATATTTTAAGCGTGTTTTCTAATGGTTCTCTATAAAAGCATAACCAATTTAAAAAATCAAGAAATGGACATTAATTCAATAAATATTGAGACTTCAAATGGACATTATATAGATTGAATAGGTCTTAATAAAAATTATTTGGCTCATTTAGACAAGTTGAAAAAAAAACTTGATTACAAATTGGGTTGTTTACCCTAGCTTCGGAGCTCATTTTGAGCATTTGGAGCTTCGGAGCTCATTTTGAGCATTTGGAGCTTCAGAGATCATTTGGAGCTTAGGATCTCATTTTGGAGCAAATGTATAATAGTTCAGAAAATATTGCAACATCACACATAGAGCAATGAACTTCAAATGTTGGTTCAAATTCAAAATTTGCCTCAAATTTGAATTCTACCACAAATTTGACATCAAATTTTGCCTCAAATTTGAATTCTACCACAAATTTGACACCTTACAAGTTTTCACACTAGTTGAAAGTTCAAATTCAAATATTTGACTTGCTCCATGTGTTCAAAGATGGCTTAACTCTCTTGCTCTTGGTTTCCCTAGCTGGCATATTCTGCGGCTTTGTCTTCTTCCTTTTGATCTTCACTTGGGATAGCTGCTCCTGGTTCCTGAGCACTTGATTACCAGTTGACGGTCATCAGTCGGTTCCATAATCTTTAAAGGAACGACATGAACCATGTCTTGCTCCTCTCTTATAGCTTTAAAACCATCATAAGCCATGGCTTCAAACTCTGCATCAGATGATGGTTCAACAAAAGTTTCTTCCTCTCTAGGCCTTTTCTTTCCTTTTTATTCACCTATCCTAGAGTTGTGTCAAACAGAAATAAGATTGGGGATAAGAAATCAATAAAAAAGAGAACAAATGCATACAAAAAAGGGAAGGCTGCACACATACCAAGATGCCGGTGCTTCTACTGCACACATACCAAGATGCCGGTGCTTCTCCTCTGCTGCTGCATTTTGCTCTGCATTTGCTGCAGCCCATTGTTCCTCTTCTCCAAATGATGCATCCACTGGATTGGTACAAAGCCGTGCAATGTGCCCAAGTGTTCCACATTTTTTGCACTTACGCTGTCTTTTTACAAGACCCTCTTCACCTGCTATTATCCTGTTCTTCCTTGGTCTTCCTGGTGGTCTAGTAAGTACATGAGAACATAGTTTGAACCCTGGATCTACTCTGTTCCATTGGTCTTTTCCCAAGAGTGCAGGTACATTGTCAGCATAAGCAGCCCTAAATTTGGCAACAGAGAAATATTCGGAGCAATACTGATCAACTTCACCATCTTCACCCCCGATAACAGTCATGAGATGTAGGGCATGTATGCATGGCTTCCCACGGATATACCATTGCCTACAAATGCATTCCCTAGTTGCTAGGTTCACTGGATACCTCCATTCCCTATTTTTAGTGTCAGTATATGTTACCTCAGCCTCGTATGTCGATGGTCGAATGCATTTCATCTTCAGTCCTCTTGCCTTGGCATGCAATGCCTTAATCAGAGATGGGAGCATAAAATGGCCAACGTATTGTGTTTCTGCAATTCTTTTACGAAGAGCTATCTTTATCATGATCATCTGCCTTATCTTATCAAATGCTTGCCATAACAATAGCCCTTTCACTGACTTGACCTTTGCATTGAAGCACTCTGCAAGGTTACTGGTCACATAGTCTACTTTGCAGATTTCATTGAATTTGCTTCTTGACCACACCATTCCATGATGTGCTTCCAAGTACTCCTTCACCTCAGGACTGTGAGCATACAACACTCTCAAATGGTGCTCATGCTTCCTCAAGCTGCATGTGTATGATGCTGGCCATAGGTTCTCATCGTAAACTTTACCTTTGAATTTCTTTTTAAATTTTTGCGCTAGGTGTTGCACACATTCCCTATGCTCTGCTCCAGGGAATACAATTCCTACTACAGTCTCTAAACCCTTGCAAGCATCTGTATGTATAGCTAAACCTGGGGGTGCACCTATAATGTTGCGCAACTGCTGCAGAAAACAGACCCAACTTTCCTCGGAGTCTGCCTCCAACACACCAAATGCAACTGGGAATGGCCAGTTGTGTCCATCAACTGCAGAAGCTGCTACTAGCTGTCCTCTCCATCTTCCATTCAAAGCAGTTGTGTCGAAAGCCAAATAGGGTCTGCAACTGATGTTGGCTTGAACTATGTCGGTATTTCCCCAAAGAGGAAGGGATGATGCAGCACATCAACCGTAGGTATTTCCCTCAGTGATGAGACCAAGGTTATCGAACCAGTAGGAGAACCAAGCAACACTACGTAAACAGCACCTGCACACAAAGAACAAATACTTGCAACCTGACATGTTAAAGGGGTTGTCAATCCCTTTCAGGTAACGGCGCCAGAAATTGGCAAACGGACGGGAGATAAATTGTAGTAGATTGGATAAATAGATCGCGAATAAAATAAAGTGAAGCAAAATATTCTTGGGATTTTTAGAAATATAGATCTGAAAATAAAAGTGGCAAATTAATAAAAAGGCAAATAGCAAAATAGATCTGAAAATATATGATGAGAAAATAGACCCGGGGGCCGTAGATTTCACTAGTGGCTTCTCTCGAGAAAAATAGCATACGGTGGGTAAACAAATTACTGTTGGGCAATTGATAGAACTTCAAATAATTATGACGATATCCAGGCAATGATCATTATATAGGCATCACGTCCAAGATTAGTAGACCGACTCCTGCCTGCATCTACTACTATTACTCCACACATCGACCGCTATCCAGCATGCATCTAGTGTATTAAGTTCATGGAGAAACGGAGTAATGCAATAAGAACGATGACATGATGTAGACAAGATCTATTTATGTAGAAATAGACCCAATCTTTTTATCCTTAATAGCAACGATACATACGTGTCGGTTCCCCTTCTGTCACTGGGATCAAGCACCGTAAGATCGAACCCATCACAAAGCACCTCTTCCCATGGCAAGAAAAATCGATCTAGTTGGCCTAACTAAACCAAAGATTCAAAGAAGAAATACGAGGCTATAAGTAATCATGCATATAAGAGATCAAAAGACTCAAATAACTTTCATGGATAAAAACATAGATCTGATCATAAACTCAAAGTTCATCAGATCCCAACAAACACACCGCAAAAAGAGTAACATCAAATAGATCTCCAAGAGACCATTGTATTGAGAATCAAAAGAGAGAGAGGAAGCCATCTAGCTACTGCCTACGGACCCGTAGGTCTACAATGAACTACTCACGCATCATCGGAGAGGCACCAATGAGGATGATGAAACCCTCCATGATGATGTCTAGATTGGATTTGTGGTTTCTGGAACTTGCGGCGGCTGGAATTGATTTTCGTCGACTCCCCTAGGGTTTCTGGAATATTGGGGTATTGATAGAGCAAAGAGGGTGTGCGGGAGGTGGACGAGGTGGGCACAACCCACCTAGGCGCGCCTGGGCCCCCAGGCGCGCCCTGGTGGGTTGTGCTCCCCTCGGAGCCCCCCTCAGGTACTTTCTTGGCCCAACTTGTGTCTTCTGGTCCAGAAAAAATCACCAAAAAGTTTCGCTGCGTTTGGACTCCGTTTGGTATTGATTTCCTACGAAGTAAAAAACAAGCAAAAAACAACAACTGGCACTAGGCACTATGTCAATAGGTTAGTCCCAAAAAATGATATAAAGTTGCTATAAAATGATTGTAAAACATCCAAGAATGATAATATAACAGCATGGAACAATCAAAAATTATAGATACATTGGAGACGTATCAGCATCCCCAAGCTTAATTCCTGCTCGTCCTCGAGTAGGTAAATGATAAAAACAGAATTTTTGATGTGGAATGTTGCCTAACATGTTCATCACATATTCTTTTCTTTGTAGCATGGACATTTGGACTTTTATATGATTCAAAGCAATAGTCTAGTTTTAACATGAAGATTTCAATACTCAAGCATATCAACAAGCAACCATGTCTTTCAAAATATCAACACTAAAGCAAGTTATCCCTATCCCATGTTGCTCAATCATTGATCCATTCATGAAACACACTCGCATATTAGCTACACCCAATGCTCAAGTACGATCATAGTGCCCCTTAGTTGGTGCTTTATAAGAGAAGATGGAGACTCAAAATAAAAATTGCATAAAGTAAAAGAAAGGCCCTTCGCAGAGGGAAGTAGGGATTTGTAGAGGTGCCAGAGCTCAAAGCGAAAAATGTAGAGATAAAACATTTTGGGTGGCATGCTTTTCCTGTCAACGAAAATGATCGAGTAGTTCCCAATACTTTCCATGCTAGATATATCATAGGCGGTTCCCAAACAGAAAATAAAGTTTATTCCTTTTTCCACCATACTTTCACTTTGCATGGCTAGTCGTATCCACGGGTGCCCTCCATACCAACACTTTCCAACTTGGGTCTTCTGGTCCAGAAAAAATCACCAAAATGTTTCACTGCGTTTGGACTCCGTTTGGTATTGATTTCCTGCGAAGTAAAAAACAAGCAAAAAACAGCAACTGGCACTGGGCACTATGTCAATAGGTTAGTCCCAAAAAATGATATAAAGTTGCTATAAAATGATTGTAAAACATCCAAGAATAATAATATAATAGCATGGAACAATCAAAACTTATAGAAACGTTGGAGACGTATCAGCAACCATCCAGAAACCCCTGCCAGCAAGCCATGAAACGAACAAAAGCCCTCCTGAAGCACTCCGTCTCAAATGAGTTCCCTCTTATTTTGTATGAAACTGTATGCTTGTTAATCTCGATAACACTCCGTGGACTAGCCTTCTCCACTTCAGCGTTGTAAGTGTAAAGCAACTGAAAACTCTCATTCCATGGACCATTTATCTTGTCAAGAGCCATTTCCCTACCATAAAAAATCCTCATGTAAGGTATATCAATTTTGTACTTCTCCAAAAGCTTCCCATGGAGTGTTGTTGGACCAAGTGTTGGTGTTTCTCTCAGCCAATCCAAGATTGCATCTGCCACCAACCTAGTCTTTACTAGCTTTGTTTTGGTCTTTCCCCCTCCCCCTTGATACGTCTCCATCGTATCTACTTTTCCTAATGCTTTTGCTCTTGTTTTGGACTCTAATTTGCATGATTTGAATGAAACTAACCCGGACTGACACTGTTTTCAGCAGAACTACCATGTGTTGTTTTTTGTGTAGAAATAAAAGTTCTCGGATTTGGATGAAACTTTTTGGGGATTTATTTCAGAATAAATAAAAAATACTAGAGCCAAGAACAACCGGAGGGGTTGCCCTGACTGGCCACGATACTCCAGGGCACGCCACCCCTTCCAGGCGTGCCCTGGTGGGTTGTGGGGCCCACGTGGCCCCTCTGACCCTAATTCCAACTCCATAAATACCTATTTTTGGAGAAAAAATAAGAGAGAAAGTTTTATCGTGTTTCATGATACGGAGCCGCCGCCACCTTCTGTTCTTCATCGGGAGGCCAGATCTGGAGCCCGTTCGGGGCTCCGGATAGTGGAATCTTCGGTCTTCGTCATCACCAACCCTCCTTCATCACCAATTCCATGATGCTCACCACCGGGAGTGAGTAATTCCTTCGTAGGCTCGCTGGTCGGTGAGGAGTTGGATGAGATTCATCAAGTAGTCGAGTTAGTTTTGTTAGGGCTTGATCCCTAGTATTCACTATGTTCTGAGATTGATGTTGCTATGACTTTGCCATGCTTAATGCTTGTCACTAGGGCCCGAGTGCCATGAATTCAGATCTGAACCGTTTATGTGTCCACCATTATATCTATGTTCTAGATCCGATCTTGCAAGTCATATGCACCTATTATGTGTTATGATCCGTAAACCCCAGTGTGACAGTAATCGGGATACTTTCCGGTGATGCCCGTAGTTTGAGGAGTTCATGTATTCACTATTTTTTATTGCTTTGTTCTGGTTCTCTATTAAAAGGAGGCCTTAATATCCCTTAGTTTCCTTATGGACCCCACTGCCACAAGAGGGTAGGACAAAAGATGTCATGCAAGTTCTTTTCCATAAGCACGTATGACTATTTACGTAATACATGCCTACATTATATTTATGAACTGGAGCTAGTTCTGTGTCGCCCTAGGTTATGATTGTTATATGATGAATATTATCCAACGAATTCACCGATCCAATGCCTACGAGTTTTCCACATATTGTTCTTTCTAAGTTACTATTGCTATTGCTACTGTTACAACTGCTACAAAATCATTGCTACCATGTTACCGTTACTATTACTGTTGTTGCTGCTATCAAACTATCATATTATTGTGCTACTGATCACTTTGCTGCAGATATTTAATCTGTAGGTGTGGTTGAATTGACAACTCAACTGCTAATACTTACTAATATTCTTTGGCTCCCCTTGTGTCGAATCTATAAATTTGGGTTGAATACTCTACCCTCGAAAACTGTTGCGATCCCCTATTCTTGTGGGTTATCAAGACCTTTTTCTGGCACTGTTGCAGGGGAGCATAGCTATATTTGTTGTGTCACTTGGGATTATTATCTATTTATCACTATGAAGAATCTGAAAGATCCAAGAACCAAGATTGTTCCCTCTAAGACGAGGGGAGGTAAGGAATTGCCATCTATCTCTACACTTGATTCACCTTCTATTTTGAGTAGACTTGCAACGCCATCACATGCTATTAATCCTGATATGTCGCAAGTTTTTGATGATGCTACTTCTACTATGAATGATAATTATGATGATGCTAGTACCTTGCTTGATGATAATGTGCCACTGGGTGAATTTCTTGATGAACAAATTGCTAGAGCTAAAGATATTGAGAATACTGAAACTGATGAAATTATTGAAACTGATGAAGTCTTCGAAACTGAGAATTATGAAATACCTATTAGACCTAGCTCTCCTAGATTTGAAATGCCTAAGATACCTGAGGGTTATGTTATGGATGAGGAGATAGATAGAGACTTTCTTGCCTGCAATGATAGGGATGATCTTAAGAAATTATTATGCAAACTGAAAGAAAAATCTTTGAATGCTATAATGAAATGTGCTCCTAAGTTTGCTACTTCACCTATCTTTGTTACTAATAAGAATTATGAATTCTCTGTCGACCCAGAGTTAATTACTTTGGTTGAATCTGATCCTTTCCATGGCTATGAAACTGAAACTGTTGTGGCACATCTTACTAAACTAAATGATATAGCCACCCTTTTTGCTCATGATGAGAAAATTCGCTACTATTATATTCTCAAGTTATTTCTGTTCTCATTAAAGAGTGATGCTAAGATATGGTACAATACTCTGGCTCCTGGTTGTGTGCGTAGTCCCCAAGATAAGATTTATTACTTCTCCGGAAAATATTTTACTGCTCATAAGAAACAAGCTGCCTTACAGGAAATATTTAACTTTGCGCAAATTGAAGAAGAGAGTCTCCCACAAGCTTGGGGGATGCTTCTCCAATTTCTTAATGCTTTGCTAGATCATCCTCTTAAGAAAAATGAAATACTTGATATCTTCTATAATGGACTAACCGATGCTTCTAGGGACTTCCTAGATAGTTGTGCTGGTTGTGTTTTCAGGGAACAGACTATTGAAGAAGCTGAGGAATTATTGAATAATATATTGAAAAATTATGATGATTGGACTCTTCCTGAACCACCTCCTAAACCCACTCCGAAGAAGAGGGGTATCTTATTTCTTAGTCCCAAAGATATGCAAGAGGCAAAGAAATGTATGAAGGAAAAGGGTATTAAAGCTGAAGATGTTAAGAATTTACCACCTATTGACGAAATACATGGACTTGATACGACACCACCACAGGTGGTAGAGGTAAATTCTTTCATAAAGTTTGATGAAAGTGACATCCCTTACAATAAACATCCTAGTCAATGCCTTTATGAATTTGATAATTACATTATGAAACAAGATCACTTCAATGCAAATGTTATGAAACAATTAAAATACAATTCTGATATGATTGCTCGCATGAGTGACTTGTTATTTAGAATCACTAATGATGTTAGAGGTGGAGGAAAACATGCCTCAATGGTTCAAACTCAGTTAGAACAAGTTGCTAAATATCAAAGAGAATTACTAAATGAAATGAATAATAGTATGATTGATTTTGCTGTTAGAGTAGCAACTAGAGGAGGCAAAATGACTCAGGAACCACTTTATCCTGAGGGACACCCTAAAAGAATTGAAAAAGACACTCAAAGAATTAACATTGATGCACCTAGTCCTTCTAAAAAGAAAAAGAAAAATGATAGACTTTGCATACCTCTAGTGAACCTGAAATAGAAAATCCTCCTGAGGATACTAATGATGTCTCTATCTCTGATGTTGAAACTGAATCTGGTAATGAACATTCATCTAGTGATAATGAAAATGATACTGATGATGTTCATGTAGACACTCAACCTGATAACGATAAAGAACGAGATAATGATGTTGAGATAGAACTTGTTGTTGATCTTGATAACCCACAACCTAAAAATAAATGATATAATAAAATAGACTTTATTGCTAGAAAACATGGTAAAGAAAGAGAACCATGGGTTCAAAAACCCATGCCCTTTCCATCAAAACCATCTAAGAAAAAAGACGATGAAGAATTTGAACGCTTTGCTGAAATGCTGAGGCTAGTCTTTTTGCGCACTCGCTTGACTGATATTTTAAAGATGGCCCCTTATGCTAAATACATGAAAGAGATTGTCACTAACAAAAGAAAGATACCTGAAGCTGAAATCTCCACTATGCTTGCTAATTATTCTTTTAAGAATGGATTACCTAAAAAACTTGGAGACATGGGGATACCAACTATACCTTGCTCCATCAAAAGAAATTATGTCAAAACTGCTTTGTGTGATTTAGGAGCTGGTGTTAGTGTTATGCCTTTCTCTTTATATAAAAGAGTTGTTTTGAATAAACTCACACCTACTGAAATATCATTGCAAATGGCTGACAAATCAACTGCCATACCCATCAGTATTTGTGAAGATATGCCCGTTGTTGTTGCAAATGTTACTATCTTAACAGACTTTGTTATACTTGAGATGCCCGAGGACGACAACATGTCGATTATCCTTGGTAGACCCTTTCTGAATACTGCAGGGGCTGTTATTGATTGCAAGAAAAGCAAAGTCACTTTTCATATCAATGGTAATGAGCATACGATGCACTTTCCGAAGAAACAATTTCAAGTGAATGGTATTAATGTTATTGAAAAATCTCCGACAATTACTATTGGAAGTTTTCAACTACCTTTACCTACTGCCAAAAACAAATATGATATACTCATTTTTGGGGATATGCACATCCTCGTTGAGGTAACTTAGTGTTTTACGAAAGTTCTTCAGTTTCATGCTAATCGAAAGTAGTTGTTAATAAGACTTGATCAACCTTATTGATGGATCATTTTTGAGAGGTATGAAGTTGATGAGTTTAGTAGGCACAACCTTCTGCTCCCACCTTTTGTTTTTTTAGTTAAATAAAATGAAATGCCATGTTTACCCTGTTTTCTGATTTGTCCGTACAGTAAAAAATGATCCAAAAATAAAAGTTCTTAGAATGCCCAAAAAATTTAACAGGATTTTTTTCTGAATGTTTTAGAATTTCTGGTACAAATAACACCAGAGGGGGGTGCACCTGGTGTCCATAAGACACCAGGGCACGCCAACAACCCCAGGCGCACCCTGGTGGGTTGTGGTCCCCACATGGGCCCCTCACTTATCTCTTTAGCCCATGTCATCTCTTAGCCCCAGAAAAAATCACCATAGCTCTCTCTCTCTCTCGTGTTCCTGCTCTCAAACCCGCGAATTTCGATCTCTTTGCTCGAAGCTCTATTTCTGAAACTGTTTTGGGGGATTGCTACTTGGTATGTGACTCCTCCACTGCTCCAATTAGTTTTTGCTTTAGTGGTTTATATTTTGAATAATTAGCTACTCTTGGTATTGCTGTAAATGGGCTTTCATGTTGAATTCTTAGAGTTCTAAGTAGTTTGAATGCTTGATATGGCCTCTAGGCATCCTTATGAGTAGTTGCTATCAATCTTATGAAGTTTTGTTGACAAAATTTTTGTGGACTAAAATTTTTAGAATTTTATTTATAGGAATAAGATGAGTATCTTCAGAAAGTTCTCCTCCAAGAAGAATGCTAAGGGAGTCATCGGACAATGACCTCAACACTCCGAGAACGGCGGAGGTGCGGCCGTGCGAATGGCCGCATAATGCCTTCATGGATGAGGCCGGGTTCCATCAAGAGTTTACCCAATTCATTGCAAATGCCGGGCTGACCGACTTCCTCACAGCTGAGTGTGACCAACACCATCTCCTTACAAATTCCTTTGTGCAAAATTTTCATTTTCTGAGTAGGAACAATCCTCCCGAGGTGCGGTTCAATTTATACGCTGAAACCCGTCAGATACCGCTCACTGACTTTTATGACATTTGTTTGATCCCTTCTGATGGGGAATTAAGGGTGCCTAGACCGACCGAGTTTGAGGACTTTCTCCTCACTTTGATAGTGGGGGATGAGAGAGGCGTGTCGAATGCCACTGTCACTAGTTTGCAGTTTCCTTCTGTGCATTACTTTGCTTTATTCATCGTGAAGTGTTTAACTGCTAGGGAGAAGGTCGGTGCACTTAGTGCACCCGACCTCGCCATTTTATGCCGTGCACTACATAATGATCACACCTTTAGCCTATGGGCCATTGTGGCACGTCGTCTGCACCTTAACAAAACTGAGGGCAAAATTCATGGTGGTATTTATGCCACTCGCTTAGCGAGTCATTTTGATGTTCAGATACGCCAACATGATTATCCTTTGCCCCGAGTTTATCTAAATCACCAAGTGATGGAGGACCACCAGTTGATTGATGCCGTTGATTCATTTCATAACATTTGGTACAACTTGGTTTTCAGTGTGGAAACCCGTGATATTATCCCATTGCCTGCACCTGCTTTATTTGATTCTATTGCCAGGGGTGGATACAAGGTCATGCCAGAGGACATCATTGCCTACCAGAACGACCAGGCAGTAGTAGAGTAGGACCCCCAGGAGTGGGACGCTCAAGTGCCGCCGCCACAGCACTTCCACATGAATCCGGACGGCTACTACGAGTGGTGATTACCAAGCAAGGCCAAAAGCCTAAGCTAGGGGGAGTACGTATTTCCACCGACATTATATTCATGTTCACACATTTCATTCCAGTTGTCGATGCCCACACTTTTTCATTGCATTATCCATGCTAGAATTATTTTCTTGCTTTCTTCTTGTGTGTTTGAAAAACATTGAGAAAACCAAAAAATATTTCTCGCCTCTTTTCAACTTTTCTTTCTAGTTTAAATTAGTTGTAGTATTAAAAGAAAACCCAAAAAGATTTCTCTATTCTTCTTTTTCTTGTTGGGAGCTTTCCCGTGTAAATAGTTTTTCTTGTTTTTGTTTTTCTTTCTTTAATTTGCTTTCTTCAAGAAAAACTAAAAACTCCAGAAATATTTCAGTGTGTTTCTCTGAAATTCTTTTCTTCTTATTGAGTCATACCAAGGAGAAGACCACGATGAAAATGTTGAGTGGCTGTCATATACATTGATCTAAAAAATAGCCCACATTACCTTGTCTTCTCCTTTTGAATAAAATCCTTGCAGATTCCAGCTTGGTCCACGGCACTCTTGCACTATTATTATTTTCATATCGTTCTGTTGTGCAAGTGAAAGGCAATAATGACGATATTTGATGAAGTGACTGTGGCAGAGAGAAGCGGGTATGAACTCAACTTGTTTTTGTTTTTGTAAATATGTTTAACCTAGTATACATGATTCAGCATATTATGATCAAACATGTTTGCAATGACAATTAGAGATTATAGTTGCTCATGCGATGCTTAAGTAGCTAGGAGTGAATAATGATTTATCTTGGGTGTCAACATGCATTAAAATAATTGTGATATAGTATCATGACATGGTATGCTCCTCTGAATGTTTCAAGTGGCTTTACTTGGCACAAATTCACACATGTAGTTGAATCAAAACCAACATAGCCTCTATGATATTTATGTTCATGGTGTTCATGTCCTACTCATGCTAGTACTCAATGTTGATTATTCATAAAGCATGTTCATGACCGTTTTCGCCCTCTAGCTGGCCGCTTCTCAACCTATTTGCTAGCCTTCACCTGTACTAAGCGGGAATACTGCTTGTGCATCAAAATCCTTAAACCAAAGTTATTCTAGATGATTTCACCATATCTACCTATATACGGTATTACCCTGCCGTTCCAAGTAAATTTGCATGTGACACCTCTAAAAATTTTAAATGAACATCTATTTTGTGTGCCTGGGCCGCTCATGGAGCGATAGGGGGCGGTCAGTATCTTCCATGCTAAGCGGGTTATTCTCATGATGAGTGTTTATTCACTCGTCCTTGGACGAGAGGTGCGGTAATAGGGATGCCCAGTCCCGAAATAAAAAATTGCAAATAATTAAACAAAACTCCCCCAGGACTGTTGTTGGTATGGACGGTATCCGTGGATTTGGCTAGCCGTGGAGTGTTTTTGTTGGAGGAGGGGGAGTAAACCTTTACTTTTACCACTTGGGAACCGCCGCTAATGTGTTTAGCATGAAAGATATTGATAACTCTTGGTCGTAACGTTGACAGGAAGGGTGCACCTCCCAAAATTATATTTATCTCTGTTTTAAGCTTTGAGCCCTGGCACCTATGCAAATCACTGCTTCCCTCTGCGTAGGGACTATCTATTTAATTTTTATGTTGAGTCATCACCTTCTCAAACAAGCGCCAGACCTAAGAGCACTATTGTCATCCTGATGCATTGTGTATAGTTAATGTTGATTGCATCATGACTGGATCTTTTCTACCATGAATTGCAATGTTTAGTCACTGCTTGAACTTTGGAGGTGCTCTACATTATGTTTTGCGGTCTCAGAAAGGGCTAGCGAGATACCCCTGTTTCCATATTGTATCATGATTGTTTTGACAAAGTTTTGGCATTTGAGATATCTTATTATTGCTCGCTAGTTGATTATGCCATTGATATGAGTTAATATAATTTTTAAGAGTTATTGTTGACATGGTTAGTCATGATCTTTGCTGAAAACATGGATGCTACTTAAGCCTATATATGTAAACAAGAACAAAAGAGTTCGAAAAAGTTTTTCTTTATCACTTTCAGTTTGTCAATTGAATTGCTTGAGGACAAGCAAATGTTTAAGCTTGGGGGAGTTGATACGTCTCCATCGTATCTACTTTTCCTAATGCTTTTGCTCTTGTTTTGGACTCTAATTTGCATGATTTGAATGAAACTAACCTGAACTGACGCTGTTTTAGCAGAACTACCATGGTGTTGTTTTTTGTGTAGAAATGAAAGTTCTCGGATTTGGACGAAACTTTTTAGAGATTTATTTCAGAATAAATAAAAAATACTGGAACTAAGAACCACCGGAGGGGGTGCCCTTGCTGGCCACGATACACCAGGGCGCGCCACCCCCTCCAGGCACGCCATGGTGGGTTGTGGGGCCCTCGTGCCCCCTCTGACCCTAATTCCTACTGCATAAATACCTATTCTTTGGAGAAAAAATAAGAGAGGAAGTTTTATTGCGTTTCACGATGGAGCCGCCGCCACCTCCTGTTCTTCATCGGGAGGCCAGATCTGGAGCCCGTTCGGGGCTCCGGAGAGGGGAATCTTCGGTCTTAGTCATCACCAACCCTCCTTCATCGCCAATTCCATGATGGTCACCACCGGGAGTGAGTAATTCCTTCGTAGGCTCGCTGGTCGGTGAGGAGTTGGATGAGATTCATCATGTAATCGAGTTAGTTTTGTTAGGGGTTGATCCCTAGTATCCACTATGTTCTGAGATTGATGTTGCTATGACTTTGCCATGCTTAATGCTTGTCACTAGGGCCCGAGTGCCATGATTTCAGATCTGAACCGTTTATGTTTCCACCATTATATCTATGTTCTAGATCCGATCTTCCAAGTCATATGCACCTATTACGTGTTATGATCCGTAAACCCCAGTGTGACAGTAAATGGGATACTTTACGGTGATGACCGTAGTTTGAGGAGTTCATGTATTCACTATGTGTTAATGCTTTGTTCTGGTTCTCTATTAAAAGGAGGCCTTAATATCCCTTAGTTTCCTTATGGACCCCGCTACCACGGGAGGGTAGGACAAAATATGTCATGCAAGTTCTTTTTCATAAGCACGTATGACTATTTACGGAATACATGCCTACATTATATTTATGAACTGCAACTAGTTCTGTGTCGCCCTATGTTATGACTGTTATATGATGAATATTATCCAACGAATTCACCGATCCAATGCCTATGAGTTTTCCACATATTGTTCTTGCTAAGTTACTATTGCTATTGCTACTGTTACAACTGCTACAAAATCATTGCTACCACTGTTACCGTTACTATTACTGATGCTGCTGCTGCTATCAAACTATCATATTACTGTACTACTGATCACTTTGCTGCAGATATTTAATCTCCAGGTGTGGTTGAATTGACAACTCAACTGCTAATACTTACAAATATTCTTTGACTCCCCTTGTGTCGAATCTATAAATTTGGGTTGAATACTCTACCCTCGAAAACTGTTGTGATCCCCTATACTTGTGGGTTATCACCCCTCCAGGTGGACAAGTGTGCTGGTGTGGGTTTTGTTTTATCTAAAACAAAATAAAGTACAATTAAGAAACATTACACAATGATCTAAAAATATAGTGGATCAATAAACTGAAATCCACAATGAGGTGTAATACCTGAATCAATTTGCTCTTTCGCATATGGGATGCATGCAGTCTCCACCTACACCTATCATATGGGTAATGAACAGTGAACCTTGTTGGCTCACTCCTGTCAATCACATAATTATTTTCTGTGAGAATGCAATATGCAGTCACTGCATTACGACAACCCACCATCGATTCGAATATGGTTCCTGGAATAAGATGAGGATCCTCCCTGTTCCACTCAATTATTGGCATGTCGTCACCATCGTATTCATCTAAAACTAAGTTGTCAATGTTCTCATCCCTCTCTTCATCATCAGTGTCATCAAATCTAGCATGACTGCTGGGCTCCTCCGGATATTCATCTTCCATTGCCTGTTGACTGACTGTATCTACCAGTTCAGGGTACATCATCTCATCCTCATCATCAAGTTGCGGCACTTCCTCTTCAGGCTCTACATCTACTTCTACAGCAACTGCAGAAGGGACAGGAGAAGCGGCATTACTAGCGGCAGCAGAAGCAGCAACAGATATGTTGTGGCTTTCAGAACCACTAGGTTTACTTGGTCTCGACCTACAAGGAGTGTCGGGGCGCTCGCTATTATCAGAAACAGATGATGCATGAACACTCTTCCCCTTGTTTCATTCTTTGCGTGGCTGAAGCACCTCGATATGGATTTAACCGAAACATCTGTCAGCATTCAAACTAAATAGCAATTCCAGATGCTCGTCGCAAGTTAATGGGAGAAATCTTTGCTCGCTACTGTTGAATTATTTCAGTTCAACAACATCGACATAGCTCCAGTCATACACGAAATAGAGTGCATCACAAAAATCTTTGAATGAAATGCTGGTTTCTACCACCTTCGGGTAGAAAATTCCAGAGACCATATGCGGTTTAGTACCATGCAGCATCCTAGTTTCCATTCTAACTGCCAGCCGAAAAGCAAGCGCAGGATCAATCCGATTCAATTGAAATAAAGGGTGAAAATTAAGCAACCCAAATTGGTACGATTCAAGCGAGTGGTGATCAAATACTGCCTAATTGATGAGTTTTCTCATAAATTAGAGGGCAAATGATGCTTACCTAGATGGAATCCATGAATTATCCGCCTCCGATTTGACCCAATCATCTCCACGGTCGATGGGCCGGAGGGCGTCTAGCCCCGACATCGTTCCTTAATCCCAGATTAGGGGAGGGGGGTTGATGTGGCGGAGGCGCGGCATCACCGATAGACAGAATAGGGTTAGAGGGTGGAGGGCACGATGGCGGCGGCGACGAGGAGGCGCCACGGGAGGGGCTGGATCTGTTTCAGACAAGCTGCTCCGACGTGTCTCCTTGCGTCCCCACTCGTCAGGACGTAACAGTCAAAGGAGGACTCGGCCCTAGCCCAACTCGTCAGCAGTTAACGTTCAAGCCATTGACCCGACGGCAAACGTCCAGTTTGACCATTTGTGAGAGTTTCAGACAAGAGTGTGGGGAAAACTGAGCAAAAGTAGAGCGTGGGGACAACTGAGCACAACTAAGGAACCATGGCACTATCATAAAAAAACATTGTAAAATGCACTAACGTGCCATCTTCGATCCGACATGATTAACATGGGCATTTGATTACAATCTAGAAAAATATAGCCTTCTTCATAAGAGGTTGGAGTGGATGAAAATTTCCCTAAGAAAACTAGTACAGATGAATCCAAAGGAGAAATGCTTATGGATTGTACCATATGAATCAATCAACCAATATGGGGGGGGGGACATGTATGTACTGAAATCCTCCAAAATTCCTTCAGAAATCGTAGTACATTGTCATTGTAAACTTGGGAAAAGGTGCCAAAAATTGAACTCCCTTATGGTTAACATTTAATAGGAAAGGAACACCACCTCGATATATAGCTTCTCCAGGCACGAAAAGCATCTCAGGAAACTGACAACTTGGTCCAGGTTGGGGCCGATAGATTCTAGTGCCAAGACCTTCACTGCGCGCAAATTTGGGGTCAAGCTTGTCGGAATCATTTTCTGGATGACTGACGAACATACATCTTCAAAATTAGAAATAGTGTTAATTTCAAGAAGGAGAAGTAGAAGGCGAGTGTTGTACCTGAACGGGTGTGGATCCAATAACAAGTTCGGAGTATTTGACAGACGAGTAGCCCACCACTGTCAATTTCAGTGCTGAAATGACATTGATTCTTGTTTGACCTTGTTGATCAACTACAAGTAATCTCTCAAGTGAAGGAGTGTCCTCAATGACCATACTGTGGTACACCTTTTGTGATCTCTTGTTACAGCACCAGCAACACACATAAATAGTCCAGAGAGTCATGGAGGTGATGTGGAAGCTACTCAACCCATTGATCACCTGAAGACGAAGGTACTCGAGTGCAGTACAGCCGCGGAGCAGGCGCTCCATGTCATCCTTTGGGATGCAGACGATAGCGAGCTCGAGGTGCTTCAGTCGTGGTAGAAAAAGAGCGGGCGCGTCATTAAGGGGGATGGCAGCTCATGAACCCGGTGAGGCGCAGCGTGGGCGCGAGGCGGAGGGCGGACATTGGTAGTGAGCGCATATGCCCATCATTAAAACTGAGCTCCTCCAGCTGATCTAGGGCGGGGGATCGGAACCACTCGTCAAGCTTGGCTTGGTCCTTGCCGTTGGAACGGAACTTGCGCATGCTAAGGCCTCTGATTGGTCCATGGTGACTGCCGAGGATCTGGGACAATGCGTCCAAGCTTTTGCGATAGCCATGGCAGAGCTTGTGGGCGTCGATGAGGTCGAGAGGGGTGGAGTGCTATCGGGGGCGCCACCGCCGGGAAAGGACAGTTGTCCGCACCCCATATTTGATTAGGAGGAGGGAGATGATGACTATCAACATATCATCGGGGAGGCTGCTGATGAAGTCTAGGCCTACTGGAGTCGCTTGCGGTTCTTGCTCGACCCGCCTTTGCTTGTTGGAAGCCTTGTTCTCCACCTCCGGAGTCTCCTCGTCAGCGGCGCTTTCTGATAGAAGTGGGAGTACAGGGAATATTTAGTTAAAACAGGGCAAAAGAAAAGTGTATTGGTAACTAGAAGTTAGTAGGTAGGAATAGAGTAAGAAAATACTATACAATTGGTTGCTTAAATACTACACAGTTCCTTTGATATTGCTGGGTAAGTCAACATGCAGATACTTGAAAAGAACACTTACTTTGAACAATGTCTGGATGGATGATATCGTCGGGGAAGTTAGCATATATCTCATGACCAGGCTCTTTTATGTGCTGTGTAATTTTAGTGCCAGCTTTTAGTACATAAAACTTAGAAATTTCTGTCCAAAGGCCCGTGCCAAAATAGGAGTGACCATGTTCATCAAGTCTTACAGAGGCAACAATTGTAAATCCATGGTTTGTGTTCATTATGACATCCATGCAGGCTTGAGTTATGTAAAGGGGAAGATTGTGTACTACAGATGCTATTGCATAGCAAGGGATGTGCTGCATAAAATGGTAAGATTGTTAAAGAATATGGTAACATGCAAATATCGGTGAAATTAAAAGAATAGTACAAAAATTGAAATCAAAGGACAAAAAATATGATTAAACAGATAATCTAACCATGATGTCATGGAAATATGAGAGTAATCGAAAGAACAATACATCATTAATTTGCCTAATATAGAAAGAAGAGAGAAAAATCCCCTTTGACGTATATGCTGCATGTGGCACCTTTTATCCAAATGTAGCAATATATATTATATGTTCAGGAAAGTAGGCCATGCCAACTGAGGTAGGGTGAGATTGAACATACCGTGCGCATCCTGAAGTCATCTGGTACGGTGAGATGGAACTCCATGGATGTCTAGCAGAGGCCGCAAAGTCCTGATGTGTCCGTGCACTATACACTCTATGAATGAAAGAAAACCCTCAACTTAGCTCGAAGAAAAATGAATTCACCGTGATTTCGGCCGGGTGATTAAAGGAGCAGATGAACTGGGATAAGAGGTCAGAGAATATCTCGGTAAATTATTTACCTTGTTGTCCATAAGAAAAAACCCTCAATACCGCGGATTCCCCAATCGGGCGGAGCTGGATCGATGGGGAGCAGTGTCAAGAAATTCGATGGCGATAGGTGGCGTCAAGCGGAAGTGGAAAAATGCGGTGGGGTCTGTCGACAGCCTGGCGGTGGCGACAGGCATCGAGCTAAGTGGTTGCCGCGGCGATAGGCGGTGCCATGCAGAGTCGCGGAGGAGCTTGTGCATGTGTGAATGGGGACCGGAGGGGTGGCGGGCGGGGTGAGGGTTTTGTGATGTGGGGATTGTGCGGGTTTTCTTTTTTCCTTTTTGAATTGGTTGGTGAGAGTTTTCTGTCCCACAGAGTTTCGGAGGCAACGGTTTGCTAGAGCCAACCGTGTGTGATTGACGTAACTGGGAAAATGGAAGTCATTACACATGGTTCCAATTTGGGAAAATAACCATGTTTCAGGGTGGTTCCACTTTTCCTTCGTCGGTTGAATCTGAATTTTTTACCCACGCTAAACATTCACCCTAATATGCATAAAATTCCATCAACCAAACTGATTGCATCCATATCCCACATTTAGACATAAGTAAACATAGATTAAACATACTTAGGCATAGATAATAAGCGTACACAAGCGTAGTTCAACCATATATAGTTCAACCGGCATTAAGCATACTCAAGCACATTTATAATTAAGACACTACATAGCCATACATAGTTCAATCCCACATCTCATCTGCTGGCACGATCATGAAGCTTCTCCAGGTACTCAGCGTACGCCGTGTGCACCACCCCGCGAGAATACTTCTGCCTGAAGGAGCCAACGGCTCGTCCTCTTGCATGCGCCATAACACTTTCATACGCGTCATGAAGCTTTTGGTTGCAAAATGGGCATCGAAAGCCCCCGTTCCAAGTCCTAATACGCTTGTTATGAATTCCCACATAAAGCTCCCTAAGGATTTGCCTCTAGTACCTCCTCTAGCCATCTTCATCATCGTTGTCGACATCGTCAGATCGCACCTATACATATAGTAAAAAAAATGTGGCGTCAAATTTGGAATACAAACTAATCTCTAGCGAACATTTAGCAGTTGCCAAAATTTGGCATCAAATCAATTTTTACATGCCGTAAAGTAGGATTAGGAATTTTGGCTATTTTTTAGACACATCCAAAGATTATGGTTCAATTTTTAAGCATAATCATCTATGTACAGACCAATGTTGAAAAAAATGGCACAAACATATAGGTAGGACATTCAAAATCATTTGTCAAGACCTGGCTAGGAATTATTAGCACGAACACTAACCCTAGTCGGATTATTAGTAGAAATTATTTGTACAGATGAAACAACTAATCACTTATCATTTGTACCATTCAAACAATCAATAGAGTAGACGGATCTGACGAAACTTACTCAGATTTGATGGATTGAGAGAACCTAACCATAGGATTTCTATTCCAAAAGGGGGGGACACAGGAGTAACCAGAGAAACCCTAGGATATGTTTGACACATAAATGGGTATAGATGACTAACCGGTTGTCCGTCGTCGTCAGAGTCATCGCCGGAGTGGTCGTCGGAGTCGTCACTGGAGTCGGTGTGGACTTCTGGCTCCAACTGTGGAAGCACGACGCCGTCGATGATGTCAAGGTCCAGTGAGACCTCATCGGCGGCGACGGCAACCTCTATCTCCATGTTCATGCCGTGCTCTGGTGCTTCAATAGCCCCAGCGTCGCCACTCCCTCCGATGGGGCGCTTCAGCGGCATCCTCATACACTGACGGCGGTGAGGACTGAGAGTGGCATCAAGGATGCAGGCAGAGAGAGATGATTGTGTGTGTGTGTGGCGAGGATGGGGGGTGCGGCCGCTCAGGCGTGCGATTAATATGGAGTAGTGGGAGAGAGGCGGGCGGCGGTCAAACCGCTGGCTCGCCTCCCGGTGAGCCTACGCAGCGGCCTGCTGGCATGGCTACCGTCATTTCACATAGCTACTCGCACGCCTCCCAGTGACACTATGCAGCGAGCACACCCCCTGTCAATTCACACACCTGCATGCACGCCTACTGGTCTTCCTGCGCGGCAGACTGCTCGCACGCATCCCGTCAACTCACGCCTGCTCGCACGGCAAATGGGACGCGTGGTGGCACGTATATTGTTTTTCTATTTTGATGATTAATGCTGCCGCTTTATTGCTTAACCGAAGCATGGCACGTATCCATTGTTGGTCTAACGCCCACGGTTCGAATAAATAATCCATTTGCGATATTGGTTCCAATTATTAATAATCTCCCATTTGTAAGAAGATAAAAATTACATCAAAACTTGTCTCAAATTAGACAAAAAAATACAATACCACTATGTGTTGGTGTCCATATGACAACACGATAAGTTTCATGAATTTCAACTATGTTTTGGATTTACTAGATTTTAAAAATCAAGATTCTCAATGTTTGAAATTTCTTGCATGGGGACTAAACATGCACCCAGTGACACACATATCTTTTTCCAATCCATTTAGGTACACTGTCACGTGTGCATGTAGCTCAAATTTGATTTTTGCACATTATACGCCTAGAAAATCAATCAATGTACTAAAACATCTTAATGATCTCCGGGTTTTTTTTTCAAAATTTAACATGTCCCTCCTTTGGTCAGATATGTTCACCACGGAAATTTTAACATGCCTCGTAGTTGCGGTGGATGTGCAGTGTGTGTGCGTCTAGGGGGTGTCTGGCAGTACACTACGACTCGTGAGCCACCGTGTGGGATTGGCCGTTTTGTGAGGCAGGTGCGACAACAAAGTCATTAATTCGTTATTTAAAACATTACACAACCCTTTCATACATACATGTTTGGGCCACATGCAGTCGGTGGTTGTCCTACACGACACTCACTCGCATGTGACGCATTCTATGGGCCTGCGAGGTCGTCGTCCATCACTTTGACCTACAGCTGGCAGAGAGATTAATTTGACCAGCAAGGTTGATTCTTTTTGTTTGTGTTACGGTAGGAGTATATAGTACACGTCGAAGAGGTGGGAGGGGACCAGCATATATACTACGTACGCGTCCATGAACACACCTCACTTAGTGTGGGGACTTTTCGGTTTCCGAGGAACGTGCCACATCAAAGTTGTGCATTGGCTATTCAAACATCACACAACACCTATTTGGGCCACATGCATGCAAGCGATGGTTATCCTAGGACACTCACGTGTGTCGCTTCCATTTGTGCGCCCGCGAGGTCGTCGTCCATGCATGCATATCACTTTGACCTACATCGGGAGAGGTTAATTAATTTGACCATCAAGGAGGATTCTTTTTGGTCTGTATTACGATCGGAGCATAGAGTACGCATTGAAGAGGGGGAAGGGGACCAGCATATACTACGCTTCATGAACCTCGCTCTATGTGGGGACTTTACGGTTTTTGAGGCATGTGCCACATCAAAGTTGTGCATTTTGGGTATTCAAACATCACAACCACACACACCTCCATACATATATTTGGCCCACATGCAAAGCGATGGTGGTTGTCCTCTGGCACCCACTCACGCGGTTATCAGTGATATCGATGCTTTCCATCTGTGGGCCCGCTTGGTCCATCACTACTTTGACCAACAGCGAGAGAGGTTAATTTGACTTAGGAGGGGATTATTCTTTGGTTTGTATTACGGTATATAGGTCATGCTCTGGGATGACATGATATAGTTTGAGCACATGCATGTGTGTACGCATGAATCCCTCCCGTCGGGTCAAAGTGGGCGGCGGGGGGAGGGGCAACACCATGACACGTCATGAACCGATCTCGCTCTGTGTGGGGACTGTACGATTTTCGACGCAGGTGCCACATCAATGTTGTGCATGGTATTCAAACATGCACGCAGTGGTTGTCTTCGAACGGTACTCTCCCTCACGTGCTTATCGGGCAGCAAGCCTATATATTCATGGGCCCGCGTGGACATTCATGATCACTTTGACCGACAGTGAGATAGGTTGCCAAGGTGGATTCTTCTTCTTTGGTTCCTGTTATCGTAGTACGTCATGGTGAGATTCCAGACCTAAGTTTGAGCGCATACGTACATACGCATGCATGAATCGATGTCACCGGCTCGAAGTGTGGTGTGACATACATGTATACAACGCGTCGTCAACTAACCTTCGCTCCGTGTGGGGATTTATGGTTCCAAAGCATGGTGCGACATCAAAGTTGTGCATTTGGGTATTCAAAAATCAACACTCCATACATATGTTTGGGCCACATGCAGGCAGTGGTTGTCTTCGAGCACTACTTGCGTGATTATTGGCGAGCTAGCCCATCTCTGGGGTCGCATGGACGTCCATCACTTTTACCAACAACAAGAGAGAGGTTGTATGACCAAGGTGGATTAATCTTGGTCCGTTTTACGATACATCTTGGTGAGATGCCCTCTCCCGCTGACTCAAACTATGTGTGTGTGTGTGTATGTGTGTGTGTGTCTGAAGGGAGGGGGCAACTACTTCACACTTTGCTAGCTGAACCTCCGTGGGGTCGAGGATGTCCGGTTAATTCGCGAGGCACATGTGCCACATCAAAGTTATGAATTGGGTATTTAAATATCACACCACCCTTTTCATACATATAGTTGGGCTACCCGCAGGTGGTTCGTATGTGGTCTCACCCCATCTCACACCAGAAGCACACATTTGTGGGCCTGCACATGGTGCACCTTTCACTGGAAGCGAAAGGGGGGTGGGGTTTGACCATGATGGACTCCCATATGTTTAGTGTTACGGTAGGGTGATATGTTAGACCTAGCTATTTGGGGGCATGCGTTCATAGCTAGGATTCCCCACCTGTCGACACGAAGGGGGGGCGACAAGCAATACCATGCATTTTGTGAGACAGGTGCCACATCAAAGTTGTGCATTTGGTATTTGAACATCAAACCACCCTTTTCATACATATTTTTGGTCCACATGCAAGTGTGTTTGTGTTCTCACCCTTTCCCGAGTTATTTTTGCCAAATTTATAAACATTAGACAAGTCGGATGACGCAACAGACACGGTTCACTCACATTGCCCGTGTGCCACGCCCGTGCCCCTGTCACTCACATTAGCACAGTACATTGGGCTCCACCAGGCTTCCCTCGCAATGTCAAAAATACCTACCCGCCTCCAGGGTTTTTCTGTTTGATAACACATGGTTATTATGTTTCGACCGTGTGTGATGTTTGTTGTTCCCGCTCCCGCCTGCATCCCTCGAAAATATCTACTCGGCTTAAGGTTTTTTCTGTTTGATAACACATGGTTGTTATTTCGGGACCGTGTGCGATGCATCATCCAAATTTTCAATAGCCTCGGCATTTTACTCCCCCGTAGTAAAATTTTCAGTAGCCGCGTCATTTCCTCGAACACCACCCCCCCTCCACACACACACACCCCCCAAAAACTCCGCGTGCGCGCGCGCGCGCATGCACACACCACAACCCCTCCCCCTCTCGAAACCCTAGCAAGGTCGTCGCCGCCGCCGCCACAACGCCTCCATTGTCAACATCTGCCGGTTTGCCCGTCCAGCTTACCCACCGATCCCATACCCTAGCCGCCTTGAGTTTCTTAGATGATGCCTGCCAAACGCCACCTTTCCCACAGATCCCCATCCCCCACTCCAGAGCGTCGCAACCAAAGCACGGCTACGCTTCCCATGGAGCTCGAGGAGCGACTAGCCCAAAAGAGGTGTATCGCAGCCTCTTCGCCCGACGTCACCGAGGTGGCCGCCGAGGAAGCTGATGACCATTACTGGCCGCAGGCTCTCAATCAGCGGGCTAGAGTATGCTGGTATGTCGCGGATGCCATCTACGACATCGAGGTTGTTGACAGCGACGTCCTGATGCGTGCTATGTCACAGGTTAAGTGTCCCACCCCCAACCCCTCGGGTTCAACCGTCGTCGATCTCATCCATGGCCCCGCCGCTGATCTCCTCTGGCTCGTTGTCCAAAACTTGCCATCTTACATCGCCATCGAGCCCCTTTTGTCATTTCTAAAGGACACATTCTGCGATGCTAGCTTGGGATCCACAGCTGCGAAGTTAGACCTCATTGACGGCAACCACAAGGAGGGCACCCTCTCCGGCTCTTCCAAGGGGAAAGCACCCATCTGCGACATCAGGGAGGCACCCTACAGCCGTGCTCTTCCAAGGGGAAGGAGCCCATCTGCGATAACATGGAGCGCACCCTTGATCCGTGCTCTTCCCACGGGAACGAGCCCATCTATGACAAGTGAGGAAACCCATGATTTGTTTTGCCGTGCCTCTTCGCAGGGAGAACCCATGATTTGTTTTGTCGAGTCCCTTTTGTAGTGTAGTGAGAATATGTCCAGATTTAATTGCTATATTTGGTTGTTTGCAGTATGCCTTGTTTATTTCAGTTGTTCACAATGTGATGCTCTATATGTGCAACTATTTACTGTGCAGTACATTTTCATCAATACCTGTTTTAAACATACCGATAGGAATGAATATATTTGCTTGTTGTTAGGCCTGTTATAGCTAGCATATGCCTCCTTTAAAGTTTTTTGGTTGTTCAGTTGTTTGTAGTTAGCATATGTCGAGTTTCAAATGCTACCTTTGGTTGTTCGTAGTATGCCTTGTTTATTCCAGTTATTCACAATGTGATGTTCTATATGTGCAAGTATGAACCGTGCAATTCAATTTCATCAATACCAGTTTTAACAATACCACTATGAATGACTACATTTGGTTGTTGTTAAGCATGTTGTAGTTAACACGCCTTTCTATTTTTATTTAACAATAACTAGTGTACTTAGACCGGCACAACACCAGTTTGAATGACTATATTTGCTCGTTGTTAAATGTTAGGCCTGTTGTAGTTAACACACCTTTCCACTTCTTGTTTTGCTTAACTAGCGTGCTTAAACCTGCACACTGAAGCTATCATTTGGAGATTATTTTGTCTACCATGGATATATTTGGTTGATGTTTAGCCTGTTGTGCTTAACATGCCTCTCGATGTACTTACACAGGACAGTTTGGGAACGATTGCTGTTTTCCATCGAGGTTAGTTTCATCCCATGGCTTATATATACTCACTGTTCAGGATATCGGTAGCTGGTACCATATATGCCGGGGATGATAAGGGATTAATCGGTGAATCAGACTTTTAACTGAATATATCTGTAACCCATGTATCGATAGGTTAACTAGGGTCATATCTAATATATCTGAGGCTACATAGTGCTACTTCTTGAGCTTGCGTTGATTTTTTCCTTGAAGAGGAAAGGGTGATGCAGCAAAGTAGAGATAAGTATTTCCCTCAGTCAAGAACCAAGGTATCAATCCAGTAGGAGGCACAATGTGGCGCCCCCGGCTCAATCGTACACTAATCATACACGCAAACGTGTACGATCAAGCACAGGGACTCACGGGAAGATATCACAACACAACTCTAACACAATTTAAACGGAGGTCCACAATATTACAGACCAGGGATCCGAAGATCTGAATACATAAGTCAGTCATACAAATATAATCTGAGTACAGACATAGTTAGACAAGTTTTGCCTTAAGAAGGCTAGCACAAACAGCGACACTAGATCGAAAGGCGTTGGTCTCCTGCCTGGGAGCCTCCGATCCTACTCCTGGTCATCTGGCTCGATCCAGTAGTAAGTACCCTCTGGACCCTCCTGGTAGTAAGCTCCGGTGGTGGCATCTGGCTCCTGGACTCCATCGTCTGTTGTATCATCAAGGTGGGGTATATGGGGAAAAGAGAAAGTAAAGCAACCGTGAGTACTCATCCGAAGTACTCAGCAAGCAAGGATCTATACTACATATGCAACATTATCAATGGAGAAAGGCTGTATATGTGGACTGGGCTGCAGAAATGCCAGAATAGAGAGAAGGCCTAGTCCTATCGAAGACTAGCATCTTCAAACATCTTCACAAAGCCATCATCTTGCAGCAGTAGAAGAGAGTAGAATAGCATTTTATTTAGCAAACATGTTGAAGTACAGCTTAAAGATCCTTCCTCGACTCCCAAGCGAGAAAGCGATCCCGAAGCTTCAATTAAGTAACAAGTATCCAGTTTAAGTAGTAGATCGGGATACACAAACTGAGCGTCCTTTACCGTAGGACCGGCTATCGATAGAAGATTCATCCCTGCAGGGGTGCACTACTGTTACCCAACATGCTCAATCAACTCTGGCCGGACACACTTGCTGGGTAATGCCCGTCCTCAGAAGATCAACACAAAGCAGCGCTCTACCTAGGCTCGGCAGAGAGGTCAGCACGCCGGACTAACCTATGCACCCAGAGGTCTCGGGCCATCGCCCTGGGCACGCTGCGCGTTGCGAGACTGGCCGGGGTGCAGGCGCGACACTGAACTAGTCAGTGAAGTATCCAGCCCAATCCCGACAATCAGCCCGCACGGTGAATCATGATGTCAGACGAGCTTTTGGAGAAACGTACTTCACAGAGGGTCCCATAACCATTATCCCGCGTGGTGGTAGTGCGTATAGGGCACGTCGACCCACTCAGATCACACACCCAAATCAAATAGGCTCAATTAGTATCACGCGGAGACAATCAGAGTCTCTGATGCTCCGCCACAATGTCACACTCGAGTGCCCTTCCGGCACCCGAAATCATAGATCCCCAGCGGGTACCCACCAGGGTGGACCCACCTGTAACAAGGGTCAAAGTAATCGTGTGGTCATAACATCAAGGGGGAAACCCGAGGAATCACCCTCGAAGGATTCCACTCGACGAAAACATCAGGGTGAACATATGAGGTATCACCCTCGAGGTTCACACTGAGGGTTGCACGACAGAGTCGTATCGGAAGTGGAGAAGGAGGAATCACCCTCGATGACCACGACCGAACAGCTACACAGCAGAGTATTCATCGGGAGTGCGTTACGAGGTATCACCCTCGGCACTCGATAGTTACTACGCAGAGTCGTACAACTAAGGGGGTGTGAAGTGAGGTGTCGGTCTCTGGTCGATGATCACGTTGATCGAGTCATCGATGATCAAGCAGGGGCAACAAAGGAAAGGTGGTGGGGTCACTGATGGTTCACCACCAACCTATACTAAACAGTTTATCATAGGTAGGTAAGGTAGCAATGAACAGGTTACAACAGCAGGCTATGCATTAGAATAGGAGCATACATTAACAGTAGCAAAATCTAATGCAAGCAGGAGAATAGAATGGGCGATATCTGGAATGCTCAAGGGGGGGGGGGCTTGCCTGGTTGCTCTGGCAAGAGAGAGGGGTCGTCAACGGGCTGCTCATCGGTAGAGTAGTCGTACCCAGGTGCAGCGTCGTCGGTCTCAGCGTCTATCGAGAGAGAGAAGGAGGGGGAGAGAAACAATAAATTCATGGCAATAATGCAAACAATATGTATGACTTGCCTAAATGATATGCCGGGGTGTTCTACTGCCTAACTAAATGATTTAGTTAATTTAGGAATTTATTTGGATTTATTTAATTAAAGTTGGGCACTATTCATTTACTGAAAACGGTCTAAAAGTTCAACGTTCTTATAGCTAGAGGCATCTGACAGGAATACGGAGGGTGTATTCGGGTTCGTATCGAAATTCTGAGCAAGTTTCATATATAAATTATTTTCATCGGAGTTACGGTTTATTTAATATGATTTTCTAAAGTTTTTATTAATTTCTAGAATTTATTTAATTATTTAATCAACATTATCCGAAACAGTGTTGCGATGACATCAGCATGACCTAAGCATGATGTCAGCAGGTCAACTCTGGCTGACCAGAGTCAAACCTGACAGGTGGGACCCACATGTCATACACTGTGGCTTAATCAGAGAGGTTAATTTAATTATTTGAGTTAATTAACAGGTGGGGCCCAGTAGTCAGTGACTGATTAGTATTTAATTAACTAATTAACAGATTTTCTATTTACTTAAATTTATTTTAACGACGGGCCCCACATGTCAGTGAGATAGGGCGGCCACGTCAGCGTTGACCCCGGTCAACGGGGTCAAACGGGCCCACGGGGCCCCACAGTCAGTGGCACAGGGCGGGACCCACTGGTGCCACGTCGGCGGTGGCCGGCGACGCGCCGGAGTAGCTCCGGCGAACCAGAACGCGGCGGCGCGAGTCGGGCTTGGCTCGGGTTTCGCCTACGGTGGGTCTCAGGGGCTGGGGTAGGTCGCGTTCGACGCGGCTCGTCGTCGCGCGTCGAATGGCGGCAGTGCGGGGTGCTGGGGAGGCCGGAGCTGAGCGCCAGGAGCTCATCGGCGGCGAGGTTCTCGGGCGAGCTACGGGATCGACAAAACGGCGCGCGTTCAAGCGTTGTGAGGAGCTAGGCGGGGTCTATGCGACGCGGCGAAGCAAATGGGCAGCAGCACATGACCAAATGGTCGCCGGACGGTCGCCGGCGACGAGGTCCGCGGCGGTGGGTGCGGCCTAACGCGTAGCGGTGGCTACGGTATGCTAGCGAGCTAATGGAGAGGGGGAGGAGGAGCAGGAGCTCACAGTGGGGCATAGCCATTCAAAGTGGGCTCGGGGAAGGCCTGGAGTAGCCGGAATCGACGGCGAACGGTGGCGGGGATCCGAGGAAGAAGGCGACGACGTGGGGGCGATGCAGGGCTCCCGGAGCTCAGGCTCGTGGTCGAGGAGGATGGCGTGTTGCGGCGGAGCTCGTGGACACAACGGGGAGGCGAACGGGGCACAGTGGCCGCGAGCTTCAGCGGTGGCCGACCATGGCGGCGTCGGGCGAGGTGGGGGACGGGGGAAGAGGGGCAAAGGGGGCGGCTAGGGCTCGTACCGTGGATTCTGCGGGGGGGGGGTCCCCTATAGCGTCCGCGGCGCCGCAGTGCTCGTTGTCGAGCAAAGGCGAGGGGGGGCCGGGGCGGTGAGCGCGGGCGCGGGCGACAGCGCGGCGAGGTGAGGGACGGCGCGGGGGTGGGCTGGGCCGCGACTGTAGCGATAGGCCGAGTGTACAGTAGATCATTTAGGCCTTTTCCTTTTTCTCTTTTCTGTTTCTTTTTCTTTTCTGTTCTGTTAATTGTTTAGGCCCCAAATGGTTTTTGTAAAAAGTGTGACCTAGTCCATAAATACCAGTGCTTTATTCCCTAACACCTAAAACTAGTTTGGGCAAAATATCATTTCACAATTGTTTTAAACAAATTAAAAGGTTGCTAAATATTATTCTCAGCCACTGTTTGAGGTTGTTTGAGTTACTTACCCAATTTACTAAATGTTGGTTACAATTTTAGAATGGTCTCTGCAATATTTGCTATTTACTGAACATTTTAATTTTTATGCTAGACAACTTTTATATTTCACTTTCATTTAAATTTGAATTTGACTTAGGAGTTGAAATGCAATATGATGCTAATGATGATTATGCACTGTTAATCATGCTGACATGTCATTATCAAAAGTGATTACTGTTGCTAATCACCGGGGGTGTTACAATTCTCCTCATCTATTAAGAATTCTCGTCCCGAGAATTAAGAGGAAGACTGAAAGAAAGAGGGGTATTCTTCACGAAGGCAATCCTCGCGTTCCCAAGTGGCCTCATCTTCAGAATGATTTGACCACTGAACCTTGAGGAACTTGATTGACTTTTGACGAGTCCGACGTTCAGCTTCATCAAGAATACGGATGGGATATTCTGGATAGGACAGATCTTCCCGTAGTTCAAGCACTTCGTGATCCACATCTCTAATAGGATCCTTGAAGCAGCGACGGAGTTGGGATACATGAAAGACGTCATGTACTTGAGAAAGATTAGGTGGCAACTGCAATTGATATGCCACTTCTCCTCGACGGGCAAGAATACGGAACGGGCCAATGTAGCGAGGAGCTAACTTGCCTTTGATTCCGAACCTATGAGTGCCTTTCAACGGAGTGACGCGGAGGTAAGCTTGCTCGCCAGGTTGATAGACCATTTCTTGGTGCTTTCGGTCATAGTTGCTCTTCTGACGAGACTGAGCAACTTTCAAATACTCACGGACAATGCGGACTTGGTCTTCTGCTTGCTGAATAATGTCTGGTCCGACGAGTGAGCGTTCCCCAGTTTCTGACCAATTCAGAGGGGTTCGACACTTACGACCGTATAGAACTTCAAACGGTGCCATCTTCAGACTAGCCTGATTGCTATTGTTGTAAGAGAATTCGGCATACGGGAGAGATTCCTCCCATTTCTTACCGAAGGAGATGACGCAAGCTCAAAGCATATCTTCGAGCACTTGATTAACTCGTTCAACTTGACCCTGAGACTGAGGGTGAAAAGCGGTGCTGAACGACAGATGTGTTCCCATAGCTTCTTGGAAACTATTCTAGAATCTGGAGGTGAAGAGGCTGCCACGATCTGAACTGATCTCCAACGGAACACCATGGAGTGACACAATTCGGGAAACATACAAGTCTGCTAACTGGCTAGCAGTGATTGTCTCTTTAACTGGCAGAAAGTGAGCAACCTTGGAGAATCGGTCAATGACGATAAATATAGCATCATTACCCTTCTGGGATTTGGGAAAACCAGTAATGAAATCCATTTGGACCTTGTCCCATTTCCATTCAGGAATTGCAAGGGGTTGCAGAGTTCCAGCGGGCCTTTGATGTTGAGCTTTAACGCGGCGCCAAACGTCGCACTCAGAAACATAACGAGCAATATCTCGCTTCATATTAGGCCACCAGTATCTCTGACAAATGTCATGGTACATCTTTGTGCTACCAGGATGAATTGACAGAGGAGTGTCATGAGCTTCCATCATAACGTGTTCTCTCTCATCTTTGAACTTAGGTACGAAGAGACGGTGTTGGAAAAATAGGATCCCATCATTATCAAGATGGAACTCCGACGATTTTCCTTTTTCAAGGTACCGCTTGATCCTTTCAACTTCAGAGTCATACCGTTGCATAGTTTTGATGCTGTGTTCTAAATCTGGTTCGACAACGAGGGTATTGAGATAACCCTGTGGAACAATGTGGAGGTTCAATTTACGAAACTCTTCATAAAGAAGAGGTTGTGATTCCTGAACCATATGGTTGCTGCAATAAGCCTTGCGGCTCAAAGCATCGGCCATTACATTTGCCTTGCCAGGGGTGTATGAGATATTCATATCATAATCGGCTATTGTCTCGAGCCATCTTTGTTGACGAAGGTTCAGATCTGGTTGAGTATATAAATACTTCAAACTTTGATGATCCGTATATATCTCACAACGGTTACCGAGAAGGTAATGTCGCCATAGCTTCAGGGCATAAATAACCGCAGAAAGTTCGAGATCGTGCACTGGGTAATTTTCTTCGTGAGGACGCAATTGTCGGGAGGCATAAGCAATCACCTTGCGTTCTTGCATTAGGACACAGCCTAATCCTTGACGGGAGGCATCGCAGTATATCACGAAATCCTTTTGGGAATCCGGGGGTGCTAATACTGGGGCAGATGTCAATTTATCTTTTAGTGTCTGAAAGCTTTCTTGACATTTTTCTGTCCACTCAAATTTAACACCTTTGTGAAGCAGATTTGTCAATGGTTTTGCAATCTTGGAAAAGTTCTCAACGAATCGACGGCAATAACTAGCAAGTCCGAGAAAACTTCTGACTTGCTTAACATTCTTTGGGGGAGTCCAGTCAAGAATAGCCTGAACTCGTTCGGGGTTAACAGCAATTCCATCCTTGGAAATCACATGTCCAAGGTAAGTTACTTCAGAAAGCCAAAATTCACATTTGGAATACTTGGCATACAACTGGTGTTCTCGGAGCCTTTCTAGTACCAAACGGAGGTGTTCAGCATGTTCTTCTTTATTCTTAGAATATATCAGGATATCATCCAAATAAAACCACGACGAATTTGTCGAGGTAATCCATGAATATATAATTCATCAGACGGGAGAAAGTTGCTGGAGCATTCGTTAGGCCAAATGACATGACGGTGTATTCATAGGAGCCATAACGAGTGACGAATGCAGTCTTGGGAATATCCTCTTCACGGACACGGATCTGGTGATAACCCAACCTCAGGTCGAGTTTAGAGAAAACCGATGATCCTGCGAGTTGATCATAAAGATCATTGATCCGGGGCAGTGGGTATTTATTCTGGATTGTGGCTTGGTTAATGGGCCGATAATCCTGAACCAAACGGTTAGTTCCATCCTTCTTCTTAACGAAGAGTGAAGGTGCTCCCCAAGCAGAGGAACTGGGGCGGATGAAACCACTTTTAAGCAACTTGTCGATTTCTTCCTTAAGCTCGAGTAGGTGATGCGGAGGCATCTTATAAGGTCGCTTGGCAATAGGGACGGTGCCAGGCTTCAAGTCGATGACGAACTCGACAGCTCTAGCCGGGGGTATTCCTGGAAGTTCTTCTGGAAAGACGTCTGGAAAATCTCGAACGACAGGAACGTTCTCGATCCCTTCCAGAGGTGAGGCGTTGAAAGCATTCAGAGCATATATCTGAGCTTCAGCGTCCCGAGTAATGCGGGCGGTATAGTTCACTATCTCATCGGTGGGGTGAAGAAGTTGAACGACTTTAGTGGCACAATTGATCGAAGCAATGTGAGCTTTCAACCAATCCATTCCAAGTATAAGGTCTATGGTGGAAGATTTCAGGACGATGGGCGATGCAAGGAATTCCAATCCTTTAATTTCGACGGTAACGTCAGGTGCTATTACGTCAGCATGACAGTGACCTCCGGGAGTTTTAATGACTAACGGAGTATGCATTTTCTCATATCGAATGCCATGCATAAATGCAAATTTTCCAGAGATGCATGAATGTGATGCTCCTGAATCAAATAAAACAGAAGCAGGTACTGACTTAACAAGAAGGGTACCCATCACAGTAGCAGGTTGATCCTGGACTTCTTCAATGTTAATGTTGTAGGCATGTCCACGACCATGTGCAGCAGACCCAGTATTATAGTTGCGGGTCTGGTTGTTGCCACGACCATTGCCACGGCCAGCACGGGGAAAGGCTAACTGATTCTGATTCTAGCGGCAGTCTTTAGCCTGGTGTCCTGGTTTGCGGCACTTGAAGCACAGACCATCTTCAGGACGAAGAGGAGCATTGTTTTGAATAGCTTGAGATTTTGGCTGCCTCGGTGGTGGAGGAGGCAGACGTGGTGCAGCATAGTTGTTCTTTGGCGCAGAGGTATTGGAATGGAATGCATTGTTGGGGATCCAAACTCGACGCTTCGATGCTGAGCCCGAAGATGAGCCAGCATCACGATAGCGCTTCTGCGAGTCCTTGTATTCCATCTGAGCGATCTCAACAAGAATAGCCTTGTTCGTCAGAGTTGAAAAGTCATTGAAGTCTTGAGCAGCTAGTGCAAGCTTGAGGTTGGGGTGTAGTCCATTACGGAACTTCTCTTGTCTGCGTGCATCTGTGGCGATGTCTTCTTCGGCATAGCGGGAGAGGTCTAGAAATTCCCGCTGATAAGCTTTGACGGTCTTATTGCCCTGAGTGAGGTTACGGAACTGGGTCTTCATGCGTTCCATAATTGCCTGAGGGATGTAACGTGTACAGAAAGCAGCCTGGAACTCATACCAGGTGATGACTGTTCCAACTGGCAGAGTACGCTTGTGTGTGCCCCACCATTGAGCTGCGGGGCCCTTTAAGAAAAAGGCCGCGAAGTTGACGTAGTTGGCAGGGGCGACATTAGCAGACTCCATCTCATGAGTGATGTCGCGGAGCTAGTCATCGGCATCCAGTGGCTTGTCAGAGTTGCGGAACTGAGTTGGGTTGAGTCGCGTAAACTCTGTCAAAGTTATTGAAGCTGGGTTCTGGTTCTGGTTGTTCTGATGCGGAAACTGAGCCATGATTCCAACCATGAACTGGCGGTTAAGCTCAAACTGTTGCATCATAGCCGCCATATAGTCTGGCGGTGGTGGGCGTTCAGGGGCACGACCACGACCACCTGGTCTAACCATCCTGCTAAGTATCAACATGGGGTAGTTTAGTAAAAGCAATTGCAAGCGTTTAGTGACAAACATGATGTAACACGACAATTCTTTAAGCAGTGTATCAGATACATAATAGTAGTCGATTAAGACATACAGATCCATACACAGTCGGTTAAAATCGGGCAGCATAACGGCGCAAATTGAAAAACTAGAGACACACTAGGCGGCACGCAGGCACGCGGTAAGGAAGTACACAACGTGACATAGCAAAGGCTACATCGGCGTCGGAGAAAACCACTGAAACGGGGTAACTGCAAGTGCGGACGACGAATGTTCGTCGCGGAAGGATCCTGCGCTCCATGTGCACTCTGATGCAGAATCCGGTCTCGAACTATAAGAAGAGGTCCACGTGCAGGCGTGTGACCTCCCACTGCAGGCCAATCAATACCTGGCGGCATCTCGGTCCTGCGTGGGTAAAGAATATACTCCAGATGTATCCCTACACGAACAGCTGGTAGCAACTGTGTCATAGCCTCGTAGTAGCGTGCTCGAGTGGCGAACAACTCGACGGCAAGAGCCCGAACAGTGCGATCCAGAGCCTGAGTGCACTGAATCAGAACCTGCGGGTCGTAGCGTCGAGACTCGTACGGGGCACAGATAGCTGTGTAGTATCCAGTAGCATCTCCAACAGGTGCATACGGAATGTACCAAAACACAGTATCATCCAAGTTAGCATTGTGCTCTCCTCAGAGACGTACGACAGCAGAGTAGGCGGCATCATGGACTGCCATCTCAATCGTCACGCCTAATCCGTGAAAAAGGTGTAGCTCGGTGTCTGAGTTGTTCTGCTGATCATAAATCCGAACTTCAGCATAGTACTGTTCCTGGTTGAACTCGCGGTAAACCTCATAGACCAAGTACTCGGGATACCAACGGTAGCCAAGTCTGTTCATGAGAGCGATCAGGACAGCTGGAAACCCAGGGGTATTACGAGCCCAAGTGCGAAGCACAAGCTGTGTCGTAGGATGTGGTGGAAACAAACGGTCCATCTGAAACAGAGGAAATTCAGATTTGTCAAATGACAATGAGAAGTTTAATACAACTCGGAGAGAAAGGTTAAACAAACAATGAAAGGAAAATGATTATCAGACTAATCAGATCAATGACAGGGAAATCGCACAGATATCCAGCTCTCCGGGTAGATGGGATTTACGAGATCCTAAGTGTCGGCGTTAGTAAAATTTATTTAACCCGAGTAGAAGAGAGATCAGAGTCCCAGAGTATAGACAAGGAATAAAAGATCCTAATACCACCCAGTTGGTGACGTGGGCCCGTAAGCCACACAGCCAAGTTAGTAAATTAGTTTTTCGATGTCTAGACTCAACTTCGGCCAAGGAATTGGAAGGGGGCTTCCTACAGGCAGTCGGCTCTGATACCAACTTGTGGCGCCCCCGGCTCAATCGTACACTAATCATACACGCAAACGTGTACGATCAAGCACAGGGACTCACGGGAAGATATCACAACACAACTCTAACACAATTTAAACGGAGGTCCACAATATTATAGACCAGGGATCCGAAGATCCGAATACATAAGTCTGTCATACAAATATAATCTGAGTACAAACATAGTTAGACAAGTTTTGCCTTAAGAAGGCTAGCACAAATAGCGACACTAGATCGAAAGGCGTTGGCCTCCTGCCTGGGAGCCTCCGATCCTACTCCTGGTCATCTGGCTCGATCCAGTAGTAAGTACCCTCTGGACCCTCCTGGTAGTAAGCTCCGGTGGTGGCATCTGGCTCCTGGACTCCATCGTCTGTTGTATCATCAAGGTGGGGTATATGGGGAAAAGAGAAAGTAAAGCAACCGTGAGTACTCATCCGAAGTACTCAGCAAGCAAGGATCTATACTACATATGCAACATTATCAATGGAGAAAGGCTGTATATGTGGACTGGGCTGCAGAAATGCCAGAATAGAGAGAAGGCCTAGTCCTATCGAAGACTAGCATCTTCAAACATCTTCACAAAGCCATCATCTTGCAGCAGTAGAAGAGAGTAGAATAGCATTTTATTTAGCAAACATGTTGAAGTACAGCTTAAAGATCCTTCCTCGACTCCCAAGCGAGAAAGCGATCCCGAAGCTTCAATTAAGTAACAAGTATCCAGTTTAAGTAGTAGATCGGGATACACAAACTGAGCGTCCTTTACCGTAGGACCGGCTATCGATAGAAGATTCATCCCTGCAGGGGTGCATTACTGTTACCCAACACGCTCAATCAACTCTGGCCGGACACACTTGCTGGGTAATGCCCGTCCTCGGAAGATCAACACAAAGCAGCGCCCTACCTAGGCTCGGCAGAGAGGTCAGCACGCCGGACTAACCTATGCACCCAGAGGTCTCGGGCCATCGCCCTAGGCACGCTGCACGTTGCGAGACTGGCCGGGGTGCAGGCGCGACACTGAACTCGTCAGTGAAGTATCCAGCCCAATCCCGACAATCAGCCCGCACGGTGAATCGTGACGTCAGACGAGCTTTCGGAGAAACGTACTTCGCAGAGGGTCCCATAACCATTATCCCGCGTGGTGGTAGTGCGTATAGGGCACGTCGACCCACTCAGATCACACACCCAAATCCAATAGGCTCAATTAGTATCACGCGTAGACAATCAGAGTCTCTGATGCTCCGCCACAATGTCACACTCGAGTGCCCTTCCGGCACCCGAAATCATAGATCCCCAGCGGGTTCCCACCAGGGTGGACCCGCCTGTAACAAGGGTCAAAGTAATCGTGTGGTCATAACATCAAGGGGGAAACCCGAGGAATCACCCTCGGAGGATTCCACTCGACGAAAACATCAGGGTGAACGTATGAGGTATCACCCTCGAGGTTCACACTGAGGGTTGCACGACAGAGTCGTATCGGAAGTGGAGAAGGAGGAATCACCCTCGATGACCATGACCGAACAGCTACACAGCAGAGTATTCATCGGGAGTGCGTTACGAGGTATCACCCTCGGCACTCGATAGTTACTACGCAGAGTCGTACAACTAAGGGGGTGTGAAGTGAGGTGTCGGTCTCTGGTCGACGATCACGTTGATCGAGTCGTCGATGATCAAGCAGGGGCAACAAAGGAAAGGTGGTGGGGTCACTGATGGTTCACCACCAACCTATACTAAACAGTTTATCATAGGCAGGTAAGGTAGCAATGAACAGGTTACAACAGCAGGCTATGCATCAGAATAGGAGCATACATTAACAGTAGCAAAATCTAATGCAAGCAGGAGAATAGAATGGGCGATATCTGGAATGCTCAAGGGGGGGGGGGGCTTGCCTGGTTGCTCTGGCAAGAGAGAGGGGTCGTCAACGGGCTGCTCGTCGGTAGAGTAGTCGTACCCAGGTGCAGCGTCGTCGGTCTCAGCGTCTATCGAGAGAGAGAAGGAGGGGGAGAGAAACAATAAATTCACGGCAATAATGCAAACAATATGTATGACATGCCTAAATGATATGCCGGGGTGTTCTACTGCCTAACTAAATGATTTAGTTAATTTAGGAATTTATTTGGATTTATTTAATTAAAGTTGGGCACTATTCATTTACTGAAAACGGTCTAAAAGTTCAACGATCTTATAGCTAGAGGCATCTGACAGGAATACGGAGGGTGTATTCGGGTTCGTATCGAAATTCTGAGCAAGTTTCATATATAAATTATTTTCATCGGAGTTACGGTTTATTTAATATGATTTTCTAAAGTTTTTATTAATTTCTGGAATTTATTTAATTATTTAATCAACATTATCCGAAACAGTGTTGCGATGACATCAGCATGACCTAAGCATGATGTCAGCAGGTCAACTCTGGTTGACCAGAGTCAAACCTGACAGGTGGGACCCACATGTCATACACTGTCGCTTAATCAGAGAGGTTAATTTAATTATTTGAGTTAATTAACAGGTGGGGCCCAGCAGTCAGTGACTGATTAGTATTTAATTAACTAATTAACAGATTTTCTATTTACTTAAATTTATTTTAACGACGGGCCCCACATGTCAGTGAGACAGGGCGGCCACGTCAGCGTTGACCCCGGTCAACGGGGTCAAACGGGCCCGCGGGGCCCCACAGTCAGTGGCACAGGGCGGGACCCACTGGTGCCACGTCGGCGGTGGCCGGCGACGCGCCGGAGTAGCTCCGGCGAACCAGAATGCGGCGGCGCGAGTCGGGCTTGGCTCGGGTTTCGCCTACGGTGGGTCTCAGGGGCTGGGGTAGGTCGCGTTCGACGCGGCTCGTCGTCGCGCGTCGAATGGCGGCAGTGCGGGGTGCTGGGGAGGCCGGAGCTGAGCGCCAGGAGCTCATCGGCGGCGAGGTTCTCGGGCGAGCTACGGGATCGACAAAACGGCGCGCGTTCAAGCGTTGTGAGGAGCTAGGCGGGGTCTATGCGACGCGGCGAAGCAAATGGGCAGCAGCACATGACCAAATGGTCGCCGGACGGTCGCCGGCGATGAGGTCCGCGGCGGTGGGTGCGGCCTAACGCGGAGCGGTGGCTACGGTATGCTAGCGAGCTAATGGAGAGGGGGAGGAGAAGCAGGAGCTCATAGTGGGGCGTAGCCGTTCAAAGTGGGCACGGGGAAGGCCTGGAGTAGCCGGAATCGACGGCGAACGTTGGCGGGGATCCGAGGAAGAAGACGACGACGTGGGGGCGATGCAGGGCTCCCGGAGCTCGGGCTCGTGGTCGAGGAGGACGGCGCGTTGCGGCGGAGCTCGTGGACACAACGGGGAGGCGAACGGGGCATGGTGGCCGCGAGCTTCAGCGGTGGCCGACCATGGCGGCGTCAGGCGAGGTGGGGTTGGAGGACACCCGAGGGGCCCACAAGCCCTCAGGGCGCCCCCCCTGGGGCGTGCCCTAGAGGCTTGTGGCCTCCTCAGGACTCTTTTGGCCCTCTCTCCAAGTCACGTAGGTGTCTTCTGGTCCATGAAAAATCATCGTAAAGTGTTATTCCGTTTGGACTCCGTTTGATATTCCTTTTCTGTAACAGTCAAAAACAAGGAAAAACAAAAACTAGCACCGGGCTCTAAGTTAATAGGTTAGTCCCAAAAATAATATAAAATAGCATATTAATGCATATAAAACATCCAAAACAGATAATATAATAGCATGGAACTAGCAAAAATTATAGATACGTTGGAGACGTATCAAGCATCCCTAAGCTTAATTCCTGCTCGTCCTCGAGTAGGTAAATGATAAAAACAGAATTTTTGATGTGGAATGCTACCTAACATATTTATCAATGCAATATTTTTTATTGTGGCAAGAAGATTCAGATCCATATGATTCAAAACAAAATTTTAATATTGATATAAAAACAATAATACTTCAAGCATACTAATAAAGCAATCATGTCTTCTCAAAATAACATGGCCAAAGAAAGTTATCCCTACAAAATCATATAGTCTGGCTATGCTCCATCTTCATCACACAAAGTATTTCATGATGCACAACCCTGATGACAATCCAAGCAATTGTTTCATACTTTTGGTGTTCTCAAACTTTTTCAACTTTCACGCAATACATGAGCGTGAGCCATGGATATAACACTATAGGTGGAATAGAATATGGTGGTTGTGGAGAAGAAAAAAAGAAGGAGAAAGTCTCACATCAACTAGGCAAATTAATGGGCTATGGAGATGCCCGTCAATAGATATCTATGCAAGTGAGTAGGGATTGCCATGCAACGGATGCACTAGAGCTATAAGTGTATGAAAGCTCAAAAAGAAACTAAGTGGGTGTGCATCCAACTTGCTTGCTCACAAAGACCTAGGGCAATTTGAGGAAGCCCATCATTGGAATATACAAGCCAAGTTCTATAATGAAAAATTCCCACTAGTATATGAAGGTGACAAAATAGGAGACTCTCTATCATGAAGATCATGGTGCTACTTTGAAGCACAAGTGTGGAAAAATGATAGTAACATTGTCCCTTATCTCATTTCTCTCATTTTTTTTCTTTTATCTTTTTTTGTTTGGGCTTCTTTGGCCTCTTTTATTTTTTATAAAGTCCGGAGACTCATCCCAACTTGTGAGGGAATCATAGCTTCCATTATCCTTTCCTCACATGGGACAATGCTCTAATAATGATGATCATCACACTTTTATTTACTTACAACTCAAGACTTACAACTCGATACTAGAACAAAGTATGACTCTATATGAATGCCTTCGGCAGTGTATCGGGATGTGCAATGATCAAGATTGACATGTATAAAAAAATATGAACAATGGCCAAGCCACAAGTACTATGCCAACTACATGATCATGCAAAGCAATATGACAACGATGGTGAGTGTCATAATAAAACGGAACGGTGGAAGTTGCATGGCAATATATCTCGGAATGGCTATGGAAATTCCATAATAGGTAGGTATGATGGCTGTTTTGAGGAAGTATATATGGTGGGTTTAATGCACTGGCGAAAGTTGCACGGTACTAGAGAGGCTAGCACTGGTGGAAGGGTAGAGAGTGTGTATAATCCATGGACTCAACATTAGTCATAAAGAACTCACAAACTTATTGCAAAAATTTATTGGCCATCAAAACAAAGTACTTCACGCATGCTCCTAGGGGGATAGATTGGTAGGAAAAGACCATCGCTCGTCCCCGACCGCTACTCATAAGGAAGACAATCAAAAAATAAATCATGCTCCGACTTCATCACATAACGGTTCACCATACGTGCATGCTACGGGAATCACAAACTTTAACACAAGTATTTCTACCAATCCACAATTACTCACTAGCATGGCTCTCATATCACCATCTTCATATCTCAAAACAAATGCAAGGAATCAAACTTCTCATCTTATTCAATGCTCTTTATATGAAAGTTGTTATTATATCCCTCTTGGATGCCCATCATATTAGAACTAAATTCATAACCTAAGCAAATTACCATGATATTTAAATAATCTCAAAATAATATAAGTGAAGCATGAGAGTCTATCAATTTCTATAAAATAAAGCCATTGCCCTGCTCTAAAAAGATATAAGTGAAGCACTAGAGCAAAACTGACTAGCTCAAAAGATATAAGTGAAGCACATAGAGTATTCTAATAAATTCATGATTAATGCATGTCCCTCTAAAACGTGTGTACAGCAAGGATGATTGTGGCAAACTAAAAATCAAAGACTCATATCATACAAGACGCTCCAAGCAAAACACATATCATGTGGTGAATAAAAATATAGCCTCAAGTAAATTTACCAATGGATTGAAGACAAAAGAGGGGATGCCATCCGGGGCATCCCCAAGCTTAGATGCTTGGTTGTCCTTTAATATTACCTTGGGGTGCCTTGGGAATCCCCAAGCTTAGGCTCTTGCCACTCCTTATTCGATAGTCCATCAAATCTTTACCCAAAACTTGAAAAGTTCACAACACAAAACTCAACAGAAAACTCATAAGATCCGTTAGTATAATAAAATAAATCTCAACTTTAGGTACTGTTGTGAACTCATTCTTTATTTATATTGGTATAATATCTACTGTATTCCAACTTCTCCATGGTTCATACCCCCCGATACTACCCATAGATTCATCAAAATAAGAAGACAACACATAGAAAACAGAATCTGTCAAAAACAGAACAGTCTGTAGTAACTAGAATATTAGTCATACTCCTGTAACTCAAAAATTGCTAAAAAATTAGGACATCATAGGAAGTTAATATATTAATCTTTTTTAAAAAATTAAGAATTTTTCCACGCACCAGTGAATTTAAACAATTCTGTTACTGGACGCAAAAGTTTCTGTTTTTCAGCAAAACCAAATCAACGATATACCAAAGCATCCCAAAGGTCTCGCTTGGCTCAAACACTAATTAAAACACCAAAACACAATTAATACAGAGGTAATAATGTGTATTTTCATAAAAACAGAAAGGAAAAATATTGGGTTGTCTCCCAACAAGCGCTTTTCTTTAAAGCCTTTTAGCTAGGCGTTGATAATTTTAATGATGCTCACATGAAAGATAGCAATTAAAACACGAAGAGAGCATCATGTAGCATGTGAAAAACAATTTTAAGTCTAACATACTTCCTATGCATAGGCATTTTGTAAGCAAACAAATTATCAAGACAAGCAAAAACTAGCATATGCAAGGAAGAAGAAAGAAACAATAGCAATCTCAACATAACGAGAGGTAATTTAGTAACATGAAAATTTCTATAACCATATTTTCCTCTCTCATAATAATTACATGTAGGATCATAATCAAATTCAACAATATAGCTATCACATAAAATTTTCTCTTCAGGATCCACATGCATGCAAAGTTGACACTCTTCCAAAATAGTGGGATTAACATAAAATAAAGTCATTACTTCTCCAAGCCCACTTTTATCAAAAATTTCATAAGATTGATCATTCTCCAAAGTAGTGGAATCATTATTACCTAGAGTTGACACTCTTCCAAACCCACTTTCAATATTATTTCAAACACTATTATCAATATCATAATCATCATGAGGCTAAAATAAATTTTCAAGATCATAAGAAACATTATTGCCCCAATCATGATCATTGCAACAAGTAGTGGACATAGCAAAATTAACATCCCCAAGCTTAGGGTTTTGCATATTATTAGCACAATTGACATTAATAGAATTTATAATAACACCATCGCAATCATGCTTTTCATTCAAGGAGCTATCATGAATGACTTCATAAATTTCATCATAATTTTCAGATTCACGAATTTCAAGCAAAACTTCATAAAGATAATCTAGTGCACGCAACTCACTAGCAATTGGTTCATCATAATTGGATCTATTAAAAAGATTAGCAAGTGGATGAGGATCCATAAACTTTTTGCTTTTTGATTTTCAATAAATACACAATTATTCCAAGCGAACAAGCAAACAAACTAAGTAAGACATAAAGGCAAACGAAAAGACGAGCGAAAGAAGGCCAATAAAAAGGCAAATATTTTTGTGTTTTTCTGAAAACGTTTTAGAAGTGGAGGAGAGGAAAACGAGAGGCAAATGGCAAATAATGTAAGTGCAAGAGATGAGAGTTTGTGATGGGTACTTGGTAGGCTTGATGTAGAACCTCCCCAGCAACGGGGCCAGAAATTCTTCCTGCTACTTCTTGAGCGTGCGTTGATTTTTTCCTTGAAGAGGAAAGGGTGATGCAGCAAAGTAGAGATAAGTATTTCCCTCAGTTAAGAACCAAGGTATCAATCCAGTAGGAGGCACAAGCAAGTCTCCAATCTATGCACCTGCCCAAACTAACAAACACTTGCACACTACGCGAAAAAGGGGTTGTCAATCCCTTCACAGTCACGAACAAGAGTGAGATCTAATAGAGATGGGTATAAAAGATAAATAAAAGAGCAAACTAAAGTAAATATAAATAAATTGCAGCAAGGTATTTTTGGGTTTTTCGGTTTATAGATCCGAAAGTATATGATGGAAAATAGACCCGGGGGCCATAGGTTTCACTAGAGGCTTCTCTCTTGAAAGAAAACATACGATGGGTAAACAAATTACTGTTGAGCAATTGCTAGAAAAGCGCAAAGTTATGATGATATCTAAGGCAATGATCATGAATATAGGCAGCACGTCCGTGACAAGTAGACCGAAACGATTCTGCATCTACTACCATTACTCCACACATCAACCGACTCCTGCCCGCATCTAGAGTATTAAGTTCATAAGAACAGAGCACCGCTTTAAGTAAGATGACATGATGTAGAGGGATAAACTCAAGCAATATGAAATAAACCCCATCTTTTTATCCTTGATGGCAACAATACAATACATGCCTCACTACCCCTTCTTTCACTGGGTGAGGACACTGCAAGATTGAACCCAAAACTAAGCACCTCTCCCATTGCAAGAAAAACCAATCTAGTTGGCCAAACCAAACCGATAATTTGAAGAGAAATACAAAGATATCTTAATCATGCATAAAAGAGTTCAGAGAAGACTCAAATAATATTCATAGATAATCTGATCATTAATCCACAATTCATCAAATCTCAACAAACATACCGCAAAATAAGATTACATCGGATAGAACTCCAAGAACATCGAGGAGAACATGGTATTGAAGATCAAAGAGAGAGAAGAAGCCATCTAGCTACTAGCTATGGACCCGTAGGTCTGTGGTAAACTACTCACGCATCATTGGAAGGGCATCAAGGTTGATGTAGAGGCCCTCCGTGATCGAATCCCCCTTCGGCAGGGTGCCGGAAAAGGGCCCAAGATGGGATCTCACGGGAACAGAGGCTTGTGGCGGAGGAAAAGTATTTTGGTGGACGCTTCTGATGTTTGGGGAATATTTCTGAATTTATAGAGGTGGAATTAGGGTTGGAGGACACCCGAGGGGCCCACAAGCCCTCAAGGCACCCCCCCTGGGGCGCGCCCTAGAGGCTTGTGTCCTCCTCGGGACTCTTTTGTCCCTCTCTCCAGGTCACGTAGGTGTCTTCTGGTCCAAGAAAAATTATCATAAAGTTTTATTCCATTTGGACTCCATTTGATATTCCTTTTCTGTAAAAGTCAAAAACAAGGAAAAAAACATAAACTGGCACTGGGCTCTAGGTTAATAGGTTAGTCCCAAAAATAATATAAAATAGCATATTAATGCATATAAAACATCCAAAACAGATAATATAATAGCATGGAACTATCAAAAGTTATAGATACGTTGGAGATGTATCACATAGCAACATGCACTGTACGGAATGTCTAAGTATGCAATCCTAGGTTATATAGCAACACGGAAGAGTGTTACCTTAATGTTCTGATGATGTTTAGATATATGTAGAAGAGCAGCAATAACAACAACACAGCAGCAGTTAACTGCAGTTAATCGGCCGATAATTTGTAAAAATGCAATAAACTCCCTCCGGCCCATAATATAAGATGTTAATTCATCCAATATGTGAGTATATTGGATGTTATAAGATATTATATAATGGGACGGAGGGAGTGTTGTACTAAATCATTGTGCAATTGCTGTTTAGCTTCTAATATTAACTTGGTGCTTTTAGGTACATATGTCATTGGTAAAGATCAGCGCTTCAACCCTTTCTGCGTATGGGGCAATGAGATATTGATGAACCATCATCAAGTGAGGAAGATGATAGAGATTGTTAGTAAAATGGGTCAAAAGATGGCAAGTAAACTATTTGTTTAGAATTTATCCAAGATAACAATGAACTACAGGATGGTAAGTAAGAACTCTGCAGCCTTCTTTTTACTGCCCATAATGAGTTATGTTAGATGACAATGTCTGAATCTTTTTCCTTTGTAGTGGTTCCCAAAGCAGTTTACTCAAGATTACCTCTCAAACTACATGATTGGTGGGCATGCAAAGGTTAAAGTATTTCTACCAGAACACGATGACTATCTAGATGTGTTCATGAAGACAGTGAAGAATGGGCGGGCGGCCATCACAAGGGGTTGGACTAGAGTCGTGCGTGCCTTCTGCATGGAGGAGGGCACAATATGGGCATTCCGCTTCACCTTGTTCAGCAACCAAAATGTATTTCGCCTCTTTTTTTACCGTCTTTACTAGTTCAAGTATACAACTGTGGTTCATCATTCTTTATTTGGTGCTTATGTAATTCTTGAACATATGTACGTGTGAATCGAATAATGCATTGGTTGTCTGAACCTGATGGATATGAATAAAGCTATGGCCTACTTTCAAATACAAATTCGGTACAATTTTAAATAACAGCAATAAGATTAGGGTGAAATTACGCTCTGCAGGTCATTACGGTGCACACGGTCGGTAAAACACAAACGTGTGTGATATACACCATAATCCGACATGGTTCACAGAGAGGAAACATGTGCGAGCATGCACACAGTTGCCGTTTGCAAAGCGTGTGTGATGTCAGACAATATCACAAACGGTGCGAGCAAACTAAATGTTTGTGATAGTCGCCTTATAGTACACGCTTTACAATCATGAACTGTTTCTGATGTGGTACACATCGTAAATGTTGCACCACAGAATAGCGTGTGCGATAGTTATCATGTATGACACTATTACGACAGTCTGACGTTTCGTAATCCTATCCGACACTCGTACGATGATTAGCTACTCTTTTTAATTAGTTATCACATATGATTCGGGAGAAGTGAATGTGTGTGATTGTCTGCTTATCATACGCGCTCAATAATCATGAACTATTTGTGAAGGGGCGCGCATCGTAAATGTAGCACCACAGAATACCGATTGCTATGGTAATGCAAGCACAAACGAGTAGAAAGGATGGAGCGTTTGGGATATTCGAGATATCACAAACAGTTGTCTGAAGACTCGCGTTTGGGATAGATGCCCACATCGCATACGCTTAGTTATGTAAAACGTATGCATTCCTACTTCCTATCCCCGATGGTTTCTGGGTCGTGTGGGAAGGAACCCCCCTATCGCCCAAACTAGCAAGGCGGCGGTTTAAAATGCCGTCACGAAAAGGTGTTAAAAACCGTTTGTATAGCAGCTCGATGTACCAGTGATTAACTATACATAATGCATGACAATGACAATAGTGCTCTCAGGACTGGTGCTTGTTTGAGAAGGTGATGACTCAACAATAAAAGTAAGATAACATAAAAGTAAAAAGATAGGCCCTTCGCAGAGGGAAGCAGAGATTTGCAGAGTTGCCAGAGCTCAAAGATTAAATCAGAGATAAATAAAATTTTGGGAGGTAGACCTTTCCTGTCAACGTTACGATCGAGAGTTTTCAATATCCTCCATGCTAAACAATTAGCGGCGGTTCCCAAGCGGTAAAAGTAAAGTTTACTTCCCCTCCACCAACAAACACAAGCCATGGCTAGCCGAATCCTCGAGTGCCCTCCATACCAACAACTGTCCGGGGAAGTTTTGTTTATTATTTGCAATTTTAAACATGGGACTAGGCATCCCGATTACCGACCCCTCTCATGCAAGGATGAGTGAATAAACACTCATCATGAGAATAACCTGCTTAGCATGGAAGATACTGACCACCCCCTGTCACTCCATGAGCGGTACGGGCAAATTTACTTGGAACGGCAGAGTAATACCGCATATAGGTGGATATAGTGGACTCATCTAGAATAACTTTGGTTTAAGGATTTTGATGCACATGCAGTATTCCCACTTAGTACAGGCGAAGGCTTGCAAATAGGTTGAGAAGCGACCAACTAGAGAGCGAAAACGGTCATAAGCATGCGTTGTGAATAATTAACATTGAATGCTAGCATGAGTAGGATATAAACGCCATGAACATAAATATCGTGGAGGCTATGTTGGTTTTGAATCAACTACATGCGTGAACATGTGCCAAGTCAAGCCACTCGAAACATTCAGTGGAGGATACCATATCATCATAGTACATCACTATAACATCCCAAATTTTCAATTTGGATATTATGCATTAGATCATCATATGCATCCATTATTTGTGCATTTTGAATTTGTTTTATTTGGACTTTTGATCCAAGAGACCTTAAGCAACTCAAGGACCAATTTGAGAGAGTTGGAGGTTTCACAAAAATCTATTTTTGATTTATCAAAACTTGGAAAATTGGATCAAATTATTTTTTCAATTTTTTTTCCAAATTATTTCAAAATAAATAAAATAATGAGAGAAGATAATATGACTTCTTCAAGAACAGTAAAGAAATATTGGGAATTTAATTTTGAATAAAATTATATTTTATTTGGATTTTATTTGTGAGTTTAATTATTCTTATTAGTACTAAAAATGTTTGTTTTTATTTTAGGCATTTAGGTCCAGAAAAATGTTCACTAGGTCATATATAAGGCCATATAATTATGTGAATTTTTCTGCAATTTTTAGAATTTTATTTATATTAGTTTTTCGTGTTTTTCTCTCTCTGGAAAAATGTTTTAAAAAAAACTGTTCGCGGCCGAACTGGGCCGGCCCAGCTAGCGCCAGGCCAAGGCCCAGCCGCCACCTTCTCGCCCGAAACCGCCTCCGGGACGGAGTCCCGCGCCGAGCCGCCACCCGCCGGAGTCCGACCCGGACTCCACCTCGCCGCCGCCTCCTTTGCCCCTCCCCCAAGCCGCCCGACACCCCCGGCCACCTATAAATATCGGGCCACCCGGCCCCTCCTCTTCACAACGCGCCGCCGCCACCCGCAGCCGCCGCCGCCCGCTCGCCGCCGAGCCGCAGCCACCGCGCCGCGCGCCCGCGCCACCACCCCGCCGAGCCCGCACCGCCGTCCCTCGCTCACCGCTGCCGCCAGACTCGCCAGAGCCGCCGCCGACGCCTCTCGCCCGCTGGAGCCGCCGCCGGAGATCCGCCGCCACCGCCGTCGAACCAGTATAAACCGCCAGTCCGATCCGGTTTATTTCATTTTTTCTTTTAGATCAGTTTATTTATTTAGGTTAGTTTAATTAGCGAACGTTCGTCCGCTTAGTTTCAGTAGCAAACGAATTCGTTAGATTGGGTTCTGTAGCGAACGTTCGTTCGGTAGATTTTTTTCTTTTTCTGTTTATTTTCTGCCAAGGACCTATTCGTTAGTTTTCTTTCGCAGATTAGTCCCTGTTTTTCAAACAATCACAACTTTTTACTTGTTTGTAAAAATCCAACGAAACCAACGCCAAATTCTTCGTCTTGTTTCCCTCTGTCCAGATAATCAACTTGAACATGTTTTTGAAAGTTTAAAATTTGGTTTCAAATAGTTTTGAATTTGAACTTATTTTGATCGTAATTTGAGTTTCGTAATTCCAATTTGATCGATTCTTTTTGCAAATCGAAGCTCTTCACTTGAACTTTCTGTTTAGATCTTTTTATTTGGTTTTACCTTTGCATCTTATGCTTGAGTGCTTATGTATGCTATTGTTTGTCTACGATAGAGTATCCGAAGTGCGAAGCTTGCTACTACGAATCACTAGGGTTTTCCGATCGTCAGTAAGGCAAGTTACACTTTGATCATATCCCTTTATTACCTAGTTTTTATGCATTTGTTTCAACCCTCAAATATTTGCATGAGTAGGATTGGGAACATGTGGTTGTTGCTATGTAGTTGTTGAGGTAGGAACCTAATACCTTTTGATCACCCCGGGAATATACGTTATGCTCATATATTGCTTAGCCATATTCGTAGACGGGGATTGGTTCGTGATATTCATGAAAGTTGTGAGAGATAATAACTTTGGACAACATTAAGGTGGCAACTTTAATACACATCTGGGTGGATTAGTTGGGGCACCTGGAGAAACCAGTGCTTGCCCATGGGAATCCCGGAGTACCCGTGTGATTTTCCCTCGGTTCGCCACCCAGGCTCAAAGGGATCATAAGATTATTCATGCTAGAAACTTCCGTGTGCAGCCACAAGCCATTATGGGCTCTGGCATAGTTGAGTATGTTGTGTGACCTCTTTCAGTGGTAGGCTAGCAGATGTAGGGGAAAGTAGGTGGTACGGTCTACCCAGAGTAAAGAGTTAACGCTTCGGAAAGACTGTGTCTCGGTCATCTGTTTCTCAAACATCGTGTAGTGCGAGAAATCCAACGGAGGAGATCGAGTCTTGTGGGGAAAAGTGCGCAAACCTCTGCAGAGTGTATAAACTAATCATGGTTAGCCGTGTCCCCGGTTATGGACATCTTGAGTATCTGGTATTTGAATTATTGGTTGATCTCATCACTTTTACTTAACGAATTTGTTGGGTTACCATTAATTATACAGGTTAATTTTGGGATTGAGATGGAGGAACCATTCTCAATATTGCTTAATTCAACATAGTAGTAAATAAAATTTATTCCTTTGTTGTAGAGAAAAATTAGCTTTATGCAAAAATTAAACATAGAGCCTCCACCAGCCAAATATGCATGTAGTGGATAGATATTATTCATCATTGCTCTATAGTGTGATTTTGCCAGCATATTCCATGTGCTGACCTACACGGCTGCAACGTCTCATTTTGCAGAGTTTTCAGACAAGGATTAAGGTGCAATAGGTCGTTGTCATGCACTCAGCTATGCCGTTGGAGTTGATGGACTCATTTATCTTCAAAGCTTCCGCAGTTATTTAGTTTAGATGGCCTTCAGCCATATTATTTATGTAATAATCCTCTTTATGAGGACCTCGATGTAATAAGTGTGTGATTGAACTCTGTTATAATTCCTCGAGTACTGTGTGTGTCAGCATACCGATCCAGGGATGACACTTAAGCACAGAGACTTCGGTCCATTCGGATCGTGGTCGCTACAATCACAACCATTTTAATGCATGTTGACACCCAAGATATATAAATCATTATCCACTCCTAGCTACTTAAGCATGGCATGAGCAACTATAATCTCTAATTTCCATCATAAACATGTTTAATCATAATATGTTGAATCATGGATACTGAGTTAAACACATTTACAAAAACAAGTTGAGTTCATACCTGCCTTTCCTTGCCACAGTCACTTCATCGAATTTCATCATTATTGCCTTTCACTTGCACGACCGAATGATATGAAAATAATAATAGTACTAGTGCAAGAGTGTCGTGGACTAAGCTAGAATCTACAAACATTTTATTCGAAGGAGAAGACAAATAATATGGGCTCTTTGTTAGATCAACCATAATGCATATGAGAGCCACTCAAAATTTTCATCGTGGTCTTCTTCTCACAATGACTCAACAAAAGAAAATAATTTCAGAGAAACACTTTGAAATATTTTTGGAGTTTTTAGTTTTTATTGAAGAAAGCAAATTAACGAAAGGAAAATAAAAATGAAAAAAACTATTTACATGGGAAAGCTCCCAACAAACAAAAGAAGAAACAAGAAATCTTTTTGGGTTTTCTTTTAATGCTACAACTAAATTAAACTAGAAAGAAAAACCGAAAAGAAGTGAGAAATATTTTTGGATTTTCTAAAGGTTTTCCAAACACACAAGAAGAAAGCGAGAAAATAAATCTAAACATGGATTATACAATGAAAAAGGATGAACACCGACAACTTTAATAAAATGTGTGAACATGGATGTAATATCGGTGAGAAATACGTACTCCCCTAAGCTTAGGCTTTTGCCTAGCTTGGTAATCACCATCCATAGTAGCCCATGTGAAAGTGCTGAGGCAGCGGCACCTGAGCGTCCCACTCCTGGACCTCATCCTCTGCCGCTGCCAATGCGTTCTGGTAAGCAAGGATGTCCGGTGGCATAATAATGTATCCATTCCTGGCATGAGAGTCAAACAAAGTAGGTGCAGGCAAAGGAGTAATATCACGAGTTTCCTCACTAAAGACCAAGTTATAACGAATATGGTGAGGAGGCTCAGGCTCATCAATAAAGTGGTGGTCCTCCATCGACTGGTGATCTAGGTAAACTCTAGGCAACAAGTAATCATGGGGGCGTATCTGAACATTAAAACGTCTCGCTAGGCGAGTAGCATAAATACCACCATGAATTTTACCCCTAGTCCTGTTAGTGTGCAGGTGGCATGAAATAATAGCGCCAAGGTTATAAGTGTTATCATTATGTAGTGCACGACGTAAAATGGCAAAGTCAGGGGCATATAACGCACCACCTTGCTCTCTAGCAGTCAAGCATTTCCCTATGAATAAAGCAAAATAGTGCACAGCCAGAAAATGCAAGCTAGTGGCTCGGCATGCGACACACCCCTTTCCTCACCCACAGTTAAAGTGCAGAGGAAGCCCTCAAACTCCTCCGGTTAAGGCTCTCCTATTTCCCCATCAAAGGGAATCAAACATATCTCACAGAATTCAGCAAGTGGTATCTGATGATGTTCGACATATAAATGAAAGCGTACCATAGGAGGTTCAAGCCTATTCAAGAAATGAAAGTTTTGCACAAAAGAATTTGTAAGGATGTGGTGTTGGTCACACTCATTTGCGAGGAAGTCGGTAAGTCCAGCATTTGCAACGAATTGCGCACACTCTTGGTAGAATCCAGCTTTGATCATGAAGGCAATGTGCGGCCATTCGCACGGCCAGACCTCCATCCTACGCGGAATGTTGAGGTCACTGTCCGAGGAGTCCCTAAGGACTCCCTTGGCATTCCGCTTTGAGAAAATCCTCCAGAAGATATTCATTTCTCCTATAAACAAAATTTTGAATTTTTTGGGCCACAAAATGATATCAACAAAACTTCACAAGATTGATAGCAACTACTCATATGGATGTCTAGAGGCTATATCAAGCATTCAAACTACTTGGAACTCAAAGAATTCAACATGCAAGCTCATTTTCAGTAGCACCAAGATCGGCTAACTATGCAAAATATATACCACTAAAACAAAAAATAATTGGAGCAATGGAGGAGTCACATACCAAGTAGCAATCCCCCAAAACAGTTTTGGAAATGGAGTTTCGAGCAAATAGATCAAAAATTCCAAGTTTGGGAGCAAGAACGCGCGAGAGAGCTACCAGGAATTTTTGCTAGAGGTAAGAGACGATGTGGGCTGAAGGGATAAGTGAGGGGGTCCATGTGGGGCCCACAAGCGAACTAGGCGCGCCCAAGGGGTGGGCGTGCCCTGGTGCCTCGTGGGCACCTGGGGCATCCCCCCTGGGATGTTTCCAGTGCCAAAAATTCTTAAATATTCAGTAAAAATTTAGGTAAAAATTTCAGGTCATTTTGAGCACTTGCATTTTTGGGTACTTTTTTATTGCACGGATAAATCAGAAAATAGGATAATCATGGCATTTTATTATATTTAAGTAAAAATAACAGAAAACAAAACATGAATACAGAAGGTTGTGCCTATTAAATTCATCGACCACATGTCTCTAAAAAAGAATCCATTAATAAGGTTGATCAAGTCTTATTAACAAACTATTTTTGATGAACATGAAACCAAAGAATCTTCGTATAACACTAGGTTACCCCCATGGGAATATGCATATCCCCAATTATAAGTGTTTCATATCTCTTTTTGACAGTAGGAAGAGGGAGTTGAAAACTTCCAATTGTAATTGACGGAGTCTTTTCAATAACATGAATACCATTTACTTGAAATTGTTTCTTCGGAAAGTGCACCATATGTTCATTACCATTGATATGAAAAGTGACCTTACTTTTGTTGCAATCAATAACATGTCAAACTTGATCCTCCTGTTCAGTCCTCTAAAACGGTTACAGGGTGACAGGGATGCACTGGAGTGCTAGGCCACTATTGGGCTGAATTGGGCCATTGGCCTTGTAATCAGCAGGCCCACTTGGGCGTGTACTTAAGCCCCTGTAAGCAACTAGGAAAGGCATGACTTGAATAGAAAGTTGATCGATCTAATCCTCACCCCTCTCGTTCCTCTCCTCTCACCTGCTCCGTCTCCCCACCTACCAACTCTCGATCCCCTCTCTCCCTCGTTCATCACAATTTGGTAATCAGAGCCCTCAAAAATAATTCCCCACCAATGGCCATCGCCGCTGCTTGCTTATTCTCCAGATCGGGCGGTAACACCCACCGAGCTAGGTGCGAGCCGCTCCGGTGAGCTCGCCCAAAATCCTACTCGGGGTTCGCTTCGATTCGGGGCGCGATCACGGCGCCGCCTTCCAAACCCTCGGCGCAGACCCGCCGCGTGCTCAACGCCATGTCGGAGACCACAGATAAGTTGCAGATTTTGGTCGAGACGGTCATCCATCGTCTCGACGTGAACCAGAAGACAGCCAATGAGCACCACCATTCGCAACTCTCCTACAGCATCCAGGTCTCCGAGGAACTCAAGCTCCTGTCCAAGTAGATCGACCTCACCCAGGCTGATGTGGATGAGGCCCGTAAGGCCACACCAACGCCTGATCTAGCCGTGACAGCCAGCGTGGGCGCCATGTCTCCTTCGGTGACCGCAGACTCCTCTGCGCGGGCACCACCGCCACCGCCGCCACCGCCGAACCGATCCACGCCGCCCCCCCTTTACACAGACGGTGCGGCGCAGCTTCTGTTCGCGAGGCTGGTTAACCACGGCCCCCCGCTTCTGCTCAACGGGGCCCCGTCACCTACATAGCGCATCAACGACCACTACACGAAGCCGCCCAAGCATGATTTTCCCCGGTTCGACGGCACCACACCGTGCATCTGGCTCGAGCGTTGTGTGTCCTACATCAAGCTCTACCGGGTGCCGCTGCACAGCTGGGTGACCACCGCCGCGCTATACATGGAAGGGTTAGCCGCGATGTGTTTGCAGGCATACGGGCAGAAGCATCCGGGCGTCACCTGGGCAACATTCAGAGCAGCCGTAGAGGAGGAATTCGGGCCTGAAGAATTCGAAGTGCAGATGCACACCCTGGTTCAGTTACGTCAGATAGGGATGGTGCAGGAGTATCGTCAGGAATTCGAAACTGCCATGTGCCACTTGCTCTCTCTGGATCCCACTCTGAGCCCGAAATTTTTCATCTCTCAGTTTCTGCCGGGCTTCAAGTACGAGCTGCGATTGGGTGTTCACCTTTAGGCACCAACAAGCATTACGCGTGCAGCGGTATTCACGCGCATTCAGGAGGAAGAGCTAGAGAAACAACGCGCGTCGCGCACTAGGATCACACCAGTGGGACAACCACCACCACCAACGACAGTTGTCGCACCGACACCATCACGGGCAGCTGCTCCTCTGTGTCAGGGCACAGATGATTTTGCCCGCGAGTGGCAGCTTCATGATTTTCGGCGAGCAAACGGTCTGTGTTTCCGTTGCGGTGACAAATATTTGAGGGAACATCAATGCAGACGAACAGGGCAAATTCTGATGATTGAAGTGGGAGACTATGGGGAAATTTTGTCTGATGACACGGTTCATGCCCTGCAACTGCTTGACACACCAGCGGCTCAGGAACCAGAGTGCTGCTCCCTGTCACAACATGCTGTCTCCGGGGATGAAGCACCATCAACCATCCGCCTGCGAGCTCAAGTGGGAGATCAGGTGATGCTGCTCTTGGTGGATTCGGGGAGCACCCACAGTTTTGTCAATGAAGCTTTCGTTACTCGCTTGTCAGTCCAAACTGAAGCCCTTCCAGCCGTTTCAGTGCGGGTAGCAAATGGACAGTGACTTCGCTGCGACAAGATCGTCTGGTCATTGCCCTGGCAAGTACCTGGACATACATTTCATACAGATTTGTGTGTACTGCATCTCAGTGCTTACGATGGTGTGCTGGGGATGGATTGGCTGTCTCAACACAGCCCAATGAACTACCATCGGCAACTGAAGACTATATCATTTGAAACTGAAGGAAAAACAGTGCACCTGCAAGGGGTTCGGTCAAGCGATTTGTCTCCCATTTCGGAGTTGGACGCGTATGAGCTGCATCGCATGGAGGTCGCCAATGATATTTGGACGGCTGCCTTGGTCACTGTCGAGCGATCAGATAAAAGAGCCCAACACAGCCGTGCCACCAAATATTCAGAAAGTACTGCACGAGTTCGATGATGTCTTTGCTGAACCCACTGCACTACCACCGCATCGTCAATACGATCACGGCATCCACCTGGAGCCCGATGCCACTCCTATCAACACCAGACCGTACCGGTACTCACCCGCACAGAAGGATGAAATCGAGAAGCAGGTCCAGGACATGCTGCAATCCGGTGTGATTGTGCGCAGTATGAGCCCCTATGCGGCCCCCGTGCTGCTCACCAAGAAGAAGGACGGGAGTTGGTGTTTCTGCATCGATTTTCGCCGCCTCAACAAGATAACGGTGAAGAACAAATTTCCCCTACCCGTGGTCGACGAACTGTTGGATGAACTGGCTGGGGCCACCTATTTCTCCAAGATCGACCTCCGCGCGGGCTACCACCAAATTCATATGCGAGAAGAAGATGAAGAAAAAACAGCTTTCAAGACCCACAATGGCCATTTCCACTTCAGGGTCATGCCATTTGGCTCTGCAATGCCCCAGCCACCTTCCAGTGCCTCATGAATGCCATCTTCGGCAGGTATACTCGCAAGTTTGTCATCATTTTCCTGGACGACATTCTTGTGTTTAATATGGATTTGCAGGAGCACGAGGAGCACCTTCGTCTGGTTCTTGCTACACTGCGCGAGCATCAACTATACGCCAAAGCTTCCAAGTGCTTATTTGCTCAACCCAGTATTGACTACTTGGGACACGTGATCTCACGCGAGGGGGTTGCTACGGATGCCAGCAAAACAAGTGCAATGCTAGCATGGCCAGTCCCTACTACTACCACCGAGCTCTGTGGTTTCCTGGGGCTCACAGGGTACTACCGGAAGTTCGTCAGCAACTACGGTATCCTCGCCAAACCACTCACCCAGTTACTCACCAAGAAGGGGTTTCACTGGAATGACAGTACCCAAGAGGCATTTGACAAGCTCAAGCTCGCGATGACCCAGACACCAGTGCTCGCACTGCCTGATTTCAAGCTTCCGTTCACCATTGAAACATACGCCTATGATACTGGCGTCGGGGCAGTCCTGGTTCAGAACGGCCACCCAGTTGCCTACATGAGCAAAGCCTTGGGCATCAAGAACCAGAAGCTGTTGACTTATGAAAAGGAGTTTCTGGCAGTTATGATGGCTGTTGACAAGTGGCGTCAGTATCTGCAGCGTGGGCCATTCGAAATTCTCACTGACCACAAGAGTTTGTGCGCTTTGGGTGAGCAGCAATTGGAAACTGAACTTCAGCGCAAGGCAATGGCAAAACTGTTCGGTCTACAGTTCACTTTCAAATAGAAGAAGGGCATAGACAACAGCGTGGCAGACGCACTCTCGCGGGTTGGACACCGGCCGGTGCTCGACGCGCTATCAATTTGTCAACCATAGTGGCTTCAGGAAGTGGAAAATTCTTATGAAACTGATGCGACCGCCCAGGACTTGCTGGCGCAGCTCATGATCAAGAGCCCAGATGACCAAGGACAAACGCTGTGTCAGGGCATCATTCGTCAAGGGGAACGCCTCAGGATCAGCGCAAACACCGCGCTCCAGACCAAGATCATCTCTACGCTGCACGACAACACTGTGGGGAGGGGGGGTCATTCCGGCGTCACGACCACCTATCAATGGGTGCAGAAGCTGTTTGCATGGCCAGGACTCCAGAAGGGCGTCGAGGATTTCTTCCATCAGTGCCTCACTTGCCAGCAATCCAAGCACGAACACTGGCACCCTGCGGGCAAGCTCCAGCCCCTGCCCAGTCCCACAGAACCATGGCATGATTTGATCATGGATTTCGTGGAAGGACTCCCCAAATCAGAGGGGTACGACACTATCATGGTGGTCGTCGACCGTGTGACCAAATTCGCTCATTTTGTGCCCCTGCGCCACCCATTCACTGCTGCAAAGGTGGCCCGGGCATTTTGGGACTCCATCATCAAGCTCCACGGCGTCCCGCACTCCATCGTCTCGGATCGCGACAAGATTTTTACCAGCGCCATGTGGCGGGAACTCTTCGCCGCCGCTGGCACCAAGCTCCTCTACACGATGGTGTACCACCCCCAAACCGATGGTCAGAGCGAGCGGGTCAACCAATGCCTCGAGATGTACCTTCGGTTCGCCGTCCATGATCGGCCGAAGCAACGGCGCAAATGGCTCGCCGCCACGGAATTCTGGTATAATTCGTCCCACCACTCTTCGTTGAACTGCTCGCCATTCAAGGCTCTCTATGGCAGAGAAGCCAATCTGGGAGAGCTTCCCACCTTCTCCGACAACTTGTCACCCGATGCAACCACCGGCAACCTCGACTGGGTGACCCACACCGAGCTGCTTCGCGCCCGGCTCGCCGGAGCTCAAGACCGCTTCAAGAGGCAAGCTGACAAGCACCGTTCCGAGCGCGTCTTCGCCGTCAGGGATCAAGTCCTCCTCAAGCTCCAGCCGTATGTTCAAGTCTTTGTCGCCAGTCGCCCCTGCCGCAAGCTGGCGTACAAGTACTTCGGCCCCTTCCCCTTCGTCCAGCGCGTCGGCGTCCTCGCCTACCGCCTGGAGCTACCACTGGACAGCCACATACATCCGGTCTTCCACGTATCTCAGCTGAAGCCGTTCTCCCCCAACTACTCGCCGGTCTTCATCGAGCTACCCAAGATCCCGGACCTCACTGCTCTACCGCTTAGCCCCATCGGCATCCTAGAGCGGCAGCTGGTGAAGAAAGGCACTGCAACCATGGTGCAACTCCGAGTCCAGTGGTCCACTCTACCAGCCGATGCCACCACCTGGGAGGATCACGATGTTCTGCGCCACCGTTTCCCTGACGCCGCCATCTGGGATGATGACACCGCTCAAGAGGGGGCGAATGTCACACCTGATCCTCCTGTTCAGTCCTCTGAAACGGATACAGGGTGACAGGGATGCACTGGAGTGCTAGGCCACTATTGGGCTGAATTGGGCCATTGGCCTTGTAATCACCAGGCCCACTTGGGCGTGTACTTAAGCCCCTATAAGCAACTGGGAAAGGCATGACTTGAATAGAAAGTTGATCGATCTAATCCTCACCCCTCTTGTTCCTCTCCTCTCACCTGCTCCCTCTCCCCACCTACCAACTCTCGATCCCCTCTCTCCCTGGTTCATCACATAATAGCCCCTGTAGTATTCAAAAAGGGTCTACCAAGGATAATCGACATGTTGTCGTCCTTGGACATATAAAGTATAACAAAGTCTGTTAAGATAGTAACATTTGCAACTACAATAGGCACATCCTCACAAACACCGATAGGTATGGCAGTTGATTTGTCAGCCATTTGCAATGATATTTCAGTAGGTGTGAGTTTTATTAAAATCAAGTCTTTTATATAAAGAGAAAGGCATAACACTAACACCGGCCCCCAAATCACATAAAGCAGTTTTGACATAACTTCTTTTAATGGAGCATGGTATAGTTGGTATTCCTGGATCTCCTAGTTTCTTAGGTACTCATCCTTAAAAGAATAGTTTGCAAGCATGGTGGAGATTTCAACTTCAGGTATTTTTCTTTTATTTGTGACAATATCTTTCATGTATTTGGCATAAGGGGCCATTTTCAAAATATCAGTCAAACAAGTACGCAAAAAGACTGGCCTAAGCATTTCAGCAAAGCATTCAAATTCTTCCTCAACCTTATTCTTAGACAGTTTAGGAGGAAAGGGCATGGGTTTTTGGTTCTCTTTCTTTACCATGTTTTCTAGCAACGAAGTCTCTTTTATCATAATGTTTGTTTTTAGGAGGTGGGTTATCAAGACCAACAGCAGGTTCTATTTCAATATTATTATCTAGGTCCTTATCATTGTCTAGTTGAGCATCTATATGAACATCATCATTTTCATTATCATTATCACTAGGTGAATGTCCATTACCAGATTGTGTTTCAGCATCAGAAATAGAAACATCATTATCATTCTCAGAAGGTTTTTCTACCTCAGGTTCACTAGGAGTATGCAAAGTCCTATCATTTTTATTTTTCTTTATAGATGGACTAGGTGCATCAACATTAATTCTTTGAGAGTCTTGTTCAATTCTTTTAGGGTGACCTTCACGATAAAGTGGCTCCAGAGTCATTCTACCTCCTCTAGTCATTACTCTAACAGCATGATCACTTATATTGTTATTCATTTCATTGAGCAATTCACTTTGAGATTTAGCAACTTGTTCTAACTGGGTTTGGACCATAGATGCATGTTTACTTACACCTTTGACATCATTAATAATTCTAAACAACAAGTCACTCAAGCGATCAATCATGTAAGCATTTCATTTTAACTATTTCATTACATTTGCATTGAAATGATCTTGCTTAATAATATAGTTGTCAAATTCATACAAGCATTGAATAGGAGATTGATTATAGGTGGTGTGTCAAGACCATGTATTTCTTCAATAGGTGGTAAATTCTTAACATCTTCAGCTTTAATAACTTTTTCCTTCATACATTTCTTTGCTTCTTGCATATCTTCAGGACTAAGAAATAAAATACCCCTCTTCTTCGGAGTGGGTTTAAGCGGTGGTTCAGGAAGTGTCCAATCATTATCATTCTTCAATAGTTCGTTCCCTGAAAACACAACCAGCACAACTATCTAGGTAGTCCCTAGAAGCATCGGTTAGTCCATTATAGAAGATATCAAGTATTCATTTTTCTTAAGAGGATGATCGGGCAAAGTATTAAGTAATTGGAGAAGCCTCCCCCAAGCTTATGGGAGACTCTCTTCTTCAATTTGCAGAAAATTAAATATTTCCTGTAAGGCAGCTTGTTTCTTATGAGCAGTAAAATATTTTTCAAAGAAGTAATAAATCATATCCTGGGGACTGCGCACACAACCAGGAGCAAGAAGAGTATTATACCATATCTTAGCATCACCCTTTAACAAGAAAGGAAATAACTTAAGAATATAGTAATAGCAAAGTTTTTCTTCATGATCAAATAGGGTGGCTATATCATTTAATTTAGTAAGATGTGCCACAACGGTTTCAGTTTCATAACCATGGAAAGGATCGGATTCAACCAAAGTAATCAACTCAGGATCGACAGAGACCTTATCAGTAATAAAGATAGGTGAGGTAGCAAACTTAGGATCATATTTCATTCTAGCATTCAGAGAATTTTCTTTCAACTTGACTAATATTTTTTTTAGATCATCTCTATCGTTACAAGCAAAAAGTCCCTAGCTACTTCTCCATCCATAACATAACCCTCAGGTATCTTAGGTAATTCATATCTAGGAGAGCTAGGTCTAATAGGTGTTTTATAATTTTCAGTCTCAATAATTTCATCAGTTTCAGTAATTTCATTGGTTTCAGCATTCACAATTTCCTTAGATCTAGCAAGTTGTTCATCAAAAAATTCACCTAGTGGCACAGTCTTATCAAGAAAGGTACTAGCATCATCATAAGTATCATTCATAGAAGAAGTAGCATCATCAATTACTTGTGACATATCAGAATTAATAGCAGGTGATGGTGTTGCAAGCTTACTCAAAATAGAAGGTGAATAAAGTGTAGAGCTAGATAACAGTTCCTTACCTCCCCTCGTCTTAGAGGGAAAATCTTGGTTCTATCATCCTTAAGATTCTTTATAGTGATCAACAGATATAAATCCCAAGTGATTCAACAAATATAGCTATTCTCCCCGGCAACGGTGCCAGAAAAAGGTCTTGATAACCCACAAGTATAGGGGATCGCAACAGTTTTCGAGGGTAGGTATTCAACCCAAATTTATTGATTCGACACAAGGGGAGCCAAAGAATATTTGCAAGTATTAGCAGTTGAGTTGTCAATTCAACCACACCTGGAAACTAAATATCTGCAGCAGAGTGATCAGTAGCACAGTAGTATGGTAATTTAATAGTGATAGCAGCGATAGTAACCGTAATAGGCACTGTTCAAGAATGCATCCGATTAATCAGTTAGAGGGCAGTTAATCACTACTTGTAGGGTGGCCTAATCAAATAGCACCTATTCATCATGTTAACTTGTCAAGCCAATTAATTGGCCCGTCAGACCGATTAATCGGTTGTTAGGCTGATTAATCGCTGCTGGCCCATTATCTTGTGGGCAAACAAAGCCCAAAGTTTTGGCCTGTAACCCCTCCCATCCCCCTCTGGCTGCTCAATTGCTAGGGTTTGACCAAACAATAGCATATTTTGGTATATTACATAGTGAGAGCATGAGAGTATGGTATAATACTTAAAAAATCTAGATATATGTTGGCAAGTTCCTATTTAATCTACCGATTAATGGTCGACTGGTTAATCTAGTTAATAGGCCGATTCATTAATTAATCGCTACTCCCAAGCGGGCTGAGCAGCTACCAGTTACCGATTTCCTAAATAGTAGTAGCGGTAGTTTTGTAGCAATTGTGACAATAGTAGCAACAGTAGTAACTTAGCAAGAGACAATATGTGAAAAGCTCGTAGGCATTGAATCGGTGATAATGTTGGATAATATTCATCATGTAACTGTCATAACCTAGGGCGACATAGAACTAGCTCCAATTCATCAATGTAAAGTAGGCATGTATTTCGTGTATAGTCATATGTGCTTATAGAAAAGAACATGCATGACATCTTTTGTCCTACCCTCCCGTGGCAGCGGAGTCCATAAGGAAACTAAGAGATATTAAGGCCTCCTTTTAATAGAGAACCGGAACAAAGCATTAACACATAGTGAATACATGAACTCCTTAAACTACGGTAATCACCGGAAAAAATCCCAATTATTGTCACCTTGGGGTATGCGGATCATAACACGTAATTGGTGTGTATAACTTGCATGGTAGGATCAAGAACACAAATATATTGGTGAAAACATAAACGGTTCAGATCTGAAATCATGGCACTCGGGCCCTAGTGACAAGCATTAAGCATAGCAAAGTCATAGCAACATCAATCTCATAACATAGGGGATACTAGGGATCAAGCCCTAACAAAACTAACTCGATTACATGACAAATCTCATCCAACCCATCACCGTCTAGCAAGCCTACGAAGGAATTACTCACTCCCAATGGTGAGCATCATGAAATTGGTGATGGAGGATGGCTGATGATGACGAACACGAAGGATCCCCCTCTCCGAAGCCCCGAACGGACTCCAGATCTGGCCTCCCGATGAAGAACAGGAGGTGGCGGCGGCTCCGTATCGTAAAACATGATGAAACTTCCTCTCCTATTTTCCTCGGGAAATAGCAATTTATAGGCTTGAGATTAGGGTCAGTGGAGCCACATGGGCCCCACAAGCCACCAGGGCGCGCCCAGGAGGGTAGCCGCGCCCTGGTGCCTGGTGGGCACAAAGTGGCCCCCCTCCAGTGGGCCTTTGCTCCAGTATTTTTTATATATTCCATAAAACTCTCCAAAAAGTTTCGTCCAATTCAGAGAACTTTTATTTCTGCGCAAAAACAACACCATGGTAGTTGTGCTAAAAACAGCGTCAGTCCGGGTTAGTTTCATTCTAATCATGCAAATTAGAGTAAAAAACAAGAGCAAACACGTTTGGAAAAGTAGATACGACAGAGACGTATCACATCGTTCTTGCCATCTCAATAAGTGTACGGTTCTTCCTATCAACAACTCCATTTTGTTTAGGAGTGTAAGTAGCCAAGAACTCATGTGAGATGCCTTCTTCATCGAGGAAGGTATCCACATTGGCATTCTTGAACTCCGTTCCATTGTCGCTTCAAACCTTCTTGATATGTACTTCAAATTGGTTTTGGGTCTTCCTAGCAAAGTTCTTAAAGATCTTTTTTACCTGAGACTTGTCATCAAGAAAGAACACCCATGTAAATCTTGAATAATCATCAACAATGACCAAACTGAAAGGGTTACCACCAAGGCTCTTATAAGCATTGGGACCGAAGAGATCCATATCAAGTAGCTCAAGTGGTCTTCCTGTGGTCATGATGTTCTTCACGTGATGACTTCCTCAAACTTGTTTTCCTGCTTGGCAAGCACTACAAAGTCTATCCTTGTCAAATATAACATCTTTAACACCAAGGATATGATCTCCTTTAACAACTTTATCAAGATTTCGCATGCCAACATGTCCTAGTCTTCTATGCCATAGCCAACCTTTAGAAGATTTTGCAATAAGACAAGTGCGAGGTTGGGCTATTTTCGTGAAATCAACAATGTATAGATCACCTCTACGGATACTGGTAAATACCATGTTATGATTGTCTCGACGAAATACTTGGCAATCTACTTTGGTAAATAGAACATTCAAACCAAAGTCGGCTAGTCTAGATACGAAAAGAAGATTGTACCCAAGAGATTTGACGAGCATAACATTTTGAATAGAGTTATCATTGGATATGGACACCTTACCAAGGCCAAGTACCTTACCCTTGGAGTTGTCTCCAAAGTTAGATACTTGTGTGGACCATCATTTTGTGCAAGCTCACGAAACATGTCTCTATCTCCGGCCATGTGATCGGTACATCCACTATCAAGAATCCACTCTTTTCCTCCGGCCATGTAATTCCAAAGATTAGCCACGAGACTAACATTTCTCATAGTCTTCTCATATTCGATGTCGAATTCTTCATCTTCATCATAATTACCATGCTCCATCTCATCATCATGTATATGATCATCACCTAGGTCAAGTGACTCGTTAGATTTATGATCATGACAATGTGCAAGTTTGTGAATTCTAATGGTTTCCATGATAATGTTGCTAGTAGTTCCAACATCACCTTTAGCACGGATAAGATGGCGAAGCTCAAATAGACATTCATCAAATTTAGGATCACTAGGCTTCATCTTATGAAAGGTAGTGGACATATGAAGAATTTCATTGAGATTCTTTAATGAGTAATTGGGATAGTGTTTTTCAAGGTCACTCCACATAGTGTAAGCACACTCAAAGTTTTGCATACAAGTAAGCACATTTCTAGGTAAACCTCTCATGATAAGATCAATGGTTCTAAGATTACGAAGCATGTCAATTTGCTCTTCATGAGTGGGTTGCAAAGGATTAGTGGGAGTCACATAAGCACTTTGAACATACTTACTCAAGTCAAATTCATCAAAGATAGTAAGCATTTCAGTTTTCCAAGAGTTGTTATACTTTCCATCAAGACTGGGCACTCTACGTCTAAGACTCCCCAAGTAGACTCATCCATCTTCCTCCAAAGGTGATGAAACCAAAGCAATAGAGATCAATGCTCTGATACCAATTGTAGGATCAAAGAAGATAAGTCTACAGGGGGGTGAATAGACACTTAACCAACCAAAGTAGCATTTTTTAGTTTTCCTGAAACTTAGGTAGATTTTGGCACAAGTTAAGATAACAAAAAAACTTCCTACACACGCATATCTAGAGATAGAGCAGTGAAAATAGTAAATCATGCAATTGTGTGGAAAGTAAGGGGTAGAGTTGGAAGATCAAACGCAATGAAGACACGATGATTTTTGGCGTGGTTTCGATAGGTGGTGCTATCGTACGTCCACGTTGATGGAGACTTCAACCCATGGAGGGTAACGGTTGCGCGAGTCCACGAAGGGCTCCAGCCATGAAGGGTCCACGAAGAAGCAACCTTGTCTATCACACCATGGCTTACGTCCATGAAGGACTAGCCTCACTTGGGTAAATCTTCACGAAGTAGGCGATCTCCTTGCCCTTACAAAATCATTGGTTCAACTCCACATGATCTTGGAGGCTCCCAAGTGACACCTAACTAATCTAGGAGACACCACTCTCCAAAAGGTAATAGATATTGTGTTGATGATGAACTCCTTGCTCCTGTGCTTCAAATGATAGTCTCCTTGACACTCAATCTCTCTCTCTCACAGATTTGGCTTGGGTAGGAGAAGGATTGGAGTGGAAAGCAACTTGAAGAGTCTAGAAACCAAGGTTCAAATGGTAGGAATGAAATCTCCTGATCTCAACACATGAGTAGGTGGTTCTCTCTCAGAAAATGAATGGTGGAAGTTGTGTTTCATTCTGATGGCTCTCTTTGAGAGTAAGAGGTGGTGTAGGCGTATAAATAGGAAGCACCAAAAATCCAACTGTTACAAGTCTTTGACCCAACTCGGTGGCACCGATATGAAAATCTCAGTGAGACCGACTAGTGCAAAAAACTTGACCGTTGTCGTTTTCGGTGAGACCGATTATACCATCTCGGTGGGACCGAAGTGCAATGGCTAGGGCAGAGCCTCATCTCAGTAATTCCGATCATTTTGTCTGGGTGATTCCGAAATGAAACGAATTCATCACAAAAACTTGCCAAGGCCTTCTTGGTGGGACCGAGTGCCATTTTGGTCAGACCAAAATGTTAGGGTTTTGGCTGTGGCAGTAGGATGATCATCTCGGTGCGTCCGAAATGGATTGTATCAGTGGGACCGAAACGATGAATTAGGGTTTGGACAGATGTGTTTGTGGAAAAGTGATGGAGGGTTTTTGGAGCAATATCACTGAGCACTTTGAGCAACAACCTCATTAACAATACCTCATCCCCTTTTAATACTATTGGCTTTCCTAAGGGACTCAATGTGATCTTGGATCACTAAACCAAAAATGTAGAGTCTTGGGGTAGCCAATTCTTGTTCTTCACATTTTGAGGGGTCCACATCCTCATGTCCTTGCCATGCCGTTGTTGGACTTATCTGAAATATTCTAGGTAAAACTATTAGTCCAACAATATGTATGTTGACATTGATTACCAAAACCACGAAGGGAGAAAATGTGCTTTCACTTATGTCCACGAAGGACTAGCCTCATTCGGGGTAGATCTTCATGAAGTAGGCTATCTCCTTGCCCTTACAAACTCCTTGGTTCAACTTCACAAGATCTTGGAGGCTCCCAAGTGACACCTAACCAATCTAGGAGACACCAGTCTCCAAAAGGTAATAGATGGTGTTGTTGATGATGAACTCCATGGTCTAGTGCTTAAAATTATAGTCTCCTCAACACTTAATCACTCTCTCACATATTTGGCTTGGGTAGGAGAAGGGTTGGAGTGGAAAGCAACTTGAGGAGGCTAGAAATCAAGGTTAAAATGGTTGTATTGCAATCTCTTGATGTCAAAACATGAGTAGGTGGTTCTCTCTTAGAAAATGAATGGTGGAAGTGTAGATTTATTGTGATGGCTCTCTTAGAGAGTAGGTGGGAGTGGAGGGGTATTTATAGCCTTCACCCAAAATCCAATCGTTACACACTTTTGACTCAACTTGGTGACACCAAAGCAAAAACTCGGCGAGGCCGACGTGTGTAAAAGATATGAACATTGGGCTTTTCGGTCAGACCGAATTGGAAATCTCGGACAGACGAAATGCGATGACCTAGGCAAGACTTTGTTTCGGTAGTTCCGATCAGTTCAACTCGGTGATTTCGAAGTGAACGAATGGGCTTATAGAAACTTGGTCACTGCAACTCGATGAGACCGATCGCAATCTCGGCCGGAACAAAATTCTAGGTTTTGGTTGTGGCAGTGTATAGGATCAATGATACGTCTCCAACGTATCTATAATTTTTTATTGTTCCCTGCTATTATATTATCTGTTTTGGATGTTTTATATGCATTAATATGCTATTTTATATTATTTTAGGGACTAACCAATTAACCTAGAGCCTAGTGCCAGTTTCTGTTTTTTTCGTTGTTTTTGAGTTTTACAGAAAAGGAATACCAAACGGAGTCCAAACGGAATAAAACTTTCGCGATGATTTTTCTTGGACCAGAAGACACCTACGTGACTTGGAGAGAGGGCCAGAAGGTTCCCGAGGAGGCCACAAGCCTGCCAGGCGCGCCCTAGGGGGGGCACGCCCTGAGGGCTTGTGCGCCCCTCGGAGGTCTCCCAACCTTAATCTTTGCACTATAAATTCCCAAATATTTCCAAACCATCAGAGGCATCCACCAAAATACTTTTCCGCCGCCGCAAGCCTCTGTTCCCGTGAGATCCCATCTTGGGGCCTTTTTCGATGATCTGCCGGAGGGGGATTTGATCACGGAGGGCCTCTACATCAACCTTGCTGCCCTTCCGATGATGCATGAGTAGTTTACCACAGACCTACGGGTCCATAGCTAGTAGCTAGATGGCTTCTTCTCTCTCTTTGATCTTCAATACAATGTTCTCCTTGATGTTCTTGGAGATCTATTTGATGTAATACTTCTTTTGCGGTGTGTTTGTTGAGATCCGATGAATTGTGGATTTATGATCAGATTATCCATGAATATTATTTGAGTCTTCTCTGAACTCTTTTATGCATGATTAAGATATATTTGTATTTCTCTTCGAACTATCGGTTTGGTTTGGCCAACTGGATTGGTTTTTCTGGCAATTGGAGAGGTGTTTAGTTTTGGGTTCAATCTTGCGGTGTCCTCATCCAGTGACAAAAGGGGTAGCAAGGCACGTATTGTATTATTGCCATCAAGGACAAAAAGATGGGGTTTATATCATATTGCTTGAGTTTATCCCTCCACATCATGTCATCTTACTTAAGGTGTTACTCTATTCTTATGAACTTAATACTCTAGATGCATGTTGGATAGCGGTCGATGTGTGGAGTAATAGTAGTAGATGCAGAATCGTTTTGGTCTACTTGTCGCGGACGTGATGCCTATATTCATGATCATTGCCTTAGATATCGACATAACTTTGTGCTTTTCTATCAATTGCTCAACAGTAATTTGTTTACCCACCGTATGCTATCTTCAAGAGAGAAGCCTCTAGTGAAACCTATGGCCCCCGGGTCTATTTTCCATCATATATTTTTCAGATCTATAAACCAAAAAAACCCAAAAATACCTTGCTGCAATTTATTTATATTTACTTTAGTTTGCTCTTTTATTTATCTTTTATACCTATCTCTATTAGATCTCACTCTTGTTCGAGACCGGGAAGGGATTGACAACCCCTTTTTTACGTTGGGTGCAAGTTTTATTTGCCTTTTTATTTTCCTTTTTTTTCATTTGCCTTTTATGTCTTACTTGGTTTGTTTGCTTGTTCACTTGGAATAATTGTGTATTTATTGAAAATCAGAAAACAAAAAAGTTTATGGATCCTCATCCACTTGCTAATCTTTTTAAGAGATCCAATTATTATGAACCAATTGCGAGTGAGTTGCGTGCACTAGATTATCTTTATGAAGTTTTGCTTGAAATTCGTGAATCTAAAAATTGTGAAGAAATTTATGAAGTGATTCATGATAGTTCCTTGAATGAAAAGCATGATTGCAATGGTGTTATTATAAATTCTATTAATGTCAATTGTGCTAATAATATGCAAAACTCTAAGCTTTGGGATGCTAATTTTGCTATGTCCACTACTTGTTGCAATGATCATGATTGGGGCGATAATGTTTCTTATGATCTTAAAAATTTATTTAAGCCTCATGATGATAATAGTGTTTGCAATAATTTTGAAAGTGGGTTTGGAAGAGTGTCAAATCTAGGTAATAATGATCCCACTACTTTGGAGAATGATCAATCTTATGAAATTTTTGATAAAAGTGGGCTTGGAGAAGTAATGACTTTATTTTATGTTAATCCCACTATTTTGGAAGAGTGTCAACTTTGCATGCATGTGGATCATGAAGAGAAAATTTTATGTGATAGCTATATTATTGAATTTCATTATGATCCCACGTGTAATTATTATGAGAGAGGAAAATATGGTTGTAGAAATTTTCATGTTACTAAATTAGCTCTCGTTATGTTAAGATTTCTATTGTTTCTTTCTTCTTCCTTGCATATGCTAGTTTTTGCTTGTCTTGATAATTTGTTTGCTTATAAAATGCCTATGCATAGGAAGTATGTTATACTTAAACTTGTTTTTCACGTGCCACATGATGCTCACTTCGTGTTTCAATTGCTATCTTTCACGCCTAGCTAAAAGGCTTTAAAAAAGCGCTTGTTGGGAGACAACCCAATATATTTCTATTCTGCTTTTACGAAAATACACATTATTACCTCTGTATTAATTGTGTTTTGGTGTTTTACTTAGTGTTTGAGCCAAGTAAGACCTTTGGGATGGTCTACGGTGATAGTTGATTTGATTTTGCTGAAAAACAGAAACTTTTGCGTCCAGTAGCAGAATTGTAATAATTCACAGAAGCGACGAAAACTTCTGAATTTTTTACAAAAGATTGATATACAAATTTCCCAGGATGTCCCAAGTTTTCAGAATTTTTGGAGTCACATCATTATGAGAACAACTCAGATCTTCGTAGACTGTTCTGTTTTTGACAGATTCTATTTTCTATGTGTTGTTTGCTTATTTTGATGAATCTATGGGTAGTATCGGGGAGTATGAACCATGGAAAAGTTGGAATATAATAGATATTACACCAATATAAATTAATAATGAGTTCACAACAATACCAAAATTGGTGATTTATTTTATTATACTAACGGATCTTACGAGTTTTCTGTTGAGTTTTGTGTTGTGAAGTTTTCAAGTTTTAAAGATTTGATGGACAATTTAATGAGGAGTGGCAAGAGCCTAAGCTTGGGGATGCCCAAGGCACTGCAAGGTAATATTCAAGGACAACCAAGCATCTAAGCTTGGGGATGCCCCGGATGGCATCCCCTCTTTTGTCTTCAATCCATTGGTAAATTTACTTGAGGCTATATTTTTATTCACCACATGATATGTGTTTTGCTTGGAGCGTCTTGTATGATATGAGTCTTTGCCTTTTGGTTTGACAAAATAATCCTTGATGTACACACCTTTTGAGAGGGACACACATTAATCATGAATTTATTAGAATACTCTATGTGCTTCACTTATATCTTTTGCGCTAGGCAGTTTGCTCTAGTGCTTCACTTATATCTTTTTAGAGCATGGCGGTGGCTTTATTTTATAGAAATTGTTGAACTCTCATGCTTCAGTTATATTGAGAGTCTTAAACCGCATGGTAATTTGCTTAGGTTATGAATTTACTCCTAATATGATGGGCATCCAAGAGGGATATAATAAAAACTTTCATATAAAGAGCATTGAATAAGATGAGAAGTTTGATTCCTTGCATTTGTTTTGAGATATAAAGATGGTGATATTAGAGTCATGCTAGTGAGTAATTGTGGATTGGTAGAAATACTTGTTTTAAAGTTTGTGATTCCTGTAGCATGCACGTATGGTGAACCGTTATGTGATGAAGTCAGAGCATGATTTATTTTTTCATTGTCTTCCTTATGAGTGGCGGTCGGGGACGAGCGATGGTATTTTCCTACCCATCTACCCCCTAGGAGCATGTGTGTAGTACTTTGTTTCGATGGCTTATAAATTTTTTCAATAATTATGTGAGTTCTTTATGAGTAATGTTGAGTCCATGGATTATACGCACTCTCACCCTTCCACCATTGCTAGCCTCTCTAGTACCGCGCAATTTTCGTCGGTGCATTAAACCCACCATATACCATTCCTCAAAACAGCCACCATACCTACCTATTATGGCATTTCCATAGCCATTCCGAGATATATTGCCATGCAACTTCCAGCGTTCCGTTTATTATGACACGCACCATCATTGTCATATTGCTTTGCATGATCATGTAGTTGGCATAGTATTTGTGGCAGGCCACCGTTCATATTTTTTATACATGTCACTCTTGATCATAGCACATCCCGGTACACCGCCGGAGGCATTCACATAGAGTCATATCTTGTTCTAGTATCGAGTTGTAATTCTTGAGTTGTAAGTAAATAAAAGTGTGATGATGATCATTATTAGAGCATTGTCCCATGCGAGGAAAGGATGATGGAAGCTATGATTCCCTCACAAATTGGGATGAGTCTCCGAACTTTACAAAAATAAAAGAGGCCAAAGAAGCCCAAACAAAAAAGAAGAGAGAAAAAAAATGAGAGAAAAGAGAGAAGGGACAATGTTACTATCCTTTTTCCACACTTGTGCTTCAAAGTAGCACCATGATCTTCATGATAGAGAGTCTCCTATTTTGTCACTTTCATATACTAGTGGGAATTTTTCATTATAGAACTTGGCTTGTATATTAGTTTCTTTTTGAGCTTTCATACACTTATAGCTCTAGTGCATCCGTTGCATGGCTATGCCTACTCACTTGCATCGATATCAATTGATGGGCATCTCCATAGCCCATTAATTTTCCAAGTTGATGTGAGACTTTCTCCTTCTTTTTGTCCTCTCCACAACCACCATATTCTATTCCACCCATAGTGCTATACCCATGGCTCACGCTCATGTATTGCGAGAAAGTTGAAAAAGTTTGAGAACACCAAAAGTATGAAACAATTGCTTGGCTTGTCATCGGGGTTGTGCATGATGAAATACTTTGTGTGATGCAGATGGAGCATAGCGAGACTATATAATTTTTTTAGGGATAACTTTCTTTGGCCATGTTATTTTGAGAAGACATGATTGCTTTATTAGTATGCTTGAAGTATTATTGTTTTTATGTCAATATTAAACATTTGTTTTGAATCTTATGGATCTGAATATTCATGCCACAATAAAGAAGATTGCATTGATAAATATGTTAGGTAGCATTCCACATCAAAAATTCTGTTTTTATCATTTACCTACTCGAGGAAGAGCAGGAATTAAGCTTCGGGATGCTTGATACGTCTCCAACGTATCTATAATTTTTGATTGTTCCATGCTATTATATTATCTGTTTTGGATGTTTTATATGCATTAATATGCTATGTTATATTATTTTTGGGACTAACCAATTAACCTAGAGCCCAGTGCCAGTTTTTGTTTTTTTTTCGTTGTTTTTGAGTTTTACAGAAAAGGAATACCAAACGGAGTCCAAACGGAATAAAACTTTCGCGATGATTTTTCTTGGACCAGAAGACACCTACGTGACTTGGAGAGAGGGCCAGAAGGTTCCCGAGGAGGCCACAAGCCTGCCAGGCGCGCCCTAGGGGGGGCACGCCCTGAGGGCTTGTGCGCCCCTCGGAGGTCTCCCAACCTTAATCTTTGCACTATAAATTCCCAAATATTTCCAAACCATCAGAGTCATCCACCAAAATACTTTTCCGCCGCCGCAAGTCTCTGTTCCCGTGAGATCCCATCTTGGGGCCTTTTCCGATGATCTGCCGGAGGGGGATTCGATCACGGAGGGCCTCTACATCAACCTTGCTGCCCTTCCGATGATGCGTGAGTAGTTTACCACAGACCTACGGGTCCATAGCTAGTAGCTAGATGGCTTCTTCTCTCTCTTTGATCTTCAATACAATGTTCTCCTTGATGTTCTTGGAGATCTATTTGATGTAATACTTCTTTTGCGGTGTGTTTGTTGAGATCCGATGAATTGTGGATTTATGATCATATTCTGCATGCATATTATTTGAGTCTTCTCTGAACTCTTTTATGCATGATTAAGATATATTTGTATTTCTCTTCGAACTATCGGTTTGGTTTGGCCAACTGGATTGGTTTTTCTTGCAATTGGAGAGGTGTTTAGTTTTGGGTTCAATCTTGCGGTGTCCTCATCCAGTGACAAAAGGGGTAGCGAGGCACGTATTGTATTATTGCCATCAAGGACAAAAAGATGGGGTTTATATCATATTGCTTGAGTTTATCCCTCTACATCATGTCATCTTACTTAAGGTGTTACTCTATTCTTATGAACTTAATACTCTAGATGCATGTTGGATAGCGGTCGATGTGTGGAGTAATAGTAGTAGATGCAGAATAATTTCGGTCTACTTGTCGCGGATGTGATGCCTATATTCATGATCATTGCCTTAGATATCGTCATAACTTTGTGCTTTTCTATCAATTGCTCAACAGTAATTTGTTTACCCACCGTATGCTATCTTCAAGAGAGAAGCCTCTAGTGAAACCTATGGCCCCCGGGTCTATTTTCCATCATATATTTTCAGATCAATAAACCCAAAAATACCTTGCTGCAATTTATTTATATTTACTTTAGTTTGCTCTTTTATTTATCTTTTATACCTATCTCTATTAGATCTCACTCTTGTTCGAGACCGTGAAGGGATTGACAACCCCTTTTTCGTGCTGAGTGCAAGTGTTTGTTAGTTTGTGCAGGTGCATAGATTGGAGATTTGCTTGTGCCTCTTTAACGACCCGAGACGAACGGTCCAGAAGCCTTCCATGTATTTCGTTGTCACCGTGTGATTTATTTTTGCTTGTTGCATTTCATCATGGCATCATGTGCATTGCATCCGCATGTTTTCATAAAACTCGTAGTCGTTTGAAGTTGCCGCTTCTCTCTTTGTCTCTGTTAACCTTCTCTCAGACCAACCGGACCGCTCTCTTCTCTCTCTCTCTTCTCTGAGACCATCAAACCCCCCTTGTCTCCATGGCCTTTTGTCAAACCCCTCGTGCACGTCCGAAAGCTGTCTCGAACCCGACCCGAGCAGTCATGACCGATGGGTCCGGATCATCCCCAAACATCCCTAAAACATCTTCGGTTTCTCATTTGGACTTCCCTAGCTTTTTATCTCGACCGTCCGATTTCGATCGGATGATCCAAAATCCTCCCTCCTACCTACATTCTAGTATATATAGCAGTCCACCCCTAGTCCAACCCTAAAATCACATTTGTCCCTCCGCCGCTGCCGCCCCGTCTCATCACCCACCTCGGGATCCTCCCAGATCCCCATCATCCAACCCCGCGCAGCCAATCCTCCACCTTCTCCTCGATTTCCCACAACCACCACCTCCTCTACTCCTGAGGCCCTGCCTCCTCCCGCATCCCCTGCACGCTCGTCCCCGAGCTCCTCACTCCACCGGTCACCGCCGACGACCGAACCAGCAGCAACGTCGCAGCTCCTCCTCCGCAACGCCGAGCGCCCCTCGCGAGCCCCTGCTTCCTCGCGCTCCGTCGCCGTCCCGCTCGTCCCAGCCTCCTCTACACCCCAGCCGCATCGGAGCTTCCACAGCCGTGCGCCCCCTCCCTCATCCCAGCGGAACCCCGTCCTCCCCGCGCCTGTCCTGTGCATCCGGCGCGACGCCTGCAAGCAGCGGCAGCAACCAGGCCATCCCGCCTTCTTTTCCCCGTGCCCTCTCTCTGGTTGTCCCTCTTTTCTCTCTCAGCCCTCTCTTGTTCCTCCGCAGGTCCCCGCCATGGATGCCATGGAGCTCCACCGCCACTGGAGGAACGGAATCCGTGCGCCTGGATCCTCCCGGATCCGCTCCTCCTCGCCTCGTCCACGTCGTCGGGAGCTGCACCATGGACCTCTGCACCCTCGCCGGAGCAACCTCGTCCCCAAGTCCCGCCAGCGCCAAGTCCCGCTCGATCCCGTACTTCGTTGACCCCGCACCTCGCCCGTTCCAGTCGAGCCGCTCTGCCTCGAGCACTCGCGTTGACCCTCCTTGTCTGATCCAGCCAAGGCCCAGCCCAGCGCTGCTTCCTCCTCAGCCTGCGCACCGCGGCCTGCTGCCTCACCGACCGGGCCGAAGCCCATGGGTGAGCAGCCCCCTCCAGCCCCTCTCCCGTACACTGTTGGCCCAGCCAGTTTCGGCCCAACTCCTGTTTTTTTTTCAGAGGGCGAATTTCTCTATTTCCAGAGAATTACAGATTTGCAGAAAAACCCTCAAGTTCATGCATATAATAACTTCATAACCGTGCATCGGATTTAAACAAACTTTATATGTAAAATGCTTAGAATTTGATCTAGTCTCATAATTTCCAACTTTCATCCATGTTAAGAATGTTTAACTTGCTGTTTGCATTAATTTGCATAAATGACATGTTAAAATGATTTATTTCATAACTAAATAACCGTAGCTCCGAATTAAATAAACTTTATATGTAAATAGGGTAGAAAAATGCATAGATTAACATGGTGGCATTACTTTGCATGTTTAACAACTCTAAAATTGTGTTTAGGGCAGAACAGTACCAAATTCAAAAATTGCATATGAGGATTTTCCGGAATTGTTGTTTGTTGTTTCCGGCCTCATTTAAACTTGCCTAGATGTGTAGTTTGCTTATGCTTCACCTCTTGCCATGTTAACCAACATTTAATATTGATGGGTAGCATAAACGAGAGTGAACTAAATAACTTGAATGTGGTGTTTTGTCAATATGCAACTCGTTGCATATTGAGCTCCACTTAATTTGTAGTATATTGTTTGTTGCACTTTGCCATGACATGCCTCATTAAACTGGACATGCATCATACTTGCTTGTGCATTATGCCATGATTATGCTTGTTTGTTTACCATGTTGTTTGCTTCTTTCCGGTTGTGCTTCTTCTCGTTAGTTCCGGTTATGTTGCGGATTGTGAGGATTCGTTCGACTACGTTGGTTCATCTACTTCATGGACTTGATCTTCTTCCTAGCGGGATTTCAGGCAAGATGACCATTACCCTGGATACCACTACTATCTTTGCTTTGCTAGTTGGCTCGATGCTATCGCTATGTCGTGCTACCTACCACTTGTTTATCAAGCCTCCCAATTGCCATGAAACAACCTCTAACCTTTTCACCCTCCCAGCAAACCATTGTTTGGCTATGTTACCGCTTTGCTCAGCCCCTCTTATAGTGTTGCTAGTTGCAGGTGCAGATGCAGGTTGTTCCATGTTGGGACATGGATATCATGAGATATCATAATATCTCTTATTTAATTAACACACATATATACTTGGTAAAGGGTGGAAGGCTGGGCCTTTTGCCTGGTGTTTTGTTCCACTCTTGCCGCCCTAGTTTCCTTCATACCGGTGTTATGTTCCTTGATTTTGCATTCCTAACACGGTCGGGGTTTATGGGCCCCCCTTGACAGTTCGCTTTGAATAAAACTCTTCCAGCAAGGCTCAACTTTGGTTTTACCATTTGCCTAATAACAACTAAAACTTGCATATGGACTTTCCGGACCCCGAGGATTCTTAATCAACAACCCGGGCCAGTGCTCCTCATGAGTGTTGGTCCAAACTAGAGCACTGTGCGGGGCCGCCTCGGGGAAACCTGGGTTATTTTGGCACCTGTACACGTCGCTTATCCAATCGTGGCCTGAGAACGAGATACGCGCGGCTCCTATCAGGGTGTCGGCACGTCGGGAGGTCCTGCTGGTTTTGTTTTACCATTGTCGAAATGTCTTGTGCACTGGGATTCCGAGTTTGATCGGGTTGTCCCCAAGATGGAGGATTTTCATCCGCTGATCGTGAGAGTTTGTCATGGACTAAGTTGGGACACCCCTGCAGGGTTTAATCTTTCGAAAGCCGTGCCCGCGGTTATGTGGCAGATGGGAGTTTTTAATATCCGGTTGTAGAGAACTTGACACCAGATCCGAATTAAAATACACCAACCGCATGTGTAACCGTGACCGTATCTTTTCGAGTGAGTTCGAGAAGAGAACACGGTGGGGTTATGTTTGACTCGTAAGTAGTTCAGGATCACTTCTTGATAATTACTAGTTGCGACCGTTATGCGTAGTAACTCTTCTTACTCTTGTACTCGTAAGTTAGCCACCATACAATGCTTAGTGCTTGCTGCAATCTCACCACTTATCCATTCCATACCCATTAAGCTTTGCTAGTCTTGATACCCATGGTAATGGGATTGCTGAGTCCTAGTGGCTCACAGGTTACTACAACAACAGTTGCAGGTACAGGTAAAGCGATGCTATGACGTGAGAGCGATGCTTGCTTGTTTTGGAGTTCTGCTTCTTCTTCGATCAAGGGATAGGTTCCAGGTCGGGAGCCTGGGATGAGCAGGGTGGATGTCGTTCTTCTTTTTTGTTTGGTTTCATCCGTAGTCGGATCCTGCTCTTTTGTATGATGATTGCTATGTATTGATGAACTGTTGTATTCATGTTGTAGCTTGTGGCGAGTGTAAGCATTTATCTTGTATTCTCATCTATTCAGTACATGGTATGTTGTAATAATATCCACCTTGCCATGCGCTCGAAATGCGATTGTGCCCCAATCACGAATTCATCACGTCATTGGGATAGAATCGCATCTTGGGCGCTACAGCCTCCTACTGGATTGATACCTTGGTTCTTAACTGAGAGAAATACTTATCTCTACTTTGTTGCATCACCCTTTCCTCTTCAAGGGAAAAATCAACGCAATCTCAAGAAGTAGCAATCAACTCGGTGAGCTCGAAGGGAATGTATTCGGTGGGACCGAGTTGGCTTTTTAGGATTTGGACATACTAGGAAAAGTGCCCGTGCGTTGCACTGGGAGAGAAAAAACAGCTCACATATTAAAAACTGCATGTTCGTGTTCAAGGCTCAACGAAATCAACATCTTGTGGTTCAGTCTAGTTCAACTAATAAACATATAACACTGATTTTATAGAGCGCAAGTGTTTGCATAACATCACAAAATATTTCATATTTCACGTAGTCTTTTTTTCTTCACGTAAGGGTCATTTTCACATCCAAGGCCTGGCTCAACTGTCCAGTGGCTTGACATCTACTTGACGACCCTTTGCCGCGACTCACTTGCCTTGAACGCGAACATGAGCTTATGGTTTTCTCGACATCTGCTTGACGACCCTTTGCCGCGACTCACTTGACTTGAACGCGAACGTGAGCTTAGGGTTTTCTCGACATCTTTTCGACGACCCTATGCCGCAACTCACCGGTGATGGCGCGCAGGCTCTCTTGCCCATCGTCACTAGTGCACCGTGGAGGGAGGACAACGGCGCGCGAAGACGCCTCGAGGGAGATATTTGACCACGTGGCCGGAGCACCAAAACAACGTGGCCGTGGTTTATTCCCAATCTTAATGAAGGGTTGCGACACACTGAAGAAACAGAGCATCATCCAGCGGAAGCAACACACAAACCAGGAGGAGCAGCATAGTTCATATATTCAGATTGAGGGGAACATATTTGTGGAAATTAAATAATAAGAGCACTGCAACTGCTTGTAAACTATATGATAATTTCAAGCAATACACAGGACCACCATCAAGCACATAATACTGTTAAAGAGTACAGGTCTAGATTTCATTTCAAGCTAGAAACTCAAAGTCATTTATAGTCAACTATATGTAATTGACCCACCATCTAGCAAATTATGAGGCGCCCTTTAATTTGCTATATATCTAAAATTACCACCAGAGATGCGAGCCAACAGAGAAACTTCTTTTTTCAGAAATAGCACGCATGTCTTGTTTGAACAAATTAAAGTTAGCACGATCAATCTTGAAAAAAGAATTTGTTATTATGAAATCTTACAAATCGTACTATTTTACATACCAGTTTTACATTGGATTTTCCTGATACAACTGATGAATTCAAGTACACTGGCAGACATGTTATCTTCACATTCATTGTCCTTGAATGTTAGCAGTTGGCGCAAATTAGTTTTTTGAGTTCATATCCATCCTATACATCCATATTTTTTGCAAACGAATGACATCAGAATCAGATGTGTAATTATAATAGTAATGATCTATACGGTCGCGATATTTACCTTAAAAAATGGCAAATGTGGTCTTTCATCTTCCCATGTAGACATGAACAGGGGAATAAGATAACCGGATAGTTCCCTTATATATAAGAATATATATGTTAGTAATTAATAGTGTATACGTATTCAAAACAACAAATGCTCAGTATATATTATTCATCTCTTGAAAAATACTTGTTGTAAACTGGAATATCATCTAGGATTTTTTGATGCCATAGGAGAATATTCTCGTTCCATATATACCCAGGGCATGCTTTTGACATTGCTTTGGTAAGTGTTCCGAAATCCATATAATTTTCTTCACATATTTTGCGAGTGGGTTGCATCGGTACATGGGATTAATAGGAGTAGGGTCCAAAATGTAGACTGTTCTGGTATCTTTGTCCAATGTGAATAGAATAAATATATATAACACGAAAGTAGACATAATAAATAAAACAAATACCTTATGGGAGGTAATCATATGTCTCATCAACTTTGAACTCTTTATTTGAATCTGGTTCCTTGACATCATGTAATGTAAAAACAGGAGATAATGTCGAGCTAGATGGTGTTGGAGGTGATGGCAATGGATCATGATCTATCTGATTATCTGATTCCGACACAATCGATTCAAAACATTCAGAAATTGGAGAAGGTGCTGACATAGTTGGTGACATTGGTGATGGCTCCGTAACACCTAATTCAGAAATCTTGCTTTTTTTGAAGGTCGGTTATCCAAATCCTCTGCAGTGTTCAGTTCAGTGATGTCATCTATTTTCCGCAGTTACAACATAAATAAAAGGTAAGCCTCAAACCGCTAGTTTGTTCATAGAATATTCCAAATTGTGCAAAGATAGAATCAACATTGAATTGTAACAAACATGGAGCAAACAGAATAGTCTTCTGTTGCCACCACCAAGGGAAGCACATGGCTTACACATAAATATATTTGGTATTATATATGATGCAAACTAATCTTGAGCACTGATTTACTCATTGACAAAAAACTGTCTAAAAGATCAGTACCACCTTTTTTGTTCATTTACTGACTGATGTGTACCATCTATGAATATGTAATACTACCTTGTCCACAACAAATTCTCTATTAGAAAATAATCAATAGTATATAGATATACAAATTACAATTAGCACAAATAGATTCTCAACTATATATATTGGTAATCACACTTCATAATTTTAAGTCTTTACAATTCATGTGTGTATCAGTATCATCTGAAAATAGATCAAACAATACCCTGTGCACTTCAACCATAAGAGAAACAAAAATTTATGAAATACATATGCCACCTGAGAATTGGATGATGATATTCTAGAATAGTTGTTGTGTACGTATAACAAACTAGTAATAATAATAAATCAACAACAGCAACAGATGTTTTGCACAAACAACATGTATAAAAATTATGCAATTTGCATGGGGAAAACTTACATTGTGCACGTCGGTATCATCGAGTGTTATTGGTGGCATGTTCGAGAACCGAACCTCCTTCGCCTCCACCTGAGATGCCTTTGGCACCTGCACGCGCACAAACAACAGAGACATCAAAACCAATCATCCTACACTTCAAGAGCATGCCAAAATTCAGAATCAGCATGCCGCGCACCGGCTCGCCAGGAATCCAATGGACTGAACAAAAGAATGGAAACTGAACCGACTGTGTGCACGCTCAGATTTATATTGGATTCTAAATTATGTGTCATTTTTCATGTTTGCATTTCAGTGCAACGCTTACAATCAAGATGCTTCTACTATTTAGCATGATTTCACATGAATCTTTGTGACAATTGTGTTTGACTTGTATTGAAACATGAATTGAAACTGAAACAAAGGTGTTGATCAACTAAGCAGAACCAAGAATATCTTCCAATCAACAAGATTCAGGAAACAGAAGCAGACATGAGCATTTAAGAGTTTAATTTATCTAATTTATTTAGAGGACCTGAAACAACATGCACTTTCGATGAAAAATTGGACTGGTCTCTCATGTATGATATTATAGTATAGATTGATTGACGCTCTTGCCTAACATGCTGAATTCTAAACATGAAAAAGCATCACCTCAAGGGTCAATTCTAAACATGAAAATTAACGCAATGTATTGGATTTGGAGGATGATTGACGCTCAGGTCTGGTGTGCATACATGGCTGAATCAAATGTTGGACTTGGCCAGTGTCTACTCGGCTCACGACGCTTGTTAACAGGGGTCAAGTGGAAGCATACCTCTGGTGTAGACGCCATAGGCGACATTGGAGTGCTCGACGGATGTTTTTGTACCTCTGGCGAACTCGGAGCTTCTTCCTCCTACGAATGTGAGACAGGTGATGCCCCTGACATGGAACTTAAATCGGTGTGTGTCCCATGCCTTTCTGTAGCTGCAGTGTCCCGCGTTATGTGTCTCGACTGTCGTATATGAAACTAATGAGAATTTTGTTTGCAATCAATTAGGTGATGATATGGAAACTGCTGTATCCACTCAACAATTGGAAAAGGAGGCCATGGATCTTCAGAACGAAGAGCAAAACAAGCTGGTTGAGGACCAGTGTCAGGAAGATGCAGCAGAAACTGCACCGGTTTCCTCTGACGAGCAAGATGGTAGCACTGAAGAAATAGAAGAAGTGGCCATGGATCCTCATAACTTATTAACAGGGGTCAACGGGAAGCATACCTCTGGTCTAGACGCCGCAGGAGACATTGGCGAACTCGGAGCTTCTTCCTGCTGCGAACTCGGCGGAAACATTGGATGTTTCGTCGAGAATTAACCTGATGGAGATTCCAGCATAGTACCCTTCCTTCTTATAGCAAAAAACAACAATCCGGGTCAAACACTCCATTGAGTTTTGTTGGACAAGGACACGGTCTGCAATCAATCGAAATTAGACACGGACTGCACTCTGGTCTTTCGAATCCGAGCAGGGACTAGTCCTGGGCGATGTGCTGCACCCAAGCACTCCCACATCCCCTCCTTCGTTCATTCCCGATTATCCTAATCATACACGGGAGTAGGACGCCGTCGGGGTAGTTGGAGCCATCAGCAGGTGGCAGCGGCAGCACCCCGGCGCCCAGGTGCTGCCGCAGTCGGGATACGCGCACATTGCCCATGAGCTGCTGAATGGGTTCGCCGGTTGCCTGCTGAAAGACGTGGCTGAGATGGCTGACGATTCAGTCAGCAACATTGGCAGCGAGGCGAGCCTCTTGCTCTCATCGAGCTGCTCGACAAGGACGCCATCCTCGGTGAGCTCGAGGGCGAGGACCACCGCGCCACTGCCAATGCCCACAGCGAATGCGTGCTTTAGGAGGAGGTGGAGGATGAAGGTGGCGCTAGATCCGTGGCCGCCGGCGGCGACGCCGGTTGTCGCACGGAGAGGCGAGGTCGAGGAGGAGGCCGGGGTTGCGGAGGACGGCGGCGTGGCCTGGCTGGGGCCTCGGGGTGGCGCGTGGAGAGGCGCGACGGGCACTGCTGGTGGTCGCCAGCGACGGCGGGTGGCGAGGGGCAGCCGGAGCGGTGCAAGGAGGCGCGAGGCACGGGCATAAAAGCTCGGGCGTGAGCGCGCCTCTCCGCACCGTCCATCCTCCCGGCGAGCGCCCTCCATCCTCCCGCGCAAGGCACGGCGGCTGCTGACGCACGACGGAATGGGCGAAGCCCCCGGCGCATGACAGAGTGTGGATAAGACGAAGGGGAGGACAGCGGATTGAATTGAAATGACTATAGGGCTTTTTTTTTGTAAAAGTGAAACGTTTTCTTAGAGTGCCACTAAAACAGGGACTGCGGGTTGATTTCATGTAAACTGAGGGGCGTTTTTGCAAAACAGCCACGACGGACGACCAGAAGCCCTATCTGCTTTATTATTATTATATTATATATATTATATTAGGGAGGGAAAAGATAAGATTCGGAGAAAGTGGTTGAGGCTTTTGGAGCAATATCATCAAGCACTTGAACAATTGAGTCATGATCAAAACCTCATCCCCTTCTAATAGTATTGGCTTTCCTATGGACTCAATGTGATCTTGGATCACTTAACAAAAAATGTAGAGTCTTGAAGCTTTGCCAATCCATGTCCTTAGCATTTTTAAGGAGTCCACATCCTCATGTCCTTGCCATGTCAATGTTGAACTTTTCTGAAATAAACTAGATAAAAGCATTAGTCTAACAACATGTATGTTGACATGAATTACCAAAACCACCAAGGGAGCAAGTGTGCTTTCAATACCCCCCTTTTTGGTAATTGATGTCAAATAAAGATGTAATAAGAAATTGTATAAAATCTTTGAGAATACATGTAACTTGCATATGCTCCCCCTACAAGTGTGTAATCATATAAGTGATAATTGCTCATGGAATGTGAATGCACAACATGAAGGAATTTGTAATGAGTTACATGTATCTTGGCTATATGCATCCGAGCAAAAGAATGAGAGAGTAGTATCTTCATGTTCATGATTCTTTCTTGCAAACAATATGTGCAATAAGCAAGAGATCATCATGCACATGAGTGTGATGCATATACTTTCCTTGAGGTTCTTGATCAATTTCCTGAAGAGATAAGCTTGAGAAAACAAGGTTAGATAACACAAGATAATTTCTTTAAGGAAAATAGACATAAGATCAACAAGAATACCAAGATTTGGATGACATTTATGAAAGCAAGTATCACCAGGTGAATACTTCTTTAGGTGTAATTAATCATGTCCCCAAAAGATCAAACAAGAAATTTCAATAGGGTTCCAAAGATGATTCTGTCCCCTAATCTTGAACTTCCTCTTCCCCTGAAACTAGCATTGGATATTGGGAGTAGGTAGGGTGAGATAAAAACCAGAGCAGATATAGGTAACTATTTTAGCAAATAGATCAACTAGGATCAACAACATGTTTCTCCCCTCTTCGAAACATGTAGAATTCTCTCCTCTTAGAAAAATGCATCTCTCCCCCTTTAGGGTATTCCTTTTGTTATAGGAAGAGATTTGAGAATGAGCTTTGATGTGCATCTCTCTCCCCCTTTGACATCAATTTCCAAGAATGGCTCAACTTCAAGGTTATTGACCAAGTGGGTGTGGTCCTCGAGAGGCACAACTACCCATGATTTAGTTTCAGCAGTAGGCAGAGGGAAAGACTCATTGAGTGGATCTGGAAAAGGAAGAAATAAGTTTTGACAGAAAGTTCTTTCTGTAGTGAAATCGGTGTCTCCGATTTGTATCTATTGGTGAGTCCGAGATTGGTTCATCACAGAGAGATCACATCGGTGTGTCTGAGGTCGTCCTCTTTGGTTGGAATGATGAACAGATGTGCAATATTAATTGCGTCTCCATGGAACCGATGTGGTTTAGGTCAGAGAGACTGAGTTCAAAGTAGAGAGAAATTTTTTTTCAACTCAGCTCACTTGGCAATAAGTTCTCACAAAGATTTTCAATGAATTCGAATAGGATTTGCAATGAATTGACTAGAAGTAAAGAAACTAACTAAGGAAAGAAAAGAAAAAGCATCTAGATGAAGTTTTTTTTTAAATGGTAAACACACTAGCGAGGAGAAAATAGCAAACTAAAGAGATACTAGAGTGTTTCATCTAGATGTGGGTCGGCGACTAGCTCACCTATGTTAGAGTATATTGACTTAGGAGTCAAGTGAGAACACTTGATCGTAGGTCATACTCATTGTTAAGCTCAAAATGGGGTTAGCATTTTTTGTTTAAGCATTTCAATGTATTCACATCTTGTTGAGTTGATTTAGCTCATGTCTTTGAGTAAAGCTTCTGTAAGGTGTGAAAACTTACATTGGGTTTTGGTGTTGATGTCCATCATGTAGTTGAACTTGTAATGGGTGCTCAAGAAGTGAAGTTGGGAGCAATCCTTTCCATTTGTAGTTAATCTTCCTACATGGGTTATATTTGCAAGGAACAACATGTATATATATTAATTGGCAAGAGTGAAGCATAAAGTCATATATTATCAAAGGATATGTTTGAGTTGTCTTGTTCCTTGGGCTCAGAAAAGTCTAGATACTACGTCCAATTTTGCTTGCTCAATATAGGAGTTTGACATAAAACTTATGGAATAATGTATATCCAATTACCTACAAGGGGTTAGATGCAATACAAGGGAGCAATGTATTTAAGATATGAAATGATCATTATAAGAGAATCATCAAGGATTAGTCATAAAAGCTCATGCCCTTGCGTGCATCTAAATGAGTTTTCAGTTCATGTTGGAAGCATCAATGACATTCAACTCCCTTCTCAAGTGACAAAATATCTTCTCATCAAGAGGTTTAGTGAAGATATCCGCAATTGTTTGCCGGTACAAACTTGCTTGAGGACAATGTCACCTCTAGCAACATGATCTTGAATTAAATGGTGACGAACCTCAATATGCTTAGTTCGAGAATGTTGTATGGGATTGTGTGTGTCGTGGGAAAACACGGCCACCTATCGGGCCATCGGCCCCTTGTGGTTCCGCAGTGGGGAAGGACGCATTGCACAAAGAGCGGAGGGCGCGGAGCAGTACGACAGGGATCACACGGGCAGTTTTTACCCAGGTTCGGCCCGGAGCGAGGCGTAAAACCCTACTCCTGCTTTGGTTGATTGATGAGAGGACCGAGGTGGAGACGCAGCGCTCTAGCCCGGCAGGGTCGCCTCGGGGCGAGAGCAACTACGCGCGTATGAGTGTACAAGGGTCTGAATCCTTTCTAAGGTTGCCATGGCCCTTCTTTTATAGATCAAGGGGTCACCACAATGGCAAATCTGTCATTGCATACTGATTAGATAGCAAATAGTGCTATCACACCTAACTCTGCAGATAGGACAGAGCGCATTAAATGCACCACTTAGTGTCACATCGTAGCGTAGCCCGGCAAGCCTTGCCGTGATGTTCGGCCACCTTCTCGCCTGCCTGCATGACACATCCCTGGACGGGTGTCATTTGGAGGTGATTTCCTCTTGAAGTGGCCGCCGCGTGCCAAATAGCGGCCACTTAGCCACTTGGGGGCTCGACACCGCACCGATCGATGACTTGCGTTGCTGTGAGGTGGAGCGGTGGACCCTTGGCGGGGTAATCCACCCTCGGTGCCCCCGGCAAGCCTGCCGGGGCAATCTGGAGACTTGTCTTCGGGGCAACCTCGTCCCCGCCAGGCTCGCCTGCCCGGCAAGGGAGGTTTTTCCTTAGTGGTATCTTGCTCCTTTGGTTGGTCTTGATCTTCTTGATCTGCCCTTTGATTTCTCAAAGAGCTAATCTCTTCTGCTTGGTCTTGTCTTGGACGCTGCAACCTTGTTCTCGAGCCTGTGTATAGTCTGGGCAACACACCTGGGGTTTGTTGCACCGACAGGAGCCCCCGGGCCTGGCCTGAACGCGTTGTCGAGCGTCGTCGGGGTAGGCCATGTCCAGTACACAGGCGGGGAGGCTGCGGTAGCTCACCCTTTGAGATCTTCTTTGTTTCTTCATTAATCTAAGCTTGAGTCAGTTTCCGGTTTTCCCGCGCGTCGTGTAACGCCAATTGTAGTGGGGCCATCCCTGTAATGGCCCGTGAATGACTTTAACACATGAGTGAGTAACTGCCAATTTACTCTTCCCACCATGTTCTTATCCCTTGCCACGTATGCTGCATGCATTGAGTGGGGTAGGTAACGGAGGCGAGTGGTGCGGGAGAGAGCGTCATGGAAGGGGCCCGGTCTTCCTAGGTTGGTGGAGAGGGGCGGCGGTTACCCACCGAGGGATCAGCCCCCAGCCTCAGCCCGTCGATAAAAGAGGGGGTGAGGGGGAGCGGAAGTGCCCATCCACGCACCCTTCTTCTTCTCTTCCCATCGTAGTGCCTAGTAGGAGAGGGACAAGAAAGGGATTACGGGGCACTCATCTTTTTTTAGTTTAAAATGTGCAGGCGTCGGCCAAACTTTAGTCTAAATAATCTAAACTTCTTTATCCATGTTTGTGTTATGTAAGATCTGTACTTGCTTATCAGCATATTAATGAAAAAGACAAGCTTTGCCGGGCACTTGTGCATGTACCATATCCATGCAGATGTGAAATGCCTCTATACATTTAAGTAAACAAGTTTCCCCGGCAGGCTATCCTGCCGGTGCCCTCAGTATTGCCGTGGGGCTAGGATTGCCGGGAAAAAAACCGTAAAAAGGGACCAGTCCCCCGCCGAACCTTTTCCGCCGAAGGCCACTGCGACCACCCTGACCGAAGCAGCGTTCGAGTCAAAGGGTAGGAGCACCTATGTTTCGAAGGTGGCAGGGCTTTCATACGCACAAGTTTTCAAATTATAGAACAGGTATGGATAAGAAGGAACTTATCTGTTTGGTCTGCCGGGGATCATCACGTAGGCTCGTCTTCATTTCTTCTCTTCGGGATCAAGTACACGGCAAGAACCCTACAATTTAGTGAAGATGAAAACAATGCCACATGCGACCTCATCTACATGATCATGCTATGCTCATGATATGCTTATGCATGCATGCAAGTTTCAGGGGCCCCCCAGCGCTTCGTTTATTTCTCTGTTGCTCAGGGTCGGCACGTGGCTTTGTACAAAGGGTTACATGCAACTTCGGCAAAGCTTGTACAAAAGGGTGGCTGTCGGGCAGGGCCCGAGAGCCGTGCCTTACGGGTAGAACTTACGGAGATGCTCAATGTTCCATGAGTTTTGCAATTGAATGCCATCTCCGATCTCCAGATGGACTGTGCCAGGTCTGGTGACTCGTACTACCCGGTAAGGACCTTCCCACTTCGACGTCAACTTGTTTGCATCCTTGGCGGACTGAACGCGCCTAAGGACAAGGTCGCCTTCCTCAAAACTCCAGGCATGAACCCTGCGGCTGTGATAGCGGCGCATGGCTTGCTGGTAGCGTGCAGCACGCGTAGCAGCCCAGAGACGGTTCTCCTCAAGTAGCACAACATCGTCACGCCGGTGCTGTTCCTGCACTACTTCATCGTAGGCAAGCACTCGAGGAGACCCGAATATGAGTTCCGTGGGGATAACTGCTTCAGCCCCATAGACTAGGGAGAAGGGAGTCTTCCCGGTAGCTCGATTTGGTGTCGTACGGAGGGACCAAAGAACCACCGGCAGCTCGTCGATCCATCACCTGCCGCACTTCTGCAGCCAATCAAAAGTTCTTGTCTTAAGACCTCGCAGCACTTCAGTGTTCGCCCTCTCAGCTTGCCCGTTGCTTCTAGGATGGGCCACAGAGGCAAATGAGACCTTGCTTTCGAGGGCATGAACATATTGCATGAAGGTGCGGCTTGTGAATTGGGTGCCATTGTCAGTGATGATTCGGGCAGGTACCCCGAAGCGGCACACCAATGCTTTCAAGAACTTGATAGCTGACTGCGCGGTCACCTTTCTCACGGGCTCTACTTCCAGCCACTTTGTAAACTTGTCGATTGCGCCGAACAAGAATTCAAAGCCCTCGGTAGTACGGGGGAAGGGGCCCAAGATGTCGAGCCCCCAGACTGAAAATGGCCATGACAAAGGGATTGTCTGGAGAGCTTGAGCAGGCTGATGGATATTCTTGGAGTGGAACTAGCAGGCTTCACACTTGGTGACTACCTCAATTGCATCTTGGAGGGCTGTGGGCCAGTAGAAGCCTTGCCGGAAAGCTTTCCAAACCAAGGCCCTTGATCCGATGTGGGAGCCACAGATACCCTTGTGTATCTCTGCCAGCAGTTCCTTTCCTTCTTCCCGGCAAATGCACTTCAATTTCACACCGTTGGGCCTTCTTCTGTATAGCGTGCGATCAATGAACTGATACATACCGGCCCTCCGGGCTACTCTTTCAGCTTCTTCTTGCTCTTCGGGAAGTTCTCCTGTTTGGAGGAAATGAACAATGTGTCGTTCCCAAGTTGGAGCCAGGGGCTCGGCAACAAGGACTAGCGGCACCTCCCCGTCGATGGGAGCGCATTCCTCGATCGCAAAGACTGGTAGTTCAGCGGGAGGACGCAGCTCACTGATCGAAGGGGAGTTGTTCTCGCCAAGCTCTCTGCCGGGGGCTTCGGGAAGCTCTGCTGGAAGAGGCTTGTCGGAGTTCAATTTCCTCCTCTTGCTGGCCATTATTGCTGGGGATACGGAAGGTTGAGTCAGATGGAGAACAAAAATCCCTGGTTCCACAGGGAGTTTTTGCGCAGCGCACTTTGACAGATGATTAGCAATGCTGTTTTCCGCACGCGGTATGTGCTCTGTTTGCAATCCGTCAAAGCGCTCCTCCAACTTTCTCACTTCCTCGACGTATGCCTCAATCAATGGGCTTTGATAATCCTTGTTCACTTGTCTCACCACCAGTTCTGAATCTCCACGGATAATCAAGTTCTTGATTCCCAGTTCTGTTGCAATTCTGAGCCCGGCAAGGAGCCCTTCATACTCTACAGTATTGTTGGTAGCCTTCTCCCAGGGGAAATGCATTTGAATGACGTACTTAAGGTGCTCCCCAGTGGGAGCAATGAGAAGCACGCCAGCTCCTGCACCTTGTAGGGAGAAGGCACCATCAAAATACATAATCCATTCTTGGGGCGCTTCCTTGCCGGGGATGACTGTCTCCAGTACTTCTTCATCAGGGGTCGGCGTCCACTCCACAATGAACTCTGCCAGTGCTCTGCTCTGAATAGTTGACGTGCTTTCAAACTTCAAACCAAAGCTGGATAACTCCAAAGCCCATTCCACGATCCTGCCAGTGGCCTTGGGGTTTCGGAGTATGCGTTGAAAGGGAAAGCGGGTGACAACCGTGATCTCATGGGCTTGGAAGTAGTGGCGCAGTTTCCTTGAGGCCATGATGAGGCCAAAAATCAACTTTTACACGCCAGAGTACCTCGACCTAGCCCCCTGCAGCAGGGAGCTAACAAAGTACACTGGGCGCTGCAACACCTTCTTCCTTGCCGTGATCTTGGAACTGTCTCCGCTGCCTTGCTCTTCTTTGTCTTGATCTACATCTGACCTTGCCGGGATGGGTCACTTTCCTCTCTAGAGGGGACAGCGGTGGCGACTGCTGCGTCATCTACCTCTCGCTGTGCCACCAGCGCTGCACTAACCACTTGATCGGTCGCTGCTAAATATAGCAGCAATGACTCTTGTGGTTTAGGAGCGACTAAGGTGGGAATAGAGGAAAGGTAGGTCTTCAAATCTTGTAGCACAGCGTCCGCCTCCGGGGTCCACTCCATGGGCCCTGCCTTCTTCAAGATTTTGAAGAAAGGCAAGGCGCGTTCGGCGTACTTGGAAATGAACCTACTCAGCGCGGCAACACATCCAGTCAAACGCCTCACGTCTTTAACTATCTTGGGTGCTTGTATCTGCTTGATAGCCTTGATCTTGTCGGGGTTGGCCTGTATCCCCCAATGGGACACGAAGAAGCCAAGTAGCTTGCCGGAAGGAACGCCAAACACACACTTCTCTGGGTTCAGCTTCAAGTTGATTCTGCGCAGATTTGCAAAGGTCTCTTCCAAATCCTGAATGAGAGTAACTCTGTCCTTGGTTTTGACCACTATATCATCCATGTAGGCTTCAATATTTCTGTGCAGCTGGGACCCAAAGCCAATCTGTATTGCTCTTGCAAAAGTGGATCCAACGCTCTTCAACCCGAAGGGCATTCGTACAAAACAGTATGTGCCACATGGCATTATGAACGCGGTCTTCTCTTCGTCTTCCTTGGACATGAAGATCTGGTGGTATCCAGAGTAGACATCCAGGAAGGAAAGCTGGTCACACCCGGAGGTGGAATCCATAATCTGGTTGATGTGCGACAAGGGGAACGGGTCCTTCGGGCATGCTTTGTTCAGATCTATGAAATCTATGCAAAGCCTCCATTTCCCATTCGCCTTGCGCACTACCACTCGGTTTGCTAACCATGTTGGATGCAACACTCCTCTGACCAGACCAGCTGCCTCAAGTTTCTTGATCTCCTCGGCAATAAACTGCTGCCACTCCAAAGCTTGCTTCTGGACCTTCTGCTTGATGGGCCGGGCATGTGTGCAGACAGCAAGGTGGTGCTCGATTACCTCCCTGGGAACACCGGGGATGTCAGATGGTTGCCAAGCAAACACATCGACATTCGCCCGTAGGAAGGCAACAAGCGCGCTTTCCTATTTGTCGTCAAGGGTGGCACTGATGGTAAACGTACTGTTAGCGCCAGCCAGCCCTGCCGGGATCTTCTTCATAGCGGGTGCAGCAGCCTTGGACCTCTTGCTATTGGAACTCTCCGGCAAGTCATCAACAGGCGCAGCACACTCCGAAGAGGTACGCTTCCCGAATTCCTTGCTGGCATCCTTGTTGGCTTTCTTCTTTTTCTTGCTTTCCTTGGCGGGAGCAGTGGCTTTCGCGGCTTCTGCAGTGACTGCTTCCCGGTACATCTTATCCACACATATGATTGTGTCTTTCTTGTCCGATGGAATGGAAATGATGCCCATTGGCCCTGGTATCTTCATAGTGTTGTAGGCATAGTGGGATGCCACCATGAATTTGGCCAGGGCAGGGGGACCAAGGATTCCATTGTACGGCAGGGGGGTCAACCACATCAAACATGATCTTCTTAGTCCGGTAGTTTAACTCCTCCCCGAATGTTACCGGTAATGTGATCTTCCCCTTAGGACGACTATTGCCGGGGTTGATCCCTTGGAACGTACCAGTAACCTTGAGCTCTTCATCTCTATCTGGAGTTTGCTGATGACCTTTGGAGAAATCAGATTCAACCCGGCCCCGCCATCAACCAACATCTTTGTGACCTTGAAGTTGCGGACCGTTGGTGAAACCAACAACGGCAAACAACGTACCGCGGTAGTGCGGTAGGGGTGATCCTCCTCATCAAAGATGATGGGCGTGCGGGACCACTTGAGCGGCTTCCGAGAATCTGCCGTTGGCTCCATGGCATTGACCTCACGCGCCCATCTTTTGAGTTGGCGGTGAGAGGAGTGTAAGGATGCACCCCCGTCAATGCATAGGGCATCAGTGGCTTTCTGGAACTCCTGATCGCTGGTTTCCTCTTCATCTCCTTCATCACTCTCGTCCTCGCAATCCTTCTTCTCATGGCCTTTGGCGGGTTTCCCCTGATACTGAGGAGCCTTGTGGGGGCGACCTGTTCTATTGCCTCTGCCCTTCCTGCCAGCGCCATCTTGGTCTTTCTCCTTATCACGCTTATCGAACTCAGCCCTCTGCTTCTTGACGAGTTGCTCAACCTGATGACACTCCTGAAGATCGTGGCCCTTGGTCCGATGGATCTTGCAGTATGGCCCATCACTCTTCCCAGACTTCTCGGCAGCCGCTGCTTCCCGGCAATCAGTGCATGCGGCAGCTTCCTTTATGGGAACCTTGGTCTTGGCCTTCTTGCCGGTACTAGGTGCACTCGATCCTTCAACGGTCATCACCGCTTTATCCTTGCGCTTCTTGTTCTTCTTATTTTGGTTGGTGGCATCGTCGTCCTCCTCTAAGTCGATGTCGACACCATCTTCTTCACCGGGGAGTCGTCTCCCCTCTTCTACTCAGGCACACTTGTCCACCAGAGTGTATAGCTCATTCACAATCTTGGGCAACCGGTGGTTGCGCACGTTGGATTGGAACGCGGCTATCACAGCTGCCGGGTGGATGTCTGGAATATTCCTGTGAACCCGGCTGAACCTCTGCATGTACTTCCGCAGACTCTCTCCTTCTTTCTGCGGAAGGAGCTGTAAGTCGCTGGGCTGCCCTGGTTCTTGATGGCCGCCCATGAAGGTGCCAACAAACTCACGGCACAGGTCAGCCCAGGTCGAGATGGAATTCTCTGGCAAATGCATCAGCCAAGACCTCACATTTGGCTTGAGTGCCAAAGGGAAGTAGTTCGCGAACACCTTCTCATCTCTTCCCCCAGCAGCTTGAACGGCGATGGAGTAGATGCTCAAGAACTCTGCCGAATTGAATCTTCCATCGTACTTCTTTGGTATTTCTGGCTTGAACATGCGAGCAGATGGCCAACGGACTTGCCGTAGCTCGCGAGTGAATGTGGGGCACCCAACCTCGAAAGGTAGGTACCCACCTTCACCTGGTGTTGGCTCGTCGATGTCGGGGCCATTGTGCCTATCAGACTGGCGTTGGGTTTCGCGACATTGTTCGATGGTGGCGCGCGCGTCTTCCCTCCGCCTGTCTTCCAGGACTCGCCGTTGGTCTCGTCGTGCTCGAGGATTGGACGAAGCCATCGATACGTCGTCGGGTTCTTGGTTATGAGGCTCTGGCTGCGGTCCCTGCGCTTGCTGCCGCGGAGGGGATTGCACCATGGGGGTGGCCCCTTTGGTACGGCCAGCGGTTCGGGCCGTTGTCGCCGCCTGCGGAGGCCATGACGGGCCCGCTCGCTATGATCCTCCCGCCTCGGCGAAACCAATCAGGCTCTAAATGGTGGCTCTCCACTCATCCATCTGATCGGCCGTCGGCGGAAATCTCAATAGGAGTTGGGCCCGCGCCATGGCCTCCGAAGCAGTGCTCGGCATCGATGACGATGTAGACCGTAACGTGGCCTGGCTTCTGAGGGTGCCGGTAGTGGCAGCGCCGTGCTCTCGTCGCCGTGAGCCAGTCGCCAGGGTGGCGTGGTGACGAGATGGTTGTGCTTGGGGATCGGCGGCTCCGTTCCGCGCATCAGCTTGGCCAGCCCGTTCTGGGGGTGGCGCGTGCCCTGCGGCCACACCCGCAGCGGGGGCGGCCGGAGGGTTGCGGTTCACCCCAGGGCGAGTGCCATCGCTGTGGCTGCGTCCTTCGGTGGGGTGGAGAGGCGCGGACAGGATGATCTCTCCACCCGCACCTTGTGGAGCATGGCCGCTGAGAAGTTGTTGGCGCTATCCTTCTCTGGTGCCTCCCGCTCCTGTTTCGGCCATAGGGGAAGTGGTGATGACGCCGCATGCGCCGGCCACATCCCCCACAGCGTCCACGTCCCCGTGCGCCCCCGTAGCCCCCATGACGTCGGCGGCCACGTGTGAAGGGGCCTTCAAGGTGGATGGGTGAGTTGTGGCACCAGGTTTCTTCTTGGGCACCATGGATGATGAAGCCATCGATGAAGAGAATGATGACGAAGATGACGCGCTGCATACGCTCTTAGGTTCGCGCAAGCACTTCCCCCTACCTGGCACGACAAAGATGTCATGGGAAAACACGGCCACCTATGGGGCCATCGGCCCCTTGTGGTTTGGCAGTGGGGAAGGACGCATTGTACAAAGAGCGGAGGATGCGGAGCAGCACGACAGCGATCACACGGGCAGTTTTTACCCAGGTTCGGGCCGCCGCGAGGCATAAAACCCTACTCCTGCTTTGGTGGATTGATGAGAGGACCGAGGTGGAGACGCAGTGCTCTAGCCCGGCAGGGTCGCCTCGGGGCGAGAGCAACGACGCGCGTATGAGTGTACAACGGTCCGAATCCTTTCTAAGGTTGCCATGGCCCTCCTTTTATAGATCAAGGGATCACCACAATGGCAAATCAGTCATTGCTTACTGATTAGATAGCAAACAGTGCTATCACACCTAACTCTGCAGATAGGACAGAGCGCATTAAATGCGCCGCTTAGTGTCACATCGTAGCATTGCCCGGCAAGCCTTGCCGTGCCGTTCGGCCACCTTCTCGCCTGCCTGCGTGACACGTCCCTGGAGGGGTGTCATTTGGAGGTGATTTCCTCTAGATGTGGCTGCCACATGCCAAATAGCGGCCACTTAGCCACTTGGGGGCTCGACACCGCACCGATCGATGACTTGCGTTGCTGTGAGGTGGAGCGGTGGAGCCTTGGCGGGGTAATCCGCCCTCGGTGCCCCCGGCAAGCCCGCCGGCGCAATCTGGAGACTTGTCTTCGGGGCAACCTCGTCCCCGCCAGGCTCGCCTGCCCGGCAAGGGAGGTTTTTCCTTAGTGGTATCTTGCTCCTTTGGTTGGTCTTGATCTTCTTGATCCGCCCTTTGATTTCTCAAAGAGCTGATCTCTTCTGCTTGGTCTTGTCTTGGACGCTGCAACCTTGTTCTCGAGCCTGTGTACAGTCTGGGCAACACACCTGGGGTTTGTTGCACCGACAGTGTGCAATCTTAATAGCACTCTCATTGTAACAAAGCAATGGGACATGTTTCAAATGTATCCCATAATCTTTGAGAGTTTGTGCCATCCATAGCAATTGAGCGCAACACGATCCGACTGTAATGTATTCTGCTTCAGTGGTGGATAGAGATACCAAATTTTGTTTCTTGGAAGACCAAGACACAAGGGATCTACCTAGAAATTGACATGTACCCGAAGTGGATTTTCTATCAACCATGTCTCTGGCATAGTCTGAATCGGAATAGCCAACAAGATTGAAAGAAGATCCTTTGGGATACCAAATGCCAAAGTTTGGTGTATGTATCAAATATCTTTTGGTGACGCTTGGTATCGTGCACACATGAACACACTTAGCATAATATCGGGACGGGAGGCACATAGATATATAGCAATGAACCAATCAATGAACGATAAACCTTTTGATCAACGGGTTTGCCATCCTTTGTGAAGTTAAGATGTCTGGTTGTAGGCATGGGAGTGTTCATACCTTTGCTTTCTTGCATGTTGAACTTCTTGAATAAGTCCTTGGTATACTTTGTTTGGGAAACAAAGGTACCATCCCTAGTTTGCTTGATTTGCAAACCAATGAAGAATTTGAGTTCACACATCATAGACATCTCATACTTTTCTGACATCAACCTTCCAAACTTTTCACTAAAGAGAGGGTCAGTAGATCCAAATATGATATCGTCAACATATATTTGGCACACAAACAGTTCACCATTAACTCTCTTAGTAAATAAGCACTGGTGCAGAGACGTGCTAGACAAATGGTTTTTAACCCCTTTCTGTGACGACATTTTAAACTGTCGCCTTGCAAGTGTGGGCGATAGGGGGGGTCCTTCCCACACGACCCAGAAACCCACGGGGATAGGTCCTCCAGTCACACACGCGGGGCAAAATGAGCTCGTGTGCGATCGGGCGAGGCAACAGAGACAATTATACAGGCCCAATCATTTCCGTTCGTATCTTCATCCCACACCGTGAATCCCAGTAAAACGTTTCCGCTCGTATGTATGTCACACAATTTTTTATGTGGGAACGTTTGTGGAAGGTGGCCTAACGCAAATGGTTCTCTGGCCGAAGTCGTGTGTGATTGTTCATTGATCCAGCACGCCTACTTTCTAGAAACCGTGTGAGTAGTTTGAGTTCATTGTCCACGGTGTTGTCTGAGAAACCGTCTGCAATAGAAAACCCCAATAAGCAGGCTATTAGCCTATTATTGATAATCCATTTAGTAAACAAATTGACATTTCTTATAAAACACACCATATATTTCTTATCCGTGTAACGACAACCAGGATTTTGTAATTGAATTACATCAGATAGCTTCACTCAGTTACACCATATACATAATAGCACCAAGTTTCAAATGCAACATCGAAATCCTTTGGAAAGTAGCATCATACATGGTAAATAGACAGATGAATCTCATCTAGGAAACTGCAGAAGTGGAAGGCGGATATTGAGCCTTCAGTGATGTTGAATGTCCTTGCAACTTTAGGCCAGTGGCTATGGATAATTGCCTGCCCAACCTTCGTCCTCTTGAGGAAGACTTCAATATTGTACCATGGGTGTTGACTGAATACCTTCCTCGCCACTTGACCATGGAGGTGGTTTGAGAGGTAATCATCGGTGAACTACTTTGGAAAGTACTGAAAACAAAGATATGCATAAATAGTTGTTCTAAATTTTGAAATGACACAAGGGAAAAAAACAAGGCAAAAGAGTTAGTACCATCCTATAGTTGACTGATGTCTTCTTCATTGTGCAAACAAAGGTCTTGCTATTATTCGTCACAAGTTTCTTTATCCTAACAATCTTTCTGAGTTTCTTGACTTGACTGATATTCATGGACATCTAATTTCCCCATATGCAAAATGGGTCGAACAATGGGTCTAAACCTCTGACAGCCGGACCTACATGTGCACGACCAAATTGTTAAAAACATAAATATTAGAATGATTCCTGCAACTGCACAATAATGTGCTATTAGCCAAAGGACCATGCATGTGCAAACCTTGATGGTAAACCTCATTGCCTCTCATTGTTTCCCTGCAACACATATAAGGCAGATCTTGATCAGGTTATCTGAGAGTTGGCTTACTATCAGTAGAATATGTTAATGAAAAATAAACAAATTGCAGATCCAACAGATTAACTCGAGATGCAAGGAAAAGCCAGTTTACCAAACCAAGCATGATAAACAACTTTTTTCTAGAATACGTGCAAGCATGCATATCATATATTGATAGAAGAAGAGGCAACGAAGCTGGATACAAGCCTTTCGGCCATTACAACGCCAATCACAAGGATTACCAACCACATCCACAAAACACACCCACCATGCGTACTACGAGACATGCTCGACCTAGACCAACATCATGCCAATGGCGATGAGGCAAATCACAGAGCAACCAAGCCGCTACACACCAACGCCGAAGACCTCTGCAACACTACCAAGACCCAAGGATAACACAAACCTTGCTAAAAAACTTGGAAATAGAGCAATTGTATATGTTTCTTGTGTATTTAGTACTGCAAAATTAGATTTAATTCTCACATGCATAACAATACAAAACTATACTCACAACAAATGAACATCAGATTGCAGAATTGAACCAAACAGTTAACTGGACAGCAGAAAAAATGAACCAAACAATTAACTGAGCACCACATTATAGAATAGAACATATACTAGAAGATAAGATAGTTAACCAAACCAACAATGATTGATAACTACTAGGAACTATAGCAATTGTTGGACAAAACTGTTAACTGAACATTACATTTCAGAAGATCAGATTGTGTGCTAACATTACATAGGACAATTCACTAGAAGGCACCAGCGGTGGCCTCAAGAAAACACCACGAACTGTATTTTAAAGTAGCCAACCGTGCGGCGGCGTCGACGGTGGCCTCGAAGGCAAGGTGCTCCTCCAAGATCTAGCGGTCCTCACGCATGGCAGCCATCACGACCTCATCCGCACGTGCGGCCATGATTTGCTTCTCCGCTGCCAGATGCTCATGAGCTCCTAGCTATACTGCGTGCAAAATGGTTGTGGGCAGTGCTTATTTGTACAACAGGGCAGTGATTTGGGCGGAAGGTGTCGCGCCGTCAGTCGGGGCATGTGGGATAGAGAAGGAGGAGGAGGATGGGGGGTGGATTACCTAACTATATCGACAAGGCCGCGCAACAAGAAGAAGGGTCGCCAGCGAGGAGGCGGGGCTGCAGGTAAAGCAGTGAAGGTTTGAACTTGGAAAGGAAGTAGGAACAGTGGAAATGTGGTTTTGGTCGGGGGGAGGAGGCGGGGAGCTAGATATTTCCGTGGCTGCCGAAATTTTTTGATCGGTGCCGTGAGAAACTGGCGTGCAAGTGTGGTTCAAGCATAGGCGATGGACTGTAGACAACGAAGCTTCCGGCGTAAGCCATATAAGAGGGTGCACCCAGATATAAGAGGGTCCGGAGTAAACTGTTTGTGGTGTATCGGATTTTTTTCATTCTGATTTGAAAGACAAAATGGTGTAATAGAGGGAAAGGACGGTGTTTGAATTGCTAGAACATTTATCTACAGTGAACATGCAACTATATGAGTTCCATGCTAAATTTTGGAATTTCCAGGGTTTGTTTTGCCTTTTTTATACATTATTTGAGTTTTCTAGCCATTTAATGTGCATAATTCAAATTTGAACTACATGCAGATGCTCTAGTGCACCAAAATGAGTTGAAAATATCATATATGTGTCCTTGGGTGAATGTTTAGGTCCCATGCAAGAAATGGGAATGAATTCCAAATACCACGGCATCATGGCTAGGTCAGAAACATTGAGATACTTGATTTTTAAATTCCTATAGATCCAAAAATCTCCTGAAAATCACGAAACTTGGCATGGTACAATGAAATTGTACCAACATATTGTGGTAAATTTTTTGTCCGATTTGGGACAAGTTATGGTATAAGCTTCTTACAAACCGAAGCTTCTCTCAAGAAGCCTCATGGTTCCGAGAAGGGACGTGTCACCTCTGTGTGCGAAACGACATACACCGCCTCTTCCCGCTTGATTTTTTATAGATGCAACATAGACCAGTAGGAGTATCGTGCTAAATTTTGGAATTTTTTAGGGTTCGTATTGCCTTTTTATACATTAATTGAGTTTTGTAGTCATTTAATGTGAACAATTCAAATTTGAACTAGAGGCACATCCTCCAGTGTACTAAAGTTGGTTGAAAAACCGTATGTGTGTCCTTGAGTGAATGTTTAGGTCCCATGCAAGAATTGGGAATGAATTTCAAACTCCTCGGCATCGTGGCTAGGCCAGAAACATTGATATACTTCATTTTTAAATTCCTATAAATCCACAAATTGCCTGAAAATCATGAAACTTGGCATGGTATCATGAAATAGCACCAACATGTTGTGGTAAAAATTCTGTCCGATTTGGGACAAGTTATGGTATAAGCTTCTTACAAACCGGAGCTTCTCTCAAGAAGCCTCATGGTTCCGAGAGGGGACGTGTCACCTCTGTGTCCGAGACGACATACACTGCCTCTTCCCTCCTTGATTTTTTTATAGATGCAACATAAACCAGTAGGAGTACCGTGCTAAATTTTAGAATTTTTCAGGGTTCGTATTGCCTTTTTTATACATTAATTGAATTTTGTAGTCATTCATTGCGCATAATTCAAATTTGAACTACAGGCACATCCTCCAATGCACCAAAGTTGGTTGAAAAATCATATGTGTGTCCTTGAGTGAATGTTTAGGTCCATGCAAGAATTGGGAATGAATTTCAAGCACCTCGGCATCGTGGCTAGGCCGGAAACATTGAGATACTTTGTTTTTAAATTCCTGTAAATCCAAAAAAAGCCTGAAAATCATGAAACTTGGCATTGCATCATAAAATGGCAACAACATGCTGTGGTAAAAAAATTGTCCGATTGGGAAAAGTTTTGGTATAAGCTTCTTGCAAGCCAGAGCTTCTCTCAGGAAGGTTCGTGGTTCCGAGAGGGAACCTGTCACCTCTGTGTGCGAAATGTCATACGCTGCCTCTTCCTGCCTTGATTTTTTTACAGAGGCAACATAGACCAATAGGAGTTCCGTGCTAAATTTTGGAAATTTTCAGGGTTCATTTTGCCTTTTTTATACATTATTTGAGTTTTATGCCATTTAATGTGCACAATTCAAATTTGAACTACATGCACATGCCCCGGTGCGCCAAAATGGGTTGAAAAATCATATATCTGTCCTTGGGTGCATGTTTAGGTCCCATACAAGAAATGGGAATGAATTTCAAACATCTGGGCATCGTGGCTTGGCCGGAAACATTGAGAAACTTGGTTTTTAAATTCCTGTACATCCAAAACTTGCCTGAAAATCATGAAACTCAGCATGTTGCCTTCACATGGCACCAACATGATGTGGTAAAAAAATTGTCCGATTTGCAAAGGCACACACATTAACAACCAACAAACTCATGTTGGAACAAAGAGCTGCCACATTACAATCGGAAACACAAGTATTATTGAAACCGTGCGCGTTCTACTAACCATTTGCATGCCGCCACGCGCCCCTTTTTTATTGGCTAGGAGGCGCCGTGCGGGGTAGCTATTTAAGTACGGGAGGCGTGCGAGCACACCCCTGCGCATGCTTATCGGGAGGCGAGCCCTTTGACCTCCATCCGCCGCCCACCTCCCTCCCAACTTCTCCATTAATGGCGCCCGAGCCCCTGTTTTATAGGTGCGTAATGGTGTGCCTATGTTTCACTCGATTGAGATTTAATAAAGAAAGAAGAAATTCTGAAAAGAAAATTTTGCACGGATCTTGATGTAAGATCTGACGGACATATATAGCATCGACTGAGACTTTTTTTAACCAAGCATCGACTGAGACTTAGCAAGACTGATATAAATATAATGACGATGGCAATGGATAATAATTGTCTTACATATTTAGGAAGATAATTAAAAATGCCACATGCGGCAACGCCCGAAAGACACAAGGGCAAAAGAAGAAGGAAGACGCAGACAACGATTTGCGTCGCTGCTCTCTACTTTCTTGATGCATTGCTGCAGGGTGCTGAGTACCTCCAACACCTTTCTTCATCGCCTCCACAACTAGTTCTCATGGAAACTAGCGATGATCTCTTTCATGTCCTCAATACGTTGCTTGATAGCATGAACGGATTCCCCCACTAGCCTTTCGCGCTCGATGCGGAGCATGGCATTCTCGTCCATAAGTTTCTTGACGATGACACCGTCTTCTTCAACAAGGCAGTGGTCTCCTCGTGCTGCTTCGGCCTTCCGGTGATCTTCGCCCTCAGCAGGTCGCGCTCTATGCGGAGCTTCTACTTGTCATCCCTTAGTCCTCGGATGACGCCGGTAGCATTATCAAATGAGGCATTCATCTCCTCCTGTAGCTTTGCCCAGCCAGAGATCCGGTCCATCAGGTTATCGAGCATAGCGTGCATGCGCCTGTGAGAGTCCTCGTCTGCCCACGAGACATCTTCCCAGGCCACCACGGTGCGAGAGGACCTCTCTGCTACATCCGCGGTGCGGCGGCACATCTGTGCTACTTCTGCGGTGCGACCGGACCAGTCTGCTGCATCGACGGTGCGATGGGACCTCTGTGCTACTTCGGCGGCGTGGCGGGACCTATGTGCTGCTACGGCAGCGTGGCGGGACATGTCGGCTGCTTTCCCGGTGGGGTGGGAAATCTCTCGTGCTTCCGCTTCCATGCTCGCCTCTCCGTGGTAATTTCTTGACCCAGAACTCATGCGGGACATGGCAGACGCAAGGAACGATGATGAAAGACTTGTTTGATTTTGTTGATGAGGAATTGAGGAGGAATGTGCATTCATCTTGGAGTAGGTAGTATTTATAACCTAGTATTACGCTGCAAAGCGGGAAACCGTTTAGGTTTTGATCGGAGTGAACGGGTTTGCAATTAAACATAGCGTGGTAATTTGGAATGTGACGAGAAGCAAGCTCAAAATTTATTGATGGTTCTAGTTTTGAAGTGCGGCACGATTCTCGGATGGCGCAATGTGGGCACGTGTTCTCGAATGCGTACGTGGCGTTTGCACCATAGGATGCACCGCAATCGGCGATGTCAGCACACGACTTGTTCCATCAATTGTGTGCGCTCATTATTACCATCCGCACGCTTCTTTTAATTATTATGTGTGCCCGTCTAGCGCACACACCTTGGTCTGTCTGATCATTTCTGTTTGTTGTGGCTAATCGCAAACAATTCATCCGTGTCAAGTGTATGCCTTCTATCGCACACTCCTTGATCTGGCTGACCATTTCTGTTGTTTTCGCTCATCAAAAAATGTTCATCCGAGTGAACTGTATGCCGTATATCGCTCACACCTTGATCTGGCTGACCGTTTCTGTTGTGTTGGCTAATCACAAACAGTTCATCTGAGTGAACTATATGTCGTATATCGCACACACACCTTTATCTGGCCGCCCGTTTCTGTTGTTCTGGCTCATCGCAAACAGTTCATTGGAGAGAACGTTATGCCACGCATCCCACACGCAACTATAATCTGAATCGTGTTTGATGTCTCCACCATCGCAAATGTTTCGTGTCATTTTTGACTGTTTTAATACATCATTGCTTGCGATTAATGCATCACACACAGTTTCTCAAAGGGTCTCTGATTGTAGTGTCATGTTTGGACCATCCTGCAGTAGTGAAGGTTGAATCAATTTTCCCAATTTCAAATCCTTTTTCAAGAAGAAACTTTGTCAAGCATTAATACTAAGATCTAGGAACTTGTTTGAGACCATAGAGAGCATTATGAAGTTTATAAACATGGTTTGGTTTATTGGGATTAATACAGCTAGGAGGTTCTTTAACATAAACTTCCTCCTCAATTTCACGACTTAGGAAAGCACTTTTAATGTCCATTTTGATAGAGGGTGATATCATGGTGATTGGCATAAGCAAGTAGAATGCGAATGGACTCAAGTCTAGCAATGGGGGCATAGGTCTCACCATTGTCCATATCTTCGACTTGAGTGTAGCCTTGAGCGACGAGACAAGCCTTGTTGCATATGACTTGCCCATCTGCATCTTGCTTGTTACGAAACACCCATTTGGTTCTAATGACGTTTTGTTCATCCTTGGGCTTCCCAACCAATGTACATACTTGATTCCTCTCGAAGTTGTGTAGTTCTTTGTGCATAGCATTCACCCAATCGGGGTCTTCGAGGGCTTAATCAACCTTCATAGGCTCAATAATAGAGATGAATGAGTAATGCTCACAAAAGTTAGCTAAACGAGATTTAGAGCGAGTGATTCTCCCGGTTTTTATGTCGCCAAGAAATTGTTCGATGGGATGGTTCTTATCAACTCTTTCGCTAACCCGGGGTAGCTTTTGCTTGGGTTGTGGGGAGCCTTCATCATCATCATCATCATCATCATCATCATCATCATCGTCTTCTTCATTATGGTTGACGTTGTCGTTCTCTTGAGGTGGTGGAGAGGTAGGTCGGTGTGGATCTTCTTGTTGAACTTCCTTATTTCCTCCGTCTTGACGTGTTCCACTTGTGGATGCCTCCATGTCAACTTGTGGTTCACCTTGATGTGAAGTTGAGGCTTCCACTTGAATGGATGAAGTACTCTTCTTCACCTCCGTTGGACGAATCTTGCCAATGGACAAATCTTGGATTGCTTTTGAAGGATCTTTGTCTACTACATCAATTGGCAATTGCTTGACTTGGGAGCCGTTAGATTCATCAAACTTGACATCTACCATCTCTTCAACTTTTCGAGTGAAGTTTTTGCAGACACGGTAGGTGTGAAAGTTTGATCCATAACCGAGTAGGAAACCTTCATGAGATTTAGGAGAAAATTTTGAACAATGATGCTTATCAAGAATGTAAAATTTTGAGCCAAATACTCGAAAGTATCCAACTTGTGGCTTGTTACCGATGAGTAGCTCGTACGCCGTTTTACCAAGAAGCTTGTGAAGATAAAGTCAATTTGTAACATGACAAACTGTCTCAACCGCTTCCGCCCAAAAGTGTTTTGGCATCATGTATTCATCTAGCATCGTTCTCTCCATATCGATGAGGGTACAGTCCTTCCTCTCAACAACTCCATTTGTTGAGGTGTGTACATAGCCGAGAACTCATGTGAGATGCCTTCTTCGTCAACAAAGGTATCCACATTGGCATTCTTGAACTCTGTTCCGTTGTTTCTCCAAACCTTCTTGATCTTCGCTTCAAATTGATTTTGGGCCTTTCTAGCGAAGTTCTTGAAGATATTTTGTACTTGCGATTTGTCATCAAGAAAGAACACCCACGTAAATCTTGAAAAATCATCAACAAGACCAAACCGAAGGAGTTACCACCAAGGCTCTTGTAAGCATTGGAACCGAAGAGATCCATATGGAGTAGCTCAAGTGGTCTCCTTGTGGTAATGGTGTTCTTAATGGGATGGCTTCCTCCAACTTGTTTTCCAGCTTGCTAAGCACTACAAAGTCTATCCTTGTCAAAGATAACATTTTTCACACCAAGAATATGATCTCCTTTAACAAGTTTATCAAGATTTCGCATGCCAACATGTCCTAGCCTTCTATGCCATAACCAACCTTTACAAGATTTTGCAATAAGACATGTACGAGGTTGGGCTCTTTTAGTGAAATCAAAAATGTATAGATCACCTCTACGGATATCGGTAAAGGCCATATTATGATTATCTCGATGAATCACTTAGCAATCTAGTTCAGTAAATAGAACATTGACACCACACTCGGCTAGTCTAGATACGGAAAGAAGATTGTAACCAAGAGATTCGACAAGCATAACATTTTGAATAGAGCTATCATTGGATATGGCCACCTTACAAAGGCCAAATACCTTACCCTTGGAGTTGTCTCCAAAAGTCACATACTTGCGTGGACCATCATTTTTAGAAAGCTCACGAAACATGTCTCTATCTCCAGTCATGTGATTGGTGCATCCACTATCAAGAATCCATTCTTTTCCTTTGGCCATGTAGTCTCGAAGTTTTTCCATGATATTAAGATTTCTCATATTCGATATCAAACTCTTCATCTTCATCATAATACCCATGTTTAACATCATGACCATCATGTATGTGATCATCACCTAGGGCAATGAATTCTTTAGATTTATGATCATGACAATGTGCAAGTTTATGAAGTCTAATGGCTTCCATTATGATGTTGCTAATGGTTCCAACATCACCTTTAGCACGTATAAGATCACGAAGCTCAAATGGACATTCATCAAACTTAGGATCACTAGGCTTCATCTTATGAAAGGTAATAGATTTATGAATAATCTTATTAAGGTTCTTTGGTGAGTAGTTGGGAAAATGCATTTCTAAGTTCTTCCACAAAGTGTAGGTGCATTCAAAGTTTTTCATACACACAAGCACATTTTTAGGTAATCCATGAATAATAAGATTGATGGTTCTAATATTACGAAGCATGTCAATTTCCTCTTCTTGAGTGGGGTGCAAGGAATCAATAGGAGGCACATAAGGACTATTAATATACTTTCTCAAGTTAAATTCATCAAGATATCAAGTATTTCATTTTTCGAAGAGTTATAATACTCTCCATCAAGAATAGGCACTCTACATCTAAGACTCCCCAAAGTAGACACGTCCATCTTCCTCCAATGGTAATTAAATCAAAGCAATGGAGACCAAGGCTTGGATACCAATTGTAGGATCAAGAAGATAGGTCTAGAGGGGGGTGAATAGACTCTTAACTAACCAGAGTTGTAGATTTTTAGTTTTCTTGAAGTTTAGGCAGATTTTGGCACTAGTTAAGATACACCCAAAACTTCCTACACATGCATATCTAGAGATAGAGCAGTGAAAAGAATACAACATGCAATCATGCGGAAAGTAAAGGAGTGGGGATGGAAGATCAAACGCAATGAAGACAGGGTGGTTTTTGGCGTGGTTCTGGTAGGTGGTGCTATCGTACATCCATGTTGATGGAGACTTCAACCCACGGAGGGTAACGACTGTGCGAGTCCACGGAGGGCTCCACCCACGAAGGGATCATGAAGAAGTAACCTTGTCTATTCCACCATGGCTTACGTCCACAAAGGACTAGCCTCACTCGGGGTAGATCTTCACGAAGTAGGTGATTTGCTTGCCCTTACAAACTCCTTTGTTCAACTCCACAAGATTTTGGAGGCTCCCAAGTGACACCTAACCAATCTAGGAGACACCAGTCTCCAAAAGGTAATAGATGGTGTTGTTGATGATGAACTCCTTGCTCTTGTGCTTCAAATGATAGTCTCCTCAACACTCAATCACTCTCTCACATATTTGGCTTGAGTAGGAGAAGGATTGGAGTGGACAGCTACTTGAGGAGGCTAGAAATCAAGGTTCAAATGGTTGGATTGGAATCTCTTGATTGCAACACATGAGTAGGTGGTTCTCTCTCAGAAAATGAATGGTGGAAGTGTAGATTTATTCCGATTGCTCTCTTAGAGCGTAGCTAGGGGTGGAGGGGTATTTATAGCCTTCACCCAAAATCCAACCGTAACACACTTTTGACTCAACTCGGTGAGACCGATGCTACTTGTGAGCTGTGTTGGGATTTCCTCAAATAGGAGAGGATAAAGTAGTACAATAGAGATAAGTATTTCCCTCAGTTAAGAACCAAGGTTATCAATCTAGTAGGAGAACCACACAAAACCTCGTTAGTAGCACCTGCACACACAAAAGCAAATACTTGCACCCAACGCAAACAAGGGGTTGTCAGTCCCCTCGACGGTTACTTGCAAGGATTAAATCTCGTACTGGTAGGTAATAAGGTAAATTACAAAACAAAATAAAAGAAATAAAATTGCAGCAATGTATTTTTGTGTTTTTATATATAAGAAAAGTAGACCCCCGGGGGCCATAGTTTTCACTAGGGGCTTCTCCCTCGAGCACATAACATACGGTGGGTGAACAAATTACTGTTCGGTAATTGATAGAAAAGCACATAGTTATGAAGATCTTCATGGCAATGATCATGTATATAAGCATCATGTCCAAGACAAGTAGACCGACTCCTACTGCATCTACTACTATTACTCCACTCATCGACCGCTATGCATCATGCATCCAGAGTATTAAGTATAAAATAGAGTAACACCTTAAGCAAGATGACATGATGTAGAAAAATTAAACCCAATCAATATGAATAAACCCCGTCATTTTATCCTTAATGGAAAAAATACAAATACGTGTCTTGTCCCTTTCTATCACTGGGATATAGAGCACCGCAAGATTGAACCCATTACAAAACACCTCTCCCATTGCAAGATACATCAATCTAGTTGGCCAAACCAAACCGATAGATCAAAGAGGAATACAAAGCTATAACAATCATGCATAATAAAGTTCAGAGAAGACTAAATTAATATTCATGAATAATCTGATCATAAACCCGAAATTCATCGGATCCCAACATACACACCGCAAAAAAAGATTTCATCAAATAGAACTCCAAGAAGATCGAGGAGAACATTGTATTGAAGATCAAAGAGAGAGTGGAAGCCATCTAGCTACTAGCTATGGACCCGTAGGTCTGTTGTGAACTACTCACGCATCATCGGAAGGCAGCAAGGATGATGTAGAAGCCCTCCATTATCGATTTCCCCTCCGGCAGAGTATCGAAAAAGGCCTCTAGATGGGATCGCGGAAGAACAGAAACTTACGGTGGCAGAAAAAGTGTTCCGGGTGGCTCTCTGTTGGTTTCCCGATTTTAGAGAATTTATGGAGGTGGAATTAGGTCAGATGGAGCCACGTGGGGCCCATAAGGCATCACACGCGCCCTATTGCCTGGTCCTCTCCTCGCTTCTCGTCTGGTCTCCTCCCGAAGCTTCCAGAGTCTCTTTTGTCCAGAAAAAATCATCAAAAAGTTTCATAGCATTTGGACTCCCTTTGGTACAGATTTCTTGGAAAACGAAAAACAAGCAGAAAACAACAGCCGGCACTAGGCACTGGGTTAATAGGTTAGTCCCAAAAAATGATATAAAATAGCATATAGTTGCACATAAAACATCCAAGATTGATACTATAATAGAATGGAATCATAAAAAATTATAGATACGTTGGAGATGTATCAAGCATCCCCAAGCTCAATTCTTACTCATCCTCGAGTAGGTAAATGATAAAAACAGAATTTTTGATGTGGAATGCTACCTAACATGTTCATCATGTAATCTTTCTTCGATGGTATGAACATTTAGATCTGAATGATTCAAAGCAATAGTCTATAATTTGACATAAAGACATCAATACCCGGGCATACCAACAAACAATCATGCCTTTCCAAATAAAAATGCTAAAGAACGCTGTCCCTACAAACTCATATAGCCTTGTCATACTCCATCTTCTTAACACAAAATATAAATCATGTGCAACTCCGGTGTGAGACAAGCAATTGGTTCATACTTTTTAACACACTCCAACTTTCTCAACCCCCACGCAATACATGAGCGCAAGCCATGGATATAGCACTATGGGTGGAATAGAATGCGGTGGTAGGGATTAATATGGAGAAGATAAAAAAAGAAGATAGTCTCACATCAACGCGGCAAATCAACAGGCTATGGAGATGCAAATCAATTGATGTCAATGAGAGGAGGGATTGCCATGCAACGGATGCGCTAAGAGCTATACGTGTATGAAAGCTCAAACAGAAAACTATAAGAGCTATAAGAACAATAGTCTATAATTTGATATAAAGACATCAATACTCAGGCATCCCAATAAACAATCATGTCTTTCAAAATATTAATGCTAAAGAACGTTATCCCTACAAAATCATATAGCCTTGTCATGCTCCATCTTCTTAACACAAAGTATTTATCATGCACTGTCGGTGCAACAAACCCTGGGTCCGTTGCCCAGACAATGCACAGGCCCAAGGACAAGATTACAACGCCAAGGTCAGATCAAAGCAGGAGGGATCAATTCTTTGGCAGGGCCAAAGTCCAGATCAAGAAGACCAAGATGAGCTAGAGAAGCAAGATATCGCTAAGGAAAGAACCTCCCTTGCCGGACAGGCGAGCCTGGCAAGGTTGGGTTTGCCCCAGAAGCAAGTTTCCAGATCGTCCCGGCAGGCCTGCCGGGGCTTACGGAGGCAAACCACTCCACCGCACCACCTCATCACGACGCACATCATCGATCAGTGCGGTGTCAAGCTCCAAAGTGACTGCTATTTGCCACATGGCAGCCGCTTCCTACAGAAAATACCCCTAGGCGACACCCGTCCTGAGGCGTGTCAAGCAAGCAGGCGCGAAGCTGGCAAAACAGCCCGGCAGGGCCTGCCGGGCAACCTGAGATGTGACATTGAGCGGCGCATTTAATGCGCTCTGTCAGCCTGCAGAGTTAGTTATGATAGCACTGTTTGCTATCTAATCAGTATGTAATGACTGATTTGCCACTTTGGTGACCCCTTGATCTATAAAAGGAGGCCCATGGAAATCGTAGAGGGGTTGTTGGCTGATCCGGACCCTTGCACACTCATATGCGCGTAGCTGCTCTCGCCCCGAGGCGACCTTGCCGAGCAAGAGCGCTGCGTTCATCCACCATTTTCCACCATCAATCCACCAAAGCAGGAGTAGGGTTTCTACCGCACTGTGTGACGCTTCTCCGCTCTTTGTGCAATGTGCCCATCCCCCCGCCGAACCAAAAGGGGCTCATGGCCCCATAGGTGGCCATGGTTTCCCACGGCATGCACAATCTTGATGACAAGCCGAGCAATTGGTTCATACTTTTTAATGCGCTTCAGCTTTTTCAACCCCCACGCAATACATGAGCACAAGCCATGGATATAGCACTATGGGTAGAATTGAATACGATGGTAGAGATTAATATGGAGAAGACAAAAAAAAGAAAGTCTCACATGACGAGGCTAATCAACGGGCTATGGCGATGCCCATCAGTTGATGTCAATGCGAGGAGTAGGGATTGCCATGTAATAGATGCACTAAGAGCTATAAGTGTATGAAAGCTCAAACTCAAAACTAAGTGGGTGTGCATCCAACTTGCTTGCTCATGAAGACCTCAGGCATTTGAGGAAGCCCATCATCGAAATATACAAGCCAAGTTCTATAATGAAAAATTCCCTCTAGTATATGAAAGTGACTACATAGGAGACTCTCTATATGTGTGGAAAAGGATGGTAACATTGCCCCTTCTCTCTTTTTCTCTCATTTTTTGCACTCATTTTGGCCTCTCTATTTCCCTCACTGGGACAATGTTGTAATAATGATGTTCATCACACTTCTATTTACTTAGAACCCAATATTACAACTCGATAAAACTGAAACATATGACTCTATATGAATGCCTCTTACAGTGTACCATGATGTGCAATGATGCTAGCGTAACATGTATGATAATGATGAATGGTGGACAAGCCACAAATACTATGTCAACTGTATGGTCATGCAAAGCAATATGACAATGATGATGTATGTCATAATAACGGAACGGTGGAAGTTGCATGGCAATATATCTCGGAATGGCTATGGAAATGCCATGTTAGGTAGGTTTGGTGACTGTTTCGAGGAAGATATAACGAGGCTTATGTGTGATAGAGCGTATCATATCTTGGGGTTTGGATGCACCGGCGAAGTTTGCACCAACTCTCGAGGTGAGAAAGGGCAATGCATGGTACTGAAGAGGCTAGCGAATTGCGGAAAGGTGAGAGTGCGTATAATCCATGGACTCACATTAGTCATAAAGAACTCACATACTTATTATGAAAGTCTATTTGCCCTCGAAGCAAAGTACTACTATGCATGCCCCTAGGGGGGAGGTTAACCATCGCACGCCCCCGACCTTCATGCAAAGGAAGACACTCAATAATAATTCATGCTCCAACTTCTCAGCATAACTAAAGACCATACGTGCATGCTTCGGGAATCACAAACCTTAAAACCAATATTCTTACTAAACCACAATTTTTCACTAGTACAACCTACATATCACCATCTGTATATCGCAAAACTATTGCAAGGAATCAAACTTATCATATTCGGTGATCTACATAAAAGTTTTATTATATCCCTCTTGAATACCTATCATATCAGGACCAATTTCATAGCCCGTACTTGTTGCCATTACTATTTATTAGACTCTAAAAAAGATATAAGTGAAGGATGCGACTACAACTATTTCTTTAAAATATAACCACCGCCGTGCTCTAAAAGATATAAGAGAAGCACTAGAGCAACTGCCTAGCTCAAAAGATGCAACATCTCGATTCTCGGAATGTTTAAGAATATTTTTTTCCAAAAATCAGGGTGAGAAAATTTCATTTGTTTTATTTGTTAACAAAGCTTAAATTGGAATTTTATAATTTGGAGGATTTAATTTAAACTAATGCCAATTTAAATTAAATTTGAGTTTTATTCTTCTCTTTTCTCTAAGTCTTATTTCTCTTGTCTTCGACATATTATATTATGTGCATCGGTATTTTTTGGCACTTCTTTTGATTTTTCTTGAGCTTCTATTCCTTCTTTAGATTTTCCTTTTAGGAGAATCAAATTAATTTTTCCAAAACCCTCGGCTGAATATCCAATTCCAATCTGGCTCTCTCTCTCTTTTTTCTCTTCCAACCGTATGGTTCTAGCCCATCTCTTTCTCTGTTTGTCTCTCCCTCTCTTTCTCTCTCTATTGTTTTTCTTGTAACTTTCTTTCCTCATGGGCCTAGCCGAATTGGCCCAGCTCTCCTAGCTAGCACCTCCTCTCTTGTACGTTCATGTTCACAACTCAAGGAAGAGGAAACCTCAACAGCCACCACGCACATTGACTTATGCCTTCCTCTAATTCTCTCCCCTAGGCTCCTCCCTTGCCCTATCTCCCTCCACTTGCCATCTTCCAAGGGGCAGGCTCAAGTGCTTCATCTCCTCCTCCACTCATGTACACGCACACCATTACAGAGAAGAAAACGTACAGGAGAGAAATAGCCCTCCTCTAATTCCCTTAACTCTCAAGCCTTGTCAAATCCGTAAGTATATACTCACTCCGTCCCAAAATAAGTGTCTCAAGCTTAGTACAACTTTGTACTAAAGTTAGTACAAAGTTGAGACACTTATTTTGGGACAGAGGGAGTATATGTGTGCCTCCACCTCCTCTTGCAATCCCCTAGCACCTCCTGCCCTCTCCCTTCATCTTTCTATCCAGAAACTCTCTCCAAAGAATGGTGTTCCATGGACGCCGGTGCTTGTTCCCGGCGACTCCAATCATCTCCATCTGATCCCTTGTGCCAAAAGGTACTCCTCTACGCCAGAAATTCATTCAGAAAGAAAGAACTCGATCCGTTGACCACACATGTACAATTTTGGATGTCTGTTTCAACTGTTCGTCGAGTTCATCGCACCGTTCCATCAAACTCGGTGAGCCTTTATCAAATTCCTTTTGCATGCGTACTCATCATCATCTACTGTATCTCGTAGACATCATCATTCTACCTATCTATGCCATTGCTCGTGTCAATGCATGAGCGGAAGCCATCCGATGGCATCGACATGTCCGCGTACTTTTTAGCTCCTCAGATGATTTTGCGTTCAACTTATGAAATGTTCTTTATGGTTGTAGCAACTCCGTAGTAGATTTAGATTACTCCTCCGATTAATTATTTTTAATATAGGTTTTATCTCGTCGTTCTTGCTAATTAAAACAATAGATTTTAATATAGTTTTGTATGGGTTCGTGTAGATCAATTCGTACATCATGTAGTCGTGTTATCCGCTTTTGTATTAGTTCTTATGAATTATTATCATATGTGTAGTAGTTCATCGGTGAACTCTTGTGTTAATATATTATTATTCATATGTTTGTGATATGCCTAGGAGCGCATGCTACTGGTCTCATAATTTTTGTGCGTGACATGTGACATGTTAAAATTATTTGATATTTAAAATAAGTTTTGCATGTTGTTTCCACTTGACAATTTGTTGTATTGCGTATAGTCCTCTTTTATGCATGCGTAAAATATTTGGTGAACAATCGACATGCTAATATTTTCATAGAATTATTCTAAGCTTTACTTGATTTCCTTAGTTGTGGATTACTTCATGTCTTGATTATTTTAATTTTATCTAGCATGGCGATATTTTAAATATGATTTACAGATATTCATTTTCATCCACGTCGCATGCTTGTTTTATTGGTTTGAATCAATGCCATGCCTATGATAGATATATTTTTTGTATGTGTTGTTGCATAGTTCTCTTCATACTAGATGTCAAATGAAATCCTTTGCTATTTTAAAATGTCTATGTTATACTAGTTCGTTGCATATAATATTATTACTTAGTTGTTACTCTTATTTTATAGATGATGTTATCCATGATTACATGGTGTTGGTTTCTTTATGTCATGTTGTAGATTTATATTGCTACACATAGGTTATCCTTGTTGCATATAACCTTGTCGGCATTCTGGGAACTGGGGTACCCAGACTTGCCTGCCTACGGCCCACGGCGTGGCTCCATCGATGGCCTGGTACGGCCCAGCTTCAGCGACAACAACTCAAGACCCTCATGAGGGGCCAAGCCTCGTGAGGCGGATGACACCAAGACCTCCATGAGGAGCGGCCTCCTCAGGCTGGCTCCCGAGGAGCGGATATCTCTATGCAAGCCTCACCTCATGAGGTCCGGATGACGTGAGCCATGACGACCAAGGCCAGGCGGGCGCCAGCGGGCACAGTGTACCAGTTTCCTCTTTGGTGCTAAAGAGGCAAGCGCAGGCGCAGAGTCCCGAGGAATCAGCCAAAGGTTTCCATTCCCATGCAACAAGACCAAGACCGCCAGGACGGCAGGACGGAGGTCATCACCGAGCCCACCACGGAGTCACGACCAGAGGCTTTTGCAGGCGAAGACTACTTTTGTCAGGATAGCATGTACTAGTTGTCTCCCTTCGAATTTGGCCGTTGTGGGATCCCTTCCCGCCTTTCATTTGGGAAGAGGACCAATGCCACTATAAATAGGACTTAGCCACCACCGTAGAGAGAGTTCGGATCGGATCGGATTGGACCCCCGGACGGATCATTCAGATCACCCTCACCCGACCAGCTCACTCGAGCTCAAGAACACCTCTCCTCCTGAGGCTATTCGCCACTGTACTAGTTCATCCTCAGCCCCTCGAGGCCAATCCACCACAAAGCAGGAGTAGGGTTTTACACTGCAAGGTGGCCCGAACCTGGGTAAACTGCTGTGTCTCTTTTCCTTACAGTTCGTCGAGCTAGGCTATGAGATTAGCGAGTAGGCAGGCTGGGGAGGATAAGTTCTTCGAACGCACCCCAGAGTTCGAACCTCTCAAGGGTTTGCGGAACCCGAAATCCAACATTTGGCACGCCAGGTAGGGGTGCGTCGGAGCCTCTCCCCCGCCGTTTGATCCACCACCGCTCCACCGCTTCCATGGCTGACGCTCGTCGAGCTCGTGCTGAGCGCCGGGCCGCCCTCGCCGCCCACGTCGCTCACACAGCGCCTGCGGGTGACGGCTGCCCTCGCCGTCCCCCATCTCCAGTGGAGAACGCCGCCACCGGCCCCGCGGGGCACGAGCAGCAAGCTTCATTGCTGCACCCTTCTGTGCGGCGGGATGGGCGCACTGCCACCCCGTCGCTGACTCCGGCTGGTTCATCGTCTCATGCTCGTCGCGGGCCGGCGAACGCGCAAGCTCCTTTGCTCATGGCGCGCGAGCTCCTGCGCTACCGCCCCGTCGACGACCTCTACGAAGACTGGCTGGACCGCATCGCCGAGCTTGTCAGCGCCACCGGGGACTCTCCTGCACCGTCTCGCTCGCTGCCTCACCCGCCGCCTGCTGTGGGTGACATAGCCCACGGAGCACCTCCTCCACCTCCCCGTCAAGATGTCGCCCTCGGGCCAAGGCGCGAGGCCCCGCGGCGCGACCCGCCGTGCAGGGCGCCGGCGCGTGAAGAGGAAAGCTGCCAGGTGGTGCAGCGGCCGCAAGAAGATGCTCGTGCACTCCCAGCACCACCACGTGAAGACCATGCGCCGCCTGCAGCAGTGGCGCGTGAGCACCAAGACCAGGCTCCACCTCCACGACGGGCTCCCGTGACCACAGCGGGTTGCCGTGCATTCACTCTGGAGGTACGCAGCGTCGTCTGGCCGGGGAAGTTCAAGCCCAACCTGCCTCCGCGCTACGACAGCACCCCCGACCCTGCCGAGTTCATTCAGCTCTACAAGCTAAGCATCGAGGCAGCCAACGGCGATGAGAAGCTTATGGCGAACTGGTTTCCCATGGCCCTCAAGGATGGTGCGCGCTCATGGCTCCTGAACCTGCCCGCGGGATCGATCTCCTCCTGGGACGAAATGCGAGAGCATTTCATTGCCAACTTCTAGGGCACTCGTGACCGTCCACCGGCTGCGGGTGACCTGCGGCGCATCAAGCAGCAGCCAGGAGAGACCTTGCAGAAGTATATCCAGCGCTTCAACAGTGTCCGCCTCAAGATCCCCAAGGTGTCAGACGAGGCCATCATCTCGGCATTCACTGATGGCGTCCGCGATGTCAAGATGAAGGAGGAGCTCGCCATACATGAGGACCTGTGCATGGCTCTGGAGATGTTCAACATGGCAACCAAGTGTGCGAGAGCTGAGGAAGGTCGCCTCTCTCTCCTGGAGCTCCCAGGGGCTGACCCAGAAGACAAGAAGGCGAAAGCCAAGGACGTGAAGCACAAGGGACCGGCCGTGCTCGCGGCCGAACCAGAGATGAAGCGCGGCTGCGACCACCCGGAGTCATCCAAGGGCAGCCGCCCGTTCTGCATCTTCCACAACATGCACAACCACAACACCAACGACTGCCAGTAGCTCAGGGCCATCCGCGACGGGTGCCTCGGTCGACGCCCCGAGCGCAGCGACCGAGGCTACGGCCGCGGAGGAGGCCGAGGTGGAGGACGCTGGGACGGCCACAACCCCCGCCAAGAATGGCGCGATCAGCCTCGTGAGGACCGCTGGCAGGGCCAGCCTCGCGAAGGCCCCTGGAGAGACCAGCCTCGTGAGGACCGTCCTAAGGGCAACGCTGGCCTTCCTCCACTGCCGCCACCACCAAGAAGGAATGATGACCACCACCAGGACGAGGGGGCTGGGGGCTTCCAGGAGCCTCGTGCCATCGCCTGCATCCTGGGCAGCGCTCAGGCCCCTGCCTCTCATCACATCTTCAAGCAGTTTACCCATGAGGTGAACGCGGCCCTCCCCAAGCTCGAGGCAATGCGTTCGCTCAGGTGGTCCAAGTGCACCATCACCTTCAGCCCATCCGATCAGCTCAAGTGCGCGGTAACTGCCGGCGCTCTCCCGATGCTCTGCTCGCCTACCATCAGCAACGTGCTCGTCACCAAGACTCTCATCGATGGCGGTGCGGGGCTCAACATTCTCTCCATTGAGACATTCGAATGACTCCAGATGCCCTACAACCAGCTGCAGCCTACCAAGCCTTTCTAAGGAGTGACCGACGGCTCCACCACCCCGATAGGGCAGATCCGCCTCCCAGTCACCATCGGCAAGCGCGACAACTACCGCACCGAGCTCATCGACTTCAATGTCACCCACATTCGCCTTCCTTATAACGCCATCCTTGGGTATCCGGCCCTGGCCAAGTTCATGGCGGTGACTCATCATGGTTACAATGTCCTCAAGATGCCAGGGAGCTGCGGTGTCATCACAGTCGCCTGCGAGGAGAAGGACGCGGTGTGCTCTCTCGAGCGCGCCTACCAGGCTGTGGCGGTCGAGAACCCAGACGATGAAGGCGCCGTCTACCCTCCTGAGGCTGTCCCCAAGAAGAAGAAGCAGCTGCTCCGCCAAGGACCTCAGGAGAGCGGGGTGTCCAGCGGCACCACCTCAGTCCCTGCGCCCACTGACGGGGCGCCTCCCTCTCTCGCATAGGAAGAAGCGCCCGGCACCCCTCTCAGGCTGGGCTCGGGGGCTCTCCTCTGGAGGGCCTCTGACCTGGCCAACATCACGAGGGAGGCGCTCGGGCACCATGTGGAGGCGTGCTTCAGCGCGCGCTTCCACCAGGAGAGTACAAGGCGCGAGGTGCCAGGTGCTCAGGAGTTCATCACCAAGGCAATCGAGGAGCTTCAGGAGGCAAGAGCTATGCGAGGCAACCATCGCCCACCACCCGGCGCGGGCTCCTTGTCCTGGCGAGGACAGCAAGCCGCGCGTCTGCGTCAACATCCCAGAGCTCAACAGGGCCGCATCTCAGGAGCGCTTCTGGCTGTCCCGCGCTGGCCGGTGTGAGGGTCCCCCTCATAGCTATGTTCGCATGCCTTTGGGCTTGTCGAGCGCAGCTGTCGCACTCCAGCACCACATGCAGGGCGTCCTGGCTGCTCATGAGGCCAGAAGCCAGGTGATCCTGTCAGAGGAGGAGATGGATCCTCGTGAGCCCCCCAGGCCCCCCAGAGCCTACCGAGGTTCAGGGCCTGGGCGGCTCATGAGGAGCGACTTCTGCGGCACGCGTCTTTAGCTACTCCAACATGTCTTCAGCAATGGTGCCAGGTGACATTTTCTGGTTTGTTCAGTTGGGGGCACCCCTCGGGCTGCATTATCCCCAAGCCACGTGGGTCCATCCCTGCGGCATCTATCAGAACTAGCTCTACCTTATCTATGGGTTGATTTATGTTATCACCTACTTGCCTAGTGTTCTATCGCCTCCGCGTCCTCCCGCATTGCTGACCAGCCTCTTGCTCATCCCGCAATGGGGGCTACACATGCTGGCACAACGCTTGTGCTCGGGTCCGTCCCTGCAATGCTGACAAATCTGAGAGATCGAGCTCTGGCTCACGGCCTGCCCCGCGCACGTCACCTCACCAGATCCTCAGTGCCTTCATCTTCTTGCGGAAAGACCAGCGGCAGGACAGCAAGTGCGATTATGAGTTATACTCTCCTCTCGGACTAACCCGCAGGTGAACCAAGCCACAGCAGCGGCCAGGTACCCCAGGGCGATGGCCCCGCTACTGGCAGGCAAAGCACACTGGGAGCAGCGCGGGGGAAGCCCGAGGCCTGGGCCTCCCTCGCACCGCATGGAGCAAGGCACTACACGGAGGTAGGTCCTCCGCCGGGGAAGGCGCCGGCGAGCCCTTCCCCCCGGCGGAGGGCCTGCGGTCGCCAAGGGCACCGCTAGCGCCCCCTTGCCCCTTGGTCTCATCCTGTTTCCGGACGCCCCAACGGTGGCCGGGGGATGCGCGGAACGGAGTTCCTAGCCAGAAGCAGGTCTTCTCCTGGGGAATGCGCCGGCGAGACCTTTCCCCCGGAGGAGGCCCACAGCCCCCTCGCCACCGCTCGCGTGGCCCCTTGCCCCTTGGTCGTGTCCTGGTTTCCGGACACCCCAACGGTGGCCGGGGAATGCACGGAGCGGGGTTCCTGCCCAGGGGGCGGGGAGTATTCCTCAACTCACCCATGAAGCAAGGCCCCGGCCTGTGAAGGTCTCTGCGCGTGACACTCTCACGTAATAATGAGTTGGGGCTGTACACACCCCAGAGTCTCCTGAGTGTCACCTGCGGGCCTCACGGGGGCTCCCTCCCACGTCCTAGTGGCAGCACTTAGCTCCGTGCTGGTGAGAAGACTAGACTAGGTGCCAGACACGGCTGTTCTTTTGCTTGCTTTCTGCAGCTGGTTTGCAACTTCTTAATGGAGTTTGGAGTTTTCACGTTTCTTGTTTGCCAGAGCTGGAACTTTCTTTTCCTCTTGTTCGTTCGCCTCTCCAGCCTTGTCCCAGGAAGAGCGGCAGTTTCTCGTCGCTCTTCCTCGCGCGTCCCGCGCACGGGGGCTAGGTAGGTGTGTGCGCTTGGCGCTCACCGCGACCACACCTCACCGATGCCCTGTCGCCCCAGAGCTTCGGTCCTTAAAACCTTGCGTGACGCTCTCAAACGAGCTCGTGGGCACGCGTACCTTTTCAATTCCGTGCCTCCGGGCATTGTGACGTGGTGCACCAGCCACAACCAACCCACGCTCGGGGGCTCGCGCAAGGAATGGCATGACACCCTGTGAAGTTTTCTAATAATTCTGCAGCTGTGCAATGCCTCCTGGGGCCCGACGGCTCCTGAGTCGTTAAGAAGCAAACTTCGACAGATGTTGCTGGAGAGGCGCACCCTCGCGAGGCGGGAAACTACAGCAAGCATGTCAAGCTAAGTTATTCTAACCGCACCTGATCGGAATATCGGTATTCTGGCACAATATCAAAATAATAAATATAGCATAATGGCACGAGTGCCTTGGTTCATTACACGCCCTAGCGGGGCCCTCTACTTTTTTCAAGTGCAGGAGAAAGGAAAGGTTAAACAAAAGTGGCCCACACGACCGCAGCAGCTCCCGAGGCCAGGCTCCGGCGACCCCTGGGCTCAGTCCGAGTCTTCCTCCCGCTTCACCGGAGCGCAGAGACGAAATGACACGTCGCCTTCCCCGATGCGAGCCCGGCGGTGTGGTGGTTGGTCGTAGCCACTGCTGCTGGTGCTCTCGCCAGAGGAGGAGCCACCACTGCAGAAGGAAGCGTGGCCGTCGCCAAGGCCAAGCTCATCGTCGCCGCTGCCGTCTTCCGGGCAGCACCCCACACGACGGCCGTCCTCCCCGAACACCCTCATGTAGAGGGTCGCGAGGCCGTCGTACCTGAAATGAAGGAGTCTCGTCAAGTCGAACGGTTACCGAGGCAGCGTGGGGAAGCGGAGACGCCCACGGCCCATCAATCGCCACGCGTCAACCAAGGCCGCAGGCAGTTAGGGCCCGCGGCGCTCCGCACTTGCCCCTTGGCTTTGCCTTGAAGCCATGTTCGAGCACGCCTTGGGCCCGGGGGCTACTATCGGTGTTCTGGGAACGGGGGTACCCAGACTTGCCTGCCTACGGCCCATGGCGTGGCTCCATCGATGGCCTGGTACGGCCCAGCTTCAGCGATAACAACTGAAGACCCTCGCGAGGGGCCAAGCCTCGCGAGGCGGACGACACCAAGACCTCCACGAGGAGCGGCCTCCTCAGGCTGGCTCCCGAGGAGCGGAGATCTCTATGCAAGCCTCACCTCATGAGGTCCGGATGACATGAGCCATGACGACCAAGGCCAGGCGGGCGCCAGCGGGCACAGTGTACCAGTTTCCTCTTTGGTACTAAAGATTCAACCAAAGGTTTCCATTCCCATGCAATAAGACCAAGACCACCAGGACAGCAGGACGGAGGTCATCACCGAGCCCACCACGACGTCACGACCAGAGGCTTTTGCAGGCGAAGACTACTTTTGTCAGGATAGCATGTACTAGTTGTCTCCCTTTGAATTTGGCCGTTGTGGGATCCCTTCCCGCCTTTCATTTGGGAAGAGGACCAAGGCCACTATAAATAGAACTTAGCCACCGCCGTAGAGAGAGTTCGGATCGGATTGGACCCCCGAACAGATCATTCAGATCACCCTCACCCCACCAGCTCACTCGAGCTCAAGAACACCTCTCCTCCTGAGGCTGTTCGCGACTATACTAGTTCATCCTCAGCCCCTCGAGGCCAATCCACCACAAAGTAGGAGTAGGAATTTACACCGCAAGGTGGCCTGAACCTGGGTAAACTGCTGTGTCTCTTTTCCTTCCAGTTCGTCGAGCTAGGCTGTGAGATTAGTGAGTAGGCAGACTGGGGAGGACGAGTTCTTCGCACGCACCCCAGAGTTCGAACCTCTCAAGGGTTTGCGAAACCCGAAATCCGACAAACCTACTATATTATTTCTTGTTAATTATCCAAGTTGTTTCATTTACCTAGGATTGTAGTTATGCATGCTTAGTAGATTGGCATGCCATGTTAGTACTTACTCAAAGTAAAATGCATATTTGGTTGTATGCCTACCATGTGCTATATCATTGGTAGTTTGTACCTTATGTTCATAGATATGGTTAGACTAAACATGTTAGTACACCCATGCTAGTAGTTTTCATCTGATATATTACAAGTAGGATTCATTCTTACTTGATCAATACTTTGTGATGTTGTTGCCATTTTATGACTAGAATGCATAGTATGGGTGTAGCAATTCATGTCTTGTATGATGCCTAGTTGTGTACCTTATGTATTTGCAAGTGTAGGATGTGCTTAATAGAAATGCATGTCATTATGTTACTCGTGCTAGTACATTGCTCGATGATGTTGATGGCATGGTCTAGTTGTTTACTTGTCTACATGCTTCGTATGCTTCCTGGGTGTACTTATTTGTCATAACTAGTCTCCTATGATTGTGTGCTAATACCATGCTTGATCTATAGGTTAGTTTTCATTAACTAAGTTGTGTTTTAGTTATGAGTTGTATTGTATTAGTACCATAGCTCCTACCTTGTGTGATGATCATCTCCATGCTGAGCAATATATGATGTTTATCTTACTATTTCATTTGTGGCTTACCTAACCTAGATATCATGTCATGATAGTTACCTTTCATGTTTTGTTTTATTCCATGTGATGTAGTTGTGTTTGTGTTGCTTCATGTTATTATGAGTGTTGCAATAGATCATCACATGCTTAGGATAGTTTACCTTTCTTGTTACTTGAGTTGACAATTGCTCTTATGCTTAGCGTGCACAACTTATTATGTTATTACAAGTGTGTGGTAGTAGTCTTATTAGTAGTGGTTATTTGGACATCGGTTGTTAATTGTTATTAAGAGCATGTCCTAGTGTAGTATATTTTGATGATCACATGTATGTCTGATGCGCATGTTATTTGTTAAGACCTCTAGTGATTCTGAGGTTACTTTAGCAAGTAGTACCTTGTCATGTTTAGGACAGTTGTTATTCGTTTATTCCATGTGTTGTTTTATTGATCTATATTAGTTGACATATACTTTGGTTCATGATATTGGATCTATATGGTTTTGTATTATTTTAGGACCAAACCTAGACCCAACTCAATTCATGTTGTTGTATGATTGCTTAACTAGAATGGTTTGTAATGTTGGTTTGGTTGTCTTATAGAACACTTGCTTCTGAATTTTTATAGTTGATGCATATGTTTGGATGCTATCGACCATTATAAATATTTAGATTTTATCTAAATATTATTTGTGGATAGGTTTTACCTTTTCATTCCATGTTGTGATCATGTAGTTAAATGCATAGGATGGTTGCATTTCATGTGTGTGGATGCCATCGTGTTTGTTATATACTTGTTTCATGTAGAGTTAGCCGAGATGTGTAATGGGCACTACTACTGGTTAGTAGCACAGTTCATAACATGACGTTAGTCTTGATCGCCAAGCCTTCCTTAGCCATGTCAAACCTAAACTCTATCACTTCATTGAATCCCCTCTCTTAGCTTCCTATCGTGCTACCTCATTTCAAATCTCCATCTTGATCAATATCTTGCTACCCATCCACTCTTAATTTGGTTTTGATGTTATTTGGGTTTACTATTGCTTTTGTATTTATTGTTTGTCTTTTGCTATCGTTACAACAAGTAGGGAGTGACGATGTTGGACATGAAGACAATCAGGTTACCGAAGAAGGACTCAACCGAAGGCATGCCTCCTTCTTTAATCATACTTATCCTATGTTTTACAAAATTGCACTGTGTTTTATGATTACTATATGCATGCTATTTTGAATTCTTGTAGCTAGCGTGTGGATTGACACATTACCTTGATCCGCCTGGCACCTATTCACTTGACACCTGAGTAGAATTATATAGTATTCTAGTAAAGTAGAAATGCTTAGCCATGCTTATTATCTTATAGGTCCATTGTTGAATGACCTTTGAGTCATTGACACTTGAAGCCGAGCTAGGCCGGTTGGCCCTTGTTGATCTCCTCTATCCTCTTCTACTCTGGGTGAAACTTACCATCTAAATACTGGTGTGGGCGACGACTGAATCAAGGATTGAAGGAGCGATTGGCTGCCCTTCAGAAGTTGATGGGGGCAATCAGTCGTCCTTGCTGCATGAGGCCTAATAAGTTTTGGATTTGAAAATTGTGATAACAGTACATCCACAAGCTATATGGGCACTGGCTTGGTTAAGTAAGCTAGTCAACCTTAGGTGTCGATGTCGCCGTACCGCAGATGGGATAGCTGCCCTGCGGGGAGTATCCTTGGCACAGATGGGGGGCGGTTTGAGGACGTACTCTCAGTTTCGTGCGCCAGACCCGGTGGGCATGTCACATCTTTGGGGGATCTAGTCCAAAGACCTTGTCACAATCTCCCTGCCGGTATACCAAATGGTGTACTACGCTAGTGACGGCTAGTGGCAACAAGTCGGGATTGTGTCATGTGGGTAAAGTGTACAACCTCTACAGAGTGTAAAACTATTCGAATAGTCGTGTCCGCGGTCATGGACGACACATGAATCTTTCTTGACATACAGGACCTGTCTTGCTTATTCCCTCTTTGCCCCTATTCCTGGAATCTATGAAGAGTGTGAGTTGATCGAGGATCCTCACTTTGATGGAAGTTATTCTGGAGATAAAACATGTTTTCATCTAAAACTGCTTTCATCCAAGTACTATGTTATTTCAAATAAAATTAGCTTTATGCAAATGAGCCATATAGCCTTCCTTTGAAGCCACATGTAGCTATTAGGTCCTTCTCCGAAGGAGGCATGTTGAGTATGTAATGTACTCATGGCAATGATTTTGTTGAACAACAGAGTTCCATGAAGACGAAGGTGATGACTACGACTACTATGGCGAGATGTAGGAGTGAGGTCACGTGGACTACATAGACTACCTGTGGCTGAGATGGAGTCGCTACGCATTGTACTTTCCGCTATTTTTCTGAATGTAATAAATGTCATGAGACATTTTGCAATATATGCCCTTGTGGCAATATTTATTAAACTTGTAATACTTTTATGTATTGTGCAATGATACCATTTCGCTATGTTATCAACAATGATCCCGGGGTTGACAAATATACACAGGAGGGTCTGGAAATTAATTCTGGGTTCTCATAAAAGATATAAGTGAAGCACATAGAGTAGTGTAACAAATCACGAATAAATGCGGGTCCCTCTCAAAAGGTGTGTGCAGCAAAGATGATTGTGGAAAACTAAAAAGAAAACAAAGCAAAGACTCCTATAATACACGATGCTCCAAGCAAAACTCATATCATATGTTGAATAAAAATATAGCTCCAAGTAACATACCGATGGTTGGTAGACGAAAGAGGGGATGCCTTCCGGGGCATCCCCAAGCTTAGACGCTTGAGTGCCCTTGAATATTACCTTGGGTTGCCTTTGAAGTAAATATGCCCTAGAGGCAATAATAAAGTTGTTATTTTATATTTCCTTATTCATGATAAAAGTTTATTATTCATGCTAGAATTGTATTGACCGGAAAATTAAATACATGTGTGAATACATAAACAAATACCATGTCCCTAGTAAGCCTCTACTAGACTAGCTCTTCGATCAAAGATGGTTAAGGTTTCCTAACCATCACTACAAAAAAAATACACTTCCGTGATGATACGTGTTTGTCATAGTAGGTCACGTTTTCTGTCATGCATGTACATCCATGATGATTTTATGACAGAATCAAGATAGTCATACATGTGCTGTCGTAGAAGTGTTCCATGACAATACCAAAATTATCATCACGGAAGTGTCCACTTCCATGACGATAAATGTCGCGTCATGGAAGTGCTTTCGTCAAGGGTAACATACATGTGGCATCCACCGTAACAGGACGCCGTTAAGCTATCGGGTCCGGTTTTGGATCTGATAACCCGCTAATAGCCATGACCAATGGCGATTTTCCACGTGTAAAATTCTCATTGTCCGACGGAACCACGTGTCAGCTCCGCATTGGCACAGATGTCACTCATCCAATGGGCGAGATGCGCCTATGATATGCTGACACGTCGACTGGCCCAAAAGTGGCCCATAAAGATTAAATGGGCCAGCCCAGCTAAAGGCCCGCAAGATTTTGCAGACCATAATGGGCCAGCCCAGCTAAAGGCCCGCAAGATTTTGCAGACCATAATGGGCCGGCCCAGCTAAAGGCCCACAAGATTTTGAAGACACTAGTGGGCTGGCTCGTTAACAGGCTGCCATGTTTTGGGCCAAATGTTGGCTCATATTTGCTTCGGTCCATTAACAGCCTGCCACGTTCTGGGCCTAATAAGGGCCCATATGATATCCGGCCCGTTAATAGCCTACCACGTTGTGGGCCATATGACGACCCATATCAGATCCGGCCCTTTAAGAGCCTTTCATTCTTAGGGCTAAATTATGGCCCATATCAGATTCGGCCCGTCAACTGGACACTGTGCTTTTGGGCCCACTTGAGGCCTGGTTAGGATTTCTGTTTGCTACATGCCCATTTAATAGTACGGCCTGATATTAGTTTCGGCCTGTTAAAGGCCCGTTTAACATTTCGGCCCTATATTTATTTCGGCCTGTTAAAAGCCCATCATATAGTTGGGCCTAATTATGGCCCGCTTTGCATCCGGCCTGCTCACAGCCGATAATCTGATTGGGCCAAACAAGGATCAAGACAATTTTGGCCTGTTAACGGCCCGTGATGTGATTGGCATAATCATGGGCCGGGGTCTATTTCGGCCTGCTGTCAGCTCGTGAGCTGTTCGGTACGTTTCAGGCCCAACCTACTTTTCAACCTACTAAAAGCCCATTGAATTTTCTTGCCAAAATAGGGTTGGCGGTTTACTCGGCCTATTAAAAGCCCGAAACTACTAGTGGGCCAGTTTACATTTAGGCCTGTTAACGGACCAAGATGACTAGGCCCATGATGCGACCCATATATAGTGATATGCATGCCGGCCCGATTATGTACCGTAATTTTATGGTTTGGCTGGTTTACTTTTCATGGAGCGAAGACAGGATATATATACAGTAAAATAACTGTAGCATCATGAATAAGAAAAACCTAGACTATACAATAAAGAAATTACGACATATTACATCCACTGGGCATCAAAGTTCGCCACTATGATAATAAAGCACAAGCAGACAGCAGATTACATACACTGGGCATCAAAGATCGCTACCAGTGCAAATAAACACGCCGAAAAAATAATATACAAAACCGACAGCTCTTCAATAGAGTTCAAGAAAGGTTAGCCCTGCTCGGGAGATGCAGCGCAAGCAGCTGAGCAAGCTGATGAGACTGCGCTTGTTTGATGCTTATATCCTCCTCACTCTAAAAGAGAAACAAGTAGACATATGACAGGTTTTGCACATATAAGTATCAGTGCTGACAATTCATCACATTTCTTATTGGCGAATAAAGAGACACAGTTTAAAATAGCATTAACACAATATGGTATTGTTCAGGTTAAGACATGGCAGGAAATGACATTGTGAAGGAGTTGGCAGCTTCACGACACCACTGGATTACAGATCAAGGACTCATAAGTATCAATCGTTAGTGTGCCGTCAATTTATCCCATTTCAGATTGGCAAATAAAGAGACGGTTAAAATAATAGTAGAATAATATGACATTGTTCATAGTTCAGACATTGCAGAATATGACATTTTGCTGTAGTGGGTAGTTTCACCACACCACTGGATTACGGATCAAGAACAGAAGCATACATGTAGTGCAAAAGAAGATCACTTGCTCTGTATAGTTTAATTTACATGGTATGAAGAAGGAACTTGGTTGTACAACTGAAAACTTAAATTGAGAAGGACAAACTTTTGTTTATGAACTTCATAATAAACTTTAAACATGCAATTTGATGCAAACACCAAAAATAAACAGCTGTTGCAGTCATGCCTAACCAAATATACACAACAAAGTTTGAAGGCTTGAGAAGGACAAACTTACATTAGTGGTGAAGACCGGCTCTATAAAGCCCTTGTCCATGCTGATGGGGGGGGGGAATTCAAGAAGTTTACCACAGAATGTTCTTCCTAAGCATTGCCTTTATTCTAAATTTTGTTAAGAGTAAAAATAAATGTGATAATATAAGAAAAAATGGAGAATATTTAAGATAAGATGAAGAGTGATGCTACATAACCAAGTAGCTATAAATGTAAGTATAGTGATACAGGCAAAAGGTACAGCCAAGAGCAATGCAGAGCTAAACTTCTTCAATACCATTGGTTTTATCCAACCTTATGGTAAGAGTAAATATAGATCTGATGTGTAGAAAATGGAGGGCAAAGGAAAATAAGCTGCAGAGTGATGGTACATGAACAACTAGCTGTCAATATAAGTACACTGATAAAGGACAGCAGGTGCTTACAAGAATAATGCAGAGCTAAACATTTTCATTGGCATTGGGTATATTCTACATTAATGTAACCATTAATACAGATCTGATAATTTGGAGAGAACAATTGATAAGTAAGCTATCATGCATACTACTGTCACAAAATGAACCAGGTATGAATGCAAGTACAGTGATACAGGACAACAGGTACTAACAAGTGCAAAGCAGCGGGCAACATATTTGCGATACCTTGTCATCCTTTTCAAACCGGAATTCTTCTTCGAGCAGATTTCCTGCAAAAGAGATCCGTAAGGCACATGCGGAAAAGTAGAAGTTCAAATTGTCATGTGATATCATAGATAGTACCTCATCCTGGGAACGATACCAGTGCATTACAAGGTTTTTCCATTCAAAGTCTTCTAAATTTAGCACAGGAGACTTCACCGAAAATTCGTTTATAGACTTGCCATCAAAGTGTGTTTTCCTCATGTAACACCGATACTGCTGCAATGCTTCCTTGAAAAGCGCAAGCAAGCTTTGCTTGTCATGACTATCCAGATTGACCCTCGCCTACTTACAACAATGTAATGTAAATCATTGATGTGTTCAATCAGCAGAAAACAGGAAAATAATCACCATAAATAATAGCACTTACACGTAAGTGGGGCAGGAAGATGTGAAAATGGTGTTTGTCTTCACTATAATCTTCCCATGATGGGAATATATGCACGTAGTTCCTAACAACATTGAAAGCATTGTCTTTTAAACTAGGAATAACTGGAATGGGGTTCCAATCTGCAAGAATTGGCCGTCTCTGCAGTTGGGATAGGTCTTCGGCCGGTGGACTTGCTGTACTTTTTGCTGGAGTGGAATTTTTCTGTGGTACGGCTGGTGCTATGGCAACTGAAATCGGCATACCTTTTGCTGGAGTGCATGTCCTGTGTGGTGGGGCTAGTGGTGTGGCCAGTGAAGTATGGGTACAGTCTGCTGGAGTCGTTCCTATGTTTGTGTCACTGGTTGTAGAGCCAATATAAGTGGGGTGCTATCTGATTTCTCCGGCACCACCATGTTTTTCAAGGACTTTGCTGGTGCTCCTTCTGGTTTGGCAATCACCCTCTTCCTTTTTGATGTCTGATGCACAAGAACAACATTTGAGTGAAAAAACATGGTATGATGACAGATGGAATATGTATTGATAATGGGTGGGCATGGCATCTGGACATATATGATGAGTAAACTAAGCAGATGGCGGTGCAACAAAGTATAAGAAATGCAAGACACCTTCTGCAAGATACGCGCAATCAATAAAACCTTGCCAAACTAGAACAGGCACCTTAATGGGTGAACAGGACAGGCCATCTGCCTTCGACTCCTCGAGGTCAGAATAGTCATTAGGATCATATTCTGAACAAGAATCTGCAGGTTGGGAGCGTATGAGTTTCATTACATCCAAAATGGAACTTAATGCCTTGGTGCCAAGTTTGTTAGTTATTGCAGTGTTCCGCAATATTCTTCTGATGCGCGCATTCTCATATTCATTGTGATTACGTACAATATCTGAGAAGCATGAAAACATAAATAGTAGTGAGATTATCTTTGTAATGCAGAGGATATTCTAATATAATAGGGGCCTCCCTGTAAACCCTTGTGTGCTATCACTAGATTCTGATGAGAGAGCCCATGTGTGCTGTAATATGGTGCGTGCATTAATATAATCTGGCACAAGTACACAAAAAAATAGGCTCCAGAAGTAAGGATAGTTGGTAGATGATAGGTTCAAAATATACTGTATAGAGAGTTTATTGCCAAACCATGATAACAAGAGCACACAGCAACTAGGCAGATCATAGTGTACATAAAAGGGGTACACCATAACCATCATATATAAATTGGAAAAGTGGAACTGGGCTGAAAATATGGTGTTGTATTGCCGCTACTAATTGAAAGCTTATCGATCACGTACAGGCCGGCTCTATTAGCTGTTGACTGCAGATGTCCCTGCTCCCCTTCCTGACAAGGAACATACTGTACGTACTAAATACAGAATAACAAAAGAGGAACATGTTAAAGAACAGAAGAGGAAGCATATTCTTGAGATTCTGCTTCTTTCCGTACAATGTTGGTTGCCCACTCATGATGAATCACAGCGCCCAAAGAAATGCAATTCCATGCTATCTCTCTATATGTGGCCACATGCATTTGGAAAATCAAGTGGGAGCATTAGCTGACCAATTAAATGTGTCTCTGTTAACTAATATCAGTATCATATCACAATTCATATTTGAAGAAGTAAGCTTTGGACTTATGATTGGTGTGTTGTTTAGCTTCAAGAGTGGACTGCTGCTAGTGCGACACAAAGCAGCTACACAGATCATAGTGTAGATATAACGGGAAAATCGTAAGCACCACAAGTAAAATCAGGAAAGTGGAACTTGCTGGAAAATATGGGCTACTACTGTCGGTACGGCTAGAAAGGCTTCGGATACCAGCTCTCTTCAACTGAAGGTGCGGTACTGTTAATATCAGTGTAACTCTCAAAGGCGACATAGCTCCTCGCATTTCCTTGCTAATCTTATAGGATTCAAGTGGGCAGGCCACTACAATTCGTATTCCTATGTTTAAAAAATCCTATGAATCAAAGAGGCCCAAAGAGTTGAAAGTGTCCATCACAACCGACCGAATAGACCTGTACACTGCAAATTTCCCTGCTCCTCTTCACTACAAGGAACATACTGTACTACAATTATACTCCCTTCGTTCCAAAATATAAGTCTTCGTTGAGATTTCCACTATGTATCACATACAGATGTATAGAGATACATTTTAGAGTGTAGATTCACTCATTTTGCTCCATATGTAGTCCATGGTGGAATATATACAAAGACTTGTATTTAGGAACGGAGAGAGTACTTATTAAAGAAGAACAGAAGAGGAACATGCTAAAGAAGAGCAAGCAGATTTTGGATAATAAAATGTTCGTTGCGCTGTGCCCACACATGATGAACCAGAGCGCATTAAGAATGCAACTCCCTACTGTCTCTCTATATGTGGTGCATGTGCTTTTCGAAAGTAAAGTAGGAACATTAGCTGACCAATTAAACGTTATCTGTTTTAGTAATATCAGCATCATATCAGATTCGTATTTGAGCAACAAGTTTGGAATTATGAGTGGCACATTGTTTAGCTTGATGGATTGAGGAGCAGTGCTAAGCAGCTACAATGATGGTACTGAATATAAAGGAATGTCTGCATGCAAGTCGCTTGACTTTCGTCATTTGGGGCCAGTCGACCATTTCAGGCGGTTGGATGAAGATCCTACGTCTCCTAACCCTTCTTCTTCCTCGTCTCTGATTCTTCCCCTACAGAACACCACATGGGCCGCCGACCGAACCACCGGCCCCTACCCCCCCCCCGCCCTCCCCTGAACCGCCCCCATCGCATGTGTTCCTCCGGCACCCCCACCCCCGCCCCCAACCGCGTCGAGTTTTTTTTCCTCCGGCGAGGCTGCACCACCGCCAGGCAACCGCCCCCCACAACCACCGTCCCTACCTGAGCCCCTTCCTTCCCTCCGGCGAACTCCGGTGAGCTCTAAAAAATCGACTGACCCAATTTTGAAATTTAGTCTACTGTCATTTAACTAGTGTGGAATATAAAAGGGGAAAACCATAAGCATTGCGAGTATAGTGTTGAGCGTGGCATGGCGGATCTAAAGGTGCAAACCGGACAAAGGCAACTTCGCAACCAATGTTTTCTTTCAACTAACAAGTAAGATCCTAAGTGATGGACAAGAAATCACAGTAAAGCAGTGGCGATCTATTTTCTTGCTGCGATAAATAAGTTTAGCAGATACGAAACAGTACCGACTCTGGTGCGGCGCCGTGTATGCATCTGCTGAGAATTTGACGGTGCTGCGGTAGTGATGGCTGTCAGCGGCGTGGAAGCAGGTCTAGGAGGGTAGATGGTGGCGGCGGGGGAAATATCCCTGCGCGATGGACGAGACAATCGTAGGAGCGGTGCTGGCAAGGTGGACGATGGCGGGGATGAAGCGAGAGGACGGGATGCAAGGATCCTGGTCCGAAGCTGTGGATGAGAGAGGTCGATCTCTTGTAATGGACGACGGCGTCGGGGTATCAGCTCCGGCATGGTGGAGGAGGACGGCGGTGGATGGGGTGGCAGACGGATGAGGCTGGGGTGGAGAGGGTGTTATGGCGCCCATGGAGTACGAATGGGGAAATGGAGGGAGAGAGGTAGGGGGAACCATGTCTTTGGGACGCGCTTATCTCAAATGCGGGGAAGGTTACCAACTTATCCCCCGTTTAAAATTTCAGACGTCACAGGAATATTGGGCTACTGGGGATAGGATGGTAATCTCGCATACATCGAATATTTGCCGACGGAGATTTCGGCCGAGGAGAGTTTGTTTTGGCGCCCACCGTATGTGAATCCGGGTGAGAGGCAATTTCGGCCGAGGAGACACTGTGTTTTGGCGCCCACCATGTATTAATCCGGGTGAGAGGCGGTTATGTCATGTTTCAGTGAAATTACAAACCTGCCCCTATCAAGACCTATTGAAATCGAGCCGGCATGTGTTGCATGTCTGGGACAGGCAATAATTTCCATCTCCCATATTTTGGTTTTGGGCGGTTACTGCGATTTTCGCCGCTTCGTTCAAATTTTTGAGAAAAAGCTTGCACATTTACCATGACAACTCAATTCTAATCCATTTTGTATTCTTTTTTTTCGGGCAGGATCCATTTTTGATTCGAATAAAATTCTATATACATCATTTATATATATATACTTTCAAAAGCACAACAAAGAATTCTGCTCCTTTATATATATAATATGATTTACAAAACAATGATCTGAAAATCATAAGGTTGAATTCAAATTTTTAAACCAAATTATGTTCTACTCAAATGTATGGATCGGTAATATCTAGATATTAAATAACATAGATGCGCGTGAATTCATATGAGTATGCATGTTTGATAGATCAATTTTGATTCGAGTATGAGTTACATGTATCATCATCTCGAATTCAAATATTTGAATCCCTTTTATGTTGACAGTTTCTATACATGCAACTAAATATTTGAATCTCCTTTCACGCCCATCTCTTTCACGTGCTCCTTCATGTAGCTATCACTCTCTTTTCTCCAGCTCACCCGCACGCTGACTTCATGTTTCTCCTATTTTCGCAAACATGGTCTCTCCCCGTCTCCCTTGAGAAGTGCACACTCTCCCTATCATTATACATTACACAGTTTTCATTATCTCTCACGTCTCTATCGTTCTCTGGTATCACTAGGTACCTAAGCTTTCTTTTTCACCGCCACACACACACACTCTCACTCGTCTTTCACTTTGTCTTTCTCTCTTGGGTTCTCTCACGCACCCTATATCTTTCTAGATATGACTCCTACCACTAAAATTAATCTCTCCCGCACACACAATGTTTGTTGGGGTCTCCTTTCCGTCTTCATCTCAGTTATAAAACTGACATTATTCATTTGTTTACCGATCAGACAAACTCTCCCCCCCTTTCTCTCTCTCTCTCTCTCACACAACTCCTGCTTCCACTCCCCCTCCCGACTACCGTCTCTCTCTCTCACACACACAAAACTCTCGCTTTCGCACTCCCTACTTGTATTTCTCTCACAAACATTGATCGACCAGCCTCCAGATAGGTTTATACATCCGCACACTCTTGCTTCCACTATCTCGTACATGTCTCTCTCGCGCTCCTTGTATCTATGTAGATTTTTCGTCCCTTCTTGAGACACGCCCTCTCGATCATGCACACACACACTATCGCCTCATTTTATGGTGATACCTCTCGCACACACACTCTTTGTGTCTTTGTCACACACGCACTCCGTCCTCCTCCTCTCTCCCCCTCTCTCTCTCTCACACACACACCACACACACACACACATGGGCTTTTTGCAACAATATACCACTTCTTGAATCTTGAAACCAACCACATTCCTCCCTTATCTCATCAAAACCACCAAAGGAATATATATTGTGTGAAACATAACATATTTTTAGTGATATACGTATTTCAAAACTAGACTCTTTTTGATCAAATCGGTGAATATGTATTAATCTACTTTGAACATGTGGTAACGCATTGGCACATTGCTAGTTATTACTGTATAATTTTTTGGACACCAGACAAATGGTGGAGTACATATACGAAGAGAAGAGGCGCACGCACACAGTCGGTCTCTCGCTGTCTCGCACATATGAGAGTTACGTAAAGGCACCGTAAACAAATAAACCCTAGGTCCTGTCGTGGTTGCCTTGGCTTTAATAAAAGTTGGGGCGGGGGGAAACCCCTTTCTTTTCCAAAAATAAATAAAAATAAACCCTAGGTACATGATTGTTGCATGCACGGGTACCGGGTACGTGGTGGAGCGCACCTTTGTAGGAATAGCCAGCTCGCGTGATAATTTAATTCATAGGAATTGATGGTCAGGGACCACAGGTGCACGACCTGGAGGCGGTGGCTCGCCAGTCGCCACTGGTCGAATTCTGATTTTCAATGGCGTGTTATACAATTTTTTAGTATGATTGGTATGGAGCGAAAAATGGAATTGATTACTACTACCTCCGTCCTGGTTTACTAGTCCCCATCATATTTTGGGTCAAAGTTTGTCCATGAATTTAACTTGCAAAATGTGAATGCAAAATGAGGTTATCTTACCTCTACTCTTTATCTCTACTTCTTTCTTCTCTTCTCTTATCTTCCCTCTTCTTTTTTCTCTTTAAAAACTGAGTTGGTGATGATGGTGTGCCTGCCATCCTGCAATATAGACCGTCCGATCTATATCTGACGGATAGAAATCAAACTATGGCAATTTTGCCAAAAGATACACGCACCTCTCTCTACATTTGCATATAAGGCCTTCCCTCATTCATCCTTATCTCCCACAACCTCATTGTTGAGCAATTAAAAAAGGAATCCTATGTAACAATCTGGCATGGTGGCCGATGACGGCGTCATCCATCCCCATGCCTCCGCTCAGTCCGACCACCTACCACCACCACGGCCCACTCCTCCTCACCTTATCTCTCTTCTTTCTCGTCTCCCCCACTCCGCTCAGTCTAAGGTGTTGGGACATGGACGGCGCCATCGACGTGCTTGCGGAGGTCAGTGTCGGAGAGGATCTGCATGAGCGGTGTACGCGCTGAGCTATGTAAGCCTGCAGATGTCGTTAGGTTTTACACATGAGATTACTCCCGCATGGGTCAATCATTATAGATATTTTGTAAAATAAATGCATCTTGGTGTTTCGTGCAATGCAGGGGCATCTTGCTACTAGAGTAGGACGAGTAGTACCGAAACAAAAAAGGACCGGACGGAGTAATTGCTCTCACACTGTGCCAGAGCGGACGCGACCTCTCACTGGTGTAGGCATTGAACCGCGCGTCGGCCAAGAGAGCCCCACTCGCTGCATGCCAAGCTGAACAAACCTCCTCGCCGCATTCAACGGGCTTCAGACTGCCCCGCTTACCTCCATTGAATCCGCGCGTGTGCCGACAACACGTGTCCTTCCGCGAGCCGATTGGTTCCTCTTGTCGGCCCGCTATTTAAATGAGGCCAGACGCCTGGCAAGAATCGCACCACACTTCCGCTCCCCAGATCCTCCTTGCACCATTTTCTCCACTCTCCATAGCATCCGGCGAGCACGAAGCCGAGTTCTCCGGCATAAAAGCCGGCTGGGTGCCCTGACGAGTCAAGCAACTTGCTGCTCCACCTCCCTCCTCGCCCCAGGCCATCAGTGCCATGGGCGAGGCTGCAGGCGGGCAAGCGGAGGACCAAGATGTACCTCAATTTTAGTGGAAGTCCACAATATTTTATACGCGAGTCCCTACTCGACTCTTGTAGAAAATGCACCTTTTTATCAATGCTCTCAGAAGGAATTTGTGTTTTGGCTCTGAACTAAATGTTGTTTTGGAGAAGCATTGATGTTGGTAGTAAGAACTAGAGATTTTTCTTTATTTCTAATTCACACATTTTTTTGCTTTGAAGTGAATCATGGTTGTGCACATTATCTATGAATGTGAAGATATCTGTGAACATGAGTTTGATGTGAAAATTGAACTTGGAATGTTGGGCTTGCGTGTGAACTATACCATGTCCAATGGTTCGTCTGTTTTTGTTCGGAAAGTAATGGCTGTTATTACATGACCCAGAAAAAATATATTTTGTGCCACATCTCGGCATCAGACTTACATAGGTCTCAGTCGATGCACGGACATCACAACAGGCATGCTGACTGGATAAACACTTGAACCTAGTTATTATGAATGAAAATTTGTATTGACAACAGTTTTAGATAGGAGGAGAGGCCTAGCCTGCTCTGCCTCTACTAACTTCTTTCTGGCTTCTTCCATCTCTTCTTTGGCTTGGGTGAAGAGAGCATCTGATTGCTCTTTTCGCTTCTTCAGGAACTCAGCTACATTCTAAAGGGCTGTTGCACGCTTACTTTCATCCTTTACTAGAGCCACTAGGACACAAACAGTTGACGACTCCACCTGGCTTGTGTGTAATCCAGCATCATCTGGGAATTTGCACCTTGTGTCTAATCCAGCATCATTAGGGAATAGGCACCTTGTGTGAAATCCAGCCTCATTTTGGAAACATGATCTCGAGGTTGACCATACTTCCCTCCTCGTAGGAACTGCATCCTGACATGAAGTTACTTCTTTTTTACAATAGTCAGAGCTACCCAGATCCATTAAGTAGAAGCCAGATAAATAGGACTCGGAGAAGTGAATTCAAAAGGAGAAATATAAAAATAGACTCCAAGGTGAGAACACCCACTTCCTACATCAAGCTAAAAACGAAAGCATTAGGACGATTAAGACTCTTCTTATTACACATCGAAGAACACGAGGCCAAGAGAAATAGAAACTACAACATATACACATCGAAGAACACAAGGCTAAACGAAAGTAATTGAAAGGGTGTTACTTACCAAAGCTCATTTTACAGGTTCAGTGCAGCTCCTCTTTAACTTGCCACGTTCCTTGAAGATGTCCCCAATATCCCGTGTTTGGTCTTCATTGCTCCTCTGCATGTTCGCGTTCGTAGTTTTAAAATCTCAACATGGCAAGAAAAATATAGTAATACTCACGCATCTTGTGGGCAACATTAAAGCACACATCTGCCATGTTAGAGCATCTCCAATAGGCGCGCAACGCGCGGCGCATTAAAAAAGCTTTTACAGCGCCGGAATAGCCAGTTTTTGCGGGCTGCAGAGTGCTGGCTCCAGCGGCCGCTGCAAAAAATTACGCGCGCGCGCCGCTCCAGCAGATGCGCTATATTTTTTTCTCCTTTCTACTCTGACTCGATACAAATTCGACTCCGAGTCGATACTGGCATAGATAGATACATAGATAGTTTTCAGCATAGATATAGCATAGATAGATAAAAAATAGATAGTTCAACTACTCCTCGTCGTCCGACTCCGCCTCGGTGATGTCCTCCTCCGACGTCTCAATGAAGGCGTCAAGATACCGATCATCATCGGAGTCCCAGGGCGACGCTGCTCCTAGCTTGATGTTGAATTGAGTGGTCGACTTCCGCGTACGCTTGTCCTCGCGATAGGCGGCTCGCTCCGCCTCCTCTTCTCCCTCTCCGCCCTCCTTTGCACGTAGAACTCGTGCTCGTTGATGATGTCCTGCGGGAAGCGTTGGCGCCACAGCTCCATAGCTTCCTTGTCCATCTCTGCAATGCCGAGATGGTGCTCCCGCCTCAGGTTGTCGTGACGATCCTCGTCGGTGATAAGCCACGGGGGAAGGGCGAGCTCCTGCGCCCGCTCCCGCGTCGGCACGTTGTTGAAGTTCATGTCCCTATAAGGCCACCGGAGGCGCCACACTGCCGCGCTGTACGCGCGGGCAGCCTCGTGGGCAGTGTCGAAAGTGCCGAGGCCGAGGCGCATCTCGCCGAACCGGGTCTCGGCGGAGAAGGCACCGGAGGGGCACGCGCGGACGCCGCGGTAGCCCCAAGTTTCCCGGCGGCGTGGCGGCATGGTGGCGCGGCGGCGGTGAGGCGAGAAAGAGTGGGGAGAGAGCGGTGGCGAGGCACAGAGCGGTGGGAGGACGCGGGAGGGTGTTCGATTTTATAAAGCGCGCCGGACGCCGTGCGCCAAAACTAGCGGGCGCCCGGCCGCTTTTTCCCTCGCACGCGTGATCCTTTCACGACGTCCCTGCTATCTCTACTGTTATAAAAAATAAAGTTGGTGATGATGGTGTGCCTACCATCCTGCAATATAGGCCGTCCGATTTATATCTGACGGATAGGAAGGAAACTATGGCAATTTTGCAAAAAGATACCCACACCCCTCTCCACATTTGCAAATAAGGCCTTCCCTCGTTCATCCTTTTCTCCCACGAGATAAACTACTCATACAAATGCATCTTGATGTTCCGTGCAACGCATGGGCATCTTGCTAGTTCTAAAAAACATTCCATTATTTGCCACACTACTGGTTGCAGATGAAGAACCTACCCAAGCACAGCGCAATACAGGAGTGACGCACAATTACAAGGTGATATTTTGTTGGACAATGCAAGCTATAACCAATTACTTTTACCGGAACAATAGCAACCAGGAAATTTGAAGGGTAGGTATGAACAAAATTGGAAATGCACATGTACTGCTAAGAGATTCAATATACACATTACCAATCGAGGAGGATTACGATGGTCGCGGCGGCGTCTGTGCATCATGGTCGGCAACGGGAGTCAGTTCATTGTCCACGACGGTGGTGCTTCTGCGCTTGGCGTCGGCTTTCGAGAAGCAGATCCGAGACCGTGGAAGACGGTGCCGGGGAAGAGGCTCCATGTACGACGATGACGGTGGACCGGCTCCAGTGCAGCGTACGACGTCATCGATGAGGCAGATGCGCTGCGGTGGATGAGTGCGAAGATGAAGAAGGGGAGGAGCACGAAGGCTGCGGTGCTGTGGAGAAGTCTATTTTGTGGTGGGGATAGAAAATGGGGAGTATTCAGGTCTACTACTCTTGGTGCCGGGGTGGGGTTGGCTGGGTAGGGTGAACCTGAAGTTACCAAAATAGCCCCCTACCCACCAGCATCTGTAGGCCTGTTACGAAGGGTATGATGGTAACTTTGCACTGCTCGAATCAGGGTCGCGGGAGATTTTCCCGCCGACCTGAAAATTTTGTAACACTGATACTGAACTCCCCGTCTGGCGTGTTGGGTGATTGGGCTAAGCAACTAGCGAGTAGTACTAGTAACTACTAGTACTCCCTCCGTTTTTATTAACTCTGCATATTAGGTTTGACCGAAGTCAAACTTCCTAAAGTTTGACCAAGTTTATAGAAAAATATAAACATTTCCCATAACAAATATGTATGATGTGAAAGTACATTCAATAATGAATCTAATGGTATTTATTTGTTATTGTATATGTTAATATTTTTTGTTATAAACTTTGTGAGAGTTTACAAAACATGACTTTGACCAATGCTAATACGCGGACTTAAATAAAAACGGAGGGAGTACACATTTGTTTTCTTAGTTTGTAGTGGAATTAATCATTTGTTGTAATCGTGAAATAAATATATTAAGCTACTGACTTCAAATGTAATGGTTTATGCAATTCAATAGTTAGATTCATTGTTGAATTCCAAGATGTATACCAGGTCTATAGTACTTCACAATATGGTCAAACTCACATAATCCCAATCAAATGAAAATCTAAATGCATTTCTGTCGGTGTACTAAGTATTGGGCCACTAGTACCCCGTACTTGTGCATGGGCAGTTGTAGCCATACTCGCGGCAAGGCTTGTCGGGGAACAGTTCGAGGTTGACTCAAGCCACCAAAGAAATCATCAAGTCAGAGATCTGAGGATCAGCAGATAAGAAGAGCTGGAATCCGAAGGCTAGCTTCCCTGGCAAGATCTTGCCGGGGTGGCCTGCGGAGCCCGGCAAGGATCGGCGCCTGGCAAGGCTCGGCGCCCGGCAAGGTTTTGTTGCTGTGCCACCGCTCTAGCACAGCGACAAACCCGACATTCTGGGTCCTTCTTTGGATGCGTGGCGACGCGCCAGTGGAGGAGAGCTTAAGCGGTGCTGATGGGATGGCCCCTTTTTCCATCCCCAAGAAAGTAAGGACACCTAAACGGACATCTTACGGTGCATTAAATGCGTTCGTCCTAGTCCGTCAGGGGTTAGGTATGATGACCCTGTAGCTACTTTACACCTCAATGTATGTACATTTTGCCACTGTGGTGACCCCTTTGTGGTATAAAAGGAGGACCACGGCAACTGCTACAGGGGAGAAGGATCTTCTGGCTCATTCTGCATGCGTAGCTGCTCTTGAACGTACTGTTCACTGTGAGCGCTCCTGAAGCCTGGGCTCAAGAACACTAATAATAACACAAGGCAGGAGTACGGTTTTACACTGATCAGCGGCCCGAACCTAGGTAAAATCGTCCCGCATCGATCGTTGGTTCTGCTCTTTGCGCATACCTCTCCCCCCGCCAAATTGTAAAGGGGTCTCGCCGACATCTTTGGCGCGCCAGGTAGGGGGACTGTAGGTTGTGTGAACCTGATCCAGTGATCGGCGCCTTAGTTTCTGCATCATCTTCGTCATCATGTCACCCAAGAAGAAGAGCGCTGCGACGGCACAACCATCCACGTCCGTTTTGCCTGCGCCTTCGCGTACGGGCAATGGCGTGGGTGCAGAAGGAAGAGGACTAGAACCTCCAAGGCGTTCTGGTGATCCGAGCCAAGCGAGCGGCATCGTTCACAGTGGCAGCGGCAACCTACACGCCGCTGGATCCAGAGACGGAGCTGTGTTGCCTACGGGTGGCACAACGAATTCCAGAGATCGGAGGGCGCCTGCTGGAGCTCCCGCGCCGGCGCAAGCATCACGACCTACCCAGGTCGTGCACGACGAGCGACGTCATGGCGCTGGTGGTTCAGGGCGTCCCCATGAAAAGATTTATGCGCATCGATCCAAAAGATGCGCGGGACCAGCATGCCCACCGAGCTGCCGGCGGAGGTGGCGCGCGGTCGCGTGACCGTGGTGGTGCTCCTTCTAACATGGCTAGGAGTCAGAGCACCTCACGTACCTCGCACCTGTCGCCGCCGCCTATGCCAGCGGAAGCCTTGGCACGCGCACAGGTGCTCCTCGATTTCCCTCCTGCCCCGGAGAAGATGTAGGAGTGGCGAGCTACTATCCAGAGCCTTATCGGCTTCGCCAACAAAGATGGGCCGCAAGAGGCAGGGCCCTCACAGTGAAGGCCCATCGATCCGGCGCGAGCCGATGTGGAGAAAACCGGAGGTGGTGCAACCACGGTGCACTCCCCTCTGCGGCACCAGCGGCGGCCGACAACCCAGCAGGTCGACCGCCGTGAAGAAGTTTCCACGGCGTCGTCCGATCCACGGATGCGCCGCGATCAGCGTCAAGTTCTCCAGGAACAAGGCAAGGAGGACGCTCGAACTACCATCGAGCGGTGACGGGAAGCGCGCTATCAGTCTGATAAGCATGCAGGGCCGGCTGTCGATGAGCCTGCACCAGGGGACGTAGGAGACTTGCCTTATGAGGTGGGGACTCCAGCGTTTACCCGTGAGCTCTGGCAAGTCCAGTGGCCCAATTCTCGAACCTTCAAGCCAGAGGTCCCGGAGAAATATGACGGTAAGACCCATCCCTCGGAGTTCCTGAGCATCAACACCATTGCGATGCAGGCTGCCGGGTGCCGAGATGACAAGATACTTGCCAACTACTTCCCGTTGGTGCTCAAGCCCAACGTCAGGTCGTGGTTGATGCATCTGCCGGAGAATTCTATTTCTTCTTGGTGAGATCTGTGCCATCAGTTTGTTGGCGCCTTTGTTGGAGGCCACCAAGCTCCTGGCCAAGAGAGTGATTTGCATATCATCCCTCAGAAGGAGGGCGAATCCCTCCGCAAGTTTATGCAGAGGTTTAGCCAGGTGCAGTACAATATTCATGATGTTCACCCTGCTGCTGTCATTAGCGCGTTTCATCAGAACGTGCGTAACCGCAGGATGCGGGAAGAGCTGGCAATGAACAAAGTCAGGAGTATTGCCAAGCTTTACGCTCTGGCCGATAAATGCGCTCGAGCTGAAGAGGGGAGGAAACTCCTTGGCGAGGCTATTGGCCCGGCGGGCGAATACGAAGAAGAAGATGCCGCGACCCCGTCAAGGAAAGGCCGGCGGCAGAACAGGAAACGTGGAGGCAAGGCCGTGCTTGCTGTCGAGGAATCCAACAACCCCGGCGCCGCCAAGAAGGCCAAGGTTGGTGACCCTGGCAAGGATCTTGCCGGGTGCCCTTCCTGTCAGGCCTTGGTGGCTGCCGACAAGTCAGAAAGCTCCGGCAAGCAGTATTGCAAGATCCATCGCACCAAGGGCCACGATCTCCAAAACTGCCGGCAAGTTGAACAGCTTGCCGAGAAATAGAGGGCCGAGTATGAAAGGCGAGATAAGGAGAAGGCCCAAGATGGTGCTTACGGATCCGGCAAGAAGCGCGGTGGCCGAGGGGGGGCGCCGCGGCAAGGCTAAGCAACAGAGGGATAGGCCCGCTCGGGGCCGAGACAAAGAAGAAGATGATGACGAAGAAGACGATGAGTTCAGTGAGCAAGAATTCCAGAAAGCTACAGAGGCCATGTGTATCGATGGGGGTGCCTCGCTGCATTCTTCCCACCGTCGACTCAAACAGTGGGTGCGGGAAGTCAATGCAACAGAGCCATCGCCAGATGCATGTAGGCCCCTAAAGTGGTCCAACACGCCTATCATTTTCGACGCAGAGGATCACCCTGATCGCACAACTGCGGTCGGATGCTTGCCATTGTTGGTCTCACCAACAATTTGCAACTTCAAGGTGACGAAAATGCTAGTTGACAGTGGGGCCGGGCTAAACCTAATCTCACCGGATGTGCTCAAGAAGCTCCAAATTCCTGATGAGGACCTCGAAGAAACGGGTACGTTTCAAGGGGTCAATCCGGGAAGAACCCAGCCCAAGGGCAAGATTACGCTGCCGGTGAAATTTGGTAGCGAGCTCAACTACAGGACCGAGAAGGTAGTGTTTGATGTCGCCAAGATCCCCATGTCATACAATGGGATCCTTGGTCGGCCAGCGCTGGCTAAGTTTATGGCGGCATCACACTACGCATACAATGTTTTGAAGATGCCCGGGCCGTTGAGCGTCATCACTATCCATTCCGATAAGAAGGATGCGCTCATCTGTGCCGACCAACTTTACCGGGAAGCAGTTGCAGCACCTGCCATCAAGGCATCTGCTCCTGCCGCTGGAACTCCCGGGGGGAAGAAGAAGACCGGCAAGAATCTTGGCGCGAACTCCGGCAAGCGCGCCTGCTCGGAGTGCTGCGCTTCCGTCGAGGATGCACCAGAGAGTTCCACCAGCAAGAACAAGAAATCCAAGGCTGCTCCACCGGAGACCAAGAAGGTGCCCGTCAAGGAGGATGGAATGGGGGGAACTTTCACCATAAGTTCCACCCTAGATGACAAATAGGAAAGCGCGCTCGTTGCCTTCCTGCGGGCGAATGTCGACGTGTTTGCATGGCAACCGTCTGACATCCCCGGTGTTCCCAGGGAGGTAATTGAGCACCACCTTGCTGTCTGTCCTCACGCGCGGCCCGTCAAGCAGAGGGTCAGGAAGCAAGCCTTGGAGCGGCAAGAATTCATTGCCAAGGAAATTAGAAAGCTGGAGGCGGCAGGATTGGTCAAAGGAGTGCTTCATCCAACCTGGTTGGCCAATCCAGTTGTAGTGCGAAAAGCGAATGGGAAATGGAGGCTTTGTATCGATTATACAGATATCAATAAAGCCTGTCCAAAAGATCCCTTTCCCTTGCCGCACATCGACCAGATTGTGGATTCCACCGCTGGTTGTGATCTCCTGTCCTTCCTTGATGCCTATTCAGGGTATCATCAGATTTTCATGGCGAAAGAAGATGAAGAGAAGACCGCATTTATCACCCCATGTGGTACATATTGTTTTATACGAATGCCTTTCGGGTTGAAAAGTGCTGGTTCTACATTTGCGAGAGCAGTCCAAATTGGTTTTGAGCCTCAACTCCATAGAAATATGGAGGCGTACATGGATGATATAGTTGTCAAAACCAAGGACAAAGCGACGCTCATACAAGATTTAGAAGACACATTTGGAAATCTGCGCAAGATCAACTTAAAGCTCAATCCTGAGAAGTGCGTGTTCGGTGTTCCTTCCGGCAAGCTCCTCGGATTCTTTGTATCTTGCCGGGGAATCGAAGCAAACCCCGACAAGATCAAAGCTATTGAGCAAATTGAAGTGCCGAGACGTGTCAAGGATGTGCGTCGTCTTGCCGGCTGTGTTGCTGCTCTAAGCAGGTTTATTTCCAAATCTGCTGAGCGCGCCCTGCCCTTTTTCAAAATTTTGAAGAAGGCAGGTCCAATGAAATGGAATCCGGAGGCGGAGGCTGCGCTGCAAGATTTGAAGAAATACCTTTCCTCTCCGCCGACGCTAGTCGCGCCTAAACCACAAGAGCCGTTGCTGCTGTATCTGGCAGCGACAAATCAAGTGGTTAGTGCTGCACTAGTGGCGCAAAGAGACGCTGATGAGAAAGCGACACCAGCGGCAGGACCATCAGATGATGGGGCAGGATCTTCCCCGGCAAGGATTGATCCCGGCAAGACAAGATCTGTGCAGTCAGAAGGACCATTGCAGAAGAAAAAGGTGGTGCAGCGCCCAGTTTATTTTGTTAGCTCTCTTTTACAAGGAGCTAGATCAAGATATTCTGGCCTGCAGAAGTTGCTTTTCGGCCTTCTTATGGCCTCAAGGAAGTTGCGCCATTATTTTCAAGCACATGAAATGATCGTCGTCACTCGCTTTCCGTTGCAACGGATTTTGCAAAATCCAGAAGCAACCGGCAGGATCGTGGAGTGGGCGTTGGAGTTGTCGAGCATTGGCCTCAAGTTTGAAAGCACTTCAACAATTCAGAGCAGGGCCTTGGCGGAGTTCGTTGCGGAATGGACCCCAACGCCGGACGAAGAGGTTCAAGAAACAACTCTCCCCGGCAAGGAAATCAATCAGCAATGGGTTATGTACTTTGACGGGGCTTTCTCGCTGCAAGGCGTCGGTGCTGGAGTGCTGCTTGTCGCACCCACCGGAGAGCACCTCAAGTACGTAGTCCAAATGCATTTTCCCCGGGAAAGTTCGACCAACAACACAGCAGAATACGAGGGTTTGCTTGCCGGTCTTAGGATCGCGGCAGACCTTGGTATCAAAAAGCTCGTCATCAAAGGCGATTCACAGCTTGTCGTCAGGCAAGTTAACAAGAGTTATCAGAGTCCATTGATGCAAGCCTACGTGGATGAAGTGAGAAAAATGGAAGAGCACTTTGACGGTCTACAAATGGAGCACGTTCCTCGTGCCGAGAACAGTATTGCTGATGACCTGTCAAAGCGTGCCGCCCTCAAGTTTCCTGTGGAACCAAGAACTTTTGTGCTCCAATTGACTCAACCATCCGTGGCGCCATCAATGCGGCAAGAAAAGAGAAGAAAGTTGAACTCTGGTCAGTACTTCCCGGCAGAGCTCCCGGGAGCCGCCGGCAAGGAAGTTGTCGGGATCGACGACATGCCTGCCGGGGAACAACAGCCTCCAGCAGGGGCTCAGGCCCTTGCTGTCGAGACAAACGTTCCCCCGGCGGAGGAGATGCCTTTAGTCCTAGCCGTCGAATCTCAGGCTCCAGCATGGGCGCAGCACATTGTCCATTTCCTTCAAATAGGAGAACTCCCGGAGGAATAGGAAGAAGCAAAAAGAGTAGCCCGTCGGTCTGTTATGTACAAGTTCGTCGATGACGTCCTGTACAGAAAGAGACCAAACGGTGTGAAATTAAAGTGCATTCCTCGGGAGGATGGACTAGAGCTGTTGGCAGAGATACATGGAGGCATATGTGGTTCTCACATAGGATCAAGAGCACTTGCCGGGAAAGCATTCCAGCAAGGTTTCTTTTGGCCCACCGCTCTCCAGGATGCAACTGCACTAGTAACCAAGTGTGAAGCGTGCCAGTTTCATTTGAAGAAATCGCATCAACCAGCTCAAGCTCTTCAGACAATCCCTCTCTCCTGGCCATTTTCGGTCTGGGGGCTCGACATACTGGGCCCTTTCCCCCGTGCTACCGGGGGCTTTGAGTACTTGTACGTTGCTATCGACAAGTTCACAAAGTGGCCGGAGGTGGAAGCAGTGAGGAAGGTGACAGCACAATCGGCCGTCAAGTTCTTTAAGGGGATAGTTTGCCGTTTCGGTGTGCCCAACAGGATCATCACCGACTACGGCACGCAATTCACAAGTCGCACCTTCATGCAGTATGTCCAAGACCTTGGCGGCAAAATTTGTTTTGCCTCCGTTGCTCATCCGAGAAGCAACGGCCAAGTGGAGAGGGCCAATGCTGAAGTGCTGCGCGGTCTCAGGACCAGAACCTTTGACAGGCTGAAAAAGTGCGGAAGACGCTGGATTGATGAGTTGTTGGTGGTTCTTTCGTCAATCAGAACGACACCAAATCGAGCCACCGGCCAGACGCCCTTCGCTCTGGTCTACGGAGCGGAAGCAATTCTCCCCACGGAACTCACGTACGGATCACCTCGAGTGCTCGCTTATGATGAGCTTGAGCAAGAGCAACTACGCCAAGATGACGCTGTGCTCCTTGAGGAGAATCGTCTTCAGGTTGCTGTGCGAGCTGCACGCTACCAGCAAGCTTTGCGCCGCTACCATAGCCGCAAAGTTCATGCCCGAAGCCTTGAGGAAGGCGACCTTGTTCTTCGGCGGATTCAGTCCGCCAAGAATTCAAACAAGTTCATGCAGAAGTGGGAAGGCCCTTATCGGGTAGTACGAGTCACCAGGCCCAGCGTTGTCCGCTTGGAGACCGAAGATGGCGTTCCTGTGAGCAATTCCTGGAATATCGAACATCTTCGCAAGTTCTACCCGTAAGGCGCGGTTGCCGGGGGCCCCCGGCAACCACCCTTTTATACAAGTCTTGCCGGCGAGGCATATGATCCTTTGTACAAAGCTAGGCGCAGACCCTGGGCACAGATGAATAAATTTAAGTGTTGTGCATTCCCTTGTTGATTTCCATGTTCATATTTATATATGCATGTTTGTCTAAGATGTTGTATGACACTTGCTCTCGGTAAGTTCTAACGAACCGCCAAGGTTTCATATCTTTATTTTCTCTTCTTTCTTTTTCTTAAAATACAGAAGGATTCCTCGCGTGCACATTTGCCGGGGGGGGGGGGAAGGGAGATATGAGTACCAGTTGGTGACGTTCGGAATCAACGCTTGCCGGGGGAAGGACAGTGATAGAAAGCTAAGTTCTAAAAACTTAGAACAAGTTTCCTTTATTGCAAAGTTATTTCCTTGGACGATTCCGACTCTTGTATGGAAAATCTGCAGGCGAAGGAACCCTTGTTGTAATCAGTTGTGCCCTTATTTTGTTTCGAGTCCGCTCAACGATTTAAGTGGCTGCACTGAGAATGCCAAGGAGTCTTGCCGGCCGCTGCACCTCCAGTAGGCTGCTGAAGTCCCGCACCCAGCGCTCGCAGCAGGTTGCGCACCGGCAAGTTTTTCAGTAAGCGTAGGGTGAACTCCATACACAAAGGAATCAGACAAGGAAAATAGCAAACATGTACCTAAACATAGGCGAGTTATATTACGTTAATGAGTTGCCGCAATTCTAACTTGAGACTTAATTGTCTTTGACATGGGATGACGACGGCAAGAAAAGGTGGAGCACTTAATCTCTGCGCTGGCCTTCGATCCTTTTGATGGAATCCACCTTCTCAAGAATAGGCGCGATAAGTTCTTCAAGCGCCTCGACATTTGCGTCCTTTGGCAGATGGTCGAGCGCGTTGGAGAGGTCGATGCTGGGATTGTTGTGCACCACCTTGATAAGCACCTTGCGGAGGACGGCCCGGCAAAGCCGGCAGGTCTCGTTGGCCAATTGGGTCGCCCGGCTAGACTGAAGCAGCCTCAAGGCGTCGATGATGCTTTCAAAGAACATCGTCAACCTGGCACTTGAAGATATCCTTTCCTCGGAAGAATACCTGAAGTTTGATAGGCCCATGGTTGACAGTTCTGCCGTAAGCTTCTCCGCAGCGTCGATGAGACGTCCAGTCCAGATCTCCACCCCCTTTTCGTAATCGATTTGGGCGGCGGCAGCGCTCTTGAGCATGTTCCTCTCTCCCTGGAGATCTTTGAGTAGAGCCTTCTCGCGGGCCCTGCCGGCCTCGAGAGACTTCTCCAACGTGGTCAGCTTCAATTCCAGAACGGCAATGGCTTCATTTGCTGAGGAGAGCTGCTTGGTCTTGTTAGACATAGCAACTTGCATCTCCGCCAGGGTGTGGAGGGTTTTTTCCCTATCACCTTTGAGCGTCGAGAGCTCCTTGCCGTGCTCTTCGAGATCTACTTCCAGCTTCTTTACTTTGTTGCTCAGCTCCTTCTTGGTGGCCTCTGCAGCTTCGGCAGCATCGACGGCCTCCTTGAGCTTGCAGGCGTGACTTACAGTCAGAGCTTCGAGCGCCTCTTTGTGTTTCTGCTCCAGCTCCTGGGTCCTCCGCGCGACAAGCTTCTTGATATCTTCATCTTTGCTGCGAAGCTTGGTGGTGAGCGCCTGCTCACGTGCGGTGAGATCTTCCTCGTGAGCATCAAGAGCAACGCGGCGCCCCGTCAGGAGGGCATCTTCGACAGCGATTCTTTGAGTAGCTTCATCCTGCGCCTTCTCCATGTCAGATTGCTTCAGGAGGATTTCTGTCCATTGTTGGCTCACTTGTTCTCGGCCAGCAGTCAACTCTTGGAGGGCCTCGGCGTACCAGACTTGCATTTGTTCGACGCGCCTCTGGAAATCTGCTTCGGCCGCCTCGACAACTGCCATTCTGGAATCCGCTTTCTCTTTCCGGGCGCGGTGGAGAGCCTGGAGCTTGCGGAAATTCTCGCCCATGGCCTGAAGGAGCTGATCCTCTTCAGATTTGCCGCTGCTAGCGCTGGGATCGTCAACAACCTCGAGCCCGGCAGTAGCGATGATTTCTTCATCAAAGACTTCTCCTTCGGCTGGTGCCCCAATGCTTGCCGTCCCCGACAAGTTGACAAACAAGTTCTCGCCAACCTTGAGATATTTGCTGGATGAGGGGCCTTCAGATGTTGACGGTTGGTCTTCAGCAACCGCCTCACCAGTGGCAGGGGGCTCCGTGGCCGGTGCAGTGCCTGGCGCTCCTGCGGCAGGAATGCCGTCAGTACGTTCATCAGCCTCCCTGCCGCCCCCTTCAGTAGACTCCTTGGCAGGTTCCTCCTGTGCAGTCTTGGCGCCCTCCTCGCCAAGAGCACCACCGGCCTCGATAGTGGCATCTTTGGCGGCCTCGCTGGCAACGATCCTGTCTGCTTCGGCAGCGGCGTCCCTGGTGGTCTCCTCGATGACAACGTCGACGTCCATGTGTTCCATCACAGGGAACTCTGAAGGACGAAGGAGGGAAACAGAATAAGATCAAGATTGAAGTTCGAAGGGACCAAAGATAGAGAGAGAAGGGAAAGAATAGCAAGCATTCTGAGGCAATCAGTTACCTGTGTCGAGCTGTTGAGAGGTGGCCTCGCCCCTCCCGGCAACTTCGGTTGCCGGGGGAGGGTTGCCGGTGTACTAAGTATTGGGCCACTAGTACCCCGTACTTGTGCACGGGCAGTTGTAGCCATACTCGCGGCAAGGCTTGTCGGGGAACAGTTCGAGGTTGACTCAAGACACCAAAGAAATCATCAAGTCAGAGATCTGAGGATCAGCAGATAAGAAGAGCTGGAATCCGAAGGCCAGCTTCCCCGGCAAGATCTTGCCGGGGTAGCCTGCGGAGCCCGGCAAGGATCGGCGCCCGACAAGGCTTGGCGCCCGGCAAGCTTCGGCGCCCGGCAAGGTTTTGTTGCTGTGCCCGCTCTAGCACAGCGACAAACCCGACATTTTGGGTCCTTCTTTGCATGCGTGGCGACGCGCCAGTGGAGGAGAGCTTAAGCGGTGCTGATGGGATGGCCCCTTTTTCCATCCCAAGAAAGTAAGGACACCTAAACGGACACCTTACGGTGCATTAAATGCGTTCGTCCTAGTCCGTCAGGGGTTAGGTATGATGACCCTGTAGCTACTTTACACCTCAATGTATGTACATTTTGCCACTGTGGTGACCCATTTGTGGTATAAAAGGAGGCCCACGGCAACTGCTACAGGGGAGAAGGATCTTCTGGCCCATTCTGCATGCGTAGCTGCTCTTGAACGTACTGTTGATTGTGAGCGCTCCTGGAGCCTGGGCTCAAGAACACTAATAATAACACAAGGCAGGAGTAGGGTTTTACGCTGATCAGCGGCCCGAACCTGGGTAAAATTGCCTCGCGTCGATCGTTGGTTCTGCTCTTTGCGCATACCTCTCCCCCCGCCGAATCGTAAAGGGGTCTCTTGGGATCCCATAGGTGTCGCACGCCGACAATTACATAGTTATTACTTTGTAGGATGCAACAAAACCAACCATAACTCTACATGCTCCATTATAAAGCAACATTTTGAACACATCCCAATGTGTGAATGAAACATGTAGAGAGAGCTTGTGAAGATGGAGCAATGGCGGGAGAGAGATGTGTGCACTGAACACACAAGTTATACACCCCATGTAAGAAAGAGAAATAGGGCGGGAAAGATTGTATGTATGTGGGCGAGAGAGTATAGGAGACAAACCTCACGAGAGAGAGAGAGCGAGAGCGAGAGAGAGAGAGAGAGAGAGAGTGAGGAAGAAGTTAGGTCTGTGAGAAAGATGGAGACATGTAATATACATGAGATGCGTGTGCATTCAGATTTTTTACATGTGGAAGGAGAAGAGACAACGGGTTTGATGAGAGAGCTAGAAAAACGTGGATGAGAGGGGAAGGATCTCGTGGGTTGAGGGATTGATAATTTTCTGCGGGAGAGAGGGGGGGAGGAGTCAGTCAGCCGTCGTCACATCATCCTGCTTCCAAATGGCCCCGCATTCTCTAGTGCAGTTTGGTCGCCGTCTTCGATCTCCTCGATGCCCTCTTTGAAGATTAAGGTGGTGTGCATGCTGGGGTGCAGAGAAGCACAAGCGAGAGTGGTCGCCATATAACCTTGGATGGTGATGAATTGTGTGCTCGGGGGAGGAGGGAGTGTGTGTGCAGTGTGTGTGTTTGTGTGTGTGTGTGTGTGCGTCAGATATTGAGAGAAAACAAACCTATGGAGAGAATGTGTGTGTATGTGACGGAAAGCTACATAATAAATAGGGTTTTCACGAAGAGATTGTGCATGCGAGATAGAGAGCGATGTGCGGGCCTTGAGGCGGGTAGGGGCCGGGTGAGGGTGTCAAAATGTGTGCGTTGATGCATGTGTTACATGCGATCGTGTGAGGGACAGACCAATCGAGAGAGATGGTTGTTGTGTTACGGATGCTCCTCTCTCTCTATCTCTCTCTCTCTCTCTCTCTCTCTCTCGCACACACACAAGTACAAATAGAAGACCGTTCTCTCATGTGTACACAACATATCGGCATCTCTCTATGTCTCACTCATGCATGATCATTTGCACATTCACACCTCTCTATGTCTCTATCACACGCACATCGTCTCCACATTGCCCTTCCACCACAACACACATATAGACACATCCACGCGTTCTCTCTCAGTCACACACACATAATCAGTATTAAAAAAATGTCTAGTGCGCACCTAAAACGTCCAAATCCAAATAAGCATGAACTGAAGCTAAATTCAAATATATGGAAATATTGTAGCGTGAAGAACTTTTCCAGGAAAAAAAAGTAGAGTAATATTCGGGGATTGTTTTCACACACACACAAAAAGGTTCGGTGGATGTCCTTCGAGCTTGACACGGTGACACACCATTCGATCGACCGCACGACCGCGGTGCACGTGCTTGCACAGGATTCCGTATCGATGCTGTGCTAACTCATGTGGTAGTATAAGCGCTGCCTCAGTCTAATGTTTACATGTATTAGTATGATGTTCTTTTAAGTTTGACCAACCCTATATAAAACAAAACTAAGCTCCCATACGCGCACTCATCAATATGCCATCGCCGCCTTTGCGCATGCCGGCGCCCGCCTGCTCTGGCCGACCATTTCTCGCCCATCACCGCCGTGTCCCCGCCATCCCTGTTCCATGAAGCCGAAGGCTCGCCTGCTCACGTCGTCTGCAGTCCCTCCTCGCTATGCCGCCGTGCTGCCAAGCACGCGAGCAGGTGGAGCTGCATCTATGCCCGCAGCGTATGAAGAGGAGGACGAGTGCGTGCTCTAGCACGCCGGAGAGGAGGAGCTAGCGTGTCATTGTTGTCTCCGCCCGTGCGGAGGAGGCCCGCATGGTGGCTGTCGCGGCGGAAGCCGGTCGCGCCCGCGCCGAGCCCAGAAACAGGGTGTGGACGTGGAATCTACCTTCGAGACCTTGAATGCAACCTGGATCCTGCAATCTGAAGGAACAATTTGGGTCAGTCGACTCTTGTGAGTCGTTGGATGCAACATGGACGGCCAGAAGAGCTTCTTCAACCTCCGAAAATGATGCACTGTTCATCTTCTCTCTCAGGCATCGAGCCGCCAGCCTGCCACAGGCCTAACCGCCTGCCGCCGCCGCCCCGCCCTCCGCTGAACCGCCTGCCACTGCCATTCTCCCCCCACCCCCGCCATCCGTTTAACCCCGGGCACGATCCATTTTTTCCAGCGAACTGCATTCCACGCCCAACACTCATAAGATAGACCATGGGCACCTTGCCACCCTAATATAGATACTGGGGTAGCATCTCTGTCGTCTTCTTCCTTCGCTCCGTCAAACTTCTTTCACAAATCGACTGACCCAAATTATACTACTAGTACGTATTAAGTACAGTAGGAACATGAAGATACGAGTAGTAGTACCAACTACAAGAAGAACATTAGTAAGACATACTAGTACTATTGTACGTACTAAAGAGTTCAAATAACGAGAAAGAACATAACATAGTTCTGCTGGGGGCTCAGCACAACACACCCCTGAAATAAAACTAAGCAACTAGTCCGCTGGACACTGCAGTAGAACCAGCATGAGCAACAACACTGCCACCTTACTCGAAGTCCGAGTCCACGTCCTCGACTTCATCCGAGTCCCTCTTCCTCTTCCTCTTCGCCGACACTTCTTTCCTTGAACCGGACACTGGGCTATGCTTCTTCATCCAACCCTTGTAGATATTTAAACAGAGGTAGGCATCTGTTGCTGCGTACATGATGTGATCTTCATCTATTGTCTTTGACTCCCATGCATGATGAAACTCCGGGTGAGGTTTCTTCAGTTCAACGTACGAAGGACCAATCATGGCTGCTGCCAGGGTCAGCATTGAAAGCTGAGAGGAGGACACCAGGCTTTCCTTCTGGAGATCGAAGGGCTGGCTTACAACGAGGCCTATCCGACCTAGGACTCTCATGTCGTTCGTAAAGTCTACAGTAATGAATTTCACTCTTTTGTCCTTGAGGAAGAACTCAAAATCCTAGCACCTAACGTCGACATGGCATATGTGGTAGACCAAGCATACGTTATGTACGCAAACCTGGATCACGGCGGGCTTCTTCATCTCTGCCTGCTTTAGAAGCTTCTCCCTTTCCAGGACTAAGGTGTACTCAACATCTAGCCCAGCGACCCACTCATCCTTTGAACTTTCGAACATGTGTAGGAAGCGAGCAAGGTATGCTTCCACCGTCACGGATGTACGGGTGTAGATGACAATGAACTCGTCGCCAGTGATGGTTCTAACCTTGTACTCACCGCCGATGATGGAGATTTGGGAGGCCATGGATTTTGGAGGCATGTTAGGAGAAGTGGAACTGGTGTAATGTGAAAGGACGGGACGACTGGGAGCGAACTATTGTAAGGTAGAAGACGGGGACGAGTAGGGCGTGCGAACGGCGTAGTGTGTTGGCTTGCCCGGTGGATAAACGGCTGCATGCCCCCAAAGAGTTCTCGAGTACTATGCGGGACCCACTAGATGTCATGTCTACTAGACCCACATCGTAGGCCTGAAAGTATAGCTTCTGCGTGTTCGCACGCCATGCCGGCGCGTGCATGTAACTTTCACTTAATTCCGTCAACCGTCGCGCCTCCCGCGACCTTCACCTCCCTCGCGCAATCGCGCCCTCTGAGACTTCGGATGGCTATAAATGAGAAAAAAATTGCCTACTCCGCATGCATGATACTCCCTCTGGTCCTTTTTACTCCGCCTAAGATTTGTGTCAAGTCAAAGTTTGCAAAGTTTGACCAAATTTATACTAAAAATATCAATATCTACAATACCAAATATATATTTTGTGAAACTACATTTCATAATGAGTATAAAAATATTGATTTGACATACTGAATGTTGATACATTTTTCTATAAGTTTGGTCAAAGTAGAGGTACATTGACTTCAGACAAAACTTATTATATGCACAATGCAGACTAGTTCCTCCGTCTAGGTGCGTGCCATGTCCTATATAGTCATGACAACAAGGTTAGCTATTAGAGTACTACTACCTCCCTTCTAGTTTAAAGGTCTCGATTCAAAAATTTCACCTACTCTTACCAAGATAGAGGCGGTGGAATAGTTTTTGTAGTCTGCAAAAGTACTCAATTAATGCTCTTGTTCTTCGCAAAAAAATGTGTTTACCAATGCATTTATCACATTGCATGCATGCATGAACACTAGTAAATGACAAAGATTTTTACATGCATTAGTCAATACTATTCTCTTTAGGCTACTCATAGTGGAAAGTATCATATACTAGTATCACGTGCATGATACTAGTGTATGATACGGGACTACCTTTATAGTGCCATGCATAGCATTTAACATGATACGGTATCTACCTATGTTACTCTAACCCCCCTCTCTTCTTTAATTCTTTGCCACATCAGCATGTTTGCTATTCCCGTGTGCATGATACCAGCTAAGATACCACCACTATGGCCAGCCTTAATCATCGCATGGAATAATTTAGTGCACCTTGAAATCTGAACATGTGTGGGGCGTGTATGTTTTTAATGACTTGAGACTATACCTAGCTTGGCATGCAATGGTCAGTTCATTGAATGTAAGATGACTTATTATGCACCATTCCCCATACCTGTAGGAAGCCTGTTTGTCTCCAAATCTTTTCCTCTCCATGTGTGAAAACAATCTGCCTGCTTGACTCTCCTTCTCCCTCTGGCAGTCCCACCACTCCACCCTGTGTGAAAAAGATCTGCATGCATGACTCTCCTCCCCCCTCGCTCGTCCAATCCATTTTGACCAGCAATATTTCCACCCCTTCCCTCCCCCGTAATTTACGGACGCTGCTTTGGTGTCGTAACTGCACCTACAGTTGGGTCAATGACATGTGGGCCAGCCGTCTGTTAGGCCCACATGTCACTTACCCAACTGCAGGTGCAGTCACGGCACTGAAGCTCAGTCCGTAATTTACTCCAACAAAAATATGCCCACCTAGCTCTTACGTTAATCACGCAACATATCTTACGTAGGTGTGCCATTGCTCGCTATAAATACTGCGCCTCCCATGGCATTCGGAAGAACGCTCATGTTCATCGCTATCTCCTCCACCTCCCTCTCATGTGGACCACCATGGCATCGCCCCTCCCAAGCCCTAGGCGCCCCTCGCTGCCCCACGCGGAGGGTCACGCGTTGTCTTTCCATTCCTCGCCGCCACTAGTCGAGGAGGACACGTCGGCGTTCCGTTCCTCGCTGCCACCAGTGGAGGATAACGCGTCGGTGTTCCGCTCCTCGCCGCGACGCGTCGAGGTGGACGTGTTGGCGCTCCACTCCTCGCCGCGACGCGTCGAGGTGGATGCGTCGGCATTCCTAGTCTCGCCAGCACACGCGTCGGAGGACGTGTCGGCTCCCCTCTACGAGGAGAACGTCGCGCCGCCTGTCTAGCCCCCCAGCCTTGAGGAGCTTTGGAAAGAAATGGAGGTCGCCTTGTGGGAGGCTTTGCCTCCGGCAAAGCGCGCCAAAATAGAGGCAGAGAAGAAGGCCGAGGAAGAGAAGTGCGCCGTGAGGCAAGCTGCCTGGCAGGCCTATGTCGCGTTCGAGAGACTCAGGCAATTAGCTCTTTGGCAGAAGGCTCGTGCGAGGGCCGTGAGGGTGGCGGAGGACGCCCATGCCAAAGCCCTGAGTGCAGTCGGGCCCAAGCGCCTCATCTACGCTTGACGGTACATGGACCGGGTGCATGCTTCCAGCGAGGAGTACCTGTTGGCGCAAGATCACCAGACCGGTGAGATCGGGCTCGCCCACCGGCAACCCGCCAATCAGCACCTCGCGAGTTGCGAGGCTGAGGAAGAGGTGTTTTGTCGCCGTGCTGGGAAACGGCCGCGCACCAGGGCACTCGTGGCGCGCCGCAAGCGCTCCTGCGAGCGTCGTGGCTTTTATTAGGAATAATTTAGTTTCGTAAGGCGATCTCATTAGTTTTGGGACGGAAATGATAAATCCCGAATGTTCGGGAATTTTTAGCGTCCTTAATTAAGTATGTAAAAGGAAAAGTTTGGAAACCTTGTGTATCCGTACGCATTTTGTAAGTACGTGCATATAGCACAAACTTAACTATATATCGCACTACATGTCTCTCTCTATATATGCTTGCAGACGGTGCTACTACCATTACTTATGTACGTGCAAATGCACGTTTTAACATTACGATGCGGTTTTTGTAAAAGTAGAAAAACAACACTAGTCAAGCTTGTGAAACGATTCAATGCAAAAGAAATGAAAAATGCTCGTTTGATTGTTTACTTTAGCTTCCTTCTCTGTGGTTATCTCTCTATCATACTTTGTATGGAGTATCTCACTGGTCGGGAAGGCATGCAATTTCCCAAACCGCTTCATACACCGTGTATCAATTTTTTTGCCTAACAAGTTGTGCCGTGCAATTGGAATTCCAACTTGAGTACTACTACTAGGAGCACTAGGGGCCAGTTCTTTTAGGATTCTAGATTAGTAATCCCATAACTACGTAGTTTAGAAGGCCAAAAGAATGAGTGAGGCAGCTTATGGGAAAGCTGGGGAAGAGACGGCTTATTTTTTAAGCCACCAAAAGAACTGGCCCTAGGAGTAGTAGCTAGGGATACTAGGAGTAGTAACTAGGGATACTAGGAGTAGTAGCTAGGGATCGAGTGTGCGACATGAACCGAACAAAGTAAATACAGAGAGATGAAATGCAAAAAAGACAGAGGGATGTGATGGTTGCTTGTCCGTTTATTTTACCAGGCCACTTATTACTGGGAGTGGTGGGGTTTTGTGATATGACAGCTTTACTGCCGCGCCACGAGCGGGGTGAGACTCCCGTGCAGCGCCGCCCTCTACACTAGTACTACCTCCGTCGTGGTTTATTAGTCCCCCATGTAATTTGACTGATGATTTAACTGACAACATGTTAGTGCATGTCACCAAAAACTATATCGTTGGATTCGTATTTGAACATAGTTTTCAATTATATAATTTGTGGTGACATGCATGAGCATTTATTGTACTATATATAATATTAGTTAAATTTATTGTCATACAATATATAGTAAGGTGCCCGTGCATTGCATGGAACAGTGAAATGCATTGATCGGGGAGTTGTTTATTTTGAGAAAGTATGTGGGGGTCATCTCATGTGTAACGAGTATCGATAGGTTTCTTCGGATATTATTTCTTCTCTAGAGCTCACAAGCATCCTGGTGAATAGTAAATGCAGGCTAAATAGATAAAAAAAGTATCTTTTGCAAACAAAAGCGTTCAACTGTTCAACCTGCATCCAAAACTTTTGAAGAAATAACACTTATTGTGCTTTGCAAGAAATGATCTTTAAGAATTATTTCTTGAGTATCCATTTTGTTTATTTTTTCTAGACCACCATGAATGTAAATCAGGATGACTTGGAAGGGGGCAGAGGAGATGTAAGAAATGGTTCATCATAAGTCCTACACCATTACTGTAGTAAAAATTATCAATTAATCTCATAAATGGCAAGCAAGAACTGTAATGGAGCAAAAGCATACATGGAAGATTCTAGACTAAACCATAAATGGATACACTTTTATTCAAGCGTGATACTCTAATAGAGCAAGATCATGCATGGAAGGTTCTATACTATATAAATAAGAAGTGTCCACATGCTTAGACAGCGGCTTACATTGAGCGAAGACTAATGATGAACAGTTAACTTGGTAATGCATATGCCCAGGTGAACCTCCTTGGAGTCCCCATGCATTATCTTGGGGGGGAGATGATAACAGGCCTCTTCCATGTCCACATTGCCGGGAACGGAGCAGCTCGGCACAGTCCCATTCAGCGTGATGGAGGCGCCGAGGTCGCCCTTGTACGCCGGAGGGGTAGTAGCCGTGAGCACGCACCAGTACAGCGGGCTCGTGTCATCGTCAGTGGCGTTGCCCCTTACACACACTACAGAGATGTGGCGGCAGCCTGCGCGGGCCTTGCCGGTGCCCACGGCCAAGAGGAAGACGCTGTCGTCCTCCTTCGCGACTAGCAGGCGGCGGTGATCCTCCAGCGACTCTGGCACGCTGAACGGGTAGCTCGTCTCATACTTGATGTTTACCGCGGGCCAGTAGTGATTGTCGGACGGTGTCGTGAGGTGATGCACGAGGCTCGCGGGCGAGCCCTCAAATGGCGGCGTGCACTCATAGCAGTAGCAGGGCACGTGCGCGCATCTGGAACTATGATTCGCCAGCGAGTGCTGGTCGACGTACCTCTCACAGCCGAAACTCTTGTAGACGCAGGGCACCTTGCATGCATCGACCAGGCCGTCCATGAAACGGGATGGGCTGTGGGGACGTTGTGCCCGCCGCATGGAGCGCAGGAGTAGCACACGAAGCGGTAGATGGTGTACTTACTAGTACTCCCTCCGTTCCTCTTACTACTACTACTCTCTACTACTACTCTCTAACTCTACTCTATCTATCTATATATATATATCTATATCTATACTCTTATCTATATCTATATACTCTTATAAAAAACCGAGTTGGTGATGATGGTGTGCCTGCCATCTTGCAATATAGACCGTCCGATCTATATCTGACGGATAGAAAGCAAACTATGGCAATTTTATGCAAAAGGATACCCGCACCTCTCTCGTTCATCCTCATCTCCCACAACTTCATTGTTGAGTAATTAAAAAAGGAAGCCTCTGGAACAATCTGGCATGGTGGCCGCTGCCGGTGTCGTCCATCCCCATGCCTCCGCTAAGTCCGACCACCAATCACCACCGCGCCCCACTCCTCCTCACCTTATCTCTCATCTTTCTCGAGATATCATTTTTTCGATGAAATTCTTGAGATACCATTTTTTTCGATGAAATTCTCGAGATATCATTAGTTTTTACACATGGGATTACTCCTGCATGGGTCAATCACAATAGGTGTTTTGTAAAAAAATGCATCTTGATGTTCCGTGCAATGCACGTGCATCTTGCTAGTTTGCATATAATTCCAAACACCACTTAGACACGTTCTTTGACCATTTTACAACTATGTTAGTATCATTGTTAGTGGTCAGTCGGTGCAAGTTCTAGCCCCAGGTGTTTTAACCTTTTTTTAGTAATGATATCTGTCGATTGTTCGCCACGAGCCCAATCCTAGCGAATACCACACAACCGTCATATTTCCATCCGACGGTGGCCTATTTTTAAGCCATAGTATTTGACAAAACCGCCACCGTTACACATGTACTATAACTGCGTCGCGGGCATTTGCAACTGCCATGTCTCCCAGCAAACATTTGCTGGGGATTGGAGTTAGCACCGATGGCGGTTCGTAGTCGTTCCACGCTCAGGCATTGAAGTTTGTAACTATTTTACAATATACTACTACTCCGCTGCTAGTAGTAGAGTAGAGTCCTACTCCACTATACTACTCGGGCAAAGTAGTAGGTACTGTAGTTTATTGTACTAGTACTGTGATTACTCAAGCAAGTTGTCTGGCATCGATATGACCCTATGCTGCTGTGATGTGTCTCATAAGTCAAGCGGTGTGCTGCTGCTACATTGTCATCATCACCTGTCCACTTCCCGCAGCACATATTCGCTTCTCCATCCTCGTCCGCACATAATCGTCCAATCTTCCATCCCTGCTAGGCACCTCCCCCCTCTTCCGAAACCCAAACACTAACAATGGAAGAACCGAGCAGCGTCCGTCGAAAGAGTGGCTAGAATTCGCTCCCCACAAAGGTAATCAAGCACATTGTTTCGCGTGTGGACAATCTCAGTACCATGCCGCTCGCCGCGTGCTCGTCGGGGCTGTACCGTTTACTCAAAGCCCTCAGGCCGGAGCTTTTTAAGCCATCTCCCTGCTTGCTGATGCCGCCTGATATTCAGAAACGGCATGTCACGTAGCATAACGATTGTAGGGTGGCGAGCATCAACCCCCTCGACTGTGATCCGATCCTCGTCACCCTCAACTACATTAATGGTATGTACTGGATCGGCATGAACACGTCTTGGATGGTGCTCGTCGACGGTCGCGACAGTTGGATGCTCATGCAGGTCTACACTCGGCGATTGATCCCCCTTCCTTCAATTAACACTGCACTGCTTTGGCACCGCGGCCCAGAATACTCGGATCTTACAGTAGCCAACATGATACCAAGTTTGATTTGCTCAAGGTTGTAATCTGCCAAGTGCCCACAAGATCTGTGAATTATAAAGACTTCAGGCTAATTGCGTTCTTCAAACGCGGTCTCTCCTATCTGATAGGTCACTGCGGTAAGTGGATAAATCTGCACGTCCATCGTAGGATCATACATCCTCCATGGTTCTCTGATGCCATTGAACACAAGGGCTTCATTTACGCTGTGGACTCCTTCTATGGCTGGATGTATTGCTGGCCTACTCCAGTCATCGCTACAAATGGTTGTTACAGCAGTATGTTACTTTCCTATGATATCATGATGGCTTGCTTATATTACTGTCAACATTTACTGAAAAAATATTCATGCTCATAACATGTTGTTCTTAAGATTGACTACAGTACGAGCCCTTTTTTATTTGACTCCAACTTGATATGATGTTGTAGGCCGCCTGGTGCCCTACCCTTCCTAATCCCAGAAGCTTTCAAAGAAAAGCGGGATGGCAGTTCCAGGTGGTTCCTGGCTCGATCAGACGATGGCGAACGATTGATGATCGTTCACACGTACCGGACGTGTTGTTTTGCGGAATACAATCACAGTCACTGCAAGGTCTTTGAGCAGGATCCCAGCTTCTCTAGGCCTTCAAGAATTTTTGACTGGAGGCTGGTAAGTAGCCTTGGTACACGCTCTCTTTTTCTCAGACTGAATTATCCGATTAACCAGGAGATAACCGACGGCAAGGATCATGATGGCAGCGCGGTTTCGTTCATCAGGCAAAACTGTGTGTACACAACGTACCATGCGTCTCTCCATGCACCATACCCTGATATGTGCCGCCATGCTCTGCAGCCCAAAGTAGGAGAGAGGGTCGCAAGTATCAGACTTCGACCTGCTGGCTGGAGTTTCCCCCGTCAGGCACCCATCTGGTTCAAGCCGTCAGCCAATCTCCACAGCTTAATAAATAGTAACGTCTAACTGAGCCAGTTAGTTAGATGTGTACACTTGGTGTAGTAGGATCTTTATTTAGTTTGATGCATACACTTGTTCTTTTTTGGTAGCCCTTTTGTAATGATGGCTGATGTTTGGTTTGGAAGAGAGAGCTGCGTCTTTACTCTTCTGGTCTGCTTACTACTTCTGTTGCACCCCAGCCCTGGTTGCTACTGCTGGTGTTTTCAATGTCCAATCAGTAGTATATTTTGTCTGTTGGTTGAATAAATGTGTTCTTAGAACGACAAACACAATGTTTTGGAAGTCGTTGCACGGTCCGATCCTTTAGTGCCCCGTACGTAGCGCATACTATTTTTGGTACGGAACACATTTTCCACTTGTCGATAACATGCAACCCAGTGATGAAGGCCCAATAGAGGAGCCCATAATTAACTGGAAGGGAGGCCCTCACATGAATCCGTCCCAGGTACATGCTCATGGTCCCCTAAACATAAATAAATAAATAAATAAAGCTAAATGCTCATGCACCAGTTCTTTAAATTTACGATTTGAAAAGTCAAATTTTAACAGGAGGATATTATTTCCTATGAGAGTGTCGTTACATTCAGTCGATATTATTCTTAGGCAAAGATAGCGACCAGTCTTTTTTCTCCCACCATTTTCTTCCTGCAACCAGCGGACCCATGCAAATCATAGTCAACATCGTAAATAGTTCCGGTCCATTATTATTTTTCGATAAGAATGCGCAACCCAGCCCAACACATTGGCGACACCACTTTATCCCATGGCTTCTGAATGTGCTTGGCTTCACACCTCAAGAAGAAAATGGTCTAAAAAAACCTCAAGAAGAAAAAGGTACTCCGTAGCATTTTACAATAAGTTTTAGCCATATAAAATTAATTCTTATAATCCAGCATAATGAGTTTTTGGGTCTGACCGGTCTAGCCGCCAAAACCAAACCTGCGCTGGCGGGAGCGCCTATTCCCGCCTTCTACGGCTGGTTGCGCTGCCGTGCACGCATCGCCGCCCTGTCGTACCTTGAAATGTTGGCCAGGCCATCCCTTTATTCCCCCCGGCATCCTATTCTTCTTCAGTGACGGCAGCCTACCCCGCACCAGAACCAGTGAACCCTCATACTCCCCTCCGCCTACGACCGTACTGCCGCATGTTTCTGGGCTCCTGTTCATTCCCGTCCGAGGCATCGCCATCGTTCTCCGCCTTGGTGCGCTCGTAGTGGCGCCGCCGTCCGGCCCTGTCAACATAGTGAATCGGGAGAGGACTGTAGTTGTGAGTATGATAGTACGGATCCACCAGGTCCACTCCCGAACACGAGCAAGCGCCTCTTTACTACTCAGATGCACCCCTCATTTTTTTACTCTAATCCACCCTGCTAATATCTGGGACCCACATCATTGTCAACGTATAGTCAATTAACGACAGAATTGCACAACGCTTTTTTTTAGGATTTGTTCAGAGGAGCAGGCTATAAACTGGGTTGTGCGGTCTCTGTGGCCCATCTAACAACATGACCAGCCCAGTAGTTTTTTCTTTGGGAAAATAGGTAGCCCACTATTTCTTTTTGAAGAATACACAAGCTAGGCCTATTTGTTTTCTCCGACTTACTGGGCTGCAAATCTTTCCAGACAAGGAGGGATGCATTCTGGCCTGGCCAGAGAGTATGGGCAGTAAATCTTAAAAGTAATATGAAAGGGGTTGCAAATTCCAAAAAAATATAGCAAGTGGGCAATGAGTTTCATTTTTTGTTTTTGTTCTTCACTGATATTTTATATTTCATTGGATTTTAACATAACATAGTACTACTTTATTTTTAAATTTGTTTTAGTATGGCTATTAATTTTTGGATTAAAAATATTTTGTTCCACAGCAAAAATATGCGAATTTTTAAAATTTCGCATATTTTTAGTTCAAATTTTTAACCCTGGTACTGACCAGAAAATGGGCAGCAATTCTAAAAATGGAAAATGGGCTGCAATAAATTCCATATGAATTAGCAAATGGGCTGTAAATTATAAAAATAATGGCAAATGGGCTGTACACGCCATAGATTTTGAGGCTGACTTATTTAAGCAAGGCTTTGTCAACTTATAGTCAACACACGATTCTAGCAGCAGTGACTGTTGGATGTCCATCCAACGGCCGACGTGCTTCTTCAATCTCTGATCTTCCTGCTCCAGCCGCCTAAACCAGCGCCGGCGGGACTGCCTACTCCCTCCTCTTGTGGCCGGCTGTGATGCCGCGCAGGCTTCACCGGCCCACCCTACTCCCTCCACTGGCCTGGCCATCCCTCTACCCACCCGCACCTCCTGTTATTCTCTGGTGACAACAGCCTCATGCCGCAGCCGAACCAGTCAACCGTCATACTCTCCTCAGCGTGGGCATCCACTGTTGTGTCTTCGCCGACTCCGGGTCGTTCCATTCCTAGGCCTCACCGTCGTCCACCGCGTTGGTGCTCTAGGCGCGACGTGCTCAACGTGGTCAACATTCAACAAACGACAACCATCAGAAGAGGGATGTACGTGGAGAGGCTGACAGTAGGGACCCCCATGGTCCATGACCGCACGCAAGCAACTGCCTCCTTATTACACGAAAAAAATGATTCCTCCCACTGACATCTTGGGCGCATCGGTTCGGAGGCTGGCCTGTGGGCCTACTAAGTTGACGCATACGCATGGCTTTGTCAACTTAGTCAACAAATGATTCTAGCAGTAGTGACCGTTGGATTTTAATCGAACGGCCCTGCTGCTTCTTCAATCCCCGATCTTCTTGCACCAGCCGCCCAAACTAGCGTCGGCGGGACCGCCTGCTCCTGCCTCTAGTGGCCGGCTGTGATGCCACGCAAGCCTCACCGCCCCACCCTACTCCCACCGCTGGCCAGGCAATCCCTCTACTCACCCACACCCCTTGTTATTCTGCGGTGACGGCAGCCTCACACCGCAGCAGAACCAGTCAACCCTTGTACTACCCTCCGCGTGTTCCCAGGCTCTGCGTCATTCCCTACCTCACCATCGTCCACCGCCTGGGTGCTGTCCGCGTGGTGTGGTCAGCGCGGTCAACGAACGACAGCCATCAGAAGAGGACTGTACGTGGAGAGGCTGACAGCTGGGTCCATAGCCACACGAAAGGAAGTGCCTCCTTATTACGCGCAAAATAATGATTCCTCCACCTGACAGCTAGGACCCATCAGAAGGGCCTCTATATTTCGTGAAAAAACGTTCCCCCCTGACAGCTGGGACCAACCGACTTTACCTTCGCACGGAAGGAAGTGCCTTCTTACCCCCTGACAGCTGGGACCCACCAGGTTGAAGCGAAGGTAGCATTATCTGTCTGGCCGCGAACGTGTACGTACATAGCGGTGGATCGGTCTCTCTGCAACGATGTACCGTGGTCGAGTAAGGAGCGGCACGTGTTGAAGTAGGGGCGCCGACGTAGCATGTCACGCAGTCCCATCTATATCGTGTACACGTACGTACAGCCACGCTGCAAGATAGTAAATACGGCTACGTACGTACATACGGGCGGGGTCTCTAATGCCTACAGTGATGGTGTCCTATTCATCGGCAGCCAACCGGCTGGGTCGAAACAGAGTAAACAGCATCGTGTGTTCATCGGGAGCCAACCGGCACTACAAAAAAACACACATCCGTGACATTTTGGGCCAAACGAAAAAAAATTATGTCATGCTTATGAAACTTCTATGACGATAATTGTGACAAAACCCGGTATCATCATAGATGAGGTGGGCTCCTACTTCCATGACAAAAAATGGGCTTTTCGTCCTGGCCAGGCCGGAGACGCAGCTGCATGACATTCTTTGGGCCGTCCATGACAGAAAAAACCGTGGTAGAAGCGAGGGCGAGAAAAATATCGGGGAGTTCCCGGTTACGGTGGGAGGTCGGGGCCGAGCGATGCACGGAGGGATTGTGCGTTTCTCTCGTACACGTACGCGCGTGGGTGCGAGGCGTTGGGCTCTAACTGAACCTGAGCGAGGCATTCGCCTACTGAACCCGAGCGATTGCACTGGCTACGCGTTACTAAACCCGAGCTATCGATCGATCCCTGGCTGTTAACTGAACCCGATCGAGCGATTCCTTCGCTACTGCTGCTAACTAAAGCCAATCGAACCTGCTGCCTCTTGATGAACAGTGAGTGTTGTTGGAGGTTGGATGAATAGTTCTTGGTGGGGGTTGGATGAACAGGACCCCGTGGTAGTAGAGGCCGTTGCCGCTGGATGAATAGGACCCCGATCGAGCCGGTTGGGGGTGGATGAACAGGACCCCGTGGAGGGCTGGTTGAACAATAGCCGGTGGAGGGCTAGATGAACAGTAGCCCGTGGAGGGCTGGTTGAACAGTAGCCCGTGGAGACTGGATGAACAGGAGCCCGTGGATGAACAGTAGCTGGCGGAGGCAGGAGGGAGACGCCGTGGATGAACTGTCGCAGGTGGAGGCTAGAGGAGGTCGACGGTGGATGAACAGTATCCCGTGGAGGCTGGAGCAAGGCAGTAGACGGAGGATGAACAGTAGCCCGTGGAGTCCCGTTTTGCGGTACGCCACACCCCTCCTGATGAATAGAACCCTCGTTTTGACCGTAGGAGGTCGAAGAGAAGTCCATTTCCTCTGTTTTGCGGTACGCCACACCCCTCCCGATCAACAGGACCCCGTTTTGACCGTAGGAGGTCGAAGAGAAGTCCGTTTCCTCCATTTTGCGGTACGCCAGACCCCTCCCGGTGAACAGGATCCCATTTCGACCGTAGGTGGTCGAACAGAAGGCCGTTTCCTCCGTTCTGCGGTACGCCAGACCCTTCCCGATGGACAGGACCCCGTTTCGACCGTATGCGGTCGAACAGAAGGCCTGTTTCCTCCGTTCTGCGGTACGCCAGACCTTGTTTCGGCTATTCCGTCCAACCCGGTTGGCTCCTGATGAACACGACGTATTTCGTTGCCTCCCGATGAGCACGACGCATTCCGTTGCCTCCCCATGAACACGACGCAGTTTCTCCGTTCTGACCCAGCCAGTTGGCTTCCGATGAACAGGACGCAGTTGCTGCCGTCCGTTGCCTCTCCATGTACATGAGCCCTGGTCATACAAATGCGCGAGTAGGCGTTCGAGACCCCGCCCGTATGTACATATGTGGCCGTATTTTTTGGCATCTGGCTGTATGTACGTGTACACGATTTTGACAGGACTGCCTGAACTGCTACGTCGGGGGCTCTACTACTACACGTGCCGCTGCTTGCTCGTCCACAGTTCATCGTTGCAGAGAGACCGATCGACCAGTATGTACGTACACGTTCACGACCAGAATGACAATGCTACGTACGCTTCGAACAGGTGGGTCCCGACTATCAGGGAGGATAAGGAGGCACTTCCTTGCGGGCGAAGTTATTGATGGTGCGTCCCAACGGTCAGGGGGGAGAATCATTTTTTTTGCCCGTAATATGGACACACTTCCTTGCGTGCGAAGATGTAGCTGGTAGGTCCCAACTGTCAGGGGGGAAATGTTTTTTTTCACAAAATACAGAGTCCCTTCTGGTGGGTCCTAGCTGTCAGGTGGAGGAATAATTATTTTACGCGTAATAAGGTTGCACTTCCTTGCTACGGCCGTGGACCCAGCTATCAGCCTCTCCACGTATAGTCCTCTTTCGATGGAAGTCGTTCCTTGACCACGTTGACCATGCCGCGCCGAGAGCACCAAGGAGGTGGACGACGGCGAGGCCTGGAAGGGGACGACACGGAGCCAGGGAAGAAACGGCAGTGGATGCCCACGCGGAGAGGAGTACGAGGGTTGACTGGTTCGGCTGCGGTGTGAGGCTGTCGTCGCCGCAGAATAACACGGGTTGTGGGTGAGTAGACAGTAGAGGGATGGCCTGGCCAGTGGTGGGAGTAGGGTGGGGCAGTGAGGCCTACGCGGCAGCACAGCCGACCACTGGAGGCAAGAGCAGGCGGTCTCGCCGGCGCTGGTTTGGGCGGCTGGTGCAAGAAGAGCAACGATTGAAGAAGCAGCAGGACCGTTCGATTAAAATCCAATGGTCACTGCTGCTAGAATCTTTTGTTGACTAAGTTGACAAAGCCCTGCGTATGCGTCAACTTAGTAGGCCCACAGGTCAGCCTCCGAACCAGTGCGCCCCAGATGTCAGTGGGAGGAATCATTTTTTTCGCGTAATAAGGAGGCAGTTGCTTGCGTGCGGCCATGGACCATGGGGGTCCCTACTGCCAGCCTCTCCACGTACATCCCTATTCCGATTGCTGTCGTTTGTTGAATGTTGAGCACGCCGCGCCTAGAGCACCAACGTGGTGGACGATGGTGAGGCCTAGGAACGGAATGACCCGGAGCCGGCGAAGACACAGCAGTGGATGCCCACACTGAGGAGAGTATGACGGTTGACTAGTTCGGCTGCGGCGTGAGGCTGCCATCACCGGAGAATAATAGGAGGTGCGGGTGGGTAGAGGGATGGTCAGGCCAGCGGAGGGAGTAGGGTGGGCCGGTGAAGCCTGCGCGGCATCACAGCCGGCCACAAGAGGAGGGAGCAGGCAGTCCCGCCGGTGCTGGTTTAGGTGGCTGGAGCAGGATGATTAGAGATTGAAGAAGCACGTCGGCCGTTGGATGGACATCCAACAGTCACTGCTGCTAGAATCGTGTGTTGACTGACAAAGCCTTAAGTAAACAAGTCAGCCTCGAAATCTGTGGTGTGTACAACCCATTTGCTATTATTTTTATAATTTACTGCCCATTTGCTAATTCATATGGAATTTATTGCAGCCCATTTTCCATTTTTAGAATTGCTGCCCATTTTCTGGTCAATGCCAGGGTTAAAAAATTACACTAAAAAATGTGCGAAATTTTAAAAATTCGCATATTTTTGCTGGGGAACAAAATATTCTTAATCCAAAAATTAGTAGCCATACTAAAACAAATTTAAAAATAAAGTAGTACTATGTCATGTGAAAATCGAATGAAATATAAAATATCAGTGAAGAACAAAAACAAAAAACGAAACTAATTGCCCATTTGCTATATTTTTTTTGGAATTTGCAACTCCTTTCATATTACTTTTAAGATATACTGCACATACTCTTTGGCCAGGCCGGAATGCATCCCTCCTCATCTTGAAAGATTCGCAGCCCAGTAAGTCGAAGAAAACAAATAAGCCTAGCTTGTGTATTCTTCAAAAAGAAATAGTGGGCTACCTATTTTCCCAAAGAAAAAACTGCTGGGCTGGTCATGTTGTTAGACGGGCCACAGAGACCGCACATCCCAGTTCATAGCCTGCTCCTCCGAACAAATCCTCAAAAAAAAGTGGTGCAATTCTATCGTTAATTGACTATACGTTGACAATGATGTGGGTCCCAGATATCGGCAGGGTGGATTAGAGTAAAAAAAATGAGGGGTGCATCTGCGTAGTAAAAGAGGTGCTTGCTTGTGTTCGGGAGTGGACCTGGTGGGTCCGTACTGTCATACTCACAACTACAGTCCTCTCCCGATTCACTATGTTGATAGGGCCGGACGGCGGCGCCGCGGCGAGCGCACCAAGGCGGAGGATAAAGTGGTGTCGCCAATGTGTTGGGATGGGTTGGGCATTCTTATCGAAAAATAATAATGGACCGGAACTATTTACGACGTTGACTACGATTTGCATGGGTCCGCTGGTTGTAGGAAGAAAATGGTGGTAGAAAAATGACTGGTCGCTATCTTTGCCTAAGAATAATATCGACTGAATGTAACGACACTCTCATTGGAAATAATATCCTCTTGTCAAAATTTGACTTTTCAAATCATGAATTTAAAGAAATGGTGCATGAGCATTTAGCTTTATTTATTTATTTATGTTTAGGGGACCATGAGCATGTACCTGGGCCGGATTCATGTGAGAGCCTCCCTTCTAGTTAATTATGGGCTCCTCTATTGGGCCTTCATCAGTGGGTTGCTTGTTATTGACAAGTGGAAAATGTGTTCCGTACCAAAAATAGTATGCGCTACGTATGGTACGGGGCACTAAAGGATCGGACCGTGCAACGACTTCCAAAACATTGTGTTTGTCGTTCTAAGAACACATTTATTCAACCAACAGACGAAATATACTACTGATTGTACATTGAAAATAGCAGCAGCAGCAACCAGGGCTGGGGGTGCAACAGAAGCAGTAAGCAGGCCAGAAGAGTTAAGACGCAGCTCTCTCTTCCAAACCAAATATCAGCCATCATTACAAAAGGGCTACCAAAAAACAACAAGTGTATGCATCAAACTAAATAAAGATCCTACTACACCAAGTGTACGCATCTAACTAACTGGCTCAGTTAGACGTTACTATTTATTAAGCTGTGGAGATTGGCTGACGGCTTGAACCAGATGGGTGCCTGACGGGGGAAACTCCAGCCAGCAGGTCGAAGTCTGATACTTGCGACCCTCTCTCCTTCTTTGGGCTGCAAAGCATGGCCGCACATATCAGGGTATGGTGCATGGAGAGACGCATGGTACACTGTGTACACACAGTTTTGCCTGATGAACGGAACCGCGTTGCCATCATGATCCTTGCCGTTGGTTATCTCCTAGTTAATCGGATAATTCAGTCCAAAAAACAAAGAGCATGTACCAAGGCTACTTACCAGCCTCCAGTCAAAAATTCCTGAAGGCCCGGAGAAGCTGGGATCCTGCTCAAAGACCTTGCAGTGACTGTGATTGTATTCCGCGAAACAACACGTCCGGTACGTGCGAACGATCATCAATCATTCGCCGTCGTCTGATTGAGCCAGGAACCACCTGCAACTACCATGCCGCTTTTCTTTGAAAGGTTCTAGGATTAGGAAGGGTAGGGACACCAGGCGGCCTACAACATCATATCAAGTTAGAGTCAAATAAAAAAGGGCTCGTACTGTAGTCAATCTTAAGAACAGCATGTTATGAGCATGAATATTTTTTCAGTAAATGTTGACAGTAATATAAGCAAGCCATCATGATATCATAGGAAAGTAACATACTGCTGTAACAGCCATTTGTAGTGATGACTGGAGTAGGCCAGCAATACGTCCAGCCATAGAAGGAGTCCACAGCGTAAATGAAGCCCTTGTGTTCAATGGCATCAGAGAACCATGGAGGATGTATGATCCTACGATGGACGTGCAGATTTATCCACTTACCGCAGTGACCTATCAGATAGGCGAGACCGCGGTTGAAGAACGCAATTAGCCTGAAGTCTTTATAATTTGCAGATCTTGTGGGCACTTGGCAGATTACAACCTTGAGCAAATCAAACTTGGTATAATGTTGGCTACTGTAAGATTCCGAGTATTCTGGGCCGCGGTGCCAAAGCAGTGCAGTGTTAATCAAAGGAAGGGGGATCAATCGCCGGGTGTTGACCTCCATGAGCTTCCAACTGCCGCGAGCATCGACGAGCACCATCCAAGACATGTTCATGCCAACCCATTACATACCGTTAATGTAGTTGAGGGTGACGGGGATTGGATCGCAGTCGAGGGGGTTGATGCTCGCCACCCTACGATCGTTATTCTGCGTGACACACCATTTCTTAAGATCAGGCGGCATCAGCAAGCAAGGAGCTGGCTTAAAAAGCTCCAGTCTGAGGGCTTTGAGTAAACGGTACAGCCGCGACGAGCACGCGGCGAGCGGCATGGTACTGAGATTGTCCACACACGAAACAATGAGCTTGATTTCCTCTGTGGGGAGTGAATTCCAGCCACTCTTTTGGCGGACGCTGCTCAGTTCTGCCATTGTTAGTGCTTGGGTTTCGGAAGAGGGGGGAGGCACCTAAACGGTACAGCCCCGACGAGCACGCGAAACAATGTGCGAACGAAGATGGAGAAGCGAATATGTGCTGCGGGAAGTGGACAGGTGATGATGACAACAGCACGTCGCTTGACTTACAAGACACATCCTAGCAGCGTATGGTCATATCGATGCCAGACAACTTGCTTGAGTGATCACAGTACTAGTACTCCCTACAGTAACTACTATGCCCTAGTTTGCATCTAGTGGAGTAGGACTCTGCTCTACTACTAGCACCGGAGGAGTAGTATATTCTAAAATAGTTACAAACTTCAATGCCCGAGCGTGGAACGAGTATGAACCGCCATCAGTGCTAACTCCAATCCCCAGCAAACGTTCGCTGAGAGACATGGCAGTTGCAAACGCCCGCGACGCAGTTACAGTACGTGTGTAAGGGCGGCGGTTTTGTCAAATACTATGGCTTAAAAGCAGGCCACCGTCGAATGGAAATCTGACGGTTACGTGGGATCCGCCTGGATTGTGCTCGTGGTGAACAATCGCCAGATATCATTACTAAAAAAAGGTTAAAACACCCGGGGCTATAACTTGCACTGGCTGACCACTAACAATGATACTAACATAGTTGTAAAATGGTCAAAGAACGTGTCTACGTGGTGTTTGGAATTATATGCAAACTAGCAAGATGCCCGCGCATTGCACGGAACATCAAGATGCATTTTTTTACAAAACACCTGTTGTGATTGACCCATGCAGGAGTAATCGCATGTGTAAAAACTAATGATATCTCGAGAATTTTATCGGAAAAATGGTATCTCGAGAACTTCATCAAAAAAATGATATCTCGAGAAAGATGAGTGATAAGGTGAGGAGGAGTGGGGTGTGGTGGTGACTGGTGGTCGGACTGGGCGGAGGCATGGGGATGGACGGCGCCGGCAGCGGCCACCATGCCAGATTGTGACCTACTGCGCTCCAGTCGGCGGGTGCAACGTCCCCTACAGCCACTCCCTCCTGCGCTCCATTCGGCGGGCGCAACATCCCCTATAGCCACTCCTGTTTCATGGACGGCCTGGTCGATGCCTGCAAGGTGCCCTGCGCCTACAAGAGTTTTGGCTAAGAGGGGTACGTCGACCAGCACTCGCTGGCGGAGCATAGTTCCAGATGCGCACGCGCCCTGCTACTGCTATGAGTGCACACCGCCGTTTGAGGGCTCGCTGGCGAGCCTCATGCATCACCTCACGGCACCGTCCGTCACTCACTACTGGCCCGCGGTGGTGAACATCAAGTACGAGATGTGCTACCCGTTCGCCGTGCCGGAGTCACTGGAGGATCACCGCCGCCTACTAGTCACGGAGGAGGATGACAGCGTCTTCCTCTTTGCCGTGGGCACCGGCAAGGCCCGCGCAGGCCATTGCCCCGTCTCTGTAGTGTGCGTCAGGGGCAACGCCGCTGACGCTGACACAAGCCCGGTGTACGGTTGCGTGCTCACTGTTACTGCCCCTCCGAGGTACGAGGGCACCCACGCTGCCTCCATCACGCTGACTGGGACTGTGCCGAGCTGCTCTGTTCCCGGCAATGTGGACATGGAAGACGCCTGGTATGATTTTCAAGCCAAGATGGTGCACGGGGACTCCAAGGAGGTTCACCTGGTCATATGCATTACCAAGTCAAATGTTCATCATTAGTCTTCGCTCAATGTAATCCGCTGTCTAAGCATGTGGAGACTTCTTATTTATATAGTATAGAACCTTCCATGCATGATCTTGCTCTATTAGAGTATCATGCTTGAATAAAAGTGTATCCATTTATGGTTTAGTCTAGAATCTTCCATGTATGCTTTTGCTCCATTAGAGTTCTCGCTTGCCATTTATGAGATTAATTGAGAATTTTTACTACAGTAATGGTGAAAGACTTATGATGAACCATTTCTTACATCTCCTCTGCCCCCTTTCCAAGTCATCCTGATTTAATCACTCAGTCTAGGTGTATAAGAGCATGGTTAATACTTAATAGTATAGCCAACTATTGACTATAAGAAAGTGCCATGTCATCTATAGCCAACTTATAGCCAACATGTATAACAATTAGCTATAAGTATGTGCTACTTTATTAATACATGGCCCACTTTCCACTCTCACATAGTGCCTAGGAGCACGTGCTGCAGCTGGCTCTTGCATGAGAGCCCTCTTACATTCTCTCTCCTATCCTCTCTCCTCCAACTAAGCATTAGAAATATTACTTTACTTCTTATAGCCTGCTGACTGTACCTTATTGTACTCGCTCTAAGTCACCTTACAAAAACCAAATAATCCCAAAACACTTAGGCGCGGTGCATTAACTCCCACCTCGTTTCTTGTTTCTTGACATATCAACCAATAAGAGATGTGGGGCGTGCATGTTTTCAATGACTCAAGATTACCAAACACGACATGCAGTGGTTAGTTCATTGCATGCAATGCTATTAATTAGCAAATAAACACTAAGTTCTCTTGTTAGGCATGTTAACTGATAAAATGTTAGTGCATGTCAACAAAAGTTATATAATTTTTGGTGACATACATAAACATTTCATTAGTTAAATTTATGGTCAAAATTTGACAGAGAATACAATGGGGACCAATAAACCAAGACGGAGGTAGTAGTTATGGGATTACTAATCTAGAAGCCTAAAAGAACTGGCCCCTGGTACTCCTAGTAGTAGTACTCAAGTTGGAATTCCAATTGCACGGCACAACTTGTTAGGCCAAAAATTCGATACAGGGTGTAGGAAGCGGTTTGGGAATTTGCATGCCTTCCCGACCAGTGAGATACTCCGTACAAAGTACGATAGAGAAATAACCACAGAGAAGGAAGCTAAAAGTAAACAATCAAACGAGCATTTTTGCATTTATTTTGCATTGAATCGTTTCACAAGCTTGACTAATGTTATTTTTCTACTTTTACAAAAGGGATAATTGATTTTATGCACCTAGTTGGGTCACACTCGGCAAGTTTACCCCTAGTTTCCGAAAACCCTCGTTCCTGCCCAAACCACTTTGCTCGTCTTATGCTTTTGCCCTTTTACCGTTTGATCGTCACTTTGAAAGAATCATAACAAATTCATACTAAGTCAGAAAAATGCAAATAGGATATCAAAATGTTAAGAAAAACATCACCTATATGTGCATGTGATTTGCACTAATGAAAAAAAGTGTTGGGAAGTTCCCATCTCAGTTTGAGCCCATATGATCTCAACATGAACAGTAAAATCCAAAAAAAATCAAAAAATTCCTAATTTTTTTTGTGGCAAACATGGGTCAATGTTTTGAGCACTTGCCAAGTTTCATCAGGGAATGACATTCATGGAAGTCATGGCCAAAAAACAAAATTAGCACTCCAAAATGCTTTTGTTTTGGAGCATCGATTTTGTTTTTTTCACCACGACTTCCACAAATGTCATTCCCTTACTAAACTTGGCAAGAACTCAAAACATTGGTCATTCTTTGCCACCAAATTTTTTTAGAATTTTTTGATTTTTTCAAAAAAATTTGGATTTTACTGTTCATGCTGAGATCATAGGAGCTCAATCTGAGATGGGGACCTTTTAACACATTTTTCATGAAAGCAAATCACATGCACATATAGGTGATGCTTTTCTGAACATTTTGATATCTTATTCACATTTTTTGGATTTAGTATGAATTTGCTATGATTTTTTCAAAGTGACGGTCGAACGGTCAAAGGGCAAAAGCATAAGACAAGCAAAGTGGTTTGGGCAGGAACGAGGGTTTTTGGAAACTAGGGGTAAACCTGCCGAGGGGGACACAACTAAGGGCACATAATTAATTATCCCTTTACAAAAACCGCATCGTAATGTTAAAACGTGCATTTGCACGTACATAAGTAATAGTAGTAGCACAGTCTGCAAGCATATATAGAGAGAGACGTGTAGTGCGATATATAGTTAAGTTTGTGCTATATGCACGTACTTACAAAATGCGTACGGATACACAAGGTTTCCAAACTTTTCCTTTTACGTACTTAATTAAGGACGCTAATAATTCCCGAATGTTCGGGATTTATCATTTGCGTCCCAAAACTAATGAGATCGCCTTACGAAACTAAATTATTCCTAATAAAAGCCACGGCACTCGCACGAGCGCATGTGGCGCGCCATGAGTGCCCTGGTGCGCGGCCGTTTCCCAGTGCGCCGACACAACGCCTCCTCCTCAGCCTCGCAACTCACGAGGTGCTGATTGGTGGCTTGCCGGCGGGCGAGCGCGATCTCACAGGTGTGGTGATCCGGCGCCAATAGGTACTCCTCGCTGGAAGCGTGCACTCGGTCCACGTACCGCCATGCGTAGATGAGGCGCTTGGGCCCGACTGCACTCAGGGCTTTGGCACGGGCATCCTCCGCCACCCTCATGGCCTCGCACGAGCCTTCTGCCAAAGAGCCAATTGCCTGACTCTCTCGGATGCGACATAGGCCAGCTAGGCAGCATGCCTCGCAGCGCGCTTCTCTTCCTCGGCCTTCTTCTCCGCCTCTATTTTGGCGCGCTCTGCCAGAGGTAAAGCCTCCCACAAGGCGACCTCCATTTCTTTCCAAAGCTCCTCAAGGCTGGGGGGCTCGGCGGGCGGCGCGACGTTCTCCTCGTAGCGGGGAGCCAACGCGTCCTCCGACGCGCGTGCTGGCAAGACTGGAAACGCCGACGCGTCCACCTCGACGCGTCACGGCGAGGAGCGGAACACCGACGCGTCCACCTCGACTAGTGGCGGCGAGGGACGGAACGGCGATGCGTGACACTCCGCGCGGTGCAGCGAGGGGCGCCTAGGGCTTGGGAGGGGCGAGGCCATGGTAGTCGACGTGAGACCAAGGGGGAGGAGATAGCGATGAACGTGAGTGTTCTTCCGAATGCCGTGGGAGGCGCAGTATTTATAGCGAGCAATGGCACACCTACGAAAGATATGTTGCGTGATTAACGTAACAGCTACGTGGGCATATTTGTTGGAGTAAATTATGGGGGAGGGAAGGGGCGGAAATATTGCTGGTCACAACGGATTGGATGAGTGCAGGGGGAGGAGAGTCAGGCATGTAGATTTTTTCCACACGGGGTGGAGTGGTGGGACTGCCGGAGGGAGAAGGAGAGTCAAGCAGGCAGATTGTTTTCACACATGGAGAGGAAAAGATTTGGAGACAAACGGGCTTCCTGTAGGTATGGGGAACGGTGCATAATAAGTCATCTTGCATGTCGGGCTAGGTATAGTCTCAAGTCATTAAAAACATACACGCCCCACACATGTTCAGGTTTCAAGGTGCACTAAATTATTACATGCGATGATTAAGGCTGGCCATAGTGGTGGTATCTTAGCTGGTATCATGCACACGGGAATAGCAAACATGCTGATGTGGCAAAGAATTAAAGAAGAGAGGGGGGTTAGAGTAACATAGGTAGATACCGTATCATGTTAAATACTATGCTACTTTGTGTCATGCATGGCACTATAAAGGTAGTCCCGTATCATACACTAGTATCATGCACATGATACCAGTATATGATAGGAGTACTTTCCACTATGAGTAGCCTAAAGAGAATATTAACTAATGCATGTAAAAATCGTTGTCATTTACTAGTGTTCATGCATGCATGCAATGCGATAATGCATTGGTAAACATTTTTTTTTTGTGAAGAACGAGAGCATTAATTGAGTACTTTTGCAGACTACAAAAACTATTCCACCGCCTATATCTTGGTAAGAGTAGGTGAAATTTTTGAATCGAGCCCTTTAAACTAGAAGGGAGGTAGTAGTACTCTAATATCTAACCTTGTTGTGATGACTAGATAGGACATGGCACGCACCTGGACGGAGGAGCTAGTCTGCATTGTCATATAAGTTTTGTCTGAAGTCAATTTACCTCTACTTTGAACAAATTGATAGAAAAATGAATCAACATTCACAATGTCAAATCAATATTTTTATACTCATTATGAAATGTAGTTTCATAAAATATATATTTGGTATTGTAGATATTGATATTTTTAGTATAAATTTGGTCAAAAACTTTGCAAACTTTGACTAGACACAAATCTTACGCGGAGTAAAAAGGACCAGAGGGAGTATCATGCATGCGGAGTAGGCAAAAAAAATTGCTAATTATAGCCGTCCTAAGTCTCAAATGGCACGACCGCGCGATGGAGGCGAAGGTCGTGGGAGGCGTGACGGTTGATGGAATTAAGTGAAGTTACCTGCACGCGCCGGCATGGCATGCGAACACGTAGAAGCTATACCGTCAGGCCTACGATATGGGTCTAGTAGACATGACATCTAGTGGGTCCCGCATAGTACTCGAGAACTCTTTGGGGGCATGCAGCCGTTTATCCACCGGGCAAGCCACCACCCCACGTCGTTCGCACGCCCTACTCATCCCCGTCTTCTACCTTACAACAGTTCGCTCCCAGTCGTCCCGTCCTTTCACATTACACCAGTTCAACTTCTCCTAACCCACCTCCAAAATCCATGGCCTCCCAAATCTCCATGATCGCTGTTGAGTACCAGGTTAGAACCATCACCGGTGATGAGTTCATCGTCATCTACACCCGTAGATCCGCGATGGTGGAAGCATGCCTTGCTCGCTTCCTACGCATGTTCAAAAGTTCAAAGGATGAGTGGGTCGCTGGGCTAGATGTTGAGTACACCACAGTCCTGGAAAGCAAGAAGCTTCTAAAGGAGGAAGAGAAGAAGAAGCCCACCGTGATCCAGGTTTGCGTACATAACGTGTGCTTGGTTTACCACATATGCCATGCCGACGTTAGGTGCCAGGAATTTGAGTTCTTCCTCAAGGACAAAAGAGTGAAATTTGTTACTGTAGACTTTACGAACGACAGGAGAGTCCTGGGTCGGATAGGCCTCGTTGTAGGCCAGCCCTTTGATCTCCAGAAGGCAAGCCTGGTATCCTCCTCTCAGCCTTCAATGCTGACCCTGGCAGCAGCCATGATTGATCCTTCGTACGCTCAACTGAAGAAACCTCACCCGGAGATTCATCGTGCATGGGAGTCAAAGACAATAGATGAAGACCACATCGTGTACGCAGCAACGGATGCCTACCTTTGTTTAAATATCTACAAGGGTTAGATGAAGAAGCAGAGCCCAGTGTCCGGTTCAAGAAAAGAAGTGTCAGCAAAGAGGAAGAGGAAGAGGGACGAGGACGAAGTCGAGGACGTGGACTCGGACTCCGAGTAAGGTGGCAGTGCCGTTGCTCTTGCTGGTTCTACTGCAGTGTCAAGCGGACTAGTTGCTTAGTTTTATTTTAGGGGTGTGTTGTGCTGAGCCCCCAGCAGAACTATGTTTATGTTCTTTATCGTTATTTGAACTCTTTAGTACGAACAGTAGTACTAGTATGTCTTACTACTGTTCTTCTTGTAGTTGGTACTACTGCTCGTTTCTTCGTGTTCCTACTGTACTTAATACGTACTAGTAGTATAATTTGGGTCAGTCGATTTGTGAAAGAAGTTTGATGGAGCGAAGGAAGAAGATGGCAGAGAAGCTACCCCAGTATCTATATTAGGATGGCAGGGTGCCCATGATCTATCTTATGAGTGTTGGGTGTGGAATGCAGTTCGCCGGAAGAAATGGATCGTGCTCGGGGTTAAATGGATGGCGGGGGTGGGGGGAGCATGGCGGTGGCAGGCAGTTCAGGGCAGGGCGGGGCGGCGGCGGCAGGCGCTTAGGCCTGTGGCGGGCCGACGGCTCGATGCCTGAGAGAGAAGATGAACAGTGCATCAATTTCGGAGGTTGAAGAAGCCCTTCTGGCCGTCCATGTTGCATCCAACGGCTCACAAGAGTCGACTGACCCAAATTGTTCCTTTAGATTGCAGGATCCACGTGGCATTCAAGGTCTCGCAGGTAGATTCCACATCCGCACCCGGTTTGTGGGCTCGGCGCGGGCGCGACCGGATTCTGCCACGACAGCCACCATGCGGGCCTCCTCCGCGCGGGTGGAGACGACAATGACACGCTAGCTCCTACTCGCCGGTGTGCTAGAACACACGCTCATCCTCCTCTTCATACGCTGCGGGCATAGACGTGGCTCCACCAGCTGCTCGCATGCTTGGCAGCGCGGCGGCATGGCGAGGAGGGACTGCAGACGACGTGAGCGGGCGAGCCTTCGGCTTCATGGCACAGGGATGGCGGGGACACGGCAGTGATGGGCGAGAAATGGTCGGCCAGAGCAGGCGGGCGCCGGCATGCGCAATGGCGGCGGCATATTGATGAGTGCGCGTATGGGAGCTTAGTTTAGTTTTATATAGGGTTGGTCAAACTTAAAAGAACACCGTACTAGTACATGTAAACACTAGACTGAGGCAGCGCTTATACTACCATATTAGTTAGCACAGCATCGATACGGAATCCTGTGCAAGCGCGTGCACCGCGGCCGCGCGGTCGATCGAACGGTGCGTCACCGTGTCGCGCTCGAAGGACATCCACCGAACCTTTTTGTGTGTGTGAAAACAATCCCCGAATATTACTCTACTTTTTTTTCCTGGAAAAGTTCTTCACGCTACAATATTTCCATATATTTGAATTTAGCTTCAGTTCATGCTTATTTGGATTTGGACGTTTTAGGTGCGCCCTAGTTTTTTTTAATACTAATTCTGTGTGTGTGACTGAGAGAGAACGCGTGCATGTGTCCATATGTGTGTTGTGGCGGAAGGGCAATGTGGAGACGGTGTGCGTGTGATAGAGACATAGAGAGGTGTGAATGTGCAAATGATCATGCATGAGTGAGACATAGAGAGATGCCGATACGTTGTGTATACATGAGAGAATGGTCTTCTATTTGTACTTGTGTGTGTGCGAGAGAGAGAGAGAGAGAGAGAGAGAGAGAGAGAGAAAGGAGCATCCGTAACACAACAGCCATCTCTCTTGATTCGTCCGTCCCTCGCACGATCGCATGTAACACATGCATCAACGCACATATTTTGACACCCTCACCCGGCCCCTGCCCACCTCAAGGCCCGCACATCGCCCTCTATCTCACACGCACAATCTCTTCGTGAACACCCTATTTAGCATGTAGCTTTCCGTCACATACACACACATTCTCTCCATAGGTTTGATTTCTCTCAATATCTGACACACACACACACACACACACACACACCCACACACACACCCACACAACAACCACCCTGCACACACACACTCCCCACTCCCCCAGCACACAATTCATCCCCATCCAAGGTTATATGGCGACCACTCTCGCTTGTGCTTCTCTGCACCCCAGCATGCACACCACCTCAATCTTTAAGGAGGGCATCGAGGAGATCGAAGATGGCGACCACACTGCACTAGAGAATGCGGGGCCATTTGGAAGTAGGATGATGTGATGACGGCTGACTGACTCCTCCCCCCCCCCCCTCTCTCCCGCACAAAATTATCAATCCCTCAACCCACGAGATCCTTCCCCTCTCGTCCATGTTTTTCTAGCTCTCTCATCAAACCCGTTGTCTCTTCTCCTTCCACGTGTACAAAATCCGGATGCACACGCATCTCACGTATATTACATGTCTCCATCTTTCTCACAGACCTAACTTCTTCCTCTCTCTCTCTCTCTTTCTCTCACTCTCTCTCATTAGGTTTCTCTCCTACTCTCTCGCCCACATACATACAATCTTCCCGCCCTATCTGCTCCATCTTTGCAAGCTCTCTCTACACGTTTCATTCACACATTGGGATGTGTTCAAAATGTTGCTTTTATAATGGGTCATGTAGAGTTATGGTTGGTTTTGTTGCATCCTACAAAGTGATAACTATGAAATGCATTTAGATTTTCATTTGACTGGGATTATGTGAGTTTGAGCATATTGTGAAGTACTATAGACCTCGCATACATCTTGGAATTCAACAATGATTCTAACTATTGAATTGTATAAACCATTACATTCGAAGTCAGTAGCCTAATATATCTATTTCATGATTACAACAAATGATTAATTCCACTACAAAGTAAGAAAACAAATGTGTACTCCCTCCGTTTTTATTTAAGTCCGCGTATTAGCATTGGTCAAAGTCAAGTTTTGTAAACTCTCACAAAGTTTATAACAAAAAATATTAACATATACAATTACAAATAAATACCATTAGATTCATTATTGAATGTACTTTCACATCATACATATTTGTTATGGTAAATGTTTTTATTTTTCTATAATATTTGTCAAACTTTAGGAAGTTTGACTTCGGTCAAACCTAATATGCAGAGTTTATAAAAACGGAGGGAGTACTAGTAGTTACTACTACTACTCGCTAGTTGCTTAGCCCAATCACCCAACAAGCCAAACAGGGAGTTCAGTGTTACAAAATTTTGAGGTCGGCGGGAAAATCTCCCGCGACCCTGATTCGAGCAGTGCGAAGTGACCATCATACCCTTCGGAATAGCCCTACGGATGCTAGTTGGTAGGGGGCTGTTTTGGTAACTTCAGGTTCACCCTACCCAGCTAACCCCACCCCGGCACCCAGAGTAGTACACCTGCATACTCCCCATTTTCTATCCCCACCGCAAAATAGACTTCTCCGCGGCACCGAAGCCTTCGTGCTCCTCCCCTTCTACATCGGTGCACTCGTCCACCGCAGCGCATCTGCCTCATCAACGACATCGTACGTCGCACTGGAGCCGGTCCACCGTCGTCGTCGTACACGGAGCCTCTTCCCCGGCACCGTCTTCCACGGTCTCGGATCTGCTTCCCGGAAGCCGACGCCAAGTGCAGAAGCACCATCGTTGTGGACAATGAACTGACTCCCGTTGCCGACCATGATGCACAGAGGCCGCCGCGACCATCGTACTCCTCCTTGATTGGTAATGTGTGTATTGAATCTCTTAGCAGTACATGTGCAGTTCCAATTTTGTTCATACCTACCCTTCAAATTTCCTGGTTGCTATTGTTCCCGTAAAAGTAATTGGTTATAGCTTGCATTGTCCAACAGAATATCACCTTGTAATTGTGAGTCGCTCCTGTATTGCCCTGTGCTTGGGTAGGTTCTTTGTCTGCAACCAGTAGTGTGGCAAATGATGGAAAGTTTTTTAGAACTAGCAAGATGCCCATGCGTTGCACAGAACATCAAGATGCATTTGTATGAGTAGTTTATCTTGTGGGAGAAAAGGATGAATGAGGGAAGGCTCTATTTGCAAATGTGGAGAGGGGTGTGGGTATCTTTTTGCAAAATTGCCATAGTTTCCTTCCTATCCGTCAGATATAAATCGGACGGCCTATATTGCAGGATGGCAGGCACACCATCATCACCAACTCTGTCTTTTATAAGAGTGGTAGATATATATAATATATATAAGATATAAGAAATAGTGATAAATATAAATATAAAATAAATATAATATATATATATATAATATATAAGAGAAGAGAAGAGAGTAGAGATAGCAGGGATGTCGGGAAAGGATCGCGCGCGCGCGGGAAAAAGCGGCCGGGCGCGCGCTAGTTTTGGCGCGCGGCGTCCGGTGCGCTTTATAAAATCCAACGCCCTCCCACCGCTCTGTGCCTCACCACCACTCTCTCCACGCTCTTTCTCGCCTCGCCGCCGCTGTGCCACCATGCCGCCGCACCGCCGGGAAACTTGGGGCTACCGCGGCGTCCGCGCGTGCCCCTCCGGCGGCTTCTCTGCCGAGATCCGGTTCTGCGAGATGCGCCTCGGCCTCGGCACTTTCGACACCGCCCACAAGGCCGCCCGCGCGTATGACACGGTGGCGTAGCGCCTCCGGCGACCTCGTAGGGAGATGAACTTCCCCAACGTGCCGACGCGGGAGCGGGCGCAGGAGCTCGCGCCTCCGTCGCGGCTTATCACCGACGAGGATCGTCGCAACAATCAGAGGCGGGAGCACCGTCTCGGCAACGCCGAGATGGACAAGGAAGCCATGGCACCGTGTCGCCAGTGCTTCCCGCAGGACATCATCAACAAGCGCGAGTTCTACACGCAAAGGAGGGCGAAGAGGGAGAAGACGAGGGCGGAGCGAGCCGCCTATGGCGAGGACCGGCGTACGCGGAAGGCGGCCGCTCAATTCAACATCAAGCTAGGAGCAGCGTCGCCCTGGGTTTCCGATGACGATCGGTATCTTGACGCCTACATTGAGACGTCGGAGGAGGACATCACCGACGCGGAGTCGGACGATGAGTAGTTGAAGTATCTTTTTTTCTATCTATCTATGCTATATCTATGCTGAGAACTATCTATGTATCTATCTATGCCAGTATCGACTCAGAGTCGAATGTGTATTGAGTCAGAGTAGAAAGGAGAAAAAAATATAGCGCGTCTGCTGGAGCGGCGCGCGCGCGCAATTTTTTTGCAACGGCCGCTGGAGCCAGCACTCCGCGGCCCGCAAAAACTGGCTATTCCGGCGCTGTAAACGCTTTTTTAACGCGCCACACATTGTGCTTCTAATGGAGATGCTCTAACATGGCAGATGAGTGCTTTAATGTTGCCCACAAGATGCGTGAGTATTACTATATTTTTCTTGCCATGTTGAGATTTTAAAACCACGAGTGCGAACATGCAGAGGAGCAATGAAGACCAAACACAGGATATTGGGGACATCTTCAAGGAACGTGGCAAGTTAAAGAGGAGTTGCACCAAACCTGTAAAACGAGCTTTGGTAAGTAACACCCTTTCAATTACTTTCGTTTAGCCTCGTGTTCTTCGATGTGTATATGTTGTAGTTTCTATTTCTCTTAGCCTCGTGTTCTTCAATGTGTAATAAGAAGAGTCTTAATCGTCCTAATGCTTTCGTTTTTAGCTTGATGTAGGAAGTGGGTGTTCTCAACTTGGAGACTTTTTTTATATTTCTCCTTTTGAATTCACTTCTCCGAGTCCTGTTTATCTGGTTTCTACTAAATGGATCTGGGTTGCTCTGAGTATTGATCTAAAAAAGAAGTAACTTCATGTCAAGATGCAGTTCCTGCGAGGAGGGAAGTATGGTCAACCTCGAGATCATGTTTCCAAAATGAGGCTGGATTACACACAAGGTGCATGTTCCCTAATGATGTTGGATTAGATACAAGGTGCAAATTCCCAGATGATGCTGGATTACACACAAGCCAGGTGGAGTCGTCAACTGTTCGTGTCCTCGTGGCTCTAGTAAAGGCTGAAAGAAAGCGTGCAGCAGCCCTTGAGATTGTAGCTGAGTTCCTGAAGAAGCGAAAAGAGCAATTAGATGCTCTCTTCACCCAAGCCAAAGAAGAGATGGAAGAAGCCAGAAAGAAGCTAGCAGAGGCAGACCAGGCTAGGCGTCTCCTGCTATCTAAAACTATTGTCAATACAAATTTTCCTTCATAATAGCTAGGTTCAAATGTTTATCCAGTCAGCATGCTTGTTGTGATGTCCGTGCATCTACTGATGTGGCACAAAATAAAAAAAAAATTGGGTCATGTAATAACAGCAATTACTTTCCAAACAATAACAGACGAAGCATTGGACATGGTATAGTTCACACGCAAGCCCAACATTCCAAGTTCAACTTCCACATCAAACTCATGTTCACAGATATCTGCACATTCATACATAATGTCCACAACCATGATTCACTTCAAAGCCAAAAAAAAATGTGAGGACAGTTATAAATAAAGAAAAATCTCTAGGTCCTACTACCAGTGCGAGCACAACAAGTCAAGACCATACATAATTAATTATATTTTGGACATTTTTTGACTAAACGCGAATAACTTCTGGAGGCAGGTATAATATTTCTAATGCCGGCCGTGGCTGGGGTCCACGATGTTTTGAGCCAAACCGGGCAACACACCGGGTGTCTTCCGGCGATGCGGTGGTCGTAGCATTCGTGGGTTCTGAGCGGCGGCGGCTCCCGTGGTCTACTATTCCTCAGTGTCGGTGGTGGCCACAGACGTGTTGGCCACCTCCGCCAGCATGCCGCGGTTCTGCCAATGTTTGCGTCGGATGGCGTGGCCAACCACGGTGCACAGGACATCGTGGTCCCCCGTGTGCCGGCGTGCAGCAACTGGCGACTCTTCTGCAAGCAGGCTTGGAGCGTCGAGTTGATGCACCAGGGGCCAGCTTGGAGCAGCAGCTTGCTCCTTCGCTTGCCCGCCTGCAGCCTTGCCCATGGTACTGACGGCCTGGGGCGGGGAGGGAGGTGGGGCAGCGAGTTGCCTGGCTCGTCGGGGCACCCAGCCGGCTTTTATGAAGGAGAACTCGTCTTCCTGCTCACCGGATGCTATGGAGAGTGTGGAGAAAATGGTGCAAGGAGGACGTGGGGAGCGGCGGTGTGGTGTGGTTCTTGCCAGGCGTCTGGCCTCGTTTACATAGCGGGCGGACGAGAGGAGCCAACCGGCGTTGTGTTCTAAAATGCCGGCCGGCTCGCGGAAGGACGTGTTGCCAGCACACGCGCGGATTCAATGGAGGCAGGCGGGGCAGTCTGAAGCCGGTTGCATGTGGCGAGGAGGTGAGTTCAACTTGGCCTAAAGCGAGTGGTGCCCTCTTGGCCGGCGCGCCGGTTCAATGCCTGCGCTATGAGAGGTCGCGTCCGTGTCAGAGCAATCACTCCCTCCAGTCCTTTTTTGTTTGGGTATAACAAAAGCTCGTTTTCCATTCACATTTTACAGTAAAATTCGTGGACAAACTTTGACCCAAAATACGATGGGGACCAGTAAACCAGGACGGAGGTAGTAGTTATGAATTCCATTTTTGCTCCATACCAATCATTCTAAAAACTAGTACTTATAACGCGCCATTGAAAATTAGAACTCTTACCCCGCTAAAAAAATGATATTTTAAACGTGGCTACTCGATCAGTGGCGACTGGCGAGCCACCTCATCCAGGTCATTCAGCCGTTGTCCCGACCATCAACTCCTACGGATCAAATTATCACGCGAGCTGACTATTCCTACAAAGGTGCGCTCCACCACGTACCCGGTACCCGCGCATGCAGCAATCGTGCACCTAGGGTTTTAGGGATTATTTGTTTACGGTGCCTTTACGTAACTCTCATGTATGCGGGATAGCGAGAGACCGACTGCGTGCGTGCGCCTCTTCTCTTCGTATATGTACTCCACCGTTTGTCTGGTGTCCAAGAAATTATACAGTAGTAATAACTAGCAATGTGCCAATACGTTGCCACACGATCAAAGTAGATTAATACATATTCACCGATTTGATAGAAAAGAGTCTAGTTTTGAAATACGTATATCACTAAAAATATGTTATGTTTCACTCAAAATATATTCCTTTGGCGGTTTTGATGAGATAAGGGAGGAATGTGGTTGGTTTCAAGATTTGAGAAGTGGTATATCTCTACTCTTATAAAAAACAGAGTTGGTGATGATGGTGTGCCTGCCATCCTGCAATATAGGCCGTCCGATTTATATCTGACGGAAAGGAAGGAAACTATGGCAAATTTGCAAAAAGATACCCACACCCCTCTCCACATTTGCAAATAAGGCCTTCCCTTGGCCATCCTTTTCTCCCACAAGATAAACTACTCATACAAATGCATCTTGATGTTCCGTGCAACACATGGGCATCTTGCTAGTTGTTGCAAAAAGCCCTTGTGTGTGTGTGAGAGAGAGAGGGAGATAGGAGGACGGAGTGCATGTGTGACAAAGACACAAAGAGTGTGTGTGCGAGAGGTATCACCATAAAATGAGGTGATAGTGTGTGTGTGCACAATTGAGAGGGCGTGTCTCAAGAAGGGACAAAAAATCTACATAAATACAAGGAGCGCGAGAGAGACATGTACGAGATAGTGGAAGGAAGAGCGTGCGGGTGTATAAACCTATCTGGAGGCTAGTCGATCAATGTTTGTGAGAGAAATACTAGTCAGGGGTGCGAAAGCGAGAGTTTTGTGTGTGAGAGAGAGAGACGGTAGTCGGGAAGGGGAGTGGAAGCAGGAGTTGTGTGCGTGAGAGAGAGAGAGAAAGGGGGGGAGAGTTTGTCTGATCGGTAAACAAATGAATAATGTCAGTTTTATAACTGAGATGAAGACGGAAAAGAGACCGCAACAAATGTTGTGTGTGCGGGAGAGAGTAATTTTAGTGGTAGGAGTCATATCTAGAGAGATATAGGGTGCGTGAGAGAACCCTAGAGAGAAAGATAAAGTGAAAGACGAGTGAGAGTGTGTGTGTGGCGGTGAAAAAGAAAGCTTAGCTACCTAGTGATACCAGAGAACGATAGAGACGTGAGAGATAATGAAAACTGTGTAATGTATAATTATAGGGAGAGTGTGACACTTCTCAAGGGAGACATCGAGAGACCATGTTTGCGAAAATAGGAGAAACATGAAGTGAGCGTGCGGGTGAGCTGGAGAAAAGAGAGTGATAGCTACATGAAGGAGCATGCGAGAGAGATGGGCGTGAAAGGAGATTCAAATATTTAGTTGCGTGTATAGAAAATGTCAACATAAAAGGGATTCAAATATTTGAATTCGAGATGATGATACATGTAATTCATACTCAAACCAAAATTGATCTATCAAACATGCATACTCATATGAATTCACGCGCATCTATGTTATTTTATATGTAGATATTACTGATCCATACATTTTAGTAGAACATAATTTGGTTTAAATTTTTTGAATTCAACCTTATGATTTTGGGATCATTGTATTTGTAAATCATATTATATATATAAAGGAGCAGAATTCTTTGTTGTGCTTTTGAAAGTATATATAAAAAATGATGTATATAGAATTTTATTCCAATCGAAAATGGATCCTGCCCGAACAAAAATAGAATACAAAATGGATTGGAATTAAGTTGGCACGGTAAACATGCAAGCTTTTTCTCAAAAAACTGAACGAAGCGGCCAAACTCGCAGTTACCGCCCGAAACCAAAATATGGGAGATGGAAATTACTGCCTGTCCCTGACATGCAACACATGTCGGCTCGATTTCAATAGGTCTTGATAGGGGCAGGTTTGTAATTTCACTCAAACGCGACATAACCGCCTCTCACCCGGATTCATACACGGTGGGCGCCAAAACACAGTGTCTCCTCGGCCGAAATTGCCTCCCTCCCCGATTCATACACGGTGGGCGCCAAAACAAACTCTCGTCGGCCGAAATCTCTGTCGGCAAATATTCGGTGTATGCGAGATTACCGTCCTATCCCCAACCGACTAATATTGCTGTGATGTAGGAAATTTTAAACGCGGGCCAAGTCTGTAAATTTACTCGCATTTGAGACAAGCGCGCCCTGAAGACATGGTTCCCCCTTCCTCTCTCCCTCCATTTCCCCATTCATACTTCGTGGGCGCCAAAACACCCTCTCCACCCCAGCCTCCTCCGTTCGCCACCCCATCCACCACCGTCCTCCTCCACCATGCCGGAGCTGATACCCCGACGCCGTCGTCCATTACAAGAGATCGACCTCTCTCATCCACGGCTTCGGACCAGGATCCTTGCATCCCGTCCTCTCGCTTCATCCCCATCGTCGTCCACCTTACCGGTGCCGCTCCTACGACCGTCTCGTCCACCGCGCCGGGATATTTCCCCCGCCACCACTGTCTACCCTCCTAGATCTGCTTTCACGCCGCCGACAGCCATCGCTACCGCAGCGCCGTCAAATTCTCAGCAGATGCATACACGGCGTCGCACCAGAGGCGGTACTCTTTCGTATCTGCTCAACTTATTTATCGCAGCAAGAAAATAGATCGCCACTGCTTTACTGTGATTTCTTGTCCATCACTTAGGATCTTACTTGTTAGTTGAAAGCAAACATTGGTTGCGAAGTTGCCTTTGTCCGGTTTGCACCTTCAGATCCGCCATGGCACGCTCAACACTATACTCGCAATGCTTATGGTTTTCCCCTTTTATATTCCACACTAGTTAAATGACAGTAGACTAAATTTCAAAATTGAGTCAGTCAATTTTTGAGAGCTCGCCGGACTTCGCCGGAGGGAAGGAAGGGGCTCGGGTGGGGACGGTGGTTTTGGGGGCGGTGGTGGGGCCTCGTCGAACAAAGAAAACTCGACGCGGGTGGGGGCGGGGTGGGGGTGGGGGTGGCGGAGGAACACAGACGGTGGGGGCAGTTCAGGGGAGGGCGGGGGGGTCCGGGCCGGTGGTTTGGCCGGCGGCCCGTGCGGTGTTTTGTAGGGGAAGAATCAAAGACGAGGAAGAAGAAGGGTTAGGAGACGTAGGATCTTCATCCAACCGCCTGAAATGGTCGACTAACCCAAATGACGAAAGTCACGTGACTTGCATGCAGACACTCCTTTATATTCAGTACCATCATCGTAGCTGCTTAGCACTGCTCCTCAATCCATCAAGCTAAACAACGTGCCACATATAATTCCAAACTTGTTGCTCAAATACGAATCTGATATGATGTTGATATTACTAAAACAGATAACGTTTAATTGGTCAGCTAATGTTCCTACTTTACTTTCGAAAAGCACGTGCACCACATATAGAGAGACAGCAGGGAGTTGCATTCTTAATGCGCTCTGGTTCATCATGTGTGGGCACTTTGCAACGAACATTTTATTATCCAAAATTTGCTTGCTCTTCTTTAGCATGTTCCTCTTCTGTTCTTCTTTAATAAGTACTCTCTCCGTTCCTAAATACAAGTCTTTGTATAGATTCCACAATGGACTACATATGGAGCAAAATGAGTGAATCTACACTCTAAAATGTATATGTATACATCTGTATGTGATCCATGGTGGAAATCTCTACAAAGACTTATATTTTGGAACGGAGGGAGTATGATAGTAGTACAGTATGTTCCTTGTAGTGAAGAGGAGCAGGGACATTTGCAGTGTAGAGGTCTATTCAGTCGGTTATGATGGACACTTTCAACTCTTCGGGCCTCTTTGATTCATAGGATTTTGTAAACATAGGAATAGGAATTGTAGTGGCCTGCCCACTTGAATCCTATAAGATTAGCAAGGAAATGTGGGGAGCTGTGTCGCCTTTGAGAGTTACACTGATATTAACAGTACCGCACCTTCAGTTGAAGAGAGCTGGTATCCAAAGCCTTTCTAGCCGTACCGGCAATAGTAGCCCATATTTTCCAGCAAGTTCCACTTTCCTGATTTTACTTGTGATGCTTACGGTTTTCCCGTTATATCTACACTATGATCTGTGTAGCTGCTTTGTGTCGCACTAGCAGCAGTTCACTCTTGAAGCTAAACAACACACCAATCATAAGTCCAAAGCTTACTTCTTTAAATACGAATTGTGATATGATATGATATTAGTTAACAGACACACATTTAATTGGCCAGCTAATGCTCCCACTTGATTTTCCAAATGCATGTGGCCACATATAGAGAGACAGCATGGAATTGCATTTCTTTGGGCGCTGTGATTCATCATGAGTGGGCAACCAACATTGTATGCAAAGAAGCGGAACCTCAAGAATATGCTTCTTCTTCTGTTCTTTAACATGTTCCTCTTTTGTTATTCTGTATTTAGTATGTACAGTATGTTCCTTGTCAGGAAGGGGAGCAGGGACATCTGCAGTCAACAGCTGATAGAGCTGGCCTGTACGTGATCGATAGGCTTTCAATTAGTAGCGGCAATACAATACCGTATTTTCCAGCCAGTTCCACTTTCCCGATTTATATATGCTGGTTATGGTGTACCCCTTTTATGTACACTACGATCTGCCTAGTTGTTGTGTGCTCTTGTTATCATGGTTTGGCAATAAACTCTCTATACAGTATAATATGAACCTATCATCTGCCAACTATCCTTACTTCTGGAGCCTATTTTTTTGTGTACTTGTGCCAGATTATATTAATGCACACACCATATTACAGCACACATGGGCTCTCTCATAAGAATCCAGTGATAGCACACAAGGGTTTACAGGGAGCCCCTATATTAGAATATCCTATGCATTACAGAGATAATCTCACTACTATTTATGTTTTCATGCTTCTCAGATATTGTACGTAATCACCATGAATATCAGAATGCGCGCATCAGAAGAATATTGTGGAACACTGCAACGACTAACAAAATTGGCACCAAGGCATTGAGTGCCATTCTGGATGCAATGAAACTCATACGCTCCCCACCTGCAGATTCTTGTTCAGAATATGATCCTAATGACTATTCTGACCTCGAGGAGTCGAAGGCAGATGGCCTGTCTTGTTCACCCATCAAGGTGCCTGTTCTAATTTGGCAAGGTTTTATTGATTGCGCGTATCTTGCATAAGGTGTCTTGCATTTCTTCTACTTTGTTGCACCGCCATCTGCTTAGTTTACTCATCATATATGTCAAGATGCCATGCCCATCCATTATCAATACATATTCCATCTGTCATCATACCATGTTTTTTCACTCAAATGTTATTCTTGTGCATCAGACATCAAAAAGGAAGAGGGTGATTGCCGAACCTGAAGGAGCACCAGCAAAGTCCTTGAAAAACGTGGTGGTGCCGGAGAAATTAGACAGCACCCCACTTATATTGGCTCTACAACCAGTGACAAAAAACGTAGGACCGACTCCAGCAGACTGTACCCATACTTCACTGGCCACACCACTATCCCCACCACACAGGACCTGCACTCCAGCAAAAGTTATGCCGATTTTAGTTGCCATAGCACCAGCCGTACCACAGAAAAATCCCACTCCAGCAAAAAGTACAGCAAGTCCACCGGCCAAAGAGCTATCCCAACTGCAGAGATAGCCAATTCCTGCAGATTGGAAACCCATTCCAGTTATTCCCAGTTTAAAAGACAATGCTTTCAATGTTGTTAGGGACTACGTGCATATATTCCCATCATGGGAAGATTATAGTGAAGACAAACACCGTTTTCACATCTTCCTGTCCCACTTACGTGTAAGTGCTATTATTCATGGTGATTATTTTTCCTGTTTTTTGCTGATTGAACACATCAAGGATTTACATTACATTGTTGTAAGTAGGCGAGGGTCAATCTGGATAGTCATGACAAGCAAAGCTTGCTTGCGCTTTTCAAGGAAGCATTGCAGCAGTGTAGGAATTACCTGAGGAAATCACACTTTGATGGCAAGTCTATAAACGAATTTCCGGTGAAGTCTCCTATGCTAAATTTAGAATACATTGAATGGAAAAACCTTGTTATGCACTGGTCTCGTTCCCAGGATGAGGTACTGTCTATGATATCACATGACAATTTGAACTTCTACTTTTCCGCATGTACCTTACGGATCTCTTTTGCAGGAAATCTGCTCGAAGAAGAATTCCGGTTTGAAAAGGACGACAGGATATCGCAAATATGTTGCCCGCTGCTTTGCTCTTGTTAGTACTTGTTGTCCTGTATCACTGTACTTGCATTCATACCTAGTTCATTATGTGACAGCAGTATGCATGATAGCTTGCTTATCAATTGTTCGCTCCAAATTATCTGATCTGTATGAATGGTTACATTAGTGTAGAATATATCCAATGCCAATGAAAAAGTTTAGCTGCATTGTTCTTGTAAGTACCTGTTGTCCTTTATCAGTGTACTTATATTGACAGCTAGTTGTTCATGTACCATCACTCTGCAACTTATTTTCCTTTGCCCTCCATTTTCTAATCATCAGATCTATATTTACTCTTACCATAAGGTTGGATAACACCAATGGTACTGAAGAAGTTTAGCTCTGCATTGCTCTTGGCTGTACCTTTTGCCTGTATCACTGTACTTACATTTATAGCTACTTGGTTATGTAGCATCACTCTTCATCTTATCTTAAATATTCTCCTTTTTTTCTTATATTATCACATCTATATTTACTCTTAACAAAATGTAGAATAAAGGCAATGCTTATGAAGAAGATTCTGTGGTAAACTTCTTGAATTGCGCCCCCATCAGCATGGACAAGGGCTTTATAGAGCCGGTCTTCACCACTAATGTAAGTTTGTCCTTCTCAAGCCTTCAAACTTTGTTGTGTATATTTGGTTAGGCATGACTGCAACAGCTGTTTATTTTTGGTGCTTGCATCAAATTGCTTGTTTAAAGTTTATTACGTAGTTCATAAACAAAAGTTTGCCCTTCTCAATTTAAGTTTTCAGTTGTACAACCAAGTTCCTTCTTCATACCATGTAAATTAAACTATACAGAGCAAGTGATCTTCTTTTGCACTGCATGTATGCTTCTGTTCTTGATCCGTAATCCAGTGGTGTGGTGAACCTACCCACTACAGCACAATGTCATATTCTGCAATGTCTTAACTATGAACAATGTCATATCATTCTAATATTATTTAAACCATCTCTTTATTTGCCAATCTGAAATGGGATAAATTGATAGCACACTAACCATTGATACTTATGAGTTCTTGATTTGTAATCCAGTGGTGTCGTGAAGCTGCCACCTCCTTCACAATGTCATTTCCTGCCATGTCTTAACCTGAACAATACCATATTGTGTTAATGCTATTTTAAATTGTGTCACTTTATTCTTCAATAAGAAATGTGATGAATTATCAGCACTGATACTTATATGTGCAAAACCTATCATCTGTTTGCTTGTTTCTCTTTCAGAGTGAGGAGGATATAAGCGTCAAACAAGCGCAGTCTCATCAGCTTGCTTAGCTGCTTGCGCTGCAGCTCCTGAGCAGGGCTAACCTTTCTTGAACTCTATTGAAGTGATGTCGGTTTTGTATATTATTATGTCGGCGTGTTTATTTGCACTGGTGGTGATCTTTGATGCCCAGTGTATGTAATCTGCTGTCTGCTTGTGCTTTATTATCATAGTGGCGAACTTTGATGCCCAGTGGATGTAATATGCCGTAATTTCTTTATTGTATAGTCTAGGTTTTTTCTTATTCATGATGCTGCAGTTATTTTACTGTATATATATCCTGTCTTTGCTCCATGAAAAGTAAACCGGCCAAACCGTAAAATTACGGTACATAATCAGGTCGTCATGTAAATCACTATGTATGGGCCGCATCATGGGCCCAGTCATCTTGGTCCGTTAACAGGCCTAAATGTAAACTGGCCCACTAGTAGTTTCGGGCCTTTAATAGGCCGAGTAAACCGCCAGCCCTATTTTCGCAAGAAAATTCAATGGGCTTTTAGTAGGCTGAAAAGTAGGTTGGGCCTGAAACATGCCGAACAGCTCACGGGCCGACAGCAGGCCGAAATAGACCCCGGCCCATGATTATGCCAATCACATCACAGGCCATTAACAAGCCAAAATTGTCTCGGTCCTTGTTTGGTCCAATCAGATTATCGGCTGTGAGCAGGCCGGATGCAAAGCGGGCCATAGTTAGGCCCAACTATATGATGGGCTTTTAACAGACCGAAATAAATATAGGGCCGAAATGTTAAATGGGCCTTTAACAGGTCGAAACTAATATCAGGCCATATTACTTAATGGGCCTTTAGCAAACAGAAATCCTAACCGGGCCTCAAGTGGGCCCAAAAGCACAGCGTCCAGTTGATGGGCCAAATCTGATATGGGCCATAATTTAGCCGAAAGGCTCTGAAAGGGCCGGATCTGATATGGGCCGTAATATGGCCCAGAACGTGGTAGGCTATTAACGGGTCGGATCTCATATGGGCCCTTATTAGGCCCAGAATGTGGCAGGATGTTAATGGACCGGATCAAATATGGGCCGGCATTTGGCCCAAAACATGACAGCCTGTTAACGGGCCGGCCCACTAGTGTCTTCAAAATCTTGTGGGCCTTTAGCTGGGCCGGCCCATTATGGTCTACAAAATCTTGTGGGCCTTTAGCTGGGCCGGCCCATTATGGTCTACAAAATATTGTAGGCCTTTAGTTGGGCCAGCCCATTTAATCTTTATGGGCCAGTTTTGGGCCGGTCCACATGTCAACATATCATAGGCGCATCTCGCCCATTGGATGAGTGACATCTGTGCCAACACGGAGCTGACACGTGGTTCCGTCGGCCAATGAGAATTTTACACGTGGAAAATCGCCATTGGTCGTGGTTGTTAGCGGGTTAGCGGATCCAAAACCGGACCCGATAGCTTAACAGCGACCCGTTACAGTGGATGCCACGTGTCGGTTACCCTTGACAAAAGCACTTCCATGACGCGCCATTTATCGTCATGGAAGTGGACACTTCCGTGATGATAATTTTGGTAATATCATGGAACACTTCTACGACAGCACAGGTATGACTATCTTGATTCTGTCATAAAATCGTCATGGATGTACATGCATGACAGAAAACGTGACCTACTGTGACAATCACGTATCATCACGAAAGTGTATTTTTTTTGTACTACGGCTTGGACGGAACAGCCGAGACGAGCTTTGGCGTACCATAGAACGGAGGAAATGGCCTTCTGTTCGACTGCGTACGGTCGAAACAGGGTCCTGTTCATCGGGAAGGGTCTGGCGTACCGCAGAACGGAGGAAACGGACTTGTGTTCGAGCTCCTACGGTCGAAACGGGGTGCTGGTGATCGGGAGGGGTGTGGCGTACCACAAAACAGAGGAAACGGACTTGTGTTGGAGCACCTACGATTGAAATGGGGTCCTGTTCATCGGGAGGGGTGTGGCGTACCGCAAAACAGGACTCCACGGGGCTACTGTTCATCCACCGTCGACTTCCTCCAGCCTCCACCTGCTACTGTTCATCCACCGTTGACTTCCTCATGTCTCCACCAGCTACTGATCATCGACGGGGTCCTGTTCATCCAACCTCCACTAGCTACTATTCAACCAGCCCTCCACGGGGGTCTTGTTCATCCAGCCTCCACCGGCTACTATTCAACCAGCCCTCCACGGGGTCCTGTTCAACCAACCCTCCACCGGCTACTGTTCATCCACCCCCACCTCCTCGATCGGGGTCCTGTTCATCCAGCGGCAACGACCTCTACTACCACGGGGTCCTGTTCATCCAACCCCCACCAGGACTGTTCATCCAACCCCCAACAACGGTCACTATTCATCAAGAGGCAGCAGGTTCGATCTGCTTCAGTTAGCAGCAGTAGCGAAGGAATCGCTCGATCGGGTTCAGTTAACAGCAAGGGATCGATCGCTCAGGTTCAGTAACGCATAGCTAGTGCAATCGCTCGGGTTCAGTAAGCGAACGCCACGCTCGGGTTCAGTTAGAGCCCAACACCTCGCACACACGCGCGTACATGTATGAGAGAAACGCGCAATCCCCCGTGCATCGCTCGGCCCCGACCACCCACCGTAACCAGGAACTCCCCGAAATTTTCCTCGCCCTCGCTTCTACCATGATTTTTTCCGTCATGGACGGCCCAAGGAATGTCATGCAGGTGCATCCCCAGCGCGCCCAGAACAAAAAGCCCATTTTCTGTCATGATTTTTTGTCATAGAAGTAGGAGCCCACCACATCTATGATGATACGTGCTTTTGTCACAATTATCGTCATAGAAGTGTCATAAGCATGACAGGAAATCAATTTGTTTGGCCCAAAATTTCACAGATGTGTCTTTTTTTTGGAGTGCATAGACATGTGTTGTCATTTGATAATGGGATCACATCATTAGGAGAATGATGTGATGGACAAGACCCATCCGTTAGCTTAGCATATTGATCGTTCAGTTTATTGTTACTGCTTTCTTCATGTCAAATACATATTCCTTTGACTATGAGATTATGCAACTCCCGGATACCGGAGGAATACCTTGTGTGCTATCAAACGTCACAACATAACTGGGTGATCATAAAGATGCTCTGCAGGTATCTCCGAAGGTGTTTGTTGAGTTGGCATAGATCAAGATTAGGATTTGTCACTCCGAGTTTCGAAGAGGTATCTCTGGGCCCTCTCGGTAATACACATCATAAGCTTGCAAGCAAATGACTAAGGAGTTAGTCATGAGGTGATGTATTACAGAACGAGTAAAGAGACTTGCCGGTAACGAGATTGAACTAGGTATGAAGATACCGACGATCAAATCTCGGGCAAGTAACATACCGATGGACAAAGGGAATTACGTATGTTGTCATAATGATTCGACTGATAAAGATCTTCGTAGAATATGTAGGAGCCAATATGGGCATCCAGGTTCCGCTATTGGTTATTGACCGGAGAGGTGTCTCGGTCATGTCTACATAGTTCTCGAACCCGTAGGGTCCGCACGCTTAACGTTCATTGACGATATAGTATTATATGAGTTATGTGATTTGGTGACCGAATGTTGTTTGGAGTCCCGGATGAGACCACGGACATGACGAGGAGTCTCGAAATGGTCGAGAGGTACATATTGATATATAGGACGATGGTATTCGGACACCGGAAGTGTTTCAGGTGTTACCGGGTACTTATCGGGTCACCGGAAGGGGTTCCGGGCACCCCCGGCAAAAGATATGGGCCTTATGGGCCAAGAGGGGAAACGCACCAGCCACAAGGGGCTAGTGCGCCCCCCATATAGGCCGGCCTAAGGAGGAGAAGGAAAGGGGAGAAGGGAAAGGAGTGTGGATTAGGATTCCCACTTCCTTCCCTCTCCCCCTTCTTTCCTTCCCCCTTGGTTATATATGGCAGGGGGGCGCGGCTTGGGAGGGACTCCAAGTAGGATTCCTCCTACTTGGGCGCCTCCTATGGCTGCTCCTCCCCCCTCCCACCTATATATATGTGGGAGGGGGGCACCTCGCACAGACCAGACAATTGCCTAGCCGTGTGAGGTGCCCCCCTCCACCGTTTACACCCCCGGTCATATTTTCGTAGTGCTTAGGCGAAGCCCTGCGGAGATCACTTCACCATCACCGTCACCATGCTGTCGTGCTAACAGAACTCATCTACTACCTCGACATCTTGCTGGATCAAGAAGGCGAGGGACGTCATCGAGCTGAACGTGTGCAAAACGCGGAGGTGCCGTGAGTTCGGTACTTGATCGGTTGAAGCACAAAGAAATTCGACTACATCAACCGCGTTGTGAAATGCTTCCGCTTACGGTCTACGAGGGTACGTAGACACACTCTCCCCCTCGTTGCTATGCATCTCCATGGATAAATCATTGTGTGTGCGTAGAATTTTTTTTGTTTTCCATGCAACGTTTCCCAACAATTGTTTAATGTCCCTTCGTTCTTACCGAAGGATGAATGCTATGATAATTGCTATGATCCCGTTGATTCATTTGAAATATCCCTTTTTGATGAACTTTATGGTTGCTATTCTTGTGGCCACGATGCCAATTTGAATTATGCTTATGGAGATGAACTTACTATAGTTCCTTATATTAATAATGAAATTGTTGCTATTGCACCCACGTATGATAGTCCTATTATCTTTTTGAACTCTCCCAACTACACTATATCGGAGAAGTTTGCACTTATTAAGGATTACATTGATGGGTTGCCTTTTACCGTTGCACATGATGATTTTGATGAATATAATATGCATGTGCTTGCTGCTCCTACTTGCAATTATTATGAGAGAGGAACTATATCTCCACCTCTCTATGTTTCCAACACGATAAAATTGCAAGAAACTGTTTATGCTATGTATTGGCCTTTACTTGATGTGCATGAATTGTTCTTGTATGACATGCCGATGCATAGGAAGAGAGTTAGACTTCGTCATTGCATGACATATGTTGCTTTGTGCTCACTACTAAATGCCAAATCATTGTTAATTAAAATTGGCTTTGATATACCTTGCGATCCGGGTGGATCCATTACTTGAGCACTTTATGCCTAGCTTAATGGCTTTAAAGAAAGCGCTGCCAGGGAGACAACCCAGAACTTTTAGAGAGTCATTTTATTCTATTGAGTGCTTTTATAAAGTTTAAAATAAAAAAAATATAGAGGGGAACCTAAAACCTTTTTCAAAAAGAGAAGCGATTGAAAGGTGATGCATTGGAGAAGTGAGGGTCGACCTTGAACACTTGTGTTCATGCTCATGGAAACAATGTAAATTTTTCATGGAAGTTCTCACAAAAATAATTATCCCCTTGTACAAATCCATTGTATCATAAAAATAATGTGCCAAGATTTCCCTTTAGGATGATTAGATTGCTTGTTGGTATGTGCGGTGCAAAAACAGAAACTTTGGCTGTAGTGCGTGATTTTACATTTTTTACTAGAACGTCAAAAGTTTCTGAAATGTTTTGCACAGTATTTATATTCAAATTTTTTATTTTTTCCTAATTTTTCAGAATTTTTGGAGTACCAGAAGTATGGTAGATGTTCAGATTGCTACAGACTGTCTTGCTTAAGACAGATTCTGTTTTTGATGCATTGTTTTGCTTGTTTTGATGAAACTATCGATTCTATCGGCGGTATTAGCCATGGAAAAGTTATAATACAGTAGCTACAATGCAAAAATAAAATATGAATGGGTTTGCAACAATACTTAAAGTAGTGATTTGCATTATTATACTAACGGATCTCACGAGGTCTCTGTTGAGTTTTGTGTGGATGAAGTGATCAAAGATCGAGGAGGTCTCGATATGAGGAGAAGGAGGAGAGACAAGAGTTCAAGCTTGGGGATGCCCAAGGCACCCCAAGTAAATATCCAAGGAGACTCAAGCGTCTAAGCATGGGGATGCCCCAGAAGGCATCCCATCTTTCTTTAACAAGTATCGGTATGTTTTCGTCTTCGTTTTGTTCATGTGATATGCGTAAATCTTGGAGCGTCTTTTGTGTTTAGTTTTCACTTTTCTCCCCCACCTATATATATGTGGGAAGGGGTGCCACACATAATCACAACAATTGCTTAGCCGTGTGCGGTGCACCCCTCCACCGTTTACACCCTCGGTCATATTTTCATAGCGCTTAGGCGAAGCCCTGTGGAGATAGCTTGACCATCACCATCACCACGCCATCATGCTGCCGGAACTCATCCACTACCTCGTCGTCTTGCTGGATCAAGAAAGCGGAGGACGTAACATAGCTGAGCGTGTGCTGAACGCGGAGGTACCGTACATTTGGTACTTGATCGGTTGGAGCGCGAAGAAGTTCGACTACATCAACCGCGTTACTAAACGCTTCCGCTTACGGTCTACGAGGGTACGTAGACATACTCTCCCCTCTCGTTGCTATGCATCTCCTTGATAGATCTTGCGTGTGCGTAGATTTTTTTTTTGTTTTCCATGCAATGTTTACCAATAAGCTTGGGCATCCCCAAGCTTAGGGTCTTGCCGCTCCTTATTCCTTCATCCATCATGATCTCACCCAAAACTTGAAAACTTCAGCACACAAGATCTCACCCAAAACTTGAAAACTTCAGCACACAAAACTCAACAGAAACCTCATGAGATCCGTTAGTATAACAAGCAAATCATAAACTTTAAGTACTGTTGTAAACCCATTCATATTTTATTATTGCATAATACCTACTATGTTCTAACTTCTCCATGACTTATACCCCCCGATACAATCTATAGATTCATTAAAACAAGCAAACTATGCAACGAAAATAGAATCTGTCAAAAGCAGAATAGTCTGTAATTATCTGAACAAATGCAATACTTCTATAACTCCAAAAATTCTTAAAAAATTAGGACAACGGGGGGAATTTGTATATCAATATTTTTTTTTAAATTCAGAATTTTATTGCAATCCAATCAGCCATAGTAATTCAGGTACTGGGCGCAAAAGTTTATGTTTTTTCGCAGAATCAAGTCAACTATCAACCAAATCATCACAAAGGCTTTTCTTGGCACAAACACTAATTAAAACTTAATGAGACAATCATAACGGTAGCATAATTGTGTGGACACAAGAAAATAGAAAATAAAATAGGAAAAATAAGATAACTATTGGGTTGCCTCCCAACAAGCGCTATTGTTTTACGCCCCTAGCTAGGCGTAATGCATAGTTTCAAATATTTTCATCCTTAGTTTTTAACCTATAGGTGGCCCTCATAATAGATTCATGTGATGGATTAATTCTCTTTCTAGGGAAGTGTTCCATTCCTTTCTTTAATGGAAATTGGAACCTTATGTTTCCTTCTTTCATATCAATAATAGCACCTATTGTTCGTAGGAAAGGCCTACCAAGTATTATAGGACAAGACGGATTACATTCAATATCAAGCACAATGAAATCCACTGGTACATAATTTATATTAGCAAGAATAAGCACATCATTTATTCTACCCAATGGTTTCTTAATAGTTGAATCCGCTAAGTGCAAATTAAGGGAACATTCATCCATATCAACAAGGCCTAGCACATCACATAAAGATTTTGGTATAGTGGAAATGCTAGAACCCAAATCACATAAAGCATTACATTTATAATTTTTAATCTTTACTTTAATAGTAGGTTGGCATTCATCATTTAATTTCCTAGGTATTGAAACCTCCAACTCTAGTTTTTCTTCTAAAGCTTTCATCATAGCTTCTACAATATGTTTAGTAAAAGCTTTATTTTGTTCATAAGCATTAGGTGAATTTATCATGGATTGCAACAAGGAAATACATTCAATTAAATAACAACTATCATAATTAAAGTCCTTGAAATCCAAAGTAGAGGGTACATCACTAGTTAAAGTTTTGACCTCTCCTAACCCACTTTTATCATTTTTATCATTAAGATCATCACCCTCCGAACAATTGGGATGCCTTATAGTTAAAGTTGACTCATCTCCAATCCCTTTTTTAACCAAGTTTTATATTACTAAATAAAGATTCAATGGGTGAGAAACCAATCATTTTAATATCTTCATCATGATTACGGTAAGAATCAGGTGGAATAGCCTTTTCTATGAATTCTCGCATAGCTCTCAACCTAGTGGTTCTTTCTTTACTTTCATTAATGGAGACATAGATAGCTTTAATGGACTCATTAATATCAAGCTTAGGTGGCAAACTATTAGATTGAGATTTTCCACATCATGAGCAATTCTATCCATGTTCCAAGCCATCTCATCAACTTTGTTCAATTTTTCTTCTATCATGGCATTAAAAATCTTTTGAGAATTAATGAATTCTTTAATATTACTTTCAAGATCAGTAGGTATCCTATTATTAATAATAATAATAATATTATTATTACTATTATTATTATAAGAATTTCCATAAGAATTACCATAATTATTAGAGGAATTTCCAGGATACGGCCTAAGATTAAAATTACCTCTATAAGCATTGTTATTGAAATTATTTCGAGAGACAAAGTTCACATCAATGGAATCATTATTTTTCTCAATCAAAGTAGATAATGGCACATCATTAGAATAAACAAGAGCATTCTTACAAGCAACCATTTTCATAAGAGCATCCATTTTATCACTCAATGTTGTAATTTCTTCAACAGAATTTACCTTCTTACCAGTTGGAGCTCTTTCGGTATGCTATTGAGATTAATTTACCATAATATTATCAAGGAGTTTTGTAGTTATCCTAATATGATTTTCATAAAAGTTCCACCTCCAGCAAAGTCTATAAGATCTCTAGAAACAAAGTTTAGTCCCGCATAGAAATTTTGTATAATCATCCATAAACTTAAACCATGAGTGGGGCAATTTCTTATCATTAATTTCATTCTCTCCCAAGATTGTGCAACATGTTCAAGCTCATGTTGCTTAAAATTCATAATTTGATTTCTAAGAGAAATATTTTTGCGGGAGGATAATACTTGGCAATAAAAGTATCCTTACACTTATCCCAAGATTCAATTCTATTTCAAGGCAAGGATGAAAACCAAGTTTTAGCACAGTCTCGTAGTGAGAATGGAAATAATTTCAATTTGACAATATCATTATCCACACCTTTTTTCTTTTGCATATCTCATAATTCAATGAAAGTATTAAAGATGGGATGCAGCATCTTCATTAGGACTACCAAAAAATTATTCTTTCATAACAAGATTTAGCAAAGCGGCAGTAATATCACATGACTCCGCACTAGTGGTGGGAGGAGCAATTTAAGTACTAATAAAATCATTATTATTAGTATTTGAAAAATCACACAACTTAGTGTTTTCTTAAGACATGGCGACAAAGCAAGCAAAAAAGCAAATAAAAATATTTTTGTGTGTTTAAAAAAATTAGAAGTGGGGGAGATGAAAACGAGAGGAAAGTCAAATAAAAAGGCAAATGAAAATAAGAGCAAGTAGATGATAGTTTGCGTGAATGTACTTGATATGTTTTGGTGATGTCTCCCCGGTAACGGTGCCAGAAATTCTTCCGGCTACTTGTGAGTTGCGTTGGGATTTCCTCGAAGAGGAGAGGATGAAGCAGTAAGGTAGAGATAAGTATTTCCCTCAGTTAAGAACCAAGGTTATATATCCAGTAGGAGAACCACACAGAACCTCGTTAGCAGCACCTGTAGACACACAAAAACAAATACTTGCACCCAACACAAACAAGGGGGTTGTCAATCCCCTCGGTGGTTATTTGAAAGGATTAAATCTCGTAGTGGTAGGTAATAAGATAAATTGCAAAACAAAATAAAAGAAATAAAATTGCAGCAAGGTATTTTTGAGTTTTTATATATGATAAAAGTAGACCCCGGGGCCATAGTTTTCACTAGAGGCTTCTCTCTCGAGCACATAGCATACGGTGGGTGACCAAATTACTGTTGGGGAATTGATAGAAAAGTGCATAGTTATGACGATATTCAAGGCAATGATCATGTATATAGGCATCACGTCCGAGACAAGTAGACCGACTCCTGCCTGTATCTACTACTATTACTCCACTCATCGACCGCTATCCCGCATGCATCTAGAGTATTAAGTGCAAAACAGAGTAACGCCTTAAGTAAGATGACATGATGTAGACAAAGTAAACCCAACTAATATGAATAAACCCCATCGTTTTATATTTAATGGCAATAATACAAATACGTGTCTTGTCCCTTTCTGTCACTGGGGTATAGAGCACCACAAGATTGAACCCATTACGAAGCACCTCTCCCATTGCAAGATAAATCAATCTAGTTGGCCAAACCAAACCAATAGATCGGAGAGAAATAGAAAGCTATAACAATCATGCATAATAAAGTTCAGAGAAGACCCAATTAATATTCATGAATAATCTGATCATAAACCCACCCAACAAACACACCGCAAAAGAAGATTACATCGAATAGAACTCCAAGAAGATCAAGGAGAACATTGTATTGAAGATCAAAGAGATTGAGGAAGTAATCTAGCTACTAGCTATGGATGTGTAGGTCTGTGGTGAACTACTCACCCATCATCAAAAGGCAGCAAGGATGGTGCAGAAGCCCTCCATGATCGATTCCCCCTCCAGCAGAGTACCTGAAAAGGCCTCGAGATGGGATCACGGAAGAACAGAAACTTGCGGCGGCGGAAAAAGTGTTTCGAGTGGCTCTCTATTGGTTTCCCAATTTTAGAGAATTTATGGAGGTGGAATTAGGTCAGACGGAGCCACGTGGGGCCCACAAGGCATCAGGGCGCTCCTACCCCCCTAGGCGCACCCTATTGCCTTCACGTCTTCTTGCTTCTCGTCTGGTCTCCTCCCAAAGCTTCTAGGGTCTCTTTTGTCCAGAAAAAATCATCAAAAAGTTTCGTCGTGTTTGGACTCCGTTTGGTACTGATTTCCTGGAAAACCAAAAACAACCAGAAAACAACAACTGGCACTAGGCACTGGGTTAATAGGTTATTCCCAGAAAATGATATAAAATAGCATATAATTGCATATAAAAAATCCAAGATTGATACTATAATAGTACGAAACAATAAAAAAGTATAGATACATTGGAGAGGTATCAACCGACCTGTGTAAAAGATATGAACGTTGGGCTTTTCGGTGGGACCGAAATGGAAATCTCGGATAGACCAAAATGCGATGACCTAGGCAAGACTTTGTTTTGGTAGTTCCGATCAGTTCAACACGGTGATTCCTGCTACTTCTGAGCTGTGTGGGAATTTCTTTGAAGAGGAGAGGATGAAGCAGTACAGTAGAAATAAGTATTTCCCTCAGTTAAGAACCAAGGTTATCAATCCAGTAGGAGAACCACACAGAACCTCGTTAGCAGCACCTGCACACACACACAAGCAAATACTTGCACCCAACACAAACAAGGGGCTTGTCAATCCCCTCGGTGGTTATTCGCAAGGATTAAATCTCGTAGTGGTAGGTAATAAGATAAATTGCAAAACAAAATAAAAGAAATAAAATTGCAGCAAGGTATTTTTGAGTTTTTATATATGATAAAGTATGCCTCGGGGCCATAGTTTTCACTAAAGGCTTCTCTCTCGAGCACATAGCATACGGTGGGTGACCAAATTTCTGTTCGGCAATTGATAGAAAAGTGCATAGTTATGACGATATTCAAGGCAATGATCATGTATATAGGCATCACGTCCGAGACAAGTAGACTGACTCTTGCCTGTATCTACTACTATTACTCCACTCATCGACCGCTATCCCGCATGCATCTAGAGTATTAAGTGCAAAACAGAGTAACGCCTTAAGCAAGATGACATGATGTAGACAAAGTAAACCCAACTAATATGAATAAACCCCATCATTTTATACTTAATGGCAACAATACAAATATGTGTCTTGTTCCCTACTTTGCACTGGGATGGAGCAGATTGAACCCATCATAAAGCACATCTTCCATTGCAAGATAAATCAATCTAGTTGGCCAAACCAAACAGATAGATCAGAGAGAAATACAAAGCTATAACAATCATGCATAATAAAGTTCATAGAAGACTGATTTAATATTCATGAATAATCTGATCCAAAACCCACAATTCATCAGATCCCAATAAACACACCGCAAAAGAAGATTACATCGAATAGAACTCCAAGGAGATCGAGGAGAACATTGTATTGAAGAGCAAAGAAAGAGAAGAAGCCATCTAGCTACTAGCTATGGACCCGTAGATCTGTCGTGAATTACTCATGCATCATCGAAAGGCAGCAAGGATGATTTAGAGATGGGATCGCGGAAGAACAGTAGCTTGCGGCGGCGGATAAAGTGGTTCGGGTGGCTCTCTGGTATATTGGGAATATTTGGGAATTTATAGAGGCGGAATTAGGTCAACAGGTGCCACAAGGGACCCACAAGCCTGGGTCTTCTCCCGGACCTTAATGGGTGCCTTGTGTTCCAGAAAAAAATTAATCGAAGTTTTTTTCTTCGTTTGGACTCCGTTTGATATTGATTTCCTGAAAAGCCTAAAACAAGAAAAAAAATAGAAACTGGCTGATACGTCTCCAACGTATCTATAATTTTTTATTGTTGCATGCTATTATATTATCTGTTTTGGATGTTTTATATGCTATTTTATATTATTTTTGGGACTAGCTTATTAACCTAGAGCCCAGTGCCAGTTTCTGTTTTTTCCTTGTTTTTGAGCTTCGTAGAAAAGGAATACCAAACGGAATAAAACCTTTGCGATGATTTTTCTTGGACCAGAAGACACCCGGGAGACTTGGAGTGCAAGTCAGAAGAGCCACGAGGCATCCACAAGGGGGGAGGGTGCGCTCCCCTACCTTGTGGGCCCCTCGGTGACCCCCTGACCTAGATCTTCCTCCTATATATTCACATATATTCCCAAACCACCAGAAGCATCCACGAAAACACTTTTCCAACGCCGCAACCCTCTGTTCCCATGAGATCCCATCTTGGGGCCTTTTCCGGCATCCTGCCGGAGGGGGATTCGATCACGGAGGGCTTCTACATCAACTCTAGTGCCCTTCTAATGAAGCGTGAGTAGTTTACCTCAGACCTACAGGTCCATAGCTAGTAGTTAGATGGCTTCTTCTCTCTCTTTGATTCTCAATACAACGTTCTCCTTGATGTTCTTGGAGATCTATCTGATGTAATCTTCTTTTGCGGTGTGTTTGTCGAGATCCGATGAATTGTGGATTTATGATCAGCTTATCTATGAATATTATTTGAATCTTCTTTGAATTCTTTTATGCATGATTTGATATCCTTGTAATTCTCTTCGAACTATCGATTTGGTTTGGCCAACTAGATTGGTTATTCTTGCAATGGGAGAAGTGCTTGGCTTTGGGTTCAATCTTGCAGTGTCCTCTCCCAGTGATAGTAGGGGCAGCGAGGCACGTATTGTATTGTTGCCATCGAGGATAAAAAGATGGGGTTTACATCATATTGCTTGTGTTTATTCCTCTACATCATGTCATCTTACTTAAAGTGTTACTCTGTTCTTCATGAACTTAATACTCTAGATGCAAGCAGGAGTCGATCAATGTGTGGAGTAATAGTAGTAGATGGAGGCAGGAGTCGGTCTACTTGACACGGACGTGATGCCTATATTTCATAATCATTGCCTTGGATGTCGTCATAACTTTGCGCTTTTCTATCAATTGCTCGACAGTAATTTGTTCACCCATCGTATTATTTGCTATCTTGAGAGAAGCCTCTAGTGAAACCTATGGCCCCTGGGTCTATTTTCCATCATATTACTTTCCGATCTACTATTTTGCAATCTTTTACTTTCAGATCTATAAACCAAAAACCCTAAAAATATTTACTTTATCTTTTGTTTAGTTTTATCTATCTCTATCAGATCTCACTTTTGCAAGTGACCGTGAAGGGATTGACAAACCCTTTATCGCGTTGGGTGCAAGTGTTTGATTGTTTGTGTAGGTATTGGTGATTTGTGCGTTGTCTCCTACTGGATTGATACCTTGGTTCTCTAACTGAGGGAAATACTTATCTCTACTTTGCTACATCACCCTTTCCTCTTCAAGGGAAAAACCAACACAAGCTCAAGAAGTAGCAGGAAGAATTTCTGGCGCCTTTGCCGGGGAGATCTACACCAAGTCAAGACATACCAAGTACCCATCATAAACTCTCATCTCTTGCATTACATTATTCGCCATTTGCCTCTCGTTTTGCTCTCCCCCACTTCTAAAACGATTTTCAAAAATATTTGCCTTTTAATTCGCCCTTCTTCCGTCCCTCCTTCCGTTCGTCTCTTCGTTTGCTTACTTCTTCTTTACTTTTTTTCTGTATGACTAGCGCTTTTACCCCTCCTTTGTCTCCTGACTTTGAAGTTCTTCACTTCAAACAGAAAAAGGAGAAAATTTAAAGGATGCTTGGTATAGCATGATAGAATCCTATTGCAATTGCACTATAGAGGGGGATTTTAAGATTTTACTTCGTAATTTTTATGTTGGGCTAACCATGTCCCATAGGCAACTTTTGGATTTCGCTGCTAAAGAGAATTTTATTAAAATTGATCCCAACATTGCTTATGAGATAATAGAAGGAATAGTAGGAATATTACCCCCACAAAAGGGACTACATCACACTCAAGAGGGAACACAAGTTTTTGAGAAACTCTGTGAAGTAACGAAATTTTTGCAAAAATCTCTTAAACCCCTCAAAAGTGTTACTGGAAACCTCCACCGCATGAATATGTTGATCACTCTTTGCAATAAGCGGTTGGATGCTCTAGATATAAAAATTTCTGAATATGAGGAGAAACGCAAAGAACCTCCTGGATTTGAGCATAACTCTATTAAAAAGATAAAGACCAAAGATGACAATACCTAGATCTATGTGTTTTTATGCCTAGCTAAGGGCGTTAAACAATAGCGCTTGTTGGGAGGCAACCCAAATTTATTTTTGTTCTTTGCTTTTTGGTTCTGTTTTTCAATAAATAATTCATATAGCCTCTGGTTAGATGTGTTTTTGTGTTTTAATTAGTGTTTGTGCCAAGTAAGACCTTTGGGATGGCTTACAGTGATAGTTGATTTGATCTTGCTGAAAAACAGAAACTTTTGTGTCCAGTCACAGAATTGTTTAGATTCACTGGAGCGCGGAAAAAACCTGAAGTTTTCACACAAGATTTATTTACAAATTGCCTCTGTTGTCCTAATTTTTTAGAATTTTTGGAGTTAAAAAAGTATTAGAACAATTGAGATCTTCGCAGACTGTTCTATTTTTGACAGATTCTATTTTCTATGTGTTGTTTGCTTATTTTGATGAATCTATGGGTAGTATCGGGGGGTATGAACCATGGAGAAGTTGTAATACAGTAGATATTACACAAATATAAATAAATAATGAGTTCACAACAGTACCAAAAGTGGTGATTTTTCTTATACTAACGGAGCTTATGAGATTTTCTGTTGAGTTTTGTGTTGTGAAGTTTTCAAGTTTTGGGTAAGGATTTGATGGACTATGGAATAAGGAGTGGCAAGAGCCTAAGCTTGGGGATGCCCAAGGCACCCCAAGGTAATATTCAAGGACAACCAAAAGCCTAAGCTTGGGTATGCCCCGGAAGGCATCCCCTCTTTCGCCTTCGTCTATCGGTAACTTTACTTGAGGCTATATTTTTATTCACCACATGTTATGTGTTTTGCTTGGAGCGTCTTGTATGATTTGAGTCTTTGTTTTTTAGTTTGCCACAATCATCCTTGCTGTACACACCTTTTGAGAGGGACACGCATGAATCGCGATTTATTAGAATACTCTATGTGCTTCACTTATATCTTTTGAGCTAGGCAATTTTGCTCTAGTGCTTCACTTATATCTTTTTAGAGCACATCGGTGGCCTTATTTTGTAGAAATTATTGAACTCCCATGCTTCACTTTTATTATTTTGAGAGTCTCTAAAAAGCGTGGTAATTTGCTTTGGTTATGAATTTAGTCCTAATATGATAGGCATCGAAGAGGGATATAATAAAAACTTTCATATACAGTGCATTGAATACTATGAAAAGTTTGATTCCTTATGATTGTTTTGAGATTAGAGATGGTGATATTAGAGTCATGCTAGTGAGTAATTGTGAATTGGAGAAATACTTGTGTTGAGGTTTGTGATTCCCGTAGCATGCATGTATGGTGAACCGTTATGTAACGAAGTTGGAGCATGAGGTATTTTTTGATTGTCTTCCTTATGAGTGGCGGTCGGGGACGAGCGATGGTCTTTTCCTACCAATCTATCCCCCTAGGAGCATGCGCGTAGTACTTTGTTTCGATGACTAATAGATTTTTGCAATAAGTATGTGAGTTCTTTATGACTAATGTTGAGTCCATGGACTATATGCACTCTCACCCTTCCACCTTTGCTAGCCTCTCTAGTGCCGCGTAACTTTCGCCGGTACCATAAACCCACCATATACCTTCCTCAAAACAGCCACCATTCCTACCTATTATGGCATTTCCATAGCCATTCCGAGATATATTGCCATGCAACTTTCCACCGTTCTGTTTTATTATGACACGTTCCATCATTGTCATATTGCTTTGCATGATCATGTAGTTGACATCATATTTGTGGCAAAGCCACCTTTCATAATTCTTTCATACATGTCACTCTTGAGTCATTGCACATCCCGGTACACCGCCGGAGGCATTCATATAGAGTCATATTTTTGTTCTAAGTATCGAGTTGTAATTTTTGAGTTGTAAGTAAATAAGAGTGTGATGATCTTCATTATTAGAGCATTGTCCCATGTGAGAAAAAAAATAAAAGGGAGGCCAAAGAAGCCAAACAAAAAAATGAGAGAAAAAGAGAGAAGGGGCAATGTTACTATCCTTTTTTTTCACACTTGTGCTTCAAAGTAGCACCATGATCTTCATGATAGAGAGTCTCCTATGTTGTCACTTTCATATGCTAGTGGGAATTTTTCATTATAGAACTTGGCTTGTATATTCCAATGATGGGCTTCCTCAAATTGCCCTAGGTCTTCATGAGCAAGCAAGTTGGATGCACACCCACTTAGTTTTCTTTTGAGCTTTCATAAACTTATAGCTCTAGTGCATCTGTTGCATGGCAATCCCTACTCACTCACATTGATATCTATTGATGGGCATCTCCATAGCCCGTTAATATGCCTAGTTGATGTGAGACTATCTCCCTCTTTTTGTCTTCTCCACAACCACCATATTCTATTCCACCTATAGTGCTATGTCCATGGCTCACGCTCATGTATTGCGTGAAAGTTGAAAAGGTTTGAGAACACCAAAAGTATGAAACAATTGCTTGGCTTGTCATCGGGGTTGTGCATGATTTGAATACTTTGTGTGATGAAGATGGAGCATAGCCAGACTATATGATTTTGTAGGGATAAACTTTCTTTGGCCATGTTATTTTGAGAAGACATAATTGCCTTGTTAGTATGCTTGAAGTATTATTGTTTTTATGTCAATATTAAACTTTCGTTTTGAATCTTATGGATCTGAACATTCATGCCACAATAAAGAAAATTACATGGATAAATATGTTAGGTAGCATTCCACATCAAAAATTCTGTTTTTATCATTTACCTACTCGAGGACGAGCAGGAATTAAGCTTGGGGATGCTTGATACGTCTCCAACGTATCTATAATTTTTGATTGTTCCATGCTATTATATTATCTGTTTTGGATGTTTTATATGCATTAATATGCTATTTTATATTATTTTTGGGACTAACTTATTAACCTAGAGCCTAGTGCCAGTTTATGTTTTTTCCTTGTTTTTGAGCTTCGCAGAAAAGGAATACCAAATGGAGTCCAAACGGAATAAAACCTTCGCGATGATTTTTCTTGGACCAGAAGACACCCAGGAGATTTGGAGTGCAAGTCAGAAGAGCCACGAGGCGGCCACAAGGGGGAAGGGCGTGCCCAGGGGGTAGGGCATGCCCCATGCCTTGTGGGCCCCTCGATGACCCCCTGACCTAGATCTTCCTCCTATATATTCACATATATTCCCAAACCACCAGAAGCATCCACGAAAACACTTTTCCACCGCCGCAACCCTCTGTTCCCGTGAGATCCCATCTTGGGGCCTTTTCCGGCATCCTGCCAGAGGGGGATTCGATCACGGAGGGCTTCTACATCAACTCTATTGCCCTTCCGATGAAGCGTGAGTAGTTTACCTCAAACCTACGGGTCCATAGCTAGTAGCTAGATGGCTTCTTCTCTCTCTTTGATTCTCAATACAACATTCTCCTTGATGTTCTTGGAGATCTATCCGATGTAATCTTCTTTTGCAGTGTGTTTGTCGAGATCTGATGAATTGTGGATTTATGATCAGCTTATCTATGAATATTATTTGAATCTTCTCTGAATTCTTTTATGCATGATTTGATATCCTTGTAATTCTCTTCGAACTATCGGTTTGGTTTGGCCAACTAGATTGGTTTTTCTTGCAATGGGAGAAGTGCTTGGCTTTGGGTTCAATCTTGCGGTGTCCTCTCCCAGTGATAATAGGGGCAGCGAGGCACGTATTGTATTGTTGAGATCAAGGATAAAAAGATGGGGTTTACATCATATTGCTTGAGTTTATTCCTCTACATCATGTCATCTTACTTAAAGCGTTACTCTGTTCTTCATGAACTTAATACTCTAGATGCAGGCAGGAGTCGGTCAATGTGTGGAGCAATAGTAGTAGATGCAGGTAGGAGTCGGTCTACTTGGCACGGACGTGATGCCTATATTTCATAATCATTGCCTTGGATAGCGTCATAACTTTGAGCTTTTCTATCAATTGCTCGACAGTAATTTGTTCACCCACCGTATTATTTGCTATCTTGAGAGAAGCCTCTAGTGAAACCTATGGCCCCCGGGTCTATTTTCCATCATATTACTTTCCGATCTACTATTTTGCAATCTTTTACTTTCAGATCTATAAACCAAAAACCCTAAAAATATGTACTTTATCTTTTGTTTAGTTTTATCTATCTCTATCAGATCTCACTTTTGCAAGTGACTGTGAAGGGATTGACAACCCCTTTATCGCGTTGGGTGCAAGTGTTTGATTGTTTGTGCAGGTATTGGTGATTTGTGCGTTGTCTCCTACTGGATTCATACCTTGGTTCTCTAACTGAGGGAAATACTTATCTCTACTTTGCTGCATCACCCTTTCCTCTTCAAGGGAAAAACCAACGCAAGCTCAAGAAGTAGCACTGGCACTGGGCTCTAGGTTAATAGGTTAGTCCCAAAAAATGATATAAAATTGCATATAAAATATCCAAGATTGATACTATAATAGCATGGAACAATAAAAAATTATAGATACGTTGGAGACGTATCAAGCATCCCCAAGCTTACTTCCTGCTCGTCCTTGAGTAGGTAAACAATAAAAACAGAATTTTTTATGTGGAATGCTACCTAACATGTCGATCATGTAATCTTTCTTTTATGGTATGAATATTTAGATCCGAATAATTCAAATCAATAGTCTATAATTTCACATAAAGACATAATTACTCTGGCATACCAACAAACAATCATGCCTTTCAAAATAAAAATGTTAAAGAACACTATCCCTACAAAATCATATAGCCTTGTCATGATCCATCTTCTTAACACAAAATATAAATCATGTACAACCCCGGTGTCAGCCAAGCAATTGGTTCATACTTTTTAACGCGCTTCAACTTTTTCACCCGCACGCAATACATGAGCGCAAGCCACGGATATAGCACTATGGATGGAATTGACTGTGGTGGTAGAGATGAATAACGAGAAGACAAAAAAAGGAAGATATTATCACATCAACGCGGCTATGGAGATGCCCATCAATTGATGTCAATGAAAGGAGTAGGGATTGCCATGCAATCGATGCACTAAGAGTTATAAGTGTATGAAAGCTCAAACTGAAAACTAAGTGGGCGTGCATCCAACTTGCTTGCTCATGAAGACCTCGGGCATTTGAGGAAGCCCATAATTGGAATATACAAGCCAAGTTTTATAATAAAATTCCCACTAGTATATGAAAGTGACAACATAGGAGACTCTCTATATGAAAAACATGGTGCTACTTTGAAGCGCAAGTGTGCAAAAGGATAGTAACATTTCCCCTTCTCTCTTTTTCTCTCATTTTTTATTGGGCTCTTTTTTGCATCTTTTTGTCTCTTTTTTATTTATTTATTTTCTCCCCGGGACAATGCTCTAATAATTATGATCATCACACTTCTATTTACTTACAACTCAATATTACAACTTGATAAAACTAAAACATATGACTCTATATGAATGCATCTGGCAGTGTACCAGGATGTGCAATGATGCTAGCGTAACAGGTATGATAATGATAACGGTGGACAAGCCACAAAAACTATGTTAGCTATATGATCATGCAATGCAATATGGCAATGATGATGTGTGTCATAATATGAAACGGTGGAAGTTGCATGGTAATATATCTCGGAATGGCTATGGAAATGCCATGATCGGTAGGTACGATGGCTGTTTTGAGGAAGATATAAGGAGGCTTATGTGTAATAGAGCGTATCATATCACAAGGTTTGGATGCACTGGCAAAGTTTTCACCGTCTCTCGAGGTGGGTAAGGTAAATGCACAATACCGAAGAGGCTAGAAATTTACGGAAACGTGAGAGTGTGTATAATCCATGGACTCACATTAGTCATACAGAACTCACATACTTATTGCAGAAGTCTAATAGTCCTCGAAGCAAAGTACTACTACACATGACACTAGGGGGGAGGTTGGTAGGAGTTAACCATCGTGTGCTCCCGGCCTTCACGCAAAGGAAGACACTCAATAATAATTCGTGCTCCAACTTCTTAGCATAACTAAAGACCATACATGCATGCTTCGGGAATCAAAAACCTTAACACCAATATTCTTACTAAACCACAATCATTCACTAGTAAAACCCACATATTACCACCTCTATATCTCAAAACTATTGTAAGGAATCAAACTTATCATATTCACTGATCTACATGTAAATTTTTATTATATCCCTCTTGAATACCTATCATATTAGGACCAATTTCATAACCCGTACTTATTGCCATTGCTATTTATTAGACTCTCAAAAAGATACAAGTGAAGCATGAGAGTGCAACTATTTCTTTAAAATATAACCAACGTCGTGCTCTAAAAGATATAAGTGAAGCACTAGAGCAACTGCCTAGCTCAAAAGATATAAGTGAAGCACATAGAGTATTCTAACAAATGACGAATAAATGCGTGTCCCTCTCAAAAGGTGTGTGCAACAAACAATGATTGTGGCAAACTAAAAAACAAACAAAGCAAAGACTCTTATAATACACGACGCTCCAAGCAAAACTCATATCATGTGATGAATAAAAATATAGCTCCAAGTAATATACTGATGGTTTGTAGATGAAAGAGGGGATGCCATCCTGGGCACCCCCAAGCGTAGACGCTTGGGTCTCCTTAAATATTACCTTGGGGTTCCTTGGTCATCCCCAAGCTTAGGGTCTTGCCGCTCCTTATTCCTTCATCCATCGTGATCTCACCCAAAACTTGAAAGCTTCAGCACACAAAACTAATCATTTTAAGATCTTCTCTGTTACTGGATGATGCACCTCTATTTTTAGTAACATAAATAAACTTAGGATTCTAACTAGGAGGAGTCTTCTCAATAGTTTTAACGGAAGCAAAAGCGGAACCCAAGTGATTAATAACCTCTTCCAATTTATCAATTCTATAGGGACTACGTTTGATTTTCTCATTAATCATTGGTTCCTTCTGTTTTAGCATCTTCAATGTAGTTCCTACCTTTGATCCAAATTTAGTGACTTGATTATGAATATTTTTATCTAAATTTTCAATATGTTCTATGGTAGGCATTTTATTTTCAATAGCTTCCAATCTCTGCATAACATGTACTAAAGTCAGTGATGTTTCATTAATAGTAATAGGTGGTGATCCACTGAATTTTTGATAGCATTGAACGCATCCATAGGGTGACTACTCAAAAAATTCCCACCGGTAAAAGTGTCAAGAACAAATCTATACCAAGTAGTAACACCCACATAAAATTTGCGAAAAAGGACAGTAGTGGATTGCTTACGAGTTGACCTATTTTGAGATCGCAAATCCTAAACCAAGCATCTTTTAAACTTTCTCCTCTCCTTTGTTTAAAATTAAGAACTTTATTCTCGGGGGTAGAAACAACAAGCAAAGAACTAGCCATAATGGTAAAACAAGCAAGCAAACAAGTAAATAAAAATATTTTTGTGTTTTTGTAAAAAAATTAAAAGTGGGGAAGATGAAAATGACAGGCAAAGGTAAATGAAAATAAGAGCAAGTAGATGATAGTTGATATTTGCTTGAACTACGTCGATATTTCCCCAAAGAGGAAGGGATGATGCAGCACAGCAATGGTAGGTATTTCCCTCAGTGATGAGACCAAGGTTATCAAACCAGTAGGAGAACCACGCAACACCACGTAAACAGCTCCTGCACACAAAGAACAAATACTTGCAACCCGACGTAAGAGAGGGGTTGTCAATCCCTCACGGGTAAAAGGATAGGTAAAATTGTAGTATATTGGATAAATAGATCTCCCGGGAACACGAGATAAAATAAATAAGTAAAAATTGCAGCAAGGTATTTTTGTATTTTTGGATTAAAAGATCTGAAAATAAAAGCAAATAAAAATAGTTCGCGAAGGCAAACAATTTAAAGAAGAGACCCGGGGGCCGTAGGTTTCACTAGTGGCTTCTCTCGAGAAAAATAGCAAACGGTGGGTAAACAAATTACTGTTGGGCAATTGATAGAACTTCAAATAATCATGATGATATCCAGGCAATGATCATTATATAGGCATCACGTCCAAGATTAGTAGATCGACTCCTACCTGCATCTACTACTATTACTCCACACATCGACCGCTATCCAGCATGCATCTAGTGTATTAAGTTCATGGAAAACGGAGTAATGCAATAAGAACGATGACATGATGTAGACAAGATCTATTTATGTAGAAATAGACCCCATCTTGTTTTCCTTAATAGCAACGATACATACGTGTCGTTTCCCCTTCTGTCACTGGGATCAAGCACCGTAAGATCGAAACCATCACAAAGCATCTCTTCCCATTGCAAGATAAATAGATCAAGTTGGCCAAACAAAACCCAAATATCGGAGAAGAAATACGAGGCTATAAGCAATCATGCATATAAGAGATCAAAGAAGACTCAAATAACTTTCATGGATAAAAACATAGATCTGATCATAAACTCAAAGTTCATCGGATCCCAACAAACACACCGCAAAAAGAGTTACATCAAATAGATCTCCAAGAGACCATTGTATTGAGAATCAAACGAGAGAGAGAAAGCCATCTAGCTACTAACTACAGACCCGTAGGTCTACAATGAACTACTCACGCATCATCGGAGAGGCACCAATGAGGATGATGAACCCCTCTATGATGGTGTCTAGATTGGATCTAGTGTTTCTGGAACTTGCGGCGGCTAGAATTGATTTTCGTCGACTCCCCTAGGGTTTCTGGAATATTGGGGTATTTATAGAGCAAAGAGGCGGTGCGGGAGGACTCCGAGATGGGCACAACCCACCAGGGTGCGCCTGGGGGCCCAGGCACGCCCTGGTTGTAACACCCCCAGTGGTTAACTACAGTAATCCCATTTTGATTATGCCACGTCAGCATGATTAACAGTGCATGATCATCATTTGCATCATATTGTATTTCAACTCCCAAGTGAAATTCAAATTTAAATGAAAGTGAAAAATAAAAGTTGCTCAAATCAGAAACTAAATTGTTCATATTATGGCAAATAATTCAGAGGCAATACTAAAATTGTAACCAACAAATAATAAAATAATTAGGTGGCTCTAACATAATTAAAACAGTGAGGATAAATGCATTTTAATTATTATAAAAATTGTGGGAGCTCCTATTTTTCTCCAAACTAATTTTTGGTGGTGGTAGATAATACCTATTATCTGTTGGAGTAGTCCCTGTGTTTTGCAAAATTCAAAATGTGGCTTAACTATTTACTAAACTGAGAAAAGGAAATAGATCATAAAGAAAAAGACAAAGAAAGGGAAAAAAGAACAGAAAACAAAAAAAAGAAAAAAAAAAGGGAGAAGAAACCCCCCCCCCTCTGGCCCAACTGGGCGAAGCCAGTCGGCCCAACCACTGCTGCCCCTGGCCTATTAGGCCACCCACACCCGAACCCTAACACTGAACCCACCCCGCCCCCCACTCGCTCTGTCCTTTCCCCCCCATCTGGATCGGGATCCCCCGATCCCGTCGCCGACGCCGCTCGTTCCCCCCCCCCCCCCCCCCCCCGCGAACGCGCCTGCCCGCGCTTACCCGCCGCCTGCCTCCTCCCGCCGTCGTCTCGGCCTCCACCCCGAGCCCTCCTCGCCATCGACGCCCGGCGCCCCGAGCCCCGGTCGCTCGCTTGGCCCCGCGCCCCTCGACGCCGACGCGCCGCTCGACCCCGTCGCCGTTCCCCCCGAGCTCGAACCACCCCACCCCCCCCCGCTGTTGGCCTACGAACCCCCGGTGAGGACCCCCGCCGCTGCTCTCCTGCCGCGGCTGCTGCTCGAGCTGTTGTCCGCTGCCGTCGCGGTAGGCCTCGCCTCCTCCCCTGCTCACCGCGCCGACCACCCGTGGCGCCCCCGCCTCGCCTCCGCGCGCCGCCGCCCGCTGCCGCTCCGTCCACCGGCGCCCGCGCCCACCTCGCGTCGCCCGCACGCGCGCCGACACCCGCGCCTGCCCGTGGCCCCCTGTGCCACAGACAGGTGGGCCAAACCCCCAGAGACACTGACAACGGGCCCGCCCTAACGTTTGAAATAAATAAAAATAATAAATACAAATAAATAGATATTTAATTATAGTAATTATTCTGTTTAATTAAGGTAATTAATTAATTGGTAATTAATTAATAGACTATTGTTTAGTTAACTTAACCCTATAACTGTGACGTCAGCATGATGTCATGCTGACATCAGCGAGCACTATTCTGGATAATGTTAGATTTAAATAATTAATTAAAATTCAGAAAACTAATAAAAACTTAGAAAATCGTATTAATAATCCGTAACCCGGATCGAAATACTTTCACATGAAAGTTGCTCAGAATTTCGAGAAGAATCCGAGTACGCGGTCGTTCGCCGTCAAACGTCCCTAACTATCCGAACTGCAACCGTTCCCCTCTTATCCTCTGTCCGATAATTCCAAAGACCCGGGAAATATGTCAGATATTCTCCCGCTCGTCTGTTACGTGTGATGCTGCGGTCGACTACCCTAGCACCGTGTATCGTATTTGTCATGTCATGTTTGCTATTATTTATACTGTTTCCTCCCCCTCTTCTCTCTCGATAGCCCCGACCCCGACGTCGTCCCCGAGACCGACGCAGCTCCGGATCCCGAAGACACATAGACGACTGCCCTTGCCGCGAGCAACCAGGCAAGCCCCCCCCCTTTGAGCATACCGATATCGCCATTCTATTTCTCATGCTTGATTAGAATTGCTGCTGCTGTGCTGCTTTACCTATTCTGATGCATGCCTGTTCATTGTAACCTCTGTTGATAATTACACTATCCTAAACTGTTTAGTCTAGGCTGGGTAGAGACCTATCAGTGACCCCACTATCCCGACTGCCGCGCTGGATCGTCAGAGACCCGATCAATGGGATGAAGACCAGGACCCGACACGCACATCACCCCCCTTAGTTGTAACGACACTGCAGCGTTACTATCGAGTGTCGAGGGTGAAACCTCATGTAGCACTTGAGCTTCTGATGTTAACTCTGTAGAGTAGTTATTCGGTCGTGGTCATCGAGGGTGATTCCTCCTTCACCGCTTCCGATAACGACGCTGTCGTACACACACCTCAAGTGTGGACCCAGTGAGGGTGATTCCTCCATTCACCTTGACGGATACATCGAGTGGGAATTCAATGAGGGTGATACCTGGATTCCCTGATGTTATGGACACACGGATACTGGACTTTACAATGTTTTGGAAGGGGGTCGACCCTGAGGGGTACCCGCGTGTGATGTGAAGGCGGTTGCCAGTGTGTGGCCCGAGAGTGGTGAATACGAGGCGCGGCCGGGCATTTAACCCTTGCTGCAAGTCTCGAGACGGGGCGACGGGGTCACATCTTTCGTGGTCTTGCCGTTTCCGCAAGCCCAGTCCATTACGATTTGGATATTTGATCCGAGCAGGCCTCTGGTCTGATAGCACTAACCATCACGTGGGCATAGTATGGGCGTTCTGCATCGTAGCAAAGCCGAAGCTCTGTCAGACGTCTAGTTCAGCCTTGCGGCGGACGGACCGGCGCCCCCTGGTGCTGGTTCCCCTGCACGCAACGACTCGGAGGGACAGGGCGATGGCCCAAGACCTCTGGCGCTTGGATGTAGGAGACGAGGACTCCTGCTGAGCTGTGGTAGGGTTGCGATGTGTCGTTTGCCGAGGCCGGGCAGACCAGGAAAGTGTGTCCGCGGGAAGTTAATCGAGCGTGTTGGGTAAGTTGGTGCACCCTGCAGGGAAGAACATTTCTATCGATAGCCCGTCCTACGGTAAAGGACACCGGAGTTGTATCCGCATCGATACAACTAGAACTGGTACCTGTGATGAGACCGGATATATGGCTCTGGGTTGCTTCTGCAGGGAGTCGGAAGGGATCTCAGGACGAGGTTGATGACTTATGGCTCGGGATTGCTTTCTCGCAGGGAGTGAGAAAGGATCTCTGGATGAGGTTGATATTATTACTGCTACATTATATGGTATTGTTTACTCTCTCTACTGCTGCAAGACCGCTGAAGATGCTAGTCTTCGATAGGACTAGGCCTTCTCTCTATTCTGGCATTTCTGCAGCCCAGTCCACATATACAGCCTCCCCTTGATAATGTTGCATAGTAGTGTAGATCCTTGCTTGCTGAGTACTTCTGAGTACTCACGGTTGCTTTGTTTTCCTTTTTCTCCCATATCAGTTTGACGTGACCAGAGGACGGAGCCCCCTGAGACAGATGCCCGACGATCGCTACTACTACTACCCAGAGGATGGATACTATACGGTTGACTGACGACCAGGAGTAGGATCGGAGGGTCCAGGCAGGAGGCCTTCGCCTTTCGATCGTAGTGTTTTATTTTGCCCCGCCTTTCTAAAGGCCTTTCTGTTTCTATTTCATATCTGTACTCAGATATCTGATGCTTCCGCTGACGCTTGTTCGCAAGCTTATGTATTCGAGCCCTCGAGGCCCCTGCTTGTAATATAAGCTGTATGACTTTATTTATGTTTTAGAGTTGTGTTGTGATATCTTCCCGTGAGTCCTTAGGCTTGATTGTGTGCATTTGCGTGTATGATTAGTGCACGATCGGGCGGGGGGTCACAAGTTGGTATCAGAGGACTGACTGTAGGAGCCCCCTTTCCAACTCCTTGGCCGAAGTTGAGTCTAGTAACCGAAAAATGTTTTACTAACTTGGTGTGTGGCTTAAGGGCCCACGTCGCCAATTGGGAGGTATTAGTATCTTTTTCCTCCTCTTTACTCTGGGACTCTGACCTCTCTTCCTTTCGGGTTAACTAAAGTTTACTAACGCCGACACTTAGGTCTCGTAATTCTCGTCCACCCGGAGAGCTGGATATATGTGTGCATTTCCCTGACATTGATCTGATTAGTCTGATAATCATTTTCCTTTCCATGTTTTGTTTAACTTTCTCTCCGAGATCGGTTATAACTTCTCCTTGTCATTTGACAATCATGAGTTCCTCTGTTTCAGATGGATCGTTTGTTTCCACCACACCCTGCGACGCAGCTACCAGCTGTTCGAGCAGGGATACATCCAGAGTACATTCTTTATCCACTGGGGCAGATGTCAATCGTTACAATCCCCAGTACTTTCTCCTCCAGATACCCGCAAAGACTTTGTGATTTATTGTGATGCATCCCGTGAGGATTAGGCTGTGTCCTAATGCAAGAGCGTAAAGTGATTGCTTATGGCTCTCGTCAGTTGCGCCCACATGAAGAGAATATCCGGTACATGATCTAGAACTAGCTGCTGTGATCTATGCATTGCAGTTGTGGCGACATTACCTTCTCGTAATCGTTGCGAGATCTACACAGGATCATAAAGTCTGAAGTACTTGTTCACTCAACCATCTCTAAACCTCCGTCAGCAAAGATGGATGGAGGCCATTGCGGACTATGATTTGGGTATTCCTATACCCCTGGCAAGGCTAACGTGATGGCTGATGCCTTAAGCCGCAAGTCCTATTGCGACAACTCATGGTTAGGCGAGCTCAACCTCGTCTTTTTGAAGAACTACGCAAGCTAAATCTGTGTATTGTTCCACAGGTTCTCTTAATAACCTTGTGATACAACCAGATCTTGAGAAAGCTGTAAGAATGCGCAAGCTAAAGATGTGAAGTTGATCTGATGAAGAAGGTCTTCACCTTGAAAAGTACAGGGATTTCTCGCTGTCTGAAGATGGAACCTTGTATTTCAGAAACCGCATTGTGGTACCTCGCTTGAGCTTATGACTGACAAAGTCATGAAGGAGGCACATGATACCCCGCTGTCTATTCATCCGGGTAGCCACCAAGATGTATCGTGATCTCCGTCAAAGGTACTGGTGGTCTAAAATGAAGCAGGATATGCTCGATATGTTGTAAATGTATGTGTGCATCGCGTTAAAGCAGAACATCAGAAACCTGCTGGAATTCTGCAACCACTTCCTATTCCTCTATGGAAATGGGATAAGGTTCAGATGGATTTCGTTACAGGACTTCCCAGGTCACAGAGGGTCACGATGCTATTCTTGTCGTCGTTGACCACTCTCTAAAGTTGCACATTTTCTGCCCGTCAGGAAACTATCACTGCTAGTCAGTTAGGAGATTGTATATCTCCAGAATTGTTTCACTCCACGGTATTCCGAAGAGAGGATCAGTTCGGACCGTGGCGTCTTTTCACTTCCAAGTTCTGGGAAAGTTTCCAAACAGCTATGGGAACTCATATTACCCCTGGAGTTCAGCTTATCACCCCAATCCCAAGGCCAAGTCGAACGAGTCAAAAGTGCTTGAGACATGCTCGGGCTTGTGTATTTCTTTGGCAAGAAGTGGGAAGAATCTTCGTTATATGCGAGTTCTCTTATAACAACAGCTATCAAGCCAGTTGTTAAAATGGCTCCCTTCGAAGTACTCTATGGACGTAAGTGTCGAACCCTCTGAATTGGTCAGAAACTGGGGAACGACGCTCGTGGGTCCGGATATTATTCAACACGCCGAAGAACAAGTTCGTATGTCGGGAAAACTCAAGGCGGCTCAGGACCGCCAGAAGAGCAACTATGATCGCAAACGATGGGGTTTGACTTATCAACCTGGTGATCAAGCTTATCTGCGTGTCACTCCTAGAAAGGCACTCACCGTTTTGGAATCAAGGGCAAGTAGCTCCGCGCTACATTGGTCCTTTCCGCATTATTGCTAGACGTGGTCAAGTGGCATATAAATTGGAATTGCCGCCGCAATTTCTCATATCCACGACGTCTTTCCATGTGTCGCAGCTTCGTCAATGCTTCAAGGAATTCCGCACCGAGCTGTGGATCACGAGGTGCTCGAATTGCAAGATGACATATCTATAAGGAGCATCCGATCCGCATTCTCGATCAAGGAACGTCGGACCCGTCAGAAGGTTACCAAGTTCTCTCAAGTGCAGTGGTCAAATCATACTGAAGATGAAGCCACTTGGGAACGCGAGGATAATTCGTGCGGAATACCCCGAACTTTTTCTTCTACTTCTTAATTCTCGGGACGAGAATTCTTGTAGTAGAGAAGATTTGTAACACCCCCAGTGGTTAACTACAGTAATCCCATTTTGATTATGCCACGTCAGCATGATTAACAGTGCATGATCATCATTTGCATCTATTGTATTTCAACTCCCAAGTCAAATTCAAATTTAAATGAAAGTGGAAAAATAAAAGTTGCTCAAATCAGAAACTAATTGTTCATATTATGGCAAATAATTCAGAGGCAATATAAAATTGTAACCAACAAAAATAAAATAATTAGGTGGCTCTAACATAATTAAAACAGTGAGGTAAATGCATTTTAATTATTATAAAAATTGTGGGAGCTCCTATTTTTCTCCAAACTAATTTTGGTGGTGGTAGATAATACCTATTATCTGTTGGAGTAGTCCTGTGTTTTGCAAAATTCAAAATGTGGCTTAACTATTTACTAACTGAGAAAAGGAAAAGATAAAGAAAAAAGACAAAGAAAAGGGAAAACAGAACAGAAAACAAAAAAAAGAAAAAAAAAGGGAGAAAACCCCCCCCCCTCTGGCCCAACTGGGCCGAAGCCCAGTCGGCCAACCCACCTGCTGCCCCCCTGGCCTATTAGGCCACCCCCACACCGAACCCTAACCCACTCGACCCCCCCCACTCGCTCTGTCCTTCCCCCCCCCCCATCTGGATCGGGATCCCCGATCCGTCGCCGAGCCGCTCGCATTCCCCCCCCCCCCCCGCCGACGACCGCGGCTTGCCCCGCCGGCCTACCCTCACCGCCGTCGTCTCCGGCTCCACCCCGAGCCCCTCCTCGCCATCGACGCCCGGCGCCGAGCCCGCTGCGTCGCTCGGCCCGCGCCTCGACGCCGACGCCGCGCCTCGACCCCGTCGCGTTCCCCTCGAGCTGAACCACCCCCCCCCCCCCGCTGCCTTGGCTCGAACCCCGGTGAGGACCCCCGCCGCTGCTCTCCTGCCGCGGCTGCTGCTCGAGCTGTTGTTCCGCTGCCGTCGCGCAGCCTGCCTCCTCCCCTGCTCACCGCGCCGACCCCTGGCGCCCCGCCTGCCTCCGCGCGCCCGCGCGCGCCGGCCGCCGCCCGCTGCCCCTCCGGCCACCGCGCGCCCTCGCCCGCACCTGAGCCGGCCCGGGCTTGGCCTGGCGCGCACCCGCGCTGCCTCGCCTGCGCCCCACGCGCGCCCACCCGCGCCCCGCCCGTGGCCCCCTGTGCCACAGACAGGTGGGGCCAAACCCCCAGAGACACTGACAAACGGGCCCCGCCCTAAAACGTTTTAGAAATAAATAAAAATAATAAATACAAATAAATAGATATTTAATTAATTAGTTAATTAATTCTGTTTAATTAAGGTAATTAATTAATTAGGTAATTAATTAATTAGACTAATTGTTTAGTTAACTTAACCCTAATAACTGCTGACGTCAGCATGATGTCATGCTGACATCAGCGAGCACTATTCTGGATAATGTTAGATTTAAATAATTAATTAAAATTCAGAAAACTAATAAAAACTTTAGAAAATCGTATTAAATAATCCGTAACCCGGATCGAAATACTTTCTACATGAAATTTGCTCAGAATTTCGAGACGAATCCGAGTACGCGGTCCGTTCGTCCGTCACACGTCCCTAACTATCCGAACTTGCAACCGTTCCCCTCTTATCCTCTGTCCGATAATTCCAAAGACCCGGGAAATATCGTCAGATATTCTCCCGCTCCGTCTGTTACGTGTGATGCTGCGTTCGACTACCCCTAGCACCGTGTATCGTATTTGTCATGCTCATGTTTGCTATATATTTATACTGTTTCCTCCCCCTCTTCTCTCTCGATAGCCCCCGACCCCGACGTCGTCCCCGAGACCGACGCAGCTCCGGATCCCGAAGACACCATAGACGACCTTGCCCTTGCCGCCGAGCAACCAGGCAAGCCCCCCCCCCTTTGAGCATACCGATATCGCCCATTCTATTTCTCATGCTTGCATTAGAATTGCTGCTGCTGCTGCTGCTTTACCTATTCTGATGCATAGCCTGTTCATTGTAACCTACTGTTGATAATTACCTACATATCCTAAACTGTTTAGTCTAGGCTGGGTAGAGACCTATCAGTGACCCCACTTATCCCGACTGCCGCGCTGGATCGTCAGAAGACCCGATCAATGGGATTGAAGACCAGGACCCGACACCGCACATCACCCCCCTTAGTTGTAACGACACTGCAGCGTTACTATCGAGTGTCGAGGGTGAAACCTCATGTAGCACTTCTGATGTTAACTCTGTAGAGTAGTTATTCGGTCGTGGTCATCGAGGGTGATTCCTCCTTCACCGCTTCCGATAACGACGCTGTCGTACAACACCTCAAGTGTGGACCCAGTGAGGGTGATTCCTCCTAGTTCACCTTGACGGATACATCGAGTGGGAATTCAATGAGGGTGATACCTCGGATTCCCTGATGTTATGGACACACGGATACTTGGACTTTACAATGTTACTTGGAAAGGTGGGTCGACCCTGAGGGGTACCCGCGTGTGATGTGAAGGCGGGTTGCCAGTGTGGTGCCCGAGTGGTGAATACGAGGCGCGGCCGGGCATTCTTAACCCTTGCTGCAAGTCCTCGAGACGGGGCGACGGGGTCACATCTTTCGTGAGTCTCTGCTCGTTTCCGCAAGCCCTAGTCCATTAACGATTTGGATATTTGATCCGAGCAGGCCTCTGGTCTGATAGCACTAACCATCACGTGGGCATAGTATGGGCGTTCTGCATCGTAGCATCAGCCGAAAGCTCTGTCAGACGTCTAGTTCAGCCTTGCGGCCGGGACGGACCGGCGCCCCCCTGGTGCCTGGCTTCCCCCTGCACGCAACGACTCGGAGTGCACAGGGCGATGGCCCAAGACCTCTGAGCGCTTAGGATGTAGACCGACGAGGACCTCTCTGCTGAGCTGTAGGTAGGGTTGCGATGTGTCGTTTAGCCGAGGCCGGGCATGACCCAGGAAAGTGTGTCCGGCCGAAGTTAATCGAGCGTGTTGGGTAAGTTGGTGCACCCCTGCAGGGAAGAACATTTCTATCGATAGCCGGTCCTACGGTAAAGGACACTCGGAGTTGTATCCCGATCGATACAACTAGAACTGGATACCTGTGATGAGACCTGGATACTATGGCTCTGGGATTGCTTCTCGCAGGGAGTCGAGAAGGGATCTCAGGACGAGGTTGATGACTTTATGGCTCTGGGATTGCTTTCTCGCAGGGAGTCGAGAAAGGATCTCTGGATGAGGTTGATATTATTACTGCTACATTATATGGTATTGTTCTACTCTCTTCTACTGCTGCAAGACCGCTGAAGATGCTAGTCTTCGATAGGACTAGGCCTTCTCTCTATTCTGGCATTTCTGCAGCCCAGTCCACATATACAGCCTCCCCTTGATAATGTTGCATATGTAGTGTAGACCCTTGCTTGCTGAGTACTTCTGAGTACTCACGGTTGCTTTGTTTTCCTTTTTCTCCCCATATCAGTTTGACGTGACCAGAGGACGGAGCCCCCTGAGACAGATGCCCCGACGATCGCTACTACTACTACCCAGAGGATGGATACTACTACGAGTTGACTGACGACCAGGAGTAGGATCGGAGGGTCCCAGGCAGGAGGCCTTCGCCTTTCGATCGTAGTGTTTTATTTTGCCCCGCCTTTCTAAAGGCCTTTCTGTTTCTATTTCATATCTGTACTCAGATATCTGATGCTTCCGCTGACGCTTGTTCGCAAGCTTATGTATTCGAGCCCTCGAGGCCCCTGGCTTGTAATATAAAGCTTGTATGACTTTATTTATGTTTTAGAGTTGTGTTGTGATATCTTCCCGTGAGTCCTTAGGCTTGATCGTGTGCATTTGCGTGTATGATTAGTGCACGATCGGGCCGGGGGCGTCACAAGTTGGTATCAGAGCCGACTGACTGTAGGAGCCCCCCTTTCCAACTCCTTGGCCGAAGTTGAGTCTAGTAACCGAAAACTGTTTTACTAACTTGGCTGTGTGGCTTACGGGCCCACGTCGCCAATTGGGAGGTATTAGTATCTTTTATTCCTCATCTTTACTCTGGGACTCTGACCTCTCTTCCTTTCGGGTTAACTAAAGTTTACTAACGCCGACACTTAGGATCTCGTAATTCTCGTCCACCCGGAGAGCTGGATATATGTGTGATTTCCCTGACATTGATCTGATTAGTCTGATAATCATTTTCCTTTCCATTGTTTTGTTTAACTTTTCTCTCCGAGATCGGTTATACTTCTCCTTGTCATTTGACAATCATGAGTTTCCTCTGTTTCAGATGGATCGTTTGTTTCCACCACACCCTGCGACGCAGCTACCAGCTGTTCGAGCAGGGATACATCCAGAGTACATTCTTTATCCACTGGGGCAGATGTCAATCCGTTACAATGCCCCAGTACTTTCTCCTCCAGATACCCGCAAAGACTTTGTGATTTATTGTGATGCATCCCGTGAAGGATTAGGCTGTGTCCTAATGCAAGAGCGTAAAGTGATTGCTTATGGCTCTCGTCAGTTGCGCCCACATGAAGAGAACTATCCGGTACATGATCTAGAACTAGCTGCTGTGATCTATGCATTGCAGTTGTGGCGACATTACCTTCTCGGTAATCGTTGCGAGATCTACACGGATCATAAAAGTCTGAAGTACTTGTTCACTCAACCATCTCTAAACCTCCGTCAGCAAAGATGGATGGAGGCCATTGCGGACTATGATTTGGGTATTTCCTATACCCCTGGCAAGGCTAACGTGATGGCTGATGCCTTAAGCCGCAAGTCCTATTGCGACAACCTCATGGTTAGGCGAGCTCAACCTCGTCTTTTTGAAGAACTACGCAAGCTAAATCTGTGTATTGTTCCACAGGGTTCTCTTAATAACCTTGTGATACAACCAGATCTTGAGAAAGCTGTTAAGAATGCGCAAGCTAAAGATGCTGAAGTTGATCTGATGAAGAAGAGTCTTCACCTTGAAAAGTACAGGGATTTCTCGCTGTCTGAAGATGGAACCTTGTATTTCAGAAACCGCATTGTGGTACCTCGCTTTGAGCTTATGACTGACAAAGTCATGAAGGAGGCACATGATACCCCGCTGTCTATTCATCCGGGTAGCACCAAGATGTATCGTGATCTCCGTCAAAGGTACTGGTGGTCTAAAATGAAGCAGGATATTGCTCGATATGTTGCTAAATGTGATGTGTGTCATCGCGTTAAAGCAGAACATCAGAAACCTGCTGGAATTCTGCAACCACTTCCTATTCCTCTATGGAAATGGGATAAGGTTCAGATGGATTTCGTTACAGGACTTCCCAGGTCACAGAAGGGTCACGATGCTATTCTTGTCGTCGTTGACCAACTCTCTAAAGTTGCACATTTTCTGCCCGTCAAGGAAACTATCACTGCTAGTCAGTTAGCAGAATTGTATATCTCCAGAATTGTTTCACTCCACGGTATTCCGAAGGAGATCAGTTCGGACCGTGGCAGTCTTTTCACTTCCAAGTTCTGGGAAAGTTTCCAAACAGCTATGGGAACTCATATTACCTGGAGTTCAGCTTATCACCCCCAATCCCAAGGCCAAGTCGAACGAGTCAATCAAGTGCTTGAAGACATGCTTCGGGCTTGTGTTATTTCTTTTGGCAAGAAGTGGGAAGAATCTCTTCCGTATGCCGAGTTCTCTTATAACAACAGCTATCAAGCCAGTTTAAAAATGGCTCCCTTCGAAGTACTCTATGGACGTAAGTGTCGAACCCCTCTGAATTGGTCAGAAACTGGGGAACGACCGCTCGTGGGTCCGGATATTATTCAACACGCCGAAGAACAAGTTCGTATTGTCCGGGAAAATCTCAAGGCGGCTCAGGACCGCCAGAAGAGCAACTATGATCGCAAACGATGGGGTTTGACTTATCAACCTGGTGATCAAGCTTATCTGCGTGTCACTCCTATGAAAGGCACTCACCGTTTTGGAATCAAGGGCAAGCTAGCTCCGCGCTACATTGGTCCTTTCCGCATTATTGCTAGACGTGGTCAAGTGGCATATAAATTGGAATTGCCGCCGCAATTCTCTCATATCCACGACGTCTTCCACGTGTCGCAGCTTCGTCAATGCTTCAAGGAATCTCCGCACCGAGCTGTGGATCACGAGGTGCTCGAATTGCAAGATGACATATCTTATAAGGAGCATCCGATCCGCATTCTCGATCAAGCTGAACGTCGGACCCGTCAGAAGGTTACCAAGTTCCTCAAAGTGCAGTGGTCAAATCATACTGAAGATGAAGCCACTTGGGAACGCGAGGATAATCTTCGTGCGGAATACCCCGAACTTTTTCCTTCTACTTCTTAATTCTCGGGACGAGAATTCTTGTTAGTAGAGAAGATTTGTAACACCCCCAGTGGTTAACTACAGTAATCCCATTTTGATTATGCCACGTCAGCATGATTAACAGTGCATGATCATCATTTGCATCATATTGTATTTCAACTCCCAAGTCAAATTCAAATTTAAATGAAAGTGAAAAATAAAAGTTGCTCAAATCAGAAACTAAATTGTTCATATTATGGCAAATAATTCAGAGGCAATAGTAAAATTGTAACCAACAAATAATAAAATAATTAGGTGGCTCTAACATAATTAAAACAGTGAGGATAAATGCATTTTAATTATTATAAAAATTGTGGGAGCTCCTATTTTTCTCCAAACTAATTTTTGGTGGTGGTAGATAATACCTATTATCTGTTGGAGTAGTCCCTGTGTTTTGCAAAATTCAAAATGTGGCTTAACTATTTACTAAACTGAGAAAAGGAAGTCTGCGGGATTGACTTCTCTGATACTCACGTTGCTTTGTTTCCTTTTTCTCCCATATCAGTTTGACGTGACCAGAGGACGGAGCCCCCTGAGACAGATCCCCGACGATCGCTACTACTACTACCCAGAGGATGGATACTACTACGAGTTGACTGACGACCAGGAGTAGGATCGGGGTCCCGGCAGGAGGCCTTCGCCTTTCGATCGTAGTGTTTTATTTTGCCCCGCTTTCTAAAGGCCTTCTTGTTTCTATTTCATATCTGTACTCAGATATCTGATGCTTCCGCTGACGCTTGTTCGCAAGCTTATGTATTCGAGCCCTCGAGGCCCTGGCTTGTAATATAAAGCTTGTATGACTTTATTTATGTTTTAGAGTTGTGTTGTGATATCTTCCCGTGAGTCCTTAGGCTTGATCGTGTGCATTTGCGTGTATGATTAGTGCACGATCGGCCGGGGCGTCACAAGTTGGTATCAGAGCCGACTGACTGTGAGCCCCCTTTCCAACCTCTTGGCCGAAGTTGAGTCTAGTAACCGAAAACTGTTTTACTAACTTGGCTGTGGGCTTACGGGCCCACGTCGCCAATTGGGAGGTATTAGTATCTTTTTCCTCATCTTTACTCTGGGACTCTGACCTCTCTCTCCTTTCGGGTTAACTAAAGTTTACTAACGCCGACACTTAGGATCTCGTAATTCTCGTCCACCCGAGAGCTGGATATATGTGTGATTTCCCTGACATTGATCTGATTAGTCTGATAATCATTTTCCTTTCCATTGTTTTGTTTAACTTTTCTCTCCGAGATCGTTTTATACTTCTCCTTGTCTTTGACAATCATGAGTTTCCTCTGTTTCAGTAGGATCGTTTGTTTCCACCAACAACCTGACCCCCGCCGCTGCTCTCCTGCCGCGGCTGCTGCTCGAGCTGTTGCTCCGCTGCCGTCGCGCAGGCCTCGCCTCCTCCCCTGCTCACCGCGCCGACCACCCGTGGCCGCCCCCGCCTCGCCTCCGCGCGCCCTGCGCCGCGCGCCGCCGCCCGCTGCCCCTCCGGCCACCGCGCGCCTCGCCCGCACCTGGCCGCGCCCGGGCTTGCCCTGGCCGCGCACCCGCGCCCGCCTCGCCGTGCGCCCGCACGCGCGCCGCACCCGCGCCCGCCCGTGGCCCCCTGTGCCACAGACAGGTGGGGCCAAACCCCCAGAGACACTGACAAACGGGCCCCGCCCTAAAACGTTTTAGAAATAAATAAAAATAATAAATACAAATAAATAGATATTTAATTAATTAGTTAATTAATTCTGTTTAATTAAGGTAATTAATTAATTAGACTAATTGTTTAGTTAACTTAACCCTAATAACTGCTGACGTCAGCATGATGTCATGCTGACATCAGCGAGCACTATTCTGGATAATGTTAGATTTAAATAATTAATTAAAATTCAGAAAACTAATAAAAACTTTAGAAAATCGTATTAAATAATCCGTAACCCGGATCGAAATACTTTCTACATGAAAGTTGCTCAGAATTTCGAGACGAATCCGAGTACGCGGTCCGTTCGTCCATCACAAGTCCCTAACTATCCGAACTTGCAACCGTTCCCCTCTTATCCTCTGTCCGATAATTCCAAAGACCCGGGAAATATCGTCAGATATTCTCCCGCTCCGTCTGTTACGTGTGATGCTGCGTTAGACTACCCCTAGCACCGTGTATCGTATTTGTCATGCTCATGTTTGCTATATATTTATACTGTTTCCTCCCCCTCTTCTCTCTCGATAGCCCCCGACCCCGACGTCGTCCCCGAGACCGACGCAGCTCTGGATCCCGAAGACACCATAGACGACCTTGCCCTTGCCGCCGAGCAACCAGGCAAGCCCCCCCCTTTGAGCATACCGATATCGCCCATTCTATTTCTCATGCTTGCATTAGAATTGCTGCTGCTTTACCTATTCTGATGCATAGCCTGTTCATTGTAACCTGCTGTTGATAATTACCTACATATCCTAAACTGTTTAGTCTAGGCTGGGTAGAGACCTATCAGTGACCCCACTTATCCCGACTGCCGCGCTGGATCGTCAGAAGACCCGATCAATGGGATTGAAGACCAGGACCCGACACCGCACATCACCCCCCTTAGTTGTAACGACACTGCAGCGTTACTATCGAGTGTCGAGGGTGAAACCTCATGTAGCACTTCTGATGTTAACTCTGTAGAGTAGTTATTCGGTCGTGGTCATCGAGGGTGATTCCTCCTTCACCGCTTCCGATAACGACGCTGTCGTACAACACCTCAAGTGTGGACCCAGTGAGGGTGATTCCTCCTAGTTCACCTTGACGGATACATCGAGTGGGAATTCAATGAGGGTGATACCTCGGATTCCCTGATGTTATGGACACACGGATACTTGGACTTTACAATGTTACTTGGAAAGGTGGGTCGACCCTGAGGGGTACCCGCGTGTGATGTGAAGGCGGGTTGCCAGTGTGGTGCCCGAGTGGTGAATACGAGGCGCGGCCGGGCATTCTTAACCCTTGCTGCAAGTCCTCGAGACGGGGCGACGGGGTCACATCTTTCGTGAGTCTCTGCTCGTTTCCGCAAGCCCTAGTCCATTAACGATTTGGATATTTGATCCGAGCAGGCCTCTGGTCTGATAGCACTAACCATCACGTGGGCATAGTATGGGCGTTCTGCATCGTAGCATCAGCCGAAAGCTCTGTCAGACGTCTAGTTCAGCCTTGCGGCCGGGACGGACCGGCGCCCCCCTGGTGCCTGGCTTCCCCCTGCACGCAACGACTCGGAGTGCACAGGGCGATGGCCCAAGACCTCTGAGCGCTTAGGATGTAGACCGACGAGGACCTCTCTGCTGAGCTGTAGGTAGGGTTGCGATGTGTCGTTTAGCCGAGGCCGGGCATGACCCAGGAAAGTGTGTCCGGCCGAAGTTAATCGAGCGTGTTGGGTAAGTTGGTGCACCCCTGCAGGGAAGAACATTTCTATCGATAGCCGGTCCTACGGTAAAGGACACTCGGAGTTGTATCCCGATCGATACAACTAGAACTGGATACCTGTGATGAGACCTGGATACTATGGCTCTGGGATTGCTTCTCGCAGGGAGTCGAGAAGGGATCTCAGGACGAGGTTGATGACTTTATGGCTCTGGGATTGCTTTCTCGCAGGGAGTCGAGAAAGGATCTCTGGATGAGGTTGATATTATTACTGCTACATTATATGGTATTGTTCTACTCTCTTCTACTGCTGCAAGACCGCTGAAGATGCTAGTCTTCGATAGGACTAGGCCTTCTCTCTATTCTGGCATTTCTGCAGCCCAGTCCACATATACAGCCTCCCCTTGATAATGTTGCATATGTAGTGTAGACCCTTGCTTGCTGAGTACTTCTGAGTACTCACGGTTGCTTTGTTTTCCTTTTTCTCCCCATATCAGTTTGACGTGACCAGAGGACGGAGCCCCCTGAGACAGATGCCCCGACGATCGCTACTACTACTACCCAGAGGATGGATACTACTACGAGTTGACTGACGACCAGGAGTAGGATCGGAGGGTCCCAGGCAGGAGGCCTTCGCCTTTCGATCGTAGTGTTTTATTTTGCCCCGCCTTTCTAAAGGCCTTTCTGTTTCTATTTCATATCTGTACTCAGATATCTGATGCTTCCGCTGACGCTTGTTCGCAAGCTTATGTATTCGAGCCCTCGAGGCCCCTGGCTTGTAATATAAAGCTTGTATGACTTTATTTATGTTTTAGAGTTGTGTTGTGATATCTTCCCGTGAGTCCTTAGGCTTGATCGTGTGCATTTGCGTGTATGATTAGTGCACGATCGGGCCGGGGGCGTCACACTGGTGTCTTGTGCTCACCTTGGGCCCCCTCTTTGGTACTTCTTTGGCCCACTGGATGTCTTCTGGTCCAAAAAAAATCTCCAAAAAGTTTCGCTGCGTTTGGACTCCGTTTGGTATTGATTTCCTGCGAAGTAAAAAACAAGCAGAAAACAGCAACTGGCACTAGGCACTATGTCAATAGGTTAGTCCCAAAAAATGATATAAAGTTGATATAAAATGATTGTAAAACATCCAAAAATGATAATATAACAGCATGGAACAATAAAAAATTATAGATACGTTGGAGACGTATCAGCATCCCCAAGCTTAATTCCTGTTCGTCCTCGAGTAGGTAAATGATAAAAACTGAATTTTTGATGTGGAATGTTGCCTAACATGTTCATCACATATTCTTTTCTTTGTAGCATGCACATTTGGACTTTTATATGGTTCAAAGCAATAGTCTAGTTGTGACATGAGGACTTTAATACTCAAGCATATCAACAAGCAACCATGTCTTTCAAAATATCAACACTAAAGCAAGTTATCCCTAGCCCATTATGCTCAATCATTGATCCATTCATGAAACACACTCGAATATTAGCTACACCCAATGCTTAAGTACGATCATAGTGCTCGTTAGTTGGTGCTTTATAAGAGAAGATGGAGACTCAAGTAAAAAAATTGAAAAAAGTAAAAGAAAGGCCCTTCGCGGAGGGAAGTAGGGATTTGTAGAGGTGCCAGAGCTCAAAGCTTAAATTGAGAGATAATTTTTTTTGAGAGGCATACTTTTCCCACCAACTAAAATGACTTAGAGTTCCCAATACTTTCCTTGCTAGATATATCATAGGCGGTTCCCAAACAGAAATTAAAGTTTATTCCTTTTTCCACCATACTTTCACTTTCCATCGCTAACCGTATCCACGGGTGCCCTCCATACCAACACTTTCCAAGGAATTTATTATTTGACAACATAAAGTAAATTCATTTTTCATTTTGGGACTGGGCATCCCTAATACCTTTGCCGTACTCTTGTGCAATGATAAGTGAATAAATACTCATCGTGAGAATAACACATCTAGCAAGGAAAAATATCGGCCACCCCTCACTGCCTCGCGAGCGGTACGAGCACACAAAAGAGAAATTTATTTTGAAAATTAGAGATGGCACATACAAATTTGCTTAGAACGGCATGGAAATACCACATATAGGTAGGTATAGTGGACTCTTATGGCAAAACTGGTTTAAAGGATTTTGGATGCACAAGTAGTGATCATACTTAGTGCAAATGAAGGCTAGCAAAAAGATTGAGAAGCGTCCAACCAAGAAACGAAAAATCTCGTAAACAAGCATTAAGCATAATTAACACCGAATAATGCACCACAAGTAGGATATAATTTCATTGCATAACTTTTGACTTTCGTGCTTGCATAGGGAATCACAAACCTTAACACCAATATTCTTACTAAAGCATAATTACTCATCAACATGACTCACATATCACTATGATCATATCTCAAAACTATTAGTAAGAATCAAGTTTATTTTGTCCAATGATCTTCATGAAAGTTTTTATTATATCCTTCTTGGATATCTATCACTTTGGGACTAGTTTCATATGTTGCTTTTAATAAGCTCAAACAAATATAAGTGAATAACATGAGCATAATATTTCTTTCTCTCAAAATAATCTAAGTGAAGCAAGAGAGAATTTCTAAAAAAATTTTACTAACTCTCAAATAAATCTAAGTGAAGCATGAGAGCATTTCTTCAAAAATAACAAAGCACATCGTGCTCAAAAAGATATAAGTGAAGCACTAGAGCGATTCCATAGCTCATAAAAATTTAAGTGAAGCATAGGAGCAAGCATAGCATAATTTTTGGCTCTCCCAAAAAGGTGGGTCCAGCAAGGATTCAAGACTTGAAATAAAAAGAAAAACAAGCAAAGACTCATATCATACAAGACGCTCCAAGCAAAACTCATAATATGTGATGATTAAAATATAGTTCCAAGTAAAATACCGATGGTCGTTAGAAGAAAGAGGGGATGCCACTCGGGGGCATCCCCAAGCTTAGTTGCTTGATACTTCTTGAATATTATCTTTGGGTGCCTCAGGCATCCCCAATCTTAGCCTTTTGCTAATCCTTATTCCTTCATCCATCGTAATCTCACCCAAAACTTGAAAACTTCAATCACACAAAACTCAACAAAACCTTTGTGAGATCCGTTAGTATAAGAAAGCAAATCACTACTATAAGTGCTGTTGCAAACCCATTCATATTTTATTTTTGCATTATATATACTGTATTCCAACTTTTCTATGGCAAAAACTCTTCAAAGGAAACCATAGAATCATCAAAACAAGCACACAACGCAAAGAAAACAGAATCTGTCAAAAACAGAACAGTCTGTAGCAATCTGAAAACTTTGAATACTTATGTAACTCCAAAAATTCTGTAAAATTAGGAAAACATGAGCAATTTGTTTATTAATCTTCTGAAAAAATATTCAAATCAAAAGAGCTCTTCTGTTAAAAATAAGAATTGTTTTCCTGAGCGCAAAAGTTTGTGTTTTTCAGCAAGATCAAATCAACTATCACCCAAATCATCCCAAAGGCTTTGCTTGGCACAAACACTAATTTAAACCACAAAAACACATCTAACCAGAGGCATAATTGGTTATTTTATTGAAAACAGCAAGAAAACCAAAAAGTAAAAAGATACAAGTTGGGTTGCCTCCCAACGAGCGCTATCGTTTTACGCCCCTAGCTAGGCATAAAGCAAAGGATCTAAGTATTGTCATCTTTGTTCTTGTTTTCCTTGGAGGTGTTTTTCTCAGGAGGCTTTGCAAAAACAACATAAAACACATTATCCATGGAAACTTTAGCACTATCAAGTTGCTTATCATCATATCCCTTTTGATTTCCGGCAGCGATCCAAGAATAATGTTGATTAACATCATTAAAAGCTTGTTAGATAATATCTAAAACAGGGACTTGCTTTTTAAGATTCTCATCAAAGATTTGATTATCCCCAAGTAAATGTCTTAAAGCATAATCACTATTATAGAGAATTTCATCTATCATGGGTTTTTCACGATTCATACCATAAAAATCAAAGATTTCCCTAGCTTCTCGTATTATAAAGTCAAATTCATTCATAAGAACAAGAGTGGCCAACCTTTTAGCTTTAGGATTCTTTATAATGGGTAACTCATAAAACAAACTTTGCAAGGTAGGATGAGTACGGATAAATCTATTTTCAAGTTTCAGAACTAGCGCTGAAATAGCTTCCGCATAAGATTTAGTCCTTTTAAGTATAGGAGCATCATCAAGACTCAAATTTCCAACACAATTGAAAAATTCTTGGATATGTTCTTTTCCCATAACATTCCCCTGCCCCAAAACAAAAGTTTTGGCATCCAGATTACCCATACGCTCCACTTTAGGAGTTAGGCCATCATCTGTTTCTGCCATACCGAAATCACTCATGATTGCAAGCAAAAAGATAGATCTGACGAGAAAACGGCGAACGAAAAAGAGGGCAAATGAAACGGCAAATTTTTGTGAAGTGGGGGAGAGGAAAACGAGAGGCAAATGGCAAATAATGAAAATTGCAAGGAGATGAGATTTGTGATTAGGAACCTGGTTGATGTTGATGATGTCTCCCCGGCAACGGCGCCAGAAATTCCTTTTGATGTTTGCTTGAACTACGTCGGTATTTCCCCAAAGAGGAAGGGATGATGCAGCACAGCAATGGTAGGTATTTCCCTCAGTGATGAGACCAAGGTTATCGAACCAGTAGGAGAACCACGCAACACCACGTAAACAGCTCCTGCATACAAAGAACAAATACTTGCAACCCGACGTAAGAGAGGGGTTGTTAATCCCTCACGGGTAAAAGGATAGGTAAAATTGTAGTAGATTGGATAAATAGATCTCGCGGGAACGCGAGATAAAATAAATAAGTAAAAATTGCAGCAAGGTATTTTTGTATTTTTGGATTAATAGATCTGAAAATAAAAGCAAATAAAAATAGTTCGCGAAGGCAAACAATTTAAAGAAGAGACCCGGGGGCCATAGGTTTCACTAGTGGCTTCTCTCGAGAAAAATAGCAAATGGTGGGTAAACAAATTACTGTTGGGCAATTGATAGAACTTCAAATAATCATGATGATATCCAGGTAATGATCATTATACAGGCATCACGTCCAAGATTAGTAGACCGACTCCTGCCTGCATCTACTACTATTACTCCACACATCGACCGCTATCCAACATGCATCTAGTGTATTAAGTTCATGGAAAAACGGAGTAATGCAATAAGAACGATGACATGATGTAGACAAGATCTATTTATGTAGAAATAGACCCCATCTTGTTTTCCTTAATAGCAACGATACATACGTGTCATTTCCCCTTCTGTCACTGGGATCAAGCACCGTAAGATTGAACCCATCACAAAGCACCTCTTCCCATTGCAAGATAAATAGATCAAGTTGGCCAAACAAAACCCAAATATCAGAGAAGAAATACGAGGCTATAAGCAATCATGCATATAAGAGATCAAAGAAGACTCAAATAACTTTCATGGATAAAAACATAGATCTGATCATGAACTCAAAGTTCATCGGATCCCAACAAACACACCGTAAAAAGGGTTACATCAAATAGATCTCCAAGAGACCATTGTATTGAGAATCAAATGAGAGAGAGAAAGCCATCTAGCTACTAACTACGGACCCGTAGGTCTACAATGAACTACTCACGCATCATCGGAGAGGCACCAATGAGGATGATGAACCCCTCCGTGATGGTGTCTAGATTGGATCTGGTGTTTCTGGAACTTGCGACGGTTGGAATTGATTTTCGTCGACTCCCCTAGGGTTTCTGGAATATTGGGGTATTTATAGAGCAAATAGGTGGTGCGGGAGGTCTCCGAGATAGGCACAACCCACCAGGGCGCGCCTGGGGGCCCAGGCGCGCCCTGGTGTCTTGTGCTCACCTCGGGCCCCCTCTTAGGTACTTCTTTGGCCCACTGGATGTCTTCTAGTCCAAAAAAAATCTCCAAAAAGTTTCGCTGCGTTTGGACTCCGTTTGGTATTGATTTCCTGTGAAGTAAAAAACAAGCAGAAAACAACAACTGGCACTGGGCACTATGTCAATAGGTTAGTCCCAAAAAATGATATAAAGTTGATATAGAATGATTGTAAAACATCCAAAAATGATAATATAATAGCATGGAACAATAAAAAATTATAGATATGTTGGAGATGTATCAATAGTTTGTGCAAAGGTACTTGATGTGGGGGTAATGTCTCCCCGGCAACGGCGCCAAAAATTCTTCCTGCTACTTGTGAGCTGTGTTGGGATTTCCTCGAAGAGGAGAGGACGATGCAGTATAGTAGAGATAAATATTTCCTCAGTTAAGAACCAAGGTTAGCAATCCATTATAGAACCACATAGAACCTCGTTAGTAGCACCTTCACACACAAAAGCAAATACTTGCACCCAACGCGAACAAGGGAAACAACCCCTTGGTGGTTACTTGCAAGGATTAAATCTCGTAGTGGTAGGTAATAAGATAAATTGCAAAACAAAATAAAAGAAATAAAATTGCAGCAAGGTATTTTTGTGTTTTTATATATGATAAAAGTAGACCTGGGGACCATAGTTTTCACTAGAGGCTTCTCTCTCGAGCACATAACATACGGTGGGTGAACAAATTATTGTTGGGCAATTGATAGAAAAGCGCATAGTTATGACGATATTCAAGTCAATGATCATGTATATATGCATCACGTCTGAGACAAGTAGACTGACTCCTGCCTGCATCTACTACTATTACTCCACTCATCGACCGTTATACAGCATGCATCTAGAGCATTAAGTATAAAACAGAGTAACGCCTTAAGCAATATGACATGATGTAGACAAAGTAAACCCAATCAATATGAATAAACCCCATCATTTTATCCTTAATAGGAACAATACAAATACGTGTCTTGACCCCTACTTTGTCACTGGGATAGAGCACCGCAAGATTGAACCCATCACAAAGCACCTCTCCCATTGCAAGATAAATCAATCTAGTTGGCCAAACCAAACCGATAGATTGGGGAGAAATAGAAATCTATAACAATCATGCACAATAAAGTTCAGAAAAAACTCAATTAGTATTCATGAATAATATGGTCATAAGCCCACAATTGATCGGATCCCAAAAACACACCGCATAAGAAGACTGCATCGAATAGAACTCCAAGAAGATCGAGGAGAACATTGTATTGATGATCAAAGAGAGAGAAGAAGCCATATAGCTACTAGCTATGGACCCGTAGGTTTGTGGTGAACTACTCACGCATCATAGGAAGGCAGCAAGGATGATGTAGAAGCCCTCCATGATCGATTCCCCCTCTGACAGAGTACTGGAAAAGTCCTCTAGATGGGATCGCAGAAGAACCAAAACTTGCGGCGGTAGAAAAGGTGTTTCGGGTAGCTCTCTGTTGGTTTCCTAATTTTAGAGAATTTATGGAGGTGGAATTAGGTCAGACGGAGCCACGTCGTGCCCACAAGGCTTCAGGGCAAGCGTACCCCCTCGGCACGCCCTGTTGCCTTGTCGTCTCCTCGCTTCTCCTCTGGTATCCTCCCAAAGCTTCTAGGGTCTCTCTTGTACAGAAAAAAATTGTCAAAAAGTTCCGAGCATTTGGACTCCATTTGGTACCGATTTCCTGGAAAACCAAAAACAAGCAGAAAACAACAACTGGCACTAGGCACTGGGTTAATAGGTTAGCCCCAGAAAATGATATAAAACAACATATAATTGCATATAAAACATCCAATATTGATAATATAATAGCATGGAACAATAAAAAATTATAGATATGTTGGAGACATATCAGACACCATATGAAAGATCCTACCAAAATCACTCTGCCTGGTTAAAAGTGTCTCATCATAAGTGGCATTTCAACAAATTAGAGGTAGTAAATGCTTGAAATTATATGAAAGATGCAACCGATATCACACTGTCAAGTTGAAGGTGTCTCATCAGAAGTGATTGATGCGGGATACACAAGAAAAGTAGTTTGATGTAAGGACATGGTTAATAGAAAGGTGTAGTATATGTACCAAAAACAGGAAGGCATGTCATATTCACAGGTATAATGTGTTAACTAAGCAGATGCAATTTACCCTAATTAGAAGCAATACAAGGTAGACACCATATGTAACATGCAACCACATATCACACTGCCAAGTTAGAACAAGCACCTATGGTGGTGGTGTAGGGGAATTGCGGTCAACAACTATAGAGCTACATTGACTATCTTCATCTAGCTTTGTTGTTTCTTGAGAATCATGTGGGGAGGATGACACTTCACTCTTTAAAAGAGTAGCCCGTTTCATAATAACCCACTGGCGTGACTGTCTCATCATAAGTGATTGATCGGGGATACACAAAAGCATTAGTTTGATGTAAGAACATGGTTAAGAGACAGATGTATTTATGTACCAAAAACAGGAAGGCATGTCATTATCAAAGGTATAATGTGTAAAGTAAGCAGATGCAAATTTAACCAAACTGGAAGCAATAGAAGCTAGACACCATATGCAACATGCAATCACAGATGACACTGCGAAGTTAAAGCAGGCACATGGGATGGTGGTGTATGGCGATTGAGATTATCAACTACACATCTACATTTACTGTCTCCATCTGCTAACACTGCACCCTTTAGAGTGCTCAAACACTTCGGGCTTATCCATGAATTAGACTGGAGCGACTTCTGTCTTTTCTTTTGTGAATTTTACAACAGTGCGTCAAAGTTTGAAATACCCATGCATAAAAAAAACAATAGTGTGAGTATGGGTGAAGTGTGTGCACAAGTAGTACACTGTAAAAGTAGCAGATAGTAGGTGGGTCAAAAATAAATGATGGCACACATATGATAGCTCTAGAAATGCATGGCACATGAAATTAGATTCTAGGATTTTGAAATATGAGCACAGGGATGGATTGGAAGTGCATGTAATCCTCCGGCAAATCACCAAGTGTGGTCCTATGAAAATAATAGTCGACTGAAAACAAATAGGTCGGTCTATCTTTTCTGCACCATTCGATGTACAAAGAATGGGCAGATGGCCTTCATCTACCTCCAGCTAGTCGGATTTGACGATCTTCCTCAAACCGCCAACGACTATCGGCCCGGTCCCCTGCATCCACCCTCCCCTCGACCTCACCCCACCATTGTGCTTGGCACACCCCCCCAGCCATCCCTTTAAGCCCTACTGACCTCCAGATCGGGCGCCAGTAGCTCCTGCGCCCCACACCCCTAAGCTAGACACCGATATGCCGCTTCCCCGGTGAACATGCGGACTAGGTGCTCCGCGCGCCTCCGTGGGTGATGCTTCCTTTAATTGGGAATCAACTGACCCTGAATTAAAATTCAGGCGAACAACGAACCTCTAGCTAAGGTGAAATAGTAAATGGGGGGAAACCTTGTGCATGGTGAGTTACTTGGAACATTTAGTATCAGGAAGAAGGTGCAGTAAGAAGCGGTCAACTAGTTTCTTTCATGGGATGAATACCATGTGAGCAGAGACATAAGGTTTGCACGGATAAGGGAAGAGGAGTACCACTTTCGGTTGGCAGTGTTGTGTCCTCCTTCTGTTTTTTGAATGATCTTCTTTGTGGTTCGCTGGAAACAGATGTTGTGGAGGACGGTGGAGCCTTGGATGAACCCATGGCCAATTTGTTGAGTGTGGTGCGGTGGCCGTCTATCGGTGGCGGGCAAGCAGATCTGAGGCGGCGAATGACAGCATAGCAGGAACAGCTCTGGCATGGTGGATGGTTGAGACAGTGGAGCGGCAGCGGTGATGCGTAGGACGGCGTGGTCGAAGTGATTCGGGTACAGTGCACATTGGCGTCATGGAGGCAGCTTTGCCTCGTCTTCAGCAGCTAAGTCCTTGAGGGCATTGCGGTTGCGGTTGCAGTTGCGGTGGACGACGACGTCGGGGTATCGACTCTGGCGTGATGGAGGAGGGCGACACTGGATCGGGTGCGATGGGGTGGAGGACGGAGGAGGCTAGGGTTTCGCGGCTGGTGGAGAGGGTGTTTTGGTGCCCTTAGATTATGAATGGGGAAACGGGGGGAGGGGAGCTAAGGGGGAACCATGTTTCGGTTTGGCACGCGCTTGTTTGAAATTTGGGGAAAGTTACAAACTTTGCCCCCATCTAAAATTTCGGACATGTTGCGGGTTGGTGGTAGGACGGTAATCTCAGGTGTCCCAAAGAGTGGGCAGGAGCGATTTCATCCGAGCACATGGGTGTTTAGGCGCCTATGGTGTATGAATGTTTTTCGGAGGCGGTTGACTGGCATTTTGGTGAAGTTGCAAACCTACCCCGGTTTAGACCTTTGGACATCGGGCCGATAGGCTACACAGGTAAGAGTCAGGACAGTAATTTCCTTCCACCAGACATTGATCTCGCGCGGTTTCGGGCGATGAGAGGCTTATTTGGCGCTGGGTCAATATTTGGGACAGAAGCATTAACGTTTATAGGTCTCTTCAATTGAACTTTTAGGATTTGTCAAACTTTAAAAATCTTGACACTTGAAAATCATAACACTACGATTACTTTGGAATGGAAGAGGTAAATTTGAATCTACTTTGTACATGAGTATATATTGATTTTTTTGTAGCTTAGCTCAATTCATGTATGGTTCCCGATAATTTCCTTGGTTGCAAAAAAATAGTTATAAATGTGTATGAATATATAGCATGTTCAAAAGCACAACAAATATTGATGCCCCCTTTTAGATGTGATTTACAAATGCCATTATCTTGAATTCAAATAGTTGAATGCACTTCCTATGAATTTGAATCTTTGAAACCACTTTTACATTGAATTAAAAATTTATTCTAGTTCGTAACTAGCAATTTGGAATGTATACCATGTATGTGACAAATGTATAATTAAAGTGCTTGACACTGACAAACATAGTGTACTCATGTTTATATATGAATTGCAAAAGCCATGCATTGTCTGGATTTCAAACCACTCTCACTCTATGGATCAATAATGTGAAATAATACCATACACATGCTCGAATTCGATCGAGTATGGGTGTTTGATAGACCAATGTTCATTCATACACGAATTGCAAATTTCATGATCCCATCCAAATTTTAAATGCAATTTATATTTTAATTTAATGAGTAGAACAGTCTTTTACGCGTAGATGCACTCTACCTCGGCCCCTCCTCACACATGCACTATCTTTCTATCTGACGCATAAGCGCACACACTTTATATACATCGGCTTTTCTCTCTCACACATTCTCACACTCTCTCCCGGGGTGTCTCATGCACACACGCTCTATATATCTCCCTCTCTATTTAACTACTATCTATGACTCTTTTCACTAATCTCAGTTGGAAACACTATTTATCTCACATGCATACGCACGCACAGTCTCTGCTGGCCCTCTCTCTATAGATATATCTGCCGACGTATCTCCCGCACGCACACTCTCTTTAGGCCTCTCTCACACGCATTGTCTCCCCCCTCTCTTACTAGTTGCCGGATATGATTCCATCAGATCATTCGGTAGGATATCCTAGACGGTTAGGCTGGATGGTAATAAGAGGCAAAGATTTACCCAAGTCCGAGCCCTTGCGCTCGAGGAAATACCCTACTGTTGGTAGTGTATATTTGTGATTGGGGTGTGTACAAAGTACACGTGAACACCAAGGGATTGTGTGTATATATACTATCGACGAACTAGCCCCCAGGCTTATATAACATAACCGGGGCCTAGTGTTACAAATCGTAGTCAGCTTCTCGTCAGTGGAGAAAGAGTCCTCCACGACTCTGGCATCTTCGTCTTGTACGTCGAGTCCTCCATGGGTCTTCGTATAACGTGTCTCGGTCCGACCTATGTGGCGCATGACGGAACTGACTAGGTGTCCTCACCTCGACCACCACACCTAGAAATGATCTGCCCACCACACCTCACACACCCTCTACGACTAGGTCTCACTATCTTCTCACACCCACACAAACCAACACACACACAATTTCTGCTCATGCCTCTCTCCTCTTTTCCTATGCATACACACACTCACCATCTCTTGTTGACACATCATATTCATCTATCTCTCTATCCCTCTCTCCCTCCTGCATCTCTCGTGATTTCTCTTTCTCTCATCGCACACACCCCTCTATGCACGCCTCTCTCGAATACATACACATACCATGTCTAGGCCCTCCAAAAGTCCAAAATATGTCAACCACACATTCACGCATGTTACATCTTATTATCATGGGCTCCCAATGATCTAACAAAAGGCATACATTCACTTTTACTCTGCATACAAGATTTTTATTGAATTAAAACTACAAAGAGTGTGAGAAAAAAATTATTTAAGAAAATGGTCACCAAGGTCATTATTCCCGCACCTGACCAAGGAGATCTCATGAACTCTTGTCACCCTCTTGTATGATTGGCCTCAACAACAAGCTCTGTATAGCTACAAGCCCCCGAGTATATGTCATATATGTGCGGGCCTAGGTCCGAAAGCCAGCACAAGGAATGATGCCAAAATATAGCACTAACCACATCGATGGTCGTACGAAGAATCAAGGACATATGTGGCCAAGCTATTTCAGTAAGGTATCCGGACAAAGAAAGCCATGACCGTCAAAGGGTGAGACTGACAACAATGGTATGAGGATTTTTTGCGCAACCATCAGGGTCTGGATACCCAAGTCAGTTGGAGGCCATGATTCCATATGGATCCACAAAGACATACCATCAGAAGCCTACTCTGTTCTACAAGGGCTTCATATCCCGTTGACCCGCTTAGAATGGTTAGTGTGGCATATCCAAATCTGTTCTGTCAGATCGAAGATTACTTTGCAACCTCAGCAGTTTGACTTCAGCGGCGGTGTTACAGCATCTCACAGCCTATTACCACAGATGGGTATACCGACTGCATGGGTAAGTCAAAATCCGAACAATTAGCTCAGACCAGGTATACTCACTGGCGGAACCAAGTACATAGACAACCTGTCATGAAAAACACCTTATTGCCAGCACCCCTGTCAGGACAGTCTCAAGATGCTAATGTTATGGTATGCTACAACTATAAATCCAAGCCCCTTTATATTGCTCACGACAGAAGGTAGTCGAATCTTTGATATGTATCTCATGTTCGAGACAAAGAAACAAACCAAGATAAGTCAGTACCACCTGTGAGCAGTCAGATCTCGTCAGGAGAATGGCCATGATTCTCGGCATTGATTGAATCCGAAAGACATGCATGTGTTTGAGCAACCCCATGGCAGACGTAAAAAGTTTTCATGACAAAAAGGAATTTATGCTCAGGTCCCTTGGATATCACCGCAGATATGAAAGAATCAACGTTAGCAAAAGGATTTGGTATATGAGCAAAGACCCATCAAAATTTGGGAAAGGTGAAGCAAACCACCCCAGAGCAAGGTAAGTAGATCATATGAAATTCTTGAGGGAACAATAAACAACGGAAAAGGATACCCGAATTGGAAACGGTTTCCTTAAGGTATATTCATACGTGTTCCCTGAGCAACCAAATCTCGAGGACGAGATTTATTTAAGGGGGGAGGTTTGTAACACCCTGATTTTTGGCCCTTTCTTTTTCTTTTTGATTTATTTGGTTTTTGCTCTGATTTTCTTTTTGGAGCAGTTCTGTGGACTTGAAACCTAGGAGATCATCATCATTTCTTCTCTCAAGTGGTTTATCATTCCCAAATCTTTCCCAAGATCATGTCATTTCTATTCTAGCCCAACCCCAAAATTCTTTTCTATGGAATATTCCTTTTTCTATTAAAGGAATTGTCATGTTTGCCCTAGGTTGTGAAGCAACCTATATTTCTGTCTTCCACAAAATTCCTAAATAATTCTCATAAATTGTTTGCATCATATATGACCCAAATATGTCCAAACTTTCCTTTCCTAGCCCAAAAATAATTCATCAATATTATTTCTTCATTTCTATCCAGAGTGGTCTTCTATGAAGGAAGTGCCACCAATCTTTTCTTGATTGCTCCCAAAATTTTTGGGCATGATTTTACATCCAAATAATTTCCTCATGCCAAATGTACACTTCATTTTCCTAGTGAATGTTCCTCAGTGATTTTCCAAAGTTTCTGTCATATGGAAGCCTTGTTGAAGGAAGTACTAACTAGGGTTATCAAAATGAGTTGAAATTTTGCAAACTCCTTCATGTGCTCATATAATCATACTCCTCCATATTTCAGCTCCATCCCATCATCTATATGAGCACACCATCAAATCTTTGCTTCTGTCAATATTTTCATGTTGTGAAGCAAGTATATTTTATATTGCTTCATTATGGCTGAAAATTTACCAGAGCATTCTTCTAGACATGAAACCCCTCTCCACCAAATTTGGGATCAATTAATAAAGCCAATATTTCTCTAGAATTTTCTCAAGTTTCTGGACAAAGAGGATATCTGTGAAGGAAGTACCATTTTGGCATGTCCAATTGGTATTAAATTTTTACAACATCTTCATATGTCCAAATAATTCTTCTTTGCCAAATTTAAGCCCATTTCAACACTCCATGTGAGTGCCCCTTCTAAATCAAGTTTCTAGACCAAAATTACAGTTGCAAAGCAACTATATTAATTTGTGGTCCATTTCTCTCCAAACTTCAAAGGATCATAGTACTTCTTATCCTAAACCTCCCAGACATCACATTTGGCTCTTCGCTCTTCTCTATTAATCACAGTGACATGGTCAAGTTTGCTACAACAAACTTTCATCGAAGCCTCACATCTCTCCTTGGCTACTTCTCTTGATATTTCACTTCCCTCAGTATCCAGGGTGAAGATACAACACCCCAGACATCATTTGACAGCCCCTCTTGTCCTCTATATGCCATGCCAGGCGGTGACCACGCGGTTTGGCGCCTGTGCACGTGCTCTGCAGGTCAAGTCCATGTCCAGCGCTCTGTCCAGCTCGATTCACTTTGCCTCTCGTCGCCCTCGCGCGCCGGAGCATGTCTGGAGGCTTCCTCGTGCCGTCGCCGTCGCTCTGGAACTCTCTCCCCTCCTGTAGCTCCCTCGCCGGCGCTAGCCGCCGCGTGCACGCGGGTGAACAGTGGTCGATCGTCTTTGTTCGCGCCTCGGCTTCTTCCTCCTCGTGCCCGTGGCATCCCTCTCTGTTCCAGTAGCCTCCCCTGCCCTCTCCCATCCCCTCCCTCGCCCCGTGACGCTCCCAGCCATCGCCGGAGCTGGCCCGTGCGTCCATGGTGGCATCCGGTTCGGCACCTCGCCCCCTCGCCTATTTAAGCAGCCCCGAGGCCTCCCGACCGCACCAAGCTCATCGCCTCACTCCTCTAGCCCTCCCTGATCTCTTCTCCAAGATAGAGCGCTCCTCCTTCTCCTCCATCGCCGCCACGGCCGCCGCCCACCCCCGGCTAAATTTCGATGAGCCGATCCTCCTCTCTCCCTCTAACCACCACCAGAAGCCTCCACCACCACCCTGGATCATTCCCCGTAGGACGCCGCCTCCTCTCCTTGGCCGGAGCACCATGCTCGAATCCACCCAAGCTGCCGTCCGCCAAGCTGAAGCTCTGCTCCTGTCCCGACCTCCCCGACGGGCGTGCGGTGTACAGGCGGGAGCACCTCGTCGCCCCGATCTCTCCGGTGGCCGGCGCGTCGCCGGAGGTGGCCGGTGGCGCCGGGCCGAGCGCCGGTGCCGCGCTCCTCCCTCTGCTCCATCGGGCGCTTACAAAGGAAGAAGAAGACGAAGGCATTGACGTGGAGTTGACCCCGGGCGTTGACGTGGATAAGTGGACACGCATTTGGCGCAGGACGTTTTCCTCTGGTAAAAGCGTACTCTGTTATTCTTTGGCCAGAAATGCGCTTTCACTTACTGAAAACGTATTTTCTGGAGTGCACGTTCTGTTTTTCATTCAGGGGCCAGTTTGTGAAAATTTTCTTTACAAGTAGGTCCCTGGCAGTCAAACCTTTGTAACTTTTCACTCGCAACTCCGATTCAGGTGATTCAAAAGCCCACGTTCTCTGTTTATCGAGCCCGTTCCGATGGGATCATTTTCACCATGTGATAACATTCTGAAAATGACCATTATGCCCTTGCCCTTATTCAGCCCCCTCCGAGAGAGAAAGTTTTCCGGTGATTCTTTCCGCGAGCTTCTCGCACTTCCACCCGGTGGTTCCATCCCTCCCAGGCAAGCCACACCCTCCATTTGCATGATTGCAATGCAATACCATGGTTTATTTAATTAAACGTGCTTAAAATATTGCATTAGTACTGTATGATTTATTCATGGCATTTCTTGGGGTGATGTTTGATCTTGTTATTGCCATGATGATGCTTGGATTTCTAGGACTAATATTTTGCAGATAATGAGGATGACATGTTGCCATTGGATTATTAGTGGATATTATGATTATTTTCATGATAGTATTTGATATTATACTTCGGAGTATTACTTTGGATATGATGCTATCATGTTGATCTTTGGTTAGCTATTTTGCTCTTACTATTGGATTAGTAGCATCATGATTCTTGGATTCATCCTGATCTTAGTTAAGATGTTATCCTCGGAGTATTATGATATGACTATTATGCTTTGGATCATTTGTTGGATATTGCTATGACTTGGATTACAGGTGGATATATGATATTAGAGCAGCAGTTATCACAGATCTATCTTGGGGACAAATTCCGTCATTTCGTTGGTCAGGTGCCACCAAACCGGGCTTTTCCAGTGCAACCACATTTGCCTTTATGGGAAGGCCCTAATGCGGTCTATTGTCATGCCTCTCGCTGGTGCCTCCAACTAGGGAAGGTTATTTGCGTGCGCTGCCCTGACCGGTAGGCGGTAATAACCTTGTGTGCCCGAGTTGTGTTGTACCCGGGTTGTCCCCGTTTGGGACCGTTTTTGTTTGGCCATGGTGGTGGCCGTTGGATGTCCAGAGTGGCATCGGGGCCACCCATGACTGAGCCCAAAAGGGGAGTTGGTCGGAGTTGCCGGGAGAGTGTCATGCAGTAGATCGGTTTTGTTGGAACGCCGTTAGTCCACCCGAATGGGAGTTCGATGCCATGGGTTCTGTGGTGTGGGTACAGTGTACTAACCTCTGCAGAGTGTGTTTAATCTATCGATAACCGCGTCCTCGGTCATGGGCACAGTTCGTACTAGGTCACACCGTTCGATCAACACTCACATGACGGAATGACTTTTTAGATGACTTATATATTTATATGTGAACAGTAACAGTTTGGCAGGATGACGATGATGATGTTGGGATGATCTTGAGGATGATCATTCAGTTTGTGACGTGATCATGTGGTGATCACGAGGAGGTGATCGAGGTGACATATTACTTGGCCGGATAGACAAGAGTGAGATGGTTCTTGAGATGGTGGTTCAGCAGTAATCTTAGTAGTACCATATCATTGCTTAGTTATTGCTTCTGCATCATAGTAGTTAATAACTTAATCTGTTAATGCCATGTTATTGTCTTGCCTTGATGCTTTTGGTTGTTGTGAGCTTGCAAGTACATTCAATGTACTAACCTGGCGTGTCATGCCAGATTGCAGGTGATGCCGTGATTGATTGCTTGTCGAGGTTACCGCGCGTGCGAGCTAGATCGTGACCCAGCCAGAGTCCTTGCGGAGTGGAGTTCACCACTGTCGTCGTTGTTCCGCTGCTAGAAGTATTCCGCTGCCTCGAGTTGTTCCGCTGCTAGCATAGAGCTACCTTAGCAGGCGTAGTGTCACCGTGCTGATGTGATCTTTTGTAACATCAGACCCTTGTACCATTATCCTTTGTAATAAGAGTTGATTTGTTCTATGTCAAGCAGTGTCGTATTCCAGAAGACATGATCTCTGGGCTGGAATACGGGGTGTTCCGGTTTCTCTGAGCCGGGGTGCCATAGAATGTTTATATTTTTCTCCTATAAAATTAGTCACGGTAAAGAGAAACGAAGGGCATATTTCTCTCTTCACCGCACACCGCAAGTTCCAGAACCATGAGATCCCATCTGGAGCCCTTCTTCGGTACTCTGCTGGAGGGGGAATCGATCACGAAGGGGCTCTACATCAATCTTGCTGCCCTTCTGTTGATGTGTGAGTAGTTTACCACAGACCTACGGGTCCATAGTTAGTAGCTAGATGGCTTCTTCTCTCTTTTTGATCTTCAATACAATGTTCTCCTTGGTGTTATTGGAGATCTATTTGATGTAATGACTTTTTTGCGGTGTGTTTGTTGGGATTCGATGAATTGTGAGTTTATGATCAGATCTATCCATGAATATTTTTTTAGTTTTCTCTGAACTCTTTTATGCATGATTACTATAGCCTCGTATTTCTTCTCCGATTTATTGGTTTGGTTTGGCCAACTAGATTGATTTATCTTGCCATGGGAAGAGGTGCTTTGTAATGGGTTCGATCTTGCGGTGCTCAATCCAAGTGACAGAAAGGGACATGACACATATGTATCGTTGCTATTAAGGGTAAAAAGATGGGGTTTATTCATACGTGAGTTTATCTTGTCTACATCATGTAATCTTGCTTAAGGCGTTACTCCGTTTTTCCATGAACTTAATACACTAGATGCATGCTGGATAGCGGTTGATGTGTGGAGTAATAGTACTAGATGCAGAATCGTTTTGGTCTACTTGTCTCGGACATGATGCCTATATGATCATTGCCTTGGATATTGTCATAATTATTTGCTTTTCTATCAATTGCCCAACAGTAATTTGTTTACCCACCGTATGCTATTTTCTTGAGAGACGTCTCTAGTGAAAACTATGGCCCCTGGGCCTATCCTTATCATATATAAAATCCTAAAAATAACTTGCTGCAATTTTCTTTTACTTATTTTATTTTGTATTTTTGTCCGATCTATCTATCAAAAACTATATAATTTAACTTGCTCATAACCATTGAGGGATTGACAACCCCTCTACGCGTTGGGTTGCAAGTATTTGTTGTTTGTGTGCTGGTGTTGTTTACATAGTGTTGCTTGGTTCTTCTACTGGATTGATAACCTTGGTTTCATAATTGAGAGAAATACTTATCTCTACTGTACTGCATCATCCTCTCCTCTTCAAGGAAATCCCAATGCAGCTCACAAGTAGTAGTAACCACACATTTACGGGGAAGCAAGTCGCTTTATGGGAAAACATCGAAGCGTCAGCTTCTCCCCACTTTTTATTCACGGGGTAATCATGCAAATTCACCACATAAGCCCAACCCTTCGTCTCTCAGCAAATTGCGCAAGCGCTCCCCTTTTCTCAAGTCCATCTTCGTGAGTCTTTCATGGTGAGCGACGCAGGCTCTTCGAGGTGCCCTCACGGCCCTGTTAGAGGCGATTGGGGCAGTTGCGCCGTCTCGCGCCTTCATCTGGAGCGTCTAGCCAAGCAAGGATATCTGCCAGATTCGGATCTAACGGCGAGCCATGCAGGATTGGCATCTATGAACGGTCAAGTGCACACAGAGAATCACCCGTCTCCTCGAGAGGGCGAGAGGGTATGTTTTGTCTCCTTCTCACTGCATGGCTTAGGGTTTCCTATTCACCCTTTCCTCCGGGGTTTGCTAGAGTTCTATGGGCTGCAGCTTCATCACTTCACCCCCAACTCTATTTTAAATATCGTGGGTGTTGGGAAACGTTGCATGGAAAACAAAAAAAATTCTTTGCACACGCAAGATCTATCCATGGAGATGCATAGCAACGAGAGGGGAGAGTGTGTCTACGTACCCTCGTAGACCGTAAGTGGAAGCGTTTAATAACATGGTTGATGTAGTCGAACTTCTTCGCGCTCCAACCGATCAAGTACCGAACGTACGGCACCTCCGCGTTCTGCACACGTTCAGCTCGGTGACGTCCTCCGCCTTATTGATCCAGCAAGACGGCGAGGTAGTGGATGAGTTCCGGCAGCACGACGGCGTGGTGACGGTGATGGTGAAGTGATCTCCGCAGGGCTTCGCCTAAGCACTACGAAAATATGACCGGGAGTGTAAACGGTGGAGGGGGCGCCGCAGACGGCTAAACAATTGTTCTGGGTGTGCTAGGCGCCCCCCTCCCACATATATATAGGTGGGAGGGAGAGGGGAGAGGCCAAGGGGCGCCCCAAGTAGGTTTGAATCCTGCTTGGGCACTTGCCCAAGGCCGGCCCCCCTTTCCTTCTTTTGGCGCCAAGGGGAAGGAAGGAGGAGGTGCACCCCCTTTCCTTCTTCTAGGGCCAGCGGCCAGGGAGGGGGCGCGCCAGCCCCTCTGTGGGCTGGTGTGTGCCTCTCCTTGGCCCATTAGGCCCATAGACCTCCCGGAACCCCTTCCGGTGATCCGATAACTACCCGATGCACTCCGAAACTATTCCGGTGTCCGAATACCATCGTCCTATATATCAATATTTACCTCGCGACCATTTCGAGACTCCTCGTCATGTCTGTGATCTCATCCGGGACTCCGAACAATATTCGGTCACCAAATCATATAACTCATATAACACGATATCGTCAACGAACGTTAAGCGTGCGGACCCTACGGGTTCGAGAACTATGTAGCCATGACCGAGACACCTCTCCGGTCAATAACCAATAGCGGAACCTGCATGCCCATATTGTCTCCTACATATTCTATGAAGATCTTTATCGGTTGAACCGTTATGACAACATACGTAATTCCCTTTGTCCATCTAGTTCAATCTCGTTACCGGCAAGTCTCTTTACTTGTTCCGTAATACATCACCTCGTAACTAACTCCTTAGTCATTTGCTTGCAAGCTTATGATGTGTATTACTGAGAGGAACCAGAGATACCTCTCCGATACTCGGAGTGACAAATCCTAATCTCGATCTATGCCAACTCAACAAACACCTTCGGAGATACCTATAGAGCATCTTCATGATCACCCAGTTATGTTGTGACGTTTGATAGCACACAAGATATTCCTCCGGTATCCGGGAGTTGCATAATCTCATGGTCGGAGGAATATGTATTTGACATGAAGAAAGCAATAGCAATAAACTGAACGATCAATATGCTAAGCTAACGGATGGGTCTTGTCCATCACATCATTCCCCTAATGATGTAATCCTGTTATTAAATGACAACACATGTCTATGGTTAGGAAACCTTAACCGTCTTTGATCAACGAGCTAGTCTAGTAGAGGCTTACTAGGGACACGGTATTTGTTTATGTATTAACACATGTATTTAAGTTTCCGATCAATACAATTCTAGCATGAATAATAAACCTTTATCATGAATATGGAAATATAAAATAACAACTTTATTATTGCCTCTAGGGCATATTTTCTTCAGTCTCCCACTTGCACTAGAGTCAATAATCCAGATTACATAGTAATGAATCTAACACCCATGGAGTCTTGGTGCTGATCATGTTTTGCTCGTGGAAGAGGCTTAGTCAATGGGTCTGCCACATTCAGATCCGTATGTATTTTGCAAATTTCTATGTCTCCTTCCTTGACCTTTTCATGAATGGAGTTGAAGCATCTCTTGATGTGTTTGGTTCTCTTCTGAAACCTGGATTCCTTCGCTAAGGCAATTTCTCCAGTGTTGTCACAAAAGATTTTCATTGGACCTGATGCACTGGGTATTACACCCAGATCGGATATGAACTCCTTCATTTGTTGCTTCCGAAGAAGCTATGTACTCCGCTTCACACATAGATCCCGCCACGATGCTCTGCTTGGAACTGCACCAGCTGGCAGCTCCACCATTCAATATAAACACGTATCCGGTTTGTGACTTAGAGTCATCCGGATCAGTGTCGAAGCTAGCATCGACGTAACCATTTACGACGAGCTCTTCGTCACCTCCATAAACGAGAAACATATCCTTGGTCCTTTTGAGGTACTTCAGGATGTTCTTGACCGCTGTCTAGTGATCCACTCCTGGATTACTTTGGTACCTACCTGCCAGACTTATGGCAAGGCACACATTAGGTCTGGTACACACCATAGCATACATGATAGAACCTATGGCTGAGGCATAGGGAATGACTTTCATTTTCTCTCTATCTTCTGCAGTGGTTGGGCTTTGAGTGTGACTCAACTTCACACCTTGTAATGCAGGCAAGAACCCTTTCTTTGACTGATCCATTTTGAACTTCTTCAAAACTTTATCAAGGTATGTGCTTTGTGAAAGTCCTATTAAGCGTCTCGATCTATCTCTATAGATCTTGATGCCTAATATATAAGCAGCTTCACCGAGGTCTTTCATTGAAAAATTCTTGTTCAAGTATCCTTTTATGCTATCCAGAAATTATATATCATTTCCAATCAATAATATGTCTTCCACATATAATATCAGAAATGCTACAGAGCTCCCACTCACTTTCTTGTAAATACAGGCTTCACCGTAAGTCTGTATAAAACCATATGCTTTGATCACCTCATCAAAGTGTATATTCCAACTCCGAGATGCTTGCACCAGTCCATAGATGGATCGTTGGAGCTTGCACAATTGTTAGCACCTTTAGGATGGACAAAACCTTCTGGTTGCATCATATACAACTCTTCTTTAAGAAATCCATTAAGGAATGCAGTTTTGACGTCCATTTGCCAGATTTCATAATTATAAAATGCGGCAATTTCTAACATGATTCGGATAGACTTAAGCATCGCTACGGGTGAGAAAGTCTCATCGTAGTCAACTCCTTGAACTTGTCAAAAACCTTTCGCGACAAGTCGAGCTTTGTAGACAGTAACATTACCATCAGCGTCAGTCTTCTTCTTGAAGATCCATTTATTCTCAATGGCTTGCTGATCATCGGGCAAGTCCACCAAAGTCCACACTTTGTTCTCATACATGGATCCTATCTCAGATTTCATGGCCTCAAGCCATTTATTGGAATCTGGGCTCATCATAGCTTCTTCATAGTTCATAGGTTCGCCTTGGTATAGTAACATGACTTCCAGGACAGGATTACCATACCACTCTGGTGCGGATCGTGCTCTGGTCGACCTACGAGATTCAGTAGCAACTTGATCTGAAGTTTCATGATCATTATCATTTGCTTCCTCTCTAGTTGGTGTAGGCATCACGGGAACGGTTTTCTGTGATGTGCTACTTTCCAATTCAAGAGAAGGTACAATTACCTCATCAAGTTCTACTTTCCTCCCACTCACTTCTTTCGAGAGAAACTCCTTCTCTAGAAAGGTTCTGTGGTAGAAGGTGTACCCAATTGCTTCCTTAGGGTATCCTATGAAGACGCACTTCTCCGATTTGGGTTCGAGCGTATCAGGCTGAATCTTTATGACATAAGTGTCGCAACCCCAAACTTTAGAAACGTCTTCTTAGGTTTCTTGCCAAACCACAGTTCATATGGTGTCGTCTCAACGGACTTATATGGTGCCCTATTTAACGTGAATGCGGCTGTCTCTAATGCATAACCCCAAAACGATAGTGGTAAATTGGTAAGAGACATCATAGATCACACCATATCTAATAAAGTACGGTTACGACATTCGGACACACCATTACGCTGTGGTGTTCCAGGTGGCGTGAGTTGTGAAACAATTCCACATTGTTTTAAATGAAGGCCAAACTCGTAACTCAAATATTCGCCTCCGCGATCAGATCGTAGAAACTTTATTTTCTTGTTACAATGATTCTCCACTTCACTCTGAAATTCTTTGAATTTTTCAAATGTTTCTGACTTGTGTTTCATCAAGTAGATATACCCATACCTACTCAAATCATCTGTGAAGATCAGAAAATAACGATACCCGCCACGTGCTTCAACACTCATCGGGCCGCATACATCAGTATGTATTATTTCCAATTAGCTCGCTCCATTGTTCCGAAGAATGGAGTTTTAGTCATCTTGCCCATGAGGCATGGTTCGCAAGTATCAAATGATTCATAATCAAGTGATTCCAAAAGTCCATCTGCATGGAGTTTCTTCCTGCGCTTTACACCAATATGACCTAAACGGCAGTGCCACAAGTATGTTGCACTATCATTATCAACTTTGCATCTTTTGGCATCAATATTATGAATATGTGTATCACTACGATCGATATTCAACAAGAATAGACCACTCATCAAGGGTGCATGACCATAAAATATATTACTCATATAAATAGAACAACCATTATTCTCCGATTTAAATGAATAACCGTCTCGCAATAAACAAGATCCAGATATAATGTTCATGCTCAACGCGGGCACCAAATAACAATTATTGAGGTCTAAAACTAATCCCGAAGGTAGATGTAGAGGTAGCGTGCCGACGGCGATCACATCGACCTTGGAACCATTTCCAACGCGCATCATTACCTCGTCCTTAGCCAATCTTTGTTTATTCCGCAGCTCCTGTTTCGAGTTACAAATATGAGTAACCGAACCAGTGTCAAATACCCAGGTGCTGCTATGAGCATTAGTAAGGTACACATCAATAACATGTATATCAAATATACCTTTGTTCACTTTGCCATCCTCTTATCCGCCAAGTATTTGGGGCAGTTCCGCTTCTAGTGACCATTCCCTTTGCAGTAGAAGCACTTAGTTTCAGGCTTGGGTCCAGCTTTGGGCTTCTTCCCGGGAGTGGCAACTTGCTTGCCATTCTTCTTGAAGTTCCCTTTCTTTCCCTTGCCCTTTTTCTTGAAACTAGTGGTCTTGTTAACCATCAACACTTGATGCTCCTTCTTGATTTCTACCTCCACGGCCTTAAGCATTGCAAAGAGCTCAGGAATCGTTTTATCCATCCCTTGCATATTATAGTTCATCACGAAGCCATTGTAGCTTGGTGGCAGTGATTGAAGAACTCTATTAATAACACTATCAACTGGAAGATCAACTCCCAGCTGAGTCAAGTGGTTATGATACCCAGACATTTTGAGTATGTGTTCACTGACAGAACTGTTCTCCTCCATCTTGCAGCTATAGAACTTGTTGGAGACTTCATACCTCTCAACTCGGGCATTTGCTTGAAATATTAACTTCAACTCTTGGAACATCTCATATGCTTCATGACGTTCAAAACGTCGAAGTCCCGGTTCTAAGCCGTAAAGCATGGCACACTGAACTATCGAGTAGTCATCAGATCGAGCTTGCTAGATGTTCATAACATCTGCTTCAGCTCCTGCAGCAGGCCTGTCACTTAGTGGTGCATCAAGGACATAATTCTTCTGTGCAGCAATGAGGATAATCCTCAAGTTACGGACCCAGTCTGTGTAGTTGCTACCATCATCTTTCAACTTAGCTTTCTCTAGGAACGCATTAAAATTCAGGGGAATGGTAGCTCGGGCCATTGATCTACAACATAGATATGCAAAACTATAAGACTAAGTTCATGATAAATTAAGTTCAACTAATCAAATTACTAATGAACTCCCACTTAAACTAACATCCCTCAAGTTATCTAAGTGATACGTGATCCAAATCAACTAACCCATGTCCCATCATCACGTGAGATGGGGTAGTCATCAGTGGTGAACATCTCTATGTTGATCATATCTACTATATGACTCACGTTCGACCTTTCAGTATCCAGTGTTCCGAGACCATGTCTGTACATGCTAGGCTCGGCAAGTTTAACCCAAGTATTATGCATGTGCAAAACTGTATTACACCCGTTGTATGTGAACGTAGAGTCTATCACACCCGATCATCACGAGGTGCTTCGAAACGATGAACTTTGGCAATGGTGCATACTCGGGGAGAACACTTTTATCTTGAAATTTAGTGAAGGGATCATCTTATAATGCTACCGCCGTTCTAAGCAAAATAAGATGCATAAAGGACAAACATCACATGTAATTAAAATATGTGACATGATATGGCCATCATCATCTTGTGCTTTTGATCTCCATCTCCAAAGCATCGTCATGATCTCCATCGTCACCGGCTCGACACCTTGATCTCCATCATTGCGTCAGGGTCGTCTCGCCAACTATTGCTTCTACAACTATTGTTAACACATAGTGATAAAGTAAAGCAATTACATGGCGCTTGCACTTCATACAATAAAGAGACAACCCTAAGGCTCCTGCCAGTTGTCGATATTACAAAACATGATCATCTCATACATCAACATATATCACATCATATCTTGACCATATCACATCACAACATGCCCTGCAAAAACAAGTTAGACGTCCTCTACTTTGTTGTTGCAAGTTTTACGTGGCTGCTACGGGCTTCTAGCAAGAACCGTTCTTACCTACGCAAAAACAACAACGGTGTTTCATCAAGTTTGTTGTTTTAACCTTCTTCAAGGATCGGCCGTAGTCAAATTCGATTCAACTAAAGTAGGAGAAACTGACACCCGCCAACCACCTTTATGCAAAACTAGTTGCATGTCTGTCGGTGGAACTGGTCTCATGTTGGAAGGATCGAGAAGAGGTGTCTAGAGGGGGGGGGGTGATTAGACCCTGAACAAATAAAGGTGGCAATTTTTAAGTTCTTCAAGTTAAGGTGGAGTTTTAGCACAAGTTTAAACATTCACAATACATGTCAAGCAAGCATGGCAAGAGTATATGAGCAGCGGAAAGTAAAGCATGCAACTTGCAAGAATGTAAAGGGATGGGATTGGAGTGTGCAAACGCAATTGGAGACACGGAGATTTTTGGCGTGGTTCCGATAGGTGGTGCTATCGTACGTCCATGTTGATGGAGACTTCAACCCACGAAGGGTAACGGTTGCTTGAGTCCACGGAGGGCTCCACCCACGAAGGGTCCACGAAGAAGCAACCTTGTCTATCCCACCATGGCCATCGCCCACGAAGGACTTGCCTCACTAGGGTAGATCTTCACGAAGTAGGCAATCTCCTTGCCCTTACAAACTCCTTGGTTCAACTCCACAATCTTGACGGAGGCTCCCAAGTGACACCTAACCAATCTAGGAGACGCCACTCTCCAAAAGGTAATAGATGGTGTGTTGATGATGAACTCCTTGCTCTTGTGCTTCAAATAATAGTCTCCCTAACACTCAACTCTCTCTCACAGATTTGGATATGGTGGAAAGATGATTTGAGTGGAAAGCAACTTGGGGAAGGCTAGAGATCAAGATTCTTATGGTTGGATTGGAATGTCTTGGTCTCAACACATGAGTAGGTGGTTCTCTCTCAGAAAATGAATGTTGGAAGTGTAGGCACGTTCTGATGGCTTTCCTCTCGAATGGAGGAAGGGTGGAGGGGTATATATAGCCTCCACACAAAATCTAATCGTTACACACAATTTACCAAACTCGGTGGGACCAAATAGTGAAACTCGGTCAGACCGATTTAGTTCAAAATGTGAATGTTAGGATTTTCGGTGGGACCGATATGATCAACTCGGTGGGACCGATGTGCTAGGGTTAGGGTAAAACCTCATCTCGGTTTGACCGATTACATAAACTCGGTGAGACCGATTTTAGTAATAAGCAAATAGAGAGTTGGCCAAGCAAACTCGGTGGGGCCGACTACCTATTTCGGTGAGACCAAAATAATTGCAGTAGGCAACAGAGAGTTTGCAAGCCCATCTCGATGAGACCGAGATCCCATCGGTGAGACCAAACTGATTAGGGTTTCTCGCAGTGGCTATGTCAAGTGAACTCGGTGGCGCCGGATAGATCAAATTAGTGGGGCCGAGTTTGACTTTTGGTTTGGGACATATGTGGATATGAGAAAGTGGTTGAGGGCTTTAGGAGCATATCACTAAGCACTTTGAGCAAGCAAGCCATTAAGCAACACCTCATCCCCTTTTAATAGTATTGGCTTTCTTATGGACTCAATGTGATCTTGGATCACTAAAATGAAAAGAGTAGAGTCTTGAGCTTGAGCCAATATGTGTCCTTAGCATCTTGAAGGGGTTCCACATCCTCTTGTCCTGCCACTCCACTGTTGAACTTATCTGAAATATACTAGATAAAAGTATTAGTCCAACAAGAGATATGTTGACATTAATTACCAAAATCACCCAGGGAGCACTTGTGCTTTCACATGTGCGTGGACATGTAAGGTTTGTCCAGGCCGCTTCATCCCACCATACCGCCAAATCAAAATAAGACGTTGGTGGTAAGCAGTATGACTATCACCGCCCACAACTCTTTGTGTTCTACTCGTGCATATCATCTACGCATAGACCTGGCTCTGATACCACTGCTGGAAAATGTTGCATGGAAAACAAAAAAAATTCTACGCACATGCAAGATCTATCCATGGAGATGCATAGCAATGAGAGGGAAGAGTGTGTCTACGTACCCTCGTAGACCGTAAGCGGAAGTGTTTAATAACGCGGTTGATGTAGTCGAACTTCTTCGCGCTCCAACCGATCAAGTATCGAACGTACGGCGCCTCCGCGTTCTGCACACGTTCAGCTCGGTGACGTCCTCCGCCTTCTTGATCCAGCAAGACGGCGAGGTAGTGGATGAGTTCCGGCAGCACGATGGCATGGTGAGGGTGATGAAGTGATCTCCGCAGGGCTTCGCCTAAGCACTACAAAAATATGACCGGGGGTGTAAACAGTGGAGGGGGGCGCCGCACACAGCTAACCAATTGTTCTGGGTGTGGTAGGCGCCCCACTACCACATATATATAGTTGGGAGGGAGAGGGGAGAGGCCAAGGGCCGCCCCAGGTAGGTTCGAATCCTACTTGGGCTCCTGCCCTAGCCCCCCCCCCCTTTCCTTCTTTTGGCGCCAAGGGGAAGGAAGGAGGAGGTGGCGCCCCCCCCCCCCTTTCCTTTCTCCCACAAAGGGGGAAAGGTAGGAGGAGGTGGCGCCCCCCCCTCTCCTTCTTCTATGTCCGATACCTGCCAGCCACCATTTCGAGACTCCTCGTCATGTCCGTGATCTCATCCGGGACTCCAAACAATATTCGGTCACCAAATCATATAACTCATATAACACAATATCGTCAATGAACGTTAAGCGTGCAGACCCTACGGGTTCGAGAACTATGTAGACATGACCGAGACACCTCTCCGGTCAATAACCAATAGCGGAACCTAGATGCCCATATTGGCTTCTACATATTCTACGAAGATCTTTATCGGTCGAACCGTTATGACAACATATTTAATTCCCTTTGTCCATCGGTATGTTACTTGCCCGAGATTCGATCGTCGGTACCTTCATACCTAGTTCAATCTCGTTACCGGCAAGTATCTTTACTCATTCTGTAATACATCACCTCGTAACTAATTCCTTAGTCATTTGCTTGCAAGCTTATGATGTGTATTACCGAGAGGGCCCAGAGATACCTCTCCGATACTCGGAGTGACAAATCCTAATCTCGATCTATGCCAACTCAACAAACACCTTCGGAGATACCTGTAGAGAATCTTTATGATCACCCAATTATGTTGTGACGTTTGATAGCACACAAGGTATTCCTCCGGTATCCGGGAGTTGCATAATCTCATAGACGGAGGAATATGTATTTGACATGAAGAAAGCAATAGCAATAAAATGAACGATCAATATGCTAAGCTAACGGATGGGCCTTTTCCATCACATCATTCTCCTAATGATGTGATCCCGTTATCAAATGACAACACATGTCTATGGTTAGGAAACCTTAACCATCTTTGGTCAACGAGCTAGTCTAGTAGAGGCTTACTAGGGACATGGTATTTGTTTATGTATTCACACATGTATTTAAGTTTCCGATCAATATAGTTCTAGCATGAATAATAAACCTTTATCATGAATAAGGAAATATAAAATTACAACTTTAATATTGCCTATAGGGCATATTTCCTTCAGCGGGGTATGTCGCCCTTTGCAAGATGCACCTCAGATGCGAGGCACACTTCGGGCCGTGGCGAAGGTATTTCTGCATAATGCCCTGCTCCCCTGCCGAGAAGTTACATGAGGTCGGGGCAGCCGAAGTTTGTCGAATCTAGGGGACTGAATACCCGTCAGGCACACCTCGGGAGGATACTGATGTCTGGCTGACCGAGTGGTTTTACATAGAGGATGTTCCCCTCCTGGAAAAAGTTCGGCCCGGACTCCCCTTGTTCTCCATGGAGCCCCCGAAGAGGCGTTATAGCTGGAGGCCACATGGCCCAGCCTCAGAGGAGAGTGCCGAGGTAACCCAGCTGGCAGCTCAAGTGACCCAGTTGACACACACCGGCCTCACCATAATTGACGTAATGGCCACGGCGATAGACCGAAGAGTCCAACCACTTTGGCAGCGTCCTCATCTGTTGTGTGAGTTCAACGGGACCGACGACTCCTTGCGAACCGTTCAGGAGAGTTTCTACGACCAAGCGGCCTTTGGAGCAGCGTTGGCCAGCATCTATCAAGGGGTGGCGGAGGACTTTGCCCGGCAACAGTTCCATGACGGGTTGTCCTATTACAATCCCGCTGACATGGTAAACATTTTCTGAACTCCTCGTCTATCCGAGTTGTTTCAATATCTGATCCGCCGTTTGTTGGTTTCTTGAACAGAGGTGGAGGCGTTGGCTTGAGAACATAAGCAGCCCAGTGTAACACCCCGGTAGTTAAGCTACGATAACCACACACTTATGGTGCCATGTCATCGCCATTCATATTCTAAACCTCACTTTGACCCAAACGTTAGTCAAATTCAAATTTAAAAAATAAAGTCAAATTATTATTTCTTCAAGCTGTCAAATAAAAATGTTCGATGCGTTGCAAATATTCACTAAGTAATTAACATGTACAAACCAACATTTAATGGAGTTTTAATTTGTCCCTAGGAATATATTAGTGAATCGACGGGCTTAAATAAAGACATTTAAATTCAAATATAATTTTGAATTTGCTTTAGTTGACTCCAAACTTTTTGTGCAACACCACAATTTTGAGCATGAATTATGTGCCAAGTTTCGTTTATAACAACATCCATTTTGTGCTCCAACTATTTGCAAAACAGAAAAGAAAAAGAAACAGAAAAAAGGAAAAATGAAAAGGACCTAAACTACTCGACCCCCTAGCCCATCAAGCAAAACAGGCCCAGCCCACCTCTACCTTCCTCTACCTCTAGCTATAGGGAGGCAGGGAGTGCGTGGAAGGCATCCATGGTGCCTGGCCACGTGCCGGCCATCCCACGGCTCCCACGAGGGCTAACACGGCGCCAACGACCTTCCCCAAAACCCTAGCACCTCCACTTCCTCTCCCTCGTGCCCCATCACTCTCCCCTATGCTTGGCCGAAGCTCCCTGCCATGGCCGCGCTGCCAGAGTAGCCGTGGCCACCGTCGTCCACGTGCCCCGCCACGGTGCTCAGGAGCCCTGCCGCGCTTGTCCACGCCGATTCCCGGCCTCAAGCTCGAGCCCGTGATCCCCCTCAACCGGATCGACCGTGCCCGCGTCGTCGGTGGTCGTGGCTGCCCCGCCATGGATCCGCGCTCCGACGCATCCCGGATCTCCCCGAGCACGCCATCGGACCCATAGTGAGCATCTCCGCTAGTTCCCCTCCTTCCTGTCCTCGATCTATCGTCGTAGACGCCGTAGACCGCCGTTGTCGACCTCGTGCTCACCACATGCCATCCGTGCCCCTGCCTCGTTTGTTCGCGCCCTGTCGCGACCAGCCCGCGCCCGCACACGCGCGCATCCGTGCTTGGCAGCGCCCCGGCTCACCGGCGCGCGCCCATGCCCCACCGTCCCGGCGCGCCCGTGCCCCCCGCAATCGCCTGCGTCCCCCATGGCCCTGGCTGCTGCCGCGCTGCTCCCGCTACTCTTGCTGCTGCCGCCACCTGCAGCTTGCCGCGCTCGCCTCCGCCCAGCCGCGCCGCTGCTTGCCCCACCGCCCTCCTGCTCCTCCGGACGCTGCTCGCTCCCTTGCCGACTGTTGCTGCTTGCCGCTGCACTTGCGCCGCCGTGGTTGCCCCCTTCCCACGCCCACACCGCCGCTCCCGCCTGAAGTTGTCCCTGCCACCCGCAGCCGCCTCTGGCCACCGGCCCCTGCCGCTGGTTCCGGCTGCTACCTGGTCGGGCAGCCGTTGCCGAGCCTAAGGTCGTGCGTGCGTGCACGCCTCGGTGAGGCCGGCTAGTGCCACTGCCAGCGGGCCCGGCTGGCTTAATTAGGGGGGCTAATAACCCCCTCCCCCCCTTAGTGTTTAATTCCCATAGCTCACTATGTGGACCCCCCCCCCCCCCTTGCTAAATAGCTGGTTATTAAAATTGAGACACTGACATGTGGGCCCCGCGAGGAAATTAAAATGCTAAATTAAATTAAAACTACCTAAGACCATGACACATGGGCCCCTCAGCACTATTCATGTTTGACCAGTCAACTGTTGACTACTGAGTCAGCAGTTGACCTGGCCCACATGTCAGCCTTTGTAGACCCGGCTGTGTACACTTCAGTGTGTGCACATAACATTTTACTATTATTTTCGAGTTATTATAAATTCAGTAAATTTAGAAAATCATTTAAACTTCAAAAATTCATATAAAATAATCCGTAACTCGGATGAAAATAATTTATATATGAAAATCGATTAGAAAAATAAGACGAATTCGAATACGCTATCCACATACTTATCACATGCCTCTAACACTACAATCTTGGAACCGTCCCCTCCGGATCGTTTGTCCGATAAATGCCTAGAGCCGGGAAAATATTCTTGGATATTTTCCCGCTCCGTCTGTAACACGAAGCCCTGCGTTATGTCACCCTTAGCAAAGCTTACGATCATGTCATGCTTTCTGTTGCTTTGTATGCCTGTTATTTATTGTTTCTTCCCCCTCCTTCCTCTCCGATAGACCCCGAGACCGTTGATGCTTCGGTGTTCGACTACGGCTACGCTTTCGAAGATTCCTTTCGTCTGCAGAGCTTCCAGGCAAGCAAAACCCTCTTGATCATTCCTATATTGCCCAGGTCCTTCTCTCTTATGCTTGCATTAGATTTTGCTACTTTAATTGTTTGCTCCTAATCTGATGCATAGCCTGATTTTGTAACCTGCAATTGTTACCTTACCTGCTTATCATAAACTGCTTAGTATAGGTTGGTTCGTGATCCATCAGTGACCCCTCACCTTGTCCCTGTTGCCCTCGCTGGATTATCAGAGGACTCGATCAACGTGATTGACGTCCAGGGCCCGACACATCACCTCACCCCCTTTAGTTGTACGACTCTGCAGAGCTACTAAGGAGTGCCGAGGGTGATACCTCGTATAGCACTTCTGATGTTAACTCTGTAGTGTAGTTAATCGGTCGTGGTCATCGAGGGTGATTCCTCCTTCACCACTCCCGATAATGACTCTGTCGTGCAACCCCTCAAGTGTGGACCATCGAGGGTGATTCCTCCAAGTCCACCTTGATGGTTACATTAGTGGGAATCCATCGAGGGTGATTTCTCGGTTTCCCCTTGCTATTTCAGACACACGGTTACTTTGACTTTTCCACAGAACCATGATGAAGTCGGCTCAGCCCCGAGGGGTACTCGCGAGAGAAATGTGACGAGTGATGTGAAGTCGGGTTGACCTGGAGGGTACCCGCGAGTTTTCTACGCGGCACGACCGGGCATTCCTAGCCCTTGCCGTAAGTCCGTGAGACGGGGCGACGGGACCACATATCGTGGATCATTGATCGTTATCGCGTGCTCCCAAGACACTAACGATTTGGGTATTTGATCTGAGTTGGCCACTAGCCTATACGCACTAACCACCACGCAGGAACAAATATGGGCACTCGGCGTCATATGTATCAGCCGAAGCTCTTCAGACGTCAGCGACTAAGCGGCGTGCACCCGGGTGGCCCACGTAAGCACCTGCCTTGTATAAGGAGGTTGCCAGGACTGACACCGGCCGCCCATGCAACATGCAGGAGTGCAAAGGGCGATGGGCCCAAGACCCCTGCGCACTTAGGATGTAGACCGGCTTGTTGGCCTCTTTGTTGAGCCTAGGTAGGGCTACGATGTGTTGATCTTTCGAGGTCGGGCATGACCCAGGAAAGTGTGTCCGGCCAGAGTGATCGAGCGTGTTGGGTAATGTGGTGCACACCTGCAGGGAAGTTAATCTATTCGAATAGCCGTGTCCACGGTAACAGGACGACTTGGAGTTGTATCCCGATCTATACAACTAGAACTGGATGCTGAGGCATGAGAAAGGGATATGATGGCTCCGGGATTGCTTTCCCGCAGTGAGTCGAGAAAGAATCTCTAGGCGTTAATGCTACAACATGCTTGCTATTTATAAAATGCTATTGTGTACTCTTCTAAATGCTGCAAGATGCTAGTCTTCGATAGGCTAGGCTTTCCCTTCTCTTCTGGCATTCTGCAGTTCAGTCCACAGATATAGCCCATTCCTTTTGATACTGATGCATACTTAGTTTAGATCTGATGTAAGTCTTGAGAGTACTTTGGATGAGTACTCACGGTTGCTTTGCTACCTCTTTTTCCCTATACCCGGTTGCCGTGATCAGATGACAGATCCGAGGAGCCAGCTGCCACCACTGATGACTACTACTGCCCCGTGGGTGTCTACTACTACGTGGAGGCCGCCGACGACCAGGAGTAGCTAGGAGGCTCCCAGGCAGGAGGCCTTGCCTTTTCGATCATGTTACTTTTGTGCTAGCCTTCTTAAGGCAAACTTGTTAACTTATGTCTGTACTCGGATATTGTTGCTTCTGCTGACTCATTTGCATTTGAGCTGATGTATTCGAGCCCTCGAGGCCTCTGCCTTATAATATAAAGCTTGTATGACTTAATGTGTGTTTAGAGTTGTGTTGTGATATATTCCGGTGAGTCCCTGATCTTGATCATATACATTTGCGTGTATGATTAGTGTACGATTGAATCGGGGGCTTCACACCCAGCACCTGAGCCGGAGTTGCACTGTCGGGCGGAGGACCCCCTCTTCAACGAGGATGAAGATCTAGCCCTTATTTATGAAGGGAGATAGTTCTTTATGGAGAGCCTTGGCGGGTCAAGGGTGGCAATTACCCCTGACGCACCGGGGATGAGGCAGGCTTCATCGGTAACGCCCCCTTCCTATAATCGAAGGCGAGTTTCTCGTCCTCCAGCCCCTAGCCGTCTGACTTCTCCTCCAAAGGGGCGGCGTTCAAAACACCCATGTAGAGAAACGGCTCCACAAGAAAGGCCCCGCGGGAGGGGCAAGAAGCGCAGGCCGAGGCCATAGGGGCGGGCAAAAGTGCCCCCTCAATTACCAGGTAATTTCTTCGATCGCTACTTATGTAAAAGTACTTCAGATTTTAACTTCTTTGATTATTCGCAGGCAGCCCTCGCCTTCCATCGTGGCAACAAGTATGAGGGCCGAGGGAACAGCGGCCTTGCACAGGGAGACGGAAGCATGTACTTTCACCGCGGTTACCCCCGAGGTCCCTCAGCCCGAGGACTCGGCGACCAGCTCAGCTACTCCGTCCGAGATCCAATGTGCCGCGAATTATCGTCGGCGGAAAGATTCTCTAAGGAATTCGGCTTTCTCGGACCAAGAATTCAACCCCCTCAGCAATGTAGATGCATAGCTCGAGGTGACCCGGGGTGTCTTTGATAAGTTGCTGGACGTCTTGTCATGGGGTTTGCGGGTAAGGATTCACCCGAGTTCTTGTTGCTTCAGGATTCCACGTATTTCCTTATTTGTTTGAAGACAAATGAGACTACCAATTACGGTAGTAGCCCCTAAGGCTTGGTATGGGCCACTAGGACCGTAGCAAGGCTTGAATACTAATTTGTGCATGCCGCCTTTGATAGGAGGCTCGGTTGAAGAATGATCAACTAACCGAAGCGCTGACCCAAACAAAGGGGAAGCTGGATGCTGCCTTGACCGAGGTGGAGCGGGTGAAGAGATTCACCAGAGAGGCCACGGTAAGTGTTTTTCCTGGCATTTATCGGTGCTATGGGAAGAATGAAATAGACCTGACGCCATAATCCCTTGTAGCGGCAGAAGCCCTAGGTCATCTTGAAAGAGACCATAAGCAGGCCCATGAGGATTTGATATATGCAGAATCCCAGCGTCAAGCAAACCAACATGTGGTTACTCAAAGAGTGGATGGCGTCAATGCACTCAGGGCTAAGAACGCCCGACAAGCCCAGGAGATTAAGAGCATAAAAGCTCAACTAGCTGCTGCTAAATCAAAGAATCGTCGAACTGATGACATGGTTTTTGGTAAGTCATGATTTTCGAAGAATCTGTTTGGCATGTAATTTGACCGAGGTGATTAGCAGGTTGATTTTGTTCTTTTGGCAGCTTCTCTATCCGGTTTACCTCCTGACTCCCGGGGTCCGGTGTCCGAAGACATGGCGGCTCATCTATCCGTGGTGCATGAAAGTGTGCGGAAATCGATGAAGGACGTTTACTGGGCTTTATGGCCCGAAGTGTTGCAGGTGCCCGAAGACATGGCCATCCTAGCCGAACAGCTAAAAAGAGCTCGATGCCAGATCCAGGCTTGGAAGGTATCCGCCCATCGAGAAGGTGAGAGGGAGGCCTGGGCCATGGTGAAGACCCATTATACAGGTTTGAAGATGATGGAACTAGCAGAGGTAGGACCCATGGGGTCAGACAGGGAGGAAATACCCACTAGCCGCGTGTATGAGAGTGTTATGCCTGCTGCTCGATTTTCGCAGAAGGATTGCGCTCTGGACACCTTGATAGATTGTCTAGACCATGTGTAATAACTATGTATGACTTTATGTATCCAAGTACTTTGGGTCGACGGTCAGACCGCACTTTCGAACTCTATCAGCCGGCCATCGGCTTCCACCTCCTTGGCTAATGGCCGAGGAGTGTCCCATACTACTGGCCAAATCATCAGACCAGGTGCTTCATGTGACAAGGCAATCGGGCTATACAGCTCGAAAGACAAGAGGGTGGCGCAAAGTTATGCTATATTACTATTTAACATAAGAAACATCTTCTAAGGAAAATAGTTCTTCCAACAGTTCCTTTCCTTGGGTGGCTGTATCGAGTACGTAGGTCCAAAGACGGGTGACCTCGGAGGTAATGCCCCTGGTCAGGGTTTAAAAGACCCCTTCCATTTTAACCCTATGTCATGGCCGACCGATTTGTATTTTAAGAATGCTAGCTTTCGGCTTTGTCCATCTGAGGTACTGCGCCGGATGACCCGGGAGTAACAATCACAGCGGTGCTCCCTTTGCCCCCTAGCTGAAGTATCAGGACTGTAAGGGGTAAGCACAGGAGCCGGGCAACCCAGCTTGGCCAAATCTCGAATCAAATCGATGCATATATTGGCTTCAAAGACGATAGTGTATAAGAGGTGGAACGATGCTTGTTTTGAAAAGAACATGCTATATTATCTCTCAAGATCATTCAAAAATGCTCCGAGGTGTATAAGACATCTAAAAAAGAAAAAAGAAAGGTAAGTTATGTACATGAGCAGAGTTCGGGGGATTAACCATAGAAACGTTGGAGTAGCGTTGCGTCCCAGGGGTTGGGCTCTAGACGACCATCCTCTAGATCTCGAATTCGGAAAGCTCCTCCGATTAGCACCTGATCAATAATGAATGGCCCATCCCATCTAGGGGAAAGTTTGTGCTTCTACTTCTCTGGATGTAGCCTCATGACGAGGTCCCCGACGTTGAAGTCCTTTGCACGGACCTCTCTGCCATGATAGTGCCGGGCCTGCTGTTGATAGATAGCTGATCTTGCCCGAGCGACATTGTGCTCTTCTTCGAGAGCGTCCAGAGCGTCTTGCCGATCGAGCTCGGCCTCTAGCTCCTCATACATGCGTACCCGGGGTGCGTCATGTATGATGTCACAGGGGCGTACTTCCTCGGCGCCATACACCCTAAAAAACGGCGTGTATCCAGTGGACCTGTTTGGTGTGGTACGCAAGCCCCATAGGACGGAATCGAGTTCCTCTACCCATTTGCAGTATGATTTTTTAAGGGTGTGCACTAGCCTTGGCTTGATGCCACTAAGGATTAGTCCATTGGCCCGCTCCACTTGCTCATTAGACAACGGGTGGTATACGGACGCGTAATCGAGCTTGATGCCCATTTTTGCGCACTATGCTCTTACCTCTTTGGACGTGAAGTTTGTCATGTTGTCTTTGATCAGACTGTGGGGGATACCGTAACGGTGTACTACCTCATAAACCCAATTACTTGGGCAGCTTCGGCTGAGGTGACAGGCTTTGCTTCGATCCACTTGGTGAATTTGTCCACCATGACAAGTAGGTATTTGTTTTTGTTTGATCCACCCTTGAGTGGTCCGACCATATCTAGCCCCCAGACCGCAAGAGGCCATGTGATGGGAATAGTGCAGAGGACCGTAGGGGGCATGTGGCTTTGTTTGGAATTTACTTGACAGCCTGGGCAACACTGCACCAACGCCAAGGCGTCGGCGCCTGCGGTCCGCCAGTAGAAACCAGCTCGGAAGGCTTTGCTGACCAAGGTCCGAGCAACGGCGTGATGTCCGCTCATGCCGGAGTGTATTTCCTGAAGTAGAAGTCTGCCTTCCTCCTCGGATATGCATCGTTGGAGGATGCCCGTAGTGCTCATCTGGTAGAGCTCCCTTTCGTGTACTTTATAGGCTTTAGATTGCCTTATGATTCGACGTGCGTCGGTTTGATCATCGGGGAGCTTTTTACGGAGCAGGTATGCGAGGAGCGGCTCAGTCCATGCTGCAATGGCAGTCATGACTTCATGTACCGAAGCTGTTTCTTGGACAGTTGAGCCGCCCATTATATCTTGTCTGCCGTCTTCTTCAGGCGAGGCATTTTGTGCCGACGTTGCTTGACTCTGGCATTCGTTTGTCGTCTTCCCAGGCCAAGGATGGCTTGAAGAGCCGTTCGAGGAAGGTATTATCCGGGACCTTATCCCGCTTTGCGCCCATGCAGGCGAGTATATCTGCGGCCTGGTTGCTATCCCGGGCAATGTGGTGAAATTACAACCCTTCGAACCTGGGCGAGATCTTCAGGACGGCATTCCGGTATGCTGTCATCTTTGGGTCCTTAGCGTCGAATCCGCCATTGACTTGTGAGATGGCGAGGTTGGAATCACCTCGGACCTCCAGGCGTTTGACACCCATGGAGATTGCTATCTGGAGTCCGTGCAAGAGGGCTTCGTATTCGGCCGCGTTGTTGGAATCCGTATACATGATTTCCAGCACGTATCGAATGGTGTCCCCCGTAGGTGACGTGAGCACGACGCTAGCCCCTAGGTCAGCCAGCATTTTGCAACCATCAAAGTACATGGTCCAATGCGAGTAGGTGCCGTACACTCGAGGGAGTTCGTCTTCCGTCCATTCGGCCACGAAGTCGGCCAGCAGATTTAATAGCTCAGCACGATCGATATATGATTTCAAAAGGTAAGAGCTCTATGGCCCATTTGGCTATACGCCCCGTTGCATCCTTGTTGTTAATTATGTCACTTAATGGGACGTCGGATGCCACGGTCACCGAGCACTCTTGAAAGTAGTGCCAAAGTTTGCGTGAGGCCATGAAGATGGCGTATGCTATTTTTTGGTAGTGAGGGTAGCGTGTATTGCATGGGATTAGGACTTCAGAGACGTAATAGACAGGCTTCTGTACTTGGTCGAAGAAGACAAATAGATAGGAAAGCATACATAGTTACTTAACTACACAGCAAAGAAACTTCAAAAGATTCAATATGATTCAGTGAACAATATGATCATAAACTTACAATTCATCATGTCCAACAAAAGCACCGCAAAATTACATCGGATTGATCCTAATCACACAAGGAAGAAGATCAGAGAGAGGAAGAGAGAGAGAGAGAGAGAGAGAGCCATCTAGCTACTATGATGGACCCATAGGTCCTGAAGGAACTACTCACACATGGTCATGGAGGCACCAAGGTTGATGAAGAGGCCTCCTCTAATGGATTCCCCCTCCAGCAGAACTCCAGAATAGGGCTCCAGACGGGATCTCTTTGGAACAGAGGCTTGCGGTGGCGATACAATTCTTCTGGAGGTACGACAGATGGTTTTGTTATTTATAGGGAATTATGGTGGTGGAATTAGGTCAAGGCGTAACCAAGGGCCCCACATGGACAGGTTGCGCAGTCACCCCCTGGCAACGCCACGTGTCCATGTGGCTAGATGGTGGCCCCTCTCGATGCTTCTTGAAGCTTCCAGTGTTTCTTGTTTCCCAAACAAATTGTGTTAAATCGGCAACGTATTTTGACCTTCGTAGATATTGATTTCCTGCGAAACCAAAAACAAGCAGAAAACAAGAACTGGCATTGGACACTAAATTTATAGGTAGTCTAGAAAAACAATACAAATTACTATAGAAAGTATATAGAAATGATAACATAATAGCATTTAACAATAATAATTTATAGCTACGTTTGAGACATATCAGATATGCATATTTTTATATTCGGATATGCATAGTTTTATAGATCATTTGTAGCATGCATAGTTTTGTAACTGGATATGCATAGTTGACAATGTTTTATTTTGTAGCCTTCTCGCGCGTGAAGTGTGTTCAAGAAGTTGGAGAAGAAAAACTTCACTGTCATGCATTGTTGGTTGAAGTTGAATGAACAACCCAAGTGGAACTTATACATTGCCAAGATCGTCGCCCAAGGCACCGAGGAAGAAACCGATGACCCAGCCGACCCAACAAATGAACTGCACAAGAAGGTTAGAAGAGGGTTCCAAGCAAAGAAATGGGAGGAGGAGAAGGCGAAACGAGAAGGTGTGGCGGCCAATATGAGGGAGAGATTCGAAAACATCTGGACGAAGAAGGAGGAGGTATACGTGAAGCGTTCCAACAACAACGAGGAAAAAAGGTGGACATGTTTGATTTGTTGATGAAGGCCGCCAAGAAGTTCAAGTTCGAAGAGAAGAAGGTCAAACTCGAGGAGAAGAAGGTGGAGATCGCAGCCGCTTCTGAGGATGCGAAGATGCTCGCCTTGAAGGTGGCGGAATTGGATGATGGCGCAAGAATGATCGTGCAACGTTTCAAGATGTTGCAGCGGCAGAAGGTGAGCTGGAAAGGCGGAGTAGGAGGAGATCGAGGCAACGAAGAAGGAGGCGATGCCGAGGCGGATGCGGCCTACACGATGGCAATGGCAGATTGAGCGTGGAGGCTCGGATTGACGGCCCGACAGGGCAAATGCACAGACTGCTGGACTAATATTTTTTGTGATCGGGTATGTAAAAACTAGCCTACTTGTCTTTTTTTTTTTTGCTTGTGATCGGCCGATGATGTGATTCGCCGCTGATGTGATCTGGTGCGTGCTATGAGTCAGGTGTATTTAAATTTTAAATTACCCTTTACTGACGGACATATAATGCCTAGGATCGACGGCCTGTCAGCGAACGTATGAACAATTCGCGGTCAGATGCCCTTAGTGATTTAGGAGATGTATAAAGTGGGCACCCTTTTGTACTCTCAAACCTCTTTCAGTAGTCGGCAAAGACATGGGCCCATGTCTACTTTAACATAAAGGTGAAGCAGTTATACTATCTCAGGCGTACTCTCTGGCGAGTAAATCACTTTCTGTCAACAGTAACAAACTAGCAGACCTTCCGAGAGAGATGGTAGAAAAAATGACTGCAGATGAAGTCCATTCTGATAATGCACACAAAGGGTCGTGTCTAAACATTTTTCTCAAGGCTCCAAGCCTCCAAACCGAAGGATTAGAGAAATAACCGTTCCAATTAATCCAGCGCTTCGTGTTGCAAAAGACAGCATCGCCATCGTTGCACAAGTGGATGGAAAAAGGCACAGTGACAATACACATGTTGCTCCAACTCACACGCGCTCCTCCATGTATCCTCTTTATCAAATGGCGGAGACAAACAAAAATTATAACTGAACATTCAAAGTTAGAGCATCTACAGCCAGACCTCTTATATCCGTCTCAAACATTTGGACAAATACCCAGGCTGATCAGCACCCCTCATATCCAGCCCAAATTTAAAACGGATATGGGGCGGCCCGGGCACGCCCGGATGCGTCCTCCTAACAGTCCCGGCTCATCACTGACCCCACAGCTATCCCACAAAAACCCCAATCTGGGCGCCCCGCTCCGAACCCTAGCTCACTCTCTCGCTCCGCCCTCTCCTCTCCCTCTCTGATTCCGATCCCATCCACTTCGATGTCCATCTCCGGCAGTGACTCCAGCTCCGACCTCGACTACAAGGAGGAGATGGCCCTCTGCATTGTGTTGGAGCGGTCCAAGGTGGACACAAGCGGCAACTCCGGATCTGAAGCGTCGCCATAGCTCCCGCGCCGGCGCAGCGCGGACGCCGGAGCTGGACCCTCCCGGACCGCGCGCAGCTCCGCCAGGACAGCGCAGTCCGCACCGCCCCCGCATCATCTCCTTCCCCTGGCGGCTGCTCCTCCACGCGGGCAGCGGTGGGTGCTAGTGCTCGCGCCGCCGGCCCGCACGCGCACTCCGGAATCGAAGGCGCGCGCCGCGCGCCGCGAGAGTCAACAGGCACGGAGATGGACGTGGCGGAGTACTCCACGCGCCGCCGCCGTGGGATGTAAGCGGAGCCCGACTAGGATGAGCGGCTCCTTGCATGAGTCTACCACCGGTCCGTCACGATAGCGGAGACGGACACTCGCCACCTCCGACGGAAGAACGCCAAGGCGCTCCGGCTTGCTATTGAGCAGTCGGAGCGCAAGGCGAAGAAGGCAGTGGCAGAGGAGGCTCGGGTCGCCAAGTTGAAGCGGGAGCGGGACAAGGCATGTCCGTGGCAATTTTAGTTGCTAAAACATGACAACTTTGTTCCAGTTCGTTCTTTTGTCAGAAAACTGTCATGTTTGTCAACCCCGCGTGAACTGAAGTTGCCATAAAAAAGTTCAGATTGCCATGCTTAAAATCCAAATGTTCGGAATACTAACTCGGAGAGATAATATCACTGTTAGTCACAGAACTTACGTTGGATGTACAATTTAATGCTAAAACTTTAAATTATGATTTTCTGGTGATCTAACTTGTATTTAGGTGCAAATACGATCACTCCGGTATACCCTGCTGGCGTGGCATGCCACGCAGGCATGGGTCAGTGACAGATATCGCTTCAGGGAATGCACGCACATTTTTTATTTTGCACGGAAGCCCTCGAATTTATTTAACTGCGAACAAAGGCCCTCAGATAAAATAAAAGCTGTAGCCGACGGGTTCGAACGACCACCTGATAACACATCCGCGCACATGAGCTAAACACTACACCAAGAACCTACTTGTGTTTAAAAAGAGAAACGCTGAGTATTAGATTTTTGCAATGACGACTACTCATATCCAAATAATTTTTCTCTAACCAAATTTCCATTAAGAGAAAAAATTGAGCGCCTGAAATTTTTGAATTTAAATGAGAGAAACTTGTCTAACAATACATGAACGTAACTTAAATCATCATATGGGCATACAATATCAGACCCTCTTTTGGGAAAAAAAATTGTGTTATTCACGCTCATTTTAGAAAATTACGTTTTTTAAAAAATTGTTCCCGGAGCTGCAACAATGAATTGGATCACGACTTTTCTATAGGAAAGGAGTCCGTCTGACCACTGTACAGGAAGTGCTTGTTTAAAGTAATGTGTTAAACTAAATATATTTAGACATTAAAAATTAAATTCAAAATTTCAGGCGAAAAAACCCGGAATTGCCAGAGATATTTCAAAAAAACCGGATTTTGCAACTCCTTCCAAAAAAACCGAAATAAGAAAATATTGCTCGTGAACAAGTTTGTGTACGTTTTGGGTTAAACATTATAAATTTTGATGCGTGTTTAAAATTGAATTTCATTCGAAAATTTCTGGCGAAAAAAGATTTTCTGGAAACCTATTTTTTGGCCAAATCCGGGAAAACATAATCGGGGGAAAAATGTGAGTTCGGTGTAAAAGTAAATGTATCTCCATAATGAAACTGTTCTTGGTGCTCAGGGGGTGGGGCGGTGGCCTCCCCCCTTGCTTATCAGCCCTCCCTCGGGACGGCTTGTATCCCTCATCCCCTCTGTTCCTATCCCTAGATGTGCTTGTCTTAGCGTCCAAAGCTCTGGTGTGTGTTGTTGTAATGGGGAGTAATCTGGTTAGAACTATTCGCATTTTGTCTTGGAATGTCCAAGGTTTGGGAGCAAAGGATAAATGTGATGTTGTTAAGAACCTCGTTGCCTCCTCTAACCCTTGTTTTGCCTGCCTTCAGGAGTCCAAGCTGGCTTGCTTGGACTCCCGTAAGGCGGTTACCTTCCTCCCTGGGCGCCTCTCGGATTTCGTCTCCAAAAATGCAGACGGAAGCCGCGGGGGGATTGTGATGGCTTGGGATCCTACCCGTTATGCCCTGATTTTCTCCTCCGAGTCTCGTTTCTCTCTCACTGCCACTTTGGTTTGCACTTCCTCCGCTACGCGCATTGTGATCACCAATGTGTACGGGCCCTCTGATCACTCTCTTGTGGATGAGTTTGTGGAAGACATGGTTTCCCTGCCTTCTAGTATCTCTGACGCCTGGCTTGTGGTCGGCGATTTTAACCTTATTCGCTCCCCGTGTCAGAAAAACAACGATAATTTCGACACCAGGCGAGCTGCTAAGTTCAACTCTTTGATCAATACTCTAGCCCTCCATGAGCTCCACCTGTCTGATCGCATGTTCACGTGGTCGAACCGGCAGGATCCCCCAATCCTTGCTCGGCTGGACCGGGCGTTCTTTGACAACAGGTGGAACGCGGCCTTTCCCGACTCAGCCCTTTCCTCTCTCCCTCGCACTACGTCCGATCATGTCCCGCTTTTGGTTGCTGCGTCTACCAAAATCCCTACCCCCTCCCGCTTCTTCTTCGAAAATGCTTGGTTGACCGACCCCCTCTTCCTCCCATCCACTCTCCCTTCCTGGACTAACTCGGTTCGAGGCACGGGTGCGGGTGGTATCCTTTCTGCTAAAAAGAAAGCTTTCAGGTTTGCCTCCAAGGCATGTAAAAAGCGACACCGGTACATCCCCACTTTCGATAATGACTGTCGGTTCTTAATTGAGCTGCTTGATTTTTGGGAAGAAAACCGCTCTCTGTCTGCAGATGAAACATCGCTCCGGAATGACGCTCGTCTGGCTCTTGCGGCCTCGATTCTCCGCCAGTGCGCGCACTGGCGTCAGCGCGGGAAGCGGCGGGCGGTGTGCGAGGGGGACGAGAACACCCAGTTCTTCCACGCCTCCGCCTCGCACCGTCGTCGCTGTAACGCCATCCCCGTCCTGGTAGTCGACGGGGCGCATGTGGTGGACCATGCAGGCAAGGCCGCTGCGCTGCTGGGCTTCTTCACCGACCTCTTGGCCCGGCCGCGCCGGTTAGTACGGCGGTTCTGCCTCCGTGGGCTTTGCGCTCACTCCGCGCGGGTGGATGGGCCGTCCCTCGTGGCGCCTTTCGGCCACACCGAGATCAAAGCGGCTGTGGATGCTCTCGACCGCACCAGTGCGCCTGGCCCCGATGGGCTGGGGCCCGCTTTCTACCAAGCTGCGTGGGGGTGGTGGCTGACGACGTCCAGAGGCTGTTCGATGAGTTCCATTCAGGTTCTGCCTCCCTGGACGGGATCAACCGTGCCTATGTGGCTCTTCTCCCCAAGACGAATGGAGTTCCAACGCCGGCGGATTTCCGGCCCGTCTCGCTGCAAAATGGCGACGTCAAAATCTTATGCAGAGGGCTGACTACCAGACTTCAGAGGCAGATCGTGGCTTTGATCGATGAGGACCAGTCAGGGTTCGTGAGAGGGAGAAGCATATCTGAAAATTTTGTCTATGCCACTAAACTAATCCAATGCTGCCATAAGAGGAATGCTCCTGCGGTGGTGCTGAAGCTTGATTTCTCCAAAGCTTTCGACTCGATCAACTGGGAGAGTCTCCGCTCCATCATGGAAGCCCGTGGGTTCCGGGCGGCCTGGTGTGATTGGATCGATGCGATCCTACATTCATCCTACTCTGCGGTCTTGCTAAATGGTGTACCCGGGAAATGGCTCAAGTTGAAGTGTGGTCTCCGTCAGGGCGACCCGATCTCACCGTATCTCTTCCTGATCGTGGCTGATGTGTTGCAGCAGTTGATCCGCCAGGATGAAGTGATGAAACACCCGTTGATGCCCGATGCCCCCGCGGTGTTGCTCCAATATGCCGACGATACCTTGATCATCATGAGAGCTTGCGAGGAAGGGGCTGCTCGTCTCCGTCGGATCCTGGATATGTTTGCCGAGGCCACTGGGCAGAAGATCAACTTCTCCAAAAGCACGCTGGTCCCGGTTCATGTCGATCCCGCGATCCACGCGCTGGTCGTTCAAGCTTTGGGCTGCGCTGTGGGATCTTTCCCCCAAACATATCTTGGTCTGCCTCTGTCTTGGGAAAAATTGAGGTTTGCGGACTTCCTGCCGATGCTTGCTAAAGTTGACAAATACCTGGCGGGCTGGGCGGCGCGTCTCCTCTCTCCTGCTGTGCGCCTGGTCCTGATAAACGCTGTTCTGGACGCCATGCCAACTTATGCCATGGCGGCCTTGCTCCTCTCTCCCGCCTTGATCCGAGAACTGGACGCCATGAGACGAGCTTTCCTGTGGAATGTTGCTGAGAGAGCGTCTGGAGCCCAATGCCTGGTAGCCTGGGACCGGGTGTGCCGTGCCAAGTCTGAAGGTGGAATGGGAGTACGCAGCCTCGTCGCTCAGAACGAATGCCTCCTGCTGAAAATGATTCATAGGCTGCACGCTACTCCGCGCTCGAGATGGGCCGCTTGGGTCTGGGCGGCTGCAAACGGGCGTTCGCTCCTGGCGCGTGGTGACCATGCTCTGGGTGAGCAGGGAGGGGTCCTGGCTAAGATGGTCCCCCTGTATCGAGCTCTCTCCACGGTCGACGTGGGGGATGGGCGCACGGTCTCCTTCTGGTTGGACCGCTGGCTGCCTTGTGGAGCTCTTGCCGCTGCCTTCCCCGCCCTCTTCTCGCATGCCACTGCCGTCGAAGTTACTGTTTGGCAGGTGAGGGCCGATGGCCTGTGCGGGCACCTCGTTCCGCAACTCACGCGTGTCGGGGAGCAGGAGTTGGCTTCTGTCCTGGGGATGATGGAGTCAACACCCGCCCGGGAGGGCGGAGATGAGCGATCTCTCCTCCACATCACAACCCAACGCGGGCGCCTATCGGCTGCCTTGGCGTACAAGCTGCTGAGGTTCGGAGGGGCGGTCGCCCCCTTCGCTGCGTTCATTTGGGACGCGCGGGAGCCGTGGGGTCAAGTTCTTCTGCTGGCTAATGGTGCAGCGTCGCATCCACACTAGAGACGTTCTGCTGAAGAAACATATCGTCGAGACGGATGGTGCTGGATGTCCCGTCTGCGAGGAGGCAATGGAGAGTGCGGATCATCTGATCTTCTCCTGCCTGTTCCCGACTTCTTTCTGGAGAAGGGTTGGCATTGACCTCACTAATGCGGCTATGGACTGTCTGGATCGGCTGGCATCGTCGGCGAGCTTTGTAGTCCATTCCGCTCCAGAATTCTCTATGCTGTGCTGCTGGCACTTGTGGAAACACAGAAATGCTGTTGTGTTTCAGAGGCAGCGCCCTTCTCTTGCTCGAATGCTCAGCTGCTGTCGGGAAGACGCTCTACTGTGGCGGGGTCGTCTGAAGGAGAACTGTCAAACACATGTCGACACTTGGATGATGGCCCTGGAGTAGCAGTGTGTGTGTTAGGGTTTCGTCTGCTCTTCTTCGTTCCCAGTGTAATCTCTTGTGTGGCGTCTTGAGTGATGCTTGTAATCATCGGGGTTTCACCCCCCCCCCCCCCCTTCACCCCACCCCCCCCCCCCCCCCCCCCCCCGCGCGCGCGCGTTTGAAAATTCAAAAAAAAAAACTGTTCTTGGTGGAGCGGTTCGCTGGTGTGTTCACCTATATGAAGTCGCGAGTTTGAACATTGACCGCACCCTTTTTATTTCTCATTTCTTGATCCAATTTGTTTTAGTCACTGACAGTGAGTAAGCACGGGATACAGACGAAGTGACCATATTTGCACGAGATGACAAGTTGCGTGACCATAATTCCGTATTTTATAAGTTTTGTAGCCAAATTGGACATCGACAAATTGGACATCGAGTGCAAGTTGTATGACTTCCGGCGATATTACTACTTACCCAAGTTGTATGACTCCCACAGAGTACAGATCGAAGCAACTAATAATGCTGGCAATCAAATGCACGATCTTACGGATATCCTCTTCCGTAACAGCGCAGCGGTACAGCAGTACTCCCTACTCGGTACTTAAGGCCCTGTTTCCACAAATGGCATCAAATAACGCAGAAGCAGAGTACAGCTTTGAACCAAAAGTAGCAATCAAATGTACGATCTTACGGATATCCTTTTCATTCGCCATTTAGATCTCATCGATCATATTAACATGCTCGCACGTGAGCCATGACAGTACGAGTTTGATCGACGATCTCACCAGTAATCCATCCAAAGGGGTCAAACGAAAATGACCAACGCTGTGATGGGAGTAAAATTTTCAGCAAGATCAAAATGAACTTCAACATGTACCATATACAGAGGGAAAATATCTTGAGGCAAACTTCCTTTTTACTGAACACTGATCCACGAGACTGAAACACAGAACACTGACAGGGATAACGTCGTCTGCTAGTACATAACAGAGGGAAACAGGGCACATCCTACTTAGCAGAAGCAAAACACAGAGTGCATGCATGCACACTGACAGGCATCCTACTACTCTACTGCTACGGGCTACCCATGCGTCCATGTCCCAAAAGGCCAAAACACTGAGCTCGCACGCCATGCAGGAGCGTTCCGACGGTGCAGCCGGACAAGGCGGCGCTCAGCGGAGGACGCGGCTGCAGAGGCGCGACACATCGGACGGCTGGACGGGCTTCAGCAGGAAATCCTCGGCCCCTTCCTCCAGGCACCTGACGGAGCAAAAATGTGTCAACGAGCAGGAAAACGAACTGCATGCATGTGCATGCTACCAGAGCTGCTACCACTGAATAGAAATGAATATGGCATGCATGGGTGCCCGTGACATGGAATGGATACTGACCTGTTGATCCTTGTAGGCACGTTCTCCGAGGACATGATCACCACGGGGATCTCCCGCAGCTTGGACGACTCCTGCATTGCATCCATCACATTTCCATCGTCATCTCAAACAAGTACTCCTCTATTCTCTACATGCATGATTTATCATGGAGTTCCGCAAGAACAAAAAGGATGTCGCGTGCTGATGTATTACCTTGACCTTCTTGAGGAGCTCGTAGCCCGTCATCTCCGGCATCCAGTAGTCGGTGATTATCATGCTCACATTGGCCTCCTGCGACACCCAAGAACACACAGTAAAACACATGCAAAGCACAAAAATATCCGAAATAAAAAGGGACAAATTAAGGTTCGAGGAAGATCACATACGGAGCCCAGAAGCTCCAGGGCCCTCTTCCCGCTGTCCACGGCGGTCACTGCACACATGCACGCACACATCTCGTCACAAAACCACGGCAAAAAATCAAGCAGAAGAGATCGAAACGGGAGGTGATCTGGTCGACTCCTCACCGCGGAACTTGGAGCTCCGGAGGATGCCGGAGATGACAGCGCGGTCCACCGAGCTGTCGTCCACGGCGAGGACGTGCGGCAGCGCCGCGCTCCCCTCGCCGACAAGGCCCTTGAAGCTCGCCATCTCTACCTAGGACTACTCTTCTCGTACTGTGGAGGGAAAGGGAAAGAAAAGGCCTTTGGAAAGCGGCTGGAGAGCGACTGCTGTGAGCACAGGAGAGCGTCGCCACCCTGCCCCTATAGGCTATATATAGCCGAAGGCGACGAGGCCGTGGCTCAGGAGATATGGCGGGGCGGAAAAGGCGAAGACGAGGAGGCGCGGATCGCTGACCGGCCATGACCACGCGCGGCGCGGCGCGCTCTGGCCCCGAGGGATATCTCGGCGAGGGTGAATCCAAGATACGGATACGGATCCGGATCGGGTGCGGCAGGATCATGGCGTGACGCAAGGACGCCTGGAGCGAAGCATGCCGCTGGCCGTCTGGGACTGGCATGCACCACGAGGGATATGCATATGCTATGATGCAACGCACAGCGACGGCCAGCAGCGAACCAAATCTTTTGTTGCTGCAAACAGGAGTGCCGGTCTTTACTCCTTTCTTGACCGGCGCGGCGCCGTATCTCTTCTCTTAAATGGGTTATTCATGGCAGCATCCTTCGTGCCTGTCTGTCTCGCTTCTCTATCCCACTGTAAACAAATGCTGTACAGGCAGCGGGTGTGTTCATTTACTGGATCCACGGCACGCGTGAGATAACAACAGTATAACTACGGCACCGTGTACGTCAGTACCGTAATGGAAGTAGCAGTCCTTGATTATGCGGTGTAGTATCTCGAGATACGGCATGATCTCTCGACTAGCTGGCGCGAGGCTAGCCATGTTTCCTTCACAGTGATGGCGTATATGCGAGCATCAAAGAGTGGATTCACGCCACAATTTACTTCCAAACTGAGTTGATATAGGGCATCTCCGGTATTTGGATGGTGATAATAAGTGGAATAATGCATACATGCATGCATCGCTGCATACTTATATGGTAACTCCATTTACGTGGACGCATGTACAATGTGTCCTGAAATGCACTCAGCCGGCACGACACGTCCACCTTTACTCCCTGTCTAGGCTTTTTGGGTTGCCATGCATCATGCCTATGCATGCATTGATGCATGCCAGCGTCGTCGTCGTCGCTATCTATCCCGCCGGGAGAATAGCTCCGGCCGCGACCGCTGGCTCCATTGCGAAGTCGCCTGCCTACGACGACCGGCCGGCTGCGGCTGGCTACACCGACGCTACACGCTACGGCATGCAGGCATGGGCCCTGTGGATTCGTCTGCCAGGGCGATCTTGGGGAGATTTTGGGCGAGTTCCGAGGGAGATCTTTCCCCGCCTCGCCATCCTTATCATGACGTATGCAGTCACTCGGACGATGGGGTGCTGCACAAGCAAAAGTACTCCTGCTGCCAGTAGCTTTTCTTTGGTCAAATGGAGTAGTAAAACAAAGATACTAATGACAACAATGACAACCGACGCAGTGAGATGATTAGATGTGCAGACCAGGCTTTACGCAGAGCAGCTCTAGACGCACGCACTTGAGCACCTTGAGAACTGCACGAGTAAACCCTGAACTACACGGTGCAGGCATGGCTCTGCCGCGGCAAAATTTCGTGTTCAGAACCTTTTCTAAAAATTTCAGAATCTGACCATTTTCTTACCGTCAGGGTCTATGGCGGTAGGGTGTGACAGCCTATTGTCAAGGACCTTGGCGGTAGGAAACATCCCTACCGCCAAACAAGCTGGCGGTAGCCTGTATAACCCTACCGTCAAGGTGCCTGGCGATAGGCGCGAGCATGCACTGTGTTCCATACTTAGGAAATTTTTACGGTAGAGCGTGCAACCGTATCATCATGGACCTTAGCGGTAGGCTGTTATAGCCTACTGCCATGACCCCTGGCGATAAGAAAAGGGTCAGATCCCGAAATTTTTACGAATTAGAGCCACATCTCGAATAACTTTCAGAAAATGGTCTACAGTGGTATTCGCTACAGTATTTAATCTGAGCTGTTCGTTTTTTATCCAACGGCCATGTTACGGCGTGACATGCTGTGCGCATGTCCGCGCGCGACGAGCGTCTTGCGTCGTACACAGTGAATTGGACCCTGAAAATGTCCCATCGGCGCCTCCATCTCTTTATTAACCTGGATGACTGATGGACTGAGGGGTCAGCCCGCCGCACGTAGATCGTGCAACACCACGCAAGCTGGCCAAAACGGCTGTAGTACGATTCGTCTCTGCGCGGCTGATTATAACTCCTGTTTACGCTTGCGCCATAGCACTCCAAATTTGTAAATCTGTGGTCCATGGATGGCGAGCTGAGGCCTCTTCTAATGCACAGGTTTTTAGATGTGGCGCTAAGCACGCTTGAGAGATTAGCAACTAAAGTTCCCAACCCATTGAGCCAATAGTGCGTTGGTTGATGGAGGTCAATCTGTCTAATGTGTCTGATACATTCCGATGAAAACTTTCAGTTTCAATCGTATTCTTAATCAAATCTATGTATGTTGACTTGATTAATATTGAACCAATCTCAAGGTTGATTTATATTTGAAAAAAAAATGCCTTTAAAAAGCAAGGTTCTTATGTGGTTTCTGCATAAGGGGGTAATTTTGACTAAGAATAACTTGGCTCTTTTTCTCAAATGCCCACTAGCCAGGTCATTGCGGCGAACAATACGGTGTCTTTTGATGTTTTCCCACCTAATAGCATCTCCAATTTTGTTCGATAACTGATTAGGTGGGGTGAAGCCTAATACAACGGCACAAATTCGCGTGGGAGTTTGCGAATTACTATGGGCTATTTGAAACTATCGAAATGATGTTTTATTTAACTGAATCAATATCACAATTTTTTTGTAGGTTATCTACCTGGCGTCTGGATGGATCCGTACATGGTCATACTCAGCCACGTGGAAGTCAGGGAGCTTATGGCATTTGGGTGCAACCGATAGGAGACTGTAGCACGCGCTACATACAACCGGTTTGGATGTCGGTCCAATAATATGAGTAGGTGTTTAGGAATCGTGCCCTATTTTGGCCGGTTGTGGCATTTTTGTTTTATGACTTGCTTTTGCCTATGTACATGAGATGAGGTTCATACTTTGTTGCTATATTATTTAAATAAATTGGCTATATGCATCGCTTGATGCAGAGGCCGGGGATAATCCATCTTTCCTAAAAGAAAAAAATATGTATTTAATTTGTTGTAGCTAAGCTCTTTTTATTTAATGATTTAGCAACTAAACTATTTCATGCATTGGGGAGCTTCCTTCATTTAAATGTTTTGTCTAGGTTTGTGTGTTTGACATTGTTTCTTCCTGCGGTCATTAAACTAATCTCTCACCTCTTATTTACCCTGCCACATCAAATTCTTTGCATACATGTGGCAGTAGGGATGTAAATGAATAAGATTGGATAATGCTTTTCCCATATCCTTTACCATATTTTTTTGTCAGATTTGATGCGGCGCGGATAACGACCGGATGGGAATTCGAATACGGATTTTATCGTATTACGGATTCAGGGCGAAAACGAAGTGGTCGGACAAAAAATATCATGTCATACGTGCAATGTCACATGATTTTATTTCTATCATGCAAATAATATGAACATAATTTTTTATCCAGCCACATAACACTAGAGAATGGCCAGGCGTTTGCAGTTAGTACGCACGGCAAAACGGTAAAAAAATTATATGTGGTGATTCTAATTTATGGGCTAATTTGGTATTTGGTCTTGTCAAGGGTTAAATATGTCGGATAATACTATTTGATAACCCCGGATAATCCCCAAAAAATACCAGATAATCCACGTCCGCCGGGTATTACCAATACCATATTCACTACCGAGAAAAATTCACTGGAGGTACTCATACTCGTCGCGTTGGCCAATTTAGTCCTTGTAGTTAGAAATAGCCGAAATACCGTCACTAAACTTGTCTCAGGGACTCACATACCGTCCATTGTATGATTTCTTATACGTACGCGCTGATTTGGCATTTGACTGGCTTGTCCACGCGTGCGTTGACCGCCAACTCATCAGCACCTAGACTCGTCCAATCGATTCGGTGGAATGCGTTTTTTTTTGCAAAATTGCCATGTACTAAAAGCCCCTCCCTCCTGGTCGGACCGAGCCATCCACCTGGTCGGACCAGACCGAGTCGCTCTCCTCTCCCCTGCTCTGCTCTGCTCCCCTGTTTGTCGTCGCTGCCGAGGTGTGACCTCGAGCTCGCCGGCGTGGGCGAGTGTGGCAACGGCCGCCATGAGCTCGTCGTCGGACGCCGAGCTGCCGCCGCCTGCTCCGTTTTGGAGGGGCCTGCGTGACGTCCCTTTCGCTCCCTCCCGGCGCGAGGAGCATGCCTCGCTGCCGTTGTACGGTACGTCGCCGTCGTCACCACCTTCTCTGGCCGATCTGTCCATTTTAGCTCCGGGAAAGAGTGCGTGTCCGACTCAATTAAGATCAAGCAATCAAGCAACGTTGTCGGTGTGACATTTTGGTTGAACTGCACAAAACACTCTTAAAACAGAAGTGTTTTGTGCAGTGCAACAAAAGGTCGCAATAGCAATGAGGTGAAGTAGATAACCCTGTTTACACAGAGGTGCAAAGGAAACAATTACTGGTCAATAACGGTGGATGACACAGAAGCCCACAAAAAGAAGCATCTAACTTATCTAAATGGGGAAGAAAGCAAGACAGTAGCATTTCTCAAACAGTGTCATTGATTCATATTAACAGAGAGATTATATTAACAATAAAATTCGTTAAACATGTAAGTTGCTTTTAACTGTGGCATAGATTCAATTTTCCAACGGCATTATTAGATTAACAACAACTAAAGATTTGTATGGGACAGTGGACGCACAAGCACCATGTGCATCTATCGATGTATAATGGGGTGATGCACAGTCTGTTGCAACAAACAACCAAGGAGCATATTTGTGTTGGTCCCATTTTTGTTATCTTTAGACACCTTTCCCTATGTGAGGGCAGCCAATCTAGTCCTTCTCAAACTCTACAGCCTTGTCCCCCACCCACAGAAAGATCAGTTCCTTACAGATGTGTGTACTGCGTTTGTCATTGTTTTTCCTTTTCGACCAACATAGGTGTTGGATAGCCAGTCTGTACTGCTTTCCCCCCTTCCTTTCCTCTTTGAACCACGCCCTAGATTCATGCTATACAAGTTTCCCCACTACTTTCTTGTTTGATCCAACACCTAGATTCGAGTGCAGAAGCGAAAAAAAATCCACATGCAACTAGAGCAATGCTTGTGGATTAAGTAAATTATACGTTAAGGTTCTCGGGGTGTGGCTCGGTGGGCGGCCGGAGGCCGATCTGCCCACACTATGTATGGTGGCGAGGAAGAAGGGGTCGGAGGCCCTCCCGCGCCGCCGCTGGGTGAAAGAGAACATCGGCGCCGTAAGTGGATTCCCTCCCTCGCCGACGACGACAGTGTTAACCCTCCTTGCCTTCCCCGACGGACAGGATCCTGCCGGCTCTTTGACCAGCAGTGAGGGGAGAGAGAGAGAGAGGAGAGGCCAACGCAGTCTTGTTTAGATCTGGATAGGGTGAGAGAGTGTGTAGAGAGCAACTACAAGCACTGAGGCTCCAACGTGTATATATATATAGTGGAGAGAGGGTGTGAAGAGAGCAAACCCTAGAAAACAAGCGCTGAGGCTCCAGCGTGTATATATATAGTGGAGAGAGAGAGTGTGAAGAGAGCAAACCCTAGAAAACAATCGCCGAGGCTGCAGCGTATATAGTTGGAGTGGTTTTCTTTTTCTCTCCATAAAAATCATTTTAAATTGTGCACGAAACATAACTCTTTATTTAACGTACTAGTGAAGAAAAATACTAGGGCAAAGCTAATGCGTGAAGAAAATTTAACGCTTGAAGAAGTCAACTCGCAATTAACGCTCCACGCCTCCCGGTCGCACTTACTATCATTCACGTGTGGTACACGACCCTCCGAAGTGAACAACAACTGAACCACACACGGTCAAAATATCAGAAAGGTGGGCTGCACCATCCTCCAGTTTTAAATATTTTGGGCACTTGTATTCGGCCTAAGTCAGTGTGCCACCGTATGTACTAAGGGTTAAAGCGGGTGCTAAGAAGCTAGGGCGTATTGAGAGTAATTGCCATGCCGTTTATTTGTAGGGTCACTTGCAAACTGTCAAACTCTATTCTCCTCTTATTTAATGGATGAGACAAATCTTTTGCCCCCATTTTGGAAAAAAACCGAGAAATTCAATTTTAATTATTTTGTATGTACACTTTGCTCTCTTCCAATAATTCTGAGCACTTGTATTCGGCCAAAGTCAGTGTGCCACCGTATCTCGTACTACTACCTCAGTCCAGGTTTTTACGCCACGTCATATATTTTTTGTCAAAGTTTGATCAAAAAATTTAACTACTCACTACTTTCCGGTTTATAGGGCATAAATTTGAAATCTCATCAACCAAGGCAGATGATGAGTGGAGAAATGTAGTACTCCATCTCGTAGTTTACAAAATTACTCAAACTTTAATCTGCATTAATTACAATATATTCATGGACGACAACTAAATGAGTAGGAATGGTTACATGCACTGGTTGGTTTCTTTTAATCCTTGCATGCATCAATTTAATGCACCTTGGAATGTGAACATGTGCTGGAAAGAAGTGAAAATAAGACTGTTACGAAGAAAATGAGATGAGCCCAATAAACAAAGAAAAATTCAGAACCAACGTAATTGATACGGCCACCGGCCGTATGCACACATTTATTTTCCAGCACATTTCTTTATTTCATCAACGACATTTTGATACAGAGCATTACATTCACCAATTCTTTGCTAGGAGAGCAAGACCAAAGAAAACAAGAACCACAATTAGACATTTTAAAAGATATCTAATTTCCATAACTGCTCCCACTAATTGTATTAATATATTCTCTATGTCTTCATTGTTGATGTGTGGCTTCTCGAGCTTGCACACTTTTCTTGTTCGATTCTAAAGAACTAGACGTTGCTTCACATCTAATATCATCTCTAGTCTCATCTCTAGCCTCTATTCTAGCAAGGAGTGCACGAGCATCTACCAAATTTCGTGCTATCAATAGATCGATGTATTCTTCTTCCCAAAACCAAAACTTGCATCCATCCTACACACAAGTTTGAGTATAAGCTGTCGAACATGTGCCGAATAAGGGAGCACAGCCGAATCAAAAGAAGTACTACGCACCTTATCTTTTTCACACTTGATGAACACCCATCCGGGATGTTGTGGCGTGGTCGAAACGCGGCGCAGGACCCGCCGCGGGCATCCATCGCACTTTATGAGCGGCAACGATGAATCGACTAGCCGCTGGGCCAGGGCCGAGCCCGGACGGTGGCCGGCCGTGTCTTTGCCGGCGATCCACCAACGGGATAGATCCGAGTGGCTAGAGGCGGATTCAGTACTTGCACACGACGTGGAGGCATTGCCATTGTTGTGCGACCCGGTACCCGGACAATCCATGGCAAGGCGCAGTCGCAGGCGGCCGGAATGCTCCAAGTCCGGCAGCCGCGGGTGTCAAATCCCGTAGCCGCAGATATAGCGGTTGACCGCCGGTGCCGGGACGAGAGAGGCATAGATCCGGCCATCATGCTGTGGTCGATTGGGCTATAGTGCGAGGCAGCGACTGTGTCTCTGACGGACGTGCGTGTACCTCTTCTCTTCTTGTACGTACTCCATTTATCTCACTTCCTGTGGCTTCCCACTCCCACGATATTCCTATTCTATGAACGTGTGTGTGTGTGTGTTTTAACAGCGTGTGTGTGTTAGAGAGAGTGACACATCGACCTACTCCTGCAGAGAGATGGTGTGTAGTACTATGATTTAGCCACGAGAGTCGGTGCATCCTCTCGTTTCCGGGCGTCCGGTCGGGACAGCTGCCACGCCCGCTCCTGACCAGCCTGGCCCACCCAAAGCCCCTCCATCGCCCGTGCATGCTTCCCGCCTGAAACGGTCAGCGCCGCTCCAGAGAATCGGTGCCGCATTCATGCCCGGGCAGAGCAGACGCGACCTCTCACTGGTGCATGCGTTGAAGGGAGAAGCGGATTCAACAAAGAGTGATGGTTGCTTCGTCCGTCCAACTTACCGCCGGGTCTATGTGATTTGCGGCTCATTGGTCATTATTACTGAGGTGGTACAACCGTGCTGAGTCTCAGTTGTACTGCACACTTTACTTTGGTGCATGACACATGCACTGGATGCTGGATGTCCCATGTTTCGGCGAAAGGAGGTAGAGCGTCCCCACTCTTTACAATTTTCTCCACTCTTACCGCGGGGGAGTGCGAAATCAGCGAAAACATGGCAGCTCAGTGATTACATGGCCCACCTCACACTATCACCATATTTTTTGGACACCATGCGACACCTAACCCTTTAGTACACAGTACAATAATTTCTCAGCGAGATAAAATTGTACAATGCTATGAAGCTTTTAGCTTCTGTTTCATATATCTTGCATCCAAGGTTGCCCCGTTGCAACATTCCATCAAATACAAAGGAGACTAACATGTATGCTATTGCATCTCAATGATTCATAGATCATAGCCAATATGTACTTCCTCCGTTCCAAAATAAGTGTCTCAACTTTATGCCAACATTGCCAACTTTAGTAGTACAAAGTTGTACTAAAATTGACACTTAGTTTGGAACAGAGATAACTAAAAAAAAATGATCCATGCAAACCCTAGGCCTTGAACCCTAAACTCTAACCAGGCTTTAATTTGCTGGCGACGTCGAACCTTCCAAAGAAATGAAGTTTGCAACCCTTTGACCATCGGATCGTTTTGTGCAGTTTCACTAAAATCGAGCTGAGCATCCTTGTGGCAAAGAAATTGAAGAAGTGTGATTAGAATAAGACTAGTGGGACTAGTTGATGAGATAGAAGCTCATCACAAATACAGTAGAAGCCAGTAGAGGTACGTGCGGGGCAAAGAAGTAGAGTAATATCCACATGGAGCGATGTGGGCAGCTGGGGCAGTGGTGCAAGCCGGCTGTAAAGGAAGTTGTACCTGAGAGATGTCGGGATGTAGCTAGAGGAGGGCAGCTGGAGGCGGCAACTGCCCACATCATGGTAGTGAGCAAGGGACGAAGGCAACCGCACCGGCTTTGTGAGAGAGAACGCCAGGGACCCCTGATCGGGACGCGCCGACAGTGGGTTTTCGCCGTCGGCGACGATGACCGCATCTACACAAAGCATCCACCCCTTCCCCCGGCGGACGTGATCCGCCCGGTTGTGTGACTAGAGATGTGACCACAGTCATTTTGTGCGAGAGAGTGTGAAGAGAGCAACCCCATCATGCAACCGTGTAGGCTCCTGGCTATGTATATAGTGGAGCGGTTTCTTTTTCTCTCCATATGAACCTATTTATATTGCGTACATGCCACTGAAGAAAAAAACTACTCTACCACACGGTTATTATATGGGCAAAGAGTATAGGCAGTAATAATGACTAATGAGCCGTCAAATCACGAGGCCCACCTTTCTCTATGTTTGACCGAGGAAGCAGCCATCATTTCACTCCTCGTTGAATATCCATCCGCTACAACCTCCGCAAATAACTAAAAATCCGTTGCTACCTCTGTAGCATGGTTAATATAGCCATGTCAATCACGACGTAGAAATATCATTCACTGATACAATAGGGCTGGCACTGATACAATAGGGCTGGCTCTAAGGCTGGTGATTTTTTTCTTTGTCTCTTTCTCTTTTTGTCTCATTTACTCATTTTACATAGGAGCACGTGTAGAGGATGGCTATTCCTTTCGATGGGACTTCTTCATGGGGTTTAAGACTAAGCAATGCCGAATATTATTCCCGCTGCCCACCACTCTGAATCGTGCCATCTATGATACTCCCATTGCAACAATGAGGTCCACTAGGTCTAGCATGTCCAGTAAGAAGAGACTGTCACGCAAAACATACATTCTTGTTGCCTTCTTCCTCATACAGTACGTAATACTAGTAGTACTACTACTCCTTCTCCTATAAACCTTGCGCTTGTTATCTCAAAAATATTAACCTTGCGCTTGGCTCTTCGCCTCTTCGGGAAGTCGAGCAATGATGGTACTACAGTATATGGTTCTGGCTATCTGAGACCGAATGAATTGCTACACGTCCACCACGTGGGCGAGGGGCGAGGGAGAGTTCGTACTACTACATCTGTTTCAATATGGACTACATACGGAGCAAAATGAGTGAATCTACACTCTAAAATACGTTTATATACATCAGTATTTGGAGTATGTACTAGTAGTTCATATTGAAATTTGCTAAAAGACATATATTTCAAACAATATGATAATCTCTCTAACCAAGGTAGGGACGAGGAGTATACGTCTAACGGAGGGAGTATTAAAATTTTCTCCTTATCCTGCGAGCCACCACGCGCGTGGGTGAGGGAGCAGGCATAGGCGTAGTAAGCAAGCTTCTCCTCGTCCTGCGACTCTGCGAGCCACCGCGCCCATGGGCGAGGGAGAGGGCGTACTAAGCAAGCTTCTCCTCGTTCTGTGAGTTGACGGGACACATCAAAAGTAGTACTACAGAGCATCTCCAGTGTATAGAGCCTTGCCTCTAAGGTAGGCCCCACATGGTTTTTCTCTTATCAAATGAAAAAACCACAATGTATAGAGACTCTAACCAGCCTCTAAGGTGGGCCCTAGTAGAAATTTAAAAAGTATTGATTAGCACCACATTTGACCAATCAGTAATATTTCTCTTGTACATTCTTATGCTTCCTAAGGCTGACAAGTGGGACCAGATGGATTGCTAAATTGTTAGAGGCAACCTCTAAGGTTAGACGCGATGCTAGCCAATTTTTTGTTAGAGGCAGTTCATGCAATGTATAGAGGCCTGCCTCTAAGAGGAGAGAGAGGGCTTAGAGGCAACAAAAAACATACATTGTAGATGCCCTAAGTGCCTACTTTCCGGTCTATATGACTCAATTTGAAATCTCCCTAACCATAATAGATGCTGAGTGGTGGAATAAATTTGTTACTTCCATAGTTCACAAAAGTACTGAGCATGTGAGATGATGAACGGAGGGAGTACGATACCATTAGTACTACAGTTCTTTTGAAAGGGTTGTAGTAGTCCCTCCCATTAACATGTTCACATTTCAAGCTTCAATAAAAACATTGCATGCAAGGATTAAGAGAAAACTCAGCAATGCATGCACTCCCTCAATCCATATAGGGTCTAAAATGCGTTTTGGAGGCTAACTTTGACCACATGTTAGAGCAATAATATGACATGCAACTTGCACAAATCATACCATCAAATTCGTATGTGGTCATTGTACTGCTAACACATGCATGCGTTGCAATTAGTACGTACATGATACAACAGTAAACACTCACTATCTAGTAGTACTAGTTCATTCATTGGTTTAGATTTGGAATTGAGGCCCATAAACCGGAAGGGAGGGAATATTATTTTCTGGAACCATCCCCATACGGCCATACTTATGTTGGAGATATGCCCTAGAGGCAATCATGTATGATGATATTTCCTATGTGTTTATGAATAAAGATAGTCCTTGGACATTATCAATGATGTGTATCAACAAGTACGTGACTTGTTTGTGGGACTATGCATTGTATGATGACTGTCCTAAAAGGTCCCTAGTCGAAAGGGTTGTGTGGACGCGCAGCCGACTAGACTAGCATATGACACGGTCGATGGCTTGGTCTCACTAGCCATGGAGCATTGGATGCTAATCGGATAATATGGACTCGGAAGGATCTGGTCGGATTCGACGTAGTCGGATCCGAGTTGAGATAAGGTCCGAGTCGGACAGACCCAACTATGAGACGCAGCGATATGTCATCTGTGAGTCTCTAGTACAACATACATTCTATGTCCTAAGACCTGAGCTGTCGCATGTACTCGGGATGGTGACAGACTTGCTTTGGGCCAACCAAACGCTACTCCGTGACTGGGTAGTTACAAAGGTAGGTTTCGGGCTTGTCCAGACCCATGGTGCGAGACATGGTCGAGCAAGATGGGATTTGCCCCTCCGAGCAGGAGAGATATACTCTGGGCCCCTCGTGTGATCCGACCAAGATAAGCATGGCCATGCTATTAGGATTATGAGATAATCCGGTTTGTGGTCGCCATCACTGAAACGAGAAAGAGGTTGGGCTAGCACAAGGATGACAGACTCGCCTTGAGCCCGACAACATATATCGTGTGGCAAAGGGAACAGAGGTGTGATGTACAGGTTTGCCTAACCAGCTTCATTGGACACTTGGAGTCGGCACGCTTTGCTAGAGGCCGCTACCGACTAGCTGAGTCGGATGTGATCTGACTCGCGACCAAGTGAACGATAACCTAAGGGGTCGCGCGCTTAAGGGAAGGAACCTGTGAGGCCCGGTTCGACTCCATGAGTCAGAAGTGATCCTACTCAGACTCGGATCCAGGCCGAACAGATTTTGGGCTTTAGGGTCCGTGCGAGGCCCAAGTGTTGAGCCCTCGACGGACGCCTATATAAAGTGGGGGTGTGGCACACTCATTCGGTTGATCGCTTCGGCGCTGTCACTAGGGTTTGCATGTGTTGCGAGTAGCCACCTCCACTCGTCATCGACTGTGTGATCGGACCTAGCAGTCCGCCGCACGATGTTCCTCCTGCATGTGCGGATACCGTTAGAGGCGGTGCACCTACGCCGCTCCAGCGAACTTGTACGCGGGATCCATGACCGGCTGTTCGAGGGAGATCGGACGAGGAGGAGATGACTCTGGACGTGCTGCCTCAACTCTACTTCCACTGCACGGCACTGCGCGTCTAGTGGTAATGATCTGTGATCCATCTCCTGTAGCATGTTCTTGGTTGTTCTGCACGTAGAAAATTTTAATTTGTAGTCAACGGATCCTACCGTAGAGCCCAACAACTTGATGTTTCGGAGAAGGGTTATATGCCTTGCTGCCACAGTACCGTCCAATCTTCACGTGTGGTGTTTTTCTTGGAAAATTATTACGAGAGGATTCTACGATGTGTGAAATGATGTGTTGTTCGTGCGTCCATCTTACTATTGGAAAGGTGTGGCTTTGAGATGTGACTGCTCATTAGTAGTATTCCTTTCGGTTGTGCACTCATAATTTGGTGCATGGCACGTGGACCCGGATGCTGGATGTCCCACATGTCGAGGAAAGGAAGTTCTGTGCTCCTAGAATGGTTTCTCGCAATGCTATCGACCTTTCAGCATTTGTTTATATACACTGTGCTAGTAAATGTAATTTCTCAGCGAGATAAAATTATACTACTACAATGCTATGAAGCTTTCAGCTTTTCTTTCATGTGTCTTGCCTTGAAGGTTTTCTTGTTACAACATTCCAACAAATACAAAGGAAATTAACATGCATGCTAATGCATATCAATGATTCATATATCAGACCCAATATTTACTTCACAGCTTAAGACAAAGTTGTGAGAAGGTGTACAAATAAAGAAAAAAAAAATGACCGATCAGGTCCCTAAGCATGCTTTCATTTCTTGGCCACAGTGGACATGTTGGTAGCCATTTTCACGCGGCTCGTTGATGCCCGCCAAGACATGTAGCAGTTGGATGCATGCACCATCCCATCATTTTGTGCAGTTGCACTAAAATGGAGCTGAGCATCCCTGTTGACAAGGATATTGAATAAGTGTGATTGCAATAATAGTGGCACTGTTAATGAAACATGGAAAGTACGCCAGCCGAGCTACAATATGTTTTAGGCAAATAACTAGAGAGATCCACATGCAGCGACATGGGAAGATGGGCGGTGGAGCAAGGCCAGTTCCAGAGGAAGCTGTACCTAAGGGTCGTCGGGATGTAACCAGGAGGGTGGCGGCAGGCGGGATCTGCCCATACTGCGGCAGCGAGCAAGGAGCAAAGGCACTACCGCACCTGAGCTTGCTTAGAGAGGACGGCGGGTACCGCAGATCGGGACGCGTCGGCAGTGGGTTTCCTACGTCGACGCCGGCGACCAGAGCAATGTTGCACATCGTCCCTTTCCGCACGCGGACTGGATCCAGCCGGATCAGGGACCAGCGATGAGAGAGAGAGAGAGAGAGAGTGGCCACCGCCATCTTGTGTGAGAGAGTAGAAGAGACCGACCCCAGAAAGCAAGCATTGAGCATCCTGCATATATTATATAGTATAGTATAGTGGAGCGATTTTCTTTTTTCTCTCCATAACAATTGGTTTATATTCTGTACGTGCGCCATTGAGGAATAAGATCTTTTTTTTAAATAACGCGTCAAGTCGCAATTTGTTTGTTCACCCATGGTACACGATCCTCCATCAAGTGGACAACCAGTACACATGTCAAATTACCACGTGGGCTGCCTTTTCATACAGAAATGAGCTCCACCATGTACCCGCGCGGGTGTGGTTGGGAAAGAGACGGGAGTACATGGGCTATGCGTGCACCTCTTCTCTTCGTGCACGTCCCCCACCTACGTGGGTGTGTGTGAGAGAGATACAAACCTAGAGAGATGGTGTGTGCGTTCCTGAGTGTTTTTTTATTGGGGGGTGATTTCGTGAGTGTATTTGTGGGAATATGTGTCGATGATATCTCAAACAAAAATGTGACACATGCAATGTGTGTGAAATAGGGGCCTATCTATATCATATATAGAGGGGGTGATCCACGAGAAGAGAGGGAGGGGTCATAGCTATCGATAGAGTCGAAGAGAGGATCAAGTGTGTGGGTGCAAGATTGATGAAGAGAGCCATCAAAATTGTGTGTGCACGTCAAAGATATAGGGCGACTGACCTACCGGAACGTCAGAGGGGAGAGGGCAAGTTTGTGTGTGGCAGGGAGACATGACTAGAGCGCAGTGGCGGAGCTTCATGGGGGCCAACCTGGGCCATGGCTCCCCCAGCTCACAAATTTTCTTTGTATATATTTCATTATATTAGGCCTATTTTCCACTTAAAACAGCTGAAATAGTTAAGTTTGCCCCCCCCTCAAGCCCATGGCCCCCCCTTATATTTGGTGCAAGCTCCGCCACTGCTAGAGTGCTCGATATATCGGTGCGTGTGTGGGGGGGGGAGGGGGCGGGGGGAGGCAGAGACCTAACTACAGAGGTAGATCGACTCGTATATGTGTTGAGAAAGAGAGACCTAGCTATGTCTTGAGGGAGATCGGTCGACATCCATACATAAGTGAAGGGCGGGAAATAGGTTGCGAGAGAAAGAGAGAGAGAGAGAGAGAGAGGGAGGTAGAGTGCCGGAGGGGTGGTGGAGTTGCTTCTCGGAGATGGTGGGAGAGGCCTACTAGACAAACTGAGGTACAACTGCAATATCAAGAAGAGAGGGGATGTGTTTCTGTGGGTGCGTGTGCGTGATAGATGTGTCGGGAGGCATGCATGGATGATGAAGGGGGACCATATGTGATTGGTAAGCAGACCTAACTAGATCGGCAGATCAATTGTTGTGTGTCGGAGGAAGGGAGAGACATAACTAATGAGGTAGATCGATCGGCGCGTGGGGAAAACGAGTTAGAGGCAAATAAGGCCCAGAGAGACGGATAGAGAGAGAGGGATGGAGCTAGGAGGTGGTGCGAGAGGCCTACTAGATAGGGGAAGGAGTGTGCGATTGTGAGATCGATGAAAAGAGGGGTGAGAGTTTACACGTGTGTGGGACCGTATGAGAGACATGAGGCATGGACAGAGAAAGGAGGAGATGGAAAGTGTGTGTGTATGTGGTAGGCAGACATCGCTAGAGAGGTTTATCGATCGGTGTGTGTCGGAAAGAAGGAGTTGTGGAGACCGTGGGAGAATGACCTAAAGAAAATAAATGAATGTGCGTGATGGATAAAATGCTGAGGTAGGGGAAGGGCGAGGAGGGTGTGTGCATGCACGAGAGAAAGTTAGTGCTAGCTACAAAGGTTAGAGGATTGTGTGGGTGTAAGAGACTAACAAAGATCATAATTCGTTATGAAAGTGGATTCGTATATTTGAATAAGAGACCATAGTATTATAAACCTATGCATGCATGAATATAGCGGTGATACGCGTGGTGTGGTTTTGGACATGTTATACTATAATGTGATAACGCGTGGCGTTTGCAACTCACAGCTAAATATCGAACAATCTAAACCATACTATATATCGACCAATCTCACATTTTATTTGAATTTGTGATAATGTGCGGCATTTGCAGCTCACAACTAAATATCGAACAATCTAAACCATACTATATATCGAACAATCTCACATTTTATTTGAATTTGTGATAATGTGTGGCGTTTGCAACTCACAGCTAAATACTTGTAGGCGTAGGGGGCAGGGCACCATACATAATGTGATAAACACATTATACATATGAGACATGATTTAGATTATGAAGATCTAGCTAGAGCTTGAAATGTAATGTGATTTGAAATCAACATAAAGTGGATTGAAAAATTCGAGTTCGAGTTCATATAGTACACATACTTCATATCTAACTCGACAGTAATCATGTGGTGTGTTGTGAAGATAATATACAAATGATGGTTTAACTTGACAACAATGATGATTGCAGATCTTATTAAAATAGAGAAACAAATTCAAATGATTTAACTTGACAATGATCATGATTGCAGATCTTATTCAAATAGAGAAATAAATTCAAATTTAGTTCTTATTGAAGCGATAGTATATACGTTTGGAATGCACTAAAATGATCATTTGAGTAGCAGGTTACATGCATTATACACGTAGCGAAATATTTTAATTGAATATAACATGGATTCAAAGTTTTGAATGGCATTTGTAGTACTCCCTCCGTTCACTTTTGTAAGGCGCGGAAGGAGATTTCCGACAGCCCCCAAAAATCGCTAATGGACAACAATACCCTTCGATCAATTTGAAATTCAAAAACCATCGGCCAAGTGCGTCGCCTCCCAGCGCGTCGCCGGCTCGCTGCCCAGCTCGCCGCCCAGCTTCTCCCTGCCCACCTCGCCCAGATTCTCCTCGCTAGGATCTCCTCCCTTCCCACCTCGCCCAGATTCTCCTCCGCCCAGGATCTCCTCCTCCCTGCCCAGCTTCCTGCTCATCCAGGAACCTCCCCGCCGGCCCCAGGAGGGCACCTCGCCGGCCGCCGGCCCCAGCAGCACCTCGCCGGCCGCCGGCCCCAGCAGCACCTCGCCGGCAAGGTCAAGCTCGCCCAGAACCACCTCCCTTCTTCCCCGTGTCGCCAGAAGGTCCAGCTCGCCGGGGGCCAGGGGAGAAGATCAGGAGCTCGTCATGCGTGACCACCTCCAGGCTCGGTGCTCCTTGCCGGCTTGTCCCCTGGCAATAGTAGCAGATCCTCAACTGTAGCTCCTTGCCTTCAGCAGTAGATCCTCAACAGAAGAAACAACAGCAGATCATTGGCCCTCAATAGAAGCAACATCAGCAGATCCTCAACATCGACAGTAGCAAATCACTGGCCCTCAACAGAAGCAACAGCAGCAGATCCTCAACAGCAACAGCAACAGATCGTTGGCCCAATTGCAAGCATGGTAGTCCCATACCTCAATTTCACTCCACCCGAAGAAGGCAACGAAGAACCTGAAGAAGAAGGCAACAATGCTGGTCAAAATTCAGGTATAATTTCTTCTAATCTTGCATCAAATTATGCCTCAGAGAAGTAACAGAGAAGGGATTGCTAAGATTGAATAGTGCATATGAGGAAGCTTCATTTTGTTCACAGGTTATTCAACACTACTCCACTATGGAGTAGTAAAGTGGCTAAATCAAATCAAATGGATATTACAGTCTGACAGCTAGGAATGGAAAAGAAACTGCTGCAAGAACAACGGTGTACCTCAAAATATTTTCATACTACTCCAAATTAAAAAAGAAAAAGCAATGCAAAAACAAATTATGGAGTAATTTGCTTGCTTGCCTGCAACAGAGGTCAATCATGGAGTATAAAGTTTAGTTTATATTTACAAATTTAGTTTACATTTATATTTTCAGCAACCAGCATTTATGTTTATATTTACAGCAAGCAAAGCAAGCAATACTCCTATCCCATGGAATTTTTATTGCTATTGTTGACCTCTTGTTTACATTTCCAGCAACCAATTTGTAATATTCTTGCAATAATTAATTTTATTATTCTATTGCTATTGTAGGAGTACAAAGGCAAAGGAATTGGCTCAATGATACACAGAGATATGCCGCTTACATGTCCTTGGAAACCCTCCATAAGAGTAGAGGAGGCAAGTTCAAGAGGACTGATAAGAAGGACGTGGCTGCAATATTTGGAGCACATGTTCGAGTTATTCAAAGAATATGGGAGACGGCAATGAAACAGAAAGGCCTTGGTCAGGAGGTGGATGTTTCAAACAAAAGAAAGGAAAATTGTGGAAGAAAATCTTATGATGATATCCTATCTCTCATTCCAACAATTCCCTTAAACAAGAGGTCAACTATTCGATCTCTAGCCAAGGCACTGGGTGTAAGCCCTACTACACTATACAAGAAGTTCAAGTTGAATAAGATAAGGAGACACTCCAACAGGGTAAAGCCGGTACTGACAGAGAAAAATAAGAGAGATAGGGTGGATTTTTGCCTCTCTATGCTAGATGAGGCAACATTAGGAGATGTAAGCCCAAGTTTCAGGAGTATGCATAATATTGTTCACATCGACGAGAAATGGTTCTCCATGACCAAGAAAAAAAGGAACTACTATCTGCTGCCTGACGAAGAGGACCCGGAAAGACCTGTCAAAAACTCTATTGGAAAAGTGATGTTTCTCACAGCGGTAGCAAGACCATGGTTTGATGAAGATGGGAACATGACATTCTCTGGAAAAATTGGGGTATGACCATTCGTGAGAGTGACTGCAGCAGCAAAAAGAAGCAAGAACAAGGAAAAAGGGACATTGGAAACAAAGCCTGTCATAGTGACGAGGGATGTGATGAGAGAGTACATTATACAGAAGGTTGTGCCAGCGATTCAAGCATTGTGGCCTGCAGATGATGATGGACAACCCATTTTTATCCAGCAAGATAACGCGAGAACACATATCCTACCTAATGATCAAGCATTCGCAGAAGTTGTGGACGAAAGTGGCCTGGACATTAGAATAATGTATCAGCCTCCAAATTCTCCGGACATGAACGCCCTGGACCTTGGGTTCTTCAGCTCTATTCAGTCGCTAACAGACTGCAAAAGTCCAAAAACTATTCCAGAGCTGATTAAAGGTGTTCAAGAGGAGTTCGATGGATATGAAGTTTCAAAACTTAACAGAGTATTCATAACTCTGCAGACTTGCATGGTCGAAGTAATGAAGAATGGTGGAGCCAATAAATACAAAATCCCGCACATGAACAAGGATAGGCTAGACAGGCTACAACTGCTACCGCCCAGGATCTCAGTTCCTCTTGAAGTGTATGCAATGGCACTAGAGATGCTTGGACGCTGATCCTACTCCAGTTTGTTGTGTATTCTGTGTGTACTTGTTGTGTATTCTACTCCAGTTTGTTGGAGTATGTGTTTATGTGTGTGCTTGGAGTCTATATTTATTGCTGCCACACACTATATATTATGCTATATATTGCTACTCCAGCTTAAACTTGGAGTACTTGCTATATATTGGAATATATAGTCCAGTATTTATTGTTGGAAAAGAAGAGAGCTGAAGCAAAGAATATATACTCCAGTATTTATTGTTGGGATATATACTCCAGTATAGATAGATAGATACTCCAGTAGATAGATAGACAGATAGATAATCCTAGCAAGTTGCAAACACTGCAGCAAACTTGCTTGCAAGAAAAATGAGATGCAAACAGAGATGCAAACTTGCTTGCAATAAAACAGAGATGCAAAGCTCTTTAACTGAATTTTTAGCTGAATTTTTACTCCAAGAATAGGAGTATCATGCCTGCTTAACTGAATTTTTTAACATTCAATGTACTGTCGATGAACTACTCCGAAAACAATTCATGTCGATCAACTCTTTCAGTTGGGTTAAATTATGCAAAACATTATTCAGTTGGGTTAAATTATGGAATGCCAAGACTGTCACATCTAGGCTATGCAAAACATAACAACCTTTCTCCTTCATTTTTTATTCTCCAAAAAACAGAGCCAGAGTTGTCTTTTGCAGAAGCAGAGTTTGTTGTGGAGTACACTTTATATCAAGCAACTATCCAGACTACACTTTATATCGACCAATTTATACTCCAGCAAGCAAAAGCAGGTGCAGGTGCAGTGAGAAGATAGCAACCTGGGGGAAGAAGCCTCTTGTGGGAGTGGTGGGCGGTGATTCAACCGCTGGTGGCGTCGCCGTCTCATCCACTGACGACTCCGGCGGCAACGCTGCTATAGAGTTGCGAAACGTACATTCAGACAAACAAATTAGTTTGCAACTTTGATACAGTTAAGGTACGAGCAGAATGTCATTAGATGCTTAAGCAAAGGGTTTTAGTGCAGAAGTTCATAGTGCAGTGTCAATTAGCTTCAGTAATGTACACTCACTTGTACAATGGCAGTGGCAGGTTGAGCAAGAAGAATTACGTAGAGGGGGGAGCCCGGGAGTAATTTACGTGGAGCTGGGATTTGCGTCGCTGTATCTGCAAATCACAAAGAATGGAACAGACAAGAACTTGCTTGCTTAATCGGAGTTCAGTTGGTTCCCTGAAAAGAAATTGCTCTAAGTGGAACACATACCTCTGCACATGAGCTGGACGGAGAGGGACTTGCAGACCTTGGGGAGGGAAATGGCGAGGGTGCGGCTGATGGGGAGGCCGAAGGGCACGTTTCCGGTGAGGATGAGGCAGCTCCGGTCGCCTCTCCTCTCCAACGCCTGCAGGTACTTGGCCGGCATCGCCTCCTCCCTCTTCCAGCCGAAACCAACAAGCGGTCCCAGCTCAAGAAGAACATCTGCCGGTGCAGCTACCAGATCCGGGCAGCAGCAGCTCCGGGCAGGCGACCACCAGCAGCAGCTCCGCAGATCGAGCACCGCCGCTCAAGATCGGAGAGCCGGAGGGGAAAATCCCATTTTTAAATATGCAGACGGAGATGTGAGAGGAAGAGAGCGCCGGCGACGCGTGCGGGGAGAGGGCGCCGGCGACGCGAGCGAGGGAGGAGCTCGGGGAGAGGTGGTGCGGGTGAGAGAGGGCGAGGAAGAGGGCGCCGGCGCCGGCGATGCGTGAGGGAGAGATGCAGGTGAGTGGCGAGTGAGAGAGGGATGCGAGTGTTTCGCTACCGTGTCCCCGACCGACACAGGGGTAAAAATGGAAAACGCGCTTTTTGTGCGCGACCGAGCGAGTTTGTACTAGATTTTGCTCCGCGCCTTACAAAAGTGAACGGAGGGAGTAACTCATACAGTAAAACGAGACTAGACTCTCTCGTGTGGTGCGAATTGATTTCTTTTTGGTTTTTTTCATCGAGGGAAGTGCGAATTGATTTGGTACAGTACACGTTAGGCTTGTCCAAAAATTTCAACCTGCGCCTTGTTATCCCGAAATTTTAAGATATCTCTTTGTCTCGTTGTGCTCCTAAAATTCCCTCCATCTCAACCCGCGCATTGCTATCCCAAAATTACAACGCGCGCGAAAACTCCCACCGCCTGCGAAATCCTGACACGCAAAATTCCCGTGATACCCCTGAACCGAAAGAACCACCTAGTTCAAATCGATGGGGCTACTTTTGTAACTTACCCCACATTTCGGACAAGCGCGTCCCTAAGCCATGGTTCCCCCTCCCAACCCCTCCGCCCCCATTCGTACACCGAGGCCGCGAAAACCCGCAAAGCCCCACACCCTCCTTCGTCTGCCACCCAGCCCGAGCCTCTTCCTCGATGACATCGTCCACCGTAACAGCTCGACGTCCCTCATCCACCGCACCGGATGAGGATCCGTCGTCGATCTCATCGTCCCGCCGGTTCAGCCACCCCGTCCTCCACCTCCAAGGAGCTTCCCCGACGTTTGCCTCGTCTTTCACGCCACCTCCATTCCCACACCGCCGTCTTCACCTGCACCACGGGAATATCAGCACCATCACCGATTCCTCGAATGAAGTTGAGGCCTAATCGGCGCCACCAAAGAGGTTCTACAGTAATCGCTGCATTTTCTTCTTGATTCGATCTCACAGTCCTGCCGGCGCTCGGTCCCGAGCCACCATGGCGCGGCTCCATCTATGGCGACGTCGCCGGCCACTTCCTCCATGGCGTCGCTCCCTCGGCGGTGACGTCCACATCAGTAGGAGTTGCTGCAGCTCCGGCTCTCGCTGGCCCTGCTACTGCTGCTTCGGCTCTCGCTCGTGCTCCTGCTCTGCTCTTGCTCTCGGTCCCCTGCCTGGTCTACTCTGTCTCTTGCTCGCGCTGCTGCTCTTGTTTTTACTCTTGCTTGCGCTACTGGTCTACTCTTGCTCGCGCTGCTGCTGCACGAACAGCAGCTCCAGCTCTCGCTCGAGCTCCTGCTGCTGCTACCCAAGGTGCTGCTACACGACCAGCTGCCCCGGCTCTCGCACGCACTGCTGCTCTGGGCGCTACTGCTGCTCTGCCCCGGCAGCTCTCTGGTAGTACGTTCCCTGCTGGAGCGGCTACCGATTTAGATCACTGCTACTCTGCTACTAGTGCTCGTGCAGCCAAAACTATTAGTGCATTGCTTTTCTACTACTAATGCGTTCAGTTTCGACAGTAAAATTCAGTTTCGACAGCAAAATTCAGTTTCGACAGTAAAATTCAGTTTCGACAGTTAAATTCAGTTTTGACAGTTAAGTTCAGAGATGAGCAGCCGATGTATTTTACATCTAGCACTTTTTGGTTATGTATTTTATATCATCTATTGGAGATGCTATTAGAATACCACTTCAGGTTAACGTTGTCTCTCTTGTCCTACTTCAGCCTCGCCGTCGTACACCTCACCGGAGCTGCTCCAACGATGAAACCCTCCATCACAGCGGAGCAGTACCCTTGGCTCCATCTCCAGGCGCCTAAGTTCTTCTTCTCCTCCTCCGACTGCCACATCAGTCGCAGCATCCTCAGGGACCAACCCAATGATGCTGAGATCGATATGGCTTCGCTAAAGAGGTTGTACACTTGTTGCATCGCTTTTTTACTCTACATGTTATATATATTGTCCACTGAGCACATGTAGTAACGTGAAATACGATTAGTTTCTCCTATATAACAAGCAGTGAGGTACCAGGTAACTTAGCTATCCGTGATGGACTCTCTCGAAAGCCATCATTATTTATTTCTGTGTGTTTGAGTTGTGCATGTGTAGATGGGCTTGGCAGTTGAGCTAGTAGGGCAGTGGCCTGGGTCCAAAGTAGTACAAAAACATTTTTGGAGTGTAGGCTTTTGCCTGTTCAAGCCTGCCTACTAGAATTGCCAGTGGTTGAAAGGAAAAGTGAAGGAAAAACATAGGAATTGGAAAGTTTCCTAAGGTACTACTATTCATGCATTTGGTTCAAAGGAATGGAGCGAAGGAAAACTGTAGGATTTGTTCCTTTAGTGTCTCTTTTAAAGAAAAGCCGTAGGAATTTTAATATCCACTTGGCCCTCCTTTTCAAATTCCTATTCACGAAGAAGAAGACTAAGTGATAGTAGCATAATAGCATTATAACTATACATTTTCTTGTGGTTTGACTTAATTTGACCATGCTTCTTTGCATTCCTGTGACCTTCCAATTCCTGTGAACCAAACACCCAGATTGACAGAAATCCTGGTATTTTAAATTCTCTGTTTTGCACTTCCTATCCTATTACTGTGTATTTCCTATCCCTGCGTTGTTGGAATCCTCCAATTCAAACGATTCCTTACAGAATTACTTCTCTTACAGATAGTTGTCAAAGAAAACCTTGTGTGGTTTGTCCCGCTCCTACCGCGCCGTAGTCCACCCCATCTCAGCTGCTCCAACGACAGAAGGGTCCACCACAGCAGGGATCCGCCCTCCAGACTGTCTTTCGCCGCCTCAGATCTTCTTCCCCGCCGCCGGCAGCCACGACAACTGCATTACCATCATCAACTGAGCAGATGACCTTGAGGACTACACAGGTCCGCAAGAGAGGTCACACTCTTTCATGTCTGCTTACGTTATGCATCGCTTAATATTACATGCTACTTTATCGTCCTGTTCACCGATTAGACTCTGAGTCAGCTCCAAACTAATGCTCAAACTTGAGTTTTTAAATGGTTGTGGGGTACATATCGGGGCCGCAATCAATAGTATCTGTCTACTATCTGGTTAATCTCTGGTGTCTACTATAAGTTTCATGTTGGGTGGGAAACAAACAGTATAGAAGCCATTATCTCTATTTTTTAACTGAAGCTATTATCTGCCTGCTATCATTGGTTTTGGGTCTATCCACAGGTTGCTACCATCACTCTGGATTTCTGCATGCACTCCTTACATAATCTCACTATGTTTTGTTCCTATGCATGTCAGTTATTGTACACAATGGAACTGAATATGTAGAGAAAAAGAGACGAGCCTTGCGTGGCAATAAAATTTCATGCAGACATCGCTCCATGGTGGGTGCAAAGGCAGCCCCCCTCCACACATTTCAGATTGTAATCAAGAGGAAGATAACTGTTCTGAGGGGGATTCACAAGGAGCAGACCACTCCTATTTACCCCCTGAGGTCTTTGCTCTAAGTTGGCATGCTGATGTTGGTCATATCATGCATATGGTGCCTTGCATTGCTTACTTTATACATCAAATATGTCATCTGCTTAGTTTAGACATGCTTTGTGTGAATGCCATCTGTTTAGTTTTTATATCGTATATGTGAATTATGCAATGCCATCTTGTTTAGCCAGGCATCATATATGTGAATTTTGCAGTGCCATCCTGCTTAGCCAGTCATCTTATATGTGAATTATATCACGCCATCCTTTTTTTTCATTACGTATTACATTTGTCAACAATGTTAGTACATTCAACTACTCTTCGTGTGCATCAGCCATTTGACACGGTGATGGAAAAATCTGGAGTGAAAACAAGGTCTTCAGAGCACACAATGCTATCTGACGAAGCGCATATCTCGCTGGTTACGGATAGCTCCTCAGAGGAGGATTCAGAGACAGATGACCAGTCCTATTTCCCCCCTGAGGTGTATGCTCTTACTTGGCAGGGTTATGTTGCTCATATTGTGTGTATGGTGTCTTGCATTGCTATGTCATTTGCTTAGTTTAGACATGCTTTGTGTGAATGCCACCTGCTTAGTGTCTAATTACCATATATGTGAATTATGCAATGCCATCTTGTTGCAAGGCATTATATATGTGAATTATGCAATGCTATCTTGTTGCAAGGCATTATATATGTGAATTATGCAATGCCATGCTGTTTAGCCAATCATCATATATGTGAATTATATCATGCTATCCTTTTTTTTGTATTACGTATTCCATTTGTCGATAACGTTTGTATATTCAACTACTCTTCCTGTGCATCAGCCATTTGAATCGGTGATGGAAGTATCTGGAGTCAAAACAAGGTCTTCAGAGCAGACAATGCTACCTGTTGAAGCAGACATCTTGCTGGTTAGAGATAGCTCCTGAGAGGAGGATTCAGAGACAGATGACCAGTCCTATTTCCCCCTGTGGTGTATGCTCAAACTTGGCAGGGTTATATTACTCATATCATGCATATGTTGTCTTGCATCGCTTAGTTTTTACATCATATACACAATATTGAATGCCATCTGCTTAGTTTAGACATCATATATGTGATTGCCATCTGCTTACTTGCTTAGTATATAAATCATATATTTGAATTATATCATGCCATTATGTTTACATAGACAGCATCTATCTGAATTATGGCATGCCAACCCATTTAATAAAGACATCATATAGTTATATCATCTCATCCTGTTTAGTGTTTACATAGTCATCATATTTTGAATTATGTCATTCTATCCGTGAATTATATCATGCCATCATGTTTCCATAGGCAACATGTATATGAATTATGGCATGCCAACCTATTTAATAAACACATCACATAGTTATATCATGTCATCCTGTTTACATAGTCATCATATTTTGAATTATGTCTTTCTATCCTGTTTAGTTAGCCATCATATATGTGAAATTGTGTCATGCTATCCTGTTTAGTTAGCCATCATATATGTGAAATTGTGTCATGCTATCCTGTTTGGTTAGACAACATAAATGTGAATTATTTCATGCCCTCTTTTATTCCCCACTATCCATTGCACCTGTCTATCATACAATGTATGTACATTCAATTACTTTTCTTGTTTATCAGCCATTTGAATTGGAGGGGGTGATGGCAGTATCTAAGGGAGTAACAACATGGTCTTCAGAAAAGATAGTGCTACCAGTCGATGCAGATAGAACCACGGTTGTACTTGCCCAAGAACCAGTCCCACCACACATAACCCAGACTCTCACAAATTGTACCCCTACCCAGTTGGACAAAGAACTAGCTACACCCCTTCTAACCCCAACCCCAGCAGATAGTAACCCAGTTCCAGTTGACACAGCACCGTCTGCACCACAGAGCACCCAAACATGAGCAGTTAGTAAGGCAACTGTAGTGCCCAAAGCACGAGGACCACCACTCCGAACCCCAACTCAACACTTAAAGCAGAAGAAGAATTGTTCTCAGGTCAGGTTCTGTAGCTATGGTTCATACTCCTTTGCTCTTGCATCACTGTATTTACTCATACCAACTAATTTCAAATTTGAAGGATGGAATTGAAACTCCAATGGCGCAACAGGTATGTTTTAAACATGTTTCTTTAACTGGTTTGCTATTGTAACTTGCTATATGTTGATTTCAGTTTCAATTGAATAAATAGTTATGTTCTCATGTCATGCACATTACCAGTGTTGTTATTGTTGTGTAGTTTCCCACACTTATATTCTGTCTATGCTGCTTTGTCTTAAACTCATATGATTTGAACTGTGTCTCTATCTTGATTTGGCAACAAAAACTAGAATGATATAGACCATACAGTCACCATGGTACATAGATATATGTTTGTTTCATACTGTTATCCTGTCCACTTTACTACTGAACTGATTTACCAAAATGAGTTTCATATACAACATGGTAAACTTGTGATGTGTCTGCTTGTTTCACTTTTAGAATGCGGACAAAATATTGGAGAAGAGTACCCTGTTATGAAATGGTAAAGGAAGTAATGCAGATAAGGTTCAAGATAGTGAGACATCCTTGTTGGTCTCCAAGAAAGCTAATAAAACTATCTTGACGAAAGTGAGACAACCCCAAAGTCCTGTCTTGATGTAGTGTTCGAGTTACTGGCCACTACTGCTGGCACAAGCTCTTCGAACTCGCTACCTGAATTAGTTCGTCTTTTTGAGTCTCAACTTCAAGTTGAAAGACATCGATCAGATGTGCTGCGACACGAAGCCGAAGGACTGAGGAAGTCCCTGCAGAATACCGATGCATACTTTCTGGTGCAACAGCAAGCGCTGGAGGATTTAAGCGCCAAACAAGAGAAAGTTAATAAGATTGCTAAGCATCTTGCCAGCATGCAGGGTACCCAGGATATTGTTTCTTGAGCTCTTCAGAAGTGGTTTCAGTTCTGTACTTGTTTTGTTGCGGCGTTTTTTTGCACTGGTCGCCAACTTTGACAACCAGTGTATGTAATATGCTGCTTTGTTCCCTATATTTGCACTGGTGGCGAACTTTGATGCCCAGTGGATGTAATTTGTGTAATCGCCGTCATATCCTAGCGTTAGTTGCTTGCTTATTTATTTTGGTAGTCTTATTTATTTGTTTGCTTCTAGTTCTGTTGTTATTTTTTATCGGTTTCCTAGTGGCCGCAATAACCTATTTTTTAAAACTAGGCCACAATAACCATGGGCAACATACAGACCGTTGTAACCATGGTCCTGCTATTTGCTGTAGAGACCATGGGGCTACTGCGGGCCGTAGATTCAATGGGCCTTCTATGAGCCGTATGATCGATTGGCCAAATATGGGCCGTACTATTCGTGGGCCATTAACGGACTGCAATATGGGCCGTAAACGGGCTAGAATGGGAATTGTCTGTTTATGGGCCGACCATAACAGGCCGTTAATAGGCCGATGTGTACAACGGGCTTAATTCTATCGGTAGGCATAACGGGTTGTTAATGGGCCATATTTGATGACGCTGTGAAAACGGCCCAACGGATTAATGGGCCACAGACGGGCCGACTTTAACCACGGGCTGAATTTGGCCCACAAGCGTAACAGACCAGTAACGGACCGGAAGTAATCGAATGCTGGAAATGAGCCCAATAATAAATGGGCCCTTAGAAGGCCCAAAGATAACACGGGCTGTAATCGGCCCAATGGAATAATGGGCCGTTAATGGGTATAAAGCGATATACTATTCATTATGGGCCAGTTTCACCACGGGCCGTTTATGGGCTAAGAGTTACAAAGGGCCTCATATGGGCCGAAAGACGTCATGGGCCATACATGGGCAGGAAATTACAATGAGCTGGAATCATATTGAACGGCCCAGATGACGCCACTAGGCCTAATTCGGATAGGCTATAACGGGCCATGAGTTAGCGGGCTGTAAATGGGCTATATGCGAAAAAGCCGTTAACAGGCTTTCCGTGGGTCGGGCCGCTACCTTTTGACCAAGTCAAACGGGCCAGCCTTTTGACCTGAATGGGCCACTGTTGGGCTGAGCCACGTGCCGACGTATCATAGGCGCGTCCCGTCCATTTGCTGGATGGCATATGTCCCAGCACTAAGCTGACACGTGGATACTCCGGCGAATGAGAATTTTACACGTGGAAAATCCCCATTGGTCAGGGCTTTTAACGGGTTATCGGATCCAAACCGAAACCCGATAGCTTAACGGCGACCCGTTACGGTGGATGCCACGTGTCGGTTACCCTTGACGAAAACACTTCCATGACACGTGATTTATCGTCATGGAAGTGGATACTTCCGTGATGATAATTTTGGTATTGTCATGGAACACTTCTACGATAGCACATGTATGACTATCTTGATTCTGTCATAAAATCGTCATGGATGTACATGCATGACAAAAAACGTGACCTACTGTGACAAACACGTATCATCACGGAAGTGGTTATTTTTTGTAGTGCCCCTCCACCTGCGTCTCCTCGGTCACCACGCTCTCAAACTCCCACTCCAGTTAAGAAAACCGTCGTGGCCGAGCACCACATCGCCGCCGACGACATGGACAATGATGTCGCTTGAACTACGTCGGTATTTCCCCAAAGAGGAAGGGATGATGCAGCACAGCTACGGTAGGTATTTCCTCAGTTATGAAACCAAGGTATCAATCTAGTAGGAGAACCAAGCAACTCTATGTAAACGGTACCTGCACACAAATAACAAATACTTGCAACCCAATGCGTAAGAGGGGTTGTTAATCCCTCCACGGTAAAAAGATAGATAAATTTGTGGTAGATTGGATAAATAGCTCTTGATAAAACGCGAAATAAAATAAATAGCAAAAAAGTGCAGCAAGGTATTTTTTGGGTTTTTGGTATAATAGATCTGAAAATAAAAGCAAATAAAAATAGATCTCGAAGCAAATATGATAAAGAATAGACCCGGGGCCATTGATTTCACTAGTGGCTTCTCTCAAGAAAATAGCATACGGTGGGTAAACATATTACTGTTGGGCAATTGATAGAACATCAAATAATTATGACAATATCCAGGCAATGATCATTATATAGGCATCACGTCCAAGATTAGTAGACCGACTCCTGCCTGCATCTACTACTATTAATCCACACATCGACTACTATCCAGCATGCATCTAGGGTATTAAGTTCATGGAGAAACGGAGTAATGCAATAAGAAGGATGACATGATGTAGACGAGATCTATTCATGTAGGAATAGCCCCCATCTTATTATCCTTAATAGCAACCATACATGCGTGTCTTGCTGCCCCTTCTGTCACTGGGAAAAAACACCGCATGATCGAACCGATCACAAAGCACCTCTTCCCATGGCAAGAAAAATCGATCTAGTTGGCCTACCTAAACCAAATATTCGAAGAAGAAATACAAGGCTATAAGTAATAATGCATAAAAGAGATCAAAGAACTCAAATAACTTTCATGGATATATATCTGATCATAAACTCAAAGTTCATCGGATCCCAACAAACACACCGCAAAAAGAGTTACATCAAATAGATCTCCAAGAGACCATTGTATTAAGAATCAAAAAGAGAGGAGAAGCCATCTAGCTACTGCCTACAGACCCGTAGGTCTACAATGAACTACTCACGCATCATCGGAGAGGCACTAATGAGGATGATGAACCCCTCCATGATGATGTCTAGATTGGATCTCGTGGTTCTAGAACTTGCGGCGGCTGGAATTGTGTTTCGTTGACTCCCCTAGGGTTTCTGGAATATTTGGGTATTTATAGGGCGAAGAGGCGGTGCGGGAGGCCACCGAGGTGGGCACAACCCACTAGGGCGCGCCTGGGCCCCCAGGCACGCCCAGGTGGGTTGTGCTCCCCTCAGGGCACCCCTCTAGTACTTCTTTGGCCCAAGTTGTTCCTCCTGGTCCATAAAAATTCTCCAAAAAGCTTCGCTGTGTTTGGATTCCGTTTGGTACTGATATTCTACGAAGTAAAAAACAAGCAAAAAACAACAACTGGCACTGGGCACTATGTCAATATGTTAGTCCCAAAAAATGATATAAAGTTGCTATAAAATGATTGTAAAACATCCAAGAATGATAATATAACAGCATGGAAAAAGCAAAAATTATAGATACGTTGGAGACGTATTAGCATCCCCAAGCTTAATTCCTACTCGTCCTTGAGTAGGTAAATGATAAAAACAGAACTTTTGATGTGGAATGCTGCCTAACATGTTCATCACATATTCTTTTCTTTTGTAGCATGGACATATGGACTTTTATTTGGTTCAAAGCAATAGTCTAGTTTTGACATGAAGATTTCAATACTCAAGCATACCAACAAGCAACCATGTCTTTCAAAATACCAACACTGAAGAAAGTTATCCCTAGCACATCATGCTCAATCATTGATCCATTCATGAAACACACTCGCATATTAGCTATACCCAATGCTCAAGTACGATCATAGTGCCCCTTAGTTGGTGCTTTATAAGAGAAGATGGAGACTCAAATAAAAATAAAAATTGCATAAAGTAAATAGATAGGACCTTCGCAGAGGGAAGTAGGGATTTGTAGAGGTGCCAGAGCTCAAAGCTTAAATTGAGAGATAAATTTTTTTGAGAGGCATACTTTTCCCGTCAACGAAAACGACCGAGTAATTCCCAACACTTTCCATGCTAGATATATCTTAGGCGGTTCCCAAACAGAAAATAAAGTTTATTCCTTTTTCCACCATTCTTTCACAATCCATGGCTAGCCGTATCCACGGGTGCCCTCCATACCAACACTTTCCAAGGAATTTATTATTTGACAACATAAAGTAAATTTCTTTTTCATTTCGGGACTGGGCATCCCTATTACCGCCGTACTCTCGTGCATGTACAAGTGAATAAACACTCATCTTGAGAATAACACATCTAGCATGGAAAATATTGGCCACCCCCTACCGCTTCATGAGCGGTACGGGCACACAAAAAGGAAATTCATTTTGAAAATTTAGAGATGGCACATACAAATTTGCTTAGAACGGCATGAAAATACCGCATATAGGTAGGTATGGTGGACTCATATGGCAAAACTGGGTTTAAAGATTTTGGATGCACAAGTAGTATTTCTACTTAGTACAAGTGGAGGCTAGCAAAAGATTGAGAAGCAACCAACCAAGAAACGAAAAATCACATAAGCGAGCATTAAGCATAAATAACACCGAATAATGCACCACAAGTAGGATGTAATTTCATTGCATAACTATTGACTTTCGTGCTTGCATAGGGAATCACAAACCTTAACACCAATATTCTTACTAAAGCATAATTACTCACCAACATGACTCACATATCACTATCATCATATCTCAAAACTATTACAAAGAATCAAGTTTATTTTGTCCAATGATCTTCATGAAAGTTTTTATTATGTCCCTCTTGAATATCTATCACTTTGGGACTAGTTTCATATATTGCAATTGCTTTTGACAAGCTCAAATAAATTTAAGTGAAGAACATGAGCATAAAATTTTCCGTCTCTCAAAATAATATAAGTGAAGCATGAGAGAATTTCTTCAAAAATTTACTAACTCTCAAATAAACCTAAGTGAAGCATGAGAGAATTTCTTCAAAAATATTAAAGAACACCATGCTAAAAAAGATATAAGTGAAGCACTAGAGCAATTCCATAGCTCAAAAAATTTAAGTGAACCATAAAGAGCAATTCTAACAAATCATAGCATAATTTTGGCTCTCTCAAATAGGTGTGTCCAGCAAGGATACTTGTGACAAACTAAAAAGAAAAACAAGCAAAGAATCATATAATACAAGACGCTCCAAGCAAAACTCATGATATGTGACGAATAAAAATATAGCTCCAAGCAAAATACTGATGGTTGTTAGAAGAAAGAGGGGATGCCTTCCGGGGCATCCCCAAGCTTAGTTGCTTGGTTCTCCTTGAATATTAACTTGGGGTGCCATGGGGCATCCCCAAGCTTAGGCTTTTCTTACTCCTTATTCCTTCATCCATCGTGATCTCACCCAAAACTTGAAAACTTCAATCACACAAAACTAATAGATGTTGATGATGTCTCCCCGGCAACGGCGCCAGAAATTCCTTTTGATGTCGCCTGAACTACGTCGGTATTTCCCCAAAGAGGAAGGGATGATGCAGCACAGCTACAGTAGGTATTTCCCTCAGTTATGAAACCAAGGTATCAATCCAGTAGGAGAACCAAGCAACACTATGTAAACGGTACCTGCACACAAATAACAAATACTTGCAACCCGACGCGTAAGAGGGGTTGTCAATCCCTCCACGGTAAAAAGATAGATAAATTTGTGGTAGATTGGATAAATAGCTCTCGATAAAACATGAAATAAAATAAATAGCAAAAAGGTGCAGCAAGGTATTTTTGGGTTTTTGGTATAATAGATCTGAAAATAAAAGCAAATAAAATAGATCTCGAAGCAAATATGATAAGGAATAGACCCGGGGGCCGTAGATTTCACTAGTGGCTTCTCTCAAGAAAATAGCATACGGTGCGTAAACAAATTACTGTTGGGCAATTGATAGAGCATCAAATAATTATGACGATATCTAGGCAATGATCATTATATAGGCATCACATCCAAGATTAGTAGACCGACTCCTGCCTACATCTACTACTATTACTCCACACATCGACCGCTATCCAGCATGCATCTAGTGTATTAAGTTCATGGAGAAACGGAGTAATGCAATAAGAACGATGAGATGATGTAGACGAGATCTAGTCATGTAGGAATAGCCCCCATCTTGTTATCCTTAATAGCAACGATACATGCGTGTCTTGCTGCCCCTTCTGTCACTGGGAAAGAACACCGCATGATCGAACCCATCACAAAGCACCTCTTCCCATGGCAAGAAAAATCGATCTAATTGGCCAAACTAAAACAAAGATTCGAAGAAGAAATACGAGGCTATAAGTAATCATGCATAAAAGAGATCAAATAACTCAAATAACTTTCATGGATATAGATGTGATCATAAACTCAAAGTTCATCGGATCCCAACAAACACACCGCAAAAAGAGTTATATCAAATAGATCTCCAAGAGACCATTGTATTGAAAATCAAAAAGAGAGAAGAAGCCATCTAGCTACTGCCTACGGGCTCGTAGGTCTACAATGAACTACTCACGCATCATTGGAGAGACACCAATGAGGATGATGAACCCCTCCGTGATGGTGTCTTGATTGGATCTCGTGGTTCTGGAACTTGCGGTGGCTGGAATTGTGTTTCGTTGACTCCCCTAGGGTTTTTGGAATATTTGGGTATTTATAGGGCGAAGAGGCGGTGCTGGAGGTCACCGAGGTGGGCACAACCCACCAGGGCGCGCCTGGGCCCCCAGGCGCGCCCAGGTGGGTTGTGCCCCCCTCGGGGCACCCCTCTAGTACTTCTTTGGCCCAAGTTGTTCCTTCTGGTCCATAAAAATTCTCCAAAAAGTTTCACTACGTTTGGACTCCGTTTGGAACTGATATTCTGCGAAGTAAAAAACAAGAAAAAAAACAGCAACTGGCACTGGGCACTATGTCAATAGGTTAGTCCCAAAAAATGATATAAAGTTGCTATAAAATGATTGTAAAACATCCAAGAATGATAATATAATAGCATGGAACAAGCAAATATTATAGGTACCTTGGAGACGTATCAGACAACAGCCCCGTCTGGCAGAGGGCCATCGATGACCTGGCAGGCGACGACAAGTCCATGCGCGCGGACCTGAAGGAGATCGGGCAGTGGTTCCCTAGCATGGGGATGCTCCGTCACCACGCGAGTGGCCTCATCAAGGTCATAATCGATGACGAGAAGTAGGGCGCCATCACCGACCCCAAAGGTATCTCTCCTATGTTGTTCCTCCGTTTTAGGATGCAGGAGACACGCTCAGACGACCCGAGGCAGCGCGCCTGCTGGTGGATGTACCGGTCCGCCACCACGCCGCGACACCTGGATCTGCTCTGCGTTGCCTTGCGAATGGAGCACGTCCAGGACGTCGACCTAGCCATCCCCACGCCTATTAACACGGCCTACTAGGATCGCTTCCAGCTTGAGCTCCTCCTGCACAATGACGTCTCTGACGCCGAGTCGTCCGACTCAGAGTACAATCAGCTTGACTCCGACGATGACTCTTGCTACAAGCCGGACTCCGAGTTGTCTGGCAAGGAGGAGAGAGAGGTCGTGGTCATCTCTGACGACGAGCTGGAGGTCTAGGTGGCGGAGGAGGAGGTCCAAATGGTGGCGCCCATCGTCGACACGAAGGAGGGTGATAAGAACCTCCCGATTGACGTTGACCTGCTTCCAGATGTTGCTGTCATTGTCCAGCAGGAGGTGGAGGTGGTCTTGGCATTGGAAGCACATATGGAGGTGGCAGAGAACAACAAGAATAGGAAGATGCCAGCTGCAATTGAGGTTCGCCGGTCCGAGCGCCTCAAGAAGATGAACAGGTGAGGATGCCCAAGAAGTGAAGAAGATGGTTAGTTAGGTATGCTGAAAGTATACATATTTTCAGCATATAAGTTATAACTAGATATGTTTGCTTAGGTGTGCTTGTATAATGACAGCACATAAGTTAATAGTACTTTCTGGTGGTTTTTTTGGTAATGTGATGTGATGGCTGTTGCTGTTGAACAAGTACTATGAAATCATGACCTATCTATTTGTGGACAAGTACTATGAAATGTTGAAGTATTGCTGTCATTGTTACTGTTGGCGTTCTGGGATCGAGGGTACCCAGATCTGCCTGCCTGTGGCCCAGCACGTGGGCCCATTGATGGCCCGGTATGGCCCAGCTACAACAACTCCAAGGCAAGACCCTCACGAGGACCCAAGCCTTGCGAGGCGAACGACACCAAGACCTCCAGAGGAGCGGCCTCCCCAGGCTGCCTCCCGAGGGGCGGAGACTTCTATGTAGGTACCCAGCCTCATGAGGCTGCGATGATGTGAGCCGTGACGACCAAGGCCAGGCGGGCGCCAGTGGGCATAGAGGGGACAGTTTCCTCTTTGGTGCTAAGGGAGCAAGGGCAGGCGCAGGTTCTCGAGGAAGGCCCCTAAGCTTTCCTTTCTGGTGCAACGAGACCAAGGCCACGAGCTCGGCAGGACGGATGTCATCGCCGAGCACACCGCTGCGTCATGGCCAGAAGCTTTGCAGGCGAAGACCACCTTTCGTGAGGATAAGATGTACTCCTTGTCCCCCTTCAAATTGGCCGTTGTGGAATTCCTTCCCGCCTAAGCTATGAGGGAAGAGGACCAAGGCCACTATAAATATGGGCTAGCCATCACCATAGAAGGGGATCCCGGATCGGACCCTCGACCAATCCACCCTTACCACTCAAGCCCTCGCGAGGCAGCTCATCCACTGTACTAGTTCATCCTCTACCTCCTTGTGAGGCCAATCCACCAAAAGGAGGAGTAGGGTTTTACACCGCAAGGTGGCCCGAACCTGGGTAAATCTCTGTGTTGTTCCCTTCCGCACGATCCAGCGTACTCGTCGGGATCAGGTCATGGGCATGGCGAGCTAGCATTGTTGTAGAGCGTGATCCTTCATTTACGCCCCTGAGTTTGAACCTTCTTGGGTCTGCGGAGCCCTGAATCTGACATTTGGCGCGCCAGGTTGGGGCGTGTCGAAGCTCCGCCTCTTCACCAACCACGCTCCACCCTCGCCTCGTCGCTTCCACGGCGGACGCTGTCCTGCAGGTCTGGCCGCCCGAAGCCTATGGGAGCGCTACGGGCTACCCGGCCTTCACCCCCGGCCTGCGCCGGGTGCGGTGGCCCGTGAAGTTCAGGCCGGCGCTGCCCCCGCAGTACGATGGCGCTGCAGACCCCGAGGAGTTCCTCCAGCTATACGCGCATGCCATCCGAGCGGCGGGCGGCAATGACAAGGCCATGGCAAAATGGTTCCCCCTGGGCCTCACGAAGGTCCCTCAGTCTTGGCTCCGCGGCCTCCCGGATGCCTTGATCTCTTCTTGGGAGGAGCTCCGCGGCCAGTTCGTCGCGCGCTTCGCGGCGCCGGCGCCCCACGCAGATGCATGCATCATCGGCGGGTCGCAAGCGCCTGCCTCTGGCCGCCACGTCAAGCAGTTTTTCCATCGGGCAAGCGGAGCTCGACCTCGGCATGAAGCCCTGCGAGGCCACGCAAGGCCTGAGACCGACATCACCTTTGACTCTAGGGATCATCCAAAGACGGCGGCCGCTGCGGGTGCACTCCCCATGCTATGCATGCCCACCATCAGCAATGTCGCGGTCACCAAGACCCTTGTCAACGGTGGCGCCGGCCTCAACGTCCTCTCCCTGGAGACCTTCAACATGCTCCAGGTGCCTTACGACCAGCTCGCGCCCACCAAACCCTTCTCGGGGGTGACCAAGGGCTCTGCCACCCCCTTAGGGTAGGTGCGCCTTTCCGTCACCTTCGGCAAGCGTGACAATTACCGCACCGAGCTGATTGACTTCGACGTGGCCCGCATCGGCCTTGCGTACAACGCCATCCTGGGGTACCCAGCTCTCGCCAAGTTCATGGCGGCGACCCATCCGGGCTACAACATCATCAAGATGCCGAGCAGCAGTGGCGTCATCACGATGGCCGGAGACACAAAGGACGCGGTCCGGGCCCTCAAGCTCGCCTACGGGGCCGCAGCGGCCTCTCGCCCCGGCGTCGGGGATGCCCCAGAGGCCCTCGGGGCCGCACCCGTGAAGAAAAAGCAGCTGTTCTCTCAGGACCAGGACAAGACGAAGCAGGTGCCTGTCGACGACGGGGGCTCAGTCCCCACCTTCATTGTAGGTGCTGGCCTTCCCACGGAGTAGGAGGAGGCATTGATTGGCTTCCTCCGGGCGAACAAGGACGTGTTCGCGTGGGAGGCGTCAGACCTGGTGGGTGTCCCGAGGGAGGCCATCGAGAACCACCTGATGGTATGCCCCGGAGCGCGCCCGGTGAAGCAAAAGGCGCGGCATCAAGCACAAGAGAAGCAAGCATTCAACGTCCAAGAGGTCCGCAAGTTGCAAGAAGCCGATGTTATTCGAGAGGTGCGGCACCCGTATTGGCTGGCCAATCCAGTAATTGTCCCCAAAAGGGGGGGGGACGAGCGCATGTGCTTCAACTTCATGAGCCTCAACAAGGCTTGCCTCAGGACCCCTTCCTACTTCCGTGCATTGACCAGATCATGGATTCCACCACCGAGTATGATCTGTTGTGCTTTTTGGACGCTTTCTCAGGATATCACCAAATCAAAATGGCGATAGAGGACGTCGAGAAAACAGCCTTCATCTCCCCGTATGGCGTGTATTGCTACACCTGCATGCCCTTCGGGCTGCAGAATGCCGGAGCAACCTTCCAGCGGCTAATGCACATCACGTTGGGGCCGCAGCTGGGGCGAAATGAGGAGGCATACGTCGACGACATCGTGGTCAAGTTGCAGGAGGCAAGGACCCTCATCGAAGACCTGGAAGAAACATTCACCAACCTGCGCCAAGTGAACCTGAGGCTCAACCCGGAAAGGTGCATGTTCCGGGTCCTGTCCGGCAAGCTGCTGGGTTTCCTTGTATCACATCGGGGATCGAGGCTAACCCCGAAAAGATCAAGGCAATTGAAAAGATGCGCCCGCCACAGACCCTCAAGGAAATGCAAAATCTCACCGGCTGCGTGACCTCCTTGGGGCGCTTCGTCTCCAAGCTCGGCAAGCGCACCCTCCCTTTCTTCAAGCTGATGAAGAGGAAAGGCCCTTTCGAGTGGACTCCGGAGGCTGAGGCGGCCTTCGAGGACCTCAAGAGGTACCTCACGAGCCCACCTGTCATGGTGGCGCCTGATGACCCATAAGTATAGGGGATCTATCGTAGTCCTTTCGATAAGCAAGAGTGTCTAACCCAACGAGGAGCAGAAGGAAATGACAAGCGGTTTTCAGCAAGGTATTCTCTACTAGCACTGAAATTATCGGTAACAGATAGTTGTATGATAAGATAATTCGTAACGAGTAGCAAGTAACAAAAGTAACTAAGGTGCAGCAAGGTGGCCCAATCTTTTTTGTAGCAAACGACAAGCCTGGACGAACTCCTATATAAAGCAAAGCGCTTCCGAGGACACATGGGAATTGTTGTCAAGTTAGTTTTCATCATGCTCATATGATTCGCGTTTGTTACTTTGATAATTTGATATGTGGGTGGACCGGTGCTTGGGTGCTGCCCTTCCTTGGACAAGCCTCCCACTTATGATTAACCCCTCTCGCAAGCATCCACAACTACGAAAGAAGAATTAACCGTAGCATGAAACAAATGGATCCAAATCTGCCCCTTACGAAGCAACGCATAAACTAGGGTTTAAGCTTCTGTCAATCTAGCAACCCATCATCTACTTATTACTTCCCAATGCCTTCCCCTAGGCCCAAATCATGGTGAAGTGTCATGTAGTCGATGTTCACATAACACCACTAGAGGAAAGACAACATACATCTCATCAAAAATCGAACGAATACCAAATTCACACGATTACTTATAACAAGACTTCTCCCATGTCCTCAGGAACAAACGTAACTACTCACAAAGCATATTCATGTTCATAATCAGAGGAGTATTAATTATCATTAAGGATCTGAACATATGATCTTCCATCGAATAAACCAACTAGCATCAACTACAAGTAGTAATCAACACTACTAGCAACCCACAGGTACCAATCTGAGGTTTTGAGACAAATATCGGATACGAGAGATGAACTAGGGTTTGAGAGGAGATGGTGCTGGTGAAGATGTTGATGGAGATTGACCCCCTCTCGATGAGAGGATCGTTGGTGATGACGATGGCTTTGATTTCCCCCTACCGGAGGGAAGTTTCCCCGGCAGAACAGCTCTGCCAGAGCCCTAGATTGGTTCCGCCTCGAGACGGCGGCGCTTCATCCCGAAAGCTTCCTTCTGATTTTTTCCAGGTCAAAACACACCATATAGTATAAGATGGGCATCGAGGGCCTGCCAGGTGGCCCACAAGGTAGGGGGCGCGCCCATGGGGGTAGGGCGCGCCCCCCACCCTTGTGGATGGCTGGTGGCCCCCCTCTGGTGCTTTCTTTGCCCAATATTTTTTATATATTCCAAAATTATTCTCTGTGAAGTTTCAGGACTTTTGGAGTTGTGCAGAATAGGTCTATAATATTTTCTCCTTTTCCAGTCCAGAATTCCAGCTGCCGGCATTCTCCCTCTTCATGTAAACCTTATAAAATAAGAGAGAAAAGGCATAAGTATTGTGATATAATGTGTAATAACAGCCCATAATGCGATAAATATCAATATAAAAGCATGATGCAAAATGGACGCATCAACTCCCCCAAGCTTAGACCTCGCTTGTCCTTAAGCGAAAGCCGAAATCGAAAAATATGTCCACATGTTTAGAGATAGAGGTGTCGATAAAATAAAATACGGACATGAGGGCATCATGATCATCTTTAGGACAGCAACATATATTGTCATATAATTTCTTATGCTAGAGTAACAATTCATTCACAAGGTAGAGTATAAATCAGAAACTTCATTGAAAACTAACAAACTATGATCTCAGTCATTGAAGCAATTGCAATTTATCATAACATCGGAAAGATTCAATTCAAGAGCTTTTCAGCAAGTCCATATACTCAACTATCATTTAGTCTTTCACAATTGCTAACACTCACGCAATACTTATGAGTTCAAAGCTTCAATCGGACACAGAGAAAGATAGGGGCTTATAGTTTCGCCTCCCAACCTTTTACCTCAAGGGTAATGTCAACAATAATACTTTATGATGACCTACATCCGAGTGGATATATATATCTGGATCTTTCGCCAACACATAGTGCTTCCCAAAAGGAAAAAAGTGTAAAAAGGAAAGGTGAAGATCACCATGACTCTTGTATAAGGGTAGAAGATAAAAGTAAAAGATAGGCCCTTCACAGAGGGAAGCAGAGGTTGTCATGCGCTTTTATGGTTGGATGCACAAAATCTTAATGCAAAAGAACGTCACTTTATATTGCCGCTTGTGATAAAGAACTTTATTATGCAATCCGTCGCTTTTATTTCTTTCATATCACAAGTTCGTATAAAGCTTATTTTCTTCACACTAATAGATCATACATATTTAGAGAGCAATTTTTATTGCTTGCACCGATGACAACTTACTTGAAGGATCTTACTCAATCCATAGGTAGGTATGGTGGACTCTCATGGAAAAACTGGGTTAAGGGATGTTTGGATGCACAAGTAGTATCTCTACTTGGTGCAAAGAATTTGGCTAGCATAAGAGGGAAAAGCAAGCTCAACATGTTGGAGGATCCATGACAATATAACTTCTATTCGGATATAAGAAAACATAACCCATTATGTTGTCTTCCTTGTCCAACATCAACTTTTTTAGCATGACATATTTTAATGAGTGCTCACAATTACAAAAGATGTCCAAGATAGTATTTTTATATGTAAAACCTCTCTTTCTTTATTACTTCCTTTTAGTTGCAACAATGACCAAAACTATGTTTGTCAACTCTCAACAACTTTTATTCATCATACTCTTTTATGTGAAGTCATTACTCTCCATAAGATCAATATATGATCTTTTTATTTCTTTTTTTATTCCTTTCTTTTATTTAATTCCCTCAAGATCATAGCAAGGAAGCAAAGCCCTCAACTCAAAACTACTCTTTATTATATATAACTCATGGACTCGATTACATAGATAGATCTCGAAACAAAACTCAAAGCTAGATCATACTAAAACTTTATTCTGCTATATCAAGATATAACCAAAAGGATCGAACTAAGAAAAAAAATGATAAAAGTAAAGGTGTGATGGTGATACGATACCGGGGCATCTCCCCCAAGCTTGGCAGTTGCCAAGGGGAGTGCCCATACCCATGTATTTAGGTCTCTTTCTTCGGAGGTGGTGATGATGGAGTTGTTGATGATGAAAGAATTTTATCCTCCATCTTCCAAGGCATAGGTTCACCATCGTAAAAAGATGAACGAGTCTCTGGGATCCTCAAATCTGCAGCCAAACTCATCCTTTTAAATCTGTATTCATACTCACAGTTTTGGTTTTGCAGGTCATAGATCTGGGCTTGGAGATGCTCGATTTTCTCATGAAGCTTGAAGATGGCCTCCCCAATGTTCTCGGCATCCAGCTTGTGACCACTAGTAAATTCAGCGATCATCATGTGGTTGGCGTTGAGTACGCGTTCCACCATCCCTTGGCACTTGAAGACTTGCCGCTCCACTTCTTCGAGCCTTGTCTCCACGCTTCCGGTCTTCTTTGGCCCTTCAGTATCGCGGATGTGCAGCACCCCCTAACGCATCTCAACGGTTTGAGGGTGTTGCAGCACCTCCACAAGATAAGGGTTGATGACCTTCTCGAAAACTTGTCCTTGGGGGCGCTTGGAGACGTCATGGCAATCTGGATCTGTCAGAAAAATAGCTCGAAACAAAGATAGGAGATATTGCCGTGGTACGGTGTCAAAACCTTTGGGAGATTATATAATGAATTTTTACCGACCAAAAGAAGTATTGTGCAAGAAAACGGAGTCCGGAGGGCACACGAGATGGCCCCAAGGCAGGGGGCGCGCCCTCCACCCTTGTGGTCTCCTGGTGCATCTTTCAGACTACTTTTAATTTTTTTATTTTTCTAAATATTCCAAAGCGGAGAAAAATTTCTATTATAACAGTTTTGGAGTCGGTTTACTTACCGTACCACATACCAATTCCTTTTCGGAGTCTGAAATGTTCTGGAAAGTATCCCTTATGTACCCCTCCGGTGTTATGGTATTAATAATATTAGTCTCAACATTTATGGGAGTACCTGAGATATAATGTTTGATTCTTTGACCGTTTACCACCTTCGGATTTGTGCCTTCAGCGTTGTTGATCTTAATGGCACCGGAATGATAGACCTCCTCGATAATGTAAGGACCTTCCCATTTAGAGAGAAGCTTTCCTGCAAAAAATCTTAAACGAGAGTTGTATAGCAAAGCATGATCACCTACATTAAACTCATGCTTTTGTATCCTCTTGTCATGCCATCTTTTAACTTTTTCCTTAAACAACTTGGCATTCTCATAGGCTTGGGTTCTCCATTCATCAAGCAAGCTAATGTCAAATAACCTCTTCTCACCGGCAAGTTTAAAATCATAGTTGAGCTCTTTAATAGCCCAATAAGCTTTATGTTCTAGTTCAAGAGGTAAGTGACATGCTTTTCCATAAACCATTTTATACAGAGACATACCCATAGGGTTTTTATAAGCAGTTCTATAAGCCCATAATGCATCATCAAGTTTCTTAGACCAATTCTTTCTAGATCTATTAACAGTCTTTTGCAAAATCAATTTAATCTCTCTATTGCTCAATTCTACTTGACCACTAGACTGAGGGTGATATGGAGATGCAATTCTATGGTTAACATTATATTTAGCAAGCATTTTACGAAAAGCACCATGAATAAAATGTGAACCACCATCAGTCATTAAATATCTAGGGACTCCAAACCTCAGAAAAATAACTTCTTTAAGCATCTTAATAGAAGTGTTATGATCAGCACTACTAGTTGGAATAGCTTCTACCCACTTAGTAACGTAATCAACAACAACTAAAATATATGTATACCCATTAGAGGAAGGAAAAGGTCCCATATAATCAAAGCCCCAAACATCAAATGGTTTAATAACAAGTGAATAATTCATAGGCATTTCCTGACATCTACTAATATTGCCAATTCTCTGGCATTCATGACAAGACAAGACAAACTTACGGGCATCCTTGAAGAGAGTAGTCCAATAAAAACCGGATTGCAATACCTTGTGTGCAGTTCTATCTCCAGCATGGTGTCCTCCATAAGCTTCGGAGTGGCACTTGCGTAGGATCTGTTCCTGTTCATGCTCAGGTACACAACGTCTAATGACACCATCTACTCCTTCTTTATAAAGGTGTGGGTCATCCCAAAAGTAATGTCTTAAATCATAGAAAAACTTTTTCTTTTGCTGGTATGTGAAACTAGGTGGTATAAATTTAGCAACAATGTAATTAGCATAATCAACATACCATGGAGTATTACGAGAAGCATTTATGACAGCTAATTGCTCATTAGGAAAACTATCATCAATAGGCAGTGGGTCATCAAGAACATTTTCTAACCTAGACAAGTTGTCTGCTATGGGGTTCTCAGCTCCCTTTCTATCAATAATATACAAATCAAATTCTTGTAACAAGAGAACCCATCTAATAAGTCTAGGTTTAGCATCTTTCTTTTCCATAAGATATTTAATAACAGCATGATCAGTGTGAACAGTTACTTTAGAATCAACAATATAAGATCTGAACTTATCGCAGGCAAATACAACTGCTAGAAATTCTTTTTCATTAGTAGCATAATTTCTCTAGGCACTGTCTAGAGTTTTACTAGCATAATGAATAACATTCAATTTCTTATCAACTCTTTGTCCTAGAACAACACTAACAGCATAATCACTAGCATCACACATAATTTCAAAGGGTAAATTCCAATCAGGTGGTTGAACAATAGGTGAAGAAATCAAGGCTTTCTTAAGTATTTCAAATTCTTCTACACAATCATCATCAAAAACAAAAGGAACATCTTTTTGCAAGAGATTAGTGAGAGGCCTAGAAATTTTAGAGAAGTCTTTAATAAACCTCCTATAGAAACCAGCATGACCAAGGAAACTTCTTATATCTTTGATATCTTTAGGACACGGCATCTTTTCAATAGCATCTACTTTAGCTTTATCAACTTCAATACCTCTTTCAGAAATTTTATGCCCCAAGACAATACCTTCATTAACCATAAAGTGGCACTTCTCACAATTCAAAACAAGATTAGTTTCTTCACATCTCTGTAGAACTCGATCAAGGTTGCTTAAGCAATCATCAAAAGAAGTTCCGTAAATGGAGAAATCATCCATGAAAACCTCAACAATCTTTTCACAAAAGTCAGAGAATATAGCAGTCATACATCTTTGAAAGGTAGCAGGTGCATTGCATAAAACAAAAGGCATACATCTATAAGCAAAAGTACCGAAAGGGCAAGTAAAAGTGGTCTTTTCTTGGTCCTCTTTTGACACGGGTATTTGAGAAAAACCAGAGTAACCATCTAGAAAGCAAAAATGTGTATGTTTGGATAATCTTTCTAGCATTTGATTAATAAAAGGTAGAGGGTAATGATCTTTTCTAGTAGCTTTGTTTAATTTATGAAAATCAATTACCATTCTATAACTTGTAACAATTCTTTGTGGAATCAATTCAATCTTATCATTAGGAACAACAGTAATACCTCCCTTCTTAGGGACACAATGAACATGACTTACCCATCTACTATCAGCAATAGGATAAATTATACCTGCCTCCAGAAGCTTTAGTATTTCATTTCTTACCACTTCCTTCATCTTAGGATTCAGCCTTCGTTGGTGATCAACAACTGGTTTAGCATCAGGCTCCATATTAATTTTGTGCTGACATAGAGTGGGACTAATGCCCTTAAGATCATCAAGAGTATATCCAATAGCTGCACAGTGCTTCCTCAGAGTTTTCAATAATTTATTTTCTTCATGCTCTGAAAGGTTAACGCTAATAATAACATGATATATCTTCTTTTCATCGAGATAAGCATATTTCAGAGTATCAAGTAATTGTTTAAGCTCAAACACGAGATCACCCTTGGGTGGAGGAGGATCCCCAAGGATTTCAACAGGCAAATTGTGTTTCAAAATAGGCCCTTGATTAAAGAATATTTCATCTATTTCCCTTCTTTCATTCATAAACATATCATTTTCATGGTCTAGCAAATATTGTTCTAAAGGATCAGTAGGAGGCACGGCAATAGAAGCAAGACCAATAATTTCATCCTTACTAGGCAATTCTTTATCATGGGGTTGTCTACGAAACTTAGAGAAATTAAAATCATGAGACACATCCCCAAAGCCGACAGTAACAATATCCTTTTCGCAATCTATCTTAGCATTAACAGTATTCAAGAAAGGTCTACCAAATATAATGGGACAAAAATCATCTTGTGTGGAACCAAGAACAAGAAAATCAGTAGGGTATTTTATTTTCCCACACAAGACTTCAACATCTCTAACAATCCCAATTGGTGATATAGTATCTCTATTGGCAAGCTTAATAGTAACATCAATATCTTCTATCTCACCAGGTGCAATGTCATTCATAATTTCTTGGTATAAGGTATAAGGAATTGGACTCACACTAGCACCCACATCACATAAGCCATGATAACAGTGATCTCCTATTTTAACAGAAACAACAGGCATGCCAACAATGGGTCTATGTTTATCTTTAATATTGGGTTTAGCAATCCTAGCAGCTTCATCACAAAAATAAATAACATGCCCATCAATATTATCAACCAAAGCAATACTAGGTTCAACTTTAATTTGTTCAGGGAGTGTAGGTGTTCTAGTATAACTCTTACGAACCACAGTTGAAGCTTTAGCATGATCCTTTATTCTAACAAGAAAAGATGGTTTCTCAATATAAACAGTAGGAACAATAGGATCAACATTATAAGTAATAGTTTCTTCTTCAACTTTAATAGGTTCTACTACTTTCACTTCAATGGGAGGATGATATTTAAAACACTTCTCCTTAGGGAGATCAACATGAGTAGCAAAAGATTCACAGAAAGAAGCTACTATCTCAGAGTCAAGTCCATATTTAGTGCTAAAATCACGAAAAGCATCGGTATCCATGAAAGATTTAACACAATCAAACTTAAGGTTTATACCTGACTCCTTACCTTCGTCGAGTTCCCAATCTTCAGAGTTGCATTTAATTCTTTCCAATAAATCCCATTTGAATTCAATATCCTTCTTCATAAAAGAACCAGTACAAGAAGTATCGAGCATGGATTGATCATTACGAGAAAGCCGAGCATACAAATTCTGAATAATAATTTCTCTTGAGAGCTCATGATTGGGGCATGAATATAACATTGACTTAAGCCTCCCCCAAGCTTGAGCGATACTTTCTCCTTCACGAGGCCAAAAATTATATATATAGTTCCGATCACGATGAACCAGATGCATAGGATAAAACTTCTGATGAAATTCCAATTTCAATCGGTTGTAGTTCCAGGATTCAATATCATCACATAGTCTATACCATGTTAATGCCTTTCCCTTCAAAGATAAATGGAAGACCTTCTTCTTGACATCATCCTCGGGCAAACCTGCAAGCTTAAATAATCCACAAAGTTCATCCACATAGATTAGGTGCATATCAGGATGTAATGTTCCGTCTCCTGCATAAGGATTAGCTAGCAGTTTCTCTATCATACCCAAAGGAATTTCATAATAAATATTTTCAGTAGGTGCAGTAGGTTGAGGAGAAACTCTTTGCTCTTCCGGTCGAGGTGAAGATACCCCGAACAGGCCCCTCAAAGGATTATTTTCCATAGTGACAAGTGACAGTAAATTTCAGCACACTATATAAATGTTTCCTTACCAAATTCCACTTACCAAAGGCGCTTCACTCGCCGGCAACGGCGCCAGAAAAGAGTCTTGATGACCCACAAGTATTGGGGATCTATCATAGTCCTTTCGATAAGTAAGAGTGTCGAACCCAACGAGGAGCAGAAGGAAATGACAAGTGGTTTTCAGCAAGGTATTCTCTGCAAGCACTGAAATTATCGGTAACAGATAGTTGTATGATAAGATAATTCGTAATGAGTAACAAGTAAAAAAAGTAACTAAGGTGCAGCAAGGTGGACCAATCCTTTTTGTAGCAAAGGACAAGCCTGGACGAACTCCTATATAAAGCAAAGCGCTCCCGAGGACACATGGGAACTCTTGTCAAGTTAGTTTTCATCATGCTCATATGATTCGCGTTCGTTACTTTGATAATTTGATATGTGGGTGGACCGGTCCTTGGGTGCTGCCCTTCCTTGGACAAGCCTCTCACTTATGATTAACCCCTCTCGCAAGCATTCGCAACTACGAAAGAAGAATTAAGATAAATCTAACCATAGCATGAAACATATGGATCCAAATAAGCCCCTTACGAAGCAATGCATAAACTAGGGTTTAAGCTTCTGTCACTCTAGCAACCCATCATATAATTATTACTTCCCAATGCCTTACCCTAGGCCCAAATCATGGTGAAGTATCATGTAGTCGATGTTCACATAACACCACTAGAGGAAAGACAACATACATCTCATCAAAATATCGAACGAATACCAAATTCACATGATTACTTATAACAAGACTTCTCCCATGTCCTCGGGAACAAACGTAACTACTCACAAAAAATATTCATGTTCATAATTAGAGGAGTATTAATTATCATTAAGGATCTGAACATATGATCTTCCACCGAATAAACCAACTAGCATCAACTACAAGGAGTAATCAACACTACTAGCAACCCACAAGTACCAATCTGAGGTTTTGAGACAAAGATCGGATACGAGAGATGAACTAGGGTTTGAGAGGAGATGGTGCTGGTGAAGATGTTGATGGAGATTGACCCCCTCTCGATGAGAGGATCGTTGGTGATGACGATGGCTTCGATTTCCCCCTACCGGAGGGAAGTTTCCCCAGCAGAACAGCTCCGCCGGAGCCCTAGATTGGTTCCGCCCAAGTTCCGCCTCGAGACGGCGGCGCTTCATCCCGAAAGGTTCCTTATGATTTTTTCCAGGTCAAAACACACCATATAGCAGAAGATGGGCATCGGGGGCCTGCCAGGTGGCCCACAAGGCAGGGGGCGCGCCCAGGGGGGTAGGCCGCGCCCCCCACCCTTGTGGATGGCTGGTGGCCCCCCTCTGGTGCTTTCTTCGCCCAATATTTTTTATATATTCCAAAATAATTCTCCTTGAAGTTTCAGGACTTTTGGAGTTGTGCTTAATAGGTCTCTAATATCTGCTCCTTTTCCAGTCCAGAATTCCAGCTGCCGGCATTCTCCCTCTTCATGTAAACCTTATAAAATAAGAGAGAAAAGGCATAAGTATTGTGATATAATGTGTAATAACAACCCATAATGCGATAAATATCAAAATAAAAGCATGATGCAAAATGGATGTATCAGCGCCTCGTCCTCTCAAGCCCCTGGTGCTCTACTTGGCGGCCACCCCCCACTTGGCCAGCGCAGCGCTCGTGGCGATCCGGGAGGAGCACGTCGGCACGGGCGCGAAGCAAGGCGACCCGCGAGGGGTCGTGCAATGTTGTCGCCTTAGGACAGCGCCCCTGAAGCTCTCATCACTTCACCAGCCAGCGGGGCTCCCGAGTCCCTCTCGCCCCACGCAGAGCAAGGTGCCGTCGATACGTCACCCCTCGTCGAGCACCCGATGTACTTCATCAACACAGTGCTGCGGGATGTGCGCGCGCTACCCCATGCAGCAGAAGCTCCTGCTCGCACTCCTCGTCGCATCCAGGAAGCTGCATCATTATTTCCAGGGCCACCCCATCAAGGTCGTCTCTGCATACCCCCTGGAGAAGGTGCTATGCAGCCCCAACACCGCTGGGAGGGTTGCAGAGTGGAACATCAAGCTGCAGGCCTTCTAGCTAGAGTTCAGCACCACCAGGGTCATCAAGGGTGCAGCCCTCACCGATTTCGTGGCGGAATGGACGGACGCTCCCGACCGGGGGCTGGACGAGGTACAATCCCTCGTGCCTGGTGACGAGGCGCCCGACGGCTGGGTCATGCACTTCGATGGTGCCTTCACGCTGCGGGGCATGGGGGCTGGAGTCGTCCTCATCTCACCGACCAAGGACAAGCTCTACTATGACGTGCAGATTTGCTTTCAGCATGGCGAGAAGGTCTCCAACAACATGGCGGAATACGAGGGCTTGATCGCTGGCCTCAGGGCCACGGCCCCCTAGGGGTCAAGCGCCTCACCATGAAGGGCGGCTCCCAGCTTCTCGTCAACTTTTCCAACAAGGAGTACAAACCAAAGGACGAGCACATGGAGGCATACCTGGAAGAGGTACGTAAAATTGAAAAGCGTTTCTTGGGCTTGGAATTGCAGCACGTCCCGTGCGGCTCGAACAAGGAAGCAGACGACATCGCCAAGAGGGCATCTCACCGTGAGCCCCAGAAGCCTGGCGTCTTTGAGGAAAGGCTCTTCAGGCCATCAGCGGCGCCCCCACCGCAGGCCCAGCGCTGCCCTGAGAAGAGCCACCTCCGGCCCTGTCGTGGGTTTAACATGGCAGATGCCCTAGCAAAAGGACTTAGGTGCGGAGCCATCTCAATGATGATTAGCTTGAAGGGGTTGACTGGGACGAAAGACACGAGTTCACCCAGGTTCGGCCCCTCACGATCGAGGTAAAAGACTACGTCCTGCTTTGAGTTGTATTGCTTGAGTATCGGTTACAAGGGAGCGGAATCGCTTGACCTAGCTGTCGATGGATCGTAACTTAGCTTTACCCGCCGCAGGGACTCGCCTTCATATACACAGGTCGAGGACCTGGGCTTACAAGAGTCTGGATCGGGTCATACTTCGTGACCAACCCTGGTTCTAAATCGCCTTATCTTGTTAGGCAAGTCGCCATTGGGCAGCTCACATCTCCGGGTCTCGCGTTGTCTTCGGGTCTTGGGCCTTCAGTCAGCCTACCTTGTAAGCCGCCTCCAGGCTTGCACGTCTTGGCTTCTTGGACCTGTCTAGGCTTTCATTACTGAGTCGCCAATAGCATAACTCGGCCCCTCCTGGGCGGGTTATATCACGGGGTTATATCCCCAACATTAGGCCCCAAATTGATTTGAACTTGTTCATGTCAATCTTCAATTCCTCTGGTTGGCGAATCTTCTTTGATTCTTCTTAGTACTTGAACCTTGAATAGATCTTTATAACCCGCCATAAGGAAAGATGACGTCATGTTAATAAATTCAGAAAAAAAACCTCATGACATCACAATGGATCTTTCGCATTAACCAGCCATTCCAAAAATCAAGGCGCCCTTTTTGTTATAGTAGTTATGATGCCTCCTCGATTTTTGGGCCTGCCGTTTCACTGTTCCACCTTTCCCTTATAAATAGGCACGGGGGTCCATCTCTTTTCACTTTACCCCGTCGCCTCCATCTCTTCTTCTTCCTCGCAGCAACCACCGCGACCGGAGCTCCGCCGCACCAGCCGAGCCTTGCCAGCCGCTCCAACGAGGCCGCTGCATCAACCTATTGTGACCAGAGCTCAGCGGCGCGCATCCTCTCCCCTTCATCACCGTCAAGTATCATCCTTCTCCTCCCTCAGATCCGCATTAGCTCATCCGAGTTCATAGAGTTCATCGGCATTCATCTATGTTCTTCTTGTTCTTCTGGCTAGAACTGGTATTTCAATCCAAAACAAAGTAGGAGTAGTGCGATAGCTGTTTAGCCTTCACCTTGTATCTTGTGTAACCTTTTCAGAATAAATATATAACCTATTAGCCTTTCCGCCACTGTACCTTTTAGGTCTAGCAATTATTTTCCTTTTTTCACCATTCGTAGATCCGTAAATATAGTTGTAAACTGTGAAACATGTTTTCCCCATACTTAGCAAAATTCATCAATCCTGGATCCATAGATAATTGACCCGCCCTTCACTTTTTGGGTGGCTTAACAATGAACTTGTAACTCGCCAGAAACTGCAGAAACTGCTTCTTTCAATTAACCCGCAAATATGCTGCCGGCTCCTATTTTCATAGCTTAATCCGCCATATTCTCATAGTCTAATAGTCACTTCAATCCATGGCTAGGGCAGCTCATAATTTCTTAACAGTTCACTTTATTCTTTGGTCACAGCTCTTTAACCCAGCCAATCATGACTAAAGCTCCCACTTCCTGTGACTGGGAAGCCTCCCAAGTCTCAGAGCTCATGCTCAATGAATTTGTGGATATGGGTGTATTACCGGCTAAAGAAGTAGTTAACTGGCGGGTTCCCGGTCCTGAAGTTACTCCACAACCCGGAGAGGGTGAAGTTGTAATCTATGTAGACCACCTTCTCCATGGCTTCTCACCTCCCGGGTCAAAGTTTTTCCGGGATCTTTTGCATTTTTATAACCTTCATCCTCAAGACATCGTCCCCAACTCCGTCTCCAACCTATGCCAGTTCCAAGTATTCTGTGAGGTGTATCTGCAAGAAGAGCCTACCGTTGACCTCTTCAAGGATTTCTTTTATATCAACCGCCAGACTGAGATGACAGATGGACCCAGTCTAGAACTTGGAGGTGTTTCCATCAAGCGTCGAAGAGATGTGACTTTCCCCTCAGCTGTCTTACCAAACCACCCCAAAGGTTGGAACCGCACTTGGTTTTATTACAAAACACTGCCCCGGCTGAAGAGAACCCCCTGCCGGGTTAACGCTCCTACCAGCTCAGCACCAACACCGAGCTCCCAGGTCAATTAACTGTCGTAGAGCACGCTCAATACGCGCCTACTTTTTCAAAGATAAGGGCCTTAATAGCCAACGGCTTAACTGGAGTCGACTTGACTCATTGCTGGGTACCATGGAGGATCTTGCCTTTGAGCCGGTGCGGCGGCTTAATGTGTGAGTACACTGGTGATGTGAAGGACCCACAACGTTACAACCAGAAACCTTTGACTGGCAAGGAGGTTAATGAAATGGTCAAGTCTTTGCTTGGAGAGCCTCAGGAGAACTGCAATAAGGTGGGGCTGAACCTTTTCTGCATTCTTAACCCGGCCCCTGCTGTAAGTACCTTGAATAAATCGTCCTCTTCACTTGTTTATCCTTTATATTTTACCTCTTTTAAACCATCGCCAACATGTATATATATGTAGGCTAGTCACACCTTTTGGAAGAGGAAGATAATAGCCGCTCCACCACCCAAGAAGGCTAAAGCAGTGAAGACTCGAGCTCCGGGTCGCCATAAGAAGCAGACGGTAGAAGAACTACTTGAACTTGATGAGTCGGAGGTAGAACTTGACTCCCTTGGTCTTCTTTTCGTGCAACTTATTGATGTTGATTCCTCTTAGGACGAAGCAGAGACAAGCCAGGCCAATGCAGAAGAGGTAATTCCTGTCTCCTCTGACTCAGAACCCTTGCCAAGAAAGAAAACACGGCGGGTCATCAGGAAAGTAAGATTTTCTCATCCTCTTGCTTATCTGGACCCCAACTTTATTTTGAAGAAACAGCAGCATGAGTCCAGGTGTCAGACCCGGAGTGGCGGCACTGAAGATCTCATGGCCGGCTTATCCAACACTCCGACTCCCCGAAAACGTCGCAATGAGGTGCCTCACAGCCCGACTCTCTCCCTTCCACAAGTCGGTCTCATGTGTCAACCTCTTAATTCTTCTGATTCAAACTACCAGGGAACGCCTCCATCATCTGGCGACTCAACTGGAACACAGCTTCCTGCCTTCGTTGTCACCAAAGGGTAAGTATTTTCATTTGTTGATAAAAACTTGTTGTCACATACTCATAAACTTGTACTCTTGTCACAGGTGTAAGGCCAAAACTGGCAAGAAACAGAAGGTGGGCGGCTCTTCCAAGGCTCCTGAAGCTTCTGAGCCGAAGAAGCAACCGCTGGAGACCCCTGAGGGCCCAACCCAAAACCCTGAAGACCCAGCCAGCCAGCAAAATGATCCGCCTCCTCAAACTGACGCTGCAACCTTTGAGCCCATGGACACTGAAGTTAACCCGGCAACCAGCCATGACCCGCCCAGTCCGAAGCCGCCCTCTTCTGCCAAGTCAACTGACAAAATCCCTGCTGCTGCTGATGTTGATGATATTACTATTACCGGGTCAGCTTTTAAGGCACCCGACGTCTCCAGAGTGCTGGCCAAGCACTCAGCTAAGGAAGAAACACCCACATTGGAGAAGGGTAAAGCCAAACTAGACCTGGAGAGCTATTCCTCATTCAGCGCAGGCGAGTTGTACTCAGGCTACTTAAATCGCCTTCATACCAGTCGGGACCTGGAAGCCGGCTTAATCAATTTGATGAGGCAGAAATATGAGGTATGAATATATTGAACCCCTCTTTAGCCTTGCATATATATGTCCATACTAGCCCCCAAGTCTTAAGTATAGGAATAATACTGAGTGTGCTTGAGACTTGTGAAAATTTCCAAAGTGTAGCCCCCAAGGTCCGGCTTATATTGATAAGATGAACCGGGTCTTTTCAATCATTTGTGAGAGCCAAATATGTAGCCCCCAAGGGCCGGCTTATCTTGATAAGATGAACCAGGTCATAATATAAATTGAAATGACCTACATTAGCCCCAAAGTGCCAAATATATTGCTTGCAATGTGCTTGGGACTTGAATACCATTGTTGAATATGAACTTAACCATCTTCACATTGCTTGTCTCCCTTGGCAGGAAGCTTTGAGTTTGGGTGAGTCAAACATCACTGAATTGAAGAAAAACCTGGAGACGCAGCAAAGTGAACGCGCCAAGGCTGAATTAAGCCTAAAATCATCATTGGAAAATATTGAGAAGATCAAGGCAGGCTTTGATGCTAAAAGAGCCACCTGGGACACTGAAAAAGCTGCGTTGTTGAAGAGAGTAGAAGATGCTGAAAAAGAGCTAAAACCAGTTATTGAGGAACTTGCCGGCTTAAAACAGCACATAACTCAAATGGCAGCCGCCATCTTTGGTAAGTTTAACTTGCAACTCATCATCTGCTTTAAATTTCTGTAACCCGCCTGGCGACTCATAATATATGATTTCTAACCCGTCTGGCGACTCTTGTGCAAAAACACTTAACAGGCTCCAGAAGTGCTAGTTTTGGCCAGAATATGCTATTGAAGCTGAAAGCAGTTTACTCTTTAACTAAGAAGTTATATGCTGGCACTCTGCGAAGCCTTGTGGCCATATCAAATGGCAAGAAGCCTCCAACACTTATGAAGACTGTGCTAGATCATCTTTCAATAGTGCCGGCTCAGATTGAAGAGGTGAAGCTGTCAGCCGCCTGCATAGGAGCCATCGTTGCTTTAAGCCGGGCGAAGGCATGGCAATCAGAATTAGACCCGACAGAGATGGCTAGCGGGCGTTCGGAATTTATTGATGATGGTTCTATTTTCGAAGAAGCCAACTTTGCCAGATGTGTTAAAGAGATGAGGCCTCTTGCATGTCAACTTGCACAAGAAGCAAATCTATCCAAGTATCAGGCGGGTTATGACAGCAATAATGGGCGCTTGAAGCCACCGATGCATGAGATTGTGGACTTAACCCCTCCAAGGCGTAAGCATATCATCGCTCCTAATATTGACCCTTCTCTTATTCTTAATGATGAGGCGACCTTTGAGGCGTTAACTAGCATCGACTGGACGTCGGGTGATCTCCAGATGATAAACGACAAAGAACCGGCACGAGATGATCCGGAGGCTTCTACCTCAAGGCGCCATGATGATAGTAACCCAGTGGGGTCTAACCCGGACGGCACAGAGGCCGGCTTAGAGGGGTGATTCAACTTCTGAAAATCTTTGAGAAATTTGTGGGCTTCTGGTGCAGCCATGTAATAGTGTAGTTAAAACTTTATCTGCTCTTCCATGCCTTCGAGCATGTTATGCCAACTATGCTTCGGCGACTTAACTTTTTGATCTTGCCTTACACATGCACATTTGGCCTTTCAACTTTCCCAAAATTTCTTGAAATCTTGATATATAATCTGTAGAAGATGCAACAGTGTCTTGTACTGGCGACTTATGGTCGCAATCCAGGGCGAGTTAAATAACCCAACAATTCAGGGCGACTTATAGCCATATCCAGTCTTTGAAAAGATCACTTTGGCGGCTTATAGCCTCAATAAGCCTAATCTAAAGCAATATAACCCGGATCTATATGACCCAGCAACTTCTCATCTGTAAAAAAAAGTTCTGCAAAACAGAAATATAGAGTATGTATAACTCAAATATTTGTTAAGTCGGCTTGTAAGGCACGACCAAAACAGATTGGTTTTTGAAAAAACTCAATTTTTTGCTTCAAAGAAGCTTGGCATGAAAGCTTGTCATCCCGTAAGCCGGCTCTCACGTGACATAAATCCATCGTTTAAACCTTAACTAGTTCAGGGTCTTATTGAAAAGATTGACTGTTAAGAGTATGAACGGGCCACATAGCGGAGAGACTACAGCAGACAGGTGAGTTTATCCTAACTCACTGTAAGCCAGCTCTCACATGACATAAGCCGCCATTTTAACCTTGACGAGTTCAGGGTCTTATGTAAAAGATTGACTGTCAAGAGTATGGCGGGTCACCTGGCGGAGTAGCAAGTTGCAAACAGGCAGGTTTAACCCAGTTATGGCATGAAAGCCGATCAAGAGGGTTATAAAAGCTATGCTCATTGAGCAGGAAGCCCCCAAGTGACCTGTAATATGGCATGAAAGCCGATCAAGAGGGTTATAAAAGCTATGCTCATTGAGCAGGAAGCCCCCAAGTAACCTATAATATGGCATGAAAGCCGATCAAGAGGGTTATAAAAGCTATGCTCATTGAGCAGGAAGCCCCCAAGTGACGTATGATCAACCAATAAAGACTCATGCACAGAATATGTGAGATGAAACGACAGAGGCCCTGAATTTTTTGGGGATGCCGACTTTATTGACTATGAAAAGATATGTACATCAACGAAGGTATATACAATGATGAGAGTCAACGACTCGAGTGTAGTAAGGCCAAAGGTGAGCAATGTTCCATGGCCTGTTGGTCTCTTGCTCAGAAGTATGTGATTTCTTGCGCTCACGTATATCAATGAAATAATACGAGCCATTGTTGAGACTGTTGCTAACCACAAAAGGTCCTTCCCAAGGCGGGGATAGCTTATGCATGCATGTCTGATCTTGAATCAGTCGGAGCACTAAGTCGCCCTCTTGAAACGCCCGAGTTTTGAATCTGTGGCTATGATAGCGACGCAGGTCTTGTTGATAAATCGCCGATTGGGCTGCTGCAAGATCACGTTCTTCATCCAAAGCATCAAGTGCATTCTGACGTGCTGTCTTATTATCAGCTTCAATGTAAGCCGCCACCCTGGGCGAGTCATGACGGATATCGCTTGGGAGAACCGCCTTTGCGCCATAAACCATGAAGAAAGGCGTATAGCCTATTGATCTGTTGGGGGTGGTTCTGATACTCTAAAGGACTGAAGGAAGCTCTTCAACCCAACAACTCGGCATTCGCTCCAAAGGAACCATAAGCAGGGGCTTAATGCCTCTCAAAATTTTTTGGTTAGCCCGTTCTGCTTGACCATTAGACTGCGGATGAGCCACTGAGGAAACATCAAGAAGGATATGCTCTCTTCGACAGAACTCTTTCATAGCACCCTTAGACAGATTAGTGCCATTATCAGTGATGATACTATGGGGATAACCAAAATGGAAGATCAGTTTTTTAACAAACTGAACTGCAGTCGCCGCGTCACAATTGCTAACTGGCTCCGCCTCAACCCACTTGGTAAACTTGTCAACCGCCACCAGAAGGTGGGTCTTCTTATCCATAGACCTCTTGAACGGTCCAACCATATCAAGCCCCCAGACCGCAAACGGCCAAGTTATTGGGATCATACGCAATTCCTGAGCCGGCACATGAGCTTGTCTGGAAAATTTCTGACACCCATCACACTTGCTAACAATATCCTCTGCATCAGCATGAGCCGTTAACCAGTAAAATCCATGACGAAAAGCTTTAGCCACCAAAGATTTTGAGTCGGCATGATGACCACAATCACCTTCATGAATCTCTCGTAAAATTTCACGGCCCTCCTCAGGAGAAACACATCGTTGGAACAAGCCTGTCACACTGCATCGATGTAACTCGCAATTGATAATAGTCATAGACTTAGACCTCCTGGTGATCTGTCGTGCTAAAGTTTCATCCTCGGGTCACTCTCCCCAAGACATATAAGCCAGATAAGGCAATGTCCAGTCAGGAATAGCGTGAAGAGCCGCCACCAACTTCGCCTCCGGGTCAGGGATAGCAAGGTCTTCTTTAGACGGTAACTTGATCGAAGGATTGTGTAACAGATCGAGGAATATATTAGGGGGCACTGGCTTATGTTGAGACCCAAGCCGGGACAATGCATCAGCCGCCTCGTTTTTCCGCTGATCAAGGTGATCCACCTGATAGCCTTTAAAGTGACTAGCAATATTATCAACCGCCCGGCGATAAGCCGCCATGAGCGGATCTTTAGAGTCCCACTTGCCTGAGACTTGCTGGGCCACGAGGTCTGAGTCGCCCAGGCACCTGACCCGACTTAAATTCATTTCCTTAGCCATACGAAGGCCATGGAGCAAAGCTTGATACTCAGCTGCATTGTTAGTACAAGGAAACATTAATCTTAAAACATAACAGAATTTGTCACCTCGTGGGGAAGTCAAAATAACTCCAGCCCCCGATCCCTCCAACTGCCTGGACCCATCAAAGTGGATTGTCCAATATGTGTTGTCAGGCTTCTCCTTAGGTGTTTGCAACTCTGTCCAATCATTTATGAAATCCACCAAAGCATGAGACTTGATGGCTGTTCTTGGCATATACTTCAAATTATGAGGTCCAAGTTCGATTGCCCACTTAGCAACCCGGCCTGTGGCTTCTCTATTTTGAATAATATCTCCTAACGGAGCAGAGCTGACCACAGTAATAGGATGTCCAAGAAAATAATGCTTCAGCATGCGGCTCGCCATGAACACCCCAAGCACCAGTTTCTGCCAATGTGGATATCGTTGCTTGGACTCAGTCAACACCTCACTGACATAATAAGCCGGCCGCTGAACTGGGTACTCCTTACCCGCCTCCTTGCGCTCCACGACAACTGCTACATTGACTGCCTTATTATTAGCCGCCACGTATAGGAGCAAAGGCTCTTTTTAAATAGGAGCAGCGATGATGGGCGACTCAGCTATCTATTTCTTGAGCGCTTTAAACGCCTCATTGGCAGCATCACTCTAGATAAAGTGATCTATCTTCATCATCTGATATAAAGGAATTGCCTTCTCTCCCAGGCGACTTATAAACCGGCTTAAAGCCACAATGCGACCCGCCAAACGCTGGACGTCATTGACACACGCCGGCTTAGAAAGTGAAGTGATGGCCTTAATCTTCTCCGGGTTAGCCTCAATGCCCTGCTCTGAGACTAGAAACCCCAACAGTTTACCTGCAGGCACACCAAAGACACACTTGGCCGGGTTAAGCATCATTTTGTAGACCCGGAGATTGTCAAACTTTCTTTTAGATCTTCCAGGAGAGTCTCCTTCTTCCTAGACTTAACCACAATATCATCCACATAAGCATGAACGTTGTGCCCAATCTGACTATGAAAACAATTCTGAACACAACGCTGATAAGTCGCCTGAGCACTCTTGAGCCCAAAAGGCATAAAAACATAGCAGAAAGCTCCAAAAGATGTGATGAAGGTTGTCTTCTCTTGGTCTTTGATTGCCATCTTGATCTGATGATAACCAGAATAAGCATCCAGGAAGCATAAGCTCTCACAACCCACCGTTGCATCAATAATTTGGCCAATACGGGGGAGAGCAAATGGATCAGCTGGACAAGCCTTGTTAAGATTTGTGTAGTCAACACACATACGCCATGTGCCATTTTTCTTAAGTACAAGCACAGGGTTAGCCAACCACTCAGGGTGAAAAACTTCCATGATAAACCCAGCCGCTAAGAGCCGGGCTACCTCTTCTCCATTAGCCTTACGTCGCTCTTCATTGAAACGACGGAGGAACTGTTTGACTGGCTTAAACTTAGGATCCACATTAAGAGTGTGCTCAGCGAATTCTCTCGGTACACCTGACATGTCAGAAGGTTTCCATGCAAAGATGTCCTGATTCTCACGGATGAACTCGATGAGCGCGCTTTCCTATTTAGGATCCATATTAGCCCCCCACAGTGAACTGCTTAGACGAGTCGCCAGGGACAAAATCAACTTGCTTGGTATCACCAGCCGACTTAAATTTCAACAAAGGGTCTTGCTCAGTAGTGGGTTTCTTCAGAGGGGTCATATCAACCGGGTCAATATTATCTTTGTAGAACTTCAGCTCCTCAGTAGCACAAGCTGACTCTGCATAAGCTACATCACCTTCCTCTCATTCCAAAGTGATTTTCCGATCACCATGGACCATAATTATCCCCTTTCGCCCTAGCATCTTGAGTTGTAGATAAACATAACAAGGGCGAGCCATGAACTTAGCATAAGCCGACCGTCCGAACAAGGCATGATACGGACTCTTGATTTTGACCACTTCAAACGACAGTGTCTCTGCCCTGTAGTCATAATCATCACCAAAGGCTACTTCCAGGGCAATTTTTCCCACAGGATACGCCGACTTACCAGGCACCACACCATGGAAGACTGTGGAAGACGGCTTAAGATCCTTGTTAGTTAAATTCATCTGGCGAAACGTATCATAATACAGAATATTGATGCTACTACCACCGTCCATCAGCACTTTTGTGAATTTATAGCCACCTACCTGAGGGGCTACTACTAATGCCAGATGACCCGGATTATCAACCCGGGGCGGGTGATCCTCCCGACTCCATGTGATCATATGCTCTGACCATCGTAGGTACTAAGGTATTGCCGGCTCAACAACGTTGACAAGTCGCTTATGAATCTTCCTGTCACGCTTACATGTGCTTTGTAGTAAAGACGTGATACTGACCCCCATTAAGCTATTTTGGATTACTCTGATACCCTGACTGATTACCCTGCTTCTGGTTACCATGACTAGACTGTTGATTATGACCACCATGGTTACCTTGACCATGGTAGCCAGAATTTGAGCCGCCACCATCAAAGCTGGACCCCTGAGAACCGGATCTTGACCCGTCGGGCGGCCCATTATTATTGCCATGATTCTGACTGAGGCTGTAATTCCTGAACTCTTGCATAACCCAACAATCCTTCCAGGCATGAGTGGATGGCTTGTTGGGAAGACTGTGCTTCGGGCACGGGTCATTAAGAGCCGCCTCAAGATTAAAAGGCTTTGTACTGCCAAAGGGCGGCTTACCATTACCATTGCGGCGCTGGTTCTTGTACCCAGTGTTGGTGTTAGCTACTAGATCTGACCCGCCATTGGGGTGTCTGCGCTTACCACCGTTGCCCTGGTTGTTGCCATTATGCCCTGCCATATTCTGCTGCTGACCCTTACCATTGCCATTCTTCTTGCCCTTGTTGGATTTCTCATCATCAGATCCAGGGTCTTTTGTGTTATCAGAGTCTGCATTCGCCCATGTCATTACAATAACGCTTAAGCCGCCCAAGCTTTTGCTTAAGGGGAACAAAGTGACAGTTCTTCTCTAAGATCAGTACTGCCTGACCTGCCGCAATACTGTCAGACGAGTGAATAATAGCAGAGACCTGCCGGACCCAATGGTGGGCCGACTCCTCCTCGCACTGCACACAGTGATCCAGATCAACAATCGTCAGAGGCTGCTTGCATGTCCCTTGAAAGTTTTTGATGAAATGCGCTTTCAACTCTGCCCATGAGCTGATGGAATTAGGAGGTAATCCTTTTAACCATGTGTGAGCTGGCCCATCCAACATCATAGTAAAGTATTTGGCACAGACCGCATCATTGACATCCAACATCTCCATGGCTAACTCATAACTCTCATTCTAGCCCTCCGGAGGGAGATCAGCTATATAATTAGGCACTTTGCGAGGACCCTTGAAATCCTTAGGCAAACGCTTGTTACACAAAGCCGGTACCAAACATGGTACTCCAACAGACCTGGAAATTACACCGGCTCCCACCGAGGCCGAAGGGGTCACCGGAGGCTGCTGATAAGCCCCTAGTTGAGCTGCCGCCGCCGCCGCCTCCGCCTCTTGGCGGGCTCTGGCCTCATCCACAATCGCCTGAGCATGAGTAAGGGGCGGGTTATCGTCACGGGGTGGGTTACGACGCCGTTCGCTGCTGGAAACTGCAGGCGACTCAACACGCCGGCTATAACTGCGGCTTGGGGGGGTGAGTGCACCCGGTCACGACTGTACGAATATTTCTCCTGCTGTGCAACCGCTGTTTGCAGGAGCTCAATTGCATTCCGCGCCTTAGCTGTGAAGGGTGTCTCATCAGTAAGAGGGAGCACATTAAGTCTGGTAGCCGCTGCTATCATGTTATCCACCTGGTTAGAATAATGGCTGGATGGTGTCGAGAAACACTGAGGCGGGGTATGATCCCTACAGGGCGGGTCTGACAATCGAGGTTGAGCCACTGCCCTGCTCCCTGGTGCTTCTGCAGCCCGGTTGTCCCTGGCGGATTACTTGGTCCTTCCCCGGGCGTGTTAAAAAGGTTCCGCACCTCATACTGCAAAGGTAGGCGGGTTTGGTGTCTCCTTCGAAGAACAGCATTGGACGCGTTCTGATCCAGACTTAAGCAAAAAGCCTCCGCCCTTAGACACTGTGACTCAGCATTCATCTGGGCCTGTTTCATTGCAATCCTGGCATTCTCTGTGTTAAGATCCTCCTGGGCCTTGGCTACCTCATCTCGCACATTTGCAACCTCTGCATTATGCTATGTTTGATTCGCTGTAGTAACCTCTGTTGCTAACAAGGTTGTCAAAGTGCCCAAGCGATCTGACAAAACCTAAGCCGGCGGCCTGATTGAACCGCCAGCCCCAGCTACTGCAGCCGCCAAACTAGACGTCATAGCTGCAGTTGTTGATGAATTGAGAGCCGGCCCCGTCCCAGCCATGAAGATAGCAGCTCTGCATGGCGGCTCATAGGTGTCCAGAATACTGTTGCCATCGGAATAACCCCCAAGCCCGTCGTCTTGAAGCTGGTAAATTGACTCCATCTCTCCAGTCAAGGACTCATCTCCTGAGTAGATGAGAGTCTCTCTTCCAGATACAGAATCCTCCGCAAGATCCATGCCATGTGCAAAAGCGACGAAAACACGCTTCCGGTCGGGTTGAATCCGGGCGGGTTGCGTGCGCCGAGCCGACTCGATGACGTCGATGGAGGTGTCCGGCTCTGGCTCAGATCCGCCAATCTTTCCGATGAAGACATGAATTCCACCGAAGGGGACCCGGTACCCATACTCAATTGAGTCGGCCTCGGGGCCCCAGCCAGCGCCGTCGATGTAGAGCTTGCCGCGGCGACTCTTGGTCATCCTGCCAATGGCGTATCCCTCGATCCCTGGAAAAGAGCCCTTCAAGAACTCGAAACCACCATGCGCTGGCCCCACAGTGGGCGCCAACTATCGTGGGTTTAACACGGCAGATGCCCTAGCAAAAGGACTTAGGTGTGGAGCCATTGCAATGATGATTAGCTTGAAGGGGTTGAGCGGGACGAAAGACACGAGTTTATCCAGGTTCGGCCCCTCACGATCGAGGTAAAAGCCTACTTCCTGCTTTGAGTCGTATTGCTTGAGTATCGGTTACAAGGGAGCGGAATCACTTGACCTAGCTATCGATGGATCGTAACTTAGCTTTACCCGCCGCAGGGACTCACCTTTATATACACAGGTCGAGGCCCTGGGCTTACAAGAGTCCGAGTCGGGTCATACTCCGTGACCGACCCTGGATCGAAATTGCCTTATCTTGTTAGGCAAGTCGCCATTGGGCGGCTCACATCTCCGGGTCTCGCGTTGTCTCCGGGTCTTGGGCCTTCAGTCAGCCCACCTTGTAAGCCGCCTCCAGGCTTGCATGTCTTGGCTTCTTAGGCCTGTCTAGGCTTTCATTACTGAGTCGCCAATAGCATAACCCGGCCCCTCCTATGCGGGTTATATCACAGGGTTATATCCCCAACAGGCCCCGTCCTCGGGCGCCCCGGCCTATGGTCCGACCTCAGGAGCCCGCCTACTCCTGGCGCTGGAGCCTCGGGAAGGCTGCTGGACCGAGGAGTTCAAGGCGTACTTGCTCCGTGGCACCTTACCAGAGAGCAGAATGCGTGGCTCGCCAGGCCACTGCTTTTTGCTTGCAGGACGGCGAGCTGTACCGATGACGCCCCAACGATGTCTTGCTGCGATGCATATTCGAGGAACAGGGGCGTGAGCTATTGGCCGGCATCCACAGTGGGGACTGTGGACACCACTCCTCATTGCGCACCCTCGTGGGCAAGGTGTTCTGCAGCGGGTTCTACTGGCCTACGGCGCTCCATGATGCCATCGAGCTGGTTCGATCCTGCGAGGCCTACCAGTTCCACGCCAAGCAGATTCACCAGCCCGTGCAAGGTCTCCAGACCATCCCGCTCTCATGGCCCTTCGCGGTCTGGGGGCTGGATATCCTGGGCCCATTTCCTCGGGCGGCCGGCGGTTACTGCTACCTCTACGTCACCATCGATAAGTTCACCAAGTGGGCGGAGGTGGAGCCGTGCGCACCATTCCCGCCGGCTCGGCCGTCAAGTTCATCAAGGGCCTCGTGAGCCGTTTTGGAGTCCCCAACCATATCATTACTGACAATGGCTCCCATTTCACAAGCAACCTATTTAGGACATATTGTGCTAACCTTGGAACGCAGATATGTTACGCTTCGGTGGCGCACCCACGGAGCAACGGTCAGGCTGAGCGCGCCAACGCGAAGGTCCTGAGGGGCCTCAAGACAAGGAGCTTCAAGAAGAAGCTTGAGGCCTGCGGCAGGGGTTGGATCGGTGAGCTTCAGTCTGTGTTGTGGTCCATTCGCACCACCGCGACTCAGCCCACCGGCGAGACCCCGTTCTTCCTCGTCTACGGGGCTGAGGCGGTCCTCCCGCATGAGGTCAGGCACCGCTCCCCGCAGGTATTGGCATTCGATGAGGCGCGCCAGCATGCCTCGCAGGAATGGATCTCGTGCTCGGGGAGGAGGCCCGTCGCCAAGCCTCGCTCCGTGCCGCGAGGTACCAGCAGGCGCTGCGGCGCTACCATTGCCGCAACATCCACTCTCGGACTCTCGAGGTTGTAGACCTCGTCCTGAGGCGGGTCCTCTCCAGGGAGGGCCTCCACAAGCTCTCGCCCATGTGGGAAGGCCCGTTCAGGGTCGCCCGTGTCTCCAGGCCCAGTGTCGCACGCCTGGAGACACAGGACAGGGTCCCCATCCAGAATGCTTGAAACATCCAGCATCTCCGCAAGTTCTACCCGTGACACTCTCACGTAATAATGAGTGTGGTTGTACACGCCCCGGAGTCTACCGGTACGCCACCCCTCGGCCCCGCGGGGGCTCCCACCCACGCCCAAGTGGAAGCCACATGCTCCGCGCTGGCGGACGACACGGTCGAACAGCGACTATGCCCACGCCTAGTGGAGGCCCCATGCTCCGCGCTGGTGGGAAGACTAGCATAGGTGCCAAACGCGACTTTTTATTTTGCTTGCTCTTGTAACCAATTTGCCACTTTCTGGAATGAAGTTTGAAGTTCTCGCATATTTATTCGATAAGGGGTGGGACTTTCTTTTTCCTCTTTCCAGTGTTTTTCCCTCCTTGGATCTCGTTTTCGGAGGAAGTGGCGCTTGCCTGTCGCTCCCTCTCGCGCGTCCCACGAATGGGGGCTGGGCACGGTGTTACACTCAGGCTAACCCTAGGCCGCAATGGCCGCGGGTCCGCCTGCACACACACCACGCCAAGGTCTTGGCATCTGAATCCTCGCGCGACGCTCTCGAGCGAGCCAACGGGCATGTATCGCTCTCGGCCCCTGGCCTCAGGAGCGCTTATCTCCTGGCCTTGCCGAGCATCGCGACCCGGCATACCAACAATGACTGCCCCTCGCTTGGGGGCTCTGGACACAAGATGGGTGCCAAGGAAGGGTGGCTGGAAAAAAAGTGGCCACGGTCTAGCTCATTATTAAGGAATCCCACGTCGAGTGCTCTTTACATCTCCGCAAGATCTGACGCCTGGTGGAGGCATCTCCGGAGGCTCTGCAATCTCGCAAGCCTCCCCGGGACCTTGCGGGCTGCGGGCCCCCTTGAGGCCCCGGAGCGACCTGGTCCATAAGGAGGGAGCCTCCTCAGGACCCCAGGGGCATACCTAGGATCAAGGCTCCGGAGGTGTGCGCCCCGCGACGCAGCAACCTGCCAAGGGTCACGAGCGCACCAAGCTAAGTTATTCTAATCGCGCCAGGCAAGAACTTTCAATTGATAGCAATATTAGTACTAGAACATGAACGGGAAACACTAATATAAAGGCGCAAGCGCCACGGTTCATTACACGCCCCCATGGGCCTCTTCATGGTTCTTAATGCAGGAAATAATAAAAAAAGCGGCCTCCCGAGGACTGCTGCTCCTGAGGCCTCGCTCCGACGCCGTGCACACTCAGTCGGAGTCCTCCTCCTCCTTGAAGGGGGCATGGCGGTGTGGCAGCTCAGCGTCCCCCTGGGCAGGAGCATGGCGACGCGGTGGCCCAGCCTCCTCCTTGCTCGTCGTAGTCGTCGTCGCTCGAGCTTTCCCTGGGGGAGGTTGTTGGGGAACGTAGTAATAATTCAAAATTTCCTACGTGTCACCAAGATCAATCTAGGAGATGCTAGCAACAAGTAAGGGAGTGCATCTTCATACCCTTGAAGATCGCTAAGCGGAAGCGTTACAAGAACGCGGTTGATGGAGTCGTACTCGCGGCGATTCAAATCGCGGAAGATCCGATTCAAGCACCGAACAGACGGCGCCTCCGTGTTCAACACACGTACAGCCCGTGGACGTCTCCTCCTTCTTGATCCAGCAAGGGGAGAGGAGAAGTTGAGGGAGAGCTCTGGCAGCACGACGGCGTGGTGGTGGAGCTTGCGGTTCTCCGGCAGGGCTTCGCCAAGCACTACGGAGGAGGAGGAGGAGTTGGAGGGGGAAGGGCTGTGCCAGGGGAAGGGTGCAGCTCCCATGCACCTCCCCACTACATATAGGGGTGGAGGGGGCTGGTTTCTTGCCCTCCAAGTCCAATGGGGCATTGGCAAAGGTGGGAGGAAAGAAATCCCATCCTTTCCCTTCCCCACCGATTGTTATCCCCCCTTTTTAGGGATCTTGATCTTATCCCTTCAGGATATGATCTTATTCCTTCTAAGGGGGGATCGTGGTGCGCCTTGACCAGGGGTGTGGGGCCTTGCCCCCACTACCCACGTTCATGTGGGTCCCCCCATGCAGGTGGGCCCCACTCCGGAACGTTCTAGAACCTTCCCAGTACAATAACGAAAAATCCCGAACATTTTCCGGTGGCCAAAATAGGACTTCCCATATATAAATCTTTACCTCCGGACCATTCCGGAACTCCTCGTGATGTCCAGGATCTCATCCGAGACTCCGAACAACTTTTGGTAACCACATACAATTCCCATTACAACTCTAGCGTCACCGAACCTTAAGTGTGTAGACCCTACGGGTTCGGGAACCATGCAGACATGACCGAGACACCTCTCCGGCCAATAACCAATAGCGGGATCTGGATACCCATATTGGCTCCCACATGTTCCATGATGATCTCATCGGATGAACCACTATGTCGGGGATTCAATCAATCCTGTATACAATTCCCTTTGTCCATCGGTATGTTACTTGCCCGAGATTCGATCGTCGGTATCCCTATACCTTGTTCAATCTCGTTACCGGCAAGTCTCTTTACTCGTTCTGTAACGCATGATCCCGTGGCTAACTCCTTAGTCACATTGAGCTCATTATGATGATGCATTACCGAGTGGGCCCAGAGATACCTCTCCATCATACGGAGTGACAAATCCCAGTCTCGATTCGTGCCAACCCAACAGACACTTTCGGAGATACCTGTAGTGCACCTTTATGGTCACCCAGTTACGTTGTGACGTTTGATACACCCAAAGCATTCCTACGGTATCCGGGAGTTGCACAATATCATGGTCTAAGGAAATGATACTTGACATTAGAAAAGCTCTAGCAAACGAACTACACGATCTTGTGCTATGCTTAGGATTGGGTCTTGTCCATCACATCATTCTCCTAATGATGTGATCCCGTTATCAACGACATCCAATGTCCCTAGTCAGGAAACCATGACCATCTATTGATCAACGAGCTAGTCAACTAGAGGCTCACTAGGGACATGGTGTGGTCTATGTATTCACACATGTATTACGGTTTCCGGTTAATACAATTATAGAATGAACAATAGACAATTATCATGAACAAGGAAATATAATAATAACCATTTTATTATTGCCTCTAGGGCATATTTCCAACAGTCTCCCACTTGCACTAGAGTCAATAATCTAGTTACATTGTGATGAATCGAACACCCATAGAGTTCTGGTGCTGATCATGTTTTGCTCGTGGAAGAGATTTAGTCAACGGATCTGCGACATTCAGATCTGTATGTACTTTGCAAATATCTATATCTCCATCCTGAATGTAACCACGAATGGAGTTGAAGCGGCGCTTGATGTGCTTGGTCTTCTTGTGAAACCTGGGCTCCTTGGCAATGGCAATAGCTCCAGTGTTGTCACAGAAGAGAGTCATCGGGCCCAACGCATTGGGAATCACTCCTAGGTATGTGATGAACTCCTTCATCCAGACTCCTTCCTGAGCTGCTTCCGAAGCAGCTATGTACTCCGCTTCACATGTAGATCCCGCCACGATACTTTGCTTGCAACTGCACCAGCTGACTGCCCCACCATTCAAAATATACACGTATCTGGTTTGTGACTTGGAGTCATTCAGATCTGTGTCAAAGCTAGCATCGACGTAACCCTTTACGATGAGCTCTTCGGCACCTCCATAAACGAGAAACATATCCTTAGTCCTTTTCAGGTACTTCAGGATATTCTTGACCGCTGTCCAGTGTTCCATTTCAGGATCACTTTGGTACCTCCCTACCAAAGTTATGGCAAGGTTCACATCAGGTCTGGTACACAGCATGGCATACATAATAGAGCCTATGGTTGAGGCATAGGGGATGACACTCATCTTTTCTCTTTCTTCTACCGAGGTCGGGCGTTGAGCTGCGCTCAATCTCACACCTTGCAATACAGGCAAGAACCCCTTCTTGGACTGATCCATATTGAACTTCTCTAATATCTTGTCAAGGTATGTGCTTTGTGAAAGACCAATGAGGCGTCTCGATCTATCTCTATAGATCTTGATGCCTAATATGTAAGCAGCTTCTCCAAGGTCCTTCATTGAAAAACACTTATTCAAGTAGGCCTTTATGCTTTCCAAAAGTTCTATATCATTTCCCATCAACAGTATGTCATCCACATATAATATGAGAAATGCTACAGAGCTCCCACTCACTTTCTTGTAAATACAGGCTTCTCCATAAGTCTGTATAAACCCAAACGCTTTGATCATTTCATCAAAGCGAATGTTCCAACTCCGAGATGCTTGCACCAGCCCATAGATGGAGCGTTGGAGCTTGCATACTTAAAGATCCACTTATTCTCTATGGCTTGCCGATCATCGGGCAAGTCCGTCAAAGTCCATACTTTGTTTTCATACATGGATCCTATCTCGGATTTCATGGCTTCAAGCCATTTGTTGGAATCCGGGCCCGCCATCGCTTCTTCATAGTTCGAAGGTTCACCGTTGTCTAACAACATGATTTCCAGGACAGGGTTGCCGTACCACTCTGGTGCGGAACGTGTCCTCGTGGACCTACAAAGTTCAGTAGCAACTTGACCCGAAGTTTCATGATCATCATCATTAACTTCCTCTCTAGTCAGTGCAGGCACCACAGAAACATCTTCCTGAGCTACGCTACTCTCCAGTTCAAGAGGGGGTACCTCGTCAAGTTCTACTTTCCTCCCACTTACTTCTTTTGAGAGAAACTCTTTCTCCAGAAAGGATCAATTCTTGGCAACAAAGATCTTGCCTTCGGATGTGAGGTAGAAGGTATACCCAATAGTTTCCTTAGGGTATCCTATGAACACGCATTTTTCTGATTTGGGTCCAAGTTTTTCAGGTTGAAGTTTCTTGACATAAGCATCGCATCCCCAAACTTTCAGAAACAACAGCTTAGGTTTCTTCCCAAACCATAATTCATACGATGTCGTCTCAACGGATTTAGACGGTGCCCTATTTAAAGTGAATGCGACAGTCTCTAAAGCATTACCCCAAAATGATAGCGGTAGATCGGTAAGAGACATCATAGATCGCACCATATCCAATAGAGTGCGATTACGACGTTCGGACACACCATTACGCTGAGGTGTTCCAGGCGGCGTGAGTTGTGAAACAATTCCACATTTCCTTAAGTGCATGCCAAACTCGTGACTCAAGTATTCTCCTCCACGATCTGATCATAAGAACTTTATTTTCCTGCCACGTTGATTCTCTACCTCGCTCTGAAATTCCTTGAACTTTTCAAAGGTCTCAGACTTGTGTTTCATTAAGTAGACATACCCATATCTACTTAAGTCATCAGTGAGTGTGAGAACATAACGATAGCCACCGCGAGCCTCAATGCTCATTGGACCGCATACATCAGTATGTATTATTTCCAACAAGTTGGTTGCTCGCTCCATTGTTCCGGAGAACGGAGTCTTGGTCATTTTGCCCATGAGGCATGGTTCGCACGTGTCAAATGATTCATAATCAAGAGACTCCAAAAGTCCATCTGCATGGAGTTTCTTCATGCGTTTGACACCAATGTGACCAAGGCGGCAGTGCCACAAGTATGTGGGACTATCATTATCAACCTTACATCTTTTGGCATTCACACTATGAATATGTGTAACATCACGTTCGAGATTCAATAAAAATAAACCATTGACCAGCGGGGCATGACCATAAAACATATCTCTCATATAAATAGAACAACCATTATTCTCAGATTTAAATGAGTAGCCATCTCGCATTAAACGAGATCCAGATACAATGTTCATGCTCAAAGCTGGCACTAAATAACAATTATTGAGGTTTAAAACTAATCCCGAAGGTAAATGTAGAGGTAGCGTGCCGACAGCGATCACATCGACCTTGGAACCATTCCCAACGCGCATCATCACCTCGTCCTTCGCCAGTCTCCGCTTATTCCGCAGCTCCTATTTTGAGTTATAAATGTGAGCAACCGCACCGGTATCAAATATCCAGGAGCTACTACGAGCGCTGGTAAGGTACACATCAATAACATGTACATCATATATACCTTTGGCGTTGCCGGCCTTCTTATCCGCTAAGTACTTGGGGCAGTTCCGCTTCCAGTGACCATTTCCCTTGCAATAAAAGCACTCAGTCTCAGGCTTGGGTCCATTCTTTGGCTTCTTCCCGGCAACTGACTTACCGGGCACGGCAACTCCCTTGCCGTCCTTCTTGAAGTTCTTCTTACCCTTGCCTTTCTTGAAACTAGTGGTCTTATTCACCATCAACACTTGATGTTCCTTTTTGATCTCCACCTCCGCTGATTTCAGCATTGAATATAACTCAGGAATGGACTTCTCCATCCCTTGCATATTGTAGTTCATCACAAAGCTCTTGTAGCTAGGTGGAAGCGACTGGAGGATCCTGTCAATGACCGAGTCATCTGGAAGATTAACTCCCAGCTGAGACAAGCGGTTGTGCAACCCAGACATTTTGAGTATATGCTCGCTGACAAAGCTGTTTTCCTCCATCTTACAACTGTAGAACTTGTTGGAGACTTCATATCTCTCGACCCGGGCATGAGCTTGGAAAACCATTTTTAGCTCTTGGAACATCTCATATGCTCCGTGTTGCTCAAAACGCTTTTGGAGCCCCGGTTCTAAGCTGTAAAGCATGCCGCACTGAACCAGGGAGTAATCATCACTACGTGACTGACAGGCGTTCATAACGTCTTGAGTTACTGGGAAAATGGGTGTGTCACCTAGCGGTGCTTCAAGGACATATGCTTTCTTGGCAGCTATGAGGATGATCCTCAAGTTATGGACCCAGTCCGTATAGTTGCTACCATCGTCTTTCAGCTTGGTTTTCTCTAGGAACGCGTTGAAGTTGAGGGCAACATTAGCGTGGGCCATTGGATCTACAAGATAGGTTGTAAAGACAATTTTAGACTAAGTTCATGATAATTAAGTTCATCTGATCAAATTATTTAATGAACTCCCACTCAGATAGACATCCCTCTAGTCATCTAAGTGATACATGATCCGAATCGACTAGGCCGTGTCCGATCATCACGTGAGACGGACTAGTCATCAATGGTGAACATCTCCATGTTGATCGCATCTACTATATGACTCATGTTCGACCTTTCGGTCTCTCGTGTTCCGAGGCCATGTCTATACATGCTAGGCTCGTCAAGTCAACCTAAGTGTTTCGCATGTGTAAATCTGGCTTACACCCGTTGTATGCGAATGTTAGAATCTATCACACCCAATCATCACGTGGTGCTTCGAAACAACGAACCTTCGCAACGGTGCACACTTAGGGGGAACACATTTCTTGAAATTTTTAGTGAGGGATCATCTTATTTATGCTACCATCGTTCTAAGCAAATAAGATGTAAACATGATAAACATCACATGCAAAACATAAAGTGACATGATATGGCCAATATCATCTTGCGCTTTTGATCTCCATCTTCGAGGCGCGACATGATCACCATCGTCACCGGCATGACACCATGATCTCCATCATCATGATCTCCATCATCGTGTCTTCATTAAGTTGTCTCGCCAACTATTACTTCTACTACTATGGCTAACGGTTAGCAATAAAGTAAAGTAATTACATGGCGTTTTCATTGACATGCAGGTCATACAATAAATTAAGACAACTCCTATGGCTCCTGCCGGTTGTCATACTCATCGACATGCAAGTCATGATTCCTATTACAAGAACATGAACAATCTCATACATCACATATATAATTCATCACATCCTTTTGGCCATATCACATCACATAGCATACCCTGCAAAAACAAGTTAGACGTCCTCTAATTGTTGTTGCATGTTTTACGTGGCTGCTATGGGTTTCTAGCAAGAACGTTTCTTACCTACGCAAAAGACACAACAGTGATATGCCAATTGCTATTTACCCTTCATAAGGACCCTCTTCATCGAATCCGATCCGACTAAAGTGGGAGAGACAGACACCCGCTAGCCACCTTATGCAACAAGTGCATGTCAGTCGGTGGAACCTGTCTCACGTAAGTGTACGTGTAAGGTCGGTCCGGGCCGCTTCATCCCACATTGCCGCTGAATCAAGATAGGACTATTAACAGTAAGCAAATTGAACAAATCATCGCCCACAACTACTTGTGTTCTACTCGTGCATAGAATCTACGCATAGACCTAGCTCATGATGCCACTGTTGGGGAACGTAGTAATAATTCAAAATTTCCTATGTGTCACCAAGATCAATCTAGGAGATGCTAGCAACAAGTGAGGGAGTGCATCTTCATACCCTTGAAGATCGCTAAGCGGAAGCGTTACAAGAACGCGGTTGATGGAGTCGTACTCGCGGCGATTCAAATCGCGGAAGATCCGATTCAAGCGCCGAACAGATGGTGCCTCCGCGTTCAACACACGTACAGCCCGGGGACGTATCCTCCTTCTTGATCCAGCAAGGGGAGAGGAGAAGTTGAGGGAGAGCTCCGGCAGCACGACGGCGTGGTGGTGGAGCTTGCGGTTCTCCGGCAGGGCTTCGCCAAGCACTACGGAGGAGGAGGAGGAGTTGGAGGGGGGAAGGGCTGCGCCAGGGGAAGGGTGCAGCTCCCATGCACCTACCCACTACATATAGGGGTGGAGGGGGCTGGTTTCTTGCCCTCCAAGTCCATTGGGGCGTTGGCAAAGGTGGGAGGAAAGAAATCCCATCCTTTCCCTTCCCCACCGATTGTTATCCCCCCTTTTTAGGGATCTTGATCTTATCCCTTCGGGATATGATCTTATTCCTTCTAAGGGGGGATCTTGGTGCGCCATGACCAGGGGTGTGGGGCCTTGCCCCCACTACCCACATTCATGTGGGTCCCCCCATGCAGGTGGGCCCCACTCTGGAACCTTCTAGAACCTTCCCGGTACAATACCGAAAAATCCCTAACATTTTCCTGTGGCCAAAATAGGACTTCCCATATATAAATCTTTACCTCCGGACCATTCCGGAACTCCTCGTGACGTCCAAAATCTCATCCGAGACTCCGAACAACTTTCGGTAACCACATACAATTCCCATTACAACTCTAGCGTCACCGAACCTTAAGTGTGTAGACCCTACGGGTTCGGGAACCATGCAGACATGACCGAGACACCTCTCCGGCCAATAACCAATAGCGGGATCTGGATACCCATATTGGCTCCCACATGTTCCACGATGATCTCATCGGATGAACCACGATGTAGGGGATTCAATCAATCCCGTATACAATTCCCTTTGTCCATCGGTATGTTACTTGCCCGAGATTCGATCGTCGGTATCCCTATACCTTGTTCAATCTCGTTACTGGCAAGTCTCTTTACTCGTTCCGTAATGCATGATCCCGTGGCTAACTCCTTAGTCACATTAAACTCATTATGATGATGCATTACCGAGTGGGCCCAGAGATACCTCTCCGTCATACGGAGTGACAAATCCCAGTCTCGATTCGTGCCAACCCAACAAACACTTTCAGAGATACCTGTAGTGCACCTTTATGGTCACCCAGTTACGTTGTGACGTTTGATACACCCAAAGCATTCCTACGGTATCTGGGAGTTGCACAATCTCATGGTCTAAGGAAATGATACTTGACATTAGAAAAGCTCTAGCAAACGAACTACACGATCTTGTGCTATGCTTAGGATTGGGTCTTGTCCATCACATCATTCTCCTAATGATGTGATCCCGTTATCAACGACATCCAATGTCCCTGGTCAGGAAACCATGACCATCTATTGATCAACGAGCTAGTCAACTAGAGGCTCACTAGGGACATGGTGTGGTCTACGTATTCACACATGTATTACGGTTTTCGGTTAATACAATTATAGCATGAACAATAGACAATTATCATGAACAAGGAAATATAATAATAACCATTTTATTATTGCCTCTAGGGCATATTTCCAACAGAGGTGTCGCTGCTTCCGGAGGTGTCGCGGCTATTGCCAAGGGCAAGTTCACCGCGGAGGATGCCGCCGCCGCAATGGTCATTGTCATCGGAGGGATGGTCGCTGTCGCTGCCGTAGCCCTCGAGGCAGCACCCCAAGCGTCTGCCGTCCTCCTCGAAGACCTTGACGAAGAGCGTCGCCGCCCCGTCATACTTAAGGTGGAGGGTACGTCTCCCCTGCAGGCCGCGGGCATGGGCGAATGTCTGCCACCCGTGGTTCAGGAACACAATGCATGCGGGGGTGCCCTCGACCTCCACTCATGAGGCCTTGTTGCAGCAGCCGTCGGCCTGCAGCCATAGACCTGTTGGGAAACATTGCATGGAAAACAAAAAAAATTCTACGCACACGCAAGATCTATCAAGGAGATGCATAGCAACGAGAGGGGGAGAGTGTGTCTATGTACCCTCATAGACCGTAAGCGGAAGTGTTTAACAATGCGGTTGATGTAGTCGAACTTCTTCGCGCTCCAACCGACCAAGTACCGAACGTACGGCACCTCCGCGTTCTGCACACGTTCAGCTCGGTGACGTCCTCCGCCTTCTTGATCCAGCAAGACGGCGAGGTAGTAGATGAGTTCCGGCAGCACGACGGCGTGGTGACGGTGATGGTGAAGTGATCTCCGCAGGGCTTCGCCTAAGCACTACGAAAATATGACCGGGGGTGTAAACGGCGGAGGGGGGCACCGCACACGGCTAGGCAATTGTCTGTTGTGTGCTAGGCGCCACCCTCCCACATATATATAGGTGGGAGGGAGGGAGGAGCAGCCAAAGGAGGCACCCAAGTAGGAGGAATCCTACTTGGGGTCCCTCCCAAGTCGCCCCCCCTTTCCTTATTTGGAGTGCGGGGAAAGGCAGGGGAGGGTGGCACCCCCCCCCCCCTTTCCTTTTTCCCATGAGAGGGAAAGGCAGGAGGGGCTAGCCCTCCCCTTTTTCCTTCCCTAGGGCTGGCCAAACAAGGGAAGGGGCGCACCAGCCCCCTTGTGGGCTGGTCTGTCCCCTCCTTTGGCCCAAAAGGCTCATAACTTGCCGGGGGGGGTGCCCGGAACCCCTTCTGGTGACCCGATTACTTCCCGGTACGTCCCGAAACACTTCCGGTGTCCAAATACCATCATCCTATATATCAATCTTTACCTCTCGACCATTTCGAGACTCCTAGTCATGTCCGTGATCTCATCCGGGACTCCGAACAACATTCGGTCACCAAAACATATAACTGATATAACACTATATCGTCAACGAACGTTAAGCGTGCGGACCCTACGAGTTCGAGAACTATGTAGACATGACTGAGACACCTCTCCAGTCAATAACCAATGGAGGAACCTGGATGCCCATATTGGCTCCTACATATTCTACGAAGATCTTTATTGGTCGAACCGTTATGACAACATACGTAATTCCCTTTGTCCATCGGTATGTTACTTGCCCGAGATTAGATCGTCGGTATCTTCATACCTAGTTCAATCTCGTTACCGGCAAGTCTCTTTACTCGTTCCGTAATACATCACCTCGTGACTAACTCCTTAGTCGTTTGCTTGCAAGCTTATGATGTGTATTACCGAGAGGGCCCAGAGATACCTCTCCGATACTCGGAGTGACAAATCCTAATCTCGATCTATGCCAACTCAACAAACACCTTCGGAGATACCTGTAGAGCATATTTATGATCACCCAGTTATGTTGTGACATTTGATAGCACACAAGGTATTCCTCTGGTATCCGGGAGTTGCATAATCTCATAGTCGAAGGAATATGTATTTGACATGAAGAAAGCAATAGCAATAAACTGAACGATCATTATGCTAAGCTAACGGATGGGTCTTGTCCATCACATCATTCTCCTAATGATGTAATCCCGTTATCAAATGACAACACATGTCTATGGTTAGGAAACCTTAACCATCTTTGATCAACGAGCTAGTCTAGTAGAGGCTTACAAGGGACACGGTATTTGTTTATGTATTCACACATGTATTTAAGTTTCCGATCAATTCAATTCTAGCATGAATAACAAACCTTTATCATGAATAAGGAAATATAAAATAACAACTTTATTATTGCCTCTAGGGCATATTTCCTTCACTCTCCCACTTGCACTAGAGTCAATAATCTAGTTCACATCACCTTGTGATTTAACACCCATAGTTCACATCACCATGTGACCAACACCCAAAGAGTTTACTAGAGTCAATAATCTAGTTCACATCGCCATGTGATTAACACCCAAAGAGTACTAAGGAGTGATCATGTTTTGCTTGTGAGATAAGCTTAGTCAACGGGTCTGTCACATTCAGATCCGTATGTATTTTGCAAATTTCTATGTCTACAAAGCTCTGTATGGAGCTACTCTAGCTAATTGTTCCCACTTCCAATATGTATCCAGATTGAGACTCAGAGTCATCCGAATCGGCGTCAAAGCTTGCATCAACGTAACCCTTTACGACGAACTCTTTATTGCCTCCATAATCGAGAAATATCTCCTTAGTCCTCTTAGGTAACTAAGGATAATTTTGACCGCTGTCCAGTGATCTACTCCTGGATCACTATTGTACCCCCTTGCCAAACTCATGGCAAGGTACACAACAGGTTTGGTACACAGCATGGCATACTTTATAGAACCTATGGCTGAGGCATAGGGAATGACTTTCATTCTCTCTCTATCTTCTGCCGTGGTCAGGTTTTGAGTCTTACTCAACTTCACACCTTGCAATACAGGCAAGAACAACTTCTTTGACTGATCCATTTTGAACTCCTTCAAAATCTAGTCAAGGTATGTACTCATTGAAACTCTTATCAAGCGTCTTGATCTATCTCTATAGATCTTGATGCCCAATATGTAAGCAGCTTCACCGAGGTCTTTCATTGAAAAATTCTTATTCAAGTATCCTTTCATGCTATCCAGAAATTCTATATCATTTCCAATCAACAATATGTCACCACATATAATATCAGAAATGCTACAGAGCTCCCACTCACTTTATTGTAAATACAGGCTTCACCGTAAGTCTGTATAAAACCATATGCTTTGATCACCCCATCAAAGCGTATATTCCAACTCTGAGATGCTTGCACCAGTCCATAGATGGATCACTAGAACTTGCACACTTTGTTAGCACCTTTAGGATCGACAAAACCTTCTGGTTGCATCATATACAACTCTTCTTTCAGAAATCCATTAAGGAACGCAGTTTTGACGTCCATTTGCCAGATTTCATAATCATAAAATGCGGCAATTGCTAACATGATTCGGACAGACTTAAGCATCGCTACGGGTGAGAAAGTCTCATCGTAGTCAACCCCTTGAACTTGTCGAAAACCTTTTTGCGACAAGTCGAGCTTTGTAGATAGTAACATTACCATCAGCGTTCGTCTTCCTCTTGAAGATCCATTTATTTTCAATGGCCTGCCGATCATCGGGCAAGTCCACCAAAGTTCACACTTTGTTCTCATACATGGATCCAATCTCAGATTTCATGGCCTCAAGCCATCTGTCAGAATCTGTGCTCATCATAGCTTCTTCATAGTTCGTAGGTTCGCCTTGGTCTAGTAACATGACCTCCAGGACAGGATTACCTTACCACTCTGGTGCGGATCATGCTCTGGTCGACCTACGAGGTTCAGTAGTAACTTGATCTGAAGTTTCATGATCATCTTCATTAGCTTCCTCTCTAGTTGGTGTAGGCATCCCGGGAACAATTTTCTGTGATGTGCTACTTTTCAATTTTGAGAGAAGGTACAATTACCTCACCAAGTTCTACTTTTCTCCCACTCACTTATTTCAAGAGAAATTCCTTCTCTAGAAAGGACCCAAACTTAGCAACAAAGATCTTGCCTTCGGATCTGTGGTAGAAGGTGTACCCAATAGTTTCTTTAGGGTATCCTATGAAGACGCACTTCTCCGATTTGGGTTCGAGCTTATCTGGCCGAAGCCTTTTGACATAAGTGTCGCATCCCCAAACTTTAATAAACGACATCTTAGGTTTCTTGCCAAACCACAGTTCATACGGTGTCGTCTCAACGGATTTAGACGGTGCCCTATTTAACGTGAATGCAGCTGTCTCTAATGCATAACCCCAAAACGATAGTGGTAAATCGGTAAGAGACATCATAGATCGCACCATATCTAATAAAGTACGGTTATGATTTTCGGACACACCATTACGCTGTGGTGTTCCAGGTGGCATGACTTGTCAAACTATTCCACATTGTTTAAATGAAGGCCAAACTCATAACTCAAATATTCGCCTCCATAATCAGATCGTATAAACTTTATTTCCTTGTTACGATGATTCTCCACTTCACTCTGAAATTCTTTGAACTTTTCAAATGTTTTAGACTTGTGTTTCATCAAGTAGATATACCCATACCTACTCAAATTGTCTGTGAAGGTCAGAAAATAACGATACCCGCCGCGTGCTTCAACACTCATCGGACGGCATACATCGATATGTATTATATCCAATAAGTCATCAACTCGCTCCATTGTTCTGGAGAACGGAGTTTTAGTCATCTTGCCCATGAGGCATGGTTCGCAAGTATCAAATGATTCATAATCAAGTGATTCCAAAAGCCCATCCACATGGAGTTTCTTCATGCGATTTACACCAATATGACCTAAACGGCAGTGCCACAAGTATGTTGCACTATCATTATCAACTTTGTATCTTTTGGCATCAATATTATGAATATGTGTATCACTACGATCGAGATTCAATAAACCATTTACATTGGGTGTATGACCATAGAAGGTTTTATTCATGTAAACAGAACAAAAATTATTCTCTGACTTAAATGAATAACCGTATTGCAATAAACATGATCCAATCATATTCATGCTCAACACAAACACCAAATAACATTTATTTAGGTCCAACACTAATCCCGAAGGTAGAGGGAGTGTGCGATGGTGATCGTATCAACCTTCAAATTACTTCCAACACACATCGTCACCTCGCCCTTAACTAGTCTCTGTTTATTCTGTAACTCCTGTTTCAAGTTACTAATCTTAGCAACTGAACCGCTATCAAATACCCAGGGGCTACTACGAACACTAGTGAGGTACACATCAATAACATGTATATCAAATATACTTTTGTTCACTTTGCCATCCTTCTTATCCGCCAAGCATTTAGGGTAGTTCTGCTTCTAGTGACCATTCCCTTTGCAGTAGAAGCACTCAGTTTCAGGCTTAGGTCCATCTTTGGGCTTCTTCACGGGAGTGGCAACTTGCTTGCCATTCTTTTTGAAGTTCCCTTTCTTTCCTTTTTCCCTTTTTCTTGAAACTAGTGGTCTTGTTAACCATCAACACTTGATGTTCTTTCTTGATTTCTACCTTTGCCGATTTCAGCATCGCGAAGAGCTCGGGAATCATTTTCGTCATCCCTTGCATATTATAGTTCATCACGAAGTTCTAGTAGCTTTGTGATAGTGACTAGAGAACTGTGTCAATCACTATCTTATCTGGAAGATTAATTCCCATTTGATTCAAGTGATTGTAGTAACCAGACATTCTGAGCACATGCTCACTGGCTGAGCTATTCTCCTCTATCTTGTAGGCAAAGTACTTGTCAGAGGTCTCATACCTCTCGACACAGGCATGAGTCTGAAATACCAATTTCAGCTCTTGGAACATTTCATATGCTCCGTGGCGTTCAAAACATTTTTTGAAGTCCCGGTTCTAAGCCGTAAAGCATGGCGCACTAAACTATCAAGTAGTCATCATATCGAGCTTGCCAAACATTCATAACGTCTGCATCTGCTCCTGCAATAGGTCTGTCACCTAGCGGTGCATCAAGGACATAATTCTTCTGTGCAGCAATGAGGATAATCCTCAGATAATGGACCCAGTCCGCATCATTGCTACTATCATCTTTCAACTTAGTTTTCTCTAGGAACATATCAAAAAATGGGGGAGCTACAACGCGAGCTATTGATCTACAACATAGATTTGCAAATACTATGAGGACTAAGTTCATGATAAATTAAGTTCAATTAATCAAATTACTAATGAACTCCCACTTAAATAAACATCCCTCAAGTTATCTAAGTGATACATGATCAAAATCAACTAACCCATGTCCGATCATCACGTGAGATTGGGTAGTCATCAATGGTGAACATCGCTATGTTGATCATATCTACTATATGACTCATGTTTGACCTTTCGGTCTCCAGTGTTCCGAGACCATGTCTATACATGCTAGGCTCGTCAAGTTTAACCCAAGTATTCTACATGTGCAAAACTGTCTTACACCCATTGTATGTGAACGTAGAGTCTATCACACCCAATCATCACATGGTGTCTCGAAACGACGAACTTTCGCAATGGTGCATACTCGGGGAGAACACTTATATCTTGAAATTTAGTGAAGGGATCATCTTATAATGCTACCATCGTTCTAAGCAAAATAAGATGCATAAAAGATAAACATCACATGCAATCAAAATATGTGACATGATATGGCCATCATCATCTCATGCTTTTGATCTCCATCTCTAAAGCATCGGCATGATCTCCATTGTCACCGGCTCGACACCTTGATCTCCATCGTTGCGTCGTGGTCGTCTCGCCAACTATTGCTTCTACAACTATTGCTAATGCATAGCGATAAAGTAAAGCAATTACATTGCGTTTGCATTTCATACAATAAAGAGACAACCATAAGGCTCCTACCCGTTCCTGATAACTTACAAAACACGATCATCTCGTACAATAATGTATATCACATCATGTCTTGACCATATCACATCACAACATACCCTACAAAAACAAGTTAGACATCCTCTACTTTGTTGTTGCAAGTTTTACGTGGCTGCTACGGTTTCTAGCAAGAACCTCAACGGTGAATTATCAAGTTTCTTGTTTTAACCTTCTTCAAGGACCGGTCGTAGTCAAATTCGATTCAACTAAAGTAGGAAAAAAAACACCCGCCAGCCACCTTTATGCAAAACTAGTTGCATGTCAGTCGGTGGAACCGGTCTAATGTACGTGGACATGTATGGTTGGTTTGGGCCGCTTCATCCCACAATGCCGCCGAATCAAAATAAGACGTTGGTGGTAAGCAGTATGAACATTACCGCCCACAACTTCTTTGTGTTCTACTCATGCATATCATCTACGCATAGACTTGGCTCATGATGCCACTGTTGGGAAACGTTGCATGGAAAACAAAAAAAATTCTATGCACACGCAAGTCTATCAATGAGATGCATAGCAATGAGAGGGGGAGAGTGTGTCTACGTACCCTTGTAGACCGTAAGCGGAAGCGTTTAACAACGCGGTTGATGTAGTCGAACTTCTTCGTGCTCCAACCGATCAAGTACCGAACGTACGGCACCTCCGCGTTCTGCACACGTTCAGCTCGGTGACGTCCTCCGCCTTCTTGATCCAGCAAGACGGCGAGGTAGTAGATGAGTTCCGGCAGCACAATGGTGTGGTGACGGTGATGGTGAAGTGATCTCCACAGGGCTTCACCTAAGCACTACGAAAATATGACCGGGGGTGTAAACGGTGGAGGGGGGCGCCGCACATGGCTAGGCAATTGTCTGTTGTGTGCTAGGCGCCCCCCCTCCCACATATATATAGGTGGGAGGGAGGGAGGAGCAGCCAAAGGAGGCACCCAAGTAGGAGGAATCCTACTTGGGGTACCTCCCAAGTCACGCCCCCTTTCCTTATTTGGAATGCAGGGAAAGGCAGGGGAGGGTGGCGCCCCCCCTCCCCCCTTTCCTTTCTCCCATGAGAGGGAAAGGCAGGAGGGGCTAGCCCTCCCCTTTTTCCTTCCCTAGGGCTGGCGAACCAAAGGAAGGGGCGCACCAGCCCCCTTGTGGGCTGGTCTATCCCCTCCTTTGGCCCAAAAGGCCCATAACTTGCCGGGGGGTGCCCGGAACCCCTTCCGGTGACCCGATTACTTCCCGGTACGTCCCGAAACACTTCCGGTGTCCAAATACCATCGTACTATATATCAATCTTTACCTCTCAACCATTTCGAGACTCCTCGTCATATCCGTGATCTCATCCGGGACTCCGAACAACATTCGGTCACCAAAACATATAACACTATATCATCAACAAACGTTAAGCGTGCGGACCCTACGGGTTCGAGAACTATGTATACATGCCCGAGACACCTCTCCGGTCAATAACCAATAGCGGAACCTGGATGCCCATATTGGCTCCTACATATTCTACGAAGATCTTTATCGGTCGAACCGTTATGACAACATATGTAATTCCCTTTGTCCATCGGTATGTTACTTGCCCGAGATTCGATCGTCGGTATCTTCATACCTAGTTCAATCTCGTTACCGGAAAGTCTCTTTACTCGCTCCGTAATACATCACCTCGTGAATAACTCATTTGTCGTTTGTTTGCAAGCTTATGATGTGTCTTACCAAGAGTGACAAATCCTAATCTCGATCTATGCCAACTCAACAAACACCTTCGGAGATACCTGTAGAGCATCTTTATGATCACCCAGTTACGTTGTGATGTTTGATAGCACACAAGGTATTCCTTCGGTATCCGGGAGTTGCATAATCTCATAGTCGAAGGAATATGTATTTGACATGAAGAAAGCAATAGCAATAAACTGAACGATCATTATGCTAAGCTAACGGATGGGTCTTGTCCATCACATCATTCTCCTAATGATGTGATCCCATTATCAAATGACAACACATGTCTATGGTTAGGAAACCTTAACCATCTTTGATCAACGAGCTAGTCTAGTAGAGGCTTACTAGGGACACGGTATTTGTTTATGTATTCACACATGTATTTAAGTTTCCGATCAATACAATTCTAGCATGAATAACAAACATTTATCATGAATAAGGAAATATAAAATAACAACTTTATTATTGCCTCTAGGGCATATTTCCTTCAAGACCAGCAGGTCCTCCGGCCCGCAGCGCCTCCACGAAGAAGCGCGGAAGCTGGAGCCAAGTGCCCTCCGGCCTTTCCACCCACACAACAAACTCCTGGGTCGTGTCGGCCGTGTGGGATCGTGGGCGCGGTGGCCGGACGTTCGTCGTGGGCCTTCCACCCCGACCACGGCCGCCATGGCTCCCGTGGGAGGGACCCTTCCCTCGGCCGCCGAAGGCAATGCGGACCCCCATGGGGGTGCGCTCGCGCCCCTGGGAAACCGTCGCGGGTGTCGCGGTGCACTTGCGAGGGCGGCACCTCCGGCCCCTCCTTGGGGGCCTTGCCCTTCTCTTCAGCGGTGAACCTCCTCGATGGAGCCATGGTTGCCTCGGCAAGGTGGTGGCTACGGCGGAGATAGGAGAAGAGAGGGGGAGTAGACAAAGTTGGGATGGGGCACTGCTCCCTCGCCCTCTTATAGGCGATCGTGGGCCAACCGGCGCCCCTCCACCTTCGCGCAATGATGGCCTCGCAGCATGCATGTCCAAGACTTTCGTTAGCCTGGGCAGTTGCCGAGGCAACGTGGGGAAGCGGAGGCATCCATGTTCCGTTGCGCGCCACATGTCGAGCCGGGCCCGCAGGCGATTGGTGGCCCGCGGTGCTTCACCCTTGCCCCTTTGCTTTGCCTCGAAGCCAGCTCGAGCGCGCCTTGGGCCCGGGGGCTACTGTCGGCGTTCTGGGATCAGGGGTACCCAGATCTTCCTGCCTGCGGCCCAGTGCGTGGGCCCATCGATGGCCGGGTACGGCCTAGCTACAACAACTCCAAGGGAAGACCCTCGCGAGGACCCAAGCCTCGTGAGGCGAACGACACCAAGACCTCCAGAGGAGCGGCCTCCCCAGGCTGCCTCCCGAGGGGAGGAGACTTCTATGCAGGTACCCAGCCTCACGAGGCTGCGATGATGTGAGCTATGACGACCAAGGCCAGGCGGGCGCCAGTGGGCGTAGATGGGATAGTTTCCTCTTCGGTGCTAAGGGAGCAAGGGCAGGCGCAGGTTCCCAAGGAAGGCCCCAAAGCTTTCCTTTCTGGTGCAACAAGACCAAGGCCACGAGCTCGGCAGGATGGATGTCATCGCCGAGCCCACCGCTGTGTCATGGCCAGAAGCTTTGCAGGCAAAGACCACCTTTCGTTAGGATAAGATGTACTCCTTGTCCCCCTTCAAATTGGCCATTGTGGAATTCCTTCCCGCCTAAGCTATGAGGGAAGAGGACCAAGGCCACTATAAATATGGGCTAGCATCACCATAGAAGGGGATCCCGGGTCAGACCCTCGACCAATCCACCCTTACCACTCGAGCCCTCGCAAGGCAGCTCATCCACTGTACTAGTTCATCCTCTACCTCCTCATGAGGCCAATCCACCAAAAGCAGGAGTAGGGTTTTACACCGCAAGGTGGCCCGAACCTGGGTAAATCTCTGTGTTGTTCCCTTCCGCACGATCCAGCGTACTCGTCGGGATCAGGTCATGGGCATGGCGAGCTAGCATTGTTGTAGAGCCAGATCCTTCATTCACGCCCCTGAGTTCGAACCTTCTTGGGTCTGCGGAGCCCTGAATCCGACAGTTACTACTATGTTGATGTTCTGTTTCTGATGTGCTGTCATTGTTGCAAGAGATATGGTGTTACTGTTTAACTGAATTTTGTCTGCACTTTTGTCCCATAACAGAATTTGTCAGTTAAATGAATTCTGAGAGTTATGTATGTCAGTCAAAATTCAGTTAACCATTTCTATGTCTTTTGTCAGTAAAATGTTAGCATTGTAAAAATGCATATGTAGTTATCTGCTGGATAAACAAATTCAGTTGACAAACAAATTCAGTTTCAACACTGACACAAAATAAGTTAAATAGCAACACCAGATCTCAACACCAGAAACAAATTCAGTTACAAATTAAGTTCAATTTCAACATGGACACAAATTCAACTAACTGGAAATTCATACATCAGTTCAATCAAAATCATCCAGCATCCCTTAAGCTTCCTTATCTTCTCCTTGGTGTCCTCTTTGTGTTTGAACAAGTCACCAATCATGTACTCAAGCTTCCTCTTCTCTTGCTTTAATTGATCCCTCTCTCCAATGACTTGGTCCCTCTCCTGCATGACTTGGTCTCTCTCTTTTTCTGCCTTAGCCCTGTATACCTGATGAATGCTCATTACTGTTCTGTCACTCATCTTCTTCTTCTCAAGCTCTTCCTTAAGATCAGTCACAGCAAGTTGTGTGCTGCCTCATTGGCTAATTGCCTGCTCCTTCTCAGCCACCATCTTAGCAAAATCAAGCTTGAAATTTCTCAGCTCTTTTTCCATCTTTTTCTTCTCTTCCAAAATCTTCAAGTTTTCTTTAGCATTCAGAACATTTTGTCTGAGCCTCTATTTTGTCTCCTCTTCATACATGCTCCATATCCTAGCTAGGCTCATCTTCATAGCAACAAGCCACTCAGGGTCAACCCAATCCACATAGTTGTATCTAGGTACTTCCTATCAATTTAAAACAAACAGAAATTCAGTTAACTAATCAAGAAATTCAGTTATCTGACAGTATTCAGTTATCTGCAAAACATCAAATAACTTATAGAAAATAGAAAATGGGTGGTGCCACTACACATAGCACATGAATGGCATACAAAATGTCCACTACTCAAGAAATAACTAAAATTTAAACTCAACTGGACCATTTGCTTTATCTGAATTTTGAACTTTTGACACTTCGACTGAATTTGTACTAACCTTCTGGGCACAGGCTAGGAACCTCTTGCTAGTATCAACTAATTCAAATGCCACAAGCTTCTCACACAAAGATCCATGCTCACATGTAAAGCTAGGCAGATATGTCGCTAGGCCTCCCCATTCCTCACAGAAGATTGTGGCAGGAGGCTAAAACAAATACAAATTTGATTCAATCCAATTATGGAGAAGAGAAACCCTAGCTGCTTGTTAACCCTAGATGCGTGGAGGAGATGACCAACCTTACTGGTCACTGAGTCATCTTTAGAAGATCTAGGGAGATCATCCCACGACACCATGGTTGCCGCTGGAGACCAGAGGAGGAAGAAGTGAAGAAGGGGAACAAGTGGTGGTGGATCTGGTGGTGGAAGAAAAGAGATGAAGATGAAGCTTGTGTCATGTGTGGAGGAAGAAAAGGTGGATCTGGTGGTGGTGGACCAAAGCCACACGTAGAGTGCAAGTTGTAGGGTGCCAGTGTGCATGTACATGGTTGCTCTTTAGGTCATTTGAATTCAGAAAAGACAAAGTATTTGTGCATGGCTAAGTTAACTGAATCTTTTTCAGTTAAGTTCAGTTACATTTCATTTCATTTAAGCTCAGTTAACTGAATCTTTTTCAGTTTAGTTCAGTGCCATGCTATATGGTTGTCCATATGTGAAACAGAGCTAAGGTTTCAACATGAAAATTTCAAATGACAACAAATTGGAAGAATAAACATTGACACTGTAGTCTTCCTACTTGATAGATTATCCATTACAACCATACATCCAAAATAACTCATGCCTGCTCAATTAAGAACACCTTCACCTGAGACACCTACTCATTTATCAACATCTCACTTCTTCATAATTAAGATGAAAGACATCACACAAAGCACCACAACGCTAGCCATAACAAGCTTTAGTAGTAGTAGGATCTCTCTACCTAATCCAAGCAGCATAGCAACTTGCTGCTTGGTAGCAAAGTTCTTCTCACTAGGGCTGCCAAAATTAACTCTGCCTTCAATGCATCTTCCAGCCAAGCCCCTTCCAGCTAAGTTTCTTCCTGCCATTGAGTCGGTCCTCTTCCTCTCAAGCTCTTCCCTTTTGTCCTCAGCTGCACATATTGCATCTACAGCAGCATTACCAACAAGAACCCTAGTTTCAACCAGATGCTGCACATATTCTAGTTCCCAGCGCGAGAAATCACAGGTGACCTAGGAATAAGAAAGATACCTCTTTATTTCAGAAGAACCAAAGCAATGCCATGTGTGAAAATGACTGAAATAGCTCTGTTAAGTGTAAAAGTTCACGCAACCTGGTTATTCTAAATGAACCACAACAAACTAAAGTTCAGTTAACTTAGAACATATGAACCACAGAAGATGTGAACAAGATGACTGAAAAACTTTAGTTAACATGAAAATGTTTGATTAACTAGTAAATTTGCAGTAGCAACAACTAGTTAATAGTTCAGTTAAGACTACTGTCAATGAATCATAGCAATTTTTGTGAAAGAATCATAGCATCGACCTAGTAACTAAACAAAATTAGTCATCTTGTCAATTATCACAGCAAGCAGAACATATATCATGCCAACTATCACAACAAGTAGGGCAGAATCATGGCTACTAAGCAAGTAGGGCATCATCATCGTCAGATCAAATAGATCAAGCATGAATCAAACAGATCAAGATAGCTTACAGTGTGGTTGCTGCACTTGTAGAAAACCCAACCATCGAGCTCATCGGCGCTAGAGCGGTAGAACTTCACAGGGTCCCCACAATTGGGGCAACCGATCAATGGCACAGCAACAGAGCAGCCACGCAGTCCTGAGTGGACGGAGCTGGCAGATGACATGTCGACGGACGGAGCGAGGGGGCAGTAGATCCAGGCGATGACACACCTATGGAAGCCAGGCGATGGCACTGGCTACGGCGGCGTCGTCGGAGGCCGGCGACGGCGACGAGGGAATTTTGGGGACTAGGGTTCGAGAGGGGAGAGGAGACCATGGGTGAGGTGTGGGGGCAGCCGACCAGGTGTGGTCCAACCAGGGGCGAGGTGCGGGGGCGGCCGACCAGGTGGGGGTGAAACGTTAATTATGGACATTTTGCAAAAAAACTGAAACGATTGGATGAGACCAGGTGCTGATGAGTTGGCGGTCAACGCACGCGTGGACAAGCCGGTCAAATGCCAAATCAGCGCGTACGTATAAGAAATCGTACAATGGACCGTATGTGAACCCCTGAGACAAGTTTAGTGACGGTATTTCAGGTATTTCTAACAATGAGGACTAAATTGGCCAACACGACAAGTATAAGTACCTCCAGTGAATTTTTCTCTTCGCTACCATATCCGTTGGATATCTGGTTGACCAAAATCCGTATTCGCATCCATATCTAGCGGATTCGTGCATGCATACCATATCCTTAAATCAGATGCGGATGTGGAACAGAAATTATCAGTACTATTTACATCCCTACACGACAGCCTTAACACATGTACAAGGTGGAGCATTGGGATGGGCTTGATATTTAGAGCCCAAAATAGGCTTTTACCTCATTTTATGTATAAAGCAACACACACATAACGATAGAATGAGGTGAGGAGAAAACAAAGCAGATCAAAAGAAAAGATTGGACCAATGAAATTAATTAAGAAAAGAAAAGAAAATGACACAAAAATGTTGCCGAACAAGAGCACATGGTGGCCTAAATCCAACGAAATGGTCCGATCGCCAATGCCCGAGCTCCAAAACAATGCCCCAAAAGGGTCATGACACAAAGCAACACCGCTATTCAGCCCGAGCAAATCAAAGTTTTCACCTCGAAGCCCTGGCCTAGGGGAGAGACCCACAACGTCATCCTCGAGAGGAAAGTGACACCCACTGGTGTTGTCACTGCCGACACCAAAGCGTGAAGCTTTCACTCGAGCTCTCATGCGCACCACCACAAGGAATCTAAGCCACCACCACAACTAGGATCAGAGCACCTGATCTAGATCTAGGCACATCCACTTCCACCGAAAGAGCACGAGCCATGACCACCTGACGCATCCCTCACCGCCCACACGACCAAGGGCTACCGCCACCATGAAACTCGCCAGTTTTTATGCTGTTAACAAACCTACCTTCATTTCGAACACGTGATGAACTTTTCTTGTAAGACCATATAAAAAGCATTATTCACGAAGTTCTCAAGCGAAGATTTTGTTCCTGAATACCATTCCCTTTGCTTCGCGATAAGTTAAAAAACCTGAGGTGAGATGTTATGGGTATCCCTGTGATCAACCCCTTGATCACTATACCAGTTATCTGATGGAGCAGAAAGTCACTGGTGCCCTTGGTAAGGTGCTGAACGTGGTTGGAAGTACCAGAACGAAGCCCGCATGCACAATTTACCAAGGTTTGGGCATCCGGTGAGGAGTAATACTTTACGTCCTGCTTGGTGTTGTTATTCGTGGTCGGTATACCTCGTGCGAGGGATTAAATGAAGAGTATGAGATGCTACCGAGAGTTGTTTATGCGGGAGTAGATGGGGGTGAGAGCTCCGTAGCCCAACTTGCCAGCCCAGCTAGCCAGCACGCGCGCAGCCCCCCCTCTATCTCTCACTGACTGACGGGCCCACCCATCAGCTTCTTCTTCCCCAACCGCCCCGCGCCCACGTTGCATAGGCATGCACTAGGCCCCCACGTCACCCACGATCCCCACTCCGCACACTCTCTGACCACCCCGAGCCCTGCGGTCGTGCCCGTTAAATAGCCCCTGAGCCCCTCTGCATTTCCCCTCTGTTTCTCCACACCCACGCCGTCAGGCTACCCCGGCATCAACCCCCGCGTCTCCGCCATGGCCGAACCAACTCCTTTCGATTCTGGCAAGGGATAGCCACCCCAAGCCACGCCGTCACCACCAATAGCTCCACCGACGCCGTGCGCAGCCCATAGACTTTCTCCGCAAGTGATACGTCTCCAACATATCTATAATTTTTTATTGTTCCATCCTATTATATTATCCATCTTGGATGTTTTATATGCATTATTATGCTATTTTATATCATTTTTTGGGACTAACCTATTAACCTAGTGCCCAGTGCCAGTTGCTGTTTTTTCCTTGTTTTCATCTTTTACAGAAAATCAATACCAAACGGAGTCCAAATGGAACGAAACTTTTTGACGATTTTTCTTGGGCCAGAAGACAACCAGGAAGCTTCGGGAGGAGGCCAGAAGGTCCACGGGTGAGCCACAAGCTTACCAGGCGCACCCTAGGGGGGCACCCTATGAGCTTGTGGGCCCCCGTGGCTCCACTAACCCTAATCTTAGGTCTATAAATACCCAAATATTCCCCGTATACCAGAGGACACACCAAAAATACTTTTCCGCCGCCGCAAGTTTCTGCCCTCGTGAAATCCCATCTGGAGACCTGTTCCGGTACTCTGCCGGAGGGGGATTCGATCACGGAGGGCCTCTACATCAACCTTGCTGCCCTTTTGATGATGTGCGAGTAGTTTACCACAGACCTACGGTTCTATAGCTAGTAGCTAGATGGCTTCTTCTCTCTCTTTGATCTTCAATACAATGTTCTCCTCGATGTTCTTGGAGTTCTATTCGATGTAATCTTCTTTTGCGGTGCATTTGTTGAGATCCGATGAATTGTGGATTTATGATCAGATTATCTATGAATATTACTTGAGTCTTCTCTGAACTCTTTTATGCATGATTAAGATAGCTTTGTATTTCTCTTCGATCTATTGATTTGGTTTGGCCAACTAGATTGATTTTTCTTGCAATGGGAGAGGTGCTTTGTATTGGGTTCAATCTTGCAGTGTCCTCACCCAGTGACAGTAGGGGTAGCGAGGCACGTATTTGTATTGTTGCCATTAAGGATAAAAAGATAGGGTTTATTTCATATTGATTGGATTTATCCCTCTACATCATGTCATCTTGCTTAAGGCGTTATTCCGCTCTTGTTAACTTAATACACTAGATGCATGCTGGATAGCGGTCGATGCGTGGATTAATAGTAGTAGATGCAGGCAGGAGTCGGTCTACTTATCACGGACGTGATGTCTATATTCATGATCATTGCTTTAGATATCGTCATAACTTTGCACTTTTTTATCAATTGCTCAACAGTAATTTGTTCACCCACCGTATATGTTCTTTCAAGAGAGAAGCCTCTAGTGAAAACTATGGCCCCCGGGTCTATTCTTATCATATTATTTTCAGATCTATAAAACCAAAAATCCAAAAAATACCTTGCTGCATTTATTTACCTTTACTTTGTTTTGCACTTTTATTTATCTTTTATACCTATCTCTATCAGATCTCATCCTTGCATGTAACCTTGAAGGGATTGACAACCCCTTTATCGCGTTGGGTGCAAGTATTTGTTTGTTTGTGTAGGTGCAACCATTGGTGACTTGTGTGTTCCTCCTACTGGACTGATATATTGGTTCTCAAACTGAGGAAATACTTATCTCTACTTTGCTGCATCACCCTTTCCTCTTCAAGGGAAAAACCAACGCAAGCTCAAGAAGTAGCAGGAAGAATTTCTGGCGCCGTTGCCGGGGAGGATCTACATCAAGCTTACCACGTACCCATCATAAACTCTCATCTCTTGCATTTACATTACTCACCATTTGGCTCTTGTTTTCCTCTCCTCCACTTCTAAAACGTTTTCAGAAAAACACAAAAATATTTGCCTTCTTTCCGTTCGTCTTTTCATTTGTCTTTTGTTTGCTTGTGTGCTAGATCGCTTGCTTAGCTATCATGGCTAGTCCTTCTATCATAGTTGGTACCCCGGAAAGTGAGGTTCTTAATTATAAACAAAGAGGAGAGAATTTAAAAGATGCTTGGTATAGGATTTGCGATGCTCAGAATGGATCTACCCGTAAGCAATCCACTACAGTTCTTCTTCGAAATTTTTACATGGGTGTTACTATTTGGTATAGATATGTGCTAGACACTATTTCTGGGGTAATTTCTTTGGTAGTCACCCTATGGATGCTTTTAATGCTATGGGAAATTTGGTGGGATCACCACCAATCATGATTAATGAAACAACATTAACTTTGGAACATGTGATGCAAAGGCTTGATATTATTGAGAATAAAATTTCTACCATAGAGCATATAGAAAATTTGGATAAAAAGTTTCATTATCATATTACTCAAATTGTATCAAAGGTAGGAATCACTTTAAAAACCCTAAAGGAGAAGGAGCCTATAATTGATGAGAGGGTAGAACAAAGCTCTGCTAGAATCGATAAGTTAGAGGATATTATTACCAATTTGGGTTCTGCTTTTGCCGTTGTCAAGACTAATCCAAAATTTCCTCCTAATAAAACTACTAGGTTTATTTATGTTCCTAAAAATAAGGGTGGATCATCTAGTAAATAAAACGAGGATCTTAAGATGATAAGTATTTGCCCTAGTTTTATCAATATTATTAAGGAACCTATTCTTACGAACGAATTTCTTGATTTTCTACCTAGGAATGTGATCATCAACAAACCTAATGAAATCCCTAGGAAGTATGGATGTGCAATTGAGGAATTGAATACCAAAGATGACAATACCTAGATCTATACAATATGCCTAGCTAGGGGCATAAAACAATAGCGCTTGTTGGGAGGCAACCCAATTTTATTTTATGTTTTTTGTTTTTGCTTCTGTTTTTCAATAAATATGCAATTATACCTCTATTATGATTGTGTTTTAATGTTTTAATTAGTGTTTGAGCCAAGTAAGACCTTTGGGATGATTTTGGAGATCGTTGATTTCATTTTGCTGGAAAACAGAAAATTTTGCGTCCAGTAGCAGAATTGTTAAAAAAAATTGAAATGTGAAAAAATTCTGAATTTTTTAAAAAATATTGATATACAGATTTTATAAGTTTTCCTGATTTTTCACAATTTTTTGATTACATAAGTATGACTTTAATTTGGGTCTTTACAGACTGTTCTGTTTTTGACAGATTCTGTTTTCGTTGTGTTGTTCGCTTATTTTGATGGATCTATGGGTAGTATCGACGGGTATGAGCCATGGTGAAGTTAGAATATAGTAGATATAATGCAAATATAAAATTGGAATGAGTTTACAACAGTACCTAAAAGTGAAGATTTGTTTTATCATACTAACGGATCTCACGAGTTTTTTGTTGAGTTTTGTGTTGTGAAGTTTTCAAGTTTTGGGTGAAGTTTCGATGGACTGCGGAATAAGGAGTGGCAAGAGCCTAATCTTGGGGATGCCCAAGGCAACCCAAGGTAATATTCAAGGACAACCAAGCATCTAAGCTTGGGGATGCCCCGGATGGCATCCCCTCTTTTGTCTTCAATCCATCGGTAAATTACTTGAGGCTATATTTTTATTCACCATATGATATGTGTTTTGCTTGGAGCGTCTTGTATTATATGAGTCTTTTATTTTTAGTTTGCCACAATCATCCTTGCGGTACACAACTTTTGAGAGGGACACACATTAATCGTGAATTTATTAAAATACTCTATGTGCTTCACTTATATCTTTTGAGCTAGGTAGTTGCTCTAGCGCTTCACTTATATCTTTTTAGAGCATGGCGGCGGTTTTATTTTGAAGAAATTGATGAACTATCATGCTTCACTTATATTATTTTGGGAGTCTTAAAAATAGCATGGCAATTTTCTTAGGTTATGAAATTAGTCCTAATATGATGGGTATTCAAGAAGGATATAATAAAAACTTTCATGAAGATCATTGAATATATGAGAAGTTTGATTCCTTGCATTTGTTTGGAGATATAAAGATGGTGATATTAGAGTCATGCTAGTGAGTAATTGTGGTTTAGTAAGAATATTTGTGTTAAGGTTTGTGATTCCCGAAGCATGCACATATGGTCTCTCGTTATGCGATGAAGTTGGAGCATGATTTATTTTTGATTGTCTTCCTTCTGAGTGGCGGTCGGGGACGAGCGATGGTATTTTCCTACCAATATATACCCCTAGGAGCATGTGTAGTAGTAATTTGCTTCGAGGGCTAATAAAATTTTGCAATAAGTATGTGAGTTCTTTATGACTAATGTTGAGTCCATGGATTATACGCACTCTCACCCTTCCACCATTGCTAGCCTCTTCGGTACCGTGCATTGCCCTTTCTCACCTTGAGAGTTGGTGCAAACTTCGCCGGTGCATCCAAATCCCGTGATATGATACACTCTTTCACACATAAGCCACCTTATATCTTCCTCAAAACAACCACCAAACCTACCTATTATGTCATTTCCATAGCTATTCTGAGATATATTGCCATGCAACTTCCACCGTTCCATTTTATTATGACACATACCATCATTGTCATATTGCTTTGCATGATCATATAGTTGACATAGTATTTGTGGCTTGGCCACCGTTCATATTTTTTATACATGTCACACTAGATCATTGCACATCCTGGTATACCGCTGGAGGCATTCATATAGAGTCATATTTTTGTTCTAGTATTGAGTTGTAATTCTTGAGTTGTAAGTAAATAAAAGTGTGATGATCATCATTATTAGGGCATTGTCCCATGTGAGGAAAGGATGATGGAGACTATGATTCCCCCACAAGTCGGGATGAGACTCCGGACTTATAATAAAAAAGAGGCCAAAGAGCCCCAAAAAAGAGAGGCCAAAGAGCCCAAAAGGAAAAAAAAGGAAAAAGAAATAAATAAATAAATAAATATGAGAGAAAAAGAGAGAAGGGACAATGTTACTATCCTTTTCCACACTTGTGCTTCAAAGTAGCACCATGTTCTTCATGATAGAGAGTCTCCTATTTTGTCACTTTCATATATTACTAGTGGGAATTTTTTATTATAGAACTTGGCTTGTATATTCCAATGATGGGCTTCCTCAAATTGCCCTAGGTCTTCATGAGCAAGCAAGTTGGATGCACACCCACTTAGTTTTCTTTTGAGCTTTCATACACTTATAGCTCTAGTGCATCCGTTGCATGGCAATTCCTACTTCTTGCATTGATATCAATTGATGGGCATCTCCATAGCCCATTGATTAGCCTCGTCAATGTGAGACTTTCTCCTTTTTTGTCTTCTCCACACAACCTCCACCATCATATTCTATTCCACCTATAGTGCTATATCCATGGCTCACGCTCATGTATTGCGTGAGAGTTGAAAAAGCTTAAGAGCGTTAAAAGTATGAACCAATTGCTTGGCTTGTCATCGGCGTTGTGCATGATAAATACTTTGTGTTATGAAGATAGAGCATAACAAGATTATATGAATTTGTAGGGATAACTTTCTTTAGCCATAATATTTTCAGAAGACATAATTGCTTTATTAGTATGCTTGAAGTATTATTGTTTTTATGTCAATATTAAACTTTTGTTTTGAATCTTATGGATTTGAGTATTCATGCCACAATAAGAAAGATTGCATGATAAACATGTTAGGTAGCATTCCACATCAAAAATTCTGTTTTTATCATTTACCTACTCGAGGACGAGCAGGAATTAAGCTTGGGGATGCTTGATACGTCTCCAACGTATCTATATTTTTTTATTGTTCCGTGCTATTATATTATCCATCTTGGATGTTTTATATGCATTATTATGCTATTGTATATCATTTTTTGGGACTAACCTATTAAACTAGTGCCCAGTGCCAGTTGGTTTTTTTCCCTTGTTTTTGTCTTTTACAGAAAATCAATACCAAACAGAGTCCAAATGGAACGAAACTTTTTGATGATTTTTCTTGGGCCAGAAGACAACCAGGAAGCTTCGGGAGGAGGCCAGAAGGTCCATGGGTGAGCCACAAGCTCACCAGGCGCGCCGTAGGGGGCGCCCTATGAGCTTGTGGCCCCCCGTGGCTCCTCTAACCCTAATCTCAGCTCTATAAATACCAAAATACTAGAGGACGCACCAAAAATACTTTTCTGCCACCACAAGTTTCTGTCCTCGTGAGATCCCATCTGGACACCTGTTCCGGTACTCTGCCGGAGGGGGATTCGATCACGGAGGGCCTCTAAATCAACCTTGCTGCCCTTCCGATGATGTGCGAGTAGTTTAACACAGACCTACGGGTCCGTAGCTAGTAGCTAGATGGCTTCTTCTCTCTCTTTGATCTTCAATAGAATGTTCTTCTCGATGTTCTTGGAGTTCTATTCGATGTAATCTTCTTTTGTGGTGCGTTTGTTGAGATCCGATGAATTGTGGATTTATGATCTGATTATCTATGAATATTATTTGAGTCTTCTCTGAACTCTTTTATGCATGATTAAGATAGCTTTGTATTTCTCTTCGATCTACTGATTTGGTTTGGCCAACTAGATTGATTTTTCTTGCAATGGGAGAGGTGCTTTGTATTGGGTTCAATCTTGCGGTGTCCTCACCCAGTGACAGTAGGGGTAGCGAGGCACGTATTTGTATTGTTGCCATTAAGGATAAAAAGATGGGATTTATTTCATATTGATTGGATATATCCCTCTACATCATGTCATCTTGCTTAAGGCGTTACTCCATTCTTGTTAACTTAATACACTAGATGCGTGCTGGATAGCTGTCAATGTGTGGAGTAATAGTAGTAGATGCAGGCAGGAGTCGGTCTACTTGTCACGGACGTGATGCCTATATTCATGATCATTGCCTTAGATATCGTCATAACTTTGCGCTTTTCTCTCAATTGCTGAACAGTAATTTGTTTACCCACCATATGCATTCTTTCAAGAGAGAAGCCTCTCGTGAAAACTTTGATCCCCGGGTCTATTCTTATCATATTATTTTCAAATCTATAAAACAAAAAACCCAAAAATACCTTGCTGCAATTTATTTACCTTTACTTTGTTTTGCACTTTTATTTATCTTTTATACCTATCTCTATCAGATCTCATCCTTGCAAGTAACCGTGAAGGGATTGACAACCCCTTTATCGCGTTGGGTGCAAGTATTTGTTTGTTTGTGTAGGTGCAACCATTAGTGACTTGTGTGTTCCTCCTACTGGATTGATACCTTGGTTCTAAAACTGAGGGAAATACTTATCTCTACTTTGCTGCATCACCCTTTCCTCTTCAAGGGAAAAACGAACACAAGCTCAAGAAGTAGTAGCGAGCCCCAAACCCTCCAGAGCACCGAGACCATGGAGGCTGAAGCTTGTCACCTCCGCCAGCGATGTTCCGGTGAACCCCATGAGTGTTTTGCCCCATGACCTTGTCCATCATCTCCGTTTCGTCTTTGTGCACACCCCTGGCCCATCCATCGATCCAGCAGCGCGCAATTTTGTCGCCCGCTTCCACACCCGAAGCCATGCCGGTGCAACCGAACTCCGACGAGCCTCTCCCACACATCTCCGTCGTCCCCAGCCCCGGCCAGGACCACTATCAACTTCCTTGTGCACCACACATCCATCTGAGCTTTTCCCGATGCCAGCGACCACCGGAGCATCGTTTCCAATGAGCCTGAGCTGCAGCACTGCCGTGCTTGCGTTTTCCGGTGACTCTCCAGCGAGGATATCCGGTGAGCACCGAAACCCTAGCCCCCTGATCAATTTTCAGCCGTCGGATCTCAATCTCATGCACGACATTAGATCACTTAAATTGAATGGTATCAGCCTATTAGAGCACGCCCCGTGTCCCAGCCTTATCCAAGACATTATCCACATATTTCTATTTAATTCAATTAAATGGATATTTTACAGAAAACCCGCCGAACTTCAAACCCTCATAACTTCTTACCTGTAGATCCAAACTGAGTGAAACTTTTTGCAAAATGACCCTTAGGAGTTACACTTTCACCTAGGCCAATAAAATCTGGAATTTGAATATCTTAAATTTAAATTCAAACAGAATGAATTCAAATTTGAATACGGCATAACTTGCAACTTAAAAAAATCCAATTTAGTTAATTCTTTGTGCAGAATGAACCTAGTGAACTATAGTTTCGTCTTAGCTACTACAACCCAATCATTAAATAATTTAAAAATGGACCTGAATATAGTTTAAATAGTAGTTATAATTCAAATAGTAAATAAACCCAATTATAGTTTTAATTGGTAGAAAAATGTTTATTAGGATAAGAATGTTGCACCTAGGTTCAGAAACTTAAAATGAACATAGTAAACATTTTTGGGATTTTTATTTGACTATAGAAAAATTAATTTGAGTTAAATTCAAACCTAGCTTAGTTATAACTCTGAAACACTAGGTCTAATTTGAATAAAACTTTTGCAATATGACTTAGTAAACCAAATTGAACCTAGTAAAAAAAATTGGAGTGATAATTGACTTTAGGGAATTAAACTTAAATTAAATTTTGTACAAAGTGAAATAGAGTTTGAAAACTATTTGCACTTAGTAATAATTTGGATTCATATTTTACGTTAGTTCAAATTTGAATAAACTTTAGAATCATTTTTGGATTATTATTTGACTTCAGGGTTGCAAATCTTTAATGCAAATCTCAATTCAATTTGAATTCAAATAAGATGGAACCCAACTCAAATCCAAATTTAGTTGGAAGGCAGTCCAAGTTATTATTTTGAGACCTTAGTGTATTCAAGCTCATGAAAGGTCAACAAGTTTGAATCTGTCATTCAAACTGGAATATGTACTTGGCTATCCAAGATTCACAGACCATGACGAATCTGACAACCACAACTTGACATCACATACTCCTTATGTGAGTGTCAGGGGGATGGCCCCCGGGCAGGCAACGGAACCCGGATCTCTTTCAAAAACATCGGGGTTGGCAAAGCCCCTCAATCCGGCTCGCCCCTGGTCGGCTCCCCAGTGTGAGCCGGCCGGGTGCCACGACCCGGCCAACCGGCTAGCGCATGCCGGTCGTCTACGAGAAGTCAACCCCAACGACAAGCAAGCATGGCAATAGTGCTCCCTCCTTTACGCCGGCCCGGCGGGCGCGGCAGCGGTGCCCCCCACGCCCCCACCCGGGGCAGGCGGTGTCCTGGAGGTGAGGCCCTGTAGTGGAGCGGCGCTGACCATCACATGACGCCTGGCAAGGTGTGCCACAGTACCCAGCAGCGGGCCGTACCCGCACCCGGCGGCCCCGGTATGGCCCGCACCCGGCGGACCCGGTGACACCCGCACCCGGCGGACCCGGCAGACGGAGCACCTCCTCCTTAGAGGCAAGCTGCGCCTTGGCTGCGCGATACTTCTCCAGTAGCCGGTAGTGCGTATCGACTCGGAGGCCATCCAGATGCTGTAGGAAAGCAAGTGTTAGCAAAAATGACAAACGCATATAAGACCTGACCCGGCTGCTCCGCAGCCGGCTCGGGCCTGGGGGGCTACACCCATTGGGTGCGCTGGCGCGCCCCCACTAACCAGCCGCAAAAATCAAGTCAAAGGGGAACCTTACCACAACGGTGCGCTCCAAGTCTCGCGTCCGCTCCAGCTCACCTTGGACGAAGGCCTGCAGACGACCCTCGTTCCCCAAAGCTGCTAGCGCACGGCTTCCATCGCCGCTTCCTCTTGGGCGCATGGTCCAAACGCAACTTCGCCGGATCCGGCCCGGGGTTGCTGCGACTCGGCGGCGGGGCCGCTCCCCGGCGCTCGCTCCGTGTTCACGGCAACTTGTGGAGGCACGATCATCAAGGCATGCTCGCCTCCCAGCGGCTCCTCCGCGGCCGGCGTCGATTTCGGCGTTCCAGCCGGCGTCACCTGCGGCGCCCCGTCCAGGGCGGCGTCCTCCGCGCGTCCCCCTCCTTCGGCCTCCGCCCGCTCGACCAAGTCGTTCCGGGGCGGGGTGTCCACAACAATCTCCTCGACCTCCGTGTCGTCGACGGCCGCCTCCACCCGCTCGTCCGGGTAGCGCCCCTCGTCCGTCTGCGGCTCGAAGATGGTATTGGCCGGTGCCGCGCCCTACGCCCACTCCGGCTAGGCTGGGTCTGCGGCGGCCCGCCCCCTCGCCTCAGTGGCCCTCACCCACGCCTAGGCCAAGGCCTTCCTCGCCGCCTCGGCGGTCGCCGCCAACTCCTCCTCGGCCTTGTTTCGGTCTCGCCAGGCGAGACGCTCCGTGTCTGCCAGGTCCAAGCCAAGGTCCTCCTCGGGCGAGCTCTCCACCCGGTCGATGGCACTGCTCCGGGTCTTTTGGAAGATGAACTCATTCCCGGATGCGGCCGCCGTGGCTGCCAGCGCCAGCTCAAGGGGCGACCTGCGCGCCGCAAAGACAGCATAAGAAGATTGCAACTAAGTGGCAAACAGAAATCAAAAAGTGATACTTACCCGATCGCCGTCGGGATGGCCCGTCTCGGCGCTGCGGCCAGGGCGGCTCGGCGCGCCTTCTTGGCGGTCTTCTTGCCGCGCGCCGGCGGCGCCTCCGCCGCGTGCTTTGGGGCCGGCTTCGGCGCCACCGAATCCTTCCCGTGCGGCCGGCGTGCCGCCGCCGGCTCGCAGGACGGCCCAGACTCGGGCGCTTTCTTCAACCGCCTCGGGGGATCGACACTGTCATCTCCTCCCGTCGGTGGCGCTGCACCGCCAACGACCGTTAGGTCCACCTCATCGTCATCCGACCAGTCTTGCAGGAGGACTGGGTGTGGAGACTTACCTGCATGATGTGCCGCGCCGGATCCAGCGCCGGCCGGCTGTGCTTCAGCCGGCTCCAGATTCTCGGCGATGGACTCGCCCTCATCCGAGCCGGCTTGCTCATCTGCCAAGACCTGCATCCTCGGCCCGTCACGAATTTGTTGGACCGCGAGCAGCAACCTCTCTTGCGTCATGTCAGGATGGAAGAAAAGCTGGGACATGGCAAAAAATGGAGACAAGGGACTCACCGCTGGTGCCGGGCGCTCCTTGTTGTAGGGCGCCTTGCCGAAGCGCCACTCGGCGGCCATCCTGGCCTTGGAGATGGCGTTCACCCGGTCGGCGACCTACGCCGACGTCAGTTTCCGGGCCGACATCTGGCAGGGGTCATGCCGATCTCCCATCTCAGCGAGGAGGTGCACCCGGCGCTGCCGCGGCAGAACCCGGCACATGATGAAGACGACGATGAGGTCCGTCCCGGTGAGCCCGTCGCGCGCCGTCATCTCGGTGATCTGGCTGCACTGGTTCATCTTGGCGAGCTCCAGTTCATCTTGGCGAGCGGCGGCTCGTCGACAAACGGCGGCAGGTTGATGCGGTCCGCGCCGACGTTGCTCACGTAGAAGAACGAGTTCTGCCACTTCTTGGCGGAATCCTCCAAGGGCATCTTGGGGAATGGCCCGTGCGGCCGGCCCGAGATGACGGCGGCCCTGCTGTCGGACATGGTGTTGGCCGTCGACCCATGCTGCTTGAGGAAGAACAGGCGGGCCCACAGATCTATGTCCGGCTCCACGCCCAAGTTGACCTCGCAGAGCGTGGTGAAGCCGGCGAGCTGCAGCAGGGCGTTGACACCCAGATGGTGCGGCTGCAGCCCGAAGATGTTGAGGAAGGAACGGAATAAGTTGCTCGCAGGGAGGCCAAACCCGCGGTTGAAGTGGCTGAGGAAGACCACGCGCTCGCCCTCCTGCGGGTGCGGCTCCATCTCCCCACCCGCCACGCGTGTGGCAACCTCCGCCGGCGACGGCAGCCGCCCGGTGTCGCGGAGGTACTGGAGGTCATCCTCGCTGGTCTCGAACCCCTCCCAAGACCCCTTTGGCCATGCCATCGGTAGAGTTCTTCGAAGGCACCAGACGAGGCAGCAAGGAGAAGGCGCGGGCGATCGTCGGATGGGACGGGCGGCAGCCGGGCGCTGTAGCAAGGGCAAGCTCAAAGCTTGAAGGAGAAGGAGAGGAGCTAGATGAGGGGAGAACGAGGGGAGTGTGCGAGAGCATTTCTGCCATGCCCCTCCCTCTGTTTTATAACCACAACGGGACGTGGGGAAGTGGGATCGGTTGTGCCCATGATTCCACTTCCCCGCATTGTGCGGGCATGTTTTCCCCCACGACTTAACTACATGGAGAAGCGCAACCGCCCGCGGCGGCCACAATAAATCCCCCACGCGCGGGCCCAGGGCGTGGCGTGGCGGGGCCCAGCCCACTATAGCGTCCCATAGCACGCGTGGCCTAGCAGGGCCTCGCCGGACGCTGTTCACCATGTGGCATTGCATCAAGCCGCGGGATGCGCATCCTTCCCCCTCAAGACTCGCCTGACGCTTCGGTTTCCCACCCAGGCCGGGAGGCCGTGATCCGGCTTCCAAAAGCCGGCACACAGTGGGTGTTGCCGGGACCCGGCGGCCGCAAGCTTCATCAACCCAGCCGCCTCCTCAAGGGGGTAAAACTGCAAAGGCCCTCCTGCTTGGAGCCGGCGAGCCTTCACAGCTTCGGGGACTACTGTCGGGGGGATGGTCCCCAGGCAGGCAACGGATCTCGGATCTCTTTCAAAAACATCGGGGCTGGCAAAGCCCCTCAATCCGGCTCGCCCCTGGCCGGCTCCCCAACATGAGTCGGCCGGGTGCCGCGACCCGGCCAGCCGGCTAGCGCATGTCGGCCGTCTACGAGAAGTCAACCCCAACGAGAAGCAAGCAAGGCAACAGTGCTCCCTCCTTTACGCCGGCCCCGGCGGGCGCGGCTGCGGCGCCCCCCCACGCCCCCTCCCGGGGCGGGCGTGTCCTGGAGGTGAGGCCCTGTAGCGGAGCGGCGCTGACCGTCACATGACGCCTGGCAAGGCGTGCCACAGTACCCAGCAGCCGGTCGTACCCGCGCTCGGCGGCCCCAACTATCGGCTCCCAGACGCTGACACCAGGGCCCCGCGCCCATGTATTATTACCATTGTAACCCCGGGGGACCAGCCTATAAGACCTCCCAGTGCCCCTCCATGCAGAGGGTCGATCGATCTTTAGCACACACACCCATATAGAGGAGGCAGCGCATGAACTGGCATGTCTTCCTTCCACCTTAGAACAGCTCTAGGAGCAAACCTGTATCCACTTCATATAAACCACACTCGGCAGGACTAGGGGTGTTATCTCTCCGGAGAGCCCCGAACCTGGGTATGTCTCGTGTCTCACACTCGCCTCTGGAGCCCACCGGTGCCCTTGTGTTTGTCCCTCTCTTTAGCCATCCTATAGCATCTACCGTGAGATCACCACGACAGTGAGGGACCCTTTATTGAAACTTGCATGTCACATGTCTTCCAAATAACAACCACTATGTTGTGTCCCAAACTCTTATGAGTTAATTCTGACACATGATCTCACATCACAATGACACTAACCATGCACAACACTTGTTGTATGTTTGACTTGTATTATATGGTTGTTTATGATTGCTCTTATTTACGTTAGATTGTATGGAGAGCGAAGAGTAACTTGATCAAGACTGTGAGATTGAAGAATCATTAATACCAGGCAAGTGGAACATTTGATCATAACCTATGTTTTCATGCATTGTAGTTGTTTTCAACTAGGAAACCCCTATAGGATTTTACTTTATGGTTGACAAAACCGAGTAGAAGAAATGTAGGTCCATTATACCCTGACCTTGTAACCAACGAGTAGTTGCCTAGCTGCTATTACGTGGATTTGGATCACATTAAAGGTTACTTATGGTTGACTACTTAACTACTACTTAATTAATGAATTGATTTGGGTGGACTAGCTTTGATTGGGTCATCCAAGTGAAGTCATTCATGGGGAATGCCACCTAGGTATCAAAGGGACTGTACGAGTTTAAAGTTGAGTAGCTTCCATGTGTAACCGTGAGACAATATGGGACCTGTCTTAGCCAAGTAAGTTGTGGAAACTCTCCCCGGCGTGACCAGCAGATGTAGTTTTGCATGTAGGGAAATTGGATGGGTCTGCCTTTGGGAGAGGGCTACTACTTCCCAAAAGTCTCGACTTGATCTACCTAGTTACTTCACGAGTGAATTTTAGTAGCAGAGGGGTGTGATATAGAATCACGGGTAAGGTACACGTTTAGTAGCAGAGGGGTCTGATCGGGAATCATGTGTAACGTACACAAATCTCTGTAGAGTGTATAAAACTGATCATGATTAGTCGTGTCCCTGTTTAGGGAAACTTTGAGCAACTCCTCGGAGAATTGTCAGTTGATCTCATCACCTCCTTTAATAAAATTTTGTGGGTTGAACCAAAGGGGAGTATAGACACGATCTCAGAGAACTTGGGTGTACCAGGGTCTCTCGAGATAGGCTTGGGGCAACTGTGTGATACGGAAGCCCACATGCTCAAAGGCTTATATTTCGGACGAATGCTTGATATGATTTGCCCACGGCTACTGTGTGATATGGTATGTCCACCTATTAGATTAGACCACTATTAAAAAGGTACTCAAAAAATATTTTGCACAAAAGGGAAACCAGCTGCACCACCTTGCTTGTATATTTCCATCAAGCCAATCCTGGTGAAGCTTGCAAATACATTCAATGTATTGACACTTGTGGTTGCAACGTATCAACTAAAGAAAATATGCCCTAGAGGCAATAATAAAGTTATTATTTATTTCCTTATATCATGATAAATGTTTATTATTCATGCTAGAATTGTATTAACCGGAAACATGATACATGTGTGAATACATAGACAAACAGAGTGTCACAAGTAAGCCTCTACTAGACTAGCTCGTTAATCAAAGATGGTTATGTTTCCTAACCATAGACATGAGTTGTCATTTGATTAACGGGATCACATCATTAGGAGAATGATGTGATTGACTTGACCCATTCCGTTAGCTTAGCACTTGATCGTTTAGTATGTTGCTATTGCTTTCTTCATGACTTATACATGTTCCTATGACTATGAGATTATGCAACTCCCGTTTACCGGAGGAACACTTTGTGTGCTACCAAACGTCACAACGTAACTGGGTGATTATAAAGGTGCTCTACAGGTGTCTCCGAAGGTACTTGTTGAGTTGGCGTATTTCGAGATTAGGATTTGTCACTCCGATTGTCGGAGAGGTATCTCTGGGCCCACTCGGTAATGCACATCACTATAAGCCTTGCAAGCATTGTAACTAATAAGTTAGTTGTGGGATGATGTATTACGGAACGAGTAAAGAGACTTGCCGGTAACGAGATTGAACTAGGTATTGAGATACCGACGATCGAATCTCGGGCAAGTAACATATCGATGACAAAGGGAACAACGTATGTTGTTATGCGGTTTGACCGATAAAGATCTTCGTAGAATATGTGGGAGCCAATATGAGCATCCAGGTTCCGCTATTGGTTATTGATCGGAGATGTGTCTCGGTCATGTCTACATAGTTCTCGAACCCGTAGGGTTCGCACGCTTAAAGTTCGGTGACGATCGGTATTATGAGTTTTTGTGTTTTGATGTACCGAAGGTAGTTCGGAGTCCCGGATATGATCACGGACACGATGAGGAGTCTCGAAATGGTCGAGACGTAAAGATCGATATATTGGACGACTATGTTCAGACAACAGAAAGGTTCCGAAAGGTTTAGGACATATACCGGAGTACCGGGGGGTTACCGGAACACCCCGGGGAGTTAATTGGGCCTCATGGACCTTAGTGGGAGAAGAGGAGGGGTGGCCAAGGGCAGCCGCGCGCCCCCTCCCCCTCTAGTCCGAATTGGACAAGGAAGGGGGGGCGGCACCCCCCCCCCCCCTTCCTTCTCTTCCTCTCTCCCTTCCTTTCCCCCTCCTACTCCAACTAGGAAAAGAGGGAGTCCTACTCCCGGTGGGAGTAGGACTCCCCCCCTTGTCGCGCCCTCCTCCTGGCCGGCCGCCTCCCCCCTAGCTCCTTTATATATGGGGGTAGGGGGCACCCCAGAGACACAACAATTGATCATTGATCTCTTAGCCGTGTGCGGTGCCCCCCTCCACCATAATCCACCTTGATCATATCGCAGCGGTGCTTAGGCGAAGCCCTGCGTCAGTAGCATCATCATCACCGTCACCACGCCGTCGTGCTGACGAAACTCTCCTGTGAAGCTTTGCTGGATCGGAGCTCGCGGGACATCATCGAGTTGAACGTGTGCTGAACTAGGAGGTGCCGTGCGTTCGGTACTTGGATCGGTCGGATCGTGAAGACGTACGACTACATCAACCGCGTTGAGCTAACGCTTCCGCTTTCGGTCTACGAGGGTACGTGGACACACTCTCCCCTCTCGTTGCTATGCATCACCATGATCCTGTGTGTGCATAGGAAATTTTTGAAATTACTACGTTTCCCAACAGTGGCATCCGAGCCAGGTTTTATGCGTAGATGTTATATGCACGAGTAGAACACAAGTAAGTTGTGGGCGATACAAGTCATACTGCTTACCAGCATGTCACACTTTGGTTCGGCGGTATTGTTGGATGAAGCGGCCCGGACCGACATTACGCGTACGCTTACGCGAGACTGGTTTTACCGCCGTGCTTTGCACACAGGTGACTAGCGGGTGTCAGTTTCTCCAACTTTAGTTGAACCGAGTGTGGCTACGCCCGGTCCTTGTGAAGGTTAAAACAGCACTAACTTGATGAACTATCGTTGTGGTTTTGATGCGTAGGTAAGAACGATTCTTGCTCGGCCCGTAGCAGCCACGTAAAACTTGCAACAACAAAGTAGAGGACGTCTAACTTGTTTTTGCAGGGCATGTTGTGATGTGATATGGTCAAGACATGATGCTATATTTTATTGTATGAGATGATCATGTTTTGTAACTGAGTTATCGGCAACTGGCAGGAGCCATATGGTTGTCGCTTTATTGTATGCAATGCAATTGCCCTGTAATTGCTTTACTTTATCACTAAGCGGTAGCGATAGTCGTAGAAGCAATAGTTGGCGAGACGACAACGATGCTACGATGGAGATCAAGGTGTCGCGCCAGTAACGATGGTGATCATGACGGTGCTTCGGAGATGGAGATCACAAGCACAAAGATGATGATGGCCATATCATATCACTTATATTGATTGCATGTGATGTTTATCCTTTATGCATCTTATTTTGCTTTGTTTGACGGTAGCATTATAAGATGATCTCTCACTAAATTTCAAGGTAAAAGTGTTCTCCCTGAGTATGCACCGTTGCCAAAGTTCGTCGTGCCGAGACACCACATGATGATCGGGTGTGATAAGCTCAACGTTCATCTACAACGGGTGCAAGCCAGTTTTTGCACACGCAGAATACTCGAGTTAAACTTGACGAGCCTAGCATATGCAGATATGGCCTCGGAACACTGAGACCGAAAGGTCGAGCATGAATCATATAGTAGATATGATCAACATAGTGATGTTCACCATTGAAAACTACTCCATTTCACGTGATGATCGGTTATGGTTTAGTTGATTTGGATCACGTGATCACTTAGATGATTAGAGAGATGTCTATCTAAGTGGGAGTTCTTGAGTAATATGATTAATTGAACTTAAATTTATCATGAACTTAGTACCTGATAGTATTTTGCTTGTCTATGTTGTTGTAGATAGATGGCCCGCGCTGTTGTTCCGTTGAATTTTAATGCGTTCCTTGAGAAAGCAAAGTTGAAAGATGATGGTAGCTGAAAGTGCATGTGGCACTTAAGTATATTTTGGTGTGATGACAACATGATTAGAGGAACTAATATCGGTTGCTAAAGTCTATCTCAGGATATTGGTTCCATGAAGATTCCATTGGAGTTTTGTGACCCCCCCCCCCCCAATTCAAAAAGGTCAAGGCGTGGTTTACCGACGACTCGAAGGTTTTTGTTTGGTTCGATTTGAGTCGTAGGAAAAACCGCACTATCAAGAGGGGTCATCGTGGGTTAAATGTTGTGTGGGAATGCCTCCTATTTTCTTACACCTGCCCTCCTCTCCATCATTAGTGCTTTGTCGTGGTGTCCTGTGAGGTTCTTCAGTAAGTTTTCTGGACACCCCGTGTGCACGGGGTCTCTGACCCCCGTGCGCACGGGGTACCACGAAACTTACTGGACACCCCGTGCGCACGGGGTCCTGGACTCCCGTGCGCATGGGGTGGGTGAAAATCACTGGACACCCCGTGCACACGGGGTCCTAGACCCCCGTGCGCATGGGGTGGTTGGAATTCCACTGGACACCCCGTGCGCACGGGGCTAACTTGGCCCGTGCGCACGGGGTCCAACGGGCAGAAATCCCCACCCGGTCAAGAACACTATATAAGCCCCCTTCTTCCACCTTCAACCACAAACCCTAATGTCTTGTTGAGCTCTACCATTGCTACACCTCCATTTGCTCATTACTCTCAATCCCTCCACCCAAACTTCTTGAAACTTTGGGGATTGGGAGAGCAAGACCCGATCTACACTTTGACCAAACCAAATCGTGTTCCCCACAATATTTTTCCACCATTGACTTGTTACTCTTGGAGCTTGGGCTCCTAGGCGGTTAGAGGTTCCTCCGGAAGCTTCCTTGCTTGTGGTGTGCTCCGGAGAAGTTTGTAAAGGTGTGGTGGTCGCCTTCAAGACCAACCCCGAGTGATTCGAGGCTCATCCGTTGGGGGTGACTCGAAGGAGATTACGGTGAGCCTTCGGTGGCGTTCCGCAAGCTTTGGCTCCGGCACCGCTCCAAACGGAGAGTAGCTCTTCCCAAGGAAGAGTGAACTTCGGGTTAAAATCCGTGTCCTCGTCTCACTTGTGGTTAATTCTTTCCCGCACTTTACTTTGCTTTATATGCTTGTTGGCTTGCTACCTAGATTGTTGCCTAGCATATTTAGCTTGGAGCTTGCTTGTCATATAGGTTGCATTCACCTAGTTGCATATCTAGTGAACCCTATTTATCCGCTAAGCCTTAACATTGACAAGAAAGGGTAAAATTTGTAGTCTCCTATTCACCCCCCCTCTAGTCGACCGTATCGATCCTTTCAATTGGTATCAGAGCCTCGTGCTCTAATATAAGGTTTTACAATCTTAGAGGATATGGTCGATCTAGGGAATGAGGGAGGTGGCGCACCGCTTGCGGAGGATGGTCAAAACCTACCCCCTGCCGCGGCCGAAGCACTTGTTGCTCCGGTCGTTGCTCCTGTCGCCCCCATTAACCCGGGTGCCCCCTTAACCGCGGCTGACATTCTTTCAATGTTTGCGGACCTCAAAACCGCGATGTTGAAAGAAGTTCGTTCCTCGGTCAAGGAGGAAATTGATGCTCGCTTAAAGCCCTCGACATCTGCCTCAAACTCATTTGATCCAAATGTGGTTCACGATGCGGATGATTCGAGAGAACCCCTTGCATCCCCGGCTCGCACTCAAGTTCCCAAGTATAATGCCGTGGAACCCTTTTACTCACCCCAACCCTTGCAGCACCCTCGCATTAATCCTGTTGGGCCTCCGCCCCCTTTGAAAGCTAATGTGTTTGCTAAGTGGAAGCTAGATATGGAGTCTCACATTCGCAGTGCATCTACTCAACTATGGTGGATTGTGGTCAACGGTTTCAACCCCAAGGATCCCATGAATCTCACTCCAAGAGAAGCGGTTGATGATCAACTCAATGCTACCGCCCACAACATGTTGCGCACTGCGGTGACCGATGACTATAGTGACTCCATTGCTCTACTCAAGACCGCCAAGGAAATTTGGGATTGCCTTGAGGAGGCCCTCGAAGGTGATGAAGCAATTCGAAGATCTCGGTTGGCTTTGCTCAAGCAAGAAGTCAACCTATTTGTGAGAAATGAGGGTGAGTCCGCGGAAGAGGTGTACCGAAGGCTAAAGTCTCTAGTGCTCAATTTGAGAACCTTTGGGTGCACTTGGGAAAATGATGATTTCATTAAGGACAAGTTCATTGATGCTATGGTTCTCATGGAACATACCATGGTGATGATGGTACATCAACGCCCGGACTATCAAAAGTTGACCGCGGCACAAGTTGTATCCACTTTCTCAACTCATGTTCTTTTGGAGACCAAGTCCAAGAAGACCTTTGCTATTGCTCAGGCCACCAAGAACTCAAATCTTGCATTGAAGGCCAAGAAAGTTGTTGCTCAACCCTCAAGGGATGAAGAAGTTGTTGAAGAGACTTGTGAGGAAGATGTTGACACCTCATGCCCGGCAAATGACTTTGCAGAAGACTTGGCTCTCTTGGTCAAGAAATACTACGGGACCATGGCAAACAAAGGGAAGAATCTTCAGGGAAGATCGTTTGGACGAAGAAAATGCTACAATTGTGATAGCCCAAGGCATTTTGTGCATGATTGTCCTTATGAGAGACGTGAGGACAAGTCCGAGAAGCTTGTGCTCAAGAAGAAGAAGTTCACCAAGTTTACCAAGAGGAAAGATGACAAGGCTCTTGTTCATGAGGAGTACATGTCTAGAGATGAAGATGACGGTGATGATGATCATGTGGGCACGGCCGCTATTGCCATGCATGCCACTACCTCCTCCTCCACCACCGGCCTCTTCGACTCTCCCAACGAGGACAAGCCTTTCACTCATCACTGCCTCATGGCCAAAGAGGTAAAAACAAAGTCCAAATCTCAAAAACCCTCCATCCACACTTCCAATGTCTCATGTGAGATAGTGGAGGATGAGTGTGACGATGGTGTGGATAATGATGAGGAATCCTTGATGGCTTTCATGAAGACTCTTCATGGTGAAGCTCGTGCTCGTTTTGGTGATCTCCTTAAGTCACTTGCCGAACGCGATGACTTTATTGAGAACATTGAAAACCTCCTCATAGAGGAAAAAGAGAGAGTCGAACTCCTCAAGCACGAACTACATGAAGAGAGTGTCATGAGAGCATCACTTGAGGAAGCCTTGTCTTCTCATAAAATTGACATTGTTAACACCGATGATGCTTTGCAACTTGCTCTTGAGAACAAAGATGCCCTTAAAGTAAGGGTTGAAAAGCTTCTAATTGATCACACGAGACTTGTTGAGGAATATGATCTCCTTGTGACTAGTTCCAAGGTTGTCAAAGGTGACCTCATTGCCCTCACCGAGTCTTATGCTCAACTTAAAGCTACAACCATTAAGGCTCTTACTTTCGTCCCTCATATTGATTTAAATGATGAATCTTGTACGGCTAACTTTGCTCATGATTGCACCTCTCTCCAAGAGGAGAATAAGAAGTTGAAAGCCCAAATTGAGAAAGGACTTGTGTCGTGCATTCAAGGGGAGAAAAACCTCAATGACCTCTTGAGCAACCAAAAGGAGTGTGTTGCCAAGGAGGGAATTGGGTTTGACCCCTCTTCGAAGAAGAACAAGAACAAGAAGAAGAGTCACAAGAAGAAGATCGGTCCTTCTCTTCCTCCCCAACAAAAGATAGCATTTGTTCATGAAGGACACAAGGAGAAGGAGAAGGAAAAAGGGAATGTTGGGGATGCCAAGGTCACTAGGGACAAGGCCATTTCCAAAGAGTTTGCCGGCAAAAACAACCCATCTTATGTCCTCATGAGAGGAGATAATGGTTATACCTTTGCTAAGTTTGTTGGCACTAACTATGATGATTATGCTTGGACTATTTGGGTTCCTAAGACCCTTGTTGCTAACTCTCTAGGACCCATTGCAAAATGGGGACCTAAAATCAAAGCTTGATTCTTGTAGGACTATACCTCCGATGGAAAACAATGGGTGATCGATAGTGGTTGCACCAATCATATGACCAGAGAGAGGGAGATGCTTGTGGAGTTCGTTGATTCACTCAAGGCCACTTCGAACATCTCCTTTGGTGACAATAGCAAGGGCAAGGTATTGGGTTTGGGCAAGGTGGTAATCTCTAGTGATGCATCACTTAAGAATGTCATGCTTGTTCAATCCCTTCACTACAATTTACTTTCTACGATTCAATTGGCTCGTGCCGGTTATGATTCTCATTTCGGTGAATTTCATGTGACCGTCTTTAAGAGGAGCAATCTCAATGTGGTCTTTGTTGGGCATGTTGAAGACAACCTTTACGTGGTTGATTTCTCAAATGAGAAAACTCATCTTGCAACATGTCTAATGGCCAAGGCCGACGTGGGGTAGCTATGGCACCGACGGCTAGCCCATGTTGGCATGAGAAATTTACAAGCTCTCTTAAAGGGGGAGCACATTCTTGGACTAGCCAATGTGTCATTTGCCAAAGATCGTCCTTGTAGTGCTTGCATTGCCGGAAAGCTACATGAAAAAGTTCATAAGGTGACAACTATCATTACCACTTTGAGGCCTCTCGAGCTCATTCATTTGGATCTCATTGGGCCTCCATCTTATGATAGTATGGGAGGGAGGAGGTATTGCCTTGTCATTGTCGATGATTATACAAGATATACATGGGTGTTTTTTCTCAAGACAAAAGATGAAAATCAAGACACCTTCATCAACTTTGCCAAAGAAGCTCAACGTCAACATAATTGTGAGATCAAGGCAATTCGAAGTGACAACGGCACCGAGTTCAAAAATTACTCAATGGACGAGTTCTTGAGTGATGAGGGGATCAAGCATCAATATGCCGCACCATATACTCCTGAACAAAATGGTGTTGCAGAAAGGAAGAACCGGACTCTCATTGAGATGGCAAGGACCATGCTTGACGAGTACAAGTCTCCATACAAGCTTTGGGCCGAAGACATCAACACCGCATGCCATGCTGCAAACCGGCTTTATCTTCGCAAGCTCAAGAACAAGACTCCCTATGAACTCCTAATCGGGAGAAAGCCTAGCGTCAAATACTTTAGAGTATTCGGTTGTAAGTGTTTCATTCTAAACAAGAAATTCCGTTTAGCTAAGTTTGCGCCTAAAACTTATGAGGGCATATTTGTTGGATATGCATCAAACTCTCATGCTTACCGTGTTCTCAACAAATCCACCGGATGCATTGAGGAAACGGTAAATGTGGAGTTTGATGAAGATAACGGTTCCCGTGAGGAGCAAATTGTTCTGAGTGTTGTAGGTGATGAGGCTCCTTCACAAGCTATAAGGACTATGGGGATAGGCCACATTCGTCCACAAGAAACACCCCAAGTTCAAGTATAAGAAGAAGGAGTAAGAGCCCCTCTTGTGGATTCTCCACAAGGGAAGTCATCACCACCACCACAAGGTCAAGATGCTATGGGAGATCATGAACTTATCCAAGAACAAGATCAAGTCCCTCTTGTTCCCGAGCAAGATCAAGGGCAAGCTCATCCAAATGGTGAAGAGCCAATCCTTGAGGCCCATGGTCAAGCTCTAGATCAAGATCATGATCAATCCCAACCTCAAGTGTCTTCCACATCATCACATCCAAGTGAACAAGAACTTGAGGTTGTGAAGAGAAGGGTGTCTCCAAGGCTAAAGCATTCTCAAGGCCAAGCGTCTTCCATGAGATCAAAACCAAGCGAAGACGAGCTTGCATTCAAAAAGCAAAAAGCGGACGCCAAGCTAAAGCATCTTCAACATCTCACCGACAACATTTATGGGAGCATCAACAAGGGGGTAACTACTCGTAGACGTTTGGTAAACTTTTGTGAGCATCACTCATTTGTCTCTTGTGTTGAGCCCCTCAAGGTTGAAGATGCCCTTGACGACCCGGATTGGGTAGATGCCATGCATGAAGAACTCAACAACTTCACCCGCAACAAAGTATGGACTCTTGTGGAGAGACCCAAAGAATATCATAATGTCATTGGAACAAAGTGGATCTTTAAGAACAAACAAGATGAGCGTGGACAAGTCACTAGAAACAAGGCAAGGTTAGTGGCACAAGGGTTCACCCAAGTTGAAGGTTTGGACTTCGGTGAAACCTTTGCCCCCGTTGCCCGTCTTGAGTCCATTCGTATCTTGCTTGCATATGCTTCGCATCATGATTTTAAATTGTATCAAATGGATGTGAAGAGTGCATTTCTTAATGGTCCTCTTAATGAGTTGGTGTATGTCAAACAACCTCCCGGTTTCGAAGATCCCGATCACCCCTCTCATGTTTATGAACTCCATAAGGCGCTCTACGGACTTAAACAAGCACCTCGTGCTTGGTATGATCACCTTACGGCGTTCCTAAGCGAGAAGGGGTTCCAGATCGGGTTAATAGATTCCACTCTCTTCAAAAGAGGGTAAAAGGAGAATTGTTTGTGTGCCAAATATATGTTGATGATATTATTTTTTGTTCCACTAACCATGCTATTAACATTGAGTTTGAGAATCTTATGACCAAGGAATTTGCTATGAGCATGATGGGAGAGTTGAAGTTCTTCCTCGGATTTCAAGTGAAGCAATTGAGAGGAGGAACCTTCATCAACCAAGCACTTTATATTCAAGACATGCTTAAGAAGTTTGATATGCTAGATGTCAAGCCCATGAAGACGCCCATGCCCACCAAAGGCCAACTTGATCTTGATCCCAATGGTAAAGATGTGGATCTAAAGGTATATCGCTCCATGATCGGTTCTTTGCTTTACCTTTGTGCATCTAGGCCGGATATTACGTTGAGTGTATGTATGTGTGCAAGATTTCAATCCGCTCCCAAGGAGAGCCATTTTTCGGCAGTGAAAAGAATCCTTCGATATTTGGTTCATACCCCAAACTTGGGCCTTTGGTATCCCAAAGGATCATCTTTCAAGTTAATGGGATATTCGGACTCGGATTGGGCCGGAGACAAGGTAGACCGCAAGTCCACGTCCGGCTCTTGTCAATTTCTTGGAAGGTCCTTGGTAAGTTGGTCTTCAAAGAAACAAAATTGTGTATCCCTTTCAACCGCCGAAGCCGAGTACATTGCCGCCAGAAGTTGTTGTGCTCAATTATTATGGATGAGGCAAACTTTGATGGATTATGGTGTCAAATGTGACAAAGTGCCTCTTTTATGTGACAATGAAAGTGCAATCAAGATTGCCGACAATCCCGTGCAACATAGCAAGACCAAGCATATTGAGATCCGTCATCATTTTATTCGGGATCATGTGGCAAGAGGAGATATTAAGATATTTCCTGTCAACACCAAGAAGCAACTTGCCGATATTTTCACCAAACCACTTGATGAAGCAAGATTCCTCGAGTTAAGGCATGAGCTAAATATCGTGGATTTAAGTAACTTGGATTGAGGTTCTTGCAAACTCACACATACTCATCTAGTATCGTGTTTAGATGTAGGCACATGTCTAGGGGGGAGCTAACTCAACTCATGAGTTACCTCATCCTAGAAGTGCATAAATTGAACAAAATCTTTCACATTCGTCATTTTTAGATGACACTTGTGCTTCAAAGATGAGTATTGGTCTTGGGCCCAAGGTTCATATCTTCGCGGTGCCATACCAAATAAACTCAAACATGGTGGCTACGGCCACCGCCCTCTCATCGAGGTAGGTTCGTTTTTTTTTTTTTCTTTTCTTCTCTCTTTTGAGTTTTTGTTGTCCTCGTGTGCTTTCTCGTCGTTTCGTGGTTTGGAGTTTTTCATCTAGTGCAAGTGCTACTCATATACCTTTCTAGTAGAGTAGGGTTTCTCTTGCGATGAGCTCAGAAGTGAGATGGGAGCACATATTGAGTTGTGGTAAGGGTATACACCCAGCCGGAACTAAATATAAAGCTGGCTGTCAAAACCACCTGAGACCCCCGTGTGCACGGGCCTGTACCGTGTGCACGGGGCCCCCGTGCGCACGAGCTTTTTAGCCCCGTGCGCACGGGGTGTGCGGTTCCTGGCCTTCAAGAGGTGGGACGTGGGGGGGTTAGGGTTCATTCCCACCCAGTTGCCTCCCCACGCCCCAGAAAACCTCCAGGTCGCCGCCGTCGCCTCGAGCCTCTCCGGCGCCTCCATGTGCCGTGGAGCCGTCCCTCTCCGTGGATCTCTTCTAGGATGGGGTCCTCCTCCGGTATGCCCCGTCCATTCTCCTACTTTGGTTCCTCCTAGAATGCTCTCTTCTTTCTAGGGGATCCAAATTGATCTAGATCGGTCCTCATTTCCTCGTGATATAGAGTAAAACGTGGGTAGACATCAGCATAAGTTAACTAGCCACACTCACTCCCAGATTTCGATCTGGAAGTGGCTGCCGCTGGAAGACCCCCGTGTGCACGGGCCTGTACCGTGCGCACGGGGCCCCGTGTCCACGGGGGTTTGACCCCGTGCGCACGGGGTGTACAGAGTGTTCTGCCCATTTTTTGTTTTATGTCACTCCGTGCCATATCTTCGAGCACTTGCACTCACTCGTTTTGCGTGTGTTGTTTGGGTTGGTTGTGTTTCTCAGACTCTGCTGACAAGGTGGCGGCCGCTCGTAGCAAGCGCAGTAAGGCAGGTGAAGGTCAGTTGGTCGTTACCGCTCGTCAGCCATCTGATGGGCTTGGCCAGAGTTCTATGTCTGCTAATCGTGCTCGTCGTGCTGCGTCAAAGAAGCCGGTGATCGAAGCCTCTGATGATTCCGAGGAAGAGTATGATTCTCAAGAGGATGCACACTATGAGGAAGAGCCAGCAGATGCATCTGCTGATGATGATGATGAGGAGGAAGGAGATGAGAGCCCAGAGGAACATGTTCTTCCTGGTGGTCGTAATGTCAAGAATCTTCCTCTTTCTCAGTGGACCAAGCCAAAACTCTGGGCTCGCAGGCAGGACTACCCCTATGTGCCAAATACCAGTTCAGGAATTGACCCAAGATTCAAGAATGATTTTCAGCACCGTGTGTTCTCTGAGCTGATCATGGCCAAGAAGAACAAGTTTGCCCCCCACAAGCAAATCAATGTGGAGGGTCTTTGGGACAACGCTCATATCTTTCCCGGTGTGTATGATGCCCTCGGGAGGCTTGGATTGATCCCATTCGTCAGCTTCCACCATCCGTTCAATGAAGATCTTGTGATGCAATTCTTTGCCACCGTATACTTCAACAGTGATGAGACTCGTACTATGACTTGGATGTCTGGCACTTATGAGTGTGAGGCCTCCATGGCCAAGTTCTCTGACTTCATTCCATATCAGTTCTTTGCTGAGGAGCATCCTGAGTATGGCCGTGCTCATGAGACTGGAAGAGCTAAGGATGAGATTGCTTTTGCATACAAGCCAGAGAAGGCCTTCACCACCGGTTCTATCAAGCACTTGAAGCCTACCTATGATACTATGCGTCACATTCTTAGGTACACACTTAATCCTAAGACCGGGGACTCTCACAATCTGAGGAGCTCCATGTTGGACATCTTTGTCTACCTTCGTGACAGGAAGAAAGTGGATGTTCTGGACTTCATGTTCTTTGAAATCAGGCAGTGTGTTCAGGAGAACAAGTCATGCATCTATGCTCCGTTCATCCAGGCCTTGATTGAGTCTGTCTGCCCCGCCAGGTACCTAGCCAAGTACCGCACTTCCTTTCCGAAGCGTGATGCCAACTGGCTTCCGGCTGCTCCTCCACCATATGCGTCCTCCAAGAAGGGGCGCAATCCGAGGCCTGAGGATCGTGCTACCTACACTGAGGGCTGTTCCTCCATTGCATGGATTCCGCGTGGCAAAGGGTTGCAGGCTCCTACTGATGCCAGTTTCACCAGGGAGGAGAAGAGATCTCTTCTGAAGACAGTGGGCAACATGTTCAAGATGTGTCAGTCTATCCAGCGCCGTCAGCTCAAGGAAATCAACAGAGACAAGCTTGAGAGGCGGCAGAAGAAGGCCGAGCATGCTGTAGCAGGGGAGCAGGTTGCCCCAGGGTCTGAGGACATTGACAGTGTGGCCACTGCTCGTTCCTTTCCCTTGGCAGGTTGGCGCTTTGATGAAGATGATGATGCTTCGAGCGCCCCTCCTCTTGTCTAGAGTCTCGTTAGCATCGCCTTTTCCCTTTTTGTTGTCTTGATGACAAAGGGGGAGAAGTGTTCTATTAGGAAGCGTTTGCAGTTGGTTTCAGTTGGGTTGAGATCTCAATGCCTCGTTTTATTTGGTGGTGTTTAATTGGCTTGAGATACTTTTTTTCTTTCTTTCGTGGTGTGGTTGTGAGCTACCTCCTATTAGTATGTGAGGCTAATCATCTTATGGTTCATATCTTTCGCTATATTATCTTGTTTTTATTATGTTGTCTCTCGTTTCTTGCTCGCCACACCTTTGCATGAGATCTTGGCACCGTTATAGGTTTTATGTTGTTGATCCCATGCCTTGACAATATTGATCTAGGGGGAGCCTCATATGTGTGTGCTTGATGCATTCTCAAGCATGTCGTTCTATCCTGGCACACATATAGGGGGAGCTCTCGTGATCAACTATTGTCTCTAGGCTATTCTTGTTGTTATATCCTTTTTGCCTTGTCCTAATCATGTTGTCATCAATGCACCAAAAAGGGGGAGATTGAAAGTGCATGTGGCACTTAAGTATATTTTGGTGTGATGACAACATGATTAGAGGAACTAATATCGGTTGCTAAAGTCTATCTCAGGATATTGGTTCCATGAAGATTCCATTGGAGTTGTGTGACCCCCCCAATTCAAAAAGGTCAAGGCGTGGTTTACCGACGACTCGAAGGTTTTCGTTTGGTTCGATTTGAGTCATAGGAAAAACCGCACTATCAAGAGGGGTCATCGTGGGTTAAATGTTGTGTGGGAATGCCTCCTATTTTCTTACACCTGCCCTCCTCTCCATCATTAGTGCTTTGTCGTGGTGTCCTGTGAGGTTCTTCAGTAAGTTTTCTGGACACCCCGTGTGCACAGGGTCTCTGACCCCCGTGCGCACGGGGTACCACGAAACTTACTGGACACCCCGTGCGCACGGGGTCCTGGACTCCCGTGCGCACGGGGTGGGTTAAAATCATTGGACACCCCGTGCACACGGGGTCCTAGACCCCCGTGCAAACGGGGTGGTTGGAATTCCACTGGACACCCCGTGCGCACGGGGCTAACTTGGCCCGTGCGCACGGGGTCCAACGGGCAGAAATCCCCACCCGGTCAAGAACACTATATAAGCCCCCTTCTTCCACCTTCAACCACAAACCCTAATGTCTTGTTGAGCTCTACCATTGCTACACCTCCATTTGCTCATTACTCTCAATCCCTCCACCCAAACTTGTTGAAACTTTGGGGATTGGGAGAGCAAGACCCGATCTACACTTTGACCAAACCAAATCATGTTCCCCACAATATTTGTCCACCATTGACTTGTTACTCTTGGAGCTTGGGCTCCTAGGCGGTTAGAGGTTCCTTCGGAAGCTTCCTTGCTTGTGGTGTGCTCCGGAGAAGTTTGTAAAGGTGTGGTGGTCGCCTTCAAGACCAACCCCGAGTGATTTGAGGCTCATCCGTTGGGGGTGACTCGAAGGAGATTACGGTGAGCCTTCGGTGGCGTTCCGCAAGCTTTGGCTCCGGCACCGCTCCAAACGGAGAGTAGCTCTTCCCAAGGAAGAGTGAACTTCGGGTTAAAATCTGCGTCCTCGTCTCACTTGTGGTTAATCCTTTCCCGCACTTTACTTTGCTTTATATGCTTGTTGGCTTGCTACCTAGATTGTTGCCTAGCATATTTAGCTTGGGGCTTGCTTGTCATATAGGTTGCATTCACCTAGTTGCATATCTAGTGAACCCTATTTATCCGCTAAGCCTTAACATTGACAAGAAAGGGTAAAATTTGTAGTCTCCTATTCACCCCCCCCCCTCTAGTCGACCGTATCGATCCTTTCAGTAGCAATTACACAGACTGGGTCCGTAACTTGAGGATTATCCTCATTGCTGCACAGAAGAATTACGTCCTGGAAGCACCGCTAGGTGCCAAACCTGCTGTAGGAGCTGAACCAGATGTTATGAACGTCTGGCAAAGCAAAGCTGATGACTACTCGATAGTTCTGTGTGCCATGCTTTACGGCTTAGAACCGGGACTTCAACGACGTTTTGAACGTCATGGAGCATATGAGATGTTCTAGGAGTTGAAGTTAATATTTCAAGCAAATGCCCGGATTGAGAGATATGAAGTCTCCAATAAGTTCTATAGCTGCAAGATGGAGGAGAATAGTTCTGTCAGTGAGCATATACTCAGAATGTCTGGGTATAACAATCACTTGATTCAACTGGGAGTTAATCTTCCGAATGATAGTGTTATTGACAGAATTCTTCAGTCACTGCCACCAAGCTACAAGAGCTTCGTGATGAACTATAACATGCAAGGGATGGATAAGACGATTCCCGAGCTCTTCGCAATGCTAAAGGCTGCGGAGGTAGAAATCAAGAAGGAGCATCAAGTGTTGATGGTCAACAAGACCACCAGTTTCAAGAAAAAGGGCAAAGGGAAGAAGAAGGGGAACTTCAAGAAGAACGGCAAACAAGTTGATGTTCAGGAGAAGAAACCCAAGTCTGGACCTAAGCCTGAGACTGAGTGCTTCTACTGCAAGCAGACTGGTCACTGGAAGCGGAACTGCCCCAAGTATTTGGCGGATAAGAAGGATGGCAAGGTGAACAAAGGTATATGTGATATACATGTTATTGATGTGTACCTTACCAGAGCTCGTAGTAGCACCTGGGTATTTGATACTGGTTCTGTTGCTAATATTTGCAACTCAAAACAGGGACTACGGATTAAGCGAAGACTGGCTAAGGACGAGGTGACGATGCGCGTGGGAAATGGTTCCAAAGTCGATGTGATCGTCGTCGGCACGCTACCTCTACATCTACCTTCGGGATTAGTTTTAGACCTGAATAATTGTTATTTGCTGCCAGCGTTGAGCATGAACATTATATCTGGATCTTGTTTGATGCGAGACGGTTATTCATTTAAATCTGAGAATAATGGTTGTTCTATTTATATGAGTAATATCTTTTATGGTCATGCACCCTTGAAGAGTGGTCTATTTGTATTAAATCTCGATAGTAGTGATACACATATTCATAATGTTGAAGCCAAAAGATGCAGAGTTGATAATGATAGTGCAACTTATTTGTGGCACTGCCGTTTAGGTCATATTGATGTAAAGCGCACGAAGAAACTCCATTCCGATGGACTTTTGGAATCACTTGATTATGAATCACTTGGTACTTGCGAACCATGCCTCATGGGCAAGATGACTAAAACGCCGTTCTCCGGAACTATGGAGCGAGCAACAGATTTGTTGGAAATCATACATACTGATGTATGTGGTCCAATGAATGTTGAGGCTCGCGGCGGGTATCGTTATTTTCTCACCTTCACAGATGATTTGAGCAGATATGGGTATATCTACTTAATGAAACATAAGTATGAAACATTTGAAAAGTTCAAAGAATTTCAGAGTGAAGTGGAAAATCATCGTAACAAGAAAATAAAGTTTCTACGATCTGATCGTGGAGGAGAATATTTGAGTTACGAGTTTGGTGTACATTTGAAACAAAGCGGAATATTTTCGCCACTCACGCCACCCGGAACACCACAGCGTAATGGTGTGTCCGAACATCGTAATCGTACTTTACTAGATATGGTGCGATCTATGATGTCTCTTACTGATTTACCGCTATCGTTTTGGGATTATGCTTTAGAGACGGCTGCATTCACGTTAAATAGGGCACCATCTAAATCCATTGAGACGACTCCTTATGAACTGTGGTTTGGCAAGAAACCAAAGTTGTCGTTTCTTAAAGTTTGGGGCTGCGATGCTTATGTGAAAAAGCTTCAACCTGATAAGCTCGAACCCAAGTCGGAGAAATGTGTCTTCATAGGATACCCAAAAGAGACAGTTGGGTACACCTTCTATCACAGATCCGAAGGCAAGACTTTCGTTGCTAAGAATGGATCCTTTCTAGAGAAGGAGTTTCTCTCGAAAGAAGTGAGTGGGAGGAAAGTAGAACTTGATGAGGTAACTGTACCTGCTCCCTTATTGGAAAGTAGTTCATCACAGAAACCGGTTCCTGTGACTTCTACACCAATTAGTGAGGAAGCTAATGATGATGATCATGAAACTTCAGATCAAGTTACTACCGAACCTCGTAGGTCAACCAGAGTAAGATCCGCACCAGAGTGGTACGGTAATCCTGTTCTGGAGGTCATGTTACTAGACCATGACGAACCTACGAACTATGATGAAGCGATGATGAGCCCAGATTCCGCAAAATGGCTTGAGGCCATGAAATCTGAGATGGGATCCATGTATGAGAACAAAGTGTGGACTTTGGTTGACTTGCCCGATGATCGGCAAGCCATCGAGAATAAATGGATCTTCAAGAAGAAGACAGACGCTGATGGTAATGTTACTGTCTACAAAGCTCGACTTGTTGCGAAAGGTTTTCGACAAGTTCAATGTGATGCCCCCGACTCAATCGTACACTAATCATACACGCAAACGTGTACGATCAAGATCAGGGACTCACGGGAAGATATCACAACACAACTCTAAAAGTAAAATAAGTCATACAAGCATCATAATACAAGCCAGGGGCCTCGAGGGCTCGAATACAAGTGCTCGATCATAGACGAGTCAGCGGAAGCAACAATATCTGAGTACAGACATAAGTTAAACAAGTTGCCATAAGATGGCTAGCACAAACTGGGATACATATCGAAAGAGGCGCAGACCTCCTTCCTGGGATCCTCCTAAACTACTCCTGGTCGTCGTCGGCAGCCTGCACGTAGTAGTAGGCACCTCCAGAGTAGGGGTCGTCGTCGACGGTGGCGTCTGGCTCCTGAACTCCAGCATCTGGTTGTGACAACCAGAAAGAAAAGAAAGGGGGAAAAAGGGGAAGCAATGCAACCGTGAGTACTCATCCAAAGTACTCGCAAGCAAGGAGCTACACTACATATGCATGGGTATATGTGTAAAGGGCCATATCAGTGGACTGAACTGCAGAAAGCTAGAATAAGAGGGGGGATATCTAATCCTGTCGAAGACTACGCTTCTGGCAGCCTGCATCTTGCAGCATGTAGAAGAGAGTAGATGGTAAGTTCACCAAGTAGCATCGCATTGCATAAACCTACCCGACGATCCTCTCCTCGTCGCCCTGTGAGAGAGCGATCACCGGGTTGTATCTGGCGCTTGAAAGGGTGTGTTTTATTAAGTATCCGGTTCTAGTTGTCATAAGGTCGAGGTACAACTCCGGGTCGTCCTTTTACCGAGGGACACGGCTATTCGAATAGATAAACTTCCCTGCAGGGGTGCACCACATTACCCAACACGCTCGATCCCTCTGGACGGGCACACTTTCCTGGGTCATACCCGGCCTCGGAAGATCAACACGTCGCAGCCCTACCTAGGCCTAACAGAGAGGTCAACACGCCGGTCTAAATCCTATGCGTGCAGGGGTCTGGGCCCATCGCCCATTGCACACCTGCACGTTGCGTGGGCGGCCGGAGAGCAGACCTAGCAACCTCCATTACAAAGGAAGTTGCGTTACGCGGTCCAACCCGGCGCGCGCCGCTCAGTCGCTGACGTCTAGGAGGCTTCGGCTGATACCACGACGTCGAGTACCCATAACTGTTCCCGCGTGGTGGTTAGCGCGTATAGGCTCGTAGCCAGACTCAGATCAAATACCCAATCTCGTTAAGCATGTTATTTTGAAGTAACCGCGGACGCCGACCAGGGCTAGGCCCACCTGTCTCCTAGGTGGTCACAACCTGCCCTGTCGCTCCGCCACAAAGTAACACTCGGGGGCCGTCGGGAACCTAGGCCCACCTCTGCCTGGATGGAACCACCTGCCCCTTCAGCCCCCATCTCCGAACAGTAATATAAGTATGTAATAGTATATAGTATATGTACCCGTGATCACCTCCCGAAGTGATCACGGCCCAGTAGTATAGCCTGGCAGACGGACAAGAGTGTAGGGCCACTGATGTAATTCTAGCAACCTATACTAAGCATTTAGGATTGCAGGTAAGGTATCAACAGTAGTAGCAAAGACAGGCTATGCAGTAGAATAGGATTAACCGAAAGCAGTAACATGCTACACTACTCTAATGCAAGCAGTAGAGAGAAGGAATAGGCGATATCGGGTTGATCAAGGGGGGGCTTGCCTGGAAGCTGTGTCGAGAGAGAAGGGTCGTCGACGTAGTAGTCGTTCACGGCAGCGTCGTCAGCGGTCTCAGTGTCTATCGAGAGAGAAGGAGGGGGGAGAAAACAGTAAATACAAAGCAAACAATGCTACACAAAGTATGACATGACAATATGCAGTGCCGGGGTGTTCTAATGCCTAACTAAATGATTTAGTTAATTTAGGAATTTATTCGGATTTATTTAATTAAAGTTGGGCACTATTCATTTACTGAAACCGGTCTAAAAGTTCAATGTTCTTATAGCTGCGGGCGTCTGACGGGAATACGGAGGGCGTAACCGGGTTCGTATCGGAATTCTGAGCAAGTTTCATGTATAAAGTATTTTCATCGGAGTTACGGTTTATTTAATATGATTTTCTAAAGTTTTTATTAGTTTCTGGAATTTATTTAATTATTTAAATCAACATTATCCGAAACAGTGCTGCGATGACGTCAGCATGACATCATGCTGACGTCAGCAGGCGTCCTGACAGGGTGGGTCCCACCTGTCATAGACTTTTAAATTAATTAGGGTTAACTAATTATATTACTGTTTAATTAACACTAATTAGTTAATTAAATTAACCTAATCAGGATTAATTAACTAATTAATTAATTATTTTAATCATTTTTTATTTATTTTTTTATTTTCTTTTTATTAAAACGTTCTGGGGGTGGGCCCCCACTGTCATTGGCCCTGGGGGCCCTTAGCGGGCGCAGGCGAATGGACCCGGGCGATGGGCGCCAGCCCACCCGACAGGGCGCTCGCCCAGGCCAGCCGCGGGACGGGGCGCAGCAGGGCACCGGCGGCCACCGCAGCGAGCTGCAGCAGGGGAGGGGGTCCACGGGCGCGGGTCGGCAGCAGGGGACGCCGGCCGGCGAGCAGAGGCAGGCGGTGGGGAAGAGGCCACGGCAGTCAGCGCGGGCGCGCGGTGGCCGAAGCGGCGGACGGGCGCGCGCGCGCGTGCGGCTCGGGAGGGACGAGCGCGGCGAGCGGCTGGAGCGGGCGAGGTGCGGGGCCGAGCGCAGGCGGCAGCGGCGAGGCGGGGCCAGCGGTGCGGGGCGACGGCGGCGACAGAGAGAGAGGGAGGGCGTGGCCCTCACCGCGGATGCAGGGTCGGGGCAATGGGCTCGAGGAGGCGGCCGGGGATGACGGCGACGGGGTCCGGCGAGGCGTCGGCGACGAGGCAGAGACGGGGCACGGTCGGGCGCGTCGGGGCACGGTCGGGCGCGTCGGGGCGCGGTCGGCGCAGTCGGGGTGAGCGCACGGGCGCGGTCGTCGGCGAGGGGGACGAGCGGCGTCGGCGCTGGCGAGGGGGAGGAGGGCGAGGAGGCAACGGCGACGGCGATCCGGGGCGGTGTCGTCGGGGTCGGGGGCGCGGTCGCCTCGATCCCGATCTGGATCGAGGGAGTGAGGGGAGAGTGGGGGTGGAGCGAGTGGGGCGACGGGGAGAACGGCTAGGGTTTGGGGGGGATAAGGGAGTTGAGGGGTGGGCCGGCCTAGTCGGCCTGGTGGCCAGCTGGGCCGACAGGCCCAGGGGGGGTTTCCTTTATCTTTTCTTTTGTTTTTCTGTTTTGTTCTTTTCCTTTTTATTTATTCTTATTTCCCTGTTTAGTAAAAAGTTAGGCCTCAAAATGATTTTTATAGAACATGGCAATTGTTCCATTAAATACTAGGCATTACCTAACACTACCAAAAATTAGTTTGGAGACAATTGGAGCTCCCACAAGTTTTAAAATAATTAATATGCATTAATCCTAGCTGTTTTAATCATGTTAGTGCCACCTAAACATTTTATTATTTGTTGGTTTCAATTTTAGACTAGCCTCTGCAATATTTGTTATTTACTGAGCATTTTTGTTTTTATGTTGGACAACTTTTATATTTCACTTTCATTTAAATTTGAATTTGAGTTAGGAGTTGAAATGCAATATGATGCTAATGATGATTATGCACTATTAAGCTTGCTGACATAGCATTAACCTAGGGTGATCACTGTAGTTAATGACAGGGGGTGTTACATTCAAGGAGTTGACTACGATGAGACCTTCTCACCCGTAGCGATGCTTAAGTCCGTCCGAATCATGTTAGCTATTGCCGCATTTTATGATTATGAAATTTGGCAAATGGATGTAAAGACTGCGTTCCTGAATGGATTTCTGGAAGAAGAGTTGTATATGATGCAACATGAAGGTTTTATCGATCCAAAGGGTGCTAACAAAGTGTGCAAGCTCCAGCGATCCATTTATGGACTGGTGCAAGCCTCTCGGAGTTGGAATAAACGTTTTGATAGTGTGATCAAAGCATATGGTTTTATACAGACTTTTAGAGAAGCCTGTATTTACAAGAAAGTGAGTGGGAGCTCTGTAGCATTTCTAATCTTATATGTGGATGACATATTGTTGATTGGAAATGATATAGAATTTCTGGATAGCATAAAAGGATACTTGAATAAGAGTTTTTCAATGAAGGACCTCAGTGAAGCTGCTTACATATTGGGCATCAAGATCTATAGAGATAGATCAAGACGCTTAATTGGACTTTCACAAAGCACATACCTTGACAAAGTTTTGAAGAAGTTCAAAATGGATCAGGCAAAGAAAGGGTTCTTGCCTGTGTTACAAGGTATGAAGTTGAGTAAGACTCAATGCCCGACCACTGCAGAAGATAGAGAGAAAATGAAAGATGTTCCCTATGCTTCAGCCATAGGCTCTATCATGTATGCAATGCTGTGTACCAGACCTGATGTGTGCCTTGCTATTAGTTTAGTAGGGAGGTACCAAAGTAATCCAGGAGTGGATCACTGGACAGCGGTCAAGAACATCCTGAAATACCTGAAAAGGACCAAGGATATGTTTCTCATTTATGGAGGTGACAAAGAGCTCATCGTAAATGGTTATGTTGATGCAAGCTTTGACACTGATCCGGACGATTCTAAATCGCAAACCGGATACGTTTTTATATTGAACGGTGGAGCTGTCAGTTGGAGTAGTTCTAAACAGAGCGTCGTGGCGGGATCTACATGTGAAGCGGAGTACATTGCTGCTTCGGAAGCAGCAAATGAAGGAGTCTGGATGAAGGAGTTCATATCCGATCTAGGTGTCATACCTAGTGCATCGGGTCCAATGAAAATCTTTTGTGACAATACTGGTGCAATTGCCTTGGCAAAGGAATCCAGATTTCACAAGAGAACCAAGCACATCAAGAGACGCTTCAACTCCATCCGGGATCAAGTCCAGGTGGGAGACATAGAGATTTGCAAGATACATACAGATCTAAATGTTGCAGACCCGTTGACTAAGCCTCTTCCACGAGCAAAACATGATCAGCACCAAGGCTCCATGGGTGTTAGAATCATTACTGTGTAATCTAGATTATTGACTCTAGTGCAAGTGGGAGACTGAAGGAAATATGCCCTAGAGGCAATAATAAAGTTATTATTTATTTCCTTATATCATGATAAATGTTTATTATTCATGCTAGAATTGTATTAACCGGAAACATGATACATGTGTGAATACATAGACAAACAGAGTGTCACTAGTAAGCCTCTACTAGACTAGCTCGTTAATCAAAGATGGTTATGTTTCCTAACCATAGACATGAGTTGTCATTTGATTAACGGGATCACATCATTAGGAGAATGATGTGATTGACTTGACCCATTCCGTTAGCTTAGCACTTGATCGTTTAGTATGTTGCTATTGCTTTCTTCATGACTTATACATGTTCCTATGACTATGAGATTATGCAACTCCCGTTTACCGGAGGAACACTTTGTGTGCTATCAAACGTCACAACGTAACTGGGTGATTATAAAGGTGCTCTACAGGTGTCTCCGAAGGTACTTGTTGAGTTGGCGTATTTCGAGATTAGGATTTGTCACTCCGATTGTCGGAGAGGTATCTCTGGGCCCACTCGGTAATGCACATCACTATAAGCCTTGCAAGCATTGTAACTAATAAGTTAGTTGCGGGATGATGTATTATGGAATGAGTAAAGAGACTTGCCGGTAACGAGATTGAACTAGGTATTGAGATACCGACGATCGAATCTCAGGCAAGTAACATACCGATGACAAAGGGAACAACGTATGTTGTTATGCGGTTTGACCGATAAAGATCTTCGTAGAATATGTGGGAGCCAATATGAGCATCCAGGTTCCGCTATTGGTTATTGACCGGAGACGTGTCTCGGTCATGTCTACATAGTTCTCGAACCCGTAGGGTCCGCACGCTTAAAGTTCGGTGACGATCGGTATTATGAGTTTTTGTGTTTTGATGTACCGAAGTTAGTTCGGAGTCCCGGATATGATCACGGACATGACGAGGAGTCTCGAAATGGTCGAGACGTAAGATCGATATATTGGACGATTATGTTCGGACAACGGAAAGGTTTCAGACATATACCGGAGTACCGGGGGGTTACCGGAACCCCCCGGGGAGTTAATTGGGCCTCATGGGCCTTAGTGGGAGAAGAGGAGGGGCGGCCAAGGGCAGCCGCGCGCCCCCTCCCCCTCTAGTCCGAATTGGACAAGGAAGGGGGGGGCGGCGCCCCCCTTTCCTTCTCTTCCTCTCTCCCTTCCTTTCACCCTCCTACTCCAACTAGGAAAAGAGGGAGTCCCCCCTTGGCGCGCCCTCCTCCTGGCCGGCCGCCTCCCCCCTAGCTCCTTTATATACGGGGGCAGGGGGGCACCCCAGAGACACAACAATTGATCATTGATCTCTTAGCCGTGTGCGGTGCCCCCCTCCACCATAATCCACCTCGATCATATCGCAACGGTGCTTAGGTGAAGCCCTGCGTCGGTAGCATCATCATCACCGTCACCACGCCGTCGTGCTGACGAAACTCTCCTGTGAAGCTTTGCTGGATCGGAGCTCGCGGGACGTCATCGAGTTGAACGTGTGCTGAACTCGGAGGTGCCGTGCGTTCGGTACTTGGATCGGTCGGATCATGAAGACGTACGACTACATCAACCGCGTTGTGCTAACGCTTCCGCTTTCGGTCTACGAGGGTACGTGGACACACTCTCCCCTCTCGTTGCTATGCATCACCATGATCCTGTGTGTGCGTAGGAAATTTTTGAAATTACTACGTTTCCCAACATCAACTTGCAGGTTTACCGTATCGGAGGAAAGGCATAAAGTAGAGTTACAACGCTATACTCAACTCTTGTGTGTGAGTGGATGGACGCCACAAGACTAGAATGTTATTCCCGCTGCATGATTGTATTATAAGCTAGCTCTTGAGCTAAGCAGGTGTGTATTATAATGCACTGGATCTGCGATGTAATACTATGACATGAGATGTATTCTTGGTATTTCATCGTCGACTGTGTGTGTCAGCTATTGATCCAGGGACTGACACATTAAGCGCATGGATTCGGGGCCCCTATCAGGGACCGGGTCGTGACCGTTTTGTGCTTGACAAATTAAACGCTAGTTTTATTCTGCATTTGTTCAAGCCTAAATCGTAATTGTTTTAAAGTGCCTATTTGCCCCCCTCTAGGCGACATCCAGGTCCTTTCACTAGGGTGCACCACACTGTAGGAGCTCGCCATGTTGATAGGGCTTTAGCGACCTATTCACCCAAGAGGCCTGCATTTTTTAGGCCTTCCAACTTAACCTGGGCCTGGAAAGTTAGGTGGTGGCCTAGCTTGGACTGGGCTGCCTATGGGAACGCTCTTTATGGCCGAAATACTAACACGCTCTTTATTATTGCGAGAGCTATATCTTGTGAAAACACTAATTAAGGGTTAACTCTTGCAAGGTCACTCTCGCCTTCCCAGGTTGCGACAAGTGGGCACAGCATCGTAACCTGTGAGTTTTCTCTTTTTTCATAGATTCATTTATTCAAAACGTTTTATCTTTTAAATTATGCGTCTAAATTGCGAATCATTTTCACCGTTGGATTTCTTGCGTCGAGTTCTTCGAAACTAGATGCCATTTTAGTATGTTTTCACAAACGTTTGGTTCACAAAAAAACGAGGCGCACAACTACGCCTCTCGTGGAAGCAATATGTGTGTCCACGAGAAGCAAATTTATGCCTCTCGTGGAAGCAAAAAAACATGTTTTTTCTTTTCGAGAGGCACAACTCGTGGAAGCAAACATGTGCCTCCAGGAGAAGCTAATCCATGCCTCACGCAGAAGAAAATAGATGTATTTTTTCCTTTTCAAGAGGCACAACTATGCCTCTCGCGTAAGCAAATCTGTGCCTCCACAGAAGCAAATCTGTGTCTCTCGCAGAAGAAAAAAAAGTTCTTTCCTCTTTTCGAGAGGCATAGATGTTCCTCTCACGGAATCAAACCTGTGTCTCCATGAGAAGCATAAACCTGTGTCTCCATGAGAAGCAAATCTATGCCTATCGCGGAAGCAAAAAAAACTATTTTTTTACTTTTACGAGAGGCACAGCTGTGTCTCTCGCGGACGCAAATTTGTACCTTCATGAGAAGCAAACTTGTGCATCTCGCAGAAGGAAAATAATTTTTTTGCTGATTTTTTCCCAAAACCTTGGGTAAATCTGGCAAAAACCAAAAACCCAAAAAAATTGAAAAAAAATATAAAACCCGAAAACATGTACAGAATAAATAATCCCAATGGGGTGCCCAACACACGATATGTGGCGGATGCTGGTGCGCTCTCAGCCAACCAAAAGTGACCCTTGTGGTGCTCCTATAAGATATCTAGCTGATAGCGAGGCTAGCTTCTGTTTTGCGTGAAGATTTTTCCTATTCTCTACAGTATTGGATTGACCCGTTTCGCAACACTCGCTCGCTGGCTGTAGCAGTGTTTGCTGCGTATTTATCTATTTTTTCTGTTTCTTTCTTTCTTCACGGGTTTCCTCGGTATTTTGGTTTTCTTTTATTTTTTTTCAACATTTTTCCTTTTATTCCCCATTTTACTGGGTTTTTTCATTTCTTCCATTTTCTTTGGTTTTCTTCCATTTTTATTGGCTTTTTCTGTACTTTCCTATTTTTAAAATTTTCTTCGGTTTCCTTTGTTGGTTTTTAACAGTTTTCTTTGTTCATTCTCGACTTTCACACTTTTGCAGCGGTTTCTTCGGTTCTTCTTCTTTTTTTCGGTTTTCTTTATCTTTTTTGGTTTTCTTTGATTTTCTTTGGTTTGTCTTTTGTTTCTATCATGGTTGTCATGGTTTTTTTTTCTCATTTTGTTTCTTTTTATTTGTTTTTTCTTGGCTTTTCTGTTTTTCTTTGCTTCTTTATCAGTTTTCACTCTTTTCTATTTTCTTACACTTGATAATTCGGTTTTACTTTTTGTTTTTGCTTTGGTTTCTTTTGTTTTGTTTTCATCTTTTTTTTTGTTTTCCTTTGTTTCTTTTGGTTCTCATTGTACATTTTTTGTATATGCGAAGAACATTTTTCTAATAACATGTTTAATTTTTTTCAAATACAAACTTAACAATTTTTTCATACATGCTGAAAACTTTCGTACACACAATGCTTGATTAACATTTTAGGAATAAAAAATAAAAAAAATACTACATGGTCAAAACTTTTCTATACACATTTAAAAAAAAATAACAATTTTCAAATAATTTTTAACATTCAAATGCTTGATTAACATGTTGTAAATACATGATCAACTTTGTGCACATACATTGTATATTTTTTGTATATACATGTTTCATATATTACATGAGAAACATTTTCTCTATGCATATTTAACAATTTTCAAATAGAAGTTTAGTATTTTTTTAATACATGGTAAAAAAATTCTATATACATTTTAACATTTCAAATGCTTGATTACCTTTTAAAGTACTAGTTTGACATTTTTCTAAATACATGATAATCATTTTCTATACACATTAAAAAAATTAATTGCTTGATTAACACTTTTCAAATACTAGTTTCACTTCTGTTTTCAAATGCTTGATTAATAGTATGTTTTAAATACATGATCAACTTTTTTCACACACATAGTAATTTTTTGCATACATTTTTTGTATACATGAGAAATATTTTCTTTATACACATTTAGCATTTTTTAAATGCTTGGTTAACGTTTTTTTCAGATGTTTTATGTAAAGTGTTTTTTGTAATATATTTATTTAGAATATTTGAAAGTGTAGACAAAAGTTAAAAAAGAAAACAAAACGAAAACAAAAAACATGAAAAAAAAAAACCGACGCTGTGGCCTCCAGCACGCTTAGGCCCCCATTTAGTGAGACGCCTGGCGCGAGAGCATCCTAGGTGTCGCTAAAAGCGAGGCATAGCGCTGCCCCTTTATTATTGATGCAAACCTTGTTGCGTCACCCGTTACGTGATCTGCTTGAACCGGGGTGACCCGACAGCCGTGTCCAAATAAGAGACGACGGGAGTCATGGGATCACACGGCCTGAAGTACAACTTTGGAACTGTACTACTCGAGCTAACAATGGAGCTGAGTTCTGACTATTCTCGTGGTCAGAGCGTCGACCGGCACGTATTTGTGTGTCCACGATGTCCTCATACAAATCGTGCACGATCAAACAACTCCTTGACAATTTGGCCTTCCATGAGTTTTCGTGTCGGTTCCTTCTAAAGAACTACTACTCCGTAGTCTAAAACAAATCTACGCATTCTGCCAGCGAGAAAATGGTACTCGTCATGCATCATATCGACGGTAATATAGTTTCATGCTTTTTTTTGGGGGGGGGGGGGGGGGGGGGGATAGTTTCACGCCAGTTTTAAAAATATTATAAAACGAAGGGAGTAGCTTCTAACAAAAAAAGCAACATAAGGGGCATCTCTAACACTGACCTGCAAATTAGCCCAGGCATTCGTCAGTGGAGAAGGAGGACCAGTCCGGCCACACGGATGCGGGAGGCGCCCATCCAACGTTGACCGCATATATTTCAAGTCGGGTTTCAACTAATCGGACTAAATTCATGCAAACACGTTAGATTTCATCAAAATTCAGATAAAAAATAGTACAAATTATCCATACATAGTGCAAATTCAACAAGATTAACCGGATGTTCAACAAATTTTTCATGAACGGATCATGTCGCCCCACACATACCGCCCCTTCAGTTTCATCCAACAGTGTATGTGCGTAAATATCCGTCTCTCGTGTGGTACACCACGACAATGCGTGCGGGCTACATAATATGTAGACCTACATTAAATGAATGATTCAATCAACAAGTTGAGCAAAAAGAAGCAAAACTTACGATCTCCTTTGCCGCGCGCAATGGTCACCTTGCCTCCAACCGACCAACCGCGTCACAAAACTTGGTGACGAAGGTCTGGATGGCGTACCATCGATACGATAACGACCCCATATTGCATTGTTGAATGATGTGCATGTCGTAGGGCGCAATGTGTTGTCGCGCGTGAAACGAATCATGCACGTGCTGCCAGAAGATCCCTCTCTGCTCCTGCCTACGAAATCCATGGGAACGGTCAACCACGCATCGCGCAACTACTCATTCTTCATGGTCGAGTACCCCACCATCCTTCGTACTCTAAAAAAATGACATGGCGTTCAAATATAAGCTCAATGGCATTTGACCGAACACCTACCGGGTGTGGTGTCCGCCATGGACGACGTCGACAGGGGGGTGTACCTGCCTACGGAAGGGTTCTGGGTGGATGACGCCGTCGTAAAAGGCGAGTGGGCGCATCGATGCTGGTTGCGGAGGTCCGGCAATGCTTGTGTGCCGGCCGGAGAGGTACAACAACGACGTCGGAGGAGTAGGGTGCGGATGCAAAATAAGAGAGGAGATGGGAAGAAATGGAAGAAAATGGGACCGGGAGGGGGATTTACTGGGCCGGGGATGTCGAAGTTCTATGTGGCTGCTGTCCGGACTAACGCAAAGCCCCCCACTTTGCATCCACTTTACGGGAAAAAATGTGCCTGGACCATTTGACAAACCGATACAGGTCCATGTTGGATGGCATAACACGTCAGAACAGTATGATCCTGACATATCACATATGCAGACAGGATCGGCGTTGAAAATGTCCTAAGAAAGACATCAGTATACAACTACCGGAAAAACAGATCAGGTTTAAGAGCAGGCAGCGGAACTGCGGAAGAAGGGAAGCCGGTTCTGCTGCACTGCGTGGAATGTTCGTTCGTCTTTGCCCTATGAAACCCTGACCACCGCCCAGGACAACTAATCTCCTAGTTTATCAATCATGGAGCAATCAGACCACTACTTGCATACGCATGTGCACCCAATGTGTCGACACGGCCTCGTACCATGCACGCACACCCGGTCGCTGGCCATAGAACCTGCATATATAACAAGATCCTACCCAGCAGTTCGTCACACACAAACTAAGAGCCATATTTCCCATCTCATAATTTTGAGTCATACCCAACTTTATCGAATTTGTGGACACCATAGTGCAGCACGGCAACAGGAAATGGAGACCGCCACAAAGCCTCACTTTGTGCTCGTCCCATGGATAGGAAGCATCAGCCACATCGTCCCCATGACGGACATCGGCTGCCTTCTCGCCTCCCATGGAGCGTCGGTCTCCATCATCACGACGCCCGCCAACGCGTCGCTTGTCCAGAGCCGCGTCGACCATGTCACCCCCCGCGGCGCGACGATCGCGGTCACCGCGATCCCCTTCCCGGGCGCCGAAGCCGGCCTGCCGGAGGGGTGCGAGAGGTTGGACCTGATCACGTCCCCCGCCATGGTGCCTGGCTACTTCAAAGCCAGCAAGAAGTTCGGCGAGGCAGTGGCGCAGTACTGCCTTCGGGACGCGCCACGCCGGCCGAGCTGCATCGTCGCCGGGATGTGCCACACGTGGACGCTGCCCATGGCGCGAGACCTCGGCGTGCCCTGCTACATCTTCCACGGCTTTGGTGCGTTCGCCTTGCTGTGCATCGAGCACCTCTACAGGCAAGGTCGGCACGAGGCGATTGCGTCCGCGGACGAGCTCGTCGACATCTCGGTCCTGCAGCCGTTTGAGTGCAAGATCCTCGGCAGGCAGCTAACGCCGCATTTCTTGCCATCCACGTCCATGGGGAGCGGGCTGATGCAGGAGGTCCGGGAGTTCGACATGGCCGTGGACGGCGTCGTGGTGAACAGCTTCGACGAGCTGGAGCACGGCTCCACGGCGCTTCTCGCGGCAGCCGCAGGCAGGAAAGTTCTCGCCGTGGGGCCGGTCTCTCTGTGCTGCGCACCTAGTCTCGACCCGCAGAGCGATGACGCGAGGCGGTGCATGTCGTGGCTGGACGGCAGGAAGGCCAAGTCCGTGGTGTACGTGAGCTTCGGCAGCGCCGGGTGCATGCCGCCCGCGCAGCTCATGCAGCTCGGCATGGCCCTGGTCTCGTGCCGCTGGCCTGTCATGTGGGTTATCAGAGGCGCTGACTCGTTGCCCGACGACGTGAAGGTGTGGCTACATGAGAACACCGACGGCGACGGCGACGCGGACAGCAAGTGCCTGGTAGTGCGCGGGTGGGCGCCGCAGGTGGCCATCCTGGCGCACCCGGCGGTGGGCGGATTCATGACGCACTGTGGGTGGGGCTCGACTCTGGAGAGCGTCGCCGCCGGCGTGCCCATGGTCACCTGGCCTCTGTTCGCCGAGCAGTTCGTGAATGAGAAGCTGATCGTGGACGTGCTTGGCATCGGGGTGTCTGTCGGCGTGACAAAGCCAACGGCGAACGTCCTGACCGCTGGCAAGCATGGCAGCGGAGAGGCGAAGGCGGAGGTGGGGGCGGAGCAAGTCAACAGCGCTCTGGAGAAGCTGATGGATGGAGGGGTTGCAGGGGAGGACATGAGGAGGAAGGCTCTGGCATGTAAAGTGAAAGCAAACGCTTCTTTGAAGGAAGGGGGCTCGTCCTACAACAATTTGGAGGAATTGATTCAGTCTGTGTCTGAAAATTCGACTGAGCAATCTTAGCTAATGGGATGAGAATATAATTTCTTTGTATCGATTGTTCCTGCAGTATAAGCTAAAATGCCAATAACGAACGACTGAAGTTTCTAACCCTACTTTCACCTCTTTGTATTCAATGTTCAACGGAAATCCCTCCTTCGCCCAGAGCGAACACTACCTGAACAAGTGTCTGAAGTCCGTCCGAATAAGTAAGTGAAATGTGTGGTTATGGAATTATAAGTTAATTAGCTAAAGTGTGCTATTCTATTGTTCTTGTGTCGCTGTCATGGACATGCAGGAACGTCCTGGATATGCACGTGGTGGGGCATTCTGGTTGGTGGGACCTAGCACAGCAATACAGAGCAAGGTATCCTTTGGAAAAGATGGAATACAACTCCCGTATATAATAGACTTCATGTGCTGTCCTACTTTTATTGGCTAGATGTTCACCGGTAGCTCCCGGCTCCGGTAAAAATCACTTTGCGTGTGAATAAGTAATTTTACCGGTTTCGGGAGCCATCGGTGGAAAATCCACCGTCCGTCTATGCTTCTAGATTCGTGTCGGTGGACCCCACTAGATTTCTTTTTCCTCCTCCGATTCCAGGATACGAGACGAATACAGATGCAATACAAGATGGAGCCCACGTCTCGATCCCGCACATCCCACGAACCTACGCCCCCACTCTGCCTCGCCTCCTCTCACCCATGGTCGGCGCCGCCACGCTCGTCCTCTCCCTCATGGCCGCCAGCGCCCATCCTCTTCACGCCCAGCTTTTCACCTGGACGGCCCCCGACCCCGCGGCCGCCCCCGCCGTCTGGGCCGCCGCCTGGGAGCTCGACTAACAACAGCACCGCCGCTTGCTCCGGATCTGGGAGCGCGGCGTCGCCTGAAAGCCGGGGCAATCTCCACGCACAGCTGGCCGTTGCCGGCTCGCGCCGTGGCGCCCCGTGGGGGCACGCGGGTCCGACATGTGCGCCGTGTGGACATCGCTGCCGGACGCCGTCATGGGCGACGGCGCCGACCCGCCACCCCGGTGCCGATCCCGACCGAGCCGGTGCTCACTGAATGTCCTCTCCGTCGACCTGGACGAGGATCTTGCTCATCTCCGGTGACTGCACGCGGATAACGCCATCTCCATCGATATGCACACGGTTGGTTCTGGCTCATCCCTCCTTGATTTCTCCCTGGTCCATGATTTTTTAGGTTGCCGTGTTCGATGCGGGCTTCACCATTAGTCGCTTCCCTTGTTTAATCATTTGTTGAGCCTGTTCTAGTACTTGTTCTGGATTTCCATCCCGATGCACCGTGTACTAGTTGATGCCCCATTGCCAGACTAGTTTTTCTTATCCTTGATTCCCCTAGTACTAGTACTAGTTCATGATATTTTTGTCACTGAAAATTTTCAGGAACATTGACAACACGTACTAGTCCATGATATTTTTCAGGAACATTTCAAGAACTATTTGTTACTCGAATGGATCTGCTACTGAAACTCAAATACGGTTTTTTTTAATATAGTTTGTGGAAGAAAGTGATGTTTGATGAGAAGTGAAATATGTCAATCAATGGTTCTGGAAGTGATGTTCTGTGGAAGGGAAGTGCAACAGATATTTCAATGTGTTCTTGCAAGTTGTGAAGCTACTTTCTGTGAAGTACTATATGAAATTACTTCTCTGAAATGTATGAAATTGATATTTCAGTTATATGTGTAATATGTTATTTCTGTGTGTCCTTTGAATGATTTGAAATTGGTTTTCGGAATTATTGAAAGGAGCTTGTTGAAATGATTGAAATTATTATTTTGAAGTAAGTGGAATACGTTCTTGCAGTAATTCAAATCTAGTTTTAGAAAAAGTTGATTTCAATTTAGTTGGAAACATTGTAAATCTATTGAAATAATAAGTTTTGTTGAAACTATTGAAATTAATTTCTAAAAATGAGTTAAATTAGTTTGTTGAAATAATTGAAATATGTGATAGAAAGAATTCAAATATGGTATTAAAATTTCACTCGCTGTGAAATATGGCATTGGAAATACGCAGTTTCAGTCTTTTGTAATAATATGGTAGTGAAATTTGTTTTTGAAACGATTGAAATCAGTTCTTTGATGATTTGAGATAACCAGTTTCACTTGCTTTGAAATATGACATTGGAATTAGAATATTTTTTGTCACTCTTCTATAACCAGTTTCACTCAAAACACTTTTTTATAAATGTGGAATATTTTTTGTCACTCTTCTGAAACAAGCAGTTTGGATCTTTTGAGAAAAGTGAAATTGAAATAACTGAAATCATGGTTCAAAATCTTTGAAATTTATATGTTGCTGCTTCTGAAGTTCGCTCATTTGGAAGTGAAATTTACTTAAAATTGTATGGTGTATGAAATATGTCATTCCTTAAAATTGATTTTTTATTTCACTCGTTTGAAATAATCATTTTCACTATTTTTGGAAAACAAATTACATTGGAATAACTGTAATTTGTTTTTCTAAATTTGGAATCATTTTTTCACTCTTTTGAAATAACCAGTTTGATCTTTTGGGAATGGGAAATGTTTTGAATCATCCGGCTGATCTTTGGCGTCGTGTAAACCGCCTCTTCTGCTGGCCACGCGTCCCCATGTAACCACCCACGTACCTATCGTCTCCACCATTCCAATCTTATCCTATCTCCCTTTCTTCTTCGTTGGCACACCGAAGGCACAAACTCCTTTTTCTCTCAAATCATAGCACCGCTGCACGGGCTGCCGCCACTCCAGCCGCCTCCTGCCACCGCGCACAAGGCCGTACGGCCGCACCACCAAGCGCCACCGCTGCTGATGCGACGCTGCCGGCGGCCATATTGAGATACAGCACATCGACGTTGTGATGAAACACTCGCGACGCTGCCGGTGCTGTGATGCAACACCTGTCGACGGGCGGCAGAGCTGCTGCTGCTACAAGGGGCGCCGCCGCGCCGCGATGGCTGCCATTCGACGACGAGCCGTTGTTGTGAAGCAGGCGATGGTGCGCATGGTGCCGGCATTGACGCGACAGAGGGCCACCGGCTCTGTTGTGCTTCAAGCGAGTGGCGGGATGCTGCAGTCGGGAGCTCGCCGGATTTTCTATGAAGCATCGCCGGGCCGCCGGAGTTGCAATGTAGCATCGTCGGGGACCGCCGGAGTTGTGGTTCAACATCGCCAGGACCGCCAAAGTTGCAATGACGCATCGTCCGGCCCCCGGTGTTGTGATGCAACATCGCCGGAGAGCACCGGAGTTGCAATGAAGCGTCACCTGTAGCCACTGGAGTTGCAATGAAGCGTCGCAGGGGCCGTTGAAGCTTCGTTGGGGTTGCAATGAAGCGTCGTCCGCGCTGCAATGGAGCGCCACTGGGCACCGTCGGTGCTGCCGCGGAGCTGCTGCCATGTATGGTGCAAGTGGTCGTCGGCAACGCCGCTCGCCGGATCAGTGACGACGTCCGTTGTGGAGCGGTTTTTGTCAACGCTGCAAAAGATGCTGCGGGGGAGACGAGCATGATGCGATGTGGGGGCTTGAACTGACGGCCTTGATTAAGCATATCGAACGGCAGATAAGGCGGATGATAACTGCAAGTTATCAGCCGGTTGGTGGGTAGCAGCCGCCTTTGGGAATAGTGAAATTGGAATAACTGAAATCATCCTTTGAAAGTTTTGAATTTCATATGTTACTGTTTTTGGAGTTCACTCATTTGAAAGTGAAATGTACTAAAACTGGTATGTGTATGAAAATATTTCACTATTTTAAGTTGGTTTTTTTTGGGTCACTCGTTTGAAATAATCATTTACACTCTTTTCTGGAAAAAAAACTGTAATAAGTTTTTCTAAATATGGAATCATTTTTCCACTCTTTTGAAATAACCAGTTTGCTCTTTTTGGGAAAAGTGAAATTAGAATACATCATGGTTTGAAATTTACACTCTTTCAAAAAAATTAGGAGTGTCTTATTTCCCAATAGTGAATAAGTATTTGAAATTTTAGGAAACTGAAATATGTATTTGGAAGAATTGAAATAAGTGTTTCGAAAAAGTGAAATGTGTGGTTATGGAATTATAAGTTAATTAGCTAAAGTGTGCTATTCTATTGTTCTTGTGTCGCTGTCATGGACATGCAGGAACGTCCTGGATATGCACGTGGTGGGGCATTCTGGGTGGTGGGACCTAGCACAGCAATACAGAGCAAGGAATCCTTTGGAAAAGATGGAATACAACTCCCGTATATAATAGATTTCATGTGCTGTCCTACTCTTATTGGCTAGATGTTCACCGGTAGCTCCCGGCTCCGGTAAAAACCACTTTGCGGAAGTCCGACCCACACGCACTAAACGTAGGGGCTCAGGCAAATCGAAGCAAATCACCCGAGAAAACATAATAGCAAGTGAGGAAAATGCCCGATATGGCGATATCGAACTGTGTACGTGGCCCAGTCATTTTACGAGAAGTGCCACATTTATATTAATAACAGCAGTATATTACAGCAAATGTAGCATCTCTCTAGAGAAATCTAACGAAATAGCAGGAAAATCCTTCTTCAATCCTACAATCACCAACACATTGACCAAAAACTTCGGCCACCCTCGTCGTCGGAGCGTCCGCCGGAGAAGAGAAAAAACGATCTCCACTAAGCCAAAATCCAAGAGAAAGCCATAGCAGTAAAGCTGTGTTGTGAAACTCTGAACAGGCGCCACGGCACCGCACTTGCCGTTGTGGTTTGTTGACAGAAACAAATCTCCACCCCTCTTGCATCTCGACTCTGAAGGTCTCGAATGGTGATGCCGTCAAGAGACTTTAGAATGAAACAACACTTAAGTAGGGTATAGATGGCGTCGCTCCCGCAGGGGCGACTCGGGCGGCGCTAACCCTAGCCCGCCGCCGGCCATCCCCCCCCCCTTCTCCTCTCCCTCGCCACCACCGGAAGGGGTCGCCGGAACGCCGCGCGTCCGCCAGGGAGGGTGGTGGCGAGGATCTGTCCGCCCTGTCGCGCGCAGGGGGCTTTGGAGCCGAGGCGGCGGCCTCGGGCGATGGAGCGACGTCGACCTCAGTCAGCGGCCGTCGCTGGTGCTGGCCATCCCCCTTGGCCGCGCGGGTGGCAAGGCGGCGGCGGGTGGTGGTTGTGGGGCGCGGTGGCCCCGGTAACGCCCGCCCCGGATCTGACACCTCCGCCTCCAACCCTCTCGGTCCCTGTCAGATCTGGTCTCCGGCCGCCCAGGTCGCCGGCGCCGCGTCTGTGGTGGGGGTTGGGGGAGACGTGGAGCCTGGAGAAATCCAAGGCCGGCTCTGCCGGACACGACGACGGCGACGCCTGAGGGCGTCGTCTCCTACTTGTAGGCGTCGTCAAGGTTACCCCTTTCCCCCTTTGCCTTCCTCCCCTGCTCGTGTACCGGGGTGAAAACCCAAATCCCTCTGGAATGGGCGGCAACGACGCTCGTGGCGTCGTCACCTTGATGGAGGTGCCGCCTTCGGTGAGCATGGGGTTGTGGTGAGCCCGGTGTGGTTGGTAGGCGTTTGGAGGCGGCATCGTTGGAGTTGGCGGTGTCTTGGTGGTTCTACGGTCACGGCGCCGTCTCCAAGTTCCGTCATGTGGCTTCCCTCCATTGCTGCTCTGTCATCAGCAGCCCCACCATGCATTTACTTCTCCTCACGTGCAGGTTGCCTCCTAGTGCCATGTTTTCCTTTGTTAAGCTCGACGAAGTGTGTTGGTGGTGCTCTGGTATGGTTTTCCGGGTGGCTATGGCGTCGATTGTACACCTTTGCTCTTGGGAGAGCATTTGCATCGTCCGACGGATCGGTGCCTCGTGCCAGGCAAGGGGCTAGGGAGCCCCTTTCGGAGATGTAGGAGGTTGTCTCCGATTCGGCCGTAGCCCATGGAGCTGTCAGAGTTACTCTCACCTGCTAGTTGGGTCTCCTCAAGGCCTGCTGGTGTCTCGGCGGGGTGGCTTGCACTCGGTGGAGGGCATCATCGTCTTCAAGCTGTTCTTGTACCTTAGACTCTTCATCTTTGCTTGTAGATGGTAGGAAGCCTGTTAGCTACTTGCACAACACTTTGTACCCTTTTAGCCGTTTCATTGTTTCGTCTCTGTAGGTGTTGGTGGATGTAATCCTGGACGATTGATGGCTTTGTTAATTCAAAGCCGGGCTCGACTTGAGCCTTCGTTCTAAAAAAAGAGACTTTAGAATCGTCAACCATCTTCTGCCGCCCAAGAAACTCTTGGTGCATCGTCGCTGGAATGTGACCGACATTTCAGCCAGGGGCTGAGCCAAGTTTCACGCATAGAGGGGGCGAGTTTGCTCATGGAGGGTGCAAAGCTCTCATGGCGTGAGAAAATCTGGCTACAGAACTGTTGGGAATCGTTGCATGGAAGAAAAAAAATCTACGCACATGCAATGATCTATCCATGGAGATGCAAAGCAACGAGGGGGAGAGTGTGTCTACGTACCCTCGTAGACCGTAAGTGGAAGCGTTTCACAACGCGGTTGATGTAGTCGAACTTCTTCGCGCTTCAATCGATCAAGTACCGAACGCACGGCACCTCCGCGTTCTGCACACGTTCAGCCCGGTGACGTCCCTCGCCTTCTTGATCCAGCAAGATGTCGAGGTAGTAGATGAGTTCCGTCAGCACGACGGCGTGGTGACGGTGATGGTGAAGTGATCTCCACAGGGCTTCGCCTAAGCACTACGAAAATATGACCGAGGGTGTAAACGGTGGAGGGGGGCGTCGCACACGGCTAGGCAATTGTCTGGTGTGTGCTAGGCGCCCCCCTCCTCATATATATAGGTGGGAGGGAGAGGGGAGAGGCCAAGGGGCGCCCCAAGTAGGTCCGAATCCTACTTGGGCTCCTGCCCTTGGCCGTGCCCCCCTGCCATGTTTGTCGGAGGGGGAAGGAAAGAGGCGGGGGGGGGGGGGGGGAGAAAGAGAAGAAGTGGGAATCCTAATCCACACTTACCTTTCTCTTCTCCCCTTTCTTATCCTACTTAGGCCGGCCCATATGGGGGGGGGGCACCAGCCCCTTGTGGCTGGTGCGTTTCCCCTCTTGGCCCATAAGGCCCATATCTTTTGCTGGGGGTGCCCGGGACCCCTTCCGGTGACCCGATAAGTACCCAGTAACCCCCGAAACACTTCCGGTGTCCGAATACCATCGTTTTATATATCAATATTTACCTCTCGACCATTTCAAGACTCCTCGTCATGTCCGTGATCTCATCCGGGACTCCGAAAAACATTCGGTCACCAAATCACATAACTCATATAATATTATATCGTCAACGAACGTTAAGCGTGCGGACCCTACGGGTTCGAGAACTATGTAGACATGACCGAGACACCTCTCCGGTCAATAACCAATAGCGGAACTTGGATGCCCATATTGGCTCCTACATATTCTACGAAGATCTTTATCGGTCGAACCATTATGACAACATACGTAATTCCCTTTGTCCATCGGTATGTTACTTGCCCGAGATTCGATCGTCGGTATCTTCATACCTAGTTCAATCTCGTTATCGGCAAGTCTCTTTACTCGTTCCGTAATACATCACCTCGTGACTAACTCCTTAGTCATTTGCTTGCAAGCTTATGATGTGTATTACCGAGAGGGCCTAGAGATACCTCTCCGATACTCGGAGTGACAAATCCTAATCTAGATCTATGCCAACTCAACAAACACCTTCGGAGATACCTGTAGAGCATCTTTATGATCACCCAGTTACGTTGTGACGTTTGATAGCACACAAGGTATTCCTCCGGTATTCGGGAGTTGCATAATCTCATAGTCGAAGGAATATGTATTTGACATGAAGAAAGCAATAGCAATAAAACTTAACGATCATTATGGTAAGCTAACGGATGGGTCTTGTCCATCACATCATTCTCCTAATGATGTGATCCCGTTATCAAATGACAACACATGTCCATGGTTAGGAAACCTTAACCATCTTTGATCAACGAGCTAGTCTAGTAGAGGCTTACTAGGGACACGGTATTTGTTTATGTATTCACACATGTATTTAAGTTTCCGATCAATACAATTCTAGCATGAATAATAAACCTTTATCATGAATAAGGAAATATAAAATAACAACTTTATTATTGCCTCTAGGGCATATTATTTTCAGTCTCCCACTTGCACTAGAGTCAATAATCTAGATTACATTGTAATGAATCAAACACCCATGGAGTCTTGGTGCTGATCATGTTTTGCTCGTGGAAGAGGCTTAGTCAACGGGTCCGCCACATTCAGATCCGTATGTATCTTGCAAATTTCTATGTCTCCATCCTTGACTTGTTCACGAATGGAGTTGAAGCGTCTCTTGATGTGTTTGGTTCTCTTGTGAAACCTGGATTCCTTCGCCAAGGCAATTGCTCCAGTGTTGTCACAAAAGATTTTCATTGGATCCGATGCACTAGGTATTACACCCAGATCGGATATGAACTCCTTCATCCAGACTCCTTCATTTGCTGCTTCCGAAGCAGCTATGTACTCCGCTTCACATGTAGATCCCGCCACGACGCTTTGCTTGGAACTGCACCAACTGACAGCTCCACCATTCAATATAAATACGTATCCGGTTTGTGACTTAGAGTCATCTGGATCAGTGTCAAAGCTAGCATCGACGTAACCAGTTATGATGAGCTCTTTATCACCTCCATAAACGAGAAACATATCCTTGGTCCTTTTCAGGTACTTCAGGATGTTCTTGACCGTTGTCCAATGATCCACTCCTGGATTACTTTGGTACCTTCCTACCAGACTTATGGCAAGGCACACATCAGGTCTGGTACACAGCATAGTATACATGATAGAACCTATGGCTGAGGCATAGGGAATGACTTTCATTTTCTCTCTATCTTCTGCAGTGGTCGGGCATTGAGTCTTACTCAACTTCACACCTTGCAACACAGGCAAGAACCCTTTCTTTGACTGATCCATTTTGAACTTCTTCAAAACTTTATCAAGGTATGTGCTTTGTGAAAGTCCTATTAAGCGTCTCGATCTATCCCTATAGATCTTGATGCCCAATATATAAGCAGCTTCACCGATGTCTTTCATTGAAAAATTCTTATTGAAGTATCCTTTTATGCTATCCAGAAATTCTATATCATTTCCAATCAACAATATGTCATCCACATATAATATCAGAAATGCTATAGAGCTCCCACTCACTTTCTTGTAAATACAGGCTTCATTGAAAGTCTGTATAAAACCATATGCTTTGATCACCTCACCAAAGCGTATATTCCAACTCCGAGATGCTTGCACCAGTCCATAGATGGATCGCTGGAGCTTGCACACTTTGTTAGCACCTTTAGGATCGACAAAACCTTCTGGTTGCATCATATACAATTCTTCTTTAAGATATCCATTAAGGAATGCAATTTTGACGTCCATTTGCCAGATTTCATAATCATAAAATGCGGCAATTGCTAACATGATTCGGACGGACTTAAGCATCGCTACGGGTGAGAAAGTCTCATCGTAGTCAACTCCTTGAACTTGTCGAAAGCCTTTTGCGACAAGTCGATCTTTATAGATAGTAACATTACCATCAGCGTCAGTCTTCTTCTTGAAGATCCATTTTTTTTCTATGGCTTGCCGATCATCGGGCAAATCCACCAAAGTCCACACTTTGTTCTCATACATGGATCCTATCTCAGATTTCATGGCCTCAAGCCATTTGTCGGAATCTGGGCTCATCATAGCTTCTTCATAGTTCGTAGGTTCGCCTTGGCATAGTAACATGACTTCCAGTACAGGATTCCCGTACCACTCTGGTGCGGATCGTGTTCTGGTTGACCTACGAGGTTCTATACTAACTTGATCCGAAGTTTCATGATCATCATCATTAGCTTCCTCTCTAGTTGGTGTAGGCATCACAGGAACGATTTTCTCTGATGTGCTACTTTCCAATTCGAGAGAAGGTACAATTACCTCATTAAGTTCTACTTTCCTCCCACTCACTTCTTTGGAGAGAAACTCCTTCTCTAGAAAGGTTCCATTCTTGGCAACAAAGATCTTGCCTTCGGATCTGTGGTAGAAGGTGTACCCAATTGTTTCCTTAGGGTATCCTATGAAGACGCACTTCTCCGATTTGGGTTCGAGCTTATTAGGCTAAGCCCTTTGACATAAGTGTCGCAACCCCAAACTTTAAGAAACGACAACTTAGGTTTCTTGCCAAACCATAGTTCATACGGTGTCGTCTCAACGGATTTAGACGGTGCCCTATTTAACGTGAATGCAGCTGTCTCTAATGCATAACCCCAAAACGATAGTGGTAAATCGGTAAGAGACATCATAGATCGCACCATATCTAATAAAGTACGGTTACGACGTTCGGACACACCATTACGCTGTGGTGTTCCAGGTGGCGTGAGTTGTGAAACTATTCCACATTGTTTTAAATGAAGGCCAAACTCGTAACTCAAATATTCGCCTCCGCGATCAGATCGTAGAAACTTTATTTTCTTGTTATGATGATTCTTCACTTCACTCTGAAATTCTTTGAACTTTTAAAATGTTTCAGATTTGTGTTTCATTAAGTAGATATACCCATATCTGCTCAAATCATCTGTGAAGGTCAGAAAATAACGGTACCAGCCGCGTGCCTCAACACTCATCGGACCGCATACATCGGTATGTACTATTTCCAATAAGTCATTAGCTCGCTCCATTGTTCTGGAGAACGGAGTTTTAGTCATCTTGCCCATGAGGCATGGTTCGCAAGTATCAAATGATTCATAGTCAAGTGATTCCAAAAGCCCATCTGCATGGAGTTTCTTCATGTGCTTTACACCAATATGACCTAAACGGCAGTGCCACAAATATGTTGCACTATCATTATCAACTTTGCATCTTTTGGCATCAATATTATGAATATGTGTATCACTACAATCGAGATTCAACAAAAATAGACCACTCTTCAAGTGTGCATGACCATAAAAGATATTACTCATATAAATAGAACAACCATTATTCTCTGATTTAAATGAATAACCGTCTCGCACTAAACAAGATCCAGATATAATGTTCATGCTCAACGCTGGCACCAAATAACAATTATTCAGGTCTAAAACTAATCCCGAAGGTAGATGTAGAGGTAGCGTGCCGACGGCGATCACATCGACCTTGGAACCATTCCCGACGCGCATCGTCACCTCGTCCTTAGCTAATTTTCGTTTAATCCGTAGCTCCTGTTTCGAGTTACAAATATGAGCAACCGAACCAGTATCAAATACCCAGGCGCTACTACGAGCATTAGTAAGGTACACATCAATAACATGTATATCAAATATACCTTTATTCACTTTGCCATCCTTCTTATCCGCCAAATACTTGGGGCAATTCCGCTTCCAGTGACCAGTTCCTTTGCAGTAGAAGCACTCAGTTTCAGGCTTGGGTCCAGCTTTGGGCTTCTTCTCGGGAGTGGCAACTTGCTTGCCATTCTTCTTGAAGTTCCCTTTCTTTCCCTTGCCCTTTTTCTTGAAACTAGTGGTCTTGTTAACCATCAACACTTGATGCTCCTTCTTGATTTCTACCTCCGCGGCCTTAAGCATTGCGAAGAGCTCGGGAATTGTTTTGTTCATCCCTTGCATATTATATTTCATCACGAAGCCTTTGTAGCTTGGTGGAAGTGATTGAAGAACTCTGTCAATGACACAATCAACCGGAAGATTAACTCCCAGTTGAGTCAAGTGATTATAATACCCAGGCATTTTGAGTATGTGTTCACTGACCGAACTATTCTCCTCCATCTTGCAGCTATAGAACTTGTTGGAGACTTCATATCTCTCAACCCGGGCATTTGCTTGAAATATTAACTTCAACTCTTGGAACATCTCATATGCTCCATGACATTCAAAACGTCTTTGAAGTCCCGGTTCTAAGTCGTAAAGCATGGCACACTGAACTATCAAGTAGTCATCAGATCGAGCTTGCCAGACGTTCAAAACATCAGCTTCTGCTCCTACAGCAGGCCTTTCACCTAGCGGTGCATCAATGACATAATTCTTCTGTGCAGCAATGAGGATAATCCTCAAGTTACGGACCCAGTCCGTGTAGTTGCTACCATCATATTTCAACTTAGCTTTCTCTAGGAACGCATTAAAATTCAGGGGAACGGTAGCACGGGCCATTGATCTACAACATAGATATGCAAATACTATCAGGACTAAGTTCATGATAAATTGAGTTCAATTAATCAAATTACTTAAGAACTCTCACTTAAATAGACATCCCTCAAGTCATCTAAGTGATACATGATCCAAATCAACTAACCCATGTCCGATCATCACGTGAGATGGGGTAGTCATCAATGGTGAACATCTCTATGTTGATCATATCTACTATATGATTCATGTTCGATCTTTCGATCTCCAGTGTTCCGAGGCCATGTCTGTACATGCTAGGCTCGTCAAGTTTAACCCAAGTATTCTGCATGTGTAAAACTATCTTACACCCGTTGTATGTGAACGTAGAGTCTATCACACCCGATCATCACGTGGTGTCTCAACATGACTAACTGTAGCAATGGTGCATACTCAGGGAGAACACTTTTACCTTGAAATTTAGTGAAGGGATCATCTTATAATGCTACCGCCGTACTAAGCAAAATAAGATGCATAAAAGATAAACATCACATGCAATCAAAATATGTGACATGATATGGCCATCATCATCTCGTGCTTTTGATCTCCATCTCCAAAGCATCGTCATGATCTCCATCGTCACCGGCTCGACACCTTGATCTCCATCGTTGCGTCGTGGTCGTCTCGCCAACTATTGCTTCTACAACTATTGCTAATGCATAGCGATAAAGTAAAGCAATTACATGGCGTTTGCATTTCATACAATAAAGAGACAACCATAAGGCTCCTGCCGGTTGCCGATAACTTACAAAACATGATCATCTCATACAATAACGTATATCACATCATGTCTTGACCATATCACATCACAACATACCCTGCAAAAACAAGTTAGACGTCCTCTACTTTGTTGTTGCAAGTTTTACGTGGCTGCTACGGGCTTCTAGCAAGAACCATTCTTACCTACGGCAAAAACCACAACAGTGAATTATCAAGTTTGCTGTTTTAACCTTCTTCAAGGACCGGCCGCAGTCAAATTCGATTCAACTAAAGTAGGAGAAACAGACACCCGCCAGCCACCTTTATGCAAAACTAGTTGCATGTCAGTCGGTGGAACCGGTCTCATGTACTAGGACATGTAAGGTTGGTCCGGGCCGCTTCATCCCACAATGCCGCCGAATCAAAATAAGACGTTGGTGGTAAGCAGTATGAATATCACCGCCCACAACTTCTTTGTGTTCTACTCGTGCATATCATCTACGCATAGACCTGGCTCATGATGCCACTGTTGGGAATCGTTGCATGGAAAACAAAAAAAATTCTACGCACACGCAATGATCTATCCATGGAGATGCATAGCAACGAGGGGGAGAGTGTGTCTACGTACCATCATAGACCGTAAGCGGAAGCGTTTCACAACACAGTTGATGTGGTCGAACTTCTTCGCGCTTCAACCGATCAAGTACCGAACGCACGACACCTCCGCGTTCTGCACACGTTCAGCTTAGTGACGTCCCTCGCCATCTTGATCCAGCAAGATGTCGAGGTAGTAGATGAGTTCCGTCAGCCCGACAGCGTGGTGACGGTGATGGTGAAGTGATCTCCGCAGAGCTTCGCCTAAGCACTACGAAAATGTGACCGGGGGTGTAAACGATGGAGGGGGGCGCCGCACACGGCTAGGCAATTGTCTGGTGTGTGCTAGGCGCCCCCTCCTCATATATATAGGTGGTAGGGAGAGGGGAGAGCCCAAGGGGCGCCCCAAGTAGGTTCGAATCCTACTTGGGCTCCTGCCCTTGGCCGCGCCCCCCCTGCCATGTTTGTCGGAGGGGGAAGGAAAGAGGGGGGAGAGAGAAGGAAGTGGGAATCCTAATCCACACTTACCTTTCTATTCTCCTCTTTCCTTCTCCTCCTTAGGCCGGCCCATATTGGGGGCGCAGCGGCCCCTTGTGGCTGGTGCATTTCCCCTCTTGGCCCATAAGGCCCATATCTTTTGCCGGGGGTGCCCGGAACCCCTTGCGGTGACCCGATAAGTACCCGGTAACCCCCGAAACACTTCCGGTGTCCGAATACCATCGTCCTATATATCAATATTTACCTCTCGACCATTTCGAGACTCCTCATCATGTCCATGATCTCATCCGGGACTCCGAACAACATTCGGTCACCAAATCACATAACTCATATAATATTATATCGTCAACGAACGTTAAGCGTGCGGACCCTACGGGTTCGAGAACTATGTAGACATGACCGAGACACCTCCCCAGTTAATAACCAATAGCGGATCCTGGATGCCCATATTGGCTCCTACATATTCTACGAAGATCTTTATCGGTCGAACCGTTATGACAATATACGTAATTCCCTTTGTCCATCGGTATATTACTTGCCCGAGATTCAATCGTCGGTATCTTTATACCTAGTTCAATCTCGTTACTGGCAAGTCTCTTTACTCGTTCCGTAATACATCACCTCGTGACTAACTCCTTAGTATTTGCTTGCAAGCTTATGATGTGTATTACCGAGAGGGCCCAGAGATACCTCTCCGGTACTCGGAGTGACAAATCCTAATTTCGATCTATGCCAACTCAACAAACACCTTCGGAGATACCTGTAGAGCATCTTTATGATCACTCAGTTACGTTGTGACGTTTGATAGAACACAAGGTATTCCTCCGGTATTCGGGAGTTGCATAATCTCATAGTCGAAGGAATATGTATTTGACATGAAGAAAGCAATAGCAATAAAACTTAACGATCATTATGCTAAGCTAACGGATGGGTCTTGTCCATCACATCATTCTCCTAATGATGTGATCCCGTTATCAAATGACAACACATGTCCATGGTTAGGAAACCTTAACCATCTTTGATCAACGAGCTAGTCTAGTAGAGCTTACTAGGGACACGATATTTGTTTATGTATTCACACATGTATTTAAGTTTTCGATCAATACAATTCTAGCATGAATAATAAACCTTTATTATGAATAAGGAAATATAAAATAACAACTTTATTGTTGCCTCTAGGGCATATTTCCTTCCAAAACGGCTCATGGAGGGGGCAAAGCTCTCATGCGCGCCACAAAATCCGCGGCTCCCCGACGCCGTCATAGAAAGTCGTCGAGGCAGTGGCCCGGAAACTTTTATTTGCAATGACGACATCAGCACCAACGAAGCTCCGTCACCCGACAAACTAATCGTATATCTAGACACTAGAGAGAAGGACCCAGTGCTCCCTCGCGCAACCGCCGCCACCAGAGCGACGACGAAGGGAAGGAGAGCCGGCAGCTGCGGCCGCGTAGGAACAGGAATCGCTCGCCTGGGAGAAGATAGAGGCAAAAATTGTTTTGTAGATGTGGCCCGGTCATTTAAGCCCAAGCTAAGGCGTTCATGTCCTTCACAAAAACATTCAAAATTCTAAAAGATATTTAAACATTTTCAAAAAATATTCATGTATCTAAAAATGTTCATGTAAATTTCAGTGTTCGGGTATTTTTTAATATATCCATGCATTTAAAAGATATGATGTATTTATCAAAACTATTTTAATTGAAAAGAAAAATGGCAAATAAATGGTAAAATAAAAGGGAAAAATAAATGGAAAAATAAATTCAAAATAAATGGCCGGGGGTAATCCTCCTTTTCAAAAAAAACTTATGGAGTTGTGGCGCATGAAATAACAGAACGATCCTCTACTTTTAATTCTTGTAATTTTAGTCATTGTTTAGGACCTCGAACGCCGAGGCTCACAATCTTGTAAAGCATACACTATCATTGGGGGTTGGCCGCCATGCTTGTTTAGGAAACCGGGCGGTCTGCTTTTCATCTGTGTAAACATTATGATGACCTAATAAAGATTTCTCATATTGCCACAAAATTGTTGATGCAATTAGCGAAAGGTCATATGGAGTGCATGTTTCTTCACGCGAGTGCGGGTGAGCCCTGGGTGTGTTCCTCCAATGGTCGTCACATTTTTTTGTTTCCGACACTAGTAGAAGGTTGACTTGTTTAACGGAGAGGGCTCCCTGGATGGTTAGTGTTTGTGTCATTTTATGGTTGGCATTGTTGTGGCTTTTGGGAGCTGGCGCCTATTTGGCGTCTTAAGCGCCCATTAAGGCTATTTCGGAAAGCAGGGCACACCCCCTCCCTTCTTTCAATTCTAAATGGGATGGCCCAGAGAGCGCGCGCACAAGAGGGAAGATTCCTCCTCGGTTTTGTGAAGCTTCCCAATCCGGTTTTTGGGATCCTTCCGGACTTGTTTTTTTTTCTACACTGGTTTTAGTTACTTTTATTTTGTTTCCTTTTTTATTTTATTCGTATTCTTATTTTTTCCTTTCTTTTTTACTTTTTCATTATTTTTCTTTTCCTTTTCATTTTACCTGCGGAAACTTTTTTAAATTCAAAGTTTTCTTCAAACTCATGATTTTTTTAAATTCATGAACTGTTTTCAAACACAAGAACTTTTTTTTCAAATGCATGAATATATTCAAGTTCATAATTATTTTTCAAATTTAGAAACTTTTTTTTTCAAAATCTGTGAACTTTTTTCAAAATAGGGGAACTATTTCCAAATCCGTGAACTTCTTTGTCAAAATCCATGTACCTTTCAAATGCAAGATTTTTTCTTCAAAATCAATGATTTTTTTTCCAAATTCATGAACATTTTTTCAAAATCTTTGAACTTTTTTCAAATCATTGAATGTTTTTTTCAAATCTGTGAACTATTTTCAGATTCGTGTTTTCTTATCAAAATCGTGATCCTTTTTTGAATTCATGAACTTTTTAAGTTATGATTTTTTTTTCAAATCTGTGAACTCTTTTGAATTTACATGTTTTAGTAAATGTTTGCTATATTTGTTGGATTTTTTGCTTTTTTCAGAAGTCAATGGTTGACTAGTCAAGTGGTCAAATGTTGATCGATGAACATATTTTAAAATTTGGAACAATTTTTTAAATTCACAAACATTATTTATGAACATTTTTTGAAATGCATGTGCAATTTTTGAATTAATGAATATTTTTTAAATCTGTGAACAGTTTTTGAATCTACAACGTTTTTAAAATTTTGTTGAACACTTTATGAAATTCATGAATAGTTTTTTAGTTTTGTGAACATTTTATAATTTTTTCATGAACATTTTTTACTTTGCAAACATTTGTTCAAATTCAGGATGATTTTTAGAATACAAGAATAGTTTTTATAAATCATGAACATTTCTTCAAAATTGAGAACATTTTTTGAATATGGGAACATGTTTACAAAATTACCAACATTTTTTGATTCTACCAAAGTTTTATGATATCCTGGACATTTCCAAAGTCATGAATATTTTTTAATTCACAAACAATTTAATATTTTCTCAAACTTGTCTTTTTAAATGTTGCAATTTTTCTGAAACCCCGAATTATTTTGAACAAGAAAAAGAAACAGACAAGAAAAAATAAAATGCAAGAAAAACGAAATGAAAAAGGCGACTATTACAAATCATCCAAATGATTTTAGTCAAAAATAAGCCGCCTCCACAGCCGTCCAATCAGCCGTATGATCAGCCAGTTCCCATGCGCGGCAACATGCAACGCAACAGCTCCATGGCAACACCTTGCAGCACCGATCGGCTCCAGAGCTCCAACGACCCCCGCGGCGCCTCACTGCAGCTCCGGCGGTGCTTCATTGTGAAGGAAATATGCCCTAGAGGCAAAAATAAAGTTGTTATTTTATATTTCCTTATTCATGATAAAGGTTTATTATTCATGATAGAATTGTATTGATCGGAAACTTAAATACATGTGTGAATACATAAACAAATACCGTGTCCCTAGTATGCCTCTACTAGACTAGCTCGTTGATCAAAGATGGTTAAGGTTTCCTAACCACAGACATGTGTTGTCATTTGATAACGGGATCACATCATTAGGAGAATTATGTGATGGACAAGACCCATCCGTTAGCTTAGCATAATGATCGTTCAGTTTTATTGCTATTGCTTTCTTCATGTCAAATACATATTCCTTCGACTATGAGATTATGCAACTCCCGGATACCGGAGGAATGCATTGTGTGCTATCAAACGTCACAACGTAACTGGGTGATTATAAAGATGCTCTACAGGTATCTCCGAAGGTATTTGTTGAGTTGGCATAGATCGAGATTAGGATTTGTCACTCCGAGTATCGGAGAGGTATCTCTGGACCCTCTCGGTAATACACATCATAAGCTTGCAAGCAAACGACTAAGGAGTTAGTCACAAGGTGATGTATTACGGAACGAGTAAAGAGACTTGCCGGTAACGAGATTGAACTAGGTATGAAGATACCGACGATCGAATCTCGGGCAAGTAACATACCGATGGACAAATGGAATTACATATCTTGTCGTAACGGTTCGACCGATAAAGATCTTCGTAGAATATGTAGGAGCCAATATGGGCATCCAGGTTCCACTATTGGTTATTGACCGGAGAGGTGTCTCGGTCATGTCTACATAGTTCTCAAACCCGTAGGGTCCGCACGCTTAACGTTCGTTGACGATATAGTATTATATGAGTTATGTGATTTGGTGACCGAATATTGTTCAAAGTCCCGGATGAGATCACAGACATGAGGAGGAGTCTCGAAATGGTCGAGAGGTAAAGATTGATATATAGGACGATGGTATTCGGACACTGGAAGTGTTTCGGGGGGTACCGGGTACTTATCGGGTGACCAGAAGGGGTTCCGGGCACCCCCGACAAAAGATATGGGCCTTATGGGCCAAGAGGGGAAACGCACTAGCCACAAGGGGCTGGTGCGCCCCCATATGGGCCGGCCTAAGGAGGATAAGGAAAGGGGAGAAGGGAAAGGTAAGTGTGGATTAGGATTCCCACTTCCTTCCCTCTCGCCCCCTCTTTCCTTCCCCCTCCGACAAACATGGCAGGGGGGGTGCGGCCAAGGGCAGGAGCCCAAGTAGGATTCGGACCTACTTGGGGCGCCCCTTGGCTTCTCCCCTCTTCCTCCCACCTATATATATGAGGAGGGGGGGCGCCTAGCACACAACAGACAATTGCCTAGCCATGTGCGGCGCCCCCCTCCACCGTTTACACCCCCGGTCATATTTTCGTAGTGCTTAGGCGAAGCCCTGCGGAGATCACTTCACCATCATCGTCACCACACCGTCGTGCTGACGGAACTCATCTACTACCTCGATGTCTTGATGGATCAAGAAGGCGAGGGACGTCACCGAGCTGAACGTGTGGAGAACGCGGAGGTGCCGTGCGTTCGGTACTTGATCGGTTGAAGCACGAAGAAGTTCGACTACATCAACCGCGTTGTGAAACGCTTTCGCTTACGGTCTATGAGGGTACGTAGACACACTCTCCTCCTCATTGCTATGCATCTCCATGGATATATCATTGCGTGTGCGTAGATTTTGTTTTTGTTTTCCATGCAACGTTTCCCAATAGTGGCATCAGAGCCAGGTCTATGCGTAGATGATATGCATGAGTAGAACACAAAGAATTTGTGGGCGGTGATGTTCATACTGCTTACAACCAACGTCTTATTTTGATTCGGCGGCATTGTGGGATGAAGCGGCCCGGACCAACCTTACATGTCCTAGTACATGAGACCGGTTCCACCGACTGACATGCAACTAGTTTTGCATAAAGGTGGCTGGCGGGTGTCTGTTTCTCCTACTTTAGTTGAATCGAATTTGACAGTGGCCGGTCCTTGAAGAAGGTAAAAATAGCAAACTTGATAATTCACCGTTGTGGTTTTTTCCGTAGGTAAGAACGGTTCTTGCTAGAAGCCCGTAGCAGCCACGTAAAACTTGCAACAACAAAGTAGAGGACGTCTAACTTGTTTTTGCAGGGTATGTTGTGATGTGATATGGTCAAGAAATGATGTGATATATGTTATTGTATGAGATGATCATGTTTTGTAAGTTATCGGCAACCGGCAGGAGCCTTATGGTTGTCTCTTTATTGTATGAAATGCAAACGCCATGTAATTGCTTTACTTTATCGCTATGCGTTAGCAATAGTTGTAGAAGCAATAGTTGGCGAGACGACCACGACGCAACGATGGAGATCAAGGTGTCGAGCCGGTGACGATGGAGATCATGACGATGCTTTGGAGATGGAGATCAAAAGCACGAGATGATGATGGCCATATCATGTCACATATTTTGATTGCATGTGATGTTTATGTTTTATGCATCTTATTTTGCTTAATACGGCGGTAGCATTATTAGATGATCCCTTCACTAAATTTCAAGGTAAAAGTGTTCTTCCTGAGTATGCACCGTTGCTACAGTTCGTCGTGTTGAGACACCACGTGATGATCGGGTGTGATAGACTCTACGTTCACATACAACAGGTGTAAGACAGTTTTGCATATGCAGAATATTTGGGTTAAACTTGACGAGCCTAGCATGTACAGACATGGCCTCGGAAGACTGGAGATTGAAAGATCGAACGTGAATCATATAGTAGATATGATCAACATAGAGATGTTCACCATTGATGACTACCCCATCTCACGTGATGATCGGACATGGGTTAGTTGATTTGGATCACGTATCACTTAGATAACTTGAGGGATGTTTATTTAAGTGGGAGTTCTTTAGTAATTTGATTAATTTAACTTAATTTATCATGAACTTAGTCTTGATAGTTTTGCATATCTATGTTGTAGATCAATAGCTCGCGATATAGCTCCTATATATTTTTGATATGTTCCTAGAGAAAACTAAGTTGAAAGATGATAGTAGCAATGATGCGGACTGGGTCCGTGATCTGAGGATTATCCTCATTACTGCACAGAAGAATTATGTCCTTTATGCACCGCTAGGTGACACACCTGTTGCAGGAGCAGATGCAGACATTATGAACATTTGGCAAGCTCGATATGATGAGTATTTGATAGTTTAGTGCGCCATGCTTTACAGCTTAGAACCGGGACTTCAAAAACGTTTTGAACGCCACAGAGCATATGAGATGTTCCAAGAGCTGAAATTGGTATTTCAGACTCATGCCCACGTCGAGAGGTATAAGACCTCTGACAAGTACTTTGCCTACAAGATGGAGGAGAATAGCTCAGCCAGTGAGCATGTGCTCAGAATGTCTGGGGTACTACAATCGCTTGAATCAAGTGGGAGTTAATCTTCCAGATAAGATAGTGATTGACAGAGTTCTCTAGTCACTATCACCAAGCTACCAGAACTTCGTGATGAACTATAATATGCAAGGGATGACAAAAACGATTCCCGAGCTCTTCGCAATGCTGAAATCGGCGAAGGTAGAAATCAAGAAAGAGCATCAAGTGTTGATGGTTAACAAGACCACTAGTTTCAAAAAAAAGGGCAAGGGAAAGAAAGGGAACTTCAAGAAGAATGGCAAGCAAGTTGCCGCTCCCGTGAAGAAGCCCAAAGCTGAACCCAAGCCTGAGACTGAGTGCTTCTACTGCAAAGGAAATGGTCACTGGAAGCAGAATTGTCCCAAATACTTGGCGGATAAGAAGGATGGCAAAGTGAACAAAGGTATATTTGATATACATGTTATTGATGTGTACTTTACTAGTGTTCATAGTAGCCCTTGGGTATTTGATACCGGTTCAGTTGCTAAGATTAGTAACTCGAAACAGGAGTTGCAAATTGAACAGAGACTAGTTGATGGCGAGGTGACGATGTGTGTTGGAAGTGATTCCAAGGTTGATAAGATCACCATCTCACACTCCCTCTACCTTCGGGATTAGTGTTGGACCTAAATAAATGTTATTTGGTGTTTGCGTTGAGCATGAATATGATTGGATCATGTTTATTGCAATACGGTTATTCATTTAAGTCAGAGAATAATTGTTGTTCTGTTTACATGAATAAAACCTTCTATGGTCATACACCCAATGTAAATGGTTTATTGAATCTCGATCGTAGTGATACACATATTCATAATATTGATGCCAAAAGATACAAAGTTGATAATGATAGTGCAACATACTTGTGGCACTGTCGTTTAGGTCATATTGGTGTAAAGCGCATGAAGAAACTCCATGCGGATGGGCTTTTGGAATCACTTGATTATGAATCATTTGATACTTGTGAACCATGCCTCATGGGCAAGATGACTAAAACTCCGTTTTCCAGAACAATTGAGCGAGCTGATGACTTATTGGATATAATACATATCGATGTATGCCGTCCGATGAGTGTTGAAGCACGCGGCGGGTATCATTATTTTTTGACCTTCACAGATGATTTGAGTAGGTATGGGTATATCTACTTGATGAAACACAAGTCTGAAACATTTGAAAATTTCAAAGAATTTCAGAGTGAAGTGGAGAATCATCGTAACAAGAAAATAAAGTTTATACGATCTGATTGTGGAGGCGAATATTTGAGTTATGAGTTTGGCCTTCATTTAAACAATGTGGAATAGTTTCACAACTCACACCACCTAGAACACCACAGCGTAATGGTGTGTCCGAACGTCGTAACCATACTTTATTAGATATGGTGCAATCTATGATGCCTATTACCGATTTACCACTATCGTTTTGGGGTTATGCATTAGAGACAGCTGCATTCACGTTAAATAGGGCACCGTCTAAATCCGTTGAGATGACACCGTATGAATTGTGGTTTGGCAAGAAACCTAAGCTGTCGTTTCTTAAAGTTTGGGGTTGCAACACTTATGTCAAAAGGCTTCAGCCTGATAAGCTCGAACCCAAATCGGAGAAGTGCGTCTTCATAGGATACCCTAAGGAAACAATTGGGTACACCTTCTACCACAGATCCGAAGGCAAGATTTTTGTTGCTAAGAATGGATCCTTTCTATAGAAGGAGTTTCTCTCGAAAGAAATGAGTGGGAGGAAAGTAGAACTTGATGATGTAATTGTACCTTCTCTCGAATTGGAGAGTAGTACATCACAGAAAATCGTTCCCGTGATGCCTACACCAACTAGAGAGGAAGCAAATGATAACGATCATGAAGCTTCAGATCAAGTTGCTACTGAACCTCGTAGGTCGACCGAAGCATGATCCGCACCAGAGTGGTACGGTAATCTTGTCCTGGAAGTCATGTTACTAGACCATGGCGAACCTACAGACTATGAAGAAGCTATGATGAGCCCAGATTCTGACAGATGGCTTGAGGCCATGAAATCTGAGATAGGATCCATGTATGAGAACAAAGTATGGACTTTGGTGGATTTTCACGATGATCGGCAAGCCATAGAGAATAAATGGATCTTCAAGAAGAAGACTGACGCTGATGGTAATGTTACTGTCTACAAACCTCGACTTGTCGCAAAAGGTTTTCGACAAGTTCAAGGGGTTGACTACGATGAGACTTTCTCAACCATAGCGATGCTTAAGTCGGTCCGAATCATGTTAGCAATTGCCACATTTTATTAAATCTGGCAAATGAACGTCAAAACTACATTCCTTAATGGATTTCTTAAAGAAGAGTTGTATATGATGCAACCAGAAGGTTTTGTCGATCCTAAAGATGCTAACAAAGTGTGCAAGCTCCAGCGATCCATCTGTGGACTGGTGCAAGCATCTCAGAGTTGGAATATACGCTTTGATGAGGTGATCAAAGCATATGGTTTTATACAGACTTTCGGTGAAGCTTGTATTTACAAGAAAGTGAGTGGGAGCTCTGTAGCATTTCTGATATTATATGTGGATGACATATTGTTGATTGGAAATGATATAGAATTTCTGGATAGCATAAAAAGGATACTTGAATAAGAATTTTTCAATGAAAGACCTCGGTGAAGCTGCTTACGTATTGAGCATCAAGATCTATAGGGATAGATCGAGACGCTTAATAGGACTTTCACAAAGCACATACCTTTACAAAGTTTTGAAGAAGTTCAAAATAGATCAGTCAAAGAAAGGGTTCTTGCCTGTGTTGCAAGGTGTGAAGTTGAGTAAGACTCACAACCCGACCACGACAGAAGATAGAGAGGGAATGAAAGTCGTTCCCTATGCCTCAGCCATAGGTTCTATAAAGTATGCCATGCTGTGTACCAGACCTGTTGTGTACCTTGCCGTGAGTTTGGCAAGGGGGTACAATAGTGATCCAGGAATTGATCACTGAACAACGGTCAAAATTATCCTTAGTTACCTAAGAGAACTAAGGAAATGTTTCTCGGTTATGGAGGTGTTAAAGAGTTCGTCGTAAAGGGTTACGTCGATGCAAGCTTTAACACCGATCCAGATGACTCTGAGTCTCAATCTGGATACGTATTGAAAGTGGGAGCAATTAGCTAGAGTAGCTCCATGCAGAGCATTGTAGACATAGAAATTTGCAAAATACATACGGATCTGAATGTGGCAGACCCGTTGACTAAACTTCTCTCACAAGCAAAACATGATCACACCTTAGTGCTCTTTGGGTATTAATCACATGGTGATGTGAACTAGATTATTGACTCTACTAAAGTCTTTGGGTATTAGTCACATGGCGATGTGAACTATGAGTGTTAATCACATGGCGATGTGAACTAGATTATTGACTCTAGTGCAAGTGGGAGACTGAAGGAAATATGCCCTAGAGGCAATAATAAATTTGTTATTTTATATTTCCTTATTCATGATAAGGGTTTATTATTCATGATAGAATTGTATTGATCGGAAACTTAAATACATGTGTGAATACATAAACAAATACCGCGTCCCTAGTATGCCTCTACTATACTAGCTCGTTGATCAAAGATGGTTAAGGTTTCCTAACCATAGACATGTGTTGTCATTTGATAACGGGATCACATCATTAGGAGAATGATGTGATGGACAAGACCCATCCGTTAGCTTAGCATAATGATCGTTCAGTTTTATTGCTATTGCTTTGTTCATGTCAAATACATATTCCTTCGACTATGAGATTATGCAACTCCCGGATACCGGAGGAATGCCTTGTGTGCTATCAAACGTCACAACATAACTGGGTGATTATAAAGATGCTCTACAGGTATCTCCAAAGGTATTTGTTGAGTTGGCGTAGATCGAGATTAGGATTTGTCACTCCGAGTATCGGAGAGGTATCTCTGGGCCCTCTTGGTAATACACATCATAAGCTTGCAAGCAAATGACTAAGGAGTTAGTCACGAGGTGATGTATTACGGAACAAGTAAAGAGACTTGCCGGTAACGAGATTGAACTAGGTATGAAGATACCGACGATCGAATCTCGGGCAAGTAACATACCGATGGACAAAGGGAATTACGTATGTTGTCATAACGGTTCGACCGATAAAGATATTCATAGAATATGTAGGAGCCAATATGGGCATCCAGTTTCCGCTATTGGTTATTGATCGGAGAGGTGTCTCGGTCATGTCTACATAGTTCTCGAACCCGTAGGGTCCGCACGCTTAACGTTCGTTGACGATATAGTATTATATGAATTATGTGATTTGGTGACCGAATGTTGTTCAGAGTCCTGGATGAGATCACAGACATGACGAGGAGTCTCAAAATGGTCGAGAGGTAAAGATTTATATATAGGACGATGGTATTCGGACACCCGAAGTGTTTCCGGGGGTACCGAGTACTTATCGGGTCACCAGAAGGGGTTCCGGGCAGCCCCGGCAAAAGATATGGGCCTTATGGGCCAAGAGGGGAAACACACTAGACACAAGGGGCTGGTGCGCCCCCATATAGGCCGGCATAAGGAGGAGAAGGAAAGGGGAGAAGGGAAAGGTAAGTGTGGATTAGGATTCCCACTTCCTTCCCTCTCGCCCCCTCTTTCCTTCCCCCTCCGACAAACATGACAGGGGGGCGCGGCCAAGGGCAGGAGCCCAAGTAGGATTCGGACCTACTTGGGGCACCCCTTGGCCTCTCCCCTCTCCCTCCCACCTATATATATGAGGAGGGGGGCGCCTAGCACACACCATACAATTGCCTAGCCGTGTGCGGTGCCCCCCTCCACTGTTTACACCCCGGGCATATTTTCGTAGTGCTTAGGCGAAGCCCTGCGGAGATCACTTCACCATCACCGTCACCACACCGTCATGCTGACGGAACTCATCTACTACCTCGTCGTCTTGCTGGATCAAGAAGGCGAGGGATGTCAACGAGCTGAACGTGTGCAGAACATGGAGGTGTTGTGCATTCGGTACTTGATCGGTTGAAGCGCGAAGAAGTTTGACTACATCAACCGCGTTGTGAAACGCTTCCGCTTACGGTCTACGAGGGTACGTAGACACACTCTCCCCCTCGTTGCTATGCATCTCCATGGATAGATCATTGCGTGTGCGTAGAATTTTTTTTGTTTTCCATGCAACGTTTCCCAACACATTGCAACCTCGCCGGAGCTCCAACGATCCCCGCGGCGCCTCACTGCAGCTCCGGCCGTGTCCCGCTACGCTTCATTGCAACCTTGCTGGAGCTCTGGCGATGCCTGGTGGTACTTCACTGCAGCTCCGATGGCGCCCGGCTACGCTTCATTGCAACCTTGCCGGAGCTTCAATGACCCCCGCGGTGCCCGGCTGCGCTTCATTGCAACCTCGCCGGAGCTCCAACTACCACTGTGGTGCTTCACTGCAGCTTCGGTGACGCCCGGCGATGCTTCATTGCAACCTCACCAGAGCTCCACGACCCTCACGGCGCTGCACTGCAGCTCCGGCAGTGCTTCATTGCAACCTCGGCGATGTTTCGTTGCAGTGCCACCACCGGCACACGGCGGTGCTCGATCACAGCACCCCGGCGGCCGCCTCGAAGCTTCACTTCAACGTCACCATCGCGCGGCCGCCCCATCAAAGCTCCACTGCAGCACTCACTGGTGAAGCTTCACTATAACACAACGCGATGCCGACTAGGTCCTGCGATGAAGCACACGACGGTGATGACGATGACGGAAGCTGTGATGCAGCACATACTACGATGTGCGGAGATGCTGTGATGCAGTATGCGGTGGCGATGGCGGATCTTGCAGCAGCAGCGGCACTGATGCACATGGTGTCGGAGGGGTCATCGTCGTGCGCGGCCTTGCGATGTCCGCAGACTTGCTGCTTGATGGAGAAAAAAGCGAACCGGGAGGGAGACGAAGAAGTTTGTGCTGAGTGGATGAGGCAACAGTGCGAGTGGATGAGCTTCTCTCGCGTGGAAGAGTCAAGCGATGGTGGTTCCTCACACGGACACGTGTCAAGCATCGGAGGTGGCTTGCACTGCGCCAAAATCATCAGGTTACTTTTAGGCGGCTACTACATAGCAGTCGATTGATTTGTTACAAATTTAAGTTGCCGCCAGAACCATCCGATCAGACACTCCCAGCTGTAGGATCAGACAGCACCACGACCCAGTAATGGCAACACCTCCATGGCAGCACCGACGGCACCTCGATGGCGCTCCATTGCACCTCCGGCGACCCACCGTGGTGCTTCATAGCAACTCTGGCGATCCTTGTGATGTCTACTATGCAACCTTCTTCTTGTAGACTCTTGTTGGGCCTCCAAGCACAGAGTTTTGTAGGACAGTAGCAATTTTCCCTCAAGTGGATGACCTAAGGTTTATCAATCAGTGGGAGGCGTAGGATGAAGATGGTCTCTCTCAAACAACCCTGCAACCAAATACAAGAAATCTCTTGTGTCCCCAAGACACCCAATACAACAGAAAATTGTATAGGTGCACTAGTTCGGCGAAGAGATGGTGATACAAGTGTAGTATGGATAGTAGATATAGGTTTTTGTAATCTAAAAATATAAACATAGCAAGGTAACTAGTAACAAAAGTGAGCAAAAATAGTATTGCAATGCTTGAAAACAAGGCCTAGGGTTCATACTTTCACTAGTGCAATCTCTCAACAGTGCTAGCATAGTTGAATCATATAACAATCTCTCAATGTGCGACAAAGAATCACTCCAAAGTTCTTATCTAGCGGAGAACATAAGATGAAATTGTTGTAGGGTACGAAACCACCTCAAAGTTATCCTTTCTGATCAATCTATTGAGCCATCCCTATGAGTGTCACGAACAACCCTAGAGTTCGTACTAAAATAACACCATATGAAAACACATCAACCAACCCTAATGTCACCTAGATACTCCAATGTCACCACAAGTATCCGTGGGTCAATTATACGATATGCATCAAACAACTTCAGATTCATAATATTCAATCCAACACAAAGAACTTCAAAGAGTGCCACAAGATTTGTACCAGAGAAACAAGGACGAAAAATGCATCAACCCCTATGCATAGATTACCCCAATGTCACCTCGGGAATCCGCGAGTTGAGTGCAAAAACATACATCAAGTGAATCAATAGAACACCCCATTGTCACCACGGGTATCCACATGCAAGACATACATCAAGTGTTCTCAAATCCATAAAAGTATTCAATCTGATAATAGTGAAACCTCAAAGGTAGAAACTCAGTTCATCACAACAAGATATAGAGGGGGGAAACCATATGATCCTACTATATTAACAAAGCTCACGGTACATCAAGATCGTGCCAAATCAAGAACACGAGAGAGAGAGAGAGATCAAACACATGGCTACTGGTACATATATACCCTCAGCCCCGAGGGTGAACTACTCCCTCCTCATCATGGTGGCCGCCGGGATGATGAAGATGGCCTCCGGTGATGATTTCCCCCTCCGACAGGGTGCCGGAATGGGGTCCCGATTGAGTTTTCGTGGATATAGAGGCTTGCAGCGGCGAAACTTCTCATCTAGGGTTCTTTTCGGGGGTTTTGGTATTTATAGGAATTTTTGGCGTCGGTCTCACGTCAAGGGGGTGCTTGAGGGCCCCACAAGCTCGGGAGGCGCGCCCTAGGGGGGTGGGTGCGCCCCCCAGGCTTGTGGCCTCTTCAGTCACCTCCTAGTCCAGCTCCGGTGCTTCGGAGGTCTCTTTTGGTCCATAAAAAATCACCGTAAATTTTCAGCCCATTCCGAGAACTTTTATTTCTGCACAAAAAACGACACCACGGTAGTTCTAGTGAAAACAGCGTCAGTCCGGGTTAGTTCTAATCAAATCATACCAAAACCATACAAAATTGTTGTAAACATGGCATGAATACTTCATAAATTATAGATACGTTGGAGACGTATCAGCATCCCCAAGCTTAATTCCTTCTCGTCCTCGAGTAGGTAAATGATAAAAGAAATAATTTATGAAGTGTGCATGCTAGCATGGTGCATAAATTTGATCAATGATAGTTCCAAACACTTTCTCTAGCATCATTATATAGCATAAACTGTAGCTCATCTCATAAAACTTCTCATGATCAAGTAACAAGCTATTCACATGGTAAAGTATAGACCATAAAGTTTCTTGAAAACTAACAAACTATGTTCTCAGTCATCAAACAATTGCAATTCATCTTATTTTCAGGAAGGTTCTATGTAAGAGCTTTGATTTAGCAAATTCCAAACACTCAACTATCATATAGTCTTCCATGATTGCTGACACTCAAAGCATATTTTTAGAACAAATAGCATCCATCGAACACAGAGAAAGATAGGGGCTTAATGTTTCGCCTCCCAACTTATTTCTCATATAGATAATTGTCAACAATAATAGTTCATGATCAAATATATTTGAATGGCCATATATTCTTGGATCTTTCCCCACCACATGATACTTGCCAACTACAGAATAATTTAGGTTGAAATGAGAAGGAATACTACTGACTCTTGCATAAAAGTAAAAGATAGGCCCTGAAGGAAATATGCCCTAGAGGCAATAAAAAAGTTGTTATTTTATATTTCCTTATTGATGATAAAGGTTTATTATTCATGCTAGAATTGTATTGATCGGAAACTTAAATACATGTGTGAATACATAAACAAATACCGTGTCCCTAGTATGCCTCTACTAGACTAGCTCATTGATCAAATATGGTTAAGGTTTCCTAACCATAGACATGTGTTGTCATTTGATAATGGGATCACATCATTAGGAGAATGATGTGATGGACAAGACCCATCCGTTAGCTTAGCATAATGATCGTTAAGTTTTATTGCTATTGCTTTCTTCATGTCAAATACATATTCCTTCGACTATGAGATTATGCAACTCCCGAATACCGGAGGAATACCTTGTGTGCTATCAAACATCACAATGTAACTGGGTGATCATAAAGATGCTCTACAGGTATCTCCGAAGGTGTTTGTTGAGTTGGCATAGATCGAGATTAGGATTTGTCACTCCAAGTATCGGAGAGGTATCTCTGGGCCCTCTTGGTAATACACATCATAAGCTTGCAAGCAAACGACTAAGGAGTAAAGAGACTTGCCGGTAATGAGATTGAACTAGGTATAGATATACCGACGATCGAATCTCGGGCAAGTAACATACAGATGGACAAAGGGAATTACGTATGTTGTCATAACAGTTTGACCGATAAAGATCTTCATAGAATATGTAGGAGCCAATATGGGCATCCAGGTTCCACTATTGGTTATTGACCGGAGAGATGTCTCGGTCATGTCTACATAGTTCTCGAACCCGTAGGGTCCGCACGCTTAACGTTCGATGACGATATAGTATTATATGAGTTATGTGATTTGGTAACCAAATGTTGTTCGGAGTCACAGATGAGATCACAGACATGACGAGGAGTCTCGAAATGGTCAAGAGGTAAAGATTCATATATAGGACAATAGTATTCGGACACTGGAAGTGTTTCGGGAGGTATCGGGTACTTATCGGGTCATCGGAAGGGGTTCCGGGCACCCCCGGCAAAAGTTATGGGCCTTATGGGCCAAGAGAGGAAACGCACCAGCCACAAGGGGCTGGTGTGCCCCCCATAGCAGGCCGGCCTAAGGAGGAGAAGGAAAGGGGGAAGGGAAAGGAAAGTGTGGATTAGGATTCCCACTTCCTTCCCTCTCCCCCCTCTTTCCCTTCCCCTTGAGAATACTTCGCAGGGGGCGCGGCCAGGGCAAGAGCCCTAGGGCCAGCCGGCCACCTATGTGGTGCACCAGGCTGCCTCCCCTCCCCCTCCCACCTATATATATGTGTGAGGGGGCGCCTAGCACACACCAGATGAATTGTTAGCCGTGTGGGCGCCCCCTCCACCGTTTACAGCCCCGGTCATATTTTCGTAGTGCTTAGGCGAAGCCCTGCGGAGATCACTTCACCATCACCGTCACCATGCCGTCGTGCTGACGGAACTCGTCTACTACCTCGCCGTCTTGCTGGATCAAGAAGGCGGAGGACGTCACCGAGCTGAACGTGTGCTGAACACGGAGGTGCCGTACGTTCGGTACTAGATCGGTTGGATCGCGAAGAAAGTTCGACTACATCAACTGTGTTGTGAAACGCTTCCGCTTACGATCTACGAGGGTACATAGACACACTCTCCCCTCTCGTTGCTATGCATCTCCTTGATAGATCTTGCTTGTGCGTAGACATTTTTTTGTTTTCCATGCAACGTTTCCAACAGTGGCATCATGAGCCAGGTCTATGCGTAGATGATATGCACGAGTAGAACACAAAGAAGTTGTGGGTGGTGATGTTCATATTGCTTACCACCAACGTCTTATTTTGATTCAACGGCATTATGGGATGAAGCGGCCCGGACCAACCTTACATGTCCACGTACATGAGACCGGATCCACCGACTGACATGCAACTAGTTTTGCATAAAGGTGGCTGGCGGGTGTCTGTTTCTCCTACTTTAGTTGAATCGAATTTGACTGCGGTCGGTCCTTGAAGAAGGTTAAAACAGCAAACTTGATAATTCACCGTTGTGGTTTTTGCCGTAGGTAAGAACGGTTCTTGCTAGAAGCCCGTAGCAGCCACGTAAAACTTGCAACAACAAAGTAGAGGACGTCTAACTTGTTTTTGCAGGGCATGTTGTGATGTGATATGGTCAAGACATGATGTGATACACGTTATTGTATGAGATGATCATGTTTTGTAAGTTATCAGCAACCGACAGGAGCCTTATAGTTGTCTCTTTATTGTATGAAATGCAATCGCCATGTAATTGCTTTACTTTATCGCTATGCGTTAGCAATAGTTATAGAAGCAATAGTTGGCGAGACAACCACGACGCAACGATGGAGATCAAGGTGTCGAGCCGGTGACGATGGAGATCATGCCGATGCTTTAGAGATGGAGATCAAAAGCATGAGATGATGATGGCCATATCATGTCACATATTTTGATTGCATGTGATGTTTATCTTTTATGCATCTTATTTTGCTTAGATCGACGGTAGCATTATAAGATGATCCCTTCACTAAATTTCAAGATAAAAGTGTTCTCCCCGAGTATGCACCGTTGCGAAAGTTCGTCGTTTCGAGACACCACGTGATGATCGGGTGTGATAGACTCTACGTTCACATACAACGGGTGTAAGACAGTTTTACACATGCAGAATACTTGGGTTAAACTTGACGAGCCTTGCATGTACAGACATGGTCTTGGAACACTGGAGACCGAATGGTCAAACATGAGTCATATAGTAGATATGATCAACATGAAGATGTTCACCATTGAAGACTACTCCATCTCACGTGATGATCGGACATGGTTTAGTTGATTTTGATCATGTATCACTTAGATAACTTGAGGGATTTTAATTTAAGTGGGAGTTCATTAGTAATTTGATTAATTGAACTTAATTTATCATGAACTTAGTCCTGATAGTATTTGCAAATTTATGTTGTAGATCAATAGCTCGCGATATAGCTTCACAATTTTTTGATATGTTCCTAGAGAAAACTAAATTGAAAGATGATGGTACCAATGATGCGGACTAGGTCCGTGATCTGAGGATTATCCTCGTTGCTGCACAGAATAATTATGTCCTTGATGCACCGCTAGGTGACAGACCTATTGCAGGAGCAGATGCAAACATTATGAACGTTTGGCAAAGCTCGATATGATGACTACTTGATAGTTTAGTGTGCCATGCTTTACGGCTTAGAACCGGGACTTCAAAAAAACGTTTTGAACGCCACGGAGCATATGAGATGTTCCAAGAGCTGAAATTGGTATTTCAGAATCATGCTCGTGTCGAGAGGTATGAGACCTCTGACAAGTACTTTGCCTACAAGATGGAGGAGAATAGCTCAGCCAGTGAGCATGTGCTCAGAATGTCTGAGTACTACAATCACTTGAATCAAGTGGGAGCTAATCTTCCAGATAAGATAGTGATTGACAGAGTTCTCTAGTCACTATCACCAAGCTACTAGAACTTCGTGATGAACTATAATATGCAAGGGATGACGAAAGCGATTCCCGAGCTCTTCACGATGCTGAAATCTACGAAGGTAGAAATCAAGAAAGAACATCAAATGTTGATGGTTATCAAGACCACTAGTTTCAAGAAAAGGGCAAGGGAAAGAAAGGGAACTTCAAGAAGAATGACAAGCAAGTTGCCACTCCCGTGAAGAATCCCAAAGCTGGACCTAAGCCTGAAACTGAGTGCTCATACTGCAAAGAGAATGGTCACTAGAAGCGGAACTGCCCCAAATACTTGGCGGATAAGAAGGATGGCAAAGTGAACAAAGGTATATTTGATATACATGTTATTGATGTGTACTTTACTAATATTCATAGTAGCCCCTGGGTATTTGATACCGGTTCAGTTGCTAAGAGTAGTAACTCGAAACAGGAGTTGCAGAATGAACAGAGACTAGTTAAAGGCGAGGTGACGATGTGTGTTGGAAGTGATTCCAAGGTTAATACGATCACCATCACACACTCCTTCTACCTTCGGGATTAGTGTTGAACCTAAATAAATGTTAGTTGTTATTTGCGTTGAGCATGAATATGATTGTGTCATGTTTATTGCAATACGGTTATTCATTTAAGTCAGAGAATAATTGTTGTTCTGTTTACATGAATAAAACCTTCTATGGTCATACACCCAATATGAATGGTTTATTGAATCTCGATCGTAGTAATAGACACCAAAAGATGCAAAGTTAATAATGATAGTGCAACATACTTGTGGCACTGCCGTTTAGGTCATATTGGTGTAAAGCGCATGAAGAAACTCCATGTAGATGGACTTTTGGAATCACTTGATTATTAATCATTTGATACTTGCGAACCATGCCTCATGGGCAATATGACTAAAACTCCGTTCTCCGGAACAATGGAGCGAGCTAATGACTTATTGGAAATAATACATACCGATGTATGCGGACCGATGAGTGTTCAAGCACGCGGCGGGTATCGTTATTTTCTAACCTTTATAGATGATTTGAGTAGATATGGGTATATCTATTTAATGAAACACAAGTCTGAAACATTTGAAAAGTTCAATGAATTTCAGAGTGAAGTAGAGAATCATCGTAACAAGAAAATTAAGTTTCTACGATCTGATCGTGGAGGTGAATATTTGAGTTATGAGTTTGGCCTTCATTTAAAACAATGTGGAATTGTTTCACAACTCACGCCACCTGGAACACCTCAGCGTAATGGTGTGTCCGAACGTCGTAACCATACTTTATTGGATCTGGTGCATTCTATGATGTCTCTTACCGATTTACCACTATCGTTTTGGGGTTATGCATTAGAGACAGTTGCATTCACGTTAAATAGGGCACCGCCTAAATTCGTTGAGACGACACCGTATGAACTATGGTTTGGCAAGAAACCTAAGCTGTCGTTTCTTAAAGTTTGGGGATGCGATGCTTATGTTAAAAGGCTTCAGCCTGATAAGCTCGAACCTAAATCGGAGAAGTGCGTCTTCATAGGATACCCTAAGGAAACAATTGGGTACACCTTCTACCACAGATCCGAAGGCAAGATCTTTGTTGCTAAGAATGGGTCCTTTCTAGAGAAGGAGTTTCTCTCGAAAGAAGTGAGTGGGAGGAAAGTAGAACTTGATGAGGTAATCGTACCTTCTCTCAAATTGAAAAGTAGCACATCAGAGAAATCCGTTCCCGTGATGCCTACACCAACTAGAGAGGAAGCAAATGATAATGATCATGAAACTTCAGATCAAGTTACTACTGCACCTCATAGGTCAACCAGAGCACGATCCGCACCAGAGTGGTACGGTAATCCTGTTCTGGATGTCATGTTATTAGACCAAGGCGAACCTATGAACTATGAAGAAGCTATGATGAGCCCAGATTCCGACAGATGGCTTGAGGCCATAAAATCTGAGATAGGATCCATGTATGAGAACAAAGTATGGACTTTGGTGGACTTGCCCGAAGATCGGCAAGCCATAGAAAATAAATGGATCTTCAAGAAGAAGACTAACGCTGATGGTAATGTTACTGTCTACAAAGCTCAACTTGTTGGGAAAGATTTTCGACAAGTTCAAAGGGTTGACTATGATGAGACTTTCTCACCCATAGCGATGCTTAAGTCTGTCTGAATCATGTTAGCAATTGCCATATTTTATGAAATCTGGCAAATAGACGTCAAAACCGCATTCCTTAATGGATTTCTTAAAGAAGAGTTGTATGTGATACAACCAGAAAGGTTTTGTCGATCCTAAAGGTGCTAACAAAGTGTGCAAGCTCCAGTGATCCATCTATGGACTGGTGCAAGCATCTCGGAGTTGGAATATACGCTTTGATGAGGTGATCAAAGCGTATGGTTTTATTCAGACTTACGGTGAAGCCTGTATTTACAAGAAAGTGAGTGGGAGCTCTGTAGCATTTCTGATATTATATGTGGATGACATATTGTTGATTGAAAATGATATAGAATTTCTGGATAGCATAAAAGGATACTTGAATAAGAATTTTTCAATGAAAGACCTCGGTGAAGCTGCTTATTTATTGGGCATCAAGATCTATAGAGATAGATCGAGACGCTTAATAGGACCTTCACAATGCACATACCTTTATAAAGTTTTGAAGAAGTTCAAAATGGATCAGTCAAGGAAAGGGTTCTTGCCTGTGTTACAAGGTGTGAAGTTGAGTCAGACTCAAAGCCCGACCACTGCAGAAGATAGAGAGAAAATGAAAGTCATTCCCTATGCCTCAGCCATAGGTTCTATCATGTATACTATGTTGTGTACCAGACCTGATGTGTACTTTGCCATGAGTTTGGCAAGGGGGTACAATAGTGATCCAGGAGTGGATCACTGGACAGCAGGTCAAAATTATCCTTAGGTGCCTTAATAGGACTAAGGAAATTTTTCTCGGTTATGGAGTTGATAAAGAGTTCGTCGTAAAGGGTTATGTCGATGCAAGCTTTGACACTAATCCGGATGACTCTAAGTCTCAATCTGGATACATATTGAATGTGGGAGCAAATTAGCTAGAGTAGCTCCATGTAGAGCTTTGTAGACATAGAAATTTGCAAAATACATACGGATCTGAATGTGGCAGACCCATTGACTAAACTTCTCTCACAAGAAAAACATGATCACACCTTAGTAAACTCTTTGAGTGTAGGTCACATGGCGATGTGAACTATGGGTGTTAATCACATGGCGATGTGAACTAGATTATTGACTCTAGTAAACTCTTTGAGTGTTGGTCACATGGCGATGTGAACTAGATTATTGACTCTAGTAAACTCTTTGGGTGTTGGTCACATGGCGATGTGAACTATGGGTGTTAATCACATGGTGATGTGAACTAGATTATTGACTCTAGTGCAAGTGGGAGACTGAAGGAACTATGCCCTAGAGGCAATAATAAAGTTGTTATATTATATTTCCTTATTCAAGATAAAGGTTTATTATTCATGCTAGAATTGTATTGATCGGAAACTTAAATACATGTGTGAATACATAAACAAATACCGTGTCCCTAGTATGCCTCTACTAGACTAGCTCGTTGATAAAAGATGGTTAAGGTTTCCTTGAAGGAAATATGCCCTAGAGGCAATAATAAAGTTATTATTTCATTTCCTTATGTCATGATAAATGTTTATTATTCATGTTAGAATTGTATTAACCGGAAACTTGATACATGTGTGAATACATAGACAAAATAGAGTGTCACTAGTATGCCTCTACTTGACTAGCTCGTTAATCAAAGATGGTTATGTTTCCTAACCATAGACATGAGTTGTCATTTGATTAACGGGATCACATCATTAGGAGAATGATGTGATTGACTTGACCCATTCCGTTAGCTTAGCACTTGATCGTTTAGTATGTTGCTATTGCTTTCTTCATGACTTATACATGTTCCTATGACTATGAGATTATGCAACTCCCGTTTATCGGAGGAACACTTTGTGTGCTACCAAACGTCACAACGTAACTGGGTGATTATAAAGGTGCTCTACAGGTGTCTCTGAAGGTACTTGTTGAGTTGGCGTATTTCGAGATTAGGATTTGTCACTCCGATTGTCGGAGAGGTATCTCTGGGCCCACTCGGTAATGCACATCACTATAAGCCTTGCAAGCATTGTAACTAATGAGTTAGTTGCGAGATGATGTATTACGGAACGAGTAAAGAGACTTGCCGGTAACGAGATTGAACTAGGTATTGAGATACCGACGATCGAATCTCGGGCAAGTAACATACCGATGACAAAGGGAACAATGTATGTTGTTATGCGGTTTGACCGATAAAGATCTTCGTAGAATATGTGGGAGCCAATATGAGCATCCAGGTTCCGCTATTGGTTATTGACCGGAGACGTGTCTCGGTCATGTCTACATAGTTCTTGAACCCGTAGGGTCCGCACGCTTAAAGTTCGGTGACGATCGGTATTATGAGTTTATGTGATTTGATGACCGAAGTTTGTTCGGAGTCCCGGATGAGATCGGGGACATGACGAGGAGTCTCGAAATGGTTGAGAGGTAAAGATCGATATATTGGAAGGCTATATTCGGACATCGGAAAGGTTCAGAGTGATTCGGGTATTTTTCGGAGTACCGGAGAGTTACGGAAATTCGTATTGGGCCTTAATGGGCCATACGGGAAAGGAGAGAAAGGCCTCAAGGGTGGCTGCGCCCCTTCCCCATGGACTGGTCCGAATTGGACTAGGGAAAGGGGGCGCCCCCTTCCTTCCTTCTCCTTCTCCCTTCCCCTTTTCCTATTCCATGTGGGAGGTGGAATCCTACTAGGACTAGGGAGTCCTAGTAGGACTCCACACCTTGGGCGCGCCCTGTGAGGGCCGGCCTCCTCCTCCCTCCATCCTTTATATACGTGGCCAGGGGGCACCCCATAGACACAAGTTGATCATTGATCTCTCTTAGCCGTGTGCGGTGCCCCCCTCCACCATAATCCACCTCGATCATATCGTAGCGGTGCTTAGGCGAAGCCCTGCGTCGGTAGCATCATCATCACCGTCACCACGCCGTCGTGCTGACGAAACTCTCCTGTGAAGCTTTGCTGGATCGGAGCTCGCTAGATGTCATCGAGTTGAACGTGTGCTGAACTCGGAGGTGCCGTGCGTTCGGTACTTGGATCGGTCGGATCGTGAAGACGTACGACTACATCAACCGCGTTGTGCTAACGCTTCCGCTTTCGGTCTACGAGGGTACATGGACACACTCTCCCCTCTTGTTGCTATGCATCACCATGATCCTGTGTGTGCGTAGGAATTTTTTTGAAATTACTACGTTCCCCAACATTCCTAACCATAGACATGTGTTGTCATTTGATAACGGGATCACATCATTAGGAGAATGATGTGATGGACAAGACCCATCAGTTAGCTTAGCATAATGATCGTTCAGTTTTATTGCTATTGCTTTCTTCATGTCAAATAAATATTCCTTCGACTATGAGATTATGCAACTCCCGGATACCGGAGGAATACCTTGTGTGCTATCAAACGTCACAACATAACTGGGTGATCATAAAGATGCTCTACAGGTATCTCCGAAGGTGTTTGTTGAGTTGGCATAGATCAAAATTAGGATTTGCCACTCAGAGTATCGGAGAGGTATGTCTGGGCCCTCTCGGTAATACACATCATAAGCTTGCAAGCAAACGACTAAGGAGTTAGACATGAGGTGATGTATTACGGAACGAGTAAAGAGGCTTGCCGGTAACGAGATTGAACTAGGTATAGAGATACCAACGATCGAATCTCGGGCAAGTAACATACCGATGGACAAAGGGAATTACGTATGTTGTCATAACGGTTCGACCGATAAAGATCTTCGTAGAATATGTAGGAGCCAATATGGGCATCCAGGTTCCGCTATTGGTTATTGACGGGAGAGATGTCTCGGTCATGTCTACATAGTTCTCGAACCCGTAGGGTCCGCACGCTTAACGTTCGATGACGGTATAGTATTATATAAGTTATGTGATTTGGTGACCGAATGTTGTTCGGAGTCCCGGATGAGATCACAGACATGACAAAGAGTCTCGAAATGGTCGAGAGGTAAAGATTCATATATAGGACGATAGTATTCGGACACCAGAAGTGTTTCGGGAGGTACTAGGTACTTATCGGGTCACCGGAAGGGGTTCCGGGCACCCCCGGCAGAAGTTATGGGCCTTATGGGCCAAGAGAGGAAACGCACCAGCCACAAGGGGCTGGTGCGCCCCCCATAGCAGGCTGGCCTAAGGAGGAGAAGGAAAGGGGGAAGGGAAAGGAAAGTGTGGATTAGGATTCCCACTTCCTTCCCTCCCACCCCCCTCTTTCCTTCCTCCTTGAGAATACATGGAAGGGGGGGGGGGGGCGGCCAGGGCAGGAGCCCTAGGGCTGGCCGGTGATGTCTACTACGCAACCTTCTTCTTGTAGACTCGTGTTGGGCCTCCAAGCGCAGAGTTTTGTAGGACAGTAGCAAATTTCCCTCAAGTGGATGACCTAAGGTTTATCAATCCGTGGGAGGCGTAGGATGAAGATGGTCTCCCTCAAACAACCCTGCAACCAAATAACAAAGAGTCGCTTGTGTCCCCAACACACCCAATACAATGGTAAATTGTATAGGTGCACTAGTTCGGTGAAGAGATGGTGATACAAGTGTAATATGGATGGTAGAAATATATTTTTATAATCTGAATAAATAAAAGTAGCAAGGTAACTCGTAATAAAAGTGAGCACAAACGGTATTGCAATGCTTGGAAACAAGGCCTAGGGTTCATACTTTCACTAGTGCAAGTTCTCTCAACAATGATAACATAATTGGATCATATAACAATCCCTCAATGTGCAACAAAGAATCACTCCAAAGTTTCTATCGGATAACGTAGGATGAAAATGTGCATCAACCCCTATGCATAGATTACCCCAATGTCACCTCGGGAATCCGCGAGTTGAGTGCCAAAACATACATCAAGTGAATCAATAGAACATCCCATTGTCACCACAGATATCCCATCGCAAGACATACATCAAGTGTTCTCAAATCCAATACTCAATCCAACATAACGAAACCTCAAATAGCAAGACTCAATTCATCACAAGAAGGTAGAGGGGAAGAAACACCATATGATTCAACTATAGTAACAAAGCTCGCAGTACATCAAGATTGTGCCAAATCAAGAACATGAGAGAGCGATCAAACACATAGCTACTGGTACATACCCTCAGTCCCGAGGGTGAACTACTCCCTACTCGTCATGGAGACCGCCGGGATGATGAAGATGGCCATCGGTGGTGGTTTCCCCCTCTGGCAGGGTGCCGGAACGGGCTCCCGATTGGTTTTTCGTGGCTACAGAGGCTTGCGGCGGTGAAACTCCCGATCTAGGTTTATTTTCGGGGGTTTTGGTATTTATAGGAATTTTTGGCATCGGTCTCACGTCAAGGGGGTCCACGAGGCAGCGACAAGCCAGGGGGGCGCGCCCTAGGGAGGTGGGCACGCCCCCCACCCTTGTGGTTGCCTCGGGACTCTTTTGGCCCAACTCTTGTGCTTCGGGGGTCTCTTTTGGTCCATAAAACATCACCGTAAATTTTCAGCCCATTCCGAGAGCTATTATTTCTGCACAAAAAACTACACCATGGTAGTTTTGCTGAAAACAGCGTCAGTCCGGGTTAGTTCTAATCAAATCATACCAAAATCATATAAAATTGTTGTAAACATGGCATGAATACTTCATAAATTATAGATACGTTGGAGACGTATCAGCATCCCCAAGCTTAATTCCTGCTCGTCCTCGAGTAGGTAAATGATAAAAGAAATAATTTATGAAGTGTGAATGCTAGCAAGTGCACAAGTTTGATCAATAATAATTTCAACCACTTTTTCTAGCATCATTATATATCATAACAATACCTCATATCATAAAACTTCTCATGATCAAGTAGCAAACTATTCACATGTTAAAGCATAGACCATAAACTTTCTTGAAAACTAACAAACTATGTTCTCAGTCATCAAACAATTGCAATTCATCTTATTTTCAGGAAGGGTCTGTGTAAGAGCTTTGATTTAGCAAATTCCATATAGTCAACTATCATATAATCTTCCATGATTGCTACCACTCAAAGCATATTTTTAGAACAAATAGCATCCATCGAACACAGAGAAAGATAGGGGCTTCATGTTTCGCCTCCCAACTTATTTATCATATAGATAATTGTCAACAATAATAATTCATGATCAAATATATTTGAATGGCCATATATGCTTAGATCTTTCCCCACCACATGATGCTTGCCAACTAAAGAATAGGTTGGAATAAGAAATTGACTCAACAAAAATAAAAGTAAAAGATAGGCCCTTCGCAGAGGGAAGCATGGATTTGCAGAGGTGCGAGAGCTCGAAGCTTTTAAAACAGAGTTGAACATAATTTTGAGAGGTATGCTTTCATTGTCAACATAACAACCAAGAGTTCTCACTATCTTCCATGCTAGACACATTATAGGCGGTTCCCAAACAGAATGGTAAAGTTTTTACTCCCCCTCCACCAACAATCACACTCCACGGCTAGCCGAATTCACGGGTGCCGTCCATACCAACAACTTTCCTGGGGGAGTTTTGTTTAATTATTTGCAATTTTGTTTTTGATCTTTTGATCATAGGACTGGGCATCCCAATTACCAGCCACTCTCTCGTGAATGACAAGTGAATAAACACTCATCGTGAGAATAATCCACCTAGCATGAAAGATACTGACAGCCCCTAGTCGCTACATGAGCGATTCGGGCATACAAAACAGATTATTATTTGAAGGTTTAGAGTTTGGCACATGCAAATTTACTTGGAACGGTAGATAAATACCGCATATAGGTAGATATGGTGGACACTCAAGGAAGAAACTTGGTTAAAGGATTTTGGATGCACAAGCAGTATTCCCGCTTAGTACAGAAATTTTGGCTAGCAAAAGATTCTAAAAAGCAAGCACCACATGTTGGATGATCCATAACAATATAAATTCTATACAAATATACCCAAGCATAACTCATTATGTTGTCTTCCTTGTCCAACTTCAACTAATTTGCTCAAGTTTGAAAATAATTAGTGGGGCTCACAATCATAGAAGATGTCCAAGATAGTATATTTATATGTGAAATCTCTCTTCCTTCAATATTCTTTCATGAATTGTTCAAGTGACCAATACTATGTTTGCTAACTTTCAATAAATTTACCACCTCTACTTCTTATATGTGAAGTCATTACTCCCCATGGGATAAGCATATGGAACATATATAATTTCAGACTTATGATATTCAATTCATCCAACCATTTACTCATAGGATATAAGTGAAGCATACGAGTAAATGACAAACTACTCCAAAAAGATATAAGTGAAGATCAATGAGTAGTCGAATAATTAAGTAGCTATGTCAAGACTTTCCCTCATAAAGAAAATTTTGATCTTAAGTATTTTATTCAAACAGCAAGCAAAACAAAATAAAATGACATTCCAACGAGAGCACATATCATGTGAAGAAGCAAAAACTTAGGCTCAACCAAAACTGACCGATCATTTTTGAAGAAGAAAGGTGGGGTGCCAACCGGGGCATCCCCAAGCTTAGATGCTTGAGACTTCTTGGAATATTAACTAGGGATGCCTTGTGCATCCCCAAGCTTGAGCTTTTGTGTCTCCTTAATTCCTTTTATATCATGATTTCCCTAAATCTTAAAAACTTCATCCACACAAACTCAACAAGAACTCGTGAGATAAGTTAGTATAAATCAAATGCAAAACCTTATCATTCTATACTGTAGAAAATCACTAAAATTATAATTTGACATTTCATACTAAATGCCTCTGCATATTTAATACTCCTATCCTCAAATAGAATCATTAAACAATCAAACATATGCAAACAATGCAAACATAACAGCAATCTGTCAAAACAGGACAGTCTGTAAAGAATGCATTTTTACTCATACTTTCCTAACTCCAAAAATTCTGAAAAATTTCCAAACTGTAGAAAATTTGTCATTACTCATTTTGTAAAAATTTCAAGATTTTATAACGTTCTGACTTTCCATAAGAATTCAGACAACGATAGAAAACTTTCTGTTTTCAAAACAGCAACCTATAGACTTGCAAAATAAGCATGGTAAAGGCTATACTTGACCTTTTTATTGAAATAAAAAATGCAAAACATTAATCTAAATAACAGCAAGCAAATACTAATAAAATAAAATGATGCTTCAAGCAAAACACATATCACGTGGCGAATAAAAATATAGCTCCAAGTAAGGTTACCGATAATGTTGGAGACGAAAGAGGGGATGCCTTCCGGGGCATCCCCAAGCTTAGTTGCTTGGATCTTCCTTGAATATTACCTTGGGGTGCCTTGGGCATCCCCAATCTTAGGCTCTTGTCACTCCTTATTCTCCTCATATCGATATCTCACCCAAAACTTGAAAACTTCAATCACACAAAACTTAACAAAACCTTCGTGAGATCCGTTAGTATAATAAAACAAATCATTCACTTGGGTACTGTCAAAGAAAAGATTCATAGTTGTTATCACACAATGCCTACTGTAACTTATCATTTCCACAATTTATATTAAGCAATATAAGCCATAGAAACCATAAAACAAGCAAACTATGCATTGCAAAAAGAATCTGTAAAAAACAGAACAGTCTGTAAAGATCATGATTAATACACTAAAACATGATTAATACAGTAGCGTAATCATGTGAACACACTAAAACAGTAGGGGTAAATATTGGGTTGTATCCCAACAAGCGCTTTTCTTTAATGCCTTTTTAGCTAGGCATGATGATTTCAATGATGCTCACATAAAAGATAAGAATTGAAACATAATGGGAGCATCATGAAGCATATGAATAGCACATTTAAGTCTAACCCACTTCCTATGCATAGGGATTTTGTGAGCAAACAATTTATGGGAACCAGAATCAACTAGCATAGCAAGGCAAAACAAGCATGACTTCAAAACTTTCAACACATAGAGAGGAAACTTGATATTATTGAGATATGTAAAAGCATATATTCCTCTCTCATAATAATTTTCAGTAGCATCATGAATGAATTCAATAATATAACTATCACATAAAGCATTCTTTTCATGATCTACAAGCATAGAAATTTTATTATTCTCCACATAAGCAAATTTATTCTTATGAATAGTAGTGGGAGCAAACTCAACAAAATAACTATCATGTGAGGCATAATCCAATTGAAAATTAAAATCATGATGAAAAGTTTCATGGTTATCATTACTCTTTATAGCATACATGTCATCACAATAATCATCATAGATAGCAACTTTGTTCTCATAATCAATTGTAACCTCTTCCAAAATAGTGGATTCATCACTAAATAAAGTCATGACCTCTCCAAATCCACTTTTATCAATATTGTGAAAAGATTCAACACCCTCCAAAATAGTGGGATCATTATTTCCTAGATTTGACACTCTTCCAAACCCACTTTCATCAATATAATCATCATAAATAGGAGCATGCTTTCATCATAATAAATTTTCTCATCAAAACTTGGGGGACTAAAAATATCATCTTCATCAAATATAGCATCCCCAAGCTTGTGGCTTTGCATATCATTAGCATCATGGATATTCAAAGAATCCATACTAACAACATTGCAATCATGCTCATCATTCAAAAATTTAGTGCCAAACATTTTATAGACTTCTTATTCTAACACTTGAGCACAATTTTCTTTTCCATCATTTTCATGAAAGACATTAAAAAGATGAAGCATATGAGGCAACCTCAATTCCATTTTTTTTGTTTTCTTTTATAAACTAAACTAGTGATAAAACAAGAAACTAAAAGATTCAATTGCAAGATCTAAAGAAATACCTTCAAGCACCCACCTCCCTGGCAACGGCGCCAGAAAAGAGCTTGATGTCTACTACGCAACCTTCTTCTTGTAGACTCGTGTTGGGCCTCCAAGCGCAGAGTTTTGTAGGACAGTAGCAAATTTCCCTCAAGTGGATGACCTAAGGTTTATCAATCCGTGGGAGGCATAGGATGAAGATGGTCTCTATCAAACAACCCTGCAACCAAATAACAAAGAGTCTTTTGTGTCCCCAACACACCCAATACAATGGTAAAATGTATAGGTGCACTAGTTCGGCGAAGAGATGGTGATACAAGTGTAATATGGATGGTAGAAATATATTTTTATAATCTGAATAAATAAAAACAGCAAGGTAACTAGTAATAAAAGTGAGCACAAACGGTATTGCAATGATTGGAAACAAGGCCTAGGGTTCATACTTTCACTAGTGCAAGTTCTCTCAACAATGATAACATAATTGGGTCATATGACAATCCCTCAACGTGCAACAAAGAATCACTCCAAAGTTTCTATCGGAGAACGTAGGACGAAAACATGCATCAACCCCTATGCATAGATTACCCCAATGTCACCTCGGGAATCCGCGAGTTGAGTGCCAAAACATACATCAAGTGAATCAATAGAACATCCCATTGTCACCACAGATATCCTATCGCAAGACATACATCAAGTGTTCTCAAATCCAATACTCAACCCAACATAACGAAACCTCAAATAGCAAGACTCAATTCATCACAAGATGGTAGAGGGGAAGAAACACCATATGATTCAACTATAGTAACAAAGCTCGCAGTACATCAAGATCGTGCCAAATCAAGAACACGAGAGAGAGATCAAACACATAGCTACTGGTACATACCCTCAGCCCCGAGGGTGAACTACTCCCTACTCGTCATGGAGACCGCCGGGATGATGAAGATGGCCACCGGTGGTGGTTTCCCCCTCCGGCAGGGTGCCGGAACGGGCTCCCCATTGATTTTTCGTGGCTACAGAGGCTTGCGGCGGCGGAACTCCCGATCTAGGTTTATTTTCGGGGGTTTTGGTATTTATAGGAATTTTAGGCCTCAGTCTCACGTCAAGGGGGTCCACAAGGCAGCGACAAGCCAGGGGGGCGCGCCCTAGGGAGGTGGGCGCGCCCCCCACCCTTGTGGTTGCCTCGGGACTCTTCTGGCCCAACTCTTGTGCTTCGAGGGTCTCTTTTGGTCCATAAAACATCACCGTAAATTTTCAGCCCATTCCGAGAACTATTATTTCTGCACAAAAAATGACACCACGGTAGTTCTACTGAAAACAGCGTCAGTCCAGGTTAGTTCTAATCAAATCATACAAAAATCATATAAAATTGTTGTAAACATGGGATGCATACTTCATAAATTATAGATACGTTCGAGACGTACCAGCCGGCCACCTATGTGGTGCGCCAGGCTGCCTCCCCTCGCCCTCCCACCTATATATATGTGGGAGGGGGCGCCTAGCACACACCAGATCAATTGTTAGCCGTGTGCGGCGCCCCCCTCCACCGTTTACACCCCCAATATATATTTTCGTAGTGCTTTGGTGAAGCCCTGCGGAGATCACTTCACCATCACCGTCACCACGCCGCCGTGCTGACGGAACTCGTCTACTACCTCGCTGTCTTGCTGGATCAAGAAGGCGAAGGACATCACCGAGCTGAACATGTGCTGAACACGGAGGTGCCGTACGTTCGGTACTAGATCGGTTGGATCGCAAAGAAAGTTCGACTACATCAACCGCGTTGTGAAACGCTTCCGCTTACGGTCTACGAGGGTACGTAGACACTCTCTCCCTTCTCATTGCTATGCATATCCTTGATAGATCTTGCGTGTGCGTAGAAATTTTTTTGTTTTCCATGCAACATTTCCCAACAGGCCCTTCATAGAGGGAAGCAGGGATTTGCAGAGGTGCTAGAGCTCGAAGTTTGTAAAACAGAGATGAATATAATTTTGGGAGGTATGCTTTCATTGTCAACATAGCGACCGAGAGTTTTCAACATCTTCCATGCTAGACACATTATAGGCGGTTCCCAAACAGAAAGGTAAAGTTTTACTCCCGCTCCACCAACAAATACAAGCCATGGCTAGCCGAATCCTTGGGTGCACTCCATACCAACAAAAATCCAGGGGAGTTTTTATTATTATATATTTTTATTTTGATCATAGGACTGGGCATCCCAATTACCAGCCACTTTCTCGTGAATGACAAGCGAACAAACACTCATCATGAGAATAACCCACCTAGCATGGAAGGTGTTGACATCCTCCTGTCGCTTCATGAGCAATTTGGGCATACAAAACAGGTTATTATTTGAAGATTTAGAGTTTGGCACATGCAAATTTACTTGGAACGACAGGTAAATACCGCATATAGGTAGGTATGGTGGACACTCATGTGGAATAACTTTGGGTTTAAGGATTTGGATGCACAAGCAGTGTTCCCACTTAGTAGAGGTGAAGGCTAGCAAAAGATCCTATGCAAGCACCACATGTTGGAGGATCCATAACAATATAACTTCTATACAAATATACCCAAACATAACTCATTACATTGTCTTTCTTGTCCAAATTCAACTAATTTGCTCAAGTTTGAAAATAATTAATGGGGCTCACAATCATAGAAGATGTCCAAGATAGTATATTTATATGTGAAATCTCTCTTCCTTCAATATTCTTTCATGAATTGTTCAAGTGACCAATGCCGTGTTTGCTAACTTTCAATAAATTTTACCACCTATACTTATTATATGTGAAGTCATTACTCCCCATGGTATAAGCATATGAAACATATATAATTTTAGATTTATGATATTCAATTCATTCAACCATTTACTCATAGGATATAAGTGAAGCACCAGAGTAAATGACAAACTACTCCAAAAAGATATAAGTGAAGATCAATGAGTAGTCAAATAATTATGTAGCTATGTGAAGACTCTCTCTCAAAAAAATAGATCTTAAGTATTTTATTCAAGCAGCAAGCAAAATAAAATAAAATGACATTCCAAGGATAGCACATATCATGTGAAGAAGCAAAAACATAGGCTCAACCAAAACTGACCGATCATTGTTGAAGAAGAAAGATGGGATGCCAACCGGGGCATCCTCAAGCTTAGATGCTTGAGACTTCTTGAAATATAAACTAGGTATGCCTTGGGCATCCCCAAGCTTGAGCTCTTGTGTCTCCTTAATTCCTCTCATACCACGGTTTCCCTAATTCTTAAAAACTTCATCCACACAAAACTCGACAAGAACTCGTGAGATAAGTTTGTATAAATCAATGCAAAACTTTATCATTCTCTACTGTAGAAAATCACTAAAATTATAATTTTACATTGCATACTAAATGCCTCTGCATGTTTAATACTCCTATCCTCAAATAGAATCATTAAACAAGGAAACATATGCAAACAATGCAATCATAACAGCAATCTGTCTAAACAGAACAGTCTGTAAAGGATTAAGGAAGATCCATACTTATTTAACTCAAAAAAAATCTGAAAATTTACCACACTGTAGAACACTTACCATAGCTTATTGTTTCAAAATTTCAACATTTTATCACATTCTGACTTTTCTGGAGAATTTACGCAATAGCGTGCAACTTTCTGTTTTGAAACAGCAACTCATATACTTGCAAACTAAGCGTGGTGAAGGCTATCCTTGAAAGTTTTATTGAAAGAAAAGATACACAACCTTATTATAAATGAAAGCAAGCAAATCCTAACAAAATAAAATGACGCTCCAAGTAGAACACATATCATGTGACGAATAAAAATATAGCTCCAAGTAAGGTTACCGATAATGTTGGAGACGAAAGAGGGGATGCCTTCCGGGGCATCCTCAAGCTTAGTTGATTGGGTATTCCTTGAATATTACCTTGGGGTGCCTTGGGCATCCCAAGCTTAGGGTCTTGCCACTCCTTATTCTCCTCATGTCGATATCTCACTCAAAACTTGAAAACTTCAATCACACAAAACTTAACGGAACTTCGTGAGAAGCATTAGTAGAGTAAAACAAATTATTTTCTTAGGTACTGTCAATAAAAGATTCATAATTATTTCCACATAATTCCTACTGTACTCTATCATTTCCACAATTTATATCATATAAGCTATGGAAATACTAAAACAAGCAAACTATGCATTGAAAACAGAATCTGTCAAAAACAGAACAGTCTGTAAAAACCTGAATTATGCTCATACTTCTGCAACTCTAAAAATTATGAAAAATTAGGACAACGTAGGGAATTTGTATATAAATCAGTTTTTAAAAATTCAGAGCAAAATCACGTTTCTGTGAATTTACAAAATTCCAGAACTAGGCGCAAAAGTTTCTGTTTTTTTACAGAATCAAGTCAAATATCATCCACACTATCCTAAAGGCTTTACTTGGCACTTTATTGAAACAAAAGCTATAAAACATGATTACTACAGTATCCTAATCATGTGAACACACAAAAACAGTAGGGGTAAATATTGGGTTGTCTCCCAACAAGAGCTTTTCTTTAATGCCTTTTTAGCTAGGCATGATGATTTCAATGATGCTCACATAAAAGATAAGAATTGAAACATAATGGGAGCATCATGAAACATATGACTAGCACATTTAAGTCTAACCCACTTCCTATGCATAGGTATTTTGTGAGCAAACAATTCATGGGAACAAGAATCAACTAGCATAGGAAGGCAAAACAAGTATAACTTCAGGATTTTCAACACATAGTGAGGAAACGTGATATTATTGCAATACCTACAAGCATATGTTCCTCTCTCACAATAATTTTCAGTAGTATCATGAATGAATTCAACAATATAGCTATCACACAAATCATTCTTTTCATGATCTACAAGCATAGAAATTATATTACTCTCCACATAAGCAAATTTATTCTCATGAATAAGAGTGGGAGCAAACTCAAAAAAATAACTAACATGTGATACTTGATTGGCATAATCCAATTGAAAATTAAAATCATGACGACAATTTTCATGGTTATCATTATTCCTTATATCATACATGTCATCACAATAATCATCATAGATAGCAACTTTGTTCTCATAATAATCAATTGAAACCTCTTCCAAGATAGTGGAATCATTACTAAATAAAGTCATGACCTCTCCAAATCCACTTTCATAATTATTACAATAAGATTCAACACCCTCCAAAATAGTGGGATCATTACTTCCTAGAGTTGACACTCTTCCAAACCCACTTTCATCCATATAATCATCAGAAATAGGAGGCATGCTTCCATCATAATAAATTTTCTCATCAAAACTTGGGGGACCAAAAATATCATCTTCATCAAACATAGCATCCCCAAGCTTATGGCTTTGCATATCATTAGCATCATGAATATTCAAAGAATTCATACTAAAAACATTGCAATCATGATGGAAATATGCCCTAGAGGCAATAATAAAATGGTTATTATTATATTTCCTTAATCATGATAAAGGTTTATTATTCATGCTAGAATTGTATTGATCGAAAACTTAAATACATGTGTGAATACATAAACAAATACCGTGTCCCTAGTAAGCCTCTACTAGACTAGCTCGTTCATCAAAGATGGTTAAGGTTTCCTAACCATAGACATGTGTTGTCATTTGATAACGGGATCACATCATTAGGAGAATGATGTGATGGACAAGACCCATCTTTTAGCTTAGCATATGATCGTTTAGCTTATTGCTATTGCTTTCTTAATGTCAAATACATATTCCTTTGACTATGAGATCATGCAACTCCCGGATACCGGAGGAATACCTTGTGTGCTATCAAACGTCACAACATAACTGGGTGATCATAAAGATGCTCTACAGGCATCTCCGAAGGTGTCTATTGAGTTGGCATGGATCGAGATTAGGATTTGTCACTCCGTGTATCGGAGAGGTATCTCTGGGCCCTCTCGGTAATACACATCATAAGAAGCCTTGCAAGCAAAGTGACTACGGAGTTAGTTACAAGATGATGTATTACGGAATGAGTAAAGAGACTTGCCGGTAATAAGATTGAACTAGGTATGAAGATACCGGCGATCGAATCTCGGGCAAGTAACATACCGACAGACAAAGGGAATTATGTATGTTGTCATAAGGTTTGACCGATAAAGATCTTCGTAGAATATGTAGGAACCAATATGGGCATCCAGGTTTTGCTATTTATTATTGACCGAAGAGGTATCTCGGTCATGTCTACATAGTTCTCGAATCCATAGGGTCCGCACGCTTAACGTTCGTTGATGATATAGTGTTATATCAATTATGTGATTTGGTGACCGAATGTCGTTTGGAGTCCCGGCTGAGATCACGGACATGATGAGGAGCTCCGGAATGGTCCGGAGGTAAACATTGATATATAGGACGATGATGTTTGGACACTGGAAGAGTTTCGGGGGTACCGGGTATTCATCGGATCACAGGAAAGGGTTCCGGGATGCCCCGAGAGGCTATATGGGCTTAATGGGCCAAAGGGAGGGAACACACCAGCCCACAAGGGGCTGGTGCACCCCTCTCCCTAGCCGCCGGCCCTAGGGGAAGGAAAGGGGGAGGGTTGGCCCCTCCTGCCTTTCCCTCCTCATAAGAGAAAGGAAGGGGGGTACCACCTCCCCCTGCCTTCCTCCCGCGCACAAATAAGGAAGGGGGGGCGCGGCTAGGGCAGGAGCCCAAGGAGGATTCGGCCTCCTTGGGGGTGCCTCCTGGCTGCCTCCCCTCTCCCCCCACCTATATATATGAGGGAGGGGGCACCACACAACACCACGACAATCTCTTAGGCATGTGCAGCGCCCCTCTCCAGAGTTTCATCCCTCGGTTATATTTTCGGAGTGCTTAGGCGAAGCCCTGTGAAGATAGCATTGATGTTTGCTTGAACTACGTCGGTATTTCCCCAAAGAGGAAGGGATGATGCAGCACAACAACGGTAGGTATTTCCCTCAGTGATGAGACCAAGGTTATCGAACCAGTAGGAGAACCAAGCAACACTACGTAAACAGCACGTGCACACAAAGAACAAATACTTGCAACCCGACGTGTTAAAGGGGTTGTCAATCCCTTTCGGGTAACGGCGCCAGAAATTGGCAAACGGACGGGAGATAAATTGTAGTAGATTGGATAAATAGATTGCGAATAAAATAAAGTGAAGCAAAATATTTTTGGGTTTTTAGAAATATAGATCTGAAAATAAAAGTGGAAAATAAATAAAAAGGCAAATAGCAAAATAGATCTGAAAATGTATGATGAGAAAAATAGACCCGAGGGCCGTAGATTTCACTAGTGGCTTCTATCGAGAAAAATAGCATACGGTGGGTAAACAAATTACTGTTGGGCAATTGATAGAACTTCAAATAATTATGACGATATCCAGGCAATGATCATTATATAGGCATCACATCCAAGATTAGTAGACCGACTCCTGCCTGCATCTACTACTATTACTCCACACATCGACCGCTATCCAGCATGCATCTAGTGTATTAAGTTCATGGAGAAACAGAGTAATGCAATAAGAACGATAACATGATGTAGACAAGATCTATTTATGTAGAAATAGACCCCATCTTGTTATCCTTAATAGCAACGATACATACATGTCGGTTCCCCTTCTGTCACTGGGATCAAGCACCGTAAGATTGAACCCATCACAAATCACCTCTTCCCATGGCAAGAAAAATCGATCTAGTTGGCCTAACTAAACCAAAGATTCGAAGAAGAAATACGAGGCTATAAGTAATCATGCATATAAGAGATCAAAAGACTCAAATAACTTTCATGGATAAAAACATAGATCTGATCATAAACTCAAAGTTCATCGGATCCCAACAAACACACCGCAAAAAGAGTTACATCAAATAGATCTCCAAGAGACCATTGTATTGAGAATCAAAAGAGAGAGAGGAAGCCATCTAACTACTAACTACGGACCCGTAGGTCTACAATGAACTACTCACACATCATCGAAGAGGCACCAATGAGGATGATGAAACCCTCCGTGATGGTGTCTAGATTGGATCTGTGGTTTCTGGAACTTGCGGCGGCTGGAATTGATTTTCGTCGACTCTCCTAGGGTTTCTGGAATATTGGGGTATTTATAGAGCAAAGAGGCGGTGCGGGAGGTGGCTGAGGTGGGCACAACCCACCTGGGCACGCCTGGGGCCCTGGTGGGTTGTGCTCCCCTCGGAGCCCCCTCAGGTACTTTCTTGGCCCAACTTGTGTCTTCTGGTCTAGAAAAAATCACCAAAAAGTTTCGCTGCGTTTGGACTCCTTTTGGTATTGATTTCCTGCGAAGTAAAAAACAAGCAAAAAACAGCAACTGGCACTAGGCACTATGTCAATAGGTTAGTCCAAAGAAATGATATAAAGTTGCTATAAAATGATTGTAAAACATCCAAGAATGATAATATAACAACATGGAACAATAAAAAATTATAGATATGTTGGAGACGTATCAGCATCCCCAAGCTTAATTCCTGCTCGTCCTCGAGTAGGTAAATGATAAAAACATAATTTTTGATGTGGAATGCTGCCTAACATGTTCATCACATATTCTTTTCTTTGTAGCATGGACATTTGGACTTTTATATGATTCAAAGCAATGGTCTAGTTTTGACATGAAGATTTCAATACTCAAGCATATCAACAAGCAACCATGTCTTTCAAAATATCAACACTAAAGCAAGTTATCCCTAGCCCATTATGCTCAATCATTGATCCATTCATGAAACACACTCGCATATTAGCTACACTCAATGCTCAAGTACGATCATAGTGCCCCTTAGTTAGTGCTTTATAAGAGAAGATGGAGACTCAAAATAAAAATTGCATAAAGTAAAAGAAAGGCCCTTCGCAGAGGGAAGTAGGGATTTGTAGAGGTGCCAGAGCTCAAAGCAAAAAAAGTAGAGATAAAACATTTTGGGTGGCATGCTTTTCCTGTCAACGAAAACGATCGAGTAGTTCCCAATACTTTCCATGCTAGATATATCATAGGCGGTTCCCAAACAGAAAATAAAGTTTATTCCTTTTTCCACCATACTTTCACTTTCCATGGCTAGCCGTATCCACGGGTGCCCTCCATACCAACACTTTCCAAGGAATTTATTATTTGACAACATAAAGTAAATTCATTTTTAATTTCGGGAATGGGCATCCCTAATACCTTTGCCGTACTCTCGTGCAATGACAAGTGAATAAACACTCATCTTGAGAATAACACATCTAGCATGGAAATATATCAGCCACCCCCTACCGTTTTATGAGCGGTACGAGCACACAAAAGAGAAATTTATTTTGAAATTAGAGATGGCACATACAAATTTGCTTAGAACGGCACAAAAATACCGTATATAGGTAGGTATAGTGGACTCATATGGCAAAACTGGTTTAAGGATTTTGGATGCACAAGTAGTGATCATACTTAGTGCAAATGAAGGCTAGAAAAAGATTGAGAAGCATCCAACCAAGAAACGAAAAATCTCATAAGCGAGCATTAAGCATAACTAACACCGAATAATGCACCACAAGTAGGATGTAATTTCATTGCATAACTATTGACTTTCGTGCTTGCATAGGGAATCACAAACCTTAACACCAATATTCTTACTAAAGCATAATTACTCATCAACATGACTCACATATTATATCAATATATCGCAAAACTATTACAAGGAATCAAGTTTATTTTGTCCAATGATCTTCATGAAAGTTTTTATTATATCCCTCTTGAATATCTATCACTTTGGGACTAGTTTAATGTGTTGCTTTTGATAGCTCAAACAAATCTAAGTGAAGAACATGAGCATAAAAAATTTCTTCTCTCAAAATAATTTAAGTGAAGCAAGAGAGAATTTCTAATTTTTTTTTACTAACTCTCAAATAAATCTAAGTGAAGCATGAGAGCATTTCTTCAAAAATACTAAAGCACACCGTGCTCAAAAAGATATAAGTGAAGCACTAGAGCAATTCCATAGCTCATAAAGATTTAAGTGAAGCAAAGAGAGCAATTCTAACAAGTCATAGCGTAATTTTGGCTCTCTCAAATAGGTGTGTCCAGCAAGGATTCATGACTAAAAATAAAAAGCAAAACAATCAAAGACTCATATCATTCAAGACGCTCCAAGCAAAACTCATGATATGTGACGAATAAAAATATAGCTCCAAGTAAAATACCGATGGTCGTTAGAAGAAAGAGGGGATACCACTCGGGCATCCCCAAGCTTAGTTGCTTGCTTCTCTTTGGATAATGACTTGGGGTGCCATGGGGCATCCCCAAGCTTAGGCTCTTCTTACTCCTTATTCCTTCATCCATCGTAATCTCACCAAAAACTTGAAAACTTCAATCACACAAAACTCAACAAAACCTTCGTGAGATCCGTTAGTATAAGAAAACCAATCTTTACTTTAAGTACTGTAGAAAACCCATTCAAATTTTGTTCTTGCATTTTATCTACTGTATTCTAACTTTACCATGTCTTATAACCTCCAATACAAACCATAGATTCATCAAAATAAGCACACAATGCAAAGAAAACAGAATCTGTCAAAAACAGAACAGTCTGCAAAGATACGAATTGTTCTCATACTTATGTAACTCCAAAAATTCTGAAAAATTAGTAACACATAGGCAATTTGTATATAAATCTTGTGTAAAAACTTCAGAATTTTTCGTCACAGTTGTGAATTTTCAAAAAAAAATTACTGGACGCAAAAGTTTCTGTTTTCCAACAAAATCAAATCAACTATCACCAAAGCTATCCTAAAGGCTTTACTTGATAAAAACACTAATTAAAACACAAAAAACACAATAATAATAGTAGCATAATTGTGCAAACACCCAAGAACAGAAATAAAAAGACAAAAATATTTTTTATTCATTGGGTTGCCTCCCAACAAGCGCTATCATTTTACGCCCTTAGCTAGGCATAAAGCAAAGATCTAAGTATTGTCATCTTTGGTTTCCAACTCTTCAATCAAACACTTAGAATTTTTCAAAGATTTGGCATATAAATTCTCAACAACAATACTTCTAGGGACCAGTTTAAGAAATTCATTCTTGCCGGTAGGGTCCCTTATCACTTCAATAAAATCGGGGTGAATACTAATCTTCTTAAGGTCTCATTTATTATTATTACTAGAAGTTGCACCCTTGTTCTTAGTAACTTGAGTAATTTTGCTAATTTGTATGGGAGTTTTTTCAGTAGTTTTAGCGGAAGCAAAAGCCGTGCTTAGATTACTAAAGATTTCTTCCAATTTATCGATCCGAGACGGGCTTTCTTCAATTCTTTCATGAATTACGGTCCCCTTTTCTTTTAACAACTTAAGAACTTCTCCCACTTTTGACCCAATTTTACTAGCAAGATTATGTATCTTTTTATCCAAGTTCTCAATGTGTTCTTCGGTAAGCATTTTCTTTTCAATAGCATCAAGTCTTTCCATAATATGCTCAAGAGTTAAAGTTGTTTCATTAACCATAAGAGGTGGTGATCCCACTAAATTTCCCATAGCATTAAAAGCATCAAGAGAGGGACACATCAAGAAATTTCCACTGGTAATCGTATCAAGGACGAATCTATATCAAGTGGTGATGCCCACATAAAAACAGCGAAGAAGAACAATTGTAGATTGCTTACAGATAGATCTATTATAAGCATTGCAAATCCTATACCAAGCATCTTTTAAATTCTCCCCTCCCCTTTATTTGAAATTAAGAACCTCATTCTCGGGGGTACACACAATAGAGGAGGAACTATCCATAACGGCAAAAGTGACGAACAAAATTGCACACGAAAAACAGATCTGGCGAGAAAACGGTGAACGAAAAAGAGGGCGAATAAAACGGCAAATTTTTGTGAAGTGGGGGAGAGGAAAACGAGAGGCAAATGGCAAATAATGTAAATTGCAAGGAGATGAGATTTGTGATTAGGAACCTGGTAGATGTTGATGATGTCTCCTCGGCAACGGCGCCAGAAATTCCTTTTGATGTTTGCTTGAACTACATCGGTATTTCCCCAAAGAGGAAGGGATGATGCAGCACAGCAATGGTAGGTATTTCCCTCAGTGATGAGACCAAGGTTATTGAACCAGTAGGAGAACCAAGCAACACTACGAAAATAGCACCTGCACACAAAGAACAAATACTTGCAACCCAACGTGTTAAAGGGGTTGTCAATCCCTTTCGGGTAACGGTGCCAGAAATTGGCAAACGGACGGGAGATAAATTGTAGTAGATTGGATAAATAGATCACGAATAAAATAAAGTGAAGCAAAATATTTTTGGGTTTTTAGAAATATAGATCTGAAAATAAAAGTGGCAAATAAATAAAAAGGCAAATAGCAAAATAGATCTGAAAATGTATGATGAGAAAAATAGACCCGGGGGACGTAGATTTCACTAGTGGCTTCTCTCGAGGAAAATATCATACGATGGGTAAACAAATTACTGTTGGGCAATTGATAGAACTTCAAATAATTATGACGATATCCAGGCAATGATCATTATATAGGCATCACGTCCAAGATTAGTAGACCGACTCCTGCCTGCATCTACTACTATTACTCCACACATCGACCGCTATCCAGCATGCATCTAGTGTATTAAGTTCATGGAGAAACAGAGTAATGCAATAAGAATGATGACATGATGTAGACAAGATCTATTTAAGTAGAAATAGACCCCATCTTGTTATCCTTAATAGCAATGATACATACGTGTCGGTTCCCCTTCTATCACTGGGATCAAGCACCGTAAGATCGAACCCATCACAAAGCACCTCTTCCCATGGCAAGAAAAATCGATCTAGTTGGCCTAACTAAACCAAAGATTCGAAGAAGAAATACGAGGCTATAAGTAATCATGCATATAAGAGATCAAAAGACTCAAATAACTTTCATGGATAAAAACATAGATCTGATCATAAACTCAAAGTTCATCGGATCCCAACAAACACACCGCAAAAAGAGTTACATCAAATAGATCTCCAAGAGACCATTGTATTGAGAATCAAAAGAGAGAGAGGAAGCCATCTAGCTACAAACTACGGACCCGTAGGTCTACAATGAACTACTCACGCATCATCGGAGAGGCACCAATGAGGATGATGAACCCCTCCATGATGGTGTCTAGATTGGATCTGTGGTATCTAGAACTTGCGGCGGCTGGAATTGATTTTCGTCGACTCTCCTAGGGTTTCTGGAATATTGGGGTATTTATAGAGCAAAGAGATGGTGCGGGAGGTGGCCGAGGTGGGCACAACCCACCTGGGCACGCCTGGGGCCCTGGTGGGTTGTGCTCCCCTCGGAGCCCCCCTCAGGTACTTTCTTGGCCCAACTTGTGTCTTTTGGTCCAAAAAAAATCACCAAAAAGTTTCGCTGCGTTTGGACTCCATTTGGTATTGATTTCCTACGAAGTAAAAAACAAGCAAAAAACAGCAACTGACACTGGGCACTATGTCAATAGGTTAGTCCCAAAAAATGATATAAAGTTGCTATAAAATGATTGTAAAACATCCAAGAATGATAATATAACAGCATGGAACAATAAAAAATTATAGATACGTTGGAGACGTATCAAGCATCACCACTACCGTCACCACGTCGTCGTGCTGCCAGAACTCATCCACTACTTCACCGTCTTGCTGGATCAAGAAGGCGAGGACGTCACCGAGCTGAACGTGTGCTGAACACGGAGGTGCCGTACGTTCGGTACTCGATCGGTTGGATCGCGAAGAAGTTCTACTACATCAACCGCGTTAATTAACGCTTCTGCTTACGGTCTACGAGGGTACGTAGACATACTCTCCCCTCTCGTTTCTATGCATCTCCATGGATAGATCTTGCGTGTGCATAGAATTTTTTTTGTTTTCCATGCAACGCTTCCCAACAGTGGTATCTGAGCCAGGTCTATGCATAGATGATATGCACGAGTAGAACACAAAGAGTTGTGGGCGGTGATAGTCATACTGCTTATCACCAATGTCTTATTTTGATTCAGCGGTATTGTGGGATGAAGTAGCCCGGACCAACCTTACATGTCCACGCACATGAGACCGGTTCCACCGACTGACATGCAACTTGTTTTGCATAATGGTGGCTGGCGGGTGTCTGTTTCTCCTACTTTAGTTGAATCGAATTTGACTATGGCCGGTCCTTGAAGAAGCTTAAAACAGCAAACTTGATAATCACCATTGTGGTTTTTGCATAGTTAAGAACGGTTCATGCTAGAAGCCCGTAGCAGCCACGTAAAAACTTGCAACAACAAAGTAGAGGACGTCTAACTTGTTTTTGCAGGGCATGTTGTGATGTGATATGGTCAAGACGTGATGTGATATACGTTGTTGTATGAGATGATCATGTTTTGTAATATCGACAACCGGCATGAGCCTTAGGGTTGTCTCTTAATTATTGTATGAAATGCAAATGACATGTAATTGCTTTACTTTATCGCTATGCGTTAGCAATAATTGTAGAAGCAATAGTTGGCGGGACGACCCCGACGCAACGATGGAGATCAAGGTGTCGAGCCGGTGACGATGGAGATCATGACGATGCTTTGGAGATGGAGATCAAAAGCACAAGATGATGATGGCCATATCATGTCACATATTTTGATTGCATGTGATGTTTATCCTTTATGCATCTTATTTTGCTTAGAACGACGGTAGCATTATAAGATGATCCCTTCACTAAATTTCAAGATAAAAGTGTTCTCCCCGAGTATGCACCGTTGCCAAAGTTCGTCGTTTCGAAGCACCTCGTGATGATCGGGTGTGATAGACTCTACGTTCACATACAACGGGTGTAAGACAGTTTTACACATGCAGAATACTCAGGTTAAACTTGACGAGCCTAGCATGTACAGACATGGTCTCGGAACACTGGAAACCGAAAGGTCGAACATGAGTCATATAGTATATATGATCAACATGAAGATGTTCACCATTTATGACTACCCCATCTCACGTGATGATCGGACATGGGTTAGTTGATTTGGATCATGTGTCACTTAGACAACTTGAGGGATGTTGATTTAAGTGGGAGTTCATTAGTAATTTGATTAATTGAACTAAGATTTATCATGAACATGGTCAAAATGTATTTGCAAATTATGTTGTAGTTCAATAGCTCGTGATGTAGCTTCCCCGTTTTTTTATACGTTCCTAGAGAAAACTAAGTTGAAAGTTGATGGTAGCAATAATGCGGACTAGGTCCGTGATCTCAGGATTATCCTCATTGCTGCATAGAAGAATTATGTCCTTGATGCACCGCTAGGTGACAGGCTTGTTGCAGGAGCTGATGCAGATGTTATGAACATTTGGCAAAGCTTGATCTGATGACTACTTGATAGTTTAGTGTGCCATGCTTTACGGCTTAGAATTGGGGCTCCAAAGATGTTTTGAACGCCACGGAACATATGAGATGTTTCAAGAGCTAAAATTGGTATTTCAGGCTCATGCCCGTGTTGAGAGGTATGAGACCTCTGACAAGTGCTTTGCCTACAAGATGGAGGAGAATAGCTCAGCCAGTGAGCATGTGCTCAGAATGTCTGGGTACTACAATCGCTTGAATCAAGTGGGAGTTAATCTTCCAGATAAGATAGTGATTGACAGAGTTCTCTAGTCACTATCACCAAGCTACTAGAGTTTCGTGATGAACTATAATATGCAAGGATGAAGAAAACGATTCCCAAGCTCTTCGCGATGCTGAAATCGGCGGAGGTAGAAATCAAGAAAGAGCATCAAGTGTTGATGGTTAATAAGACCACTAGTTTCAAGAAAAAGGGCAAGGGAAAGAAAGGGAACTTCAAGAAGAATGGCAAGCAAGTTGCCACTCCCATGAAGAAGCCCAAAGCTGGACCCAAGCCTAAAACTAAGTGCTTCTACTACAAAGGAAATGGTCATTGGAAGCGGAACTGCCCCAAATACTTGGCGGATAAGAAGGATGGCAAAGTGAACAAAGGTATATTTGATATACATGTTATTGATGTGTACCTTACTGGTGTTCATAGTAGCCCCTGGGTATTTGATATCGGTTCAGTTGCTAAGATTAGTAACTTGAAACAGAAGTTGCAGAATAAACAGAGACTAGTTAAGGGCGAGGTGATGATGTGTGTTGGAAGTGATTCCAAGGTTGATATGATCATCATCACACACTCCCTCTACCTTCGGGATTAGTGCTGAACCTAAATAAATGTTATTTGGTGTTTGCGTTGAGCATGAATATGATTAGATCATGTTTATTGCAATACGGTTATTCATTTAAGTCAGAGAATAATTATTGTTCTGTTTACATGAATAAAACCTTCTATGTGCATACACCCAATGTGAATGGTTTATTGAATCTCGGTCGTAGTGATACACATATTCATAATATTGATACACATATTCATAATAAAACCTTCTATATTGCACTGCCATTTAGGTCATATTGGTATAAAGCGCATGAAGAAACTCCATGCAGATGGACTTTTGGAATCACTTGATTATGAATCATTTGATACTTGTGAACCATGCCCCATGGGCAAGATGACCAAAACTCCGTTCTCCAGAACAATGGAGTGAGCTAATGACTTATTGGAAATAATGCATACCGATGTATACAGTCCGATGAGTGTTGAAGCACGCGGCAGGTATCGTTATTTTCTAACCTTTACAGATGATTTGAGTAGATATGGGTATATCTACTTAATGAAACACAAATCTAAAACATTTGAAAAGTTCAAAGAATTTCAGAGTGAAGTAGAGAATCATCATAACAAGAAAATAAAGTTTCTACGATCTGATCGTGGAGGTGAATGTTTGAGTTACGAGTTTGGCCTTCATTTAAAACAATGTGGAATTGTTTCACAACTCACGCCACCTGGAACACCACAGCGTAATGGTGTGTCCGAACATCGTAATCGTACTTTATTAGATATGGTGCGCTCTATGATGTCTCTTACCGATTTCCCATTATCGTTTTGGGGTTATGCATTAGAGACAGCCGCATTCCCATTAAATAGGGCACCGTCTAAATCCGTTGAGACGACACCGTATGAACTATGGTTTGGCAAGAAACCTAGGCTGTCGTTTCTTAAAGTTTGGGGATGCGACACTTATGTCAAAAGGCTTCAGGCTGATAAGCTTGAACCCAAATCGGAGAAGTGTGTCTTCATATGATACCCTAAGGAAACTATTGGGTACACCTTCTACCACAGATCCGAAGGCAAGATCTTTGTTGCCAAGAATGGGTCCTTTCTAGAGGAGTTTCTCTCGAGAGAAGTGAGTGGGAGGAAAGTAGAACTTGATGAGGTAATTGTACCTTCTCTCGAATTGGAAAGTAGCACATCAGAGAAACCATTCCCGTGATACCTACACCAACTGGAGAGGAAGCTAATGATGATGATCATGAAACTTCGGATCAAGTTACTAATGGACCTCGTAGGTCGAACAGAGCACGTTCCGCACCAGAGTGGTACGGTAATCCTGTCCTAGACCATGGCGAACCTACGAATTATGAAGAAGCTATGAGGAGCCCAAATTCCGATAAATGGCTTGAGGCCATGAAATTTGAGATAGGATCCATGTATGAGAACAAAGTATGGACTTTGGTGGACTTGCCCGATGATCGGCAAGCCATAGAAAATAAATGGATCTTCAAGAAGAAGACAGACACTGATGGTAATGTCACTATCTACAAAGCTCGACTTGTCGCGAAAGGTTTTCGACAAGTTCAAGGAGTTGACTATGATGAGACTTGCTCACCTGTAGTGATGCTTAAGTCTGTCCGAATCATGTTAGCAATTGCCGCATTTTATAATTATGAAATCTGGCAAATGGACGTCAAAACTGCATTCCTTAATGGGTTTCTTAAAGAAGAGTTGTATATGATGCACCCAGAAGGTTTAGTCAATCCTAAAGGTGCTAATAAAGTGTGCAAGCTCCAGCAATCCATCTATGGACTGGTGCAAGCATCTCGGAGTTGGAATATACGCTTTGATGAGGTGATCAAAGCATATGGTTTTATACAGACTTATGGTGAAGCCTGTATTTACAAGAACGTGAGTGGGAGCTCTGTAGCATTTCTGATATTATATGTGGATGACATATTGTTGATTGGAAATAATATAGAATTTCTGGATAGCATAAAAGGATACTTGAATAAGAATTTTTCAATGAAAGGCCTTGGTGAAGCTGCTTACATATTGGGCATCAAGATCTATAGGGATAGATCGAGATGCTTAATAGGACTTTCACAAAGCACATACCTTGGCAAAGTTTTGAAGAAAATTCAAAATGGATCAGTCTAAGAAAGGGTTCTTGCCTGTGTTGCAAGGTGTGAAGTTGAGTAAGACTCAAAGCCCGGCCACGGCAGAAGATAGAGAGAGAATGAAAGTCATTCCCTGTGCCTCAGCCATAGGTTCTATAAAGTATGCCATGCTGTGTACCAGACCTGTTGTGTGCCTTGCCATGAGTCTGGCAAGTGGGTACAATAGTGATCCAGGAGTGGATCACTGGACAGCGGTCAAAAATATCCTTAGTTACCTAAGAGGACTAAGGAAATGTTTCTCGGTTATGGAGGTGATAAAGAGTTCGTCTTAAAGGGTTACGTTGATGCAAGCTTTCACATCGATTCGGATGACTCTGAGTCTCATTCTGGATACGTGTTGAAAGTGGGAGCAATTAGCTAGAGTAGCTCCATTCAGAGCATTGTAGACATAGAAATTTGCAAAATACGTACGGATTTGAATGTGGCAGACCCGTTGACTGAACTTCTCTCACAAGCAAAACATGATCACACCTTAGTACTCTTTGGGTGTTAATCACATGGCGATGTGAACAAGATTATTGACTCTAGTAAACTCTTTGGGTGTTGGTCACTTGGCGATGTGAACTATGGGTGTTAATCACATGGCGATGTGAACTAGATTATTGACTCTACTGCAAGTGGGAGACTGATGGAAATATGCCCTAGAGGCAATAATAAAATGGTTATTATTATATTTCCTTAATCATGATAAAGGTTTATTATTCATGCTAGAATTGTATTGATCGGAAACTTAAATACATGTGTGAATATATAAACAAATACCGTGTCCCTAGTAAGCCTCTACTAGACTAGCTCATTGATCAAACATGGTTAAGGTTTCCTAACCATAGACATGTGTTGTCATTTGATAACGGGATCACATCATTAGGAGAATGATGTGATGGACAAGACCCATCCGTTAGCTTAGCATATGATCGTTCAGTTTATTGCTATTGCTTTCTTAATGTCAAATACATATTCCTTTGACTATGAGATCATGCAACTCCCGGATACCGGAGGAATACCTTGTGTGCTATCAAACGTCACAATGTAACTGGGTGATCATAAAGATGCTCTACAGGTATCTCCGAAGGTGTCTGTTGAGTTGGCATGGATCGAGATTAGGATTTGTCACTCCGTGTATCGGAGAGGTATCTCTGGGCCCTCTCGGTAATACACATCATAAGAAGCCTTGCAAGCAAAGTGACTAAGGAGTTAGTTACAAGATGATGTATTACGGAACGAGTAAAGATACTTGCCGGTAACGAGATTGAACTGGGTATGAAGATACCGACGATCGAATCTCGGGCAAGTAACATACCGACAGACAAAGGGAATTACGTATGTTGTCATAAGGTTCGACCGATAAAGATCTTCATAGAATATGTAGGAACCAATATGGGCATCCAGGTTCCGCTATTGGTTATTGACCGGAGAGGTGTCTCGGTCATGTCTACATAGTTCTTGAACCCGTAGGGTCCGCACGCTTAACGTTCGTTGACGATATAGTGTTATATGAGCTATGTGATTTGGTGACCGAATATTGTTCGGAGTCCGGATGAGATCATGTACATGACGAGGAGCTCCGGAATGGTCCGGAGGTAAAGATTGATATATAGGACGATGATGTTTGGACACCGGAAGAGTTTCGGGGGTACCGGGTATTCATCGGATCACCGGAAAGGGTTCCGAGAAGCCCCGGGAGGCTATATGGGCTTAATGGACCAAAGGGGGGGGACACACCAGCCCACTAGGGGCTGGTGCGTCCCTCTCCCTGGCCGCCGGCCCTAGGGGAAGGAAAGTGGGAGGGTTGGCCCCTCTTGCCTTTCCCTCCTCATAAGAGAAAGGAAAGGGGGGCGCCACCTCCCCTTGCCTTCCTCCCGCGCACAAATAAGGAAGGGGGGCGCGGCTAGGGCAGGAGCCCAAGGAGGATTCGGCCTCCTTGGGGGCACCTCCTGGCTGCCTCCCCTCTCCCCCACCTATATATATGAGGGAGGGGGCGCCACACAACACCATGATAATCTCTTAGCTGTGTGCGGCGCCCCTCTCCACAGTTTCGTCCCTCGGTCATATTTTCGGAGTGCTTAGGCGAAGCCCTACGGAGACAGCATCACCACCACCGTCACCACGCCGTCGTGCTGCCGGAACTCATCCACTACTTCGCCGTCTTGCTGGATCAAAAAGGCGAGGACGTCACCGAGCTGAACGTGTGCTGAACGCAGAGGTGTCGTACGTTCGGTACTCGATCGGTTGGATCACGAAGAAGTTCGACTACATCAACCGCGTTAATAAATGCTTCCGCTTACGATCTACGAGGGTATGTAGACATACTCTCCCCTCTCGTTGCTATGCATCTCCATGGATAGATCTTGCATGTGCGTAGAATTTTTTTTGTTTTCCATGCAACGTTTCCCAACAAATCATGCTCATCATTCAAATATTTTATGCTAAACATTTAATGGAATTCTTCTTCTATCAATTGAGCACAATTTTTCGATCCATTATTTTAAAGAAAGACATGATAAAGATGAATAATAGGAGGCAACCTCAATTCCATTTTTTTGTAGTTTTCTTTTATAAACCAAACTAGTGATAAAACAAGAAACTAAAAGATTGAATTGCAAGATCTAAAGATATACCTTCAAGCACTCACCTCCCCGGCAACGGCGCCAGAAAAGAGCTTGATGTCTACTACGCAACCTTCTTCTTGTAGACTCTTGTTGGGCCTCCAAGCGCAGAGTTTTGTAGGACAGTAGCAATTTTCCCTCAAGTGGAGGACCTAAGCTTTATCAATCCGTGGGAGGCGTAGGATGAAGATGGTCCCTCTCAAACAATCCTGCAATCAAATACAAGAAATCTCTTGTGTCCCCAACACACCCAATACGATGGAAAATTGTATAGGTGCACTAGTTCGGCGAAGAGATGGTGATACAAGTGTAGTATGGATAGTAGATATAGGTTTTTGTAATCTGAAAATATAAAAACAGCAAGGTAACTAGTAACAAAAGTGAGCAAAAACGGTATTGGAATGCTTGAAAACAAGGCCTAGGGTTCATACTTTCACTTGTGCAATCTCTCAACAGTGCTAGCATAGTTGAATCATATAACAATCTCTCAATGTGCGACAAAGAATCACTCCAAAGTTATTATCTAGCGGAGAACATAAGATGAAATTGTTGTAGGGTACGAAACCACCTCAAAGTTATCCTTTCCGATCAATCTATTGAGCCATCCCTATGAGTTTCACGAACAGCCCTAGAGTTTGTACTAAAATAACACCATATGAAAACACATCAACCAACCCTAATGTCACCTAGATACTCCAATGTCACCACAAGTATCCGTGGGTCAATTATACGATATGCATCAAACAACTTCAGATTCATAATATTCAATCCAACACGAAGAACTTCAAAGAGTGCCCCAAGATTTCTTCCGGAGAAACAAGGACGAAAACGTGCATCAACCCCTATGCATAGATTACCCCAATGTCACCTCGGGAATCCGCGAGTTGAGTGCCAAAACATACATCAAGTGAATCAATAGAACACCCCATTGTCACCACGGGTATCCACATGCAAGACATACATCAAGTGTTCTCAAATCCATAAAAGTATTCAATCCGATAATAGTGAAACCTCAAAGGTAGAAACTCAATTCATCACGGATAGAGAGGGGAAAAACCATATGATCCAACTATATTAACAAAGCTCGCGGTGCATCAAGATTGTGCCAAATCAAGAACACGAGAGAGAGATCAAACACATAGCTACTGGTACATACCCTCAGCCCTGAGGGTGAAGTACTCTCTCCTCATCATGGTGGCCGCCGGGATGATTAAGATGGCCTCCGGTGATGATTTCCCCCTCCGGCAGGGTGCCGGAATGGAGTCCCGATTGAGTTTTCATGGATAGAGAGGCTTGCAGCATTGGGAACTTCTCATCTAGGGTTCTTTTCGGGGTTTTTGGTATTTATATGAATTTTTGGCATCGGTCTCACGTCAAGGGGGTGCCCGAGGGCCTCACAAGCTCGGGAGGCGCACCCTAGGGGGGTGGGCGCCCCCAGGCTTGTGGCCTCCTCAGTCACCTCCTGGTCCAGCTCCGGTGCTTTGGGGGTCTCTTTTGGTCCATAAAAATCACCTAAATTTTCAGCCCATCCAAGAACTTTTATTTCTGCACAAAAAACGACACCATGGTAGTTCTTCTGAAAACAGCGTCAGTCCGGGTTAGTTCTAATCAAATCATACCAAAATCATATAAAATTGTTGTAAACATGGCATGAATACTTCATAAATTATAGATACGTTGGAGACGTATCACCCTGCGGTGCTTCACTGCAGCGCCGGCCGTGCTCCATTGCAGCACCGACGAAGCTTCAACGGCCCCACGGTGCTTCATTGAAACTTCGGTGAGCTTCGTTGCAACTCTGGCGGCGCTTCAATCAACTCTGATGGCGCTTCGTTGCAGCTCCTGCGGCGCTTCATCGCAAGTCCGGCGAGCCCACTCTGCTTCACCGGCTACTGCAGCTAGTCGGCTAGCTTGCAGCACCACATCATCGGCGCCGCCACGCTTCACTGCAGCTCCGGCGGCCCCCGCGCTGCTTCATCGCAACGCCGGCGAGCCCCCTCTACTTCACCTGTTGCACGCAGCTCCCGCCGGCCATGGCAGTAGCTTCCGCCCAGCCTAGCCTAAGGCAGCACGAGGTGAGCGGCGACAGCGATTTGCAGCAGCGGTGCAGCGACACTAGGCGACGATAGCTTGTAGCAGCGGTGCAGCAACGCGCAATGGTGGCGGTGCTGGTCTACGGCGATGGCACTAGTGTGTGAGGCGGTGTGGTGAAGGAAGAAGAAAAGGAGGAAAGAATGAGGGGCTCAGCACATCTGGAGGAAGAGATAAGGAGAAAATGAAAGGATAAGGGAGGAAGAGAGATAAGCGGCACGTGGGCCCATGGGACGCATGGTGCGCGTTGGCGACGGCTTACGAAGCGCGTTCATCATCCGACTGATTTCAATGCTTTTCCTTGTTTTTAATCATTTTCCAATGAAAAAAGATGGGGGCTTGCCGCCCCACACATGGACTGGTTTTCCAGCGTGCGGCGTCTATATCTTGCTTCACGCGAGTGGTAGTTCCGTCTTGCCGAAGCGAATGCGCCCGCGCTATAGCTACTGGGCGGCCCGTTAGCACACTTTAAAAGAAAGAAGCGTATGCGCCCGCGCTGTATATATTGGGCCGGCCCGTTAGCGTACTTTAAAAAAACTGAGAAGATAAAGGGTAGAAACGTTGCTAGCTACTAAACAAACTTCAGTTGCCTGTAAACTACTAGGGCACGACTTAGTTGATGGTAAAAGAGCCGGTTCTGCATTGGTTTCTTCGGGTTTTTTCGTTTTTGTTTTGTCTTTATACTTTCACCGGTTTTTCTTTGTTTTTCCTTTGTTTTCACCTTTTTTTCTTTTCTTTCTTTTTCTTCTGTTTTATATGGTTTTCTTTGGTTTTTTTCTTTTCCCCCGTTTTCGTTTTCTTTTGTTTTTGTTTTCTTTTTTTGTTTTCTTCTTCTTTGTTTTATTTGTTTTTCTTTGTTTCTTTCATTGTTTTTATAATTTTTCCTTCTTTTTTGTTTTTTCTTTGTTTCTTTTGATTTTCATTCTACACATTTCGTAAATGTCAAGACTATTTTTTAATACATGTTTAACATTTTTCCATAATAAGTTAATATTTTTCATACATGGTGACATTTATTCTATACACATATTTAGTATTTTTCGACTCCTTGATTAATTTTTTTTGAATACATGGTCAAATTTTCCAACACAAATTTAACATTTTAAATGAATGGTGAACATATGTCTATACACATTTTTAATAGTTTCAAATGCTTGATTAAGGTTTTTCAAATACAAGATTAACCTTTTTTTTTTTTTTTCTACAACAGAGTTTTAAACATTTTCAAATGTTTGATTTACATTTTTAAATACAAGATTATCAGTTTTTAATACATGGTCAATGTTTTTACTATACATAGTTTTAAACATTTTCAAATGTTTGATTAACATTTTCAAATACAAGACTAACATGTTTTTAATACATGGTCAACCTTTTCCTATACACACTTTAAACATTTTCAAATGCTTGATTAACATTTTTCAATACAAGATTAATATTTTTTTAACACATAGTCAACAGTTTTCCTATACAACACTTTTTAACATTTTCAAATGGTTGATTACCATTTTTCAAATACAAGATAAACATTTTTTAAGACAGGGTCAACACTTTTTTTATACACATGTAACGTTTTTTCAAATGCTTGATTAACACTTTTCGTAAGTAAGATAAATATTTTTTTAGCACATGGTTATCATTTTTTTCTATACACGTTTAACATGTTTTCAAATGCTTTAATAACATTTTCTCAAATGCAATATTAACATTTTCTAAATACATGGTCAGCATTTTTCTTATATAAATTTAAAAGTTCAAATGCTCGATTAAAATTTTACAAATACAAGTTTAACATTTTTTGGAAATAGTACTCTATTAAATTTTTTAATACATGGTCGACATTTTTTCTATACATATTTAACATTTCTTAAATGCTTGATTAACATCAAGAAATACTTGTTTAAGATATTTTTTAAATGCTTGATTAACATTTTTTAAATACACGGTCTTTCACACACATTGTATATTTTTGGTATACATTTTTAGGTCACCTGTTACGTCATCTGCTTGAACCGGGATGACCCGACACCGTGTCCAAATAAGAGGTGACCTCCCTTCAAAAAAAAAAAAAGAGATGACCGAGTCAATGGATCAGACGGTTTGTAGGAGCTAACAATGGATCAGAGTTCTGACTATTCTTGTGGTCAGAGCGTGTCGACCGGCCAGACATGTACGTATCTGTGTGTCCACGATGTCCTCGTACAAATCGTGCACAATCAAACGACTCGTTAGACAATTTGGCCTTCCACCACGAGTTTTCCTTCCAGGAGCGGCCACCGCCCAGGTCAACTAATCTCCTAGTTCATCCATCATGGAGCAAGACAACCACTCGTATACGCATGTGCACGCGATGTGTCGACACATCCACATCCTCGACTCCTCGTATCATGCACGCACACCCAGTGCGCAGGTCACGGGACCTGCATATATAACAAGATCCTACCCAGCAATTCGTTACACACAAACTAAGAGCCATATTCCCATCACACAATTTCCAGTTATACCCAACCTTTTCGAACTTCTTGCTACCACGGTGCGGCACACTAACAGGAAATGGAGACCTCCACAAAGCCTCACTTTGTGCTCGTCCCATGGTTAGGAGGCATCAGCCACATCGTCCCCATGACAGACATCGGCTGCCTTCTCGCCTCCCATGGAGCGTCGGTCACCATCATCACGACGCCCGCCAACGCGTCCCTTGTCCAGAGCCGCGTCGACCGTGTCACTTCGCGCGGCGCGGTGATCGCGGTCACCGCGATCCCTTTCCCTGCCGCGGAAGCCGGCCTGCCGGAGGGGTGCGAGAGGTTGGACCTGATCACGTCCCCCGCCATGGTGCCTGGCTTCTTCGAGGCCAACAAGAAGCTCGGCGAGGCCGTGGGGCAGTACTGCCTTCGGGACGCGCCACGCCGGCCGAGCTGCATCGTCGCCGGGATGTGCCACACGTGGACGCTGCCCATGGCGCGAGACCTCGGCGTGCCCTGCTACATCTTCCACGGCTTCGGCGCGTTCGCCTTGCTGTGCATCGAGCACCTCTACAGCCAAGGCCAGCACGAGGCGATTGCGTCTGCGGACGAGCTCGTCGACATCTCAGTCCTGCAGCCGTTCGAGTGCAAGATCCTTGTTAGGCAGCTGCCGCCGCATTTCTTGCAATCCACATCCATGGGGCGCGGTCCGATACAGGAGGCCCGGGAGTTCGACATGGCCGTGGACGGCGTCGTGGTGAACAGCTTCGACGAGCTGGAGCACGGATCCACGGCGCTTCTCGCGGCAGCCGCAGGCAAGAAAGTTCTCGCCGTGGGGCCGGTCTCTCTGTGCTGCGCACCTAGTCTCGACCCGCAGAGCGATGACGCGAGGCGGTGCATGACGTGGCTGGACGGCAAGAAGGCCAAGTCCGCGGTGTACGTGAGCTTCGGCAGCGCCGGGTGCATGCCGCCCGCGCAGCTCATGCAGCTCGGCATGGCCCTGGTCTCGTGCCGCTGGCCTGTCATGTGGGTTATCAGAGGCGCTGACTCGTTGCCCGACGACGTGAAGGTGTGGCTACGTGAGAACACCGACGGCGACGGCGACGCGGACAGCAAGTGCCTCGTGGTGCGCGGGTGGGCGCCGCAGGTGGCCATCCTGGCGCACCCGGCGGTGGGCGGATTCATGACGCACTGTGGGTGGGGCTCGACTCTGGAGAGCGTCGCCGCCGGCGTGCCCATGGTCACCTGGCCTCTGTTCGCCGAGCAATTCATCAATGAGAAGCTGATCGTGGACGTGCTTGGCATCGGGGTGTCCGTCGGCGTGACAAAGCCAACGGCGAATGTCCTGACCGCTGGCAAACATGGCAGCGGAGAGGCGAAGGCGGAGGTGGGGGCGGAGCAAGTCAACAGCGCTCTGGAGAAGCTTATGGATGGAGGGGTTGCAGGGGAGGACATGAGGAGGAAGGCTCTCGCATGTAAAGTGAAAAGCAAACGCTTCTTTGAAGGAAGGGGGCTCGTCGTACAACAATTTAGAGGAATTGATTCAGTCCGTGTCTGAAAATTCGACTGACCAGTCTTAGCTAATGGGATGAGAATATAATTTCTTTGTATCGATTGTTCCAGCAGTATAAGCGAAAATGCCAATAAAGAACGACTGAAGTTTCCAACACTACTTTCACCTCTTGACTTTCTACCAAATCCACAGCAGTTGGTATTCAGTGTTTAACGGAAATCCCTCCTTCGCCCAGAGGGAACACTAACTACAGCAGTTGGTATTCAGTGCTTAACGGAAATCCCTCCTTCGCCCAGAGGGAACACTAACTGAACAAGTGTCTGAAGTCCGACCCTCTCTCACTAAACGTAGGGGCTCAGAAAAAACGAAGCAAATCACCCGTGAAAAATTGAAATAGCATGCAGGAAAATACCCGATATCGAAATGTGTATGTGGCCCAGTCATTTTACGAGAAGTGCCACATTTATATTAATTACATCATTATATTACATCAAATGTAGCATCTCTATGGAGAAATCTAAAGACATAACACACCAAGAGAAAGTACATGAAACACTCCGAATAAAGGAAATATGCAGAAAAATCCTTCTTCAATCCTGCAACCACCAACACATTGACCAAAAACTTTGATCACCGCCATCGCCAGACCGTCCACCCTCCACTAAGCCAAAATCCAAGAGAAAGCCATAGGAGCAAAACTGCGTTGCGAGCCTTTGAACAGGCGCCACCGTGAATGGTGCCACACTTGTCGTTGTGGGTTGTCGACCGGAACAAATCTCCACCCCTCTTGGATCGCAACCCTGAAGATCTCAAATGGCGATGCCGTCAAGAAAATTCAGAATTGTCAACCATCTTTTGCTGCCCAAGAAACTCTTGATGAACCATCGCTTGCATGTGACCGGCGTTACAGCCAGCGACTGAGCCAGGTTTCACGCATATAGGGAGTGAATTTGCTCATGGAGGGGGCAAAACTATCATGACGTGAGAAAATCTGGCTACAACAACCGCTATCAATGAAGAAAAAGTGGTTCGTTGAGGGGGAGGGGGTCTACCCCGCCTCGCCGCCCTTAAATTCATCCCAGGCTACAGCGCCATCCACCTACAACACAAACACTTCCAGCTCTGTGGTGGCGCCGAAAGAACCGTCAACGCGGCTGGAGAGAGCTAGAGAAACAAGACCTCCATCGCCATCTTGAAGGTCTTGCCTGGACACAAATTCTTGGCTCCTTGACACCGTCATAGAAAGTCGTCGAGGCGGTGGCCCAGAAACTTTTATTCGCAATGACGACATCGGCACCGACCAAGCTCCGTCACCCAATAAACTAATCATATACCTAGACACAAGAGAGAAGGACTTGGTCCTCCCCCGCCCAGCTGCCGCCACCGGAGCAACGACGAAGGGAAGGGGAGTCGGCGGTTGCGGCGATGTAGGAACAGGAACCGCCCGCCTGGGAGAGATAGAGGCGAAAACTGTTTCATAGATGTGGGCCAGCCATTTAAGCCCAAGCTAAAGCGTTCATTTCCTTCATAAAAACATTCAAAATTTTAAAAGATATTTAAATATGTTCAAAAAATATTCATGTATCTAAAATTTTTCATTTAAATTTCAGTGTTCTGGTATTTTTAATATATCCACGCATTAAAAACATATCATGTATTTATCAAAAGTATTTAAATTAAAAAATGGCAAACAAATAGTAAAATGAAAGGGAAAAATAAATAAAATAAAAATACATTCAAAAAATAATAAAGGAAACGGATAAAAGTAAAATAAGAACCAAAAAAAAAAGGACCCCGATATTGGCCGAACATCATATTTTTAGGGACCACCAACCGAATGACTCGTTCGTGTTGGGAGGATCGCTGGAACGAACGAATCCATTCGATGCATATAACCCTTCAGCCCGAACGACTCTATGTAACAAAACCATGTCGCTAACACGGCAATTCCTATTTAGCGCTGCAGGCGCCGGTCGCGTCTTATTCGGGCCGGCCCATATTGCATTTTTTTTCCTGTTTTCTAAACACAGGAGATAATGTGCAAAAAAAGGCGTGCGTTCTGTGGTTCGAACCCGCGTCGCGGGTCATCGGATGTAGGCACGTAACCAACTCGACCAACGTAGGAGTTGTGATAACATACATGTTTTTAATCCATTTCTTTATTCCTCTTTTTCCTTTTTTTCTTTTTTCTCTATCATTTTCTACTTTCTTTTTCCAAATTCGTAATTGTTTTCTTCAAATATATGAACTTCTTTTCTAAACCCATGAACAGATTTTTTTTTGAAACTCATGAACTTTTTTTCAAATTGATGAACCTTTTTCAAAATCGAGGAACATATTTTTCAAATTTGATGAGACTTTTTTTTTTTTAACTTTTTCTCAAAATTGATGAACTCTTTTGAAAACCGATGAACTTTTTCTCAAAATCGATGAACTTTTCCAAAATCAGTGAACTTTTTTTCAAAACCAATGATTTTTTTTGAAAATCGATGATTTTTTTTTGAAAATCAATGAACTTTTTTCAAAATCGATGAACTTTTTCAATTTAGATGAACTTTTTTCAAATCGATGAACTTTTTTCAAACTTGATGAACTTTTTTGAAAATCGATGAACTTCTTTTGAATTCATGAACATTTTTTTGAATACATGAACTTATTCGATTTGCTGAACTTTTTTTGCATGCTCATGAACTTTTTCTGTAATATGTGAACATGTTTTCAACTAATTAGAAAATATAAACGGTACAGTGTGATGCGCAAGAAATTTCGCGTCTACGTTTCTATTCTTTAAAAACTTCGTGCTGATACCATTCATAAGCAGTTAACTGGTCTGGTGGTTAGCCTCTCTGTGTGGAAGAGCGACGGCGCGAGATCGAATCCCAGTCGGGATGTATTTTTTGGCGTTCTTTTTTCGCGTTGCGCCATGCGCGATCATGGGCCGGCTCATCGAGCGGCTGCTGCGGGCGCTAGATCCCTTGCGCGGCGCTGAAGGCGCAGCGCGCAATAGGAGGTCCCGAAATCACTGGTTAAGGAGTACGCCTTGCAAAGATCACTCCCAGCTTTCCAGGTTGCGACAAAGTGGCGCGCTGCATGTGCCCCACTTGTCGCAACCTGGGAGTTTTCCCTTTTTTCGTAGATTCGTTTATTCAAAACGTTTTATCTCTTAAACCGTGCGTCCAAATCTCGAATCGTTTCCACCGTTGGATTCCTCGCGTCGAGATCTTCAAAACTAGATCCCATGTTGATAGGTTTTGACAAAAAAAAATTCACGAAAAAAATGAACGAAAAAAACCGGACTAAAAAACCGAACCGGGAGCACGGGTTTTTTCCCTTTTCGAAAGAGGCACGCCCGCGCCTCCACGAAATCACAAGCGTGCCTCTCGCGGAAGCAAAACCGTGCCTCTCGCGGAAGGAAAAAAAAGAGAAAACGCGTTTTTTTCGTTTCCGAGGAGGCACGGCCGTGCCTCTCACGAAAGCACAACTGTGCCTCTCGCGAAAGCAAAACCATGCCTCTCGTGAAAGAAAAAAAATAGAAAACGCGTTTTTTTTCGTTTCCTAGAGGCACGGCCGTGCCTCTCGTGAAAGCACAACCGTGCCTCTCGCGGAAGCAAAACCGTGCTTCTCGCGGAAGGAAAAAAACAGTGTAACACCCCATGTAATTAGCCACAGTGATCACCCTTAGTTAATGCCATGTCATCAAGGTTAACAGAGCCTAATCATCATTTGCATCATATTACATTTCAAACTCCTAATTCAAACTTCAAATTAAATTAATGTGAAAATAAAAGTTGTTCCAAATTGGAAACTAAAATGTTCATCATGTTGTAAATAATCTAGAGACAGTTCTAAAATAATAACCAACATTCACTAAATTACTTAATTGACTCTAACAGCAACAAAACAGAATTAAATTAATACCTTTTGTTTAAATAAAATCCATATGGAAACATTTGGACTCAAAACCTTTTTATATTAATGTTAAATATTGCACTGCTATTATATGGGCAAGTTCCATATTTTATAAAATTCATTTGATTTAAAAAGAAAAGACAAAATAGAATTAAGAAAAGAAAACAGAAAGAGAAAAGAAGAAAAAGAAAAGGCCCACTGTACCTGGGCTTAAGTGCTACAGCCAGCGGCCCAGCCCACCCCGCGCCTCCTCCCACCTCCCGCACTGCTCACCGCGGCCGCTGTGGAGCACCTAGCACGCGCAGCCAGGCCCCCCCCCTCCGTGCGGTCGACAGCGCGCCGCGCTCGCCGGGAAGGATAAGAGCAGCTCCCCGCACCCCCTGGCGAACCCTAGCGCCCACCAGTTCCCCTCTCGTCCCCTCCCTCACTCTCGTTCGAGATGCCCGAGCGCCACCCTCGCCGCCGTTCGCCGTAGCCGTGGCCACCGTCGCCCGTTCGCCGCTCCGACAAGTCCTGGAGCACCGCCGTGGGCTTCTGCTTCGACTACGCTGCCGGATCGAGCCCGGGAGCCCCTCCCATCGCCGCATTCTTCCTCGCCTCCGCCTCGGCCACCACATCAACCTCGCCGTCGATCTACGCCACCGGTCCACCCCGAGCCCACTACCTAGTCCCCACGCTCCCCCGGTGAGCTCCTGCGCGTGACGCACCCTCCCCTGCCTCCTCGAGCCGTCCCAAGCTGCTGCTCCGCCGAGGCTGAGCCCCTGCCTCCGCCACTGCTCGTCGCCGGCGTCGATCCGGCGACCAAATGGCCTCGCAACCAAGCCTGTTGCATTCGCCGCATCGAGTAGACGCTGTAGCCATCTCGCGCTGCTCGTTTTGCGCCTCCCAGCTCCGATCCCGACGAGTACCGAACTCCGGCGACCGCCTTGTCGCTCGCCTTCGACGATACCGACCACCTTAGCCCCCGCCGTCACCCCAGATCGCTTCGCCGCCGTCTTGCCGTTCGAACGAGCCCGGCCGCGCTCGAAATGGCGCGGTGTGGACGAAACCCGACCCCCTCCCGATCGCTCCGCCGCTGGATTTGGTCACCGCTGTTGCTTCGGCATCTGCGCTGACATGGCGCCGGTGGGTCCCGCCCCGTGTGGGCCCCCGCGAGCCCCTATTGACTCGTTGACTTGGGTCAACGCTGACTGGGCGCCCCTGTCTCGCTGACATGCGGGCCCTACCCCAATAAACAAATTAAAATAAATGATTAGTTAGTTAATTAGTTAATTAAATTGCTAAACACTCACTGACAGTAGGCCCCACCCACTAATTAACCTAATTAGTTTAATCTAACTCTGTTTAATTAGCTGAGTCACTGACATGTGGGTCCCACTGGACCCACAGGTCAGGTTTGACTCTGGTCAGCTGGGTTTGACCTGCTGATGTCATGGTGATGTCATGCTGACGTCATCATTTACTATTCTAGATAATTCGAATTTAAATAAATAATTAAATTCAAAAAATGATTAAAAATTTAGAAAATCATATAAAATAATCCGTAACACCGATGAAAATAATTTATATATGAAAGTTGCTCAGAATTTCGATACGAGTCTGAATACGCCCTCCGTATTCCTGTCAGATGCCCCTAGCTAGATGAACATGGAACTTTTAGACCGAATTCGATAAATGAATAGGGCTTAACTTTAATTAAATAAATTCAAATAAATTCCTAAATTAACTAAATCATTTAGTTAGGCAGTAGAACACCCCGACATATCATTTAGTCATGTCATGCATCTTGTTTGCATCTTTGCTGTGAATTTATTGTTTCTCTCCCCCTCCTTCTCTCTTGATAGACGCCGAGACCTACGCCGTTGCAGCTGAGTACGACTACGCTCCAGACGAGCAGCCCGTTGACGACCCCTCCTTCTTGCCAAAGCAACCAGGCAAGCCCCCCCCCTTGAGCATCCAGATATCGCCCATTCCATTTCTCCTGCTTGCATTAGATTTTGCTACTGTTAATGTTTGCTCCTATTCTGATGCATAGCCTGCTTTTGTAACCTGTTTATTGTTACCTTACCTGCCTATGTTAAATTGCTTAGTATAGGTTGGTAGTGAGCCATCAGTGACCCCCACCACCTTACCCTTGTTGCCCCTGCTTGATCATCGATGACTCGATCAATGTGATCGTCGACCAGAGACCGACACATCACTTCACCCCCCTTAGTTGTACGACTCTGCATAGTTACTATCGAGTGCCGAGGGTGATACCTCGTAACGCACTCCTGATGAATACTCTGCAGTGTAGCTGTTCGGTCGTGGTCATCGAGGGTGATTCCTCCTTCTCCACTTCCGATACAACTCTGTCGTGCAACCCCTCAGTGTGAACCTCGAGGGTGATGCCTCATACGTTCACCCTGATGATTTCATCGAGTGGAATCCACCGAGGGTGATTCCTCGGGGTTTCCCCCTTGATGTTATGACCACACGGTTACTTTGACCTTTGTTACAGGCGGGTCGACCCTGATGGGTACCCGCAGGGGATCTATGATGTCGGGTGTGCCAGAAGGGCACTCGAGTGTGATATTGTGGCGGAGCTTATAAACTCTGATCGTCTCCGCGTGTTACTAAATCAGCCTATCGGATATGGGTATTTGATCTGAGTGGGTCGACGTGCCCTATACGCGCTACCACCACGCGGGATTATGGTTTATGGGGCCCTCTACGTCGTATGTTTCTCCCGAAAGCTCTTCAGACGTCATGGTTCACCGTGCGGGCTGATTGTCGGGAATGGGCTGGATACTTCACTGACGAGTTCAGTGTCGCGCCTACACCCTGGCCAGTCTCGCAACGCGCAGGGTGCCCAGGGCGATGGCCCAAGACCTCTGGGTGCATAGGTTAGTCTGGCGTGCTGACCTCTCTGCTGAGCCTAGGTAGGGCGCTGCTTCGTGTTGATCTTCCGAGGCCGGGCATTACCCAGCAAGTGTGTCCGACCAGAGTTGATCGAGCGTGTTGGGTAACAGTAGTGCACCCCTGCAGGGAAGAATAATCTATCGATAGCCGGTCCTATGGTAAAGGACGCTCAGTTTGTGTATCCCGATCTATTACTTGAACTGGATACTTGTTACTTAATTGAAGCTTCGGGATCGCTTTCTCGCACGGAGTCGAGGAAGGATCTCTTGGCTTTACTTCAACATGTTTGCTTAATAAAACGCTATTCTACTCTCTTCTATTGCTGCAAGATGGTGGCTTCGTGAAGATGTTGAAGATGCTAGTCTTCGATAGGACTAGGCCTTCTCTCTATTCTGGCATTTCTACAGCCCAGTCCACATATACAGCCTTTCTTTGATAATGTTGCATATGAAGTGTAGATCCTTGCTTGCTGAGTACTTCGGATGAGTACTCACGGTTGCTTTGCTTCCTCTTTTTCCCTATATTCCCCTACTTGGTGATACAACAGACGATGGAGCCCAGGAGCCAGATGCCACTGCAGGAGCTTACTATCAGATGGGTCCAGACGACACGTACTACTAGATCGAGCCAGCCGACCAGGAGTAGGATCGGAGGCTCCCAGGCAGGAGGCCTTCGCCTTTCTATCTAGAGTCGTTGTTTGTGCTAGCCTTCTTAAGGCAAAACTTGTCTAACTATGTCTGTACTCAGATATTATTTGTATGACTGACTTGTGTATTCGAATCTTCGTGATCCCTGGTCTGTAATATTGTGGATCTTCGTTTATTTGTGTTAGAGTTGTGTTGTGATATCTTCCCGTGAGTCCCTGTGCTTGATCGTGCATGTTTGCGTGTATGATTAGTGCACGATTGAGTCCGGGGCATCACAAGTTGGTATCAGAGCCGACTGCCTGTAGGAAGCCCCCTTCAGATTCCTTTGTCGAAGTTGAGTCTAGAAACCGAAAAAATAATTTACTAACTTGGCTGTGTGGCTTACGGGCCCACGTCGCCAACTGGGTAGTATTAGGATGTTTTATTCCTCGTCTATACTCTGGGACTCTGATCTCTCTTTTATTCGGGTTAAATGAATTTACTAACGCCGACACTTAGGGTCTCGTAAATCTCGTCTACCCGGAGAGCTGGATATCTATGCTTAACTCCTTGCCATTGATCTGATTAGTCTGATAATCATTTTCCTTTTCATTGTTTTGTTTAACCTTTCTCTCCGAGTTGTTGTTAAAACTCCCGGAGGTCATTGTCATGCTGATGTGATAGCACCTGACGTTACCGTCGAAATTAAAGGGTTGGAATTCCTTGCCTCACCCATCGTCTTGAAGTCTTCCACCATAGACCTCATACTCGGAATGGATTTGTTGAAAGCTCACATTGCTTCGATCAATTGTGCCACTAAAGTCGTCCAACTTCTTCACCCCTCCGACGAGATAGTGAATTATACCGCCCGCATTACACGGGATGCTGAAGCTCAGATATATGCTCTGAATGCTTTGAACGCCTCACCTTTGGAAGGAATCGAGAACGTTCCTGTCGTTCGAGATTTTCCGGACGTCTTTCCGGAAGAACTTCCAGGAATACCCCCGGTTAGGGCTGTCGAGTTCGTCATCGACTTGAAGCCTGGCACTACCCCTATTGCGAAGCGTCCTTATAAGATGCCTCCGCACCACCTTCTCGAGCTTAAGGAAGAAATTGACAAGTCACTTAAGAAAGGTTTCATCCGCCCCAGTTCCTCTACTTGGGGAGCACCTTCACTCTTCGTTAGGAAGAAGGATGGAACTAACCGATTGGTTCAAGATTACCGGCCCATTAACCAAGCCACAATCCAGAATAAATACCCACTGCCCCGGATCAATGATCTTTATGATCAGCTTGCTGGATCCTCTGTCTTCTCGAAACTCGACTTGAGGTTGGGTTATCATCAGATCCGTGTTTGCGAAGAGGATATTCCGAAGACTGCCTTTGTTACTCGATATGGCTCTTATGAGTACACTGTCATATCATTTGGTTTGACAAATGCTCCGGCAACCTTCTCCCGGTTGATGAACTATATCTTCATGGATTACCTCGACAAATTCGTCATGGTTTATTTGGATGATATCCTTATATATTCCAAAAATGAAGAAGAACATGCTGAACATCTTCGGCTTGTATTGGAGAAGCTACGAGAACATCAGTTGTATGCTAAATTCTCCAAGTGTGAGTTCTGGTTATCTGAAGTGACCTATCTTGGTCATGTGATTTCCAAGAATGGCATTGCTGTTAACCCCGAGCGAGTACAGGCTATTCTTGATTGGACTCCCCCGAAGAATGTCAAGCAAGTCAGAAGTTTTCTCGGACTCGCTAGTTATTGCCGTCGATTCGTTGAGAATTTTTCCAAGATTGCAAAGCCACTGACTGACCTGCTCCACAAAGGTGTTAAATTTGATTGGATAGAAAAATGTCAAGAAAGCTTTCAGACCCTAAAAGATAAGTTGACATCTGCCCCAGTGCTAGCACCCCCGGATTCCCAAAAGGATTTCGTGATATACTGTGATGCATCTCGTCAAGGATTAGGCTGTGTCCTAATGCAAGAGCGCAAAGTGATTGCTTATGCCTCTCGACAGTTGCGTCCTCACGAAGAAAATTACCCAGTGCATGATCTCGAACTTTCTGCGGTTATTTATGCTCTGAAGCTATGGCGACATTACCTTCTCGGTAACCGTTGCTAGATATACACGGATCATCAAAGTTTGAAGTATCTATATACTCAACCAGATCTGAATCTTCGCCAACAAAGATGGCTCGAAACAATTACCGATTATGATATGAATATCTCATATACCCCTGGCAAGGCTAATGTAATGGCCGATGCTTTGAGTCGCAAGGCTTATTGCAGCAACCATATGGTTCAGGAAGCACAACCTCTCCTTTATGAAGAACTTCGCAAATTGAACCTCCATATTGTTCCACAGGGTTATCTCAATACCCTGGTTGTTGAACCAGATTTAGAACACAGCATTAAGACTATGCAATGGTATGACTCTGAGGTTGAGAGGATTAAGCGATACCTCGAAAAAGGAAAGCCGTCGGAATTCCATCTTGATAATGATGGGATCCTATTCTTCCAACGTCGTCTCTTCGTACCCAAATTCAAGGATGAGAGGGAACACGTTATGAAAGAAGCTCAGGACACTCCTCTATCAATTCATCCTGGTAGCACAAAGATGTACCGTGAGATTTGTCAGAGATACTGGTGGCCTAATATGAAGCGAGACATTGCTCGTTATGTTTCTGAGTGTGACGTTTGCCGCCACATTAAAGCAGAACATCAAAGGCCTGCTGGAACTCTGCAACCACTTGATATTCCTGAATGGAAATGGGACAAGGTCCAAATGGATTTCATTACTGGTTTTCCTACATCTCAGAAGGGTCATGATGCTATCTTTGTCGTCATTGACCGATTCTCAAAGGTTGCTCACTTTCTGCCAGTTAAGGAGACTATCACTGCTAGTCAGTTAGCGGACTTGTATGTTTCCCGCATTGTGTCACTCCACGGTGTTCCGTTGGAGATCAGTTCGGATCGTGGCAACCTCTTTACCTCCAGATTCTAGAATAGTTTCCAAGAAGCTATGGGAACTCACCTGCCGTTCAGTACCACATTTCACCCTCAGTCACAGGGTCAAGTCGAACGAGTTAATCAAGTGCTCGAAGATATGCTTCGAGCTTGCATCATCTCCTTCGGTAAGAAGTGGGAGGAATCTCTCCCGTATGCCGAATTCTCTTACAACAATAGCTATCAAGCTAGTCTGAAGATGGCACCGTTTGAAGTTCTTTACGGACGTAAGTGTCGAACCCCTCTGAATTGGTCAGAAACTGGGGAACGCTCACTCGTTGGACCGGACATTGTTCAACAAGCTGAAGAAAAAGTCCGCATTGTCCGTGAACATCTGAAGACTGCTCAATCTCGTCAGAAGAGCAACTATGACCGAAAGCACAAGGAAATGGTCTATCAGCCTGGCGAGCAAGCTTACCTCCGCGTCACTCCGTTGAAAGGCACCCATCGATTCGGAATCAAAGGCAAGTTAGCTCCTCGCTACATTGGCCCGTTCCGTATTCTTGCCCGTCGAGGAGAAGTGGCATATCAGTTGCAATTGTCGCCAAATCTTTCTCAAGTGCATGATGTCTTTCATGTATCCCAACTCCGCCGCTGCTTCAAGGATCCTATTCGAGCCATGGATCATGAAATGCTTGAATTGCGGGAAGATCTGTCTTATCCAGAATATTCCATCCGTATTCTTGATCAAGCTGAGCGTCGAACCCATAACAAGTCGATCAAATTCCTCAAGGTCCAGTGGTCGAATCATTCTGAAGATGAAGCCACTTGGGAACGCGGGGATCGTCTTCGCGAAGAATACCCCTCTTTCTTCCGGTCTTCCTCTTAATTCTCGGGACGAGAATTCTTGTTAGATGAGGAGAATTTTAACACCCCATATAATTAGCCATAGTGATCACCCTTAGTTAATGCCATGTCATCAAGGTTAACAGAGCCTAATCATCATTTGCATCATATTGCATTTCAAACTCCTAATTCAAACTTCAAATTAAATTAAAGTGAAAATAAAAGTTGTTCCAAATTGGAAACTAAAATGTTCATCATATTGTAAATAATCCAGAGACAATTCTAAAATAATAACCAACATTCACTAAATTACTTAATTGACTCTAACAGCAACAAAACAAAATTAAATTAATACCTTTTGTTTAAATAAAATCCATATGGAAACATTTGGACTCAAAACCTTTTTATATCAATGTTAAATATTGCACTGCTATTATATGGGCAAGTTCCATATTTTATAAAAGTCATTTGGTTTAAAAAGAAAAGACAAAATAGAATCTAGAAAAGAAAACAGAAAGAGAAAAGAAGAAAAAGAAAAGGCCCACTGTACATGGGCTTAAGTGCTACAGCCAGCGGGCCAGCCCACCCCGCGCCTCCTCCCACCTCCCGCACTGCTCACCGCGGCCGCTGTCGAGCACCTAGCGCGCGCAGCCAGGCCCCCCTCCTCAGTGCGGTCGACAGCGCGCCGCGCTCGCCGGGAAGGATAAGGGCAACTCCCCGCACCCCCTGGCGAACCCTAGCGCCCACCAGTTCCCCTCTCGTCCCCTCCCTCACTCTCGTTCGAGATGCCCGAGCGCCACCCTCGCCGCCGTTCGCCGTAGCCACGGCCACCGTCGCCCGTTCGCCGCTCCGACAAGTCCTGGAGCACCGCCGTGGGCTTCTGCTTCGACTACGCTATCGGATCGAGCCCGGGAGCCCCTCCCGTCGCCGCATTCTTCCTCGCCTCCGCCTCGGCCACCACATCGACCTCGCCGTCGATCTACGCCACCGGTCCACCTTGAGCCCACTGCCCAGTCCCCACGCTCCCCCGGTGAGCTCCTGCGCGTGACACACCCTCCCCTGCCTCCTCGAGCCGTCCCAAGCTGCTGCTCCGCCGAGGCCGAGCCCCTGCCTCGGCCACTGCTCGTCGCCGGCGTCGATCCGGCGACCAAATGGCCTCACAACCAAGCCCGTTGAATTCGCCGCATCGAGTAGACGTTGTAGCCATCTCGCGCTGCTCGTTTTGCGCCTCCCAGCTCCGATCCCGACGAGTACCGAACTCCGGCGAGCGCCTCGTCGCTCGCCGTCGACAATACCGACCACCTTAGCCCCCGCCGTCACCCCAGATCGCTCCGCCGCCGTCTTGCCGTTCGAACGGGCCCGACCGCGCTCGAAATGGCACGGTGTGGACGAAACCCGACCCCCTCCCGATCACTCCGCCGCTGGATTTGGTCACCGGCGTTGCTCCGGCCGCCGCGCTGACCTGGCGCCGGTGGGTCCCGCCCCGTGTGGGCCCCCGCGGGCCCCTGTTGACTCGTTGACTTGGGTCAACGCTGACTGGGCGCCCCTGTCTCGTTGACATGCGGGCCCCACCCCAATAAACGAATTAAAATAAATGATTAGTTAGTTAATTAAATTGCTAAACACTCACTGACAGTAGGCCCCACCCACTAATTAACCTAATTAGTTTAATCTAACTCTGTTTAATTAGCTGAGTCACTGACATGTGGGTCCCACTGGACCCACAGGTCAGGTTTGACTCTGGTCAGCTGGGTTTGACCTGCTGATGTCATGGTGATGTCATGCTGACATCATCATTTACTATTCTGGATAATTCGAATTTAAATAAATAATTAAATTTAGAAAATGATTAAAACTTTAGAAAATCATATAAAATAATCCGTAACTCCGATGAAAATAATTTATATATGAAAGTTGCTCAGAATTTCGATACGAGTTTGAATACGCCCTCCGTATTCCTGTCAAATGCCCCTAGCTAGATGAACATGGAACTTTTAGACCGAATTTGATAAATGAATAGTGCTTAATTTTAATTAAATAAATCCAAATAAATTCCTAAATTAACTAAATCATTTAGTTAGGCAGTAGAACACCCCAGCATATCATTTAGTCATGTCATGCATCTTGTTTGCATCTTTGCCGTGAATTTATTGTTTCTCCCCCCCTCCTTCTCTCTCGATAGACGCCGAGACCGACGCCGTTGCAGCTGAGTACGACTACGCTCCAGACGAGCAGCCCGTTGACGACCCCTCCTTCTTGCCAGAGCAACCAGGTAAGCCCCCCCTTGAGCATCCAGATATCGCCCATTCCATTTCTCCTGCTTGCATTAGATTTTGCTACTGTTAATGTTTGCTCCTATTCTGATGCATAGCCTGCTTTTGTAACCTGTTTATTGTTACCTTACATGCTTATGTTAAACTGCTTAGTATAGGTTGGTAGTGAGCCATCAGTGACCCCCACCACCTTAACCTTGTTGCCCCTGCTTGATCATCGATGACTCGATCAATGTGATCGTCGACCAGAGACCGACACATCACTTCACCCCCTTAGTTGTACAACTCTGCATAGTTACTATCGAGTGCCGAGGGTGATACCTCGTAACGCACTCCTGATGAATACTCTGCAGTGTAGCTGTTCGGTCATGGTCATCGAGGGTGATTCCTCCTTCTCCACTTCCGATACGACTCTGTCGTGCAACCCCTCAGTGTGAACCTCGAGGGTGATGCCTCATACGTTCACCCTGATGATTTCATCGAGTGGAATCCACCGAGGGTGATTCCTCGGGGTTTCCCCCTTGATGTTATGACCACACGGTTACTTTGACCTTTGTTATAGGCGGGTTGACCCTGATGGGTACCCGTAGGGGATCTATGATGTCGGGTGTGCCGGAAGGGCACTCGAGTGTGATATTGTGGCGGAGCTTCAGAAACTCTGATCGTCTCCGCGTGTTACTAAATCAGCCTATAGGCTATGGGTATTTGATCTGAGTGGGTCGACGTGCCCTATACGCACTATCACCACGCGGGATTATGGTTTATGGGGCCCTCTACGTCGTACGTTTCTCCCGAAAGCTCTTCAGACGTCACGGTTCACCGTGCGGGCTGATTGTCAGGAATGGGCTGGATACTTCACTGACGAGTTCAGTGTCGCGCCTGCACCCCGGCCAGTCTCGCAACGCGCAGGGTGCCCAGGGCGATGGCCCAAGACCTTTGGGTGCATAGGTTAGTCCGGCGTGCTGACCTCTCTGCTGAGCCTAGGTAGGGCGCTGCTTCGTGTTGATCTTCCGAGGCCGGGCATTACCCAGCAAGTGTGTCCGACCAGAGTTGATCGAGCGTGTTGGGTAACAGTAGTGCACCCCTGCAGGGAAGAATAATCTATTGATAGCCGGTCCTACAGTAAAGGACGCTCAGTTTGTTTATCCCGATCTATTACTTGAACTGGATACTTGTTACTTAATTGAAGCTTCAGGATCGCTTTCTCGCAGGGAGTCGAGGAAGGATCTCTAGGCTTTACTTCAACATGTTTGCTTAATAAAACGCTATTCTACTCTCTTCTATTACTGCAAGATGGTGGCTTCGTGAAGATGTTGAAGATGCTAGTCTTCGATAGGACTAGGCCTTCTCTCTATTCTGGCATTTCTGCAGCTCAGTCCACATATACAGCCTTTCTTTGATAATGTTGCATATGAAGTGTAGATCCTTGCTTGCTGAGTACTTCGGATGAGTACTCACGGTTGCTTTGCTTCCTCTTTTTCCCTATATTCCCCTACTTGGTGATACAACAGACGATGGAGCCCAGGAGCCAGATGCCACTGCAGGAGCTTACTATCAGATGGGCCCAGACGACACGTACTACTGGATCGAGCCAGCCGACCAGGAGTAGGATCGGAGGCTCCCAGGCAGGAGGCCTTTGCCTTTCAATCTAGAGTCGTTGTTTGTGCTAGCTTTCTTAAGGCAAAACTTGTCAAACTATGTCTGTACTTAGATATTATTTGTATGATTGACTTGTGTATTCGGATCTTCGTGATCCCTTGTCTGTAATATTGTGGATCTCCGTTTATTTGTGTTAGAGTTGTGTTGTGATATCTTCCCGTGAGTCCCTGTGCTTGATCGTGCATGTTTGCGTGTATGATTAGTGCACGATTGAGTCGGGGTCGTCACAAACAGAAAACATGTTTTTTTTTCGTTTCCGAGAGGCATGGCCGTGACTCTCACGAAAGCATAATCGTGCCTCTCTTGGAAGTAAAACCGTGCCTCTTGTTGGTGTAACACCCTGGATTTTGCCCATTTTCTTTTTCTTTTGATTTTGGTCCAGATTCGCTTTTTGTGTCTTAGTAGTCTTGCAACCTGGAGGGATCACCCTTCATTCTTTTTCCCAAGTGGCTTGCCAACCTCAAAACCATCCCAAGACCTTGTCATTTCCATCTTGGACCAATCCCAATATTCTTTTTCTTGGGAATATTCCTTATTTTTCTATTAAAGGAATAACCCTGTCTGCCCTAAGTTGTGAAGCAACCCACATTTCCATCATTCCCAAAATTCCCAAATAATTCTCATAAATTGTTTGGGAAAGATCTTCCACAAATATGTCAGACCCTTCCTTGCCATGTTCAAAAATATTTCACAAATATTCCTTTTCTGATTCTGCCCTATCTGTTAGATTGAGAAGCATGTACCCTTTATATTTTCTTTCTTGGTCTAAAACTTTTTGTGCACTCTTTTCTATCCATATCATTGCCACATGCCAAAATTAAACTTTATTTGGACATTAAATCTCTCTTGGCTAATTTCCAAAGTTTCTAGGCAACTGGAATCTTTGTGAAGCAAGTGCTAGCTAGGAGTATCCAAATAAGTTGAAATTTTTCAAGCATCTTCATATGCTCATATAATGACTCTCCACCAAGTTTCAACCCTATGCAATCAACTATGTGAGCATAGCATCAAATCTTGGTTTCTGGTCATATTTTCACATTGTGAAGCAACTATATTTTATATTTCTCCATAATTGCTGAAAATTTACCAGAGCATTCTAATATCCATATAATCTATCTCCAACAAATTTGGGCTCATTTCATTTTACCAGTAATTCCCTATAATTTTCCTAAGATTCTGGTCAGAGAGGATAGCTGTGAAGGAAGTACCATTTTGGCTTGTTCAAATGGTATGAAAATTTTAAAGGATCTTCATATGACAAAATCATCATCCTATGCCCAATTTTAGCCCAATTGGCTACTCCATGCGAGTGGCACATCAAGATCTAGTTTCTGGACCAGATTGGTCAGTTGCAAAGCAACTCCATTAATTATTGGTCCATTTCCCTCCAAATTTAACAGGATTGTAGTACTTCCTACCCTAAACATCCCAGACATTTTATTTGACTCTTATCATCTTACTGTTGAACACAGATGTGTGAACAAGATTGCTACAGCAAACTTGCAGTGATCACTCCCATCAGTATAATGGTGATTGGACCAAACCAAGCTCATAGTGGGTCTCTGACATGTAGGGTTCATACGCTAGACACCATGTGGTGGGCCAGAACGCACCGAGTGTGCCTGTGCACGCGGTGACCACGCTTTGGGCATGCCAATGCACGCGCTCTGTGCATTAGGGCCCTCTGCCTCGTCTGTTTCCCCGCGGCCTCGCCACGGCATCGTGTCCAGGAGCTTCCTCTTGGCCTCACCCTCACTCTGGACCCCTCTCCCCCTCTCACGTCCTCTCCTACGCGGTGCGGCAACTGTGCCCGTGACCTGTCGCCGTTGTCGCCACCGTGTCCAAGTGCCCGCGCCCTCCCGAGCCTTCCCGAGCTCGCCTGAGACCTCCCTGCTCCTCTGCGAGCCCTCTGGACGTCTCTCCCTTCCTCTGCGCATGCTCCCGAAGCTCCGGTGTGCGGTGCACGCGTCGTCACGACCGTGCTCGGTCACCCGCGTCGGGCTATATAAGCTGCGGCCCCGAGCCTCCCCGAGCACCACGGCACCACCAGCCTCCTCCCCACTCTCCTACCCGCCTCCCCGACCACTCCGTTGAGCCCGAGCTGCTCCCCTGCCCCTCCATGGCCGCAATGGCCGCCGCTCCCCTTCGGCTAAATTAGCCCGAAGCCGAGCCCTCCTCCACCTCGTTCCACCTCCATGAGCAACATCGACGTCCGGCGAGCCTCCCCGGCATCCCTGTTCATCTCCAGGACGCCCGCATGCCCAGCGCCACCGATGGCCGACGAGCACCTCCGCCGACATCGACGCTGCTACCTCCCCGTCCATCCCCGGCGGCCGTGCCCTGATCCTTCGGGACCGCCTCGGTCTCCCGCATCCAGCGGTGTGCCGGGCGCCCCGAACGATGGCCGGAGCCGTCCGGGCGAGCTCCGGTGCCGCGCGCCCCGCCTCTGCCTCGCGGGCGAGAGCAAGGTCGACGATGACCCTGGCCAGGTGGGCCCTGGCTCCACCCGTCAGCCACAGAACCATGGTCAACGCGGGCCCGTGCAGGAGTAAGTGGAGGTGTATTTCCTCGAATACATCTCCCTGCTCGAAAAGCGCATTTTCACGTACTGTGGCCAAGTTTACGTTTTCTTCTTCAGAAAATGTACCCTGCCAAAGGCGCTTTCAGTTCAGCCCCAGGGGCCTGTCTATAAATTTAAGTTTTACAGATTGGTCCCCAAACTTCGTCGGGCTATAACTTCTTACTCGGGACTCCGATCGAGGTGAATCCAGAGCCCACGTCTTCGTCTCGTCGAGCCCGTCGTGTTGGTATCATTTTCACTATGTGGTCACACAGTGGAAATGACCATTTTACTCTTGCCTGTAAACAGCCCCTCCGAGAGAGAACTATTTCCGGCAGTCAACTCCGCAGACTCTCCGCACTCCTTCCCGATGGTTCCTTCCTCCCCAGGCAAGCCACAACTCTCATCTGCATCATCGCATTGCAATATCATAGTTTAACTATTTACTTTAACAACAAGCATGAGTATCTGTGAAATAAATTGGATTATACAATACTTGAATAAATTCTCGGATAGTTGACTATCATGTTGAGCACCGGATTGTTAATGACTAGTAGTTTACCCACTTGTTGATACTATGATGTTGAGATCACTGTCTATGATTATTTTGGAGTTCATCCGGCAGTTCGTGGAGATGAATTAGTAGCAGTGACTTAAGCATACTGGTTATCGGAGTGTCAACCATGACAGAAATACTATTCGGAGATTAGATACTTCATGGTTGTTCTTGAGTCACCTGTCCGGACTTATCCGTGCAACCACATTTGCCGGTATGGGACGGCCCTTGACTTGGTCTGATCGCGTGATCTTTCACCGGTACCGCCCGACAGGGAAGGTTATGCGTGCGCGCTACCCTGGCCCGGTAGGCGGCGATAACCTTGTGAGCCCAGTTGAGTTATTTGGATCTAGGTCCCCGTTTGGGACAGTTTAGTTTGGCCACGACGGTGGCAGGTGTCACAGGGGCCACCCAGGGCAGGACTCCGGGGGAGGATGATTGCCGGTGGTACGATGAGAGAGTCACGGGTCAGGCGGGTTTCGTTGGAGCAACGCTGGTCCACCCGAATGGGATCACGAGGTCAGGTGCTCCATGGTGTGGGTAAAGTGCGCAACCTCTGCAGAGTGTAAAATCTATTCGAATAGCCGTGTCCACGGTATTGGACAGTCCGTCCAGACCTCACTAGGTGGTCAACCATGGTAGTGATGATAATGATGGAAGAACTCGTCTTATGATCGGAAGTACTCGATGGATCGTGAGTATTCTGAGGGTTGTGAGACCGCCCGAAAGAGAGTAAGTTTGTGATACAGTTGGTATCAGGTATATGATATATCAGCAACGGGATGAGTGGTCGGATGACCACATGATTGGACTTGGCACAGGTTCGGATTGGGTCCTGAGATTACTTGGAGTATGGATTAAACTACTTAATATGCTTTACCTTACTGCATTTACTTCAAAAGTTATCTTGCTAGATAACCCAGCTTGTTAATCTTGACTGCTATGATGTTGTCTTGCCTTAATGCTGATGTTTGCTGTGAGCTTGCGAGTACATTCAAAGTACTCACCTGGCGTGTCATGCCAGTTTGCAGGTCTTGCCATGATTGCTTGCTTGTCGAGGATCCCGAGTTTGCGACCTAAGATACACGTTCTAGCCAGAGTCCCTATGGAGTGGAGTCCATCACCATCGTCGCGGTTCCGCTGCCGAGAGAGTTACTCCACTGTTAGCATAGAGCTACCCCGGGCAGGCGTAGTGTCACCGTGCCGATGTAATCCATTTACCCTTTGTAACTATATCCATTGTAATAAAGAGCTGATTTGTTCTATGCCAACAGTGCCGTATTCCAGAGGACTTGTCCCTGGGCTGGAATACGGGGCGTTCCGGTCTTCTCTGAGCCGGGGTGCCACAAGAGTTGGTATCAGAGCAAGTCTGGCTATAGGACGCGTGGTCTAGGCACGAGCGTTAGTAACCGGTAGTATAGGATCCAGTTGGTTTGCTGCACTTGTTTGTTGCATTTGGTTGTGCATAGCATGCATATAGACTAGACTATTTATCACTAATGACGGATCTGGTGAGTGTAGGTGGCATCGGTTTCGATTCCCTACCTGCGCTCTCCAGTTTGCATATTTGTTCCTTGGTGTAGTGTCATCTCCGTCCCAGCGGAGTGATGCCAAGGTGCTTAGGGGTGTCGATCACTAGCAAGATTGATGCACCGGTACCACACCAATATATTCTCTTCTGCTACCCCTATCGTTTCGGTGATAGACAAGTTCTATCCCGGATCATGCCATCCCTCTAGTCGCTTCGGCAACCCTTACTAATCCTTGTTATCAGAAAAGGGCAATGCCTGCAAGTCTTTCTCGCCACCACTAACTCATTCCGCCACCTATTCTTTGGACGTGTACGGTTTCCCTCCGTATGCTTGATGATGTGGTCGTGACCTCCGTGTTCCGACCCCCGATCACCAAGTTCGTCCTCGCCACCGGTTCCATCGGTGTTAAGCCCGTATTTGGTGTAGCCTTGTTTACACCAATTTTCTTCCACACATTGATTCACTTTCGTGCACATCGCCACAGCATGTTAGACCGTAATACTGGAGTTCTTGCGAGATTTGTGTGCTTAAGTAGGAATGCATATTATTGCTGTGAATAGCTATAGACTGTGATATTGCTTGTGTGTGTGATCTTGCTGCTTTGTGTGCTTTTGTTTAGTCATTTCTTTTGCTTCTTTATTTGGGCCCATGGTGTTACCTTATTTTCCCCTTATGGAAGTTGCTCACCGACCCTGAACTCAAAGAGTCAGTGAAGAGACAGCCATTTGGAAGCTCAGCTCAGCAATATGAAATTTTCAGCAGACTATGTTATATTGGGAATATCGGGCCTGAATACAAATGATATCCTGGCTGGATTGGTTATCAGCATCAAGCATACATTGGTGCAACTTTCACAGCAGTAATGATCGCATCAGCAAGAAGGCAAATTGTGTACATGATTCACAGTGCATTCCGTGACAAAGGTATGATTCATATATACAAGGTTTGAGTCTGCTATGAGTACAATTTGAACCCTGCCATGTCCTGGAATCAAGCCAGCATGTGTAATGAATGTAGTGTTCAGCAAGAAGGATAGCCGAATACCCTGTTGCATACAACGAGTAACCGACAACAGAAACCTTAAGGGATATATATATGCACTCAGTCCGCACATGACCTAAAGAAATTTTCGGTGTAAGCAACCCAGTCTTTCCCTACAAGCTACCTGAGAAGCCTCCGACGCAAGGATTCTTGTGTCTTCCTCGATACGACACATGGACATCTTCCGATGCAATTTAGCAGCATATGACAATGCATCCCCAGGGTTAGATCTGCAACAGCTGGTCCGAAGGCAAAGATCAGTCGGGACACAAGCTTGCCTCGGGAATCAAGTGGCTAGCTACACATGTTTCCTTAAATATGGTGAACATGCTGCCAAGGTCATATGGGTTACTCATACAATGATGCCAGCCCGGTGAGGATCTGACTATTACATGAGCTATGTAAGAAGAAGAGAACGCCGGCTATACACTTCAGTGTGATGACCAACAACCTATGGAGCAAGCCGACCCTCTGATATATGCCCTATAGCATTGCTCTGTGTTATTCCGGTATGTTCAAATTATTATGCTCATACCTGTATGCATAAAAGTGAGCTGTATGGGACGCGGATGAACCCTTACCCGTCCTTCTTTGGTGACGGAACCACGCCTGTGTTTGGAGTTCCGGATGAGATCACGGACATGACGAGGAGTCTTGAAATGGTCGAGAGGTAAAGATTGATATATTGGAAGGTTATATTCGGACACCGGAATAGTTCCGGATCGTTTCGGGTATTTTTCGGAGTACCGGGAGGTTACCGGAACCCCCCGGGAGAGTTAATGGGCCTCATGGGCCATAGGGAAGAGGGGAGGCAGCCCACAAGGGGTGGCTGCGCCCCCTCCCATGGGGAGTCCGAATTGGACTAGGGGAGGGGGCGCCCCCCCTTTCCTTCTCCTCTTCTCTCTCCCTTTCCCCCTTTCCCACTCCGAAAAAAGAAGGGGGAATCCTACTAGGACTGGGAGTCCTAGTAGGACTCCCCCCATGGCGCGCCCCCCTTGGTGGCCGGCCTCCTCCTCCCCTCCTTTATATACGGGGGCAGGGGGGCACCCTAGAAGACAACAATTATTCTCTTAGCCGTGTGCGGTGCCCTCCTCCACAGTTTACTCCTCCGGTCACAGCGTCGTAGTGCTTAAGCGAAGCCCTGCGCGGATCACATCACCATCACCGTCACCACGCCGTCGTGCTGACGAAACTCTCCGTCGACCTTCTACTGGATCAAGAGTTCGAGGGACGTCATCGAGCTGAACGTGTGCAGAACTCGGAGGTGCCGTACGTTCGGTGCTTGATCGGTTGGATCGCGAAGACGTTCGACTACATCAACCGCGTTATGCTAACGCATCCGCTTTCGGTCTACGAGGGTACGTGGACACACTCTCCCCCTCTCGTTGCTATGCATCTCCTAGATAGATCTTGCATGTGCGTAGGAAATTTTTGAAATTGCATGCTACGTTCCCCAACAGTGGCATCCGAGCCAGGTCTATGCGTAGATGATATGCATGAGTAGAACACAAAGAGTTATGGGCGAAAATAGTCATACTGCTTACCACCAATGTCTTACTTTGATTCGGCGGTATTGTTGGATGAAGCGGCCCGGACCGACATTACATGACCGCGTTCATGAGACTGGTTCTACCGACGTGCTTTGCACACAGGTGGCTAGCGGGTGTCTGTTTCTCCAACTTTAGTTGAATCAAGTTTGACTACGGCCGGTCCTTGTTGAAGGTTAAAACAGCACACTTCACGAAAAATCGTTGTGGTTTTGATGCATAGGTAAGAACGGTTTTTGCTAGAAGCCCATAGCAGCCACGTAAAACTTGCAACAACAAAGTAGAGGACATCTAACTTGTTTTTGCAGGGCATGTTGTGATGTGATATGGTCAAGACATGATGTGATATACGTTATTGTATGAGATGATCATGTTTTGTAAAAGTTATCGGCAACTGGCAGGAGCCTTATGGTTGTCGCTTTATTGTATGAAATGCAATCACCATGTAATTGCTTTACTTTATCACCATGCGGTAGCGATAGTCGTAGAAGCAATAGTTGGCGAGACGACAACGACGCTACGATGGAGATCAAGGTGTCAAGCCGGTGACGATGGAGATCATGACGGTGCTTTGGAGATGGAGATCAAAGGCACAAGATGATGATGGCCATATCATGTCACATATTTTGATTGCATGTGATGTTTATCTTTTATGCATCTTATTTTGCTTAGTACGGCGGTAGCATTATAAGATGATTCCTCACTAAATTTCAAGGCATAAGTGTTCTCCCTGAGTATGCACCATTGCGACAGTTCGTTGTGCCGAGACACCACATGATGATCGGGTGTGATAAGCTCTACGTTCACATCCAACGGGTGCAAGACAGTTTTGCACGTGCGGAATACTCAGGTTAAACTTGACGAGCCTAGCATATGCAGATATGGCCTCGGAACACTAAGACCGAAAGGTCGAACATGAATCATATAGTAGATATGATCAACATAGAGATGTTCACCATTGAAAACTACTCCATCTCACGTGATGATCGGACATGGTTTAGTTGATATGGATCACGTGATCATTTAGATGACTAGAGGGATGTCTATCTAAGTGGGAGTTCTTAAGTAATATGATTAATTAAACCTTAATTTATCATGAACTTAGTCCTGATAGTTTTTGCATATCTATGTTGTAGATCAATGGCCCGTGCTACCGTTCCCTTGAATTTTAATGCGTTCCTAGAGAAAGCTAAGTTGAAAGATGATGGTAGCAACTACACGGACTGGGTCCGTAACTTGAGGATTATCCTCATTGCTGCACAGAAGAATTATGTCCTTGATGCACCGCTAGGTGAAAGTCCTACTGCAGGGGCAGATGATGATGTTATGAACATCTGGCAAGCTCGATCTGATGACTACTCGATAGTTCAGTGTGCCATGCTTTACGGCTTAGAATCGGGACTTCAAAGGCGTTTTGAACGTCATGGAGCATATGAGATGTTCCAGGAGTTGAAGTTACTATTTCAAGAAAATGCCCGAGTTGAGAGATATGAAGTCTCCAACGAGTTCTATAGCTGCAAGATGGAGGAGAACAGTTCTGTTAGTGAACACATACTCAGAATGTCTGGGTACCATAACCACTTAACTCAGCTGGGAGTTAATCTCCCGGATGATAGTGTTATTGACAGAGTTCTTCAATCACTGCCACCAAGCTATAAAGGCTTCGTGATGAACTATAATATGCAAGGGATGGAGAAGATGATTCCCGAGCTCTTCGCAATGCTAAAGGCTATGGAGGTAGAAATCAAGAAGGAGCATCAAGTGTTGATGGTTAACAAGACCACTAGTTTCAAGAAAAAGGGCAAAGGGAAGAAGGGGAACTTCAAGAAGAATAGCAAGCAAGTTGCTACTCCCGGGAAGAAGCCCAAGTCTGGACCTAATCCTAAAACTGAGTGCTTCTACAGCAAAGGGACTGGTCACTGGAAGCGGAACTGCCCCAAGTATTTGGCGTAAGGATGGCAAAGTGAACAAAGGTATATTTGATATACATGTTATTGATGTGTACCTTACTAATGCTCGTAGTAGTGCCTGGGTATTTGATACCGGTTCGGTTGCTCATATTTGTAACTCGAAACAGGGACTATGAATTAAACGAAGCTTGGCTAAGGACGAGGTGACGATGCGCGTCGGGAATGGTTCCAAGGTCGATGTGATTGCCGTCGGCACGCTACCTCTACATCTACCTTCGGGATTAGTTTTAGACATGAATAATTGTTATTTGGTGCCAGCGTTGAGCATGAACATTATATCTGGATCTTGTTTAATGCGAGACGGTTATTCATTTAAATCAGAGAATAATGGTTGTTCTATTTATATGAGTAATATCTTTTATGGTCATGCACCCTTGAAGAGTGGTCTATTTTTGTTGAATCTCGATCGTGGTGATACACATATTCATAATATTGATGCCAAAAGATGCAAAGTTAATAATGATAGTGCAACATATTTGTGGCACTGCCGTTTAGGTCATATTGGTGTAAAGCGCATGAAGAAACTCCATGCAGATGGACTTTTGGAATCACTTGATTATGAATCATTTGATACTTGCGAACCATGCCTCATGGGCAAGATGACTAAAACTCCGTTCTCCAGAACAATGAAGTGAGCAAATGACTTATTGGAAATAATACATACCGATGTATGCGGTCCGATGAGTGTTGAGGCTCGTGGCGGGTATCGTTATTTTCTGACATTCACAGATGATTTGAGCAGATATGGGAATATCTACTTAATGAAACATAAGTCTGAAACATTTGAAAAGTTCAAAGAATTTCAGAGTGAAGTGGAAAATCATCGTAACAAGAAAATAAAGTTTCTACGATCTGATCGCGGAGGCGAATATTTGAGTTATACTTTATTAGATATGGTGCGATCTATGATGTCTCTTACCGATTTACCACTATCGTTTTGGGGTTATGCATTAGAGACAGCTGCATTCATGTTAAATAGGGCACCATCTAAATCCGTTGAGACGACACCGTATGAACTATGGTTTGGCAAGAAACCTAAGCTGTCGTTCCTTAAAGTTTGGGGTTGCGATGCTTATGTGAAAAAGCTTCAGCCTGATAAGCTTGAACCCAAATCGGAGAAGTGCGTCTTCATAGGATACCCAAAAGAAACTGTTGGGTACACCTTCTATCACAGATCCGAAGGCAAGGTTTTTGTTGCTAAGAATGGATTGTTTCTAGAGAAGGAGTTTCTCTCGTAAGAAGTGAGTGGGAGGAAAGTAGAACTTGATGAGGTAATAGTACCTTCTCTCTAATTGGAGAATAGCTCATCACAGAAAACAGTTCCCGTGATGCCTACACCAATTAGTGAGGATGCTAATGATGATGATCATGAAACTTCAGATCAAGTTTCTACGGAACCTCGTAGGTCAGCCAGAATAAGTTCAGCACCAGAGTGGTACGTTAATCCTGTTCTGGAAGTCATGTTACTAGACCATGACGAACCTACGAACTATGAGGAAGCGATGATGAGCCCAGATTCCGCGAAATGGCTTGAGGCCATGAAATCTAAGATGGGATCCATGTATGAGAACAAAGTGTGGACTTTGGTTGACTTGCCCGATGATCGGCAAGCCATAGAGAATAAATGGATCTTCAAGAAGAAGACTGACGCTGACGGTAATGTTACTGTCTACAAAGCTCGACTTGTTGCGAAAGGTTTTCGACAAGTTCAAGGAGTTGACTACGATGAGACCTTCTCACCCGTAGCAATGCTTAAGTCTGTCTGAATCATGTTAGCAATTGCTGCATTTTATGATTATGAAATCTGGCAAATGGACGTCAAAACTGCATTCCTTAATGGATTTCTCAAAGAAGAGTTGTATATGATGCAACCAGAAGGTTTTATCGATCCTAAAGGTGCTAACAAAGTGTGCAAGCTCCAGCGATCCATTTATGGACTGGTGCAAGCCTCTCAGAGTTGGAATATACGCTTTGATAGTGTGATCAAAGCATATGGTTTTATACAGACTTTTGGAGAAGCCTGTATTTACAAGAAAGTGAGTGGGAGCTCTGTAGCATTTCTAATATTATATGTGGATGACATATTGTTGATTGGAAATGATATAGAATTTCTGGATAGCATAAAAGGATACTAGAATAAGAATTTTTCAATGAAAGACCTCGGTGAAGCTGCTTATATATTGGGCATCAAGATCTATAGGGATAGATCGAGACGCTTAATAGGACTTTCACAAAGCACATACCTTGATAAAGTTTTGAAGAAGTTCAAAATGGATCAGTCAAAGAAAGGGTTCTTGCCTGTGTTGCAAGGTGTGAAGTTGAGTAAGACTCAATGCCCGACCACTGCAGAAGATAGAGAGAAAATGAAAGTCATTCCCTATGCCTCAGACATAGGTTCTATCATGTATGCTATGCTGTGTACCAGACCTGATGTGTGCCTTGCTATAAGTTTAGCAGGGAGGTACCAAAGTGATCCAGGAGTGGATCACTGGACAGTGGTCAAGAACATCCTGAAATACCTGAAAAGGACTAAGGATATGTTTCTCGTTTATGGAGGTGACAAAGAGCTTGTCGTAAATGGTTACGTCGATGCAAGCTTTGACACTGATCCGGATGACTCTAAGTCACAAACTGGATACGTATTTATATTGAATGGTGGAGCTGTCAGTTGGTGCAGTTCCAAGCAGAGCGTCGTGGCGGGATCTACGTGTGAAGCGGAATACATAGCTTCTTCGGAAGCAGCAAATGAAGGAGTCTGGATGAAGGAGTTCATATCCGATCTAGGTGTTATACCTAGTGCATCGGGTCCAATGAATATCTTTTGTGACAATACTGGAGCAATTGCCTTGGCGAAGGAATCCAGATTTCACAAGATAACCAAACACATCAAGAGACGCTTCAACTCCATCCGCGATCAAGTCAAGGAGGGAGACATAGAGATTTGCAAAATACGTATGGATCTGAATGTTGCAGACGCATTGACTAGGCCTCTTCCACGAGCAAAACATGATCAGCACCAAGACTCCATGGGTGTTAGAATCATTACTATGTAATCTAGATTATTGACTCTAGTGCAAGTGGGAGACTGAAGGAAATATGCCCTAGAGGCAATAATAAAGTTGTTATTTATATTTCCTTATATCATGATAAATGTTTATTATTCATGCTAGAATTGTATTAACCGGAAACTTAGTACATGTGTGAATACATAGACAAAACAGAATGTCCCTAGTATGCCTCTACTTGACTAGCTCATTCATTAAAGATGGTTAAAGTTTTCTGACCATAGACCTGTGTTGTCATTTAATGAATGGGATCACATCATTAGAGAATGATGTGATGGACAAGACCCATCCGTTAGCTTAGCATAATGATCGTTAAGTTTTATTGCTATTACTTTCTTCATGACTAATACATATTCCTCTGACTATGAGATTATGCAACTCCTGAATACCGGAGGAACACCTTGTGTGCTATCAAACGTCACAACATAATTGGGTGATTATAAAGATGCTCTACAGGTGTCTCCGAAGGTGTTTGTTGGGTTGGCATAGATCGAGACTAGGATTTGTCACTCCGAGTATCGGAGAGGTATCTCTGGGCCCTCTCGGTAATGCACATCACTATAAGCCTTGCAAGCAATGTGACTACTGAGTTGGTTACGGGATGATGCATTACGGAACGAGTAAAGAGACTTGCCGGTAACGAGATTGAACTAGGTATGAAGATACCGACGATCGAATCTCGGGCAAGTAACATACCAATGACAAAGGGAATAACGTATGTTGTCATTACGGTTTGACCGATGAAGATCTTTGTAGAATATGTAGGAACCAATATGAGCATCCAGGTTCCGCTGTTGGTTATTGATCGGAGATGTGTCTCGGTCATGTCTACATAGTTCTCGAACCCGTTGGGTCCGCACGCTTAACATTCGATGACGATTTGTATTATGAGTTATGTGTTTTGGTGATCGAAGATTTTTTGGAGTCCCGGATGAGATCACGGACATGTTGAGGAGTCTCAAAATGGTCGAGAGGTAAAGATTGATATATTGGAAGGTTATATTCGGACACCGGAATAGTTCCGGATCGTTTCGAGTATTTTTCGGAGTACCGGGAGGTTACCGGAACCCCCCGGGAGAGTTAATGGGCCTCATGGGCCATAGAGAAGAGGGGAGGCAGCCCACAAGGGGTGGCTGCGCCCCCTCCCATGGGGAGTCCAAATTGGACTAGGGGAGGGGGCGCGCCCCCCTTTCCTTCTCCTCTTCTCTCTCCCTTTCCCCCTTTCCCACTCCGGAAAAAGAAGGGGGAATCCTACTAGGACTGGGAGTCCTAGTAGGACTCCCCCCCATGGCATGCCCCCCTTGGTGGCCGGCCTCCTCCTCCCCTCCTTTATATACGGGGGTAGGGGGCACCCTAGAAGACAACAGTTATTCTCTTAGCCGTGTGCGGTGCCCTCCTCCACAATTTACTCCTCCGGTCATAGCGTCGTAGTGCTTAGGCGAAGCCCTGCGCGGATCACATCACCATCACCGTCACCATGCCGTCGTGCTGACGAAACTCTCCCTCGACCTTCTGCTGGATCAAGAGTTCGAGGGACGTCATCGAGCTGAACGTGTGCAGAACTCGGAGGTGCCGTACGTTCGGTGCTTGATCGGTTGGATCGCGAAGACGTTCAACTACATCAACCGCGTTAAGCTAACGCTTCCGCTTTCGGTCTATGAGGGTACGTGGACACACTCTCCCCCTCTCGTTGCTATGCATCTCCTAGATAGATCTTGCGTGAGCGTAGGAAATTTTTGAAATTGCATGCTACGTTTCCCAACATAAACTGTGGAGGGGGGCACCGCACACGGCTAAGATAATATCTGTTGTCTCTTTGGGGTGCCCCTTGCCCCCGTATATAAAGGAGGTGAGGAGGAGGTGGCCGGCCAGGAGGGGCGCGCCATGGGGGGAGTCCTACTAGGACTCCACTCCTAGTAGGATTTGGCCCCTGCTCTTTTCCTTTCTTACCGGAGGGGAAAAGGAAGGAGAGGGAGAGGGAAAGGGGGGCGCCGCCCCCTCCCCTAGTCCAATTCAGACTGCTAGGGGGGGGCGGCCACCCCTTGCGGCCCTCCTCTCTCTCCACTAAGGCCCATGTAGGCCCAATACTTCCCCGGGGGGTTCCGGTAACCCCTCGGTACTCCGGTAAAATATCCAAACCACTCCGGAACCATTCCGGTGTCCGAATATAACCTTCCAATATATCAATCTTTACCTCTCGACCATTTCAAGACTCCTCGTCATGTCCGTGAACTCATCCGGGACTCCAAACAATCTTCGGTCACCAAAACACGTAACTCATAATACAAATCATCATCGAACGTTAAGCGTGTGGACCCTACGGGTTCGAGAACTATGTAGACATGACCGAGACACCTTTCCGGTCAATAACGAATAGCGGAACCTGGATGCTCATATTGGCTCCCACATATTCTACGAAGATCTTTATCGGTCGAACCGTTATGACAACAAACGTTATTCCCTTTGTCATCGATATGTTACTTGCCCGAGATTCGATCGTTGGTATCTTCATACCTAGTTCAATCTCGTTACCGGCAAGTCTCTTTACTCGTTCCGTAATGCATCATCCCATAACTAACTCATTAGTCACATTGCTTGCAAGGCTTATAGTGATGTGCATTACCGAGAGGGCCCAGAGATACCTCTCCGATACTCGGAGTGACAAATCCTAATCTCGATCTATGCCAACCCAACAAACACCTTCGGAGACACCTGTAGAGCATCTTTATAATCACCCAGTTACGTTGTGACGTTTGATAGCACACAAGGTGTTCCTCCGGTATTCGAGAGTTGCATAATCTCATAGTCAAAGGAATATGTATAAGTCATGAAGAAAGCAATAGCAATAAAACTCAACGATCATTATGCTAAGCTAACGGATGGGTCTTGTCCATCACATCATTCTCCTAATGATGTGATCCCATTCATCAAATGACAACACATGTCTATGGTCAGGAAACTTAACCATCTTTGATTAACGAGCTAGTCAAGTAGAGGCATACTAGGGACACTTTGTTTTGTCTATGTATTCACACATGTATCAAGTTTCCAGTTAATACAATTCTAGCATGAATAATAAACATTTATCATGATATAAGGAAATATAAATAACAACTTTATTATTGCCTCTAGGGCATATTTCCTTCAGTCTCCCACTTGCACTAGAGTCAATAATCTAGATTACATTGTAATGATTCTAACACCCATGGAGTCTTGGTGCTGATCATGTTTTGCTCGTGGAAGAGGCTTAGTCAACGGGTCTGCAACATTCAGATCTGTATGTATTTTGCAAATCTCTATGTCTCCCTCCTTGACTTGATCGCGGATGGAGTTGAAGCGTCTCTTGATGTGTTTGGTTCTCTTGTGAAATCTGGATTCCTTCGCTAAGGCAATTGCTCCAGTATTGTCACAAAAGATTTTCATTGGACCCGATGCACGAGGTATTACACCTAGATCGGATATGAACTCCTTCATTCGCTACTTCCAAAGCAGCTATGCTCTCCACTTCACACGTAGATCCCACCACGATGCTTTGCTTGGAACTGCACCAACTGATAGCTCCACCATTCAATATAAATACGTATCCGGTTTGTGACTTAGAGTCATCCAGATCAGTGTCAAAGCTAGCATCGATGTAACCATTTATGACGAGCTCTTTGTCACCTCCATAAATGAGAAACATATCCTTAGTCCTTTTCAGGTACTTCAGGATGTTCTTGGCCGCTGTCCAGTGATTCACTCCTGGATTACTTTGGTACCTCCCTGCTAAACTTATAGCAAGGCACACATCAGGTCTGGTACACAGCATTGCATACATGATAGAACCTATGGCTGAGGCATAGGGAATGGCTTTCATTTTCTCTCTATCTTCTGCAGGGGTCGGGCATTGAGTCTGACTCAATTTCACACGTTGTAACACAGGCAAGAACCCTTTCTTTGACTGATCCATTTTGAACTTCTTCAAAACTTTATCAAGGTATGTGCTTTGTGAAAGTCCAATTAAGCATCTTGATCTACCTCTATAGATCTTGATGCCCAATATATAAGCAGCTTCACCGAGGTCTTTTACTGAAAAACTCTTATTCAAGTATCCTTTTATGCTATCCAGAAATTCTATATCATTTCCAATCAACAATATGTCATCCACATATAATATTAGAAATGCTACAGAGCTCCCACTCACTTTCTTGTAAATACAGGCTTCTCCAAAAGTCTGTATAAAACCATATGCTTTGATCACTTCATCAAAGCGTATATTCCAACTCCGAGATGCTTGCACCAGTCCATAAATGGATTGCTGGAGCTTGCACACTTTGTTAGCACCTTTAGGATCAACAAAACCTTCTAGTTGCATCATATACAACTCTTCTTTAAGAAATCCATTAAAAATGCGGCAATTGCAAACATGATTCGGACAGACTTAAGGATCGCTACGGGTGAGAAGGTCTCATCGTAGTCAACTCTTTGAACTTGTCGAAAACCTTTCGCAACAAGTCAAGCTTTGTAGACTGTAACATTACCATCAGCGTCAGTCTTCCTCTTGAAGATCCATTTATTCTCTATGGCTTGCCGATCATCGGGCAAGTCAACAAAAGTCCATACTTTGTTCTCATACATTGATCCCATCTTAGATTTCATGGCCTCAAGCCATTTCGTGGAATCTGGGCTCATCATTGCTTCCTCATAGTTCGTTGGTTCGTCATGGTCTAGTAACATGACTTCCAGAACAGGATTACCGTACCACTCTGGTGTGGAACGTACTCTGGCTGACCTATGAGGTTCTGTAGAAACTTGATCTGAAGTTTCATGATCATCATCATTAGCTTCCTCACTAATTGGTGTAAGCATCACTGGAACTGATTTATGTGATGAACTATTTTCCAATTCAAGAGAAGGTACAATTACCTCATCAAGTTCTACTTTTCTCCCACTCACTTCTTTCAAGAGAAACTCCTTCTCTAGAAAGGATCCATTCTTAGCAACAAAGATCTTGCCTTCGGATCTGTGATAGAAGGTGTACCCAACAGTTTCTTTTGGGTATCCTATGAAGACGCACTTCTCCGATTTGGGTTTGAGCTTATCAGGCTGAAGCTTTTTCACATAAGCATCGCAACCCCAAACTTTAAGAAACGACAGCTTAGGTTTCTTGCCAAACCACAGTTCATACAGTGTCGTTTCAACAGATTTAGATGGTGTCCTATTTAATGTGAATGCAGCTGTCTCTAATGCATAACCACAAAACGATAGTAAATCGGTAAGAGACATCATAGATCGCACCATATCTAATAAAGTACGGTTACAACATTGGGACACACCATTACGCTGTGGTGTTCCAGGTGGCGTGAGTTGCGAAACTATTCCACATTGTCTTAAATGAAGACCAAACTCGTAACTCAAATATTCGCCTCTGCGATCAGATCGTAGAAACTTTATTTTCTTGTTACGATGATTCTCCACTTCACTCTGAAATTCTTTGAACTTTTCAAATGTTTCAGACTTGTGTTTCATTAAGTAGATATACCCATATCTGCTCAAATCATCTGTGAAGGTCAGAAAATAACGATACCCGCCGCGAGCCTCAACACTCATCGGACCGCATACATTGGTATGTATTATTTCCAATAAGTCTGTAGCTCGCTCCATTGTTCCGGAGAACGGAGTCTTAGTCATCTTACCCATGAGGCATGGTTCGCAAGCATCAAATGATTCATAATCAAGTGATTCCAAAAGTCCATCCGCATGGAGTTCTTCATGCGCTTTACACCAATATGACCTAAATGGCAGTGCCACAAATATGTTGCACTATCATCATTAACTTTGCATCGTTTGGCATCAATATTATGAATATGTGTATCACCACGATCGAGATTCAACAAAAATAGACCACTCTTCAAGGGTGCATGACCATAAAAGATATTACTCATATAAATAGAACAACCATTATTCTCTGATTTAAATGAATAACCGTCTCGCATTAAACAAGATCCAGATATAATGTTCGTGCTCAACGCTGGCACCAAATAACAATTATTCAGGTCTAAAACTAATCCCGAAGGTAGATGTAGAGGTAGCGTGCCGACGGTGATCACATCGACCTTGGAACCATTCCCGACGCGCATCGTCACCTCGTCCTTAGCCAATCTTCATTTAATCCGTAGTCCCTGTTTCGAGTTACAAATATGAGCAACCGAACCGGTATCAAATACCCAGGCACTACTACGAGCATTAGTAAGGTACACATCAATAACATGTATATCAAATATACCTTTGTTCACTTTGCCATCCTTCTTATCTGCCAAATACTTGGGGCAGTTCCGCTTCCAGTGACCAGTCCCTTTGCAGTAGAAGCACTCAGTTTCAGGCTTGGCTCCAGACTTGGGCTTCTTCCAGGGAGTGGCAACTTGCTTGCCATTCTTCTTGAAGTTCCCCTTCTTTCCCTTGCCCTTTTTCTTGAAACTAGTGGTCTTGTTAAACATCAACACTTGATGCTCCTTCTTGATTTCTACCTCCGCAGCTTTGAGCATAGCGAAGAGCTTGGGAATAGTCTTCTCCATCCCTTGCATATTATAGTTCATCACGAAGCCTTTATAGCTTGGTGGCAGTGATTGAAGAACTCTGTCAATATCACTATCATCCGGGAGATTAACTCCCAGCTGAGTCAAGTGGTTATGGTACCCAGACATTCTGAGTATGTGTTCACTGACAGAACTGTTCTCCTCCGTCTTGCAGCTATAGGACTTGTTGGAGACTTCATATCTCTCAACTCGGGCATTTGCTTGAAATATTAACTTTAACTCTTGGAACATCTCATATGCTCCATGTCGTTCAAAATGTCTTTGAAGTCCCGATTCTAAGCCGTAAAGCTTGGCACACTGAACTATCGAGTAGTCATCAGATTGAGCTAGCCAGATGTTCATAACGTCAGCATCTGCTCCTGCAGCAGGCCTTTCACCCAGCGGTGCATCAAGGACATAATTCTTCTGTGCAGCAATGAGGATAATCCTCAAGTTACGGACCCAGTGCGTGTAATTGCTACCATCATCTTTCAACTTAGCTTTCTTTAGGAACGCATTAAAATTCAAGGGAACGGTAGCACGGGCCATTGATCTACAACATAGATATGCAATAACTATCAGGACTAAGTTCATGATAAATTAAGTTCAATTAATCATATTACTTAAGAACACCCACTTAGATAGACATCCCTCGAGTCATCTAAATGATCACGTGATCCATATCAACTAAACCATGTCCGATCATCACGTGAGATGGAGTAGTTTTCAATGGTGAACATCTCTATGTTGATCATATCAACTATATGATTCACGTTCGACCTTTCAGTCTCCGTGTTCTGAGGCCATGTCTGTACATGCTAGGCTCGTCAAGTTTAACCCGAGTACTTCGCACATGCAAAACTTTCTTGCACCCGTTGTATGTGAACGTAGAGCTTATCACACCCGATCATCACGTGGTGTCTCGGCACGACGAACTGTCGCAACGGTGCATACTCAGGGATAACACTTATACCTTGAAATTTTTTGTGAGGGATCATCTTATAATGCTACCGCCGTACTAAGCAAAATAAGGTGCATAAAGATAAACATCACATGCAATCAAAATATGTGACATGATATGGCCATCATCCTCTTGTGACGTTGATCTCCATCTCCAAAGCATCATCATGATTTCCATCGTCACCGGCTTGACACCTTGATCTCCATCGTAGCGTCGTTGTCATCTCGCCAACTATTGCTTCTACAACTATCGCTAACGCATAGTGATAAAGTAAAGCAATTACATGGCATTTGCATTTCATACAATAAAGCGACAACTATATGGCTCCTGCCAGTTGCCGATAACTTTTACAAAACATGATCATCTCATACAATAACGTGTATCACATCATGTCTTGACCATATCACATCACAACATGCCCTGCAAAAACAAGTTAGACATCCTCTACTTTGTTGTTGCAAGTTTTACGTGGCTGCTATGGGCTTCTAGTAAGAACCGTTCTTACCTACGCATCAATACCACAACGATGTTTCGTCAAGTTTGCTGTTTTAACCTTCAACAAGGACTGGCCATAGTCAAATTTGATTCAACTAAAGTTGGAGAAACAGACACCCGCCAGCCACCTTTATGCAACAAGTTGCATGTCTGTCGGTGGAACCGGTCTCATGAACGTGGTCATGTAAGGTTGGTCCGGGCCACTTCATTAAACAATACCGCCGAATCAAAATAAGACGTTGGTGGTAAGCAATATGAATATCATCATCCACAACTCTTTGTGTTCTACTCATGCATATCATCTACGCATAGACCTGGCTCTGATACCACTGTTGGGTAACGTAGTATGCAATTTCAAAAATTTCTACGCTCACGCAAGATCTATCTAGGAGATGCATAGCAATGAGAAGGGGAGAGTGTGTCCACATACTCTCGTAGACCGAAAGCGGAAGCGTTAGCTTAATGCGATTGATGTAGTCGAACATCTTCGCGATCCAACCAATCAAGCACCGAACGTACGGCACCTCCGAGTTCTGCACACGTTCAGCTCGATGACGTCCCTCGAACTCTTGATCCAGCAGAAGGTCGAGGGAGAGTTTTGTCAGCACGACGGCGTGGTGACGGTGATGGTGATGTGATCCGCGCAGGGCTTCGCCTAAGCACTACGACGCTATGACCGGAGGAGTAAACTGTGGAGGAGGGCACCGCACACGGCTAAGAGAATATCTGTTGTCTCTTCGGGGTGCCCCCTGCCCCCGTATATAAGGAGGGGAGGAGGAGGTGGCTGGCCAGGAGGGGCGCGCCATGGGGGGGGAGTCCTACTAGGACTCCACTCCTAGTAGGATTCGCCCCCCCCCCTCTTTTCCTTTCTTACCGGATGGGAAAAGGAAGGAGAGGGAGAGGGAGAGGGAAAGTGGGGCGCCGCCCCCTCCCCTAGTCCAATTCGGACTGCCATAGGGGGGGCGTGGCCACCCCTTGCGGCCCTCCTCTCTCTCCACTAAGGCACATGTAGGCTCAATACTTCCCCGGGGGGTTCCGGTAACCCCTCGGTACTCCGGTAAAATATCCGAACCACTCTGGAACCATTCCGGTGTCCGAATATAGCCTTCCAATATATCAATCTTTACCTCTCGACCATTTCAAGACTCCTCGTCATGTCCGTGATCTCATCCTGGACTCCGAACAATCTTCGGTCACCAAAACACATAACTCATAATACAAATCGTCATCGAACGTTAAGCGTGCGGACCCTACGGGTTCGAGAACTATGTAGACATGACCGAGACACCTTTCCGGTCAATAACCAATATCGGAACCTGGATGCTCATATTGGCTCCCACATATTCTACGAAGATCTTTATCGGTCGAACCGTTATGACAACATACGTTATTCCCTTTGTCATCGGTATGTTACTTGCCCGAGATTCGATCGTCGGTATCTTCATACCTTGTTCAATCTCGTTACCGGCAAGTCTCTTTACGCGTTCCGTAATGCATCATCCCGTAACTAACTCATTAGTCACATTGCTTGCAAGGCTTATAGTGATGTGCATTACCGAGAGGGCCCAGAGATACCTCTCCGATACTCGGAGTGACAAATCCTAATCTCGATCTATGCCAACCCAACAAACACCTTCAGAGATACCTGTAGAGCATCTTTATAATCACCCAGTTACGTTGTGACGTTTGATAGCACACAAGGTGTTTCTCCGGTATTCGGGAGTTGCATAATCTCATAGTCAAAGGAATATGTATAAGTCATGAAGAAAGCAATAGCAATAAAACTCAACGATCATTATGCTAAGCTAACGGATGGGTCTTGTCCATCACATCATTCTCCTAATGATGTGATCCCGTTCATCAAATGACAACACATGTCTATGGTCAGGAAACATAACCATCTTTGATTAACGAGCTAGTCAAGTAGAGGCATACTAGGGACACTTTGTTTTGTCTATGTATTCACACATGTATCAAGTTTCCAGTTAATACAATTCTAGCATGAATAATAAACATTTATCATGATATAAGGAAATATAAATAACAACTTTATTATTGCCTCTAGGGCATATTTCCTTCACCTCTCGCGGAAGAAAAAAACAAAAAACATGTTTTTTTCCGTTTTCGAGAGGCACGGAAGTGACTCTCACGGAAGCAAAACCGTGCCTCTCGCGGAAGCAAAACCGTGACTCTAGCGAAAGGGGAAAAAAAATAAAATGCGTGGAAAATCAAAACATCAAAAAAACCCGGAAAAAACCATTTAAAAAGCCGAAAACACGTGCGGAAAAATAAAAAAACATAATCCGGAGGGAGCGTCCAGAGTGCGACACATGGCGGGGCGGCTGGGAGCGCGCCAAGTGGCGCTGATCGTTGCGAGGCTCCCGAAGGAGCGCTCGTTAACTAGTTGCTCTCAGGAGTGTTGGGAATCATTGCACGGAAAACAAAAAAATTTCTACGCACACGCAATGATCTATCCATGGAGATGCATAGCAACGAGGGGGAGAGTGTGTCTACGTACCCTCGTAGACTGTAAGCGGAAGCGTTTCACAACGCGATCGATGTAGTCGAACTTCTTCGCGCTTCAACCGATCAAGTACCGAACGCACGACACCTCCGCGTTCTGCACACGTTCAGCTCGGTGACGTCCCTCGCTTTCTTGATCCAACAAGATGTCGAGGTAGTACATGAGTTCCGTCAGCACGACGGCGTGGTGACGGTGATGGTGAAGTGATCTCCGCAGGGCTTCGCCTAAGCACTATGAAAATATGACCGGGGGTGTAAACGGTGGAGGGGGGGCGCCGCACACGGCTAGGCAATTGTCTGGTGTCTGCTAGGCGCCCCCTCCTCATATATATACGTGGGAGGGAGAGGGGAGAGGCCAAGGGGCGCCCCAAGTAGGTCCGAATCCTACTTGGGCTCCTGCCCTTGGCCGTGCCCCCAATCATATAACTCATATAACACTATATCATCAACGAACATTAAGCGTGCGGACCCTACGGGTTCGAGAACTATGTAGACATGACTGAGACATCTCTCTGGTCAATAACCAATAGCAGAACCTGGATGCCCATATTGGCTCCTACATATTCTAGGAAGATCTTTATCGGTTGAACCGTTCTGACAACATACGTAATTCCCTTTGTCCATCGGTATGTTACTTGCCGGAGATTCGATCGTCGGTATCTTCATACCTAGTTCAATCTCGTTACCGGCAAGTCTCTTTACTCGTTTCGTAATACATCACCTCGTGACTAACTTCTTAGTCGTTTGCTTGCAAGCTTATGATGTGTATTACCGAGAGGGCCCAGAGATACCTCTCCGGTACTCGGAGTGACAAATCCTAATCTCGATCTATGCCAACTCAATAAACACCTTCGGAGATACCTGTAGAGCATCTTTAGCATCACCCAGTTATGTTGTGGCGTTTGATAGCACACAAGTTATTCCTCCGTTATTCGGGAGTTGCATAATCTCATAGTCGAAGGAATATGTATTTGACATGAAGAAAGCAATAGCAATAAAACTTAACGATCATTATGCTAAGCTAACGGATGGGTCTTGTCCATCACATCATTCTCCTAATGATGTGATCCCGTTATCAAATGACAACACATGTCCATGGTTAGGAAACCTTAACCATCTTTGATCAACGAGCTAGTCTAGTAGAGGCTTACTCGGGACACGGCATTTGTTTATGTATTCACACATGTATTTAAGTTTCCGATCAATACAATTCTAGCATGAATAATAAACCTTTATCATGAATAAGGAAATATAAAATAACAACTTTATTATTGCCTCTAGGGCATATTTCCTTTAGTCTCCCACTTGCACTAGAGTCAATAATCTAGATTACATTGTAATGAATCTAACACCCATGGAGTCTTGGTGCTGATCATGTTTTGCTCGTGGAAGAGGCTTAGTCAACGGGTCTGCCACATTCAGATCTGTATGTATCTTGCAAATTTCTATGTCTCCATCCTTGACTTGTTCACGAATGGAGTTGAAGCGTCTCTTGATGTGTTTGGTTCTCTTGTGAAACCTGGATTCCTTCGCCAAGGCAATTGCTCCAGTGTTGTCACAAAAGATTTTCATTGTATCCGATGCACTAGGTATTACACCCAGATCGGATATGAACTCCTTCATTTGCTGCTTCCGAAGCAGCTATGTACTCCACTTCACATGTAGATCCCGCCACGATGCTTTGCTTGGAACTGCACCAACTGACAGCTCCACCATTCAATATAAATACGTATCCGGTTTCTGACTTAGAGTCATCCGGATCAGTGTCAAAGCTAGCATCGACGTAACCATTTATGACGAGCTCTTTATCACCTCCATAAACGAGAAACATATCCTTGGTCCTTTTCAGGTACTTCAGGATGTTCTTGACCGCTGTCCAGTGATCCACTCCTGGATTACTTTGGTACCTTCCTGCCAGACTAATGGCAAGGTATACATCAGGTCGGGTACACAGCATAGCATACATGATAGAACCTATGGCTGAGGCATAGGGAATGACTTTCATTTTCTCTCTATCTTCTGTAGTGGTCGGGCATTGAGTCTTACTCAACTTCACACCTTGCAACACAGGCAAGAACCCTTTCTTTGACTGATCCATTTTGAACTTCTTCAAAACTTTATCAAGGTATGTGCTTTGTGAAAGTCCTATTAAGCGTCTCGATCTATCCCTATAGATCTTGATGCCCAATATATAAGCAACTACACCGAGGTCTTTCATTGAAAAATTCTTGTTGAAGTATCCTTTTATGCTATCCAGAAATTCTATATCATTTCCAATCAACAATATGTCATCCACATATAATATCAGAAATGCTACAGAGCTCCCACTCACTTTCTTGTAAATACAGGCTTCACCGAAAGTCTGTAAAAAAACATATGCTTTGATCACCTCATCAAAGATTATATTCCAACTTCGAGATGCTTGCACCAGTCCATAGATGGATCGTTGGAGCTTGCACACTTTGTTAGAACCTTTAGGATCGACAAAACCTTCTGGTTGCATCATATACAATTCTTCTTTAAGATATCCATTAAGGAATGCAGTTTTGACGTCCATTTGCCAGATTTCATAATCATAAAATGCGGCAATTGCTAACATGATTCAGACGGACTTAAGCATCACTACGGGTGAGAAAGTCTCATGATAGTCAACTCCTTGAACTTGTCGAAAGCCTTTTGTGACAAGTCGAGCTTTATAGACAGTAACATTACCATCAGCGTCAGTCTTCTTCTTGAAGATCCATTTATTTTCTATGGCTTGCTGATCATCGGGCAAATCCACCAAAGTCCACACTTTGTTCTCATACATGGATCCTATCTCAGATTTCATGGCCTCAAGCCATCTGTCGGAATCTGGGCTCATCATAGCTTCTTCATAGTTCGTAGGTTTGCCTTGGTCTAGTACATGACTTCCAGTACAGGATTCCCGTACCACTCTGGTGCGGATCGTGTTCTGGTTGACCTACGAGGTTCTGTAGTAACTTGATCCGAAGTTTCATGATCATCATCATTAGCTTCCTCTCTATTTGGTGTAGGCATCATGGGAATGGTTTTCTCTGATGTGCTACTTTCCAATTCGAGAGAAGGTACAATTACCTCATCAAGTTCTACTTTCCTCCCACTCACTTCTTTTGAGAGAAACTCCTTCTCTAGAAAGGTTCCATTCTTGGCAACAAAGATCTTACCTTCAGATCTGTGGTAGAAGGTGTACCCAATTCTTTACTTAGGGTATCCTATGAAGACGCACTTCTCCGATTTGGGTTCGAGCTTATCAGGCTGAAGCCTTTTGACATAAGTGTCGCAACCCCAAACTTTTAGAAATGACAGCTTAGGTTTCTTGCCAAACAATAGTTCATACGGTGTCGTCTCAACAGATTTAGACGGTGCCCTATTTAACGTGAATGCAGCTCTCTCTAATGCATAACCCCAAAACGATAGTGGAAAATCGGTAAGAGACATCATAGATCGCACCATATCTAATAAAGTACGGTTACAACATTCGGACACACCATTACGCTATGGTGTTCCAGGTGGCGTGAGTTGTGAAACTATTCCACATTGTTTTAAATGAAGGCCAAACTCGTAACTCAAATATTCGCCTCCGTGATCAGATCGTAGAAACTTTATTTTCTTGTTATGATGATTCTCGACTTCACTCTGAAATTCTTTGAACTTTTCAAATGTTTCAAATTTGTGTTTCATTAAGTAGATATACCCATATCTGCTCAAATCATCTGTGAAGGTGAGAAAATAACGATACCCGCCGCGTGCCTCAACACTCATCGGACCGCATACGTCGGTATGTATTATTTCCAATAAGTCATCAGCTCGCTCCATTGTTCCGGAGAACGGAGTTTTAGTCATCTTGCCCATGAGGCATGGTTCGCAAGTATCAAATGATTCATAATCAAGTGATTCCAAAAGCCCATCTGCATGGAGTTTCTTCATGCGCTTTACACCAATATGACCTAAACGGCAGTGCCACAAATATGTTGCACTATCATTATCAACTTTGCATCTTTTGGCATCAATATTATGAATATGTGTATCACTACAATCGAGATTCAACAAAAATAGACCACTCTTCAAGGGTGCATGACCATAAAAGATATTACTCATATAAATAGAACAACCATTATTCTCTGATTTAAATGAATAACCATCTCGCACTAAACAAGATCCAGATATAATGTTCATGCTCAACGCTGGCAACAAATAACAATTATTCAGGTCTAAAACTAATCCCGAAGGTAGATGTAGAGGTGGTGTGCCGACGGCAATCACATCGACCTTGGAACCATTCCCGACGCGCATCGTCACCTCGTCCTTAGCTAATCTTCGTTTAATCCGTAGCTCCTGTTTTGAGTTACAAATATGAGCAACCGAACCAATATCAAATACCCAGGCGCTACTACGAGCATTAGTAAGGTACACATCAATAACATGTATATCAAATATACCTTTGTTCACTTTGCCATCCTTCTTATCCACCAAATACTTGGGGCAATTCCGCTTCCAGTGACCAGTTCCTTTGCAGTTGAAGCACTCAGTTTCAGGCTTGGGTCCAGCTTTGGGCTTCTTCCCGGGAGTGGTAACTTGCTTGCCATTCTTCTTGAAGTTCCATTTCTTTCCCTTGCCCTTTTTCTTGAAACTAGTGGTCTCATTAACCATCAACACTTGATGCTCCTTCTTGATTTCTACCTCCGCGGCCTTAAGCATTGCGAAGGGCTCGGGAATTGTTTTGTTCATCCCTTGCATATTATAGTTCATCACGAAGCCTTTGTAGCTTGGTGGTAGTGATTGAAGAACTCTGTCAATGACACAATCAACAGGAAGATTAACTCCCAGTTGAGTCAAGTGATTATAGTACCCAGACATTTTGAGTATGTGTTCACTGACAGAACTATTCTCCTCCATCTTGCAGCTATAGAACTTGTTGGAGACTTCATATGTCTCAACCCGGGCATTTGCTTGAAATATTAACTTCAACTCTTGGAACATCTCATATGCTCCATGACATTCAAAACGTCTTTGAAGCCCCGGTTCTAAGCCGTAAAGCATGGCACACTGAACTATCGAGTAGTCATCAGATCGAGCTTGCCAGACGTTCAAAACATCAGCTTCTGCTCCTGCAGCAAGCCTTTCACCTAGCGGTGCATCAAGGACATAATTCTTCTGTGAAGCAATGATGATAATCCTCAAGTTACGGACCCAGTCCGTGTAGTTGCTACCATCATCTTTCAACTTAGCTTTCTCTAGGAACGCATTAAAATTCAGGGGAACAGTAGCACGGGCCATTGTTCTACAACATAGATATGCAAATACTATCAGGACTAAGTTCATGATAAATTAAGTTCAATTAATCAAATTACTTAAGAACTCCCACTTAAATAGACATCCCTTAAGTCATCTAAGTGATATGTGATCCAAATCAACTAACCCATGTCCGATCATCACGTGAGATGGGGTAGTCATCAATGGTGAACATCTCTATGTTGATCATATCTACTATATGATTCACATTCGATCTTTCGATCTCCAGTGTTCCGAGGCCATGTCTGTACATGCTAGTCTCGTCAAGTTTAACCCAAGTATTCTGCATGTGTAAAACTATCTTACACCCGTTGTATGTGAACATAGAGTCTATCACACCCGATCATCACGTGGTGTCTCAACACGACGAACTGTAGCAATGGTGCATACTCAGGGAGAACACTTTTACTTTGAAATTTAGTGAAGGGATCATCTTATAATGCTACCGCTGTACTAAGCAAAATAAGATGCATAATAGATAAACATCACATGCAATCAAAATATGTGACATGATATGGCCATCATCATCTCGTGCTTTTGATCTCCATCTCCAAAGCATTGTCATGATCTCCATCGTCACCGGCTCGACACCTTGATCTCCATCGTTGCGTCGTGGTCGTCTCGCCAACTATTTCTTCTACAATTATTGCTAATGCATAGCGATAAAGTAAAGCAATTACATGGCGTTGCATTTCATACAATACAGAGACAACCATAAGGCTCCTGCCGGTTGCCGATAACTTACAAAACATGATCATCTCATACAATAACGTATATCACATCATGCCTTGACCATATCACATCACAACATACCCTGCAAAAACAAGTTATACGTCCTCTACTTTGTTGTTGCAAGTTTTACGTGGCTGCTACGGGCTTCTAGCAAGAATCGTTCTTACCTACGGCAAAAACCACAATGGTGAATTATCAAGTTTGCTGTTTTAACCTTCTTCAAGGACCGGCCGCAGTCAAATTTGATTCAACTAAAGTAGGAGAAACAGACACCCGCCAGCCACCTTTATGCAAAACTAGTTGCATGTCAGTCGGTGGAACCGGTCTCATGTACATGGACATGTAAGGTTGGTCCGGGCCGCTTCATCCCACAATGCCGCCGAATCAAAGTAAGACGTTGGTGGTAAGCAGTATGAACATCACCGCCCACAACTTCTTTGTGTTCTACTCGTGCATATCATCTACGCATAGACCTGGCTCATGATGCCACTGTTGGGAATCGTAGCATGGAAAACAAAAAAAATTCTACGCACACGCAATGATCTATCCATGGAGATGCATAGCAACGAGGGGGAGAGTGTGTCTACGTACCCTCGTAGACCGTAAGCGGAAGCGTTTCACAACGCGGTTGATGTAGTCGAACTTCTTCGCGCTTCAACCGATCAAGTACCGAACGCACGGCACCTCCGCGTTCTGCACACGTTCAGCTCGGTGACGTCCCTCGCCTTCTTGATCCAGCAAGATGTCGAGGTAGTAGATGAGTTCCGTTAGCACGACGGCGTGGTGACGGTGATGGTAAAGTGATCTCCGCAGGGCTTCGCCTAAGCACTACGAAAATATGACCGGGTGTGTAAACAGTGGAGGGGACGCCGCACACGGCTAGGCAATTGTCTGGTGTGTGCTAGGCACCCCCCTCCTCATATATATAGGTGGGAGCGAGAGAGGAGAGGCCAAGGGGCGCCCCAAGTAGGTCCGAATCCTACTTGGGCTCCTGCCCTTGGCCGCGCCCCCCCTGCCATGTTTGTCGGAGGGGGAAGGAAAGAGGGGGGGAGAGAGACGGAAGTGGGAATCCTAATCCACACTTACCTTTCTCTTCTCCCCTTTCCTTCTCCTCCTTAGGCCAGCCCATATGGGGGGCGCATCAGTCCCTTGTGGCTGGTACATTTCCCCTCTTGGCCCATAAGGCCCGTATCTTTTGCCGGGGGTGCCCGGAACCCCTTCCGGTGACCCGATAAGTACTCGGTAACCCCCAAAACACTTCCGGTGTCCGAATACTATCGTCCTATATATCAATCTTTACCTCTCAACCATTTCGAGACACCTTGTCATGTCTGTGATCTCATCCGGGACTCCGAACAACATTCGGTCACCAAATCACATAACTCATATAATATTATATCGTCAACGAACGTTAAGCGTGCGGACCCTACGGGTTCGACAACTATGTAGACATGACCGAGACACCTCTCCGGTCAATAACCAATAGCGGAACCTGGATGCCCATATTGGCTCCTACATATTCTACGAAGATCTTTATCGGTCGAACTGTTATGACAACATACGTAATTCCCTTTGTCCATCGGTATGTTACTTGCCCGAGATTCGATCGTCGGTATCTTCATACCTAGTTCAATCTCGTTACCGGCAAGTCTCTTTACTCATTCCGTAATACATCACCTCGTGACTAACTCCTTAGTCGTTTGCTTGCAAGCTTATGATGTGTATTACCGAGAGGGCCTAGAGATACCTCTCCGGTACTCGAAGTGACAAATCCTAATCTCGATCTATGCCAACTCAACAAACACCTTCGGAGATACCTGTAGAGAATCTTTATGATCACCCAGTTATGTTGTGACATTTGATTGCACACAAGGTATTCCTTTGGTATTCGGGAGTTGCATAATCTCATAGTCGAAGGAATATGTATTTGACATGAAGAAAGCAATAGCAATTAAACTTAACGATCATTATGCTAAGCTAACGGATGGGTCTTGTCCATCACATCATTCTCCTAATGATGTGATCCCGTTATCAAATGACAACACATGTCCATGGTTAGGAAACCTTAACCATCTTTGATCAACGAGCTAGTCTAGTAGAGGCTTACTAGGGACACGGTATTTTTTTATATATTCACACATGTATTTAAGTTTCCGATCAATACAATTCTAGAATGAATAATAAACCTTTATCATGAATAAGGAAATATAAAATAACAACTTTATTATTGCCTCTAGGGCATATTTCCTTCAAGGAGGTCCCCGCTAACACAACGCGTTAACGTCCCAGAAAAAAAATGATGGGCCAAAAAGCCCAATTTTAGCTCCAGAGAAAAACAAACCTTCAAAAAAACTTATAATTTGCACATGACCAACGCCCAAATAATCAACGTTAGGATTTACCATCCTATTTGTACATAACTAAAGCCATAAAATTTTACCATCCTTTTTTGTAATGAAACTACCACATAGCCAACGATTCAAAAAATACATTCATGTCTTGCACATATTTGATAAAAAGGTAGTTGCCGAAGTTGCCATGCTTCTAAAAATATATAGTACAACATAACCATGAATTGAAAAACTCGTAACAAACATATGTAGATAAAAAAACAAAGGTAGTTGACGTATAGTATACATGAGCCAAACAATATAAATTGACATGGATAGCAAAATAATGCCATGTCAATAGATTTGATAGTATATAGAAAAAGCATTCTACAAAAGTGATATGTATAAAAATTGCCATGAAAAGTTGAATAAAAATTGCCATGCTACCTAAAAACTACAGTGGTCCAATTAATTAAATTGTCATGCTCTAACTAATCAAAATTGTCCAAGTTATAGGTACTAAAATAGCCATGGTCTAACTACATCAATGGCCATGCTCTAACTAACAAAATTGCCGCCCTAAAATAAATAAATTTCCATGCCACCTAAAAAACAACCGAAGTCTAATTAATAAAATTTGCTATGTCCTAAAATATAATTATAAATGTCATGCTACCTACAATAGAAATGAAAGATAAAGAAAATTAGGGAAAATTGTTGTCCAAACTAACATGGCCACCTTTTGGGATTTGTTATGGGCGCATGGCAAAACTGAGGAAATTTCGGTATTTGAAAATGATGTGAAAGTACAGAAATTAGCAATGGACACATGGCAAGTTTTGGAATTTTTTTCTATAGGGACATGGCAATTTTTACAAGAAAAAAAGGAAATTTGTCCATGATAGTGAATTTGCCATGGTACATTAAAAAAGAAGTTTGCCATTGTCCAAAGAAAATAGAAATTTTCCATGGTCATTAAGTGAATTTGCCATGGTATATAAATTGAATTTGCCATGGTCCATTTCAAAAAATAAGTTTGGCATTGCCTAAAAAAGGAAATTTGCCATGGGCCATAAAGTGAATTTTGCATCGGCCAAAGTGAAATTGGCATGGCCAAAAAAAGTTAACGAAATATGTGGGCGCATGGCAAAAGTGAAGAAATTTTCGTATTTGAAAATGATGTGAAAGTATAAGAATTAGCCGTGGACACATGTAAAATTTTGGATTTTGTTCTCTAGGGACATGGTAATTTTTAGAAGAATAAAAGGAAATTCTTAAATGATAGTGAATTTACCATGGTCCATTGAAAAAAGAAGTTTGCCATTTTTCAAATAAAATAGAAATTTTACATGGTCCATTAAGTGAATTTTCCATGGTACATAAATTGAATTTGTCATGGTCCATTTAAAAAAATAAGTTTGACATTGGCTAAAAAGGAAATTTGACATGGGCCAGAATGTGAGTTTTCCATCGGCAAACAAAAAGTTAAATGAAAGATGTGGGTGCATGGCAAAAGTGAGGAAATTTCGGTATTTGAAAATGATGCGAAAGTATAGGAATTAGCTGTGGACACATGACAATTTTGGATTTTTTTTCTCTAGGGACATGGAAATTTTTAGAATAAAAGGAAAATTTGCCATGGTAGTGAATTTGCCATGGTCCATTAAGAAAAGAATTTTGCCATTGTCCAAAGAAAATAGAAATTTGCCATGGTCCATTAAGTGAATATGTCGTGGTATATAAATTGAATTTGCCATGGTCCATTTTAAAAAAATAAGTTTGACATTGTCTAAAAAGGAATTTTGCCATGGGTCATAAAGCGAATTTTCCATCGGCCATATAGTGAAATTGCCATGGCAAAAAAGTGAACGAAAGATGTTGGTGCATGGCAAAAGTGAGGAAATTTTGGTATTTGAAAATGATGTGAAAGTATAGGAATTAGCCGTGGACACATGGAAAGTTTTGGATTTTTGTTCTCTAGGGACATGGCAATTTTTAGAAGAAAAAAAAGGAAATTTTACCATGATCCATTAAAAAAGAAGTTTGCCATTGTGCAAAGAAAATATAAATTTTCCATGGTCCATTAAGAGAATTTGCCATGGTATATAAATTAAATTTGACATGGTCCATTTACAAAAATAAGTTTGACATTACCTAAAAAGGAAATTTGCCATGGGCCATAAATTGAATTTGCCATCGACCATATAGTGAAATGCTCATGGCAAAAAAGTAAATGACTTTGACTTGTGAAAATGAATGCGTTGTGGCATGGCAAGTGTTGTGTTAGTGATAAGGCAAAAGGCTATAATTTGCCATGGGTTGCAAAGTGAATTTACCATGGCCAATAAAGTGAATTTGCCATGGCAAAAAGTTTGACAACTTTGCCTTGTAAAAATAATGTGTTGTGGCATGGTAAGTGTTTGTGTTGGTGATACGGTAAAACCTATAAATTTGCCATGGGCTGTAAAGGAAACTTGTCATGGGGCATAAATTGAATTTGCCATGCAAAGAAATTTTAACAACTATGCCTTATAAAAGAATGGGTTATGGCATGGGAAGAGTTGTATTGGTGATATGGCAAAAGCTATATTGGTGACATGGCAAAATGCTAAAAACACTTTTGCCATGGAAAAAATTGCCATATATCAATTGTTTGTTAACCATGTGAAGCCACATTTGCCAAAGCATGTGGGAACTTAAGAGTACAAAAAATGTGCAAGTGTATCACAATTTAGTGAAGATTGATCAATGGGCCATGAAAAAAACAACCAAAAGCTTTTTGGAAAAATGTATACCGAGTGACAGGGCAAGTTTTCAAGTAACAAAGGTCGTGGCAGATTTCTCGCATGGCAAAAATCATCTAAAAGTACTTGATGAAATTTGATGGCAAAACAAAAATATGAATTTTGTCTTGTTTTGATTTCATATACACACTTAATTTTTACAAAAAAGTAAAATTTTCCATGTTGAGTAGAAACCAATTACCATGGCGAAAACCACATCTTAATTCAACACAGATACATTTGAAAAACATAGAATGCCATGGGACACGTCATAATTTTCCATTTATGTTGTTTTTTCCTTCAAAAGAATTACCTCGGCAAAAAATGCAATGGTTTAGATGCAAGTTTAGAACTATTGATATCTAGGTAGTGGCAATTGTATGAAAACAACATGGCAAGTGTACTAGAGTTCCATGAACAGACATGCCAACACAAATTCTTGCACTACACAGTACTTGCAGGAGGACAAATAGTCATGGAAAATTACTGAATATAATTCTTGCACCACACACTACTTGCCATATTGTACTGAATATCATGTTCTACACAAATCGCCATGTTCAAAATACTTTTAACAAGAAATTGTCATGATCTACTCAATCCATGTCAACCAATAAATCTAAGTCAAAAACAAAGAGAAATGAAAATGATAGCACGTGCTTACTAGAATGAGCCGGGATTGGCACCACCTCAGGCTGGCTAGCAGTGACTTTCACAGCTGTGCAACACATTGCGCCGACTGAATCAGGAGGCGAGCAGTCCCGACGCGTCATGCACATGGCCACAGAAACGACAGGGATGGAGGTGCACGAGGGGAGTCGCCAGCCATCGCGAGCAGCGTCCGCGCACCACTGCGGCCCCGACATGGCTATGGTACGCTGCTCCTCAAGGTGGTACTGCTTACCTATGGTGATGCCTTGCCTGGCGCATTAGAAGAGGCAAGGACAAGGGTGGTGCGCAGAGATGTGGTGACTGCGGCGACGCGCTGCAGACACTAGAGAGGAGGCGGGGTGGCGGCTGGGTCACTGGTGCAGGGGCGGCGGCTCGTTCGCTGGTGCGGGGACGGCAGCTCGGTCACTGGTGATTGCTACCAGCAGCGAGCCAGCGACCACTGGTGCAACTCGCGCGCTGGATGGTGTTGGAAATATGCCCTAAAGGCAATAATAAAATGCTTATTATCATATTCCCCGTTCATGATAAATATTTATTATTCATGCTTGAATTGTATTGACTGGAAACTTAAATACATGTGTGAATACATAAACTACACTGTGTCCCTAGTAAGCCTCTACCAGACTAGCTCGTTGATCAAAGATGGTTATAGTTTTCTAACCATGGACATGAGTTGTCATTTGATAACAAGATCACATCATTAGGAGAATGATGTGATGGACAGACCCAACCGTAAGCTTAGCATCAGATCGTTTAGTTATTTGCTATAGCTTTCTTTATGTCAAGTATCAGTTCCTTAGACCATGAGATCATGCCACTCCCGGATGCCGGAGGAATGCCTTGTGTGCTATCAAACATCACTTCATAACTGGGTGATCATAAAGGTGCTCTACAGGTATCTCCGAAGGTGTCTGTTGGGTTGCATGGATCGTGACTGGGATTTGTCACTTCATGTGAAGGAGAGATATCTCTGGGCCCTCTCGGTAATACAACATCATAAGAAGCTTCATGTGACTAATGAGTTTAGTCACGGGATCTTGTATTACGGAACGAGTAAAGAGACTTGTCGGTAATGAGATTGAACTAGGTATGGGGATACCGACGATCGAATCTCGGACAAGTAACATATCGTTGGACAAAGGGAATTGCATACGGGATTGACTGAATCCTTGACATCGTGGTTCAACCAATAAAGATCTTCGTTGAATATGTAGGAACCAATATGGGCATCCAGGTCCCACTATTGGTTATTGACCGGAGAGGAGTCTCAGTCATGTCTGCATGTTCCAAACCCGTAGGGTCTCACGCTTAACGTTTGGTAGCGCCAGGGTAGTATTGAGATATTAATAGTGGAAAATCTGAAGGTTGTTCGGAGTCCTGGATGGGATCCGGGACGTCACGAGGAGCTTCAGAATAGTCTAGAGGTAAATATTCATTTATGGAAAGTTGTTATCGGGGTTTCGAAAAAAGTCTGAGTTTTTTTGGTATTGTACCAGGAAGGTTCTAGAAGGTTCCAGAGTGGGGCCCACCTGCATGGGGAACCCATATGAACGTGGGTAGTGTAAAAAGTCACTACTCCCCTGGTCTAGGTGCACGAAAATCCTCCCTTAAAAGGAATAGTATCATATCCCGAAGGTTTAAGATCAGAATCCCTAAAAAGGGGGATAGCGATCGGTGGTGAAGGAAAGGAGGGATTTCCTTCCTCCCCCTTTGACCAACACCCCTAGGGCCTTGGAGGGCAAGCCACCAGCCCCTCCACGCCTATATAAAGGTGGGGAGGCGTTGGGGGCAGCCCCCCTTTGACCCTTGCTAGTTACCTCTCCCAACTCCTCCCACGTTTCACCAGTACGCGCTTGGCCAAGCCCTGCCGGAGTTTCGCTACCACCACCACGCCATCGTGTTGGTTCAGATCTCATCTACTCCTCTCCCTACCTTGCTGGATCAAGAATGAGAGGACGCCGCCGAGCCATACGTGTGCCAAACTCGGAGGTGCCGCACGTGCGGTACTTGGATCGGATTGGATCGCGACACGAGTACGACTATGCCAACCACGATCTCTAGATCGTTAACACTTTTGGTCTACAAGGGTATGTAGACACCACTCCCCTCTCATTACTATACATCTCCTAGATTACATCTTGGGTGTTCGTAGGAATTTTTTTGATTTTCATGCTCCGTTCCCTGTTGGGGATATAACCCCACAGTATAACCCGCCATAATAGGGACGGGTCAGATCATTGGCGACTTAAGGAGCTGGGCCTCTGATAGGCCGAGATGGTCAGGACGCAGTATTAAGAAGGGAAACAGGCAATCCAAACTTCAAATAATATAAGTGAAGCACATGAAGCATTCTATAAAGGCATACTCAAAAGATATAAGTGAAGTGCAATGAGCATTCTATAAATCAACCATGGACTATATCATACCAGCATGGTGCATAAAAGAAAAGTGAAAAAGAAACAGAAAATACGCTCCAAGATTTACACATATCACGTGAACGAAACGAAGACGAAAACATACCGATACTTGTTGAAGAAAGATGGGATGCCTTTCGGGGCATCTCTAAGCTTAGACGCTTGAGTCTCCTTGAATATTTATTTGGGGTGCCTTGGGCATCCCCAAGCTTGAGCTCTTGCCTCTCCTCCTTCTCCTCATATCGAGACCTCCTCGATCTTTGATCACTTCATCCACACAAAACTCAACAGAAAGCTCGGTAAGATCCGTTAGTATAATAAAGCAAATCACTACTCTAAGTACTATTGCAAACCAATTCATATTTTGTTTTTCCATTGTAGCTACTGTATTATAACTTTTCCATGGCTTATACCACCGATAAAAATCGATAGTTTCATCAAAACAAGCAAAACAATGCATCAAAAACAGAATCTGTCTTAAACAGGACAGTCTGTAGCAATCTGAACACCTATCCTACTTATGTCCTCCAAAAATTCTGAAAAATTAGGAAAAAATAGAAAATTTGTATAGCAAGACTGTGCAAAAGTTTCAGAAACTTTCGATGTTCCAGTAAAAAAATGTAAAATCACACACTACAGCCAAAGTTTCTGTTTTTGCACCGCACATACCAACAAGCAATCTAATCATCCTAAAGGCAAATCTTGGCACATTATTTTTATAATACAATGGATTTGTACAAGGGGACAATTATTTTTTTTGAGAAGTTTCTGTAATTAAGATTCACAAAGTTTCCATGGGCATGAACAAATTCAAGGCTAGCTCCCACTTTCACAATGCTCGTCCCTCTCACTTTCACTTTTTTTTTGTGAAGTTTTAAGTTCCCCTCTATATTTTTTTGTTTTTAAAGTTTATAAAAGCACTAATCAGAAATAAATAAATCTCTAAAACTTCCGGGTTGTCTCCATGGTAGCGCTTTCTTTAAAGCCATTAAGCTAGGCATAAAGTGCTCAAGTAATGAATCCACCCGGATCCCAAGGTATATCAAAGCCAATTTTAATTAACAATGATTTGGCATTTAGTAGTGAGCACAAAGCAACATATATCATGCAATGACAAAGTCTAACTCTCTTCCTATGCATCGGCATGCCATACAAGAACAATTCATGGACATCAAGTAAAGGCCAATACATAGCATAAGCGGTTTCTTGCAATTCTATCGTGTTGGAAACATAGAGAGGTGGAGATGTAGTTCCTCTCTCATAATAATTGCAAGTACTAGCAGCAAGCACATGCATATTATATTCATCAAAATTATCATGTGCAATGATAAAAGGCAACCCATCAATATAATCCTTAATAAGAACAAACTTCTCGGATATAGTGTAGTTTGGAGAATTCAAAAAGATAATAGGACTATCATATGTGGGTGCAATAGCAACAATTTCATTCTTAACATAAAGAACTATAGCAAGTTCATCTCCATAAGCATAATTCATATTGGCATCTTGGCCACAAGCATAGCAAGCATTAAGTTCATCAAAAAGGGATATTTCAAAAGAATCAACGGGATCATGGCAATTATCATAGCATTCATCCTTCGGTAAGCATGAAGGGAAATTAAATAATGTATGAGTTGAAGAGTTACTCTCATTAGAAGTTGGGCACGGGTAGCTAATCCGCTCTTCCTCCTTTTGTTCTTCACTCTCCTCATCATCTTTTTCATCCAATGAGCTCACAGATTCATCAATTTCTTCTTCCATAGACTCCTACAAAATATTAGTCTCTTCTTGGACAGCGGAGACTTTCTCAATAAATATATCAATGTCGGAATTGTATTTATAATTTTCATAGCAATATTTAAGGATGGCAAAAATTTTGGGTCTATAAATTGAATCATCAAAATCTTCATACTTTTCAAACAAAGATTCAATTTCATAAGCACCCTTAAAAGCAATGAATTCTTCTATTCTTTCCACATCATAGGAATCATATCTACCATTAGCATAAGAAGCCAAGGTTTCATTATCGTTAAATTTGCATGAAAAGGGAAGGTGTGGAGCATTCATCCTAGAGCAACAAGTATAATCATATCTAGAGCATAGATTCCAAGCATACCATTTCAACATATGAATTTGATCCCATAATAATTTCCCTTTTTGTGTCAAGCGATAATCCCTAAAGTATTCACGTTGATCCAACGTGTCTCCCATTATCAAGTTGAATGGGGTTTTCTCAGGATTATCAAAGTATTGCATAATATTTTTCACATAACAAGCATCGAGGGTTTTAGGAGGTTCCCCATCTCCATGAGTAGCAAGTACAACTATTTTTTTTGGTATTTTGTGTTCCATATCCATAACTAAAGATAGAGAACAACTTAGAACAGAAAATAAAAACTACTTAGTGATAAAGCAAACAAGCACACACGAGAATATTCACCCCACGCTATTGCTCCCCGGCAACGGCGCCAGAAAAAGGTCTTGATAACCCACAAGTATAGGGGATCGTTTGTAGCCTTCTCTGATAAATAAGAGTGTCGAACCCAACGAGGAGCTAAAGGCAGAACAAATATTCCCTCAAGTTCTATCGACCACAGATACAACTCTACGCACGCTTGACGTTTGCTTTACCTAAAACAAGTATGAAACTATTTTGCAAGAATAAAACTACGAGTACTTTGCGAGAATAAAACTACGAATAAATTGCAAGGTAATAAAAGTGGATAGCTTTTGTCAACAAGAAAGTCATTTGTCCCTAGGCAATCGATAACAAGTACCGGTAATCATTCTTGTAATTTTATATGAGGGAGAGGCATGAGCTAACATACTTTCTCTACTTGGATCATATGCACTTATGATTGGACCCCTAGCAAGCATCCGCAACTACTAAAGATCATTAAGGTCGTGAAACCCAACCATAGCATTAAGTATCAAGTCCTCTTTACTCCCATACGCCATAACCCACTTATCCGCGTTTAGGCTGCTGTCACCCCCGCAACACCGACAATAAGCAAACCATGAACATATTGCAACACCCTACAGTGGGGGGCCCTACGTTTGCACAACACGAAGGGCACCGTAGGATAGCACCATAAATAAAATATACAATCATACCAACCAAGATCACGATTAACCCACAGGATAAAACGGATCTACTCAAACATCATAGGATAGCCAAATATCATTGGGAAATAATATATGGAGTTGAGCACCATGTTTAAGTAGAGATTACAGCGGGGAGAAGAGGTGTTACACCACTGCATAGAGGGGGAGAAATTTGGTGTAGACGGTAGCAAGATTGTTGATGTAGATCGCCGTCACGATCCTAGCCCCGGCGGCACTCCAGCGCCACCGGGAGAGAGGGGGAGAGAGCCCCCCTCCTTCTTCTTCTTCCTTGGCCTCCCCAAAGATGGGAGGAGAGTTCCCCCTCTGGTCCATGGCCTCCATGGTGGCAGAGGGGCAGGAGCCCCTCCGAGATTGGATCACCCTCTCTGTTCTCTTCTGTTTCACGTTCCCCAGATCTGGCCCTTCACGGTTTCTTAAATTCCTGGAGATCCGTAACTCCGATTGCGCTGAAATTTTTACTTGATTTTTTTCCGTAAATTATCTTTCTTGCACCAGAAGAAGGGCCCTAACTGCCTTACGAGGAGGGCATAAGACACCTGGGCGCACCTGGCACCCCCTGGCATGCCCTGGTGTATCTTGGGGGCTGTGGGCCCCCGTTTGCATTGATTCCACCTCCCAAAAATCACATATATTCCAAAATAATTCTCCGTAAATTTTTATCGCATTTGGACTTCGTTTGATATAGATTTTCTGCGAAACAAAAAACATGTAACAAACAGGAACTGACACTGGTCACTGGATCAATAGGTTAGTCCAATAAATCATATAAATTGTTGCCAAAAATATGTAAAAGTTGTATAATATTGGCATGAAACAATAAAAAATTATAGATACGACAGAGACGTATCAGCATCCCCAAGCTTAATTCCTGCTCGTCCTCGAGTAGGTAAATGATAAATAAAGATAATTTTTGATGTGGAATGCTACCTAGCATAAACTTGATCATATGTCTAGTCATGGCATGAATATTAAGACACGTGTGATTCAAAGCAATAGTCTATAATTTTACATAAAGACATCAATACTCAGGCATACCAACAAACAATCATGTCTTTCAAAATATCAACGCTAAAGAAAGCTCTCCCTATAAAATCATATAGTCTTGTCATGCTCTGTCTTCTGAACACAAAGTATTTATCATGCACAACCCCGATGACAAGCCGAGCAATTGGTTCATACTTTTTAACGCGCTTCAGCTTTTTCAACCCTCATGCAATACATGAGCGCAAGCCATGGATATAGCACTATGGGTGGAATAGAGTATGATGATAGGGGTAAATATAGAGAAGACAAAAAAGTAAGAAAGTCTCACACTGACGCGGCTAACCAACGGGCTATGGAGATGCCCATCAATTGATATCAATGCGAGGATTAGGGATTGCCATGCAACGAATGCACTAAGAGCTATAAGTGTATGAAAGCTCAATATGAAAACTAAGTGGGTGTGCAATCTAACTCTATAATGAAAAATTCCCACTAGTATATGGAAGTGACAACATAGGAGACTCTCCATATGAAAAACAAGGTGCTACTTTGAAGCACAAGTGTGGAACTAGCATGCCCCTTCTCTCTTTTTTTTCTTTTTTATATTTCTCTTTTTTTCTTTTTTTTTCTTTTTTTCTTTTTTTCTCTCTCATTGTCCGGAGTCTCATCCCGACTTGTGCGGGAATCATAGTTTCCATCATCCTTTCCTCACTGGGGCAATGCTCTAATAATGAAAATTGATGATCATCACACTTCTATTTACTTACAACTCAATATTACAACTCGGTACCTATAACAAAATATGACTCTATATGAATGCCTCTGGCAGTGTACCAGGATGTGCAATGATCTAGCGTAACATGTATAAAAAATGATGAATGGTGGCTGAGCCACAAATACTATGTCAGCTATATGACCATGCAAAGCAATATGACAATGAATGCTCAAGTCATCAAAACGGAAGCGGTGGAAGTTGCATGGCAATATATCTCGGGATGGCTATGGAAAGGCCATAATAGGTAGGTATGGTGGTTGTTTGGAGGAAGATATAATAAGGCTTATGTGTGATAGAGCGTATCATATCACGGGATTTGGATGCACCGGCGAAGTTTGCACCGACTCTCGAGGTGAGAAAGGGCAATGCACGGTACCGTAGAGGCTAGCAAATTGCGGAAAGGTAAGAGTGTGTATATTCCATGGACTCACATTAGTCATAAAGAACTCATATACTTATTACAAAAGTTTATTAGCCCTCGAAGCAAAGTACTACTACACATGCCCCTAGGGGGATAGATTGGTAGGAAAAGACCATCGCTCGTCCCCGACCGCCACTCATAAGGAAGACAATCAATAATAAATCATGCTCCAACTTCATAGCATAACGAGAGACTATACGTGCATGCTTTGGGGATCACAAACCTTAACACCAATATTCTTACTAACCACAACCGTTTACTAGTACCTCCCACATATTCCATCTCCATATCGCAAAACTATTGCAAGGAATCAAACATATCATATTCAGTGATCCACAAGTTTTATGTAGGATTTTATGAATAACCATGCAAATGACCAATTCCTGTTGACTCTCTAAATAGGTATAAGTGCAGCAAGAGAGTTTAATTCTTTCTACAAAAGACCATGCTATAATAAGTATAAGTGACGCAAAAGAGCATTCTACAAATAACGGTTTTCTATGTGAAGAGAAACAGGCAATCCAAACTTCAAATAATATAAGTGAAGCACATGAAGCATTCTATAAAGGCATACTCAAAAGATATAAGTGAACTGCAATGAGCATTCTATAAATCAACCACGGACTATCTCATACCAGCATGGTGCATAAAAGAAAAGTGAAAAATAAACACAAAAGACGCTCCAAGATTTACACATATCACGTGAACGAAACGAAGACGAAAACATACCGATACTTGTTGAAGAAAGATGGGATGCCTTCCGGGGCATCTCCAAGCTTAGACGCTTGAGTCTTCTTGAATATTTACTTGGGGTGCCTTGGGCATCCCCAAGCTTGAGCTCTTGCCTCTCCTCCTTCTCCTCATATCGAGACCTCCTCGATCTTTGATCACTTCATCCACACAAAACTCAACAGAAAGCTCGGTAAGATCCGTTAGTATAATAAAACAAATCACTACTCTAAGTACTGTTTCAAACCAATTCATATTTTGTTTTTTCATTGTATCTACTGTATTATAACTTTTCCACGGCTTGTACCACCGATAAAAATCGATAGTTTCATCAAAACAAGCAAAACAATGCATCAAAAACAGAATCTGTCTTAAACAGGACAGTCTGTAGCAATCTGAACACCTACCATACTTCTGTCACTCCAAAAATTCTGAAAAATTAGGAAAAAATAAAGAATTTGTATAGAAATACTGTGAAAAAATTTTCATAAACTTTTGTTGTTCCAGTAAAACATGTAAAATCGCGCACTATAGCCAAAGTTTCTGTTTTTGCACCGCACATACCAACAAGCAATCTAATCATCCTAAAGGCAAATCTTGGCACATTATTTTTATAATACAATGGATTTGTAAAAGGGGATAATTATTTTTGTTGAGAAGTTTCTGTAATTAAGATTAAGAAAGTTTCCATGGGCATTAACAAAGTTCAAGGCTAGCTCCCACTTTCACAATGCTCGTCCCTCCCACTTTCACTTTTCTTTTTGTGAAGTTTAAAGTTCCCCTCTATATTTTTTTGTTTTTAAACTTTATAAAAGCACTAAACTGAAATAAATGACTCTCTAAAACTTCTGGGTTGTCTCCCTGGCAGCGCTTTATTTAAAGCCATTAAGCTAGGCATAAAGTGCTCAAGTAATGAATCCACCCGGATCCCAAGGTATATCAAAGCCAATTTTAATTAACAATGATTTGGCATTTAGTAGTGAGCACAAAGCAACATATATCATGCAATGACGAAGTATAACTCTCTTCCTATGCATCGGCATGTCATACAAGAACAATTCATGCACCTCAAGTAAAGGCCAATACATAGCATAAGCAGTTTCTTGCAATTCTATCGTGTTGGAAACATAGAGAGGCGGAGATGTAGTTCCTCTCTCATAATAATTGCAAGTACGAGCAGCAAGCACATGCATATTATATTCATCAAAATTATCATGTGCAATGATAAAAGGCAACCCATTAATATAATCCTTAATAAGAACAAACTTCTCGGATATAGTGTAGTTTGGAGAATTCAAAAAGATAATAGGACTATCATATGTGGGTGCAATAGCAACAATTTCATTCTTAACATAAGGAACTATAGCAAGTTCATCTCCATAAGCATAATTCATATTGGCATCTTGGCCACAAGCATAACAACCATTAAGTTCATCAAAAAGGGATATTTCAAAAGAATCAACGGATCATAGCAATTATCATAGCATTCATCCTTCGGTAAGCATGAAGGGAAATTAAATAATGTATGAGTTGAAGAGTTACTCTCATTAGAAGTTGGGCACGGGTAGCTAATCCACTCTTCCTCCTTTTGTTCTTCGCTCTCCTCATCATCTTTTTCATCCAATGAGCTCACAGTTTCATCAATTTCTTCTTCCATAGACTCCTGCAAAATATTAGTCTCTTCTTGGACAGCGGAGACTTTCTCAATAAACATTTCAATATCGGAATTGTATTTATAATTTTCATAGCAATATTTAAGGATGACAAAATTTTCGGGTCTATAAACTGAATCATCAAAATCTTCATACTTGTCAAACAAAGATTCAATTTCATAAGCACCCTTAAAAGCAACGAATTCTTCTATTCTTTCCACATCATAGTAATCATATCTACCATTAGCATAAGAAGCCAAGGTTTCATTATCGTTAAATTTGCATGAAAAGGGAAGGTGTGGAGCATTCGTCCTAGAGCAACAAGTATAATCATATCTAGAGCATAGATTCCAAGCATACCATTTCAACATATGAATTTGATCCCATAACAATTTCCCTTTTTGTGTCAACCGATAATCCCTAAAGTATTCATGTTGATCCAACGTGTCTCCCATTATCAAGTTGAATGGGGTTTTCTCAGGATTATCAAAGTATTGCATAATATTTTTCACATAACGAGCATCAAGGGTTTTAGGAGGTTCCCCATCTCCATGAGTAGCAAGTACAACTATTTTTTTTTTGGTATTTTGTGTTCCATATCCATAACTAAAGATAGAGAACAACTTAGAACAGAAAATAAAAACTACTTAGTGATAAAGCAAACAAGCACACACGAAAATATTCACCCCACGCTATTGCTCCCCGGCAACGGTGCCAGAAAAAGGTCTTGATAACCCACAAGTATAGGGGATCGTTTGTAGCCTTCTTCGATGAATAAGAGTGTCGAACCCAACAAGGAGCTAAAGGCAGAACAAATATTCCCTCAAGTTCTATCGACCACCAATACAACTCTACGCACACTTGACGTTTGCTTTACCTAAAACAAGTATGAAACTATTTTGCAAGAATAAAACTACGAGTACTTTGCGAGAATAAAACTACGAATAAATTGCAAGGTAATAAAAGTGGATAGCTTTTGTCAACAAGAAAGTCATTTGTCCCTAGGCAATCGATAACAAGTACCGGTAATCATTCTTGTAATTTTATATGAGGGAGAGGCATGAGCTAACATATTTTCTCTACTTGGATCATATGCACTTATGATTGGAACCCTAGCAAGCATCCGCAACTACTAAAGATCATTAAGGTCATGAAACCCAACCATAGCATTAAGTATCAAGTCCTCTTTACTCCCATACGCCATAACCCACTTATCCGCGTTTAGGCTGCTGTCACCCCCTCAACACCGACAATAAGGAAACCATGAACATATTGCAACACCCTACAGTGGGGGCCCCTCCGTTTGCATGACCCAAAGGGCACCATAGGACAGCACCATAAATAAAATATACAATCATACCAACCAAGATCACGATTAATCCACAGGATAAAACGGATCTACTCAAACATCATAGGATAGCCAAATATCATTGGGAAATAATATATGGAGTTGAGCACCATGTTTAAGTAGAGATTACAGCGGGGAGAAGAGGTGTTACACCGCTGCATATAGGGGGAGAAAGTTGGTGTAGACGGTAGCAAGATTGTTGATGTAGATCGCCATCACGATCCTAGCCCCGGCGGCACTCCGGCGCCACCGGGAGAGAGGGGGAGAGAGCCCCCCTCCTTATTATTCTTCCTTGGCCTCCCCCTAGATGGGAGGAGAGTTCCCCCTCTAGTCCATGGCCTCCATGGCAGCAGAGGGGCAGGAGCCCCTCCGAGATTGGATCTCCCTCTCTGTTCTCTTCTGTTTCGCGTTCCCCAGATCTGGCCCTTCACGGTTTCTTAAATTCCCGGAGATCCGTAACTCTGATTGCGCTGAAATTTTTACACGATTTTTTTCCATAAATTATATTTCTTGCACCAGAAGAAGGGCCCCAACCGCCTAACGAGGAGGGCATAAGACACCCGGGCGCGCCTGGCATCCCCTGGCACACCCTGGTGTATCTTGGGGGCTGTGGGCCCCCGTTTGCGTTGATTCCACCTCCCAAAAATCACATATATTCCAAAATAATTCTCTGTAAATTTTTATCGTGTTTGGACTTTGTTTGATAAGGATTTTCTGTGAAACAAAAAACATGTAACAAACAGGAACTGGCACTGGGCACTGGATCAATAGGTTAGTCCAATAAATCATATAAATTGTTGCCAAAAATATGTAAAAGTTGTATAATATTGGCATGAAACAATAAAAAATTATAGATACGGCAGAGACGTATCAGCATCCCCAAGCTTAATTCCTGCTCTTCCTCGAGTAGGTAAATGATAAAAAAGATAATTTTTGATGTGGAATGCTACCTAGCATAAACTTGATCATATGTCTAGTCATGGCATGAATATTAAGACACGAGTGATTCAAAGCAATAGTCTATAATTTTACATAAAGACATCAATACTCAGGCATCCCAATAAACAATAGTGTCTTTCAAAATATCAACGCTAAAGAAAGTTATCCCTACAAAATCATATAGTCTTGTCATGCTCTGTCTTCTTAACACAAAGTAATTATCATGCACAACCCCAATGACAAGCCGAGCAACTGGTTCATACTTTTTAATGCGCTTCAGCTTTTTCAACCCTCACGCAATACATGAGCGCAAGCCATGGATATAGCACTATGGGTGGAATAGAGTATGATGATAGGGGTAAATATAGAAAAGACAAAAAAGTAAGAAATTCTCACACCGATGCGGCTAACCAACGGGCTATGGAGATGCCCATCAATTGATATCAATGCAAGGATTAGGGATTGCCATGCAACGAATGCACTAAGAGCTATAAATGTTTGAAAGCTCAATATGAAAACTAAGTGGGTGTGCAATCTAACTCTATAATGAAAAATTCCCACTAGTATATGGAAGTGAGAACATAGGAGACTCTCCATATGAAAAACATGGTGCTACTTTGAAGCACAAGTGTGGAACTAGCTTGCCCCTTCTCTCTTTATTTCTTTTTTTTCTTTTTTATATTTCTCTTTTTTTTCTTTCTTTTTTCTTTTTTTCTTTTTTTTCTCTCATTGTCCGGAGTCTCATCCCGACTTGTGGGGGAATCATAGTTTCCATCATCCTTTCCTCACTGGGGCAATGCTCTAATAATGAAAATTGATGATCATCACACTTCTATTTACTTACAACTCAATATTACAACTTGATACCTATAACAAAATATGACTCTATATGAATGCCTCTGGCAGTGTACCAGGATGTGCAATGATCTAGCGTAACATGTATAAAAATGATGAATGGTGGCTGAGCCACAAATACTATGTCAGCTATATGACCATGCAAAGCAATATGACAATGAATGCTCAAGTCATCAAAACGGAAGCGGTGGAAGTTGCATGGCAATATATCTCGGGATGGCTATTTAAAGGCCATAATAGGTAGGTATGGTGGCTGTTTTGAGGAAGATATAATAAGGCTTATGTATGATAGAGCGTATCATATCATGGGGTTTGGATGCACCGGCGAAGTTTGCACCGACTCTCGAGGTGAGAAAGGGCAATGCACGGTACCGTAGAGGCTAGCAAATTGCGGAAAGGTAAGAGTGCGTATATTCCATGGACTCACATTAGTCATAAAGAACTCATATACTTATTGCAAAAGTTTATTAGCCCTCAAAGCAAAGTACTACTACGCATGCCCCTAGGGGGATAGATTGGTAGGAACAGACCATCGCTCATCCCCGACCGCCACTCATAAGGAAGACAATTAATAATAAATCATGCTTCAACTTTATAGCATAACAAGAGACTATACGTGCATGCTTCGGGAATCACAAACCTTAACACCAATATTCTTACTAACCACAACCGTTTACTAGTACCTCCCACATATTCCATCTCCATATTGCAAAACTATTGCAAGGAATCAAACATATCATATTCAGTGATCCACAAGTTTTATGTAGGATTTTATGACCAACCATGCAAATGACCAATTCCTGTTGACTCTCTAAATAGGTATAAGTGAAGCAAGAGAGTTTAATTATTTCTACAAAAGACCATGCTCTAATAAGTATAAGTGAAGCAAAAGAGCATTCTACAAATAACGGTTTTCTATGTGAAGAGAAACAGGCAATCCAAACTTCAAATAATATAAGTGAAGCACATGAAGCATTCTATAAAGCCATACTCAAAAGATATAAGTGAAGTGCAATGAGCATTCTATAAATCAAGCATGGACTATCTCATACCAGCATGGTGCATAAAAGAAAAGTGAAAAATAAACATAAAAGATGCTCCAAGATTTACACATATCACGTGAACGAAACGAAGACGAAAACATACCGATACTTGTTGAAGAAAGATGGGATGCCTTCCGGGGCATCTCCAAGCTTAGATGCTTGAGTCTCCTTGAATATTTACTTGGGGTGCCTTGAGAATCCCCAAGCTTGAGCTCTTGCCTCTCCTCCTTCTCCTCATATCGAGACCTACTCGATCTTTGTTCACTTCATCCACACAAAACTCAACAGAAAGCTCGGTAAGACCCGTTAGTATAATAAAGCAAATCACCACTCTAAGTACTGTTGCAAACCAATTCATATTTTGTTTTTTCATTGTAGCTACTGTATTATAACTTTTCCATGGCTTATACCACCGATAAAAATCGATAGTTTCATCAAAACAAGCAAAACAATGCATCAAAAACAGAATATGTCTTAAACAGGACAGTCGTAGCAATCTGAACACCTACCATACTTATGTACTCCAAAAATTCTGAAAAATTAGTAAAAAATAAAAATTTTGTATAGAAAGACTGTGCTAAAAGTTTAAGAAACTTTCGATGTTCCAGTAAAAAATATAAAATCGCGCACTACAGCCAAAGTTTCTGTTTTTGCACCGCACATACCAACAAGCAATCTAATCATCCTAAAGGCAAATCTTGGCACATTATTTTTATAATACAATGGATTTGTACAATGGGATAATTATTTTTGTTTAGAAGTTTCTGTAATTAAGATTCACAAAGTTTCCATGGGCATGAACAAAGTTCAAGGCTAGCTCCCACTTTCACAATGCTCGTCCCTCTCACTTTCACTTTTCTTTTTGTGAAGTTTTAAGTTCCCCTCTATATTTTTTGTTTTTAAACTTTATAAAAGCACTAAACAGAAATAAATGACTCTCTAAAACTTCTGGGTTGTCTCCCTGGCAGTGCTTTCTTTAAAGCCATTAAGCTAGGCATAAAGTGCTCAAGTAATGAATCCACCCGGATCCCAATCAGACAACTGCACTGAAGGCTCAAGTTGACGCAGAGGCAGAGTGTGTAAAGGCAGAGGCTTGTTGCTTAAATCTGAACCAGAACACATCCAATGCAGTATCCCAGAGAAGGCACCAGAGTCTCTACCGTTGACGTATGACCCGAGGCGCTTGTTTGACACTCCTGGAGCAGGACCAAGTACTCCAGATGTCCGGATGAACCCCCAGTTAAACCTGGATATGCCAGGAAATCGGACAGCGGCTCAACCTCGGTAGCTTGAGCTGCTACGGAGCGAAGAGTTGGCGCCCAACCCGCCCCCAATCAGACACCGCCACAGCGTTTCCTGACGCCACCAGGCCACTTTTCTAACCCGATGGATAACATGGTAGCAGTAGCGACCCGACTGGCGGCGATTCCTATTACTGGAGAGTCACCAGTTGCGGTGGAAACCCAGAATGCAGTTGAGCTCCTACAAACAACCATTGCACAGCAGGACGCCTATTCGTACAGTCGTGATCGTGTGCACTCAACTCTTCTCCCCAGCCGCAGTTACAACCAGCGTATTGAGTCGCCCACAGTCTCCAGTAGTGAACGGAGCCGAAACCCGCCCAATCCCCGGGGCGCTACTCAAGCACTCGTGGACAGTGTGAGGGCCCGTCGAGAGGCAGAAGCAGCAAACCAGGGGGCTTATGACTTGCCTCCTGTGATTCCTTCAACTTCAACAGAAGCCAGGTTAAGCACTAGAAGTCTTGGAGTGTCGTGTCTAGTGTCGGCCCTATGCAATGAGCATATGCCTAAGGATATCAAAGGTCCTCGTAAGATACCTAATTATACAGCTGATCTGGAGCCTGCAGGTTGGATTGAGAGTTATGAGCTAGCCATGGATATGTTAGAGGTCAGCGACGCGGTATGTGCCAAATATTTTACCATGATGTTGGAAGGACCGGCGCGCTCATGGTTGAAAGGACTGCCTCCTAATTCTATTAACTCATGGGCTGAGTTAAAGGCGCGTTTTATCAAAAAAATTCAAGGAAAATGCAAGCAGCCGCTGACGATTGTTGATTTGGATCATTGTGTGCAGCGCGAAGATGAGTCAGCCCATCATTGGGTCTGGCGGGTTTCAGCTATCATCCATTCGTCAGACAATATCGCGGGGGCTTAGGCTGTTCTAATTCTAGAGAAGAATTGTCATTTCTTGCCTCTTAAGTAGAAGCTCGGGTGGCTCAAGCGTAAGTGCCAGGATATGGGTGACCTCATGGGTGCTCTCACCAAATATGCGGACTCTGATAGTACAAAGGACCCAGGTTCAGATGATGATAAATCCAATAAGGGTAAGAAAAACGGTGGTGGCAAGGGCCAGCAGCAGAATGTGGCAGGGCACAATGGCAATAACCAGAGTAATGGTGGTAAGCGAAAATACCCTGACAGTGGGTCAGATCTGGTTGCTAACACCAATGCTGAGTACAAGAATCAACGCCATGATGGTATTGGCAAGCCGCCCTTTAATGCAGGAAGGTCACAGAGTATTGAGGAGATGCTCAACGGCCCTTGTCCCAAGCATAGTTATCAAAATAAACCATATAAACATGCTTGGAAGGATTTTTATATCATGAAGGAGTTCAAGAATCAAGGGTTTCAACAGCATCACGGTAATGGTAATGGGCCGCCCGGCGGGTCAGGCCCCGGGTCTCAGGGAGCCGGTTTTGGTGGTGGCGGTTCAAGCTCCAATTATCAGAGCCAGGGAAATCAATAGTCTAGTCATGGGAATCAGCAGCAGGGTAATCAGTCTGGGTATCAAAGTAACCCCAAGCAGCTCAACGGTGGGCAATACCACGTCTTCACTACGAGTCTTTGTAAACATGATCAGAAGGTTCATAAGCGAGCGGTTCATGCAGTAGAGCCGGCTATTGCACAGTATCTGAGATGGTCTAAGCACACGATAACATGGAGTAGGGCAGATTACCCGCCTCGAGTTGATAACCCGGGTCATCTGGCCCTTGTAGTGGCCCCCCAGGTGGGTGGTTATAAATTCACCAAGGTGCTTATGGACGGTGGTAGCAGCATCAATATATTGTACTATGATACCTTTCGCCGGATGAATCTGACTGACAAGGATCTCAAGCCGTCCTCCATAGTGTTCCATGGCGTAGGGAAAGATATCACTTGAAGTGGCATTTGGTGATGATTACAATTACAGAGCAGAGACGTTGTGGTTCGAGGTGGTCAAAATCAAGAGTCCATATCATGCCCTATTGGGACAACCGACTTATGCTCGGTTTATGGCCCACCCTTGTTTTATCTATTTGCAGCTTAAGATGCCAGGGCCACAGGGGACAATTATGGTTCATGGTGACCAGAAAGTCGCTTTGGAGTGCGAGGAAGGCGATGCTGCTTATGCGGAAGCAGCTTGTGCTACTGCAGAACTTAAGTTCTATAAGGACAATGTTGACCCGGCTGATATGACCCCACTGAAGAAACCCACCACAGAGTCTGACCTGCCACTTAAGTTTAAGTTGGCGAAGGATACACAGCAAGTTGATTTTGTCCCTGGTGATTCTTCTCAACAGTTCACCATTGGGATAGGGATGGATCCTAAATAGGAAAGCGCGCTCATCGAATTCATCCGTGAGAATCGGGACATCTTTGCATGGAAGCCTTCTGAAATGCCAGGTGTACCGAGCGAGTTCGCTAAGCACTGACTTAATATTGATCCTAAGATGAAGCCTGTTCGCCAATTCCTTCATCATTTTAACGAAGAGAGGCGTAAGGCTATTGGAGAAGAAGTGGCCCGGCTCCTAGCTGCTGGGTTCATAGTTGAGGTGTTCCACCCTCAGTGGCTGGCTAACCCGGTGCTTGTGCTTAAGAAGAACGACACTTGGCGTATGTGTGTTGATTACACAGATCTTAACAAGGCATGTCCAGCTGACCCATTTGCTCTCCCTCGCATTGACCAAATCATTGATGCCACGTCGGGTTGCGAGAGTTTGTGCTTCCTAGACACATATTCTGGTTATCATCAAATCAAGATGGCAGTGGAAGATCAGGAAAAGACAGCTTTTATCACCCGCTTTGGAGCTTTCTGTTATGTGTCTATGCCTTTTGGGCTCAAGAGTGCCCAGGCGACTTACCAGTGTTGTGTTCAGAGTTGTTTCCACAAGTAGATTGGTCGAAACGTTCATGCCTATGTGGATGATATTGTGGTTAAGTCAAGGAAAAAAGTAACCCTACTTGATGACCTGAAGGAGACCTTTGACAATCTCAGGGTGTACAAGATGATGCTTAACCCGGCCAAGTGTGTTTTTGGGGTACCAGCAGGCAAGTTGTTAGGTTTTCTAGTCTCAGAGCGGGGCATTGAAGCTAACCCAGAGAAGATTGAGGCAATTACCTCTCTCTCTAAGCCGGCGTGTATTAATGATGTTCAACGTTTGGTGGGTCGTATTGCAGCTCTGAGCCAGTTTATAAGCCGCCTTGGAGAGAAGGCGATTCCCCTGTATCAGATGATGAAGAAAACTGATCACTTCGTTTGGAGCGATGCTGCTAATGAGGCGTTTGAGGCGCTCAAGAAGCAGTTGGCTGAGCCGCCCATCTTGGTTGCTCCTATAGACAAAGAGCCTTTGCTCCTGTACATGGCGGCTAATAATAAAGCAGTCAGCGTGGCAGTTGTTGTGGAGCGCAAGGAGGCAGGTAAAGAGTATCCAGTCCAGCGGCCGGTTTATTACGTCAGTGAAGTGCTCACGAAGTCTAAGCAAAGATACCAATATTGGCAGAAGCTAGTATTTGGGGTGTTCATGGCCAGTCGCAAGCTTAAACATTATTTCCTTGGACATCTGATCACAGTGGTCTGTTCTGCTCCACTTGGTGACATAATTCAAAACAGAGAGGCTACTGGCCGGGTTGCCAAGTGGGCAATTGAACTTGGGCCACATCATCTGAAGTATGTACCTCGCACAACCATAAAGTCTCAAGCTTTGGTGGATTTTATTAATGACTGGATAGAGTTACAAGCACCTGAGGAGAAGCTTGATAATACGTATTGGACTATACATTTTGATGGGTCCAAGCAGTTGGAAGGCTCGGGGGCTGGAGTTATTTTGGAATCTCCACGAGGTGATAAGTTCTGTTATGTTTTGAGGCTTATGTTTCCCTGTACCAATAATGCAGCTGAGTATGAGGCTTTGTTACATGGGCTCCGCATGGCCAAAGAGATTAACTTGAGCCGGGTTAGGTGCCTGGGCGACCCGGATCTCGTTGCACAGCAGGTTTCAGGGAAGTGGGATTCTAAAGACCCGCTTATGACGGCTTATCGTCAGGCAGTCGACAATATTGCTCGTCACTTTAAGGGTTACCAGGTGGATCACATAGACTGGAGGAAAAACAAGGCAGCTGATGCGTTATCCCGGCTTGGGTCTCAACGTAAGACGGTGCCTCCCAATGTGTTCCTTGATGTGTTGCACAATCCTTCTGTTAAATTACTTTCAGAGGAAGATCTTGCTATTCCTGACCCAGAGGGACAGTTGGTGGCGGCTCTCCGTGCCATCCCTGATTGGACGATGCCTTATCTGGCTTACCTGACTCGGGGTGAGTTACCTGAAGATGAAAATCTGGCTCGATAGATCGCAAGGCGGTCTAAGTCCATGACTATTGTTAATGGCGAGTTACACAGATGCAATGTTACTGGTGTGTTCCAACGTTGTGTGTCCCCTAAAGAAGGCCGTGATATCTTACAAGAAATTCATGTAGGTGATTGTGGGCATCATGCCGGGTCACGATCCTTGGTAGCTAAGGCTTTTCGTCATGGGTTCTTCTGGTTGACGGCTCATGTTGATGCAGAGGACATTGTTAGTAAGAGTGATGGATGTCAGAAATTTGCAAGGCAAGCTCATGTGCCGGCTCAGGAGTTACGGATGATCCCAATCACTTGGCAGTTTGCGGTCTGGGGGCTTGATATGGTTGGGCCTTTCAAAAGGTCTAAAGACAAGAAGACCCATATTTTAGTGGTGGTTGACAAGTTTACAAAGTGGATTGAGGCAGAGCCGGTTAGCAATTGTGAAGCAGCAACTGCAGTTCAGTTTGTTAAAAAGCTTATTTTCCGCTTTGGTTATCCTCATAGTATCACCACTAATAATGGCACAAATCTGTCTAAGGGTGCTATGAAGGAGTTCTGTCAGAGAGAGCACATCCGCCTTGATGTATCTTCGGTTGCTCATCCGCAATCTAATGGTCAGGCAGAATGTGCTAACCAGGAGATATTACGAGGGATCAAGCCCCCGCTTCTCGTTCCCCTGGGACGAACGCCGGGTTGTTGGGTTGAAGAGCTTCCTTCAGTCCTTTGGAGTATCAGGACCACCCCCAACAGATCAATAGGCCACACGCCCTTCTTCATGGTTTACAACATAGAGGCAGTTCTCCCAAGCGATATTCGTCATGAATCGCCCAAGGTGGCGGCTTACGTCGAAGCAGATAATGAGAAGGCATGTCAAGATGCCCTGGATGCCTTGGAGGAAGAATGTGATCTTGCGGCGGCTCGCTCGACGATTTATCAACAAGACATGCGTCGCTATCACAGCCGTAGAATCAGAAGCCGGACATTCCAGGAGGGCGACTTAGTGCTCCGTTTGATTCAAGATTAGACAGGCATGCATAAGCTTTCCCCTCCTTGGGAAGGACCTTTTGTGGTTAGCAAGAACCTTAACAACGGGTCATATTATCTCATCGACATACATGAGCACAACAAGTCATGTACCTCTCAAGAGGAGACCAACAGGCCTTGGAACATTGCTCATCTTCGGCCTTACTACACTTGAGCCACTGGCTCTCATCATTGTAAATACCTTTTTCAATGTATATACCTTTTTATGATCAACATAATAAAGCCGACATCCCCAAATTTCGGGGCCTCTATCGTTTCATCTCATATTTGCTGAGCATGAGTCTTGATTAATTGATCATAAGGGCACTAGGGGGCTTCCAACTCACTGAGTTTAGCTTACAAAACCCTTTTGACCCGGCGAAATGCCACATTATTGGTTAAACCTGCCTGTATGCTTGATGCTACTCCGAACAAGATGACCCGCCGTACTCTTGATAGTCAATCTTTTATGATCCTGAACTAGTCAAGGTTAAAACAGCGGTTTAAAGTCATTTGAGGGCCAGCTTACTGATAGCGAGGATAAACCAAGGCTATAATGCCACGCTTCATGAAAGCAAAGATTAGAGCCTTAAAAACGGCCTGTCTTTTTGGTCGAGTTTTCAAAACCGACTTATAAATATTTTAATATGCATGTTTCTGTCTTCACAGAAATTTTATGTTTTTCATATGCAGGATGTAAGTCCCTGGATCAGAGAAAATCCGGGTTAACAGTTGCTCAAAATTGAGCTTATTATGGCCATGAGCCGCCAAGTGATCTTTTCAAGTATTTCATGACCATGAGTCATTGGGTTCTAACCCTCCCTGGCATTTGACTTTAAGTCGCCAGTACAAGTATTGATGGATTACTTCCAGTTTATATGACAAAATATCAAGTCAACACCTGAATTCAATGATGGTGTAAAGCAAAGCTGCATATATAATTTGATCAGGCATACAAAGAAGCTTGATCACCCAGTTGTTTGATCATCAGTTCAAAAAGAATACACGATGGCATGACAAGACAATTAACTGTTTTAAGCTACGACTATTACAAGGCTACAAAATAAGCCCAAAAGTTTTCTCATAATCTAAAAGGAGTTAAATCACTCCTTTGAACCATCCTCAGACCGTCCGGGTTATGACCAGCCGGGTTAACGTCATCCTGGTGTCTTGCAGTAGAAGCTTCCGGGTTATCCCGTGCCGGCTCTTCGTTGCTTGCAATCTCAAGATTGTCCGATGTCCAGTCGATACCAGTTAACGCCTCAAAGGTTGCTTCATCATTCAGGACAAGAGAAGGGTCAATGTCAGAGGCAAAAATATGCTTACGCCTTTGAGGAGTTAAATCCACAATGTCGAAGGAGGGCGGCTTGATGAGAGTGTTGTTGCTGTCATAAGCCGGCTGATACTTCGTCAGATCCAGCTCTTGTGCAAGTTGACACGCCAAAGGCTGCATCTCTTTGACACATCTGGCAAAATCTGCTTCATTGAAGACCGACCCATCATCATTATATTCTGGACACCCACCAGCCATCTCTGTTGGTCCAGCTCCGATTGGTAAGCTTTTGCCCGGCTTAGGACGGTGATGGCTCCTGAATGGGCGGCTTACAGTTTCAGTTCCTCCACTTGCTTCGGCACTGTGGATAATTGATCCAGCACAGTTTTCATGAGTGGTGGCGGCTTCTTGCCATTAGATACAACCACAAGCGTCCGAAGGCTGCCGACATATAACTTCTCTGATAAACAGTAGATGCCTTTTAACTTGGACACCACGCTTTGCCCAAGGCTGGCACTTCTGGCACCTATTTTGCATTCAAATCAAGAGTTGTCAAGCGGGTTAGTATAATATTTCTTAAGTCATCGGGCGAGTTATTTCAATTTCTTAAAAATCTTACCAAAGATGGCGGCAGTCATTTGAGGGATATGATGCTTTAAGCCGGCCAACTTGGCAGCCACCGGCTTAAGTTGGTTCTCAGCATCCTCTACACGCTTTAATAAGGCGGCCTTTTCAATTTCTAAAGCAGATCTGTCAGCATTAAATTTGGTCTTCATTTTTTCTAAGTCCTCCAAAGAAGACTTCAAGCTCGCCTCAGCTTTAGCGCGTTCTGCTTGTTCAGATTTTAAGTTCTTTCTTAAACCAGCCAAATCTGACTCGCCCAGGCTTAATGCTTCCTGCACAGTTAAACAGAGGACCATCATTCAAAAAACACACTAAAGGTGTTGGTTTGGTTAAGGCGGCTTTTGGTATAGATGTTAGGATAAGACTATTTAAGTCCCAAGCACATTGCAAGCAATATCCTTCGCACTTGGGGGCTAATGTACGTCGTTTTTCTTTCAAAAGTTATATTGAAGAAGACCCGACTTACCGTATAAAGCTAAGCTGGCCCTAGGGGGCTACAGGCGTTTTCTTCTAAGTGGTTGTGATCAAAGACCTGGCTCACCTTACAAAGCCAAGCCGGACCTTGGGGGCTACATGATGCTTCTTTTCTAGCAAGTTCAAAGAACCGGCTTATCATTGACATGATAACCCGGCCCTTGGGGACTACAAGTGATTCTTCAAGGAGGTTATATTTGAAAGAACCAGCTTATCATTTGTATGATAACCCGCCCCTTAGGAGCTATAATTGGGAATCTACAGAACTCATTTTCAAGTCTTTACCACACTCAAAGATTTTCCTATGGTCAAGACTTGGGGGCTACATACAGGGATATAATAGGAGAAAAAGTTAAACATACCTCATATTTTTACTTCATTATCTATACCAAGCTGGCCTCCATATCCCGGCTTGTATTCAACCGGCTCAAGTATCCTGCATACACCTCTTCTGCGCTAAGTGCCTCGCAGTTTGATAGTTCAAGTTTTGCTTTGCCATTTGCTAGTAAGGGCGATTCTTCTTTTACTGAGTGCTTAGCTAGCACAGTGGAGGTCTTGGGTGTCATCTGACTCACCCCAATAATGGCAATGTCATCAGTATTTTCCTCAAGAGGGGCTTCTTCAGCGGTCTTGACAGGAGTTGAAGAAGGAATTGGACTTGGCGGGTTATGATTATCCGCAGGTTAGCCTCAATATCCATGGCTTAAGAGCCCGTCGGATCAGCTTGTGGAGGTGGCTCATTTTGCTTGTTATGATGCTCTTCAGGATTTTCGGTGTTGACATCAGGGGTTATCAGCACCCGTTCCTCCGAGTCAGGAACGTTGGGAGCCTTGGAAGAATTGCCAACCTTCCTCTTCTTCTCCTTGGCCTTGACCCTGTAATCGCGTTGGAGTATAAAGACATATATGACAAATAAGTTTTAAATTACAAATAAAGGTAAATAGTCACCCTTGGTTTACAATGAAGGTAGGCAACTGGGTTTGAGATGAGCCGCCTGAAGATGGTGGCGACTCCTGGTAATTGGAGTCAGCAGGGTTAAGAGGATGTCTTATAAGACCAGCTTTGGGTAAAGAAGAAGTTGGACTGTGTGGCACCTCAGAAGGCCGCTTACGGGCAAAGGGTTCATGACTTAACCCGGCCACTAAATCACCTAAGCCGCCACTTCGAGTCTGGCGTCTTAGTTCATGCTGTGTTTTCTTCAAAATAAAGTGTGGATCTAAGTGAGCATCTGGGTGAGAAAACTTTACTTTCTGGACAACCCGCCATATCCTCTCTGGAGGTGCGGAGTCTGAGCCGGAAGAGATAGGAATTACCTCAGAGTCGTCAGCCCGGCTTGTAGCAAATTCATCCTGAGAACAAGAGGTGTCAGCTAATTCAACAAAGAGTCGGCCAAGAGAATCAAGTTCTACCTCAGATTGATTATCGGCGTCAGCTGGCTCGCCCACGACAGCTGGTTCAGCTACGGCAGTTGGCTTGTTCTTCTTAGACCTTGGGCCAGTCCTGGTCTTGGCCACAGCAGTTTTTATCTTTCTTTTCCAAAAAGCAGAGTTGGGCTGTATGATAAAAAAGGATTGATCAGAGAGACACAGAATAAAAATCAAGGATATTTAAGCCGAATATAAGGTAATACTTACAACTGGGGCCGGGTTGAGTTTGAAGAAGGGTAACAGTCCTATCTTGTTACAATTCTCTTGAGACTCCCCAAGTAAAGAATTTATAGCTTGAAAAACTTCTTCAACAATTAAGTTATCAGAGCTATACCGTTGAGGATCATCTGACTCGCATGACTATTCACAAATCAAACTGGGCCGGCGACTTAAGGGAAGAATTTTCCATGAGACCCAGCAGCGGGCTAGGTCAACTCTAGTTAATCCATTGGCTAACAAAGCTGACATTTTGGGATAATATTGGAGTGCCTCAGTATGTTCATCTGGAAGAAGTTTGCTTGGCGGGTCAAAATCAATAGGGAGGCGATCAACCCGGTAACCCGACAGAGGGTTCTCATTGGCTGGGGCGGTGTTCTTGCAGTAGAACCAAGTTTTTATCCATCCTTTACGATGGCTTAGTAAGGTGGCTGCAGGAAAGCCACCATCTCTACGTCTTTGGATTGAGACTCCGCCTAATTCCTGAGTCAGACCACTGGCGCACTCAGTCTGACGGTTTATATTAAAGAATTCCTTGAAAAGAGCAACAGTGGGCTCTACTTGCAGATAAACTTCACAAAAGATTTGAAAGTGGCAAATGTTTGTTACTGAATTTGGGCCTATATCTTGAGGATGAAGGTTGAAATAGTGCAAGATGTCTCGAAAGAACTTTGACCCGGGCGGTGTGAAGCCCCTGAGAATATGATCAGTGAAAACTACCACTTCTCCTTCGCCAGGATTGGGGACATTCTATCCTTGGCTGACACGCTAGCCAATCTCTTCCTGAGTGGCCAAGAGACCTTGGTCCACATAATCTTTAAGGATCACGTCAGTAACAAGAGAAGGACCCCAATTGCAAAGAGTGATTTTTGTCATGTTGAGCCGCCTGAAGGACAATGGCACTGCAGAACCAGAGTATGGCGAGTTATTTGATAAGTAAGAAGATAAGCCGAAGTAATGACGAGTCAGTTAAAAGAAACAACTTCCAAAACATTGGCGAGTTACAACTACGTTGGTAAGTCGCCCGAGATGCAAGGCGAGTTATATAAAATTTGGGATTGTTGAAAATTCTACTAAGTGTGAAGCAAACAAGTTTCGCAATCGAATAGCTATATTTATGGATCTACAGGCAGTTTGAAAAAGAAAATTAATTGCAAAACCTAAAAGGTGGAGACAGAAGAACTAGCAGGCTACCCATTGATTTTAGAGGGGATGCAAGTTGTTTAAGGTGTAAGATGGGGACAAAAACTACTACCACTATGCTTCTATGATGATTCGGATCAAGGAACAAGTTTCTACTCAGAGGTATGATGAACTAAAGGAAAAAAGGGATGAATGCCGACGAACTCAGGTGACCTAATGTGGATCTGAGAAAGGAGAAACATGGTACCTGATGGTGATGAAGGAAAGCGGAGGAGTGCCGCTGAGTCCCGACGACGATGGGGTGGTGTTGCATTGCCGACTGGAGAAGGCTGGTGCAGCTCGATGGGCGCGGCGGAGCTCCGGTCGTGAAGGAACTCGCGAGGAAGAAGAAGAAGTAGAGGAGGCAAGGTAAAAAATAAAAGAGGGGTCCTCGTGCCTATTTAAAAGGGAAAGTGGGAACAATGAATGACAGGTGCGAAGATCGAGGAGGCGCAATAAATTTCGCAACAAAGGGACGCCTCGATTTTCGGAATGATGGATTTATACAAAGATTCGTTATGACGTCATGGAGGTTTTCCCAAAATCACGGAGGTGACATCATCTTTTTATTATGGCGGGTTACGAAGATTTTTCAAAATTGCGGCTAAAAGAAATAAAGAGAAGACTCGCCAAACGGAAGGGTTAAGATTGACATGAACAAGTTCAAACCAATCTGGGGCCTAATGTTGGGGATATAACCCCACGATATAACCCTCCCTAATAGGGCCAGGTCAGATTGTTGGCGACTTAAGGAGCTGGGCCACTAATAGGCCGAGATGGTCAGGACGCAGTATTAAGAAGGGCGGCTCACAAGATTGGCCGGCTTAGAACCCAAGGTCAGAAGGCCACCCATGGGTGTAATCCGCCATGTAATGATTTACCTTGTAAAGCAAGGCGGCTTAGCGTAAGGCTCGGTCACATGTCGTGACCCAACCCGGACTCTTGTAAGCCGGCAGCCTCGACCTGTATATAAAGGCGAGTCCCCGGCATAGAATAGACAGGTTACAATCGGTCGATAGCTAGGTCAAGCAAATCCGCTCCCTTGTAATCGATACTCAAGCAATAGCAACGAGAGCAGGAGTAGGCTTTTACCTCCACCGTGAGGGGCCGAACCTGGGTAAACCCGTGTCTCTCGTCCCGCTCAACCCCGACAAGCTAATCACCATTGCGATGGCTTCACGCTTAAGTCCTTTCACTAGGACATCTGTCGTGATAAAACCACGACGTTCCCCATCAGTGGTATCAGAGCCAGGTTTATGCGTAGATGTTTATGCACGAGTAGAACACAAAGTTGTTGTGGGTGTTGATGTTCAAATTGCTTACTTACCTTGACTTATTTGGATTCGGCGGTATTGTGGGATGAAGCGACTCGGACCAACCTTACAAGCCCACGCACATGAGACCGGTTCCACTGTTTGACATGCAACTTGTATTGCATAAAAGTGGCTTTGCGGGTGCCTGTCTCTCCCACTTTAGTTGAATCTGGTTTGATGAGGGCGGTCCTTGTAGAAGGTTAAAAGGCAACTTGTATATCACCGTTGTGGTTTTGCGTAGATAAGAACGGTTCTTATACTTTGCCCTAGCAGCCACGTAAAAATTGCAACAACAAACTAGAGAATGTCTAACTTGTTTTTGCAGGGCATGTTGTGATGTGGTATGGCCAAAACGTGATGTGATATGTGTTGATGTATGAGATGATCAATCACGACTTGCATGTCGATGAGTACGGCAACCGGCAGGGGCCATAGGGTTGTCTTTAATTTATTGTATGACCTGCGTGTCAACAAATAACGCCATGTAATTGCTTTACTTTATCGCTATGTGTTAGCAATAGTTGTAGAAGCAATAGTTGGCGAGACGACCACGTGATGACACGATGATGGAGATCATGGTGTCATGACGGCGACGATGGAGATCATGCCGGTGCTTTGGAGATGGAGATCAAAAGCACAAGATGATAATGACCATATCATGTCACATATTTTGATTGCATGTGATGTTTATCTTTTATGCATCTTATTTTGCCTAGGACGATGGTAGCGTTATAAGATTATCCCTTCACTTAATTTCAAGATAAAATGTGTTCTCCCTAAGTATGCACCATTGCGAAAGTTCATCGTTTCGAAGCACCTCGTGATGATCGGGTGTGATAGACTCTACGTTCACATACAACGGGTGTAAGCCAGTTTTACACATGCAGAATGCTTGGGTTAAACTTGATGAGCCTAGCATGTACAGACATGGCCTTGGAACACGGAGGACCGAAAGGTTGAACATGAGTCATATAGTAGATATGATCAACATGGAGATGTCCACCGTTGATTACCACCCCATCTCACGTGATGATCGGACATGGGTTGGTTGATATGGATCGTGTGAACACTTAGAAAACTTGAGGGATGTTGATTTAAGTGGGATTTCACTAGTAATTTGATTAACCGAACCCATTATCATGAACATAGTCTAAATTGTCTTTGGAAAATTGTGTTGTAGATCAATGGCTTGTGCTGTAGCTCCCCTGAATTTTAATGCATTCCTAGAGAAAGCTAAGTTGAAAGATGATGGAGGCAACTATGCGGACTCGGTCCGTAATTTGAGGATTATACTCACTGCTGCACAGAAGGCTTATGTCCTTGATGCACCGCTTGGTGCGCCACCCCCTCCAGCATCGTCTGTGGATGTTGTGAACGTCTGGCAGGCACGTTCTAATGACTACTCGATAGTTCAGTGCGCCATGCTTTATGGCTTAGAACCAGGGCTCCAAAGACGTTTTGAGCACCACGGAGCATATGAGATGTTCCAGGAGCTGAAATTGGTATTTCAGGCTCACGCCCGGGTTGAGAGGTATGACGCCTCCGACAAGTTTTTTAGCTGCAAGATGGAAGAGAACAGCTCCGTTAGCGAGCATGTACTCAAAATGTCTGGATACTTCAACCGCTTGAATCAGTTGGGAGTTAATCTTCTGGATGAAGTAGTGATTGACAGGGTTCTTTAGTCACTGCCACCAAGCTACAAGAGCTTCGTGATGAACTATAATATGCAAGGGATGGAGAAAACAATCCCTGATCTCTTCGCAATGCTTAAGGCCACGGAGGTAGAAATCAAGAAAGAGCATTCAAGTGTTGATGGTCAACAAGACCACCAATTTCAAGAAGAAAGGCAAGGGAAAGAAATGGAACTTCAAGAAGAATGGCAAGCGAGTTGCCACTCCCGTGAAGAAACCCAAGGCTGGACCCAAACCTGAGACTGAGTGTTTCTATTGCAAGGGAAATGGCCACTGGAAGCAGAACTGCCCCAAGTACTTGGCAGATAAACATCAACAAAGGTATATGGGATATACATGTTATTCATGTGTACCTTACTAGTGCTCGTAGTAGTGCCTGGGTATTTTATACTGGTTCGGTTGCTAATATTTGTAACTTGAAATAGGAACTACGGAATAAACGGAAACTAGCTAAGGACGAGGTGACAATGCGCGTCGGAAATGGTTCCAGGGTTGATGTGATCGCCATCGGCATGCTCCCTCTATGTTTACCTTCAGGATTAGTTATGAACCTAAATAATTGTTATTTGGTGCCTGCGTTAAGCATGAACATTATATTTGGATCTTGTTTATTGCCAGATGGTTATTCATTTAAGTCAGAGAATAATGGTTGTTCTGTTTATATGGATAATATCTTTTATGGTCATGCACCCCTTGTGAATGGTTTATTCTTGTTGAATCTCAATCGTAGTGATACACATGTTCATCATATTGATGCCAAAAGATGCAAAGTTAATGATGATAGTACCACATACTTGTGGCACTGCCGCTTAGGTCATATTGGTGTGAAGCGCATGAAGAAACTCCAAGTTGATGGACTTTTGGAATCACTTGATTATGAATCATTTGATACATGTGAACCATGCCTTATGGGCAAGATGACTAAAACCCCATTTTCCGGAACAATGGAGCGGGCTAGTGACTTATTAGAAATAATACATACTGATGTATGCGGTCCGATGAGTGTTGAAGCACGCGGTGGATATCGTTATTTTCTTACCTTCAGAGATGATTTGAGTAGATATGGGTATATTTACTTAATGAAACACAAGTCTGAAACATTTGAAAAGTTCAAGGTATTTCAGAATGAAGTGGAGAATCATCGTAACAAGAAAATAAAGTTTCTACGATCGGATCGTGGAGGTGACTATTGGAGTTATGAGTTTGGCCCTCATTTAAGACAATGTGGAATTGTTTCACAACTCACGCCACCTGGAACACCACGGCGTAATGGTGTGTCCGAACATCGTAACCGTACTTTATTGGATATGGTGCGTTCTATGATGTCTTTGACCGATTTGCCACTATCATTTTGGGGTTATGCATTAGAGACAGCCATATTCACTTTAAATAGGGCAACGGCTAAATCCGTTGAGATGACACCGTATGAATTATGGTTTGGCAAGAAACCTAAGTTGTCGTTTTTAAAGTTTGGGGATGCGATGCTTATGTCAAGAGGCTTCAGCTTGATAAGCTCGAACCCAAAGCGTAGAAGTGCGTCTTCATAGGATACCCTAAAGAGACCATTGGGTATACCTTCTATCACAGATCTGAGGGCAAGATATTTGTTGCTAAAAATGGGTCCTTTCTAGAGAAGGAGTTTCTCTCAAAAGATGTTAGTGGGAGGAAAGTAGAACTTGATGAGGTAATTGTACCTTCTCTCGAACTGGAGGGTAGCACATCACAGAAAGCAGTTCCCGTGATGCCTACACCAACCAAAGAGGAAGCTAATGATGATGATCATGAAACTTTGGATCAAGTTGCTACTAAACTTCGTAGGTCGACCAGGGTACGTTCCGCACCGGAGTGGTACGGTAATCCAGTCCTGGAAATCATGTTGTTAGACAACGGCGAACCTACGAACTATGAAGAAGCAATGATGAGCCCGGATTTTGACAAATGGCTTGAGGCCATGAAATCCGACATAGGATCCATGTATGAGAACAAAGTATGGACTTTGGTAGACTTGCCCGATGACCGACAGGCCATTGAGAATTAATGGATCTTTAAGAAGAAGACAAACGCCGATGGTAATGTGACCGTCTATAAAGCTCGACTTGTAGCAAAAGGTTTCGACAAATTCAAGGAGTTGACTACGATGAGACTTTCTCACCCGTAGCGATGCTTAAGTCTGTTAGAATTATGTTAGCAATTGCCGCATATTATGGCTATGAAATCTGGTAGATGGACGTCAAAACAACGTTCCTTAATGGGTTTCTTAAGGAAGAGTTGTATATGATGCAACCAGAAGGTTTTGTCGATCCTAAGGATGCTAACAAGGTATGCAAGCCCCAGCGATCTATCTGAGACAGGTGCAAGCATCTCGGAGTTGGAATCTACGCTTTGATGAGGTGATCAAGGCTTTTGGTTTTATACAAACTTACGGAGAAGCTTGTATTTATAAGAAAGTGAGTGGGAGCTTTGTAGCATTTCTATTACTATATGTGGATGACATATTATTGATTGGAAATGATATAGAATTTCTGGAAAGCATAAAGGGTTAGTTGAACAAGAGTTTTTCAATGAAAGACCTAGGTGAAGCTGCTTACATATTTGGCATCAAGATCTATAGAGATAGATCAAGACACCTGATAAGACTTTCACAAAGCACATACCTTGACAAGATTTTGAAGGAGTTCAAAATGGATCAGCCAAAGAAGGAGTTCTTGCCTGTATTGTAGGGTGTGAAGTTGAGTAAGACTCAAAGCTCGACCATGGCAGAAGAAAGAGAAAGGATGAAGGTCATCCCCTATGCCTCAGCCATAGGCTCTATAATGTATGCCATGCTGTGTACCAGACCTAATGTGTGCCTTGCCATAAGTCTGGCAAGGGGTACAAGAGTGATCCAGGAGTGGATCACTGTACAGCGGTCAAAATTATCCTTAGGTGCCTAAAAAGGACTAAGGAAATGTTTCTCAGTTATGGAGATGATAAAGAGTTTGTCGTAAAGAGTTACGTCGATGCAAGCTTTGACACCGATCCGGATGACTCTGAGTCACAAACCGGATACGTATAGTGGAGAAGTCATTTGGAATAACTCGAACTGGAGCGTGGTAGCAGCATCTACAGTATGATTAGAGATTTGCAAAATACACACGGATCTGAATGTTGTAGGCCCGCTGACTAAAACCTCTCTCACAAGCAAAACATGATCAAATCCCAGAACTCATTGGGTGTTAATCACATGGCGATGTGAACTAGATTATTGACTCTAGTGCAAGTGGGAGACTTGGAGATATGCCCTAGAGGCAATAATAAAATGCTTATTATCATATTTCCCGTTCATGATAAATGTTTATTATTCATGCTAGAATTGTATGGACCGAAAACTTAAATACATATGTGAATACATAAACTACCCCGTGTTCCTAGTAAGCCTATACCAGACTAGCTCGTTGATCAAAGATGGTTATAGCTTCCTAACCATGGACATGAGTTGTCATTTGATAACGGGATCACATCATTAGGGGAATGATGTGATGGACAGACCCAACCGTAAGCTTAGCATCAGATCGTTTAGTTATTTGCTATAGCTTTCTTTATGTCAAGTATCAGTTCCTTAGACCATGAGATCATGCTGTTGGAAATATGCCCTAGAGGCAATAATAAAAGGTTATTATCATATTTTCCGTTCATGATAAATGTTTATTATTCATGCTAGAATTGTATTTACCGAAAACCTAAATACATGTGTGGATACATAAACAACACAGTGTCCCTAGTAAGCCTCTAATAGACTAGCTCATTGATCAAACATGGTTAAGGTTTCCTAACCATAGACATGAGTTGTCATTTGATAACGGGATCACATTATTAGGAGAATGATGTGATGGACAAGACCCAACCGTAAGCTTAGCAACAGATCGTATCGCTTAGTTTATTTGCTATTGCTTTCTTCATGTCAAGTATCTAATCCTTAGACCATGAGATCATGCCACTCCCAGATATCGGAGGAATGCCTTGTGTGCTATCAAACGTCACTTCGTAACTGGGTGATCATAAAGGTGCTCTACAGGTATCTCTGAAGGTGTCTGTTGGGTTGCATGGATCGAGACTGGGATTTGTCTTTTTTTAGGGAAGACTGGAATTTGTCACTCCGTGTGACGGAGATATATCTCTGGGCCCTCTCGGTAATACAACATCATAAGAAGCTTCATGTGACTAATGAGTTTAGTCATGGGATCTTGTATTATGGAATGAGTAAAGAGACTTGCCGATAATGAGATTGAACTAGTTATGGAGATATCGACGATCGAATCTCGGGCATGTAACATATCGCTGGACAAAGGGAATTGCATAGTGGATTGACTGAATCCTTGACATAGTGGTTCAACCGATAAAGATCTTCATGGAATATGTAGGAACCAATATGGGCATCTAGGTCCCGCTATTGGTTATTGACCAGAGAGGTGTCTCGATCATGTCTACATTATTCTTGAACCCGTAGGGTCCGCACGCTTAACGTTCGGTGATGCTAGAGTAGTATTGGGATATGTGCATTGGTAACCAAATGTTGTTCGGAGTCCCGGATGAGATCCCGAACATCACGAGGAGCTCCGGAATGGTCCGGAGGTAAAGATTCATATATATAGGAAGTCCTGTTTTGGTCGCCGGAGAAGTTTCGGGCATTATCGGTATTGTACCGGGTGTGTCGAAAGGGGTCCGGGGGTCCACCTGCCCCGGGGGGCACATGGGCTATAGGGGGTGCTCCTTAGCCTATATGGGCCAAGGGAACCAGCCCTAAGGGGCCCATCCGCCAAGAGAGAGGAGGAAGGAAGAGTCCTAAGGGTGGAAGGCACCCCCGAGGTGCCTTGGGAAGGGAGGAAACCTCCCTAGGCCTGGCCGCACCACCTGCCTTGAGGAGGGGCCAAGGCTGCGCCCCAATCCTTCCCCTTGCCTCCTATAAGTAGTGGGGGAGAGGTAGGGGATGGACACACCAAATCCGACGCCCCGGCGGTAGCCCTACCTCTCCCAAAACTCCGTTTTCTCCTCAGATTGCTTCCGGCAGCGTTTGGCGAAGCCCTGCCGGGATTGCACCACCACCATCTCCACCACGCTGTCATTCTGGTTGAGATCCCATCTACTTCTCCTCTCTTGCTTGTTGGATCAAGAAGGAGGAGACGTAATCGAGCCGCATGTGTGCTGAACGCGGAGGTGCCGTCTGTTCGGCGCTAGATCGGATTGGATCGCGAAGAGTACAACTACATCAACCGTGTTATATACACTTCTGCTTTTGGTCTACAAGGGTATGTAGATACACTCCCCTCTCGTAGCTATGCATCTCCTAGATTAGATCTTGGGTGTTCCATAGGAATTTTTTTGATTTTCATGCAACGTTTCCCATCAGTGGCATCATGAGCTAGGTCTATGCGTAAATGTATATGCATGAGTAGAACACAAAGTTGTTGTGGGCGTTGATGTTCAAATTGCTTACTTCCCTGACTTATTTGGATTCGGCGGTATTGTGGGATGAAGCGGCTCGGACCAACCTTACATGTCCTCACACATGAGACCGGTTCCACTGTTTGACATGCAACTTGTATTGCATAAAAGTGGCTTTGCGGGTGTCTGTCTCTCTCACTTTAGTTGAATCTGATTTGATAAAGGCGGTCCCTGTAGAAGGTTAAAAGGCAACTTTTATATCACCATTTTGGTTTTGCGTAGAGAAGAACGGTTCTTATAGTATGCCCTAGCAGCCACGTAAAAATTGCAACAACAAAGTAGAGGACATCTAACTTGTTTTTGCAGGGCATGTTGTGATGTGGTATGGCCAAAACATGATGCGATATATGTTGATGTATGAGATGATCATGTTTTGTAATAGGTTCACGACTTGCATGTCGATGAGTACGGCAACCGACCGGAGCCATAGGGTTGTCTTTAATTTATTGTATGCCCTGCGTGTCAAGAAATAACGCCATGTAATTGCTTTACTTTATCGCTATGCGTTAGCAATAGTTGTAGAAGCAATAGTTGGCGGGACGACCACGTGACGACACGATGATGGAGATCATGGTGTCATGCCGGTGACGATGAAGATCATGCCGGTGCTTTAGAGATGGAGATCAAAAGCACAAGATGATAATGGCCATATCATGCCACATATTTTGATTGCATGTGATGTTTATCTTTTATGCATCTTATTTTGCTTAGGATGACGGTAGCATTATAAGATGATCCCTTCACTTAATTTCAAGATAAATGTGTTCTCCCTAAGTATGCACCGTTGCGAAAGTTCGTCGTTTCGAAGTAGCACGTGATGATCGGGTGTGATAGACTCTACGTTCGCATACAACGAGTGTAAGACAGTTTTACACATGCAGAATACTTGGGTTAAACTTATCGAGCCTAGCATGTATAGACATGGCCTCTGAACACGGAGGACTGAAAGGTCGAACACGAGTCATATAGTAGATATGATCAACATGGAGATGTTCACCGTTGATGACCACCCCATCTCACGTGATGATCGGACATGGGTTGGTTGATATGGATCATGTGAACACTTAGACAACTTGAGGGATGATACGTCTCCAACGTATCTATAATTTATGAAGTATTCATGCCTTGTTTACAACAATTTTATATGGTTTTGGTATGATTTGGATGGAACTAACCCAGACTGATGTTGTTTTTAGCAGAACTACCATGGTGTTGTTTTTTTTTGCAGAAATAAAAGTTCTCCACAAGCAACGAAACTTTTTGAAGATTTTTTTGGAATAAAAGAGGCACTAGAAGCTTCGTGGGAGGACCAGAAAGTGAAGGAGGTGAGCACAAGACACCTAGGCACGCCAGGAGGCCCAGGCACGCCCAGGTGGGTTGTGCTCACCTCGAGGCCCATCTTCGCGTGAAACCAACGCCAAAAAATCCTATAAATACAGAAACCCCCAAACATAACCCTAGATCAGAAGTTCCACTGCCGCAAGCCTCTGTAGCCACGAAAAACCAATGCAGACCCCGTTCCGGCACCCTGCCGGAGGGGGAAATCATCACCGGTGGCCATCTTCATCATCCCGGTGAACACCATGATGAGGAGGGTGTAGTCCACCCGCGGGGCTGAGGGTTTGTACCAGTAGCTATGTGTTTAATCTCTCTCTCTCTCTCATGTTCTTGAGATGTCACGATTTTGATGTATCACGGGCTTTGTTAATATAGTTGGATCATATGGTGTTTTCCCCTCTCTATCTTGTTGTGAATTGAGTTTTCCCTTTGAGATTTCGTTCTTATCGGATTGAATACTTTGTTGGATTTGAGAGCACTTGATCTATGTCTGGGCAGTCAATTCGCGGATTCCCGAGGTGACATTAGGGTAATCTATGCATAGGGGTTGATGCACGTTTTTGACCTTCTTTCTCTGGTAGAAATCTTGGGGCACTCTTTGAGGTTCTTTGTGTTGGATTGAGTATTATGAATCTGAAATTGTTTGATGCACATCGCATAATCAACTCACGGATACTCGCGGTGACATTGGAGTATCTAGGTGACATTAGAGTTCGTTGATGTGTATCATATGGTGTTATTTTAGTACGAACTCTTGGTTAGATCGAGCGGAAAGAATCGCTTGGTGTTATTTTAGTACAAACTCTAGGATAGATTGATCGAAAAGAATAGCTTTGAGGTGGTTTCGTACCCTACAAACAATTTCTTCTTATGTTCTCCGCTAGATAGGAACTTTGGAGTGATTCTTCATCGCGCGTTGAGGGATGGTTATATGATCCAATTATATTAGCATTGTTGAGAGATTGCACTAGCGAAAGTACGGACCCTAGGCCTCATTTTCAAGCATTGCAATACTATTTGTGCTCCGTTTTACCAATTGCTACCTTGCTGTTTTTATTGTTCCTATTACAAAAATCAATACCTACTATCATTACTACGCTTGTATCACCATCTCTTCGCCGAACTGGTGCACCTATACAAATTTCCATTGTATTTGGTGTGTTGGGGACACAAGAGACTTTCTGTTATTTGGTTGCAGGATTGTTTGAGAGAGACCATCTTCATCCTATGCCTCCCACGGATTGATAAACTTTAGGTCATCCACTTGAGGGAAAATTGTTACTGTCCTACAAAACTCTGCGCTTAGAGGCCCAACACGAGTCTACAAGAACAAGTTGTGTAGTAGACACCAAGCTCTTTTCTGGCGCCGTTGCCGGGGAGGTCAGTGCTTGAAGGTATATCTTTAGATCTTGCAATTGAATCTTTTAGTTTCTTGTTTTATCACTAGTTTGGTTTATAAAAGAAAACTACAAAAAAATGGAATTGAGGTTGCATCATATTGTTCATCTTTATAACGTCTTTCGTGAAAATGATGGAAAGGAAAATTGTGCTCAATTGATAGAGGAAGAATTCTATAAAATGTTTGACATAATATCTTTGAATGATGAGCATGATTGCAATGTTGTTAGTATGAATTCTTTGAATATCCATGATGCTAATGATATGCAAGGCCATAAGCTTGGGGATGCTATGTTTGATGAAGATTATATTTTTAGTCCCCTAAGTTTTGATGAGAAAATTTATTATGATGATTGCATGCCTCCTATTTATGATGATTATATTGATGAAAGTGGGTTTGAAGAGAATCAACTTTATGTAATGATGATCCCACAATTTTGGAGGGTATTGGATCTTATTGTAATAATTATGAAAGCGGATTTGGAGAGGTCATGACTTTATTTAGTGATGAATCCACTATTTTGGAAGAGGTTTCAAATGACTATGATAACAAAGTTCCTATCTATGATGATTATGGTGATGACATGTATGCTATAAAGAATAATGATAACCATGAAACTTGTCATCATGATTTTAATTTTCAATCACATGATAGTTATTTTGTTGAATTTGCTCCCACTAATATTCATGAGAATAAATTTGCTTATGTGGAGTGTAATAAAACTTTTATGTATGTGGATCATGAAAAGAATGCTTTATGTGATAGTTATATTGTTGAATTCATTCATTATGCTACTGAAAAAATTATTATGAGAGAGGAATATATGCTTCTACATATTTCAATAATATCAAGTTTCCTCTCTTTATGTTGAAAGTTTTGAAGTTGCACTTGTTTTTCCTTCCCATGCTAGTTGATTATTGTTCCCATAAATTTTTTGCTCACAAAATCCCTATGCATAGGAAGTGGGTTAGACTTAAATGTTCTTGTCATGTGATTCATCATGCTCTCTTTATGTTTCAATTCTTTACTTTTATGCGAGCATCATTGAAATCTTCAAGCCTAGCTAAAAGGCATTAAAGAAAATCGCTTGTTGGGAGACAACCCAACATTTACCCCTACTGTTTTTGTGTGTTCACATGATTAATCTACTGTAGTAATCATGTTTTATAGCTTTTGTTTCAATAAAGTGCCAAGTAAAGCCTTTGGGATAGTATGGATGATAGTTGACTTGATTCTGTGAAAAAATAGAAACTTTTGCTTCCAGTAACAGAATTGTTTAAATTCACTGGAGCATCAAAAATTTCTGAATGTTTTTACAGATGATTGATATACAAATTACCTACGTTTACGTAATTTTTCAGAATTTTTGGAGTTGCATAAGTATGACTAAAATTCAGATCTTTACGCACTATTCTGTTTTTGACAGATTATGTTTTCAATGCATAGTTTGCTTGTCTTATGGTTTCCATGGCTTATATTGCTTAATATAAATTGTGGAAATTGTAGAGTATAGTAGTAATTATGTGGAAACAATTATTAATCTTATCTTGACATTACCAAAGTGAATGATTTGTCTTTATCATACTAACCCATCTCACGAAGTTCCGTTAAGTTTTGTGTGATTGAAGTTTTCAAGTTTTGGGTGAGATATCGATATGAGGAGTATAAGGAGTGACAAGAACCTAAGCTTGGGGATTCCTAAGGTACCCCAAGGTAATATTCAAGGAAGATCCAAGCAACTAAGCTTGGGGATGCCCCGGAAGGCGTCCCCTCTTTCGTCATCAACATTATCGGTAACCTTACTTGGGGCTATATTTTTATTCGTCACATGATATGAGTTTTGCTTGGAGCGCCATATTATTTTTTTAGGATTTGCTTTCTGTTATTTATAATAATGTTTTGTATCTTTTACTTCAATAAAAATTTCAAGTATACCCTTTGCCATGCTTATTTTGCAAGTCTATGTGTTGCTGTTTGAAAACAGAAAGTTGCACGCTAGTGCGTGAATTCTTGAGAAAAGGAAGAATGTGATAAAATGTTGAAATTTTTTGCACAATAAGCTATGATAAAATTTCTACAGTGTATTAAATTTTCAGAAATTTTGAAGTTAGGTAAGTGTGAGTAAAATTTCACTCTTTACAGACTATACTGTTTAGACAGATTGCTGTTATGTTTGCATTGTTTGCATATGTTTGCTTGTTTAATGATTCTATTTGAGGATGGAAGTGTTAAATATGCAGAGGCATTTAGTATGCAATGTTAAATAATAATTTTAGTGGTTTGCTACAGTAGAGAATGATAAGGTTATTGCATTGATTTATACTAACTTATCTCACGAGTTCTTGTTGAGTTTTGTGTGGATGAAGTTTTTAAGATTTAGGGGAACCGTGATATAAAAGGAATTAAGGAGACACAAAAGATCAAGCTTGGGGATGCCCAAGGCATCCCAAGATAACATTTCAAGAAGTCTCAAGCATCTAAGCTTGGGGATGCCCCGGTACGCATCCCACCTTTCTTCATCAACAATTATCGGTTAGCCTCAGTTGAGCCTAAGTTTTTGCTTCTTCACATGATGTGTGCTATTCTTAGAATATCATTTTATTTTGGTTTGCTTGCTGTTTTAATAAAATACTTATATCTGAAAAAATTTAAATGAGAGAGAGTCCTCACATAGCTACCTATTTACTTAACTACTCATTTGATCTTCACTTATATCTTTTTGGAGTAGTTTGTCGAACACTCTCATGCTTCACTTATATTATTTTGAGAGTTTATAATAGTGATGAAAATTTACACAAGCTATGAAATTGGTCCTAATATGATGAATATCCAATAAGGACTTAATAAAAACTTTCATATAGATCATTGGATATGATAAGTTTGATTCCTTGCAATAGTTTTGCGATATGGAGATAATAATATGTGAGTCATGTTGGTGAGTAATTGTGCTTTAGTAGGAATATTGGTGTTAAGGTTTGTGATTCCCTATGCAAGCATGAAAGTCAATAGTTATGCAATGAAGTTATATCCTACTTGTGGTGCATTATTCGGTGTTAGTTATGTTTAATGCTCGTTTATGATCATTTTTGTTTCTTGGTTGGCCGCTTCTCAATCTATTTGCTAGCCTTCATTTGTACTAAGTGGGAATACTGCTTGTGCATCCAAACTCCTTAAACCAAGTTGTAACAAATGAGTCCACCATACCTACCTATATGCGGTATTTTCGTGTCGTTCCAAGTAAATTTGTATGTGCCAACTCTAATTTTCAAAATAAGTTTCCTTTTTGTGTGCCCTTACCGCTCATGAAGCGACAGGGGGTGGCCCATATTTTCCATGCTAGATGCGTTATTCTCAAGATGAGTGTTTATTCACTTGTCATTGCATGAGAGTGTGGCAAAGGTAATAGGGATGCCCAGTCCCGAAATGCAAAAAAAAAATGTTGTTCAATAATAAATTCCTTGGAAAGTGTTGGTATGGAAGGCACCCGTGGATACGGCGAGCCATGGATTGTGAAAGAATGGTGAAAAAAGGAATAAACTTTATTTTCTGTTTGGGAACCGCCTATGATGTATCTAGCATGGAAAGTGTTGGGAATTCTCGGTCGTTTTCGTTGACGGGAAAAGTATGCCTCTCAAAATATTTTATCTCCCAATTTAAGCTTTTAGCTCTGGCACCTCTACAAATCTCTGCTTCCCTCTGTGAATGGCTTATCTATTTACTTTATGCAATTTTTATTTGAGTCTCCATCTTTTCTTATAAAGCACCAACTAGGGAGCACTATGATCATACCTGTGCATTGGATGTAGCTAATATTTGAGTGTGTTTCATGAATGGGTCAATGATTGAGCATAATGGGCTAGGGATAGCTTTCTTTAGCATTGATATTTTAAAAGACATGGTTGCTTGTTAATATGCTTGACTATTGATGCCTTCATGTCAAATTATAGACTATTGCTTTAAATCATTCAAGTCCAAATGTCAATGCTACAAAAGAAAGAGTATATAATGAATATGATAGGTAGCACTACACAACAAAAATTCCGCTTTCAATTGCTACTTTATCATGATGAGTTTTATGAGAAAGAGTTGCTGTTATGATGCTAGGAAAAGTGATTGAAATTATCAGTGATCAAACTTATGCACTTTGCTAGCATTCACACTTCATAAATTATTTCTTTTATCATTTACCTACTCGAGGACGAGTAGGAATTAAGCTTGGGGATGCTGATACGTCTACAATGTATATATAATTTATGAAGTATTCATGATATGTTTACAACAATTTTATATGGTTTTGGTATGATTTGGAGGGAACTAACCCGGACTGACGCTGTATTCAGCAGAACTACCGTGGTGTTGTTTTTTGTGCAGAAATAAAAGTTCTCCAAATGCAACGAAACTTTTTGACGGTTTTTTTTTGGAATAAAAGAGGCACTAGAAGCTTCGTAGGAGGACCATAAGGTGAAGGAGGTGAGCACAAGACACCTGGGCGCGCCAGGAGGCCCAAGCGTGCCCAGGTGGCTTGTGCTCACCTCGAGGCCCATCTTCTCGTGAAACCAACGCCAAAAAATCCTATAAATATAGAAACCCCCAGAAATAACCCTAGATTAGAAGTTCCACCACCGCAAGCCTCTGTAGCCACGAAAAACCAATCTAGACCCCATTCCGGCACCCTGCCGGAGGGGGAAATCATCACCGGTGGCCATCTTCATCATCCCGGTGGCCACCATGATGAGGAGAGAGTAGTCCACCCTCGGGGCTGAGGGTTTGTACCAGTAGCTATGTGTTTAATCTCTCTTGTGTTCTTGAGATGTCACGATCTTGATATATCATGGGCTTTGTTAATATAGTTGGATCATATGGTGTTTTCCCCTCTCTATCTTGTTGTGAATTGAGTTTTCCCTTTGAGATTTCGTTCTTATTGGATTGAATACTTTGTTGGATTTGCGAGCACTTGATCTATGTCTTGGCACTCAACTCGTGGATTCCCAAGGTGACATTGGGGTAATCTATGCATAGGGGTTGATGCACGTTTTCGCCCTTCTTTCTCCGGTAGAAATCTTGGGGCACTCTTTGAGGTTCTTTGTGTTGGATTGAGTATTATGATCTGAAATTGTTTGATGCACATCGCATAATCAACTCACGGATACTCGCGGTGACATTGGAGTATCTAGGTGACATTATAGTTGGTTGATGTGTATCATATGGTGTTATTTTAGTACGAACTCTTGGTTAGATCGATCGAAAAGAATAGCTTGGTGTTATTTTAGTACGAACTCTAGGATAGATTGATCAAAAAGAATAGCTTTGAGGTGGTTTCGTACCCTACAAACAATTTCTTCTTATGTTCTCTGCTAGATGGGAACTTTGGAGTGATTCTTCATCGCACGTTGAGGGATGGTTATATGATCCAATTATATTAGCATTATTGAGAGATTGCACTAGCGAAAGTACGGACCCTGGGCCTCATTTTCAAGCATTGCAATACCGTTTGTGCTCCGTTTTATCAATTGCTACCTTGCTGTTTTTATTGTTCCTATTACAAAAATCAATACCTACTATCATTACTACGCTTGTATCACCATATCTTCACCGAACTAGTGCACCTATACAAATTTCCATTGTATTTGGTGTGTTGGGGACACAAGAGACTTTCTGTTATTTGGTTGCAGGATTGTTTGAGAGAGACCATCTTCATCCTACGCCTCCCACGGATTGATAAACCTTAGGTCATCCACTTGAGGGAAAATTGCTATTGTCCTACAAAACTCTGCGCTTGGAGGCCCAACGCGAGTCTACAAGAACAAGTTGTGTAGTAGACATCAAGGGATGTTGATTTAAGTGGGAATTCACTAGTAATTTGATTAATTGAACCAATTATCATGAACATAGTCTTAATGTCTTTGCAAATTTATGTTGTAGATCAATGTCTCGCGATGTAGCTCCCCTGAATTTTAATGCGTTCCTAGAGAATGAAAAGTTGAAAGATGATGGAAGCAACTATGCGGTCTGGGTCCGTAATTTGAGGCTTAATGCACCACTTGGTGATGCACCCCCTCAAGGCTCGCCCATAGATGTTATGAACGTCTAGCAGGCACGTTCTGATGACTATTCAATAGTTCAGTGCACCATGCTTTACGGCTTAGAACCGGGTCTCCAAAGACGTTTTGAGCACCACGGAGCATATGAGATGTTTGAGGAGCTAAAATTAGTATTTCAGGCTCATGCCCGGGTTGAGAGGTATGACACCTCCAACAAGTTCTTTAGCTGCAAGATGGAGGAGAACAGCTCCGTTAGTGAGCATGTACTCAAAATGTCTGGGTACTACAACCGCTTGAATCAGTTGGGAGTTAATCTTCCGGATGAAGTAGCGATTGACAGAGTTCTTCAGTCATTGCCGCCAAGCTACAAAGGCTTCATGATGAACCATAACATGCAAGGGATGGAAAAGACGACCCCCGAGCTATTCGCGATGCTTAAGTCTGCGGAGGTAGAAATCAAGAAAAAGCATCAAGTGTTGATGGTCAATAAGACCATCAGTTTCAAGAAGGGCAAGGGAAAGAAAGGGAACTTCAAGAATAATGGCAAGACAGTTGCCGCTCCCGTGAAGAAACCCAAGGTTGGACCCAAACACGAGACCGAGTGCTTCTATTGCAAGGGGAAGGGCCACTGGAAGCGGAACTGCCCCAAGTACTTGGCAAATAAGAAGGCTGGCAACGTCAACAAAGGTATATGTGATATACATGTTATTGATGTGTACCTTACTAGTGCTCGTAGTAGTGCCTGGGTATTTGATACAGGTTTGGTTGCTAATATTTGTAACTGAAAACAGGAACTGCGGAATAAATGGAGACTAGCTAAGGACGAGGTGACGATGCGCGTCGGAAATGGTTCCAAGGTTGATGTGATCGCCATCGGCACGCTCCCTCTACATTTACCTTCGAGATTAGTTATGAACCTAAATAATTGTAATTTGGTGCATGCGTTAAGCATGAACATTATATCTGGATCTTGTTTATTGCGAGAAGGTTATTCATTTAAGTCAGATAATAATGGTTGTTCTATTTATATGGATAATATCTTTTATGGTCATGCACCCCTTGTGAAAGGTTTATTCTTGTTGAATCTTCATCGTAATGATACACATGTTCATAATATTGATGCCAAAAGATGCAAAGTTAATGATGATAGTACCACATACTTGTGGCACTACCGCTTAGGTCATATTGGTATAAAGCGCATGAAGAAACTCCATGCTGATGGACTTTTGGAATCACTTGATTATGAATCATTTGATAGACGTGAACCATGACTTATGGGCAAGATGACTAAAACCCCATTTTCTGGAACAATGGAGCGGGCTAGTGACTTATTGGAAATAACACATACCGATGTATGCGGTCCGATGAGTGTTGAAGCATGCGGTGGATATCGTTATTTTCTTACCTTCTCAGATGATTTGAGTATATATGGGTATATTTACTTAATGAAACACAAGTCTGAAACATTTGAAAATTTCACGGAATTTCATAATGAAGTGGAGAATCATCGTAACAAGAAAATAAAGTTTCTACGATCCAATCATGGAGGTGAATATTTGAGTTACGAGTTTGGCGCTCATTTAAGACAATGTGGAATTGTTTCACAACTCACGCCACCTAGAACACCACAGCGTAATGGTGTGTCCGAATGTCGTAACCGTACTTTATGGGATATGGTGCGTTCTATGATGTCTCTTGCTGATTTGCCACTATCGTTTTGGGGTTATGCATTAGAGACAACCGCATTCACTTTAAATAGGGCACCGTCTAAATCCGTTGATACGACACCGTATGAATTATGGTTTGACAAAAAACCTAAGTTGTCGTTTCTTAAAGTTTGGGGATGCGATGTTTATGTCAAGAGGCTTCAGCCTGATAAGCTCGAACCCAAAGCGGAGAAGTGCGTCTTCATAGGCTACCCTAAAGAGACCATTGGGTATACCTTCTATCACAGATCCGAGGGCAAGATATTTTTTGCTAAAAATGGGTCCTTTCTAGAGAAAGAGTTTCTCTCGAAAGAAGTGAGTGGGAGGAAAGTAGAACTTGATGAGGTAATTGTAACTTCTCTCGAATTGGAAGGTAGCACATCACAGAAAGCAGTTCCCATGATATCTACACCAACCGAAGTGGAAGCTAATGATGATGATCATGAAACTTCGGATCAAGTTACTACTAAACTTCGTAGGTCGTCCAGGGTACGTTCCACACCAGAGTGGTATGGTAATCCTGTCCTGGAAGTCATGTTGTTGGACAACGGCGAACCTACGAACTATGAAGAAGCAATGATGAACCGGATTCCAACAAATGGCTTGAGGCCATGAAATCCGAGATAGGATCCATGTATGAAAACAAAGTATGGACTTTGGTGGACTTGCCCGTTGACCGGCAAGCCATTGGGAATAAATGGATCTTCAAGAACAAGACAAAAGCTGATGGTAATGTCACCGTCTATAAAGCTTGACTTGTCGCAAAGGGTTTCTGAGAAGTTCAAGGAGTTGACTACGATGAGACTTTCTCACCCGTAGCGATGCTTAAGTCAGTTAGAATTATGTTAGCAATTGCTGCATTTTTCAATTATGAAATCTGGCAGATGGATGTGAAAACCGCTTTCCTTAAGGAAGAGTTGTATATGATTCAACCTAAAGGTTTTGTGGATCCTAAGGATGCTAAAAAGGTATGCAAGCTCCAGTGATCCATCTATGGACTGGTGCAAGCATCTCGGAGTTGGAATATACGCTTTGATGAGGTGATCAAAGCTTTTGGGTTTATACGAAGTTTATGAAGAAACTTGTATATACAAGAAAGTGAGTGGGAGCTCTATAGCATTTCTGATAGTATATGTGGATGGCATATTGTTGATTGGAAATGATGTAGAATTTCTAGAAAGCATAAAGGGTTGTTTGAAAGGAGTTTTTTAAAGGAAGACCTGGGTAAAGTTGCTTACATATTTGGCATCAAGATCTATAGAGATAGATCAAGATGCCTGCTAAGACTTTCACAGAGCACATACCTTGACAAGATTTTGAAGGAGTTCAAAATGGGTCAGCCAAAGAAGGGGTTCTTGCCTGTATTGTAGGGTATGAAGTTGAGTAAGACTCAAAGCTCGACCACGGCAGAAGAAAAAGAGAAGATGAAGGTCATCCCCTATGCCTCAGCCATAGGCTCTATAATGTATGCCATGATGTGTGCTATACTTGATGTGTACCTTGTCATGAGTCTGCCAAGGGGGTACAAGAGTGATCCAGGAGTGGATCACTGGATGGCGGTCAAAATTATCTTTAGAGGACTAAGGAAATGTTTCTCGGTTATGGAGGTGATAAAGAGTTCGTCATAAAGGGTTACGTCGATGCAAGCTTTGACAGTGATCCGGATGACTCTGAGTCGCGAACCGGACGCGTATAGTGGAGCAGTCATTTGGAATAGCTCCAAGTGGAGCGTGGTAGCAACATCTATAGTATGACATAGAGATTTGCATAGTACACACGGATCTGAATGTTGCAGACCCGTTGACTAAAACCTCTCTCACAAGCAATGTTCAAGAAATCATTAACTGGTAGCTGCTTGGTCGGTTTAGGAGTAGCAATTAATCAGTAAATCATCATATTAATTGGATTATTCGGTCAACCATTAATCGGTAGATTGAATAGAAACTTGCCAACATATATCTATATTTTTCATGTATTATACCATACTCTCATGCTCCCAGCAATGTAGTATACCAAAACATACTTGCCGTACAGATATGAAAAACATAGAGAGGGGGTAACATTATTGATACTAGCTACTCCCTCCGTCCCAAAATAATTGTCTTAACTTTGTACTAGCTCTAGTACAAAGTTGTACTAAGCTTGAGACACTTATTTTGGGACGGAGGGAGTATTAAGGAGTGGTATGGGGCTGGAAGGGGTTACGGGCCAAAATTTTGGGCTTTGTTTGCCCTCCCGTTAATGGGACAACAAGGATTAATCGGCCTAACAACTGATTAATCGGTCCAACTGGCCAATTAATCGGCCTGACAAGTTAACGTGACGAATAGGTGTTATTCGATTCGGCCATGCTATGAGTAGCGATTAACTGGCCCATTAACTGATTAATCGGGTGAATTCTTGAACAGTGCTCACAAGCAAAACATGATCAAACCCCAGAACTGATTGGGTGTTAATCACATGGAGATGTGAACTAGATTATTAACACTATTACAAGTGGGAGACTGTTGGAAATATGCCCTAGAGGCAATAATAAAAGGTTATTATCATATTTCCCGGTCATGATAAATGTTTATTATTCATGCAAGAATTGTATTGACCGGAAACCTAAATACATGTGTAGATACATAAACAACATAGTGTCCCTAGTAAGCCTCTACTAGACTAGCTCGTTGATCAAAGATGGTTAAGGTTTCCTAACCATAGACATGAGTTGTCATTTGATAACGGGATCACATCATTAGGAGAATGATGTGATGGACAAGACCCAACTGTAAGCTTAGCAACAGATCATGTCGCTTAGTTTATTTGCTATTGCTTTCTTCATGTCAAGTATCTGTCCATTAGACCATGAGATCATGCCACTCCCGGATACCAGAGGAATGCCTTGTGTGCTATCAAACGTCACTTTGTAACTGGGTGATCATAAATGTGCTCTACAGGTGTCTCCGAAGGTGTCTGTTTGGTTGCATGGATCGAGACTGGGATTTGTCACTCCGTGTGACGGAGAGATATCTCTAGGCCCTCTCGGTAATACAACATCATAAGAAGCTTCATGTGATTAATGAGTTTAGTCATGAGATCTTGTATTATGGAACGAGTAAAGAGACTTGCCGGTAACGAGATTGAACTAGTTATGGAGATACCGACGATCGAATCTCGGGCAAGTACCATATCGCTGGACAAAGGGAATTGCATACGGGATTGACTGAATCCTTGACATAGTGGTTCAACCGCTAAAGATCTTCGTGGAATATGTAGGAACCAATATGGGCATCCAGGTCCCGCTATTGGTTATTGACCGGACAGGTGTCTCGGTCATGTCTACATTATTCTCGAACCCGTAGGGTCCGCACGCTTAACGTTCGATGACGCTAGAGTAGTATTGGGATATGTGCATTGGTAACCGAATGTTGTTCAGAGTCTCGGATGAGATCCCGGACATCACGAGGAGCTCCAGAATGGTACGGAGGTAAAGATTCATATATAGGAAGTCCTGTTTTGGTCGCCGGAGAAGTTTCGCGCATTATCGGTATTGTACCGGGAGTGCCGAAAGGGGTCCGGGGATCCACCTGCCCCGGGGGGGCACATGGGATGTAGGGGGTGCTCCTTGGCCTATATGGGCCAAGGGAACCAGCCCTAAGGGGCCCATGCACCAAGAGAGAGGAGGAAGAAAGAGTCCTAAGGGTGGAAGGCACCCCCCGAGGTGCCTTGGGAAGGGAGGAAACCTCCCTAGGCCTGGCCGCACCACCTCCCTTGGAGGAGGGGCCAAGGCTGCGCCCCAATCCTTCCCCTTGCCTCCTATAAATAGTGGGGGGAGGTAGGGGATGGACACACCAAATCCCACGCCCCGGTGGCAGCCCTACCTCTCCCAAAACTCCGTTTTCTCCTCAGATTGGTTCCAGCAGCGTTTGGCGAAGCCCTGTCGGGATTGCACCACCACCATCTCCACCATGCCGTCATGCTGGTTGAGATCGCATCTACTTCTCCTCTCTTGCTTGCTGGATCAAGAAGGAGAAGACGTCATCGAGCCGCACGTGTGCTGAACGCGGAGGTGCCGTCCGTTCGGCGCTTGATCAGATTGGATCGTGATTGGATCGCGAAGAGTACGACTACATCAACCACGTTATATACGCTTCCATTTTCGGTCTACAAGGGTATGTAGACACACTCCCCTCTCATAGCTATGCATCTCCTAGATTAGATCTTGGGTGTTTCGTAGGAATTTTTTTGATTTTCATGCAACGTTCCCCATCACATGCCACTCCCGGATACCTGAGGAATGCCTTGTGTGCTATCAAACGTCACTTCGTAACTGGGTGATCATAAAGGTGCTCTACAGGTATCTCCGAAGGTGTCTTTTGGGTTGCATGGATCGAGACTGGGATTTGTCGCTCCGTGTGACAGAGAGATATCTCTGGGCCCTCTCGGTAATACAACATAATAAGAAGCTTCATGTGACTAATGAGTTTAGTCACGGGATCTTGTATTGCGCAACGAGTAAAGAGACTTGTCGATAACGAGATTGAACTAGGTATGGGGATACCGACGATCGAATCTCAGATAAGTAACATATCGTCGGACAAAGGGAATTGCATACAGGATTGACTGAATCCTTGACATCGTGGTTCAACCGATAAAGATCTTCGTTGAATATGTAGGAACCAATATGGGCATCAAGGGCCCGCTATTGGTTATTGACCGGAGAGGAGTCTCGGTCATGTCTGCATGTTCCGAACCCGTAGGGTCGCACGCTTAACGTTCGGTAGCGCTAGGGTAGTATTGAGATATTAATAGTGGAAAATCTGAAGGTTGTTTGGAGTACCAGATGGAATCCGGGACGTCACGAGGAGCTTCGGAATAGTCCGGAGGTAAAGATTCATATATGGAAAGTTGTTATCGGGGTTCCGGAAAAAGTTCGGGTTTTTTCGGTATTGTATCGAGAAGGTTCTAGAAGGTTTCGGAGTGGGGCCCACCTGCATGGGGGACCCACACGAATGTGGGTAGTGTGGAAAGTCCCTACAGCCCTGGTCTAGGCACACCAAGATCCTCCCTTAAAAGGAATAGTTTCATATCCTGAAGGGATAAGATCAGAATCCCTAAAAAGGGGGGATATCGATCGGTGGGGAAGGAAAGGAGGGATTTCCTTCCTCCCCTTTGACCAACGCCCCTAGGGCCTTGGAGGGCAAGCCACTTGCCCCCTCCACACCTATATAAAGGTGGGGAGGCATTGGGGGCAGCCCCCGTTCTACCCTTGCCCGTTACCTCTCCCAACTCCTCCCATGTTTCACCGGTACGCGCTTGGCGAAGCCCTGCCAGAGTTTCGCTGCCACCACCACCACCACGCCGTCGTGTTGGTTCAGATCTCATCTACCTCCTCTCCCTCCCTTGCTGGATCAAGAAGGAGAGGACGCCGCCGAGCCGTACGTGTGCTAAACTCAGAGGTGCCACATGCGGTACTTGGATCGGATTGGATCGGGACGCGAGTACGACTACGTCAACCACGATCTCTAGATCGTTAATGCTTTTGGTATACAAGGGTATGTAGACACCATTCCCCTCTCGTTGCTATACATCTCCTAGATTAAATCTTGGGTGTTCGTAGGAATTTTTTTGATTTTCATGCTTCGTTCCCATCAGATGGAAATGTGGCGGCCGGAGTTAGGGAGGAAGCGAAGGCAACCGAGTCCGCGGGTGAGCCAGTGAGGTGGGAGGAGAGTGGATAAGAAAGGCAGGGAGAGGATAGTGTTTGCGGTGAGAGACTTCTGTACGGAACGATTTTATCGCTGACATGTCTGTCCTCCTAGCTTTAAGATTCGTACCTCAAATTCAGTGGTCCAGAGGACGTTCGACAATTATTTTTTCCGAAGGAAAAATGGTGGATACCACACAAAAACGGCCCAAAGAAACTGAAAATAAAACTGTGAAGAAAACCCATGTTTGAAAGAAAAGAGGTGAAGGAAAAATCGCCTGGAACCCCCGCCCGCTATAGGGTCGGCCAACCTCAGCCCCCCCCCCCCTTTAGGTGAGCGTGCAATATCGCACGCGTCGGGCAATATATAGCACTAGCAGGCAGAAGGCGCGATATGATAGCAAGATAGGGCGAACCCATTGTTGGCTAAATTGCATCTTATTTTATTCATGCTCGTAACCATGCCCTTTTAGGCCACATCCAAATCTCTACACTGCAGTAGATGACCTGATTTATCATTGATTTTGCCCAACGGTGGCTAAGAATACATCCTTCTCCTGTCCTGTTCAAGTAACTTGAAAACTATAGATAATGCCGACAAATGTCAACCTCATAGTGTATGTATACTCTGCAATCACATTTGGAGCAAATGTCGGTTAAATTTTTTTCGCTGTGTTCAAAAACTGTAGCTTGATACCTACTTGTTCTTCCTTGGGACATACCTTTTGATAAATGGTGAAATGAAACAAAGACTTAACTCTACTTTCATCTCCACTAAACAAGAAAGAAGTAATTTTAAGTTGCTAAAAAGACAAAGCATGAAACTGGACATTATGTATGTGATTTTTTATCCTATGTCATCGTTTAAGAGTGATAATGGTTTAATACTGCAATTTCGGCAGCAAAGCAACTATATACACTTATATCGTTTTGGACATCATAAATTCATGATAGTGAGTAGTAGTATAGAAGAGTAGAAAGCATTTATTAATGGACGAAATAATTGAATGAATTAAATATACCGACACCAGTTATTAGCATTGATAAAATAAATCTACTTATATTTGTAGAAACAAAAATGCACCTGACTAATAGCTCTAAACTCTAGAAAGGCAATTGTTTCGGTAATAACCGAACCCTATTTTTTCATTTCTTTGTTTGTTCTGCCTCGTGAAGAGTTAAAAAATGTTATCTCCAAACTATAAGGAGACCAAAAACAGGACCTGAAAGTGCCATCATGAGATGAAACACCATCCACCATTTGGTCAGAAAGAGTGTTCTACAGACTGAATTGGGAATGTTTGCACTAAAAAAGAAGGCACATGTTCTCTCATTTTTGTGAACTAGCGAAGATATGAAGTGCACAAATAAACTATATATCACTTCCTCATAGTAGATATAATATACACTATTATATGCTACCTATTTAGTCTTACACAGATGGAGCTCAATATTGAGATGACATATTAAATGCTTGCAAATTTTTGAAAGAATGATGATGATTTGTTTTTGCTATATACAATAGATTCTGGCATCTAGAGAACATAAGTTGGTATCCATGAAATGACATCTTTTTAGGACTAAGTAGATAGATCTATTCCTAGATGGGCTAACCAAACAACATGATGTTAATAAAAATCATCATAATCTCCAATAGTACTAAAAAGGATTTGCTTTTGCTTGGGACCAGAGTGTAAATACAACTCTGTACTCAACATATGAAGCGATTAGAAGAAACAAAACCAATGTGCCAATCAATGATGATCACTTAGTTTCTAGTGAGTTAATATAAGATGATGATAGTTCTGCATCAACTAAAAAAGGTAAGATATCATTTTTGTAGAGATTCGAATGGGAAAAATACAACAATGATGATTTTTTTAAGAGAGTAGTATATTATAAATAGACTATATGTCATTCTCTAACCAATTCATTAGATAATACATTCGTTTATATAGAAAGACCAAACTGAAAAACAGTCAGAATTGATCCTACTTAGCAACCTATGATGATTGGCATGCCTTAGTTAACATTACAATGACATTTATCACCAGTCATTTAGAACCAAGATGGGATAACAAAATAACTATGGAAAAGGAAATACTTTGACGACGCAGCAAGAGCGCCCACTTGACGACCCAACAGTAGCCTGTGCAAGTGGGAAGCATGCATGCGACGCCAACGCACGGGGCAGCAAGGCGCACAGCAAGAAGAATAGTAGGAGACTGTCGTCATGTAGTTCAGATGGCTGCAGAGCAAACCCTCGCATCAGGTCTAGCGCTGACCTACCCGAGGTGGGAATTCCCCATGGCGACGATGCGAGCTAGGGACTGGAGATGGTAAGGCGCTGACGGCCGCAGCAAGTGCAAGGTCGACGCGGCAGCCGCAGGCTCGAATCGTCGGTGGATTGGGCAATCTTGATGCGCCGGTAGGTTGCGCAAGCTAAAGGCCGATAACACCGACACATGGGCCCATGACAACGAAGAAGTCTCACCGTCGCAAGCCGAGTTCTCCTCTGACACGCAGAGAGGAGATGGGGGTCGGTGCTGGGAATGGAGATTGGGGACCGACCGTTGGAGCCAGGAGGACAGATGTGGGGATATGATGCCAGTTGGGATTTGCCGCACATGATGGTGGAGCGGTGAACCGCTTGGGTTTGGGAGATGCCCAAGAAGCAACTTTTTATACAGTGTCATACGATGGTGGATGGTTGCATGGGACGGGAGTGAACGGGAGCCTTTGCGAAGGCACCATCGAGGGTGGCGCCTGCATAAGAGGGAGACAACGGTGGGGAAAGGACTAATGGATCAGAAGACAACCACAGTCACCGATCGCCGAACCAGAGTAAACAAAAAAACCGACGACACGTGTCATGCAGAGAAGAACCATCAGCCAACACTGGGATTGCATGGGAGGAGCTCTTGTTTGTTTAATTCTTTTATACATACAGACGTATCCACTTTCATTTGTACTTGATCCACATTATTGTTGATTTATGAGAAGGGAGGAAAGAAATAATATTATTGTCTGCACTGTCCACTTTCTGAACACGTGTTTAATTCTCGAAGCTTAAAAAATCAAAAAAGAAGAAGAAAGGGGGTGCGATGCATAAGCTAGAAGTAAAGATAGTAGTTTGTGAAGAATTATTCAACCGGTGCCTGCCTGAATAAATATGCACTCAGGGGAAAATGGCAAAAGGAAAAAAGTGGAAGCTGATTTGAGCTATTTTTTTTGTGTGTACCAAGCTTCTCGGATGTCATCTCAGCGTGAAAATTTGCACAAACCTAGTAGAAGTGTCTCCATGTGTTGTTCTACCGTAAATCACTCAGGGGGAAAATGGGAAAAGGAAAAAAAGAGGAAGCTAATTTGAGCTCCGACTTTTTTAAGTTTTTTGGTACCGAGCTTCTCGGATGTCATCTCAGCGTGAAAATTGCGCAAACCTAGTGGAAGTGTCTCTTGTCTTTGATGTGTAAAAAACCAGTTTTTTAAGAAATTGTTTGTTTTTATTTCTGAATATACCACTCATATGAAAATATTATTTGCACATGGTAACTACCGTTTGTACCATTTTTAAGTGTGTTTGCATTATTTTCCGAAATATTGTTTGCACGGAGTACTTTTTACGTGAAGGTACTGTTCACCCTCAGGCACTGTTATCGAGCATTGTTCATTTGAATGTACTATTCACAAACAATATTGTTTACTGCTACGTGTCAGGCAGGGAAGAGCCGTCTTCCACAATTGTGCATGCACATGAGGAACCCCTGCTTAGCCGCTTTAAATATCTTATTATTATTATATACTGTATTTGTGGAGATGCCCAAATGCCGCATGATATTGCAAATCTCCCACGAGCGCCCTACATGGGCAGGCCCATTTTCATTTGTGTTGCCTTTATATAGGTTTTCCTTTCTTTTTTGTACTTTAGCTTTATACTGATTATTTTTCTAATTTTTACTATACATTGTAGGAAAAAACCCGCAAACCTTCCATTTTATTAAAAAGAACAGAACATATATACAAGAGTTACAAGATGCCTTGGCCAAAAGAGAAGAAAAATAGAAAAACTTACAAATGCCCCTCTAAGGTAGCAAAAAAGAAGCCTATCTAAGAAGTGCATCTTGAGCCAACAAAGAAATACTATAATTCATAGAGAAGCTCCTCCATCTTGCAAAGCCTGGCCTTCCTTGCATGAAAATGTTTGCATTTCTTATGAGCCAAATATTCCACCACGCAATAAAGGTTACCTCTGCAAAAGAAAGGCTTGCCAAAATCTTGTTTGGCCTAAGACCGTAATGTCCCTCATTTCCTGCCCCGTGGGCCAATTGATTTGTAGATAATTTCGTATACTTACACTAAAGTTACATTGGAAAAATAGGTGCTTTCTGTCCTCCATGGCTCTAGTTGGGCAAGTCATACAATGACTACCATCATAAACCATCATGTTATTCTCTAAAACATATCTTTAGGGTTCTGCTTATCCGTGATTAACAACGAAGCAAAACCTTTAATGTTGAGAATGCAACCACTCTTCCAGATCGAATTAAGCGAGGGCTTGGAAACAATAGATCGGTGTATCAACATATAATAGCTCTCTATAAACACCATCACCTTGCTTCCAATGGCATTCATCAGCCTAATTGACGCAAACTATGATCCAGTAGTAGATTTTATAGAGAATAGAATTTAGCAAAAGCCTGTTCAGGTAGGGGCAAATGAAACAAAATGGTTTTGTCCTCACATGCAAACACCTCCTCAACACACAAGGACCCATCCACATCATATGAAAATAATGTCTTTTAAGCGTCTCTTGTAGTGGAATGCCATGCTCCCACAATTTCCACCAACCTGACCAGAATAGGAAAGAATCCCCTTGGCGAACTTCCCTTTTTATTTATTTTTATTTTTTGGCTATTTTGTATTTCTCCCCTTTTCCATTTCTTTTATATAGAAATAAAAATACTTTGATAAATACTCCCTCCGTCCCAAAATAAGTGACTCAACTTTGTACTAGCTTTAGTACAAAGTTAGTACAAAATTAAGTCACTTATTTTGGGACGGAGGGAGTACAAGATTACTTTGCTTAAAGAAATGATCCATTTTAAAATTACACAAATACTTTAAAAAATAGACAAACACTTTTTGATAATATAAACATTTATTAAAATAAAAGGCGTGAGAACTTACATTTTTTTAAATACATGATTATTTAGGGGGAAACTTTTTTAAGAAAATAAATGAAAAATTTGTAAAAAATACAAAAGCTTTTTAATTACAGGAACAATTTATTTAAATAAGTGAACACATTTTTTAAAATACACAAAACATATTTTACAAGTACAAGAAATTTATTTTCTTGTAATACACAAATATTTTAGTTCTTTCATTATTGAGTTGATTAATATATATATACACACACACACACACACACTATTCTGATCACAACCTGAACTTCCTGAGTTACACAACCTGAACTTCCCTCTGTAGGAACCTGACCTTCGGGCTATCTTCGCAACCGTGTCTCCCCGCGCGAATTTTTCTGGTCAGTCGTGTTCTATGTGATGTAAGTGTAATCTACAAACGGTTTTTAGCAACTAAATGCCCGTTTTAAATAGGAATCTCGCTCATTGGCGGATTTGCGCTCGGGTCGTGATGAAACACGCCTCTGTTGCAATTTTACTGCCTGAGTTGTTCGACCTGAACTTCCCCCAATGCTAGGTTGAACTTCCGCAAACATTGCCCAAATGGGGCTTGCGATATACCGTTGGAAAGCTATGAACACGAGTATCAGGACCCAAGTTAAATTTTTGGCAAAATGTAAGCGGTTTAAGAGCAGTTTTGAAAACCGTTTTTTCTTCATACAAAAAACGTTAATCGTATTTTCGATCGCATTTCTAAACTGTTTATCGGAATGAGGCAAATAATATGGCGTTGGAAAGCTTCTGCAAAACCGTTCCTTCCACATGTTGAAAGTTTTCTCTAATTCCCTATGGTTAAAGAATAATTTGGAAAATCGTAAAATTTCGCAAACCGAACAACCGAGTTCGTATTTTCAATGCCACTTCTAAACGGCTAATCCAATTGAGGCAAATGATATGGCGTTGGAAAGCTTATGAAAATGCGCTACTTTTCCATGTTGAAAGTTTTTCTAATTTTGAACGGTTTAAAAGTAATTTAGAACATGGTACAAGTTCCACCGAGTTCGTATTTTCGAGCTAATTTTTTAACCGTACGTCCGAATGCAGCAAATGATATGGCGTTGGAAAGCTTGAGGAAATGCGAAACTTCTTGGTATATAATGTTTCTCCCAATTCCTTACGGTTTTAAGTCAATTTTGAAAATGGCTAAAAATGTTTTTTTGCCGTAATTTCTACAAATTTTATCGGAATGGGGCAAATAATATACCGTTGAAAAGCTACGGAAAATGCGAAACTTTTTCATGTAGATGGCTTTCTCTGATTCATACCAGTTTTCAAGTAATTTTGAAAATTGCAAGGTCATGCGTTCTGCCTTTATCACGAAACAGATTTTTCGAAAATGCACCGCGTGAAGAACTTGAACTTCGCGGCATGTCTACTTGAACTTCACTCTGTTTTTCACGTGATTTTTTTGCTCGTAGCTCTCCATCCACTCACCGGAATTGAGCAAGTGATATACCGATGGAAAGCTGCTGTAAACACGCAACTTTCCCGTGTTGATCATTTTTTTCATACTCGCGACGATTTTAAAAGTTTTTCATCTGAAATTCATTCAGTGTAGTAGTTGAACTTCCTGCTGTTTTCACGTTGAACTTCTGTGACGTATTTTCGTTTGCAATTTTCTCATCCATTCGTCGGTGTTACACAAATGATATTCCTTTTGTACAAACCTCTCTCACAATAATTTTTTTAACTTCCTCTGACCGAGGACTTGAACTTATAGAAACAAAAAATTTGGACCTTGCCTTTTTATTCATTTTTCTCGTATTAAACACACACCATGTAGTACATGAACTTTTTTGTTTCTATAATTTGAATTTTTTATTTTTTTAAATCAAATTGCTCCCAAATAATAACTGAATTTCTTTGTGGATTGAGAGAATTATTTTAAAACACAAAAAACAATTTCTTTTTTGTGTTTTTGAACATGGAAATAAAAGGTGAACCTCTCTCGGAAGAATTTTTGAACTTCCCCGGACAGAGCACTTGAACTTCTTTCAACAAACCTTTTAAGCTTTTATTTTTCTAAACTTTTATTTCTCACCTGAAATGCGTTCCTTATAGTACTTGAACTTCTCGTTGTTTTCACTATGAACTTCTGTCACATTTTTTTGTATACGTCGAATTACACACAATTGAAGGTCGAACGTCATTTTTTGCCATTTTAAAACACGTAATTGGAGGTCGGACGTCCCGCAATATAAATTATGAACCGTGCACGGAGGTGCACGTGAACTTCTTGCAACAAATCTGAGGTTTTTATATACTTCAAACTTCTATGTTATTTTAAATTGAACTTCTTAGTCTTATTCTTAGAAAAAAAATATGTTTTCAAATAAACATCAAACTTTTTTTAAAATTGAACCTCATACTTTTATTTTTCCTAGAAATGGAAAGAATTTTTCCTAGATGGATATACCGTTGGAAAGCTTATGAATAGGAGCAACTTTTTCATCTAGACAATCGTTACAAATTCGTTGCGTTTTGAGAGCAGTATTAAAAATGGCAAAAACAACATCGTTTTTTGCTTGTTTTTAACATGTAATTGAAGGTCGGACGTCTCGCACTAGAGATCTCGAACTGCACCAGGAGGAGCACGTGAACTTTTTGCAACAAACCTTTTAGGCTTTTAGTTTTTTATTCGTTTTATTCTCATCTGAAATGCATTCCGTGTAGTAGTTGAACTTCCCGCTGTTTTCACTTTGAACTTCTACCACGTATTTTTGTTCATAATTTCTCACCCGTTCATTGAAGTTGCACAAATGATTACCATGCCGATTACCTCTCTCACAAGAAGTTTTGAATTTTCCAGTGCCGAGCACCTCAATTTCTAGCAACTAAATTTTTATACTTTAACTTTTTATTCTATTTTCTCATATGAAAACACACACCATGCAGTACATGAACTTCTGCCAGTTATGTATTTGAACTTCTCTCTATTTTGCTTTAGTAAAAAAATCTGAGTTTATTATAGACATCGAACTGCTCTAATTTTTTTATTTGAACTTCTTTGTGTTTTTTTAGAAATCTGAAAACTAAAGGTTTTTTAGAAACATCAAACTTCTTCGTTATTTCGAGTAGAACTTATTAGTTTTATTCTTTAGCAACCAGAAAAATCCGAGTTTTCAAATAAATATCAAACTGCTCCACTTTTTAAAATTGAACTTCTTAGTTTTATTCTTCAGTAACAAGAAAAAACTTAGTTTTTTGTATGCATTGAACCACTCCTTTCTTTAAAATTGAACTTCCTGGTTTTAATATTTAGTATCGGGGAAAATCTGAGATTTTTATAAACATCAAACAACTTCATTTTTGAATTAGGAATTCTTGGTGTTATTCATTAGTAACGGGAAAAGTCCTAGTTATACAAACAAAAAAATATGTTACTTTAATGCGAGTTTCTTGGTTTTATTATTAGGAACATGAAAATCTGTTATTTTTATTAAGATTGAACTACTCCGTATTTTAATTTGAACTTCTTGATTTTATTTATAGAAACAAAAAAACCAAGTAGTACAAGGATATACACACATGCCACTACGCATGGTGATTCACAAGCAAAATATTCAAGATAAGGCCACTATTGAACTTCTTATTTTGTACTTTTTTAGAAGCAGCAAAATTCTTTTTCTAAAAAAACATTAAACTACACTATTTTTTTTACTTTGAACTTATGTCTTTCATGTTTTAGAAACAGGAAAAATTAATATTTTCCATAGATATCGAACAACTTTGATTTTTAAACTTGAACTTCGTGTTTTCTGACTTTGATCTTCTGTGTTTATTTTGATCTCCTGCATTTTTGCGAATCCACCAAACAGTCTAGGAAATTCGAGGCTATTTTTTTATGATTTCTTTATTTTGAACTTGCTCGGTTTTTGACCTTGAACTACCAAAATTTTGTTCGATGAACTTATCTAGCTGGCGTTTTTATGCATTAAGTTACTGAAAAAACACGTACATGAAGTTCTTCGCGTAGGAGCAAAAACTCATCATTCTCGAAGAAAATTTTTCTTTACAAATAATATAATTGTTCATTATGGAACACCTTCTTCACTCATTTCGGATCTATTCTTCATTTAGTGCAAAAATCAACATGTTGCCTTTAATTCAGGAGCAAAAGTGAGAGAAAGCAAGGACGCACGATTTAGACCAGGCACACGATAGCTGAACTTTTTGAGAATATATACGGAAGAATGGTACTTTGAGAGAATGACAATTCTAACAAACACATATTCTGCAATAGCATGTACAAAAATAGATAACTGTAGCTGTTCGCGCGTACTTACATCATTCACAACATCTTGTGTTCACAGTTGCTCTTGTAGTAATAAACTGTGTTGGAGAAGTAACGAGAAGACACACATGAGACCATGGAAAGCTGCAGACTGTACTGGAATTAGCAGAGGTGCAGATCGCCATGCATCTTTTTCCCGACTCACCTCACTGCTCCCCTCCACTGCCATAACAATGGCAGCCCCTCCCCTGACTGAGAAAGAATTAAAGCAGCATTAGATGTATCCCCATGACCAAAATAACTCCTATTGACTAATTAAACCAAGGAGGTAACTTGAAGTCAAACTAATCCCGACTCTGAACTTTCCTGTAGCTTTTTGCTTTAACTGAAGCATGCTTGGGGAAAGTTGAGCAGTGATCGATTTTTCCCCAAATCCAATTCGTTCCATTCCAAGCACCCAACAGGGAAAGCAGAGTGATGGGGACGGTGACAATGACATGTACCTAGGGTAGGGTCATAGGCATGCCCGAGACGCCCTACCCAAGGACACTGCTCAAGAGTCAAGGACACTCAAAGTACAACTGAGGATACCGGCTGAGATCACCTTGGAGTGCAATCCACTCGACCAGCTATCCCACTCGGACACCCCAATTCCACTCGACAAAGTTAGAGTCACTCGACCATACGGAGAATCACTCGGAGTACAGAAGACCTACAGTCACCCCAGGATGGCAATGGTCAGGCATTCACTCTGCAGTCATAAAGATCATTAATAGCAGGCGTTACCAGTAACGCCCCTGCCTTAACTCACATTGAACCCTGTGTAACCGAGGGCTGGAGGGGCCTGGCGCACTCTATATAAGCCACCCCCCTCCTCTGGCACAAGGGTTCACACCCCCTGTAACTCACACGCATATTCCAGTCGACCAGCCTCAGGGCATCGAGACGTAGGGCTTTTACCTCCTCCGAGAGGGGCCTGAACTCGTAAACTCGCGTGTACAATCTCACCGTAGCTAGGACCTTGCCTCTTCCTACGTACCCCCTATTCTTACTGTCAGACTTAGTACCACAACAGTTGGCGCCCACCATGGGGCCGGTGTCTTAGCGACTTTCGGTGAGGTTGCGGTTTTTCTGATCTCCATCAACATGGTTTCTGGCGGTGGTTTGGCTTTGGGCCACGAGATCCGTCTCGGCGCGCTTGTTTTCGTCGCCGACGACTCCGCCTGGCTCTAAGAAGCCCTCCTCGACGTCGAGGCCCTTCCCGTCTACGGGGCAGCGCATTTCCGTGCGAGTCCCTGCGGCGTCCTCTTGCGGCAACCATCGACCCAATATCGGTCGGCTCCCGTGTCATCCTCTCTCCCCGCTGTACGCCGCCGCAAGCGATCCGGTCGATCGCGGCTCCAGCGGTGGGTGAAGCATGCAGTGGCTCGCCAGTCGGCCACCCCTCAAGTCACGCCAATCGAGCCCGACGAATCTCTTTACGGACTATTCGATCTGCCGACTAGTTCCACGGACACTCTTTCCGAGTGTGGGAGTTGTGACCCTGCGGCGGAAGTCTTCATGGTCAACTCACCGCGCAGCCCGCCTGGGTTTCGTCGTGGTTGCAGTGGTGACGGCAGCGGCGGCCCGTCGCATGGTCGCGACGAATATCATCCCCAAGCCCTTACTTCAGAGCAGAGAGAAGAGCTGCATCGTTGCAACGTGGAGGCGCTCCATACCCCCATCATTGGGGAAACCTCTGAGGCTCGGGCCTTAGAAGCAGCACGCCTGGCTACCTTGGCTGAGCGCGCGTGTCTGGAGAATCTTCAACATTCACTCGACGAACGTGCCCCTCAGCAGATCCCCGAATCCAGTCGACGGCCCCGACAATTGTTCCTGCCTGAAACTCAGGTATATCGCACTCCGGTCCAAAATCTTGCAGCTGCAGCATGTATAGCAGAGTCAATTCAGCCATCTCGTTCAGAAGCTGGTAGAGGTTTGCTGTAGATCCGAGCGCTGCTCCGAGCAGCGGGTGAACAAAACTCGGCTGTTTCTCAGTCGCGCAATAGAATTCACAGCAGATCTGTGGTTGCGGACACAGTTCAGTCGGCACACAATCCAAGATCGCCTCCGCGGCATGACGATCGTGGTCACCGACAGGATCAGTACCTAGATCGAGGCCACGGACAGTATGATCATCGATATGCCCGTGATGACCACCGTAGAGTGCCTACGCCCCCTCTGAGGGACGGATCGTACGCGCCCCGGCGGTATGATGACAGGCGTCCGTATGGTGATGAGCGGAGAGCTCCAGTCGACCCAAGAGAGCCTGGATTCGATGCGAGATCACTCCTCATACAAGGCTTGGTCGACAGGGGCAGGGCACACAGAGAAGGACAAGACAGAAACCATCCGAGTGGAAGCAGAGTACATGTTTCTGGGCCCGAATGTTTCAGTAGAGCCATCCGAGCTGCTGAGATCCCTCCCAACTTCAGGTTGGCGATGGGCGTGAGTAAGTTCACCAGTGAGTCGAAGCCTTACACGTGGCTAGAAGATTACCGGGTGGCAGTACAGATTGGTGGAGGCAACGATGATGTTGTCATGAAGCACCTCCCCCTGATGCTTGAAGGTTCAGCCAGAGCTTGGTTGAATCAGTTGGCCCGTGGAAGTATTTTCAGTTGGGACGAATTAGCCCGAGTGTTTATCAAAACATTCGAGGGCACCTGCAGGCGACCTGCTGGGCTGACTGAATTGCAGCACTGTGTTCAGAAACAGAACGAAACTTTGAGAGACTTCATCCAGAGATGGGCTACTCTTCATCATACTGTGGAAAATGTGTCAGAGCACCAGGCAGTCTGTGCCTTCAAAGAGGGCATTCAATACAGAGAGCTTAATTTGAAATTCGGTCGGTCGGGACACATGTCCCTGGCCCGAATGATGGAAATAGCCACTCGATACGCTAACGGCGAAGAGGAAGACCGACTCCGCAGTGGTAAGAACAAACCGGTCGCCCAAGACACCGGAGGTGGAAATTCTAGTCGGAAGCACAAACGCAAGGCTGAACCTATAGGTCCTGCTGAGGCCGCAGTTTTGAATCAAGGGAAGGTCAAGGGAAAGCCTAATGGACCGTGGATCCCTAAAAAAGTGAAAGATCAGTCGGGAAACGACGTTCTTGATTTACCGTGTCACATACACACTAAAAAAGATGAAGAGGGTAACTTGATTCTGCCCAAGCATACCACTCGACAGTGCCGGCTCCTGATTCAGAGTTTCCGGGAGGGTCAGTCCAGTGAGAAGGAGAAAGAATCTGATAAGGAAGAGGACAAAGAGGAAGATGACGGTTACCCCAATGTCAATGCTACTTTGGTGATTTTTGCTGACATCGAGAGCAAAAGTCGACTAAAAGTTATCAATAGAGAAGTGAACATGGTTGCTCCGGCAACCACGACATATTTAAAGTGGTCAAAAACTCCCATTACATTCGACCAGTCCGATCACCCAGCGCACGTTGCTACCCCTGGGAGGCAAGCGTTGGTGGTCGACCCAGTCGTTGGGGGCACCCGACTGACCAAGGTTCTGATGGATGGTGGCAATGGCTTGAACATTCTGTATGCTGAGACCCTTCGTGGGATGGGCATCCTGATGTCCAAGCTCAGTGAGAGCAACATGCGATTCCACAGAGTCATCCCAGGAAAGAAAGCAGATTCACTCGGTCAGATCACTCTTGATGTGGTTTTCGGTGATTCAAAGAATTACCGCAAGGAAAAGTTGACATTTGAGGTGGTGGATTTTCACAGTGCCTACCATGCTATACTGGGCAGACCCGCATATGCTCGTTTCATGGATCGACCATGTTACGTATACCTCAAGTTGAAGATGCCTGGTCCCAGAGGCGTGATCATAGTCACAGGAAATCGGCAAAGAGCAGAAGAGTGCCTCCAAAAGGGCTCAAAGATTGCCGACGAACAGATGGCAGCAGTAGAGATGGAAGAATATCGAAAGAATGCAGATCCGAGTGATTTATTGCGAGCCAAGAAGCTTGCTTCAGAATCCGCATTTCAGTCGGCCGGAGAGACAAAGCCTGTACATATTCACCCAGCTGATCCCAATGCTGCTCCGACCCACATCTCAACAACACTCGACAGTAAATAGGAAGAAGCGCTCATCCAGTTCCTCCGTGAGAACTGGGACATCTTCACATGGAAACCATCTGACATGCCGGGTGTACCCAGGGGACTAGCTGAGCATCGTTTGTGCGTCGACTCAAAAGCAAAACCTGTCAAGGAACATCTCCGTCGGTCCGCCGTGGAGAAGAGGAAGGTGATTGGCGAAGAGGTAGCTCGGCTTCTGGCAGCTGAGTTTACCCGCGAGATATACCACTCTGAGTGGCTCGCCAATGTTGTCATGGTACCCAAGAAAGATGATTCACTTCGTATGTGTATCGATTTCAAGCACATCAATCGGGCCTGCCCGAAAGATCACTTCCCTCTCCCCCGCATCGACCAGATTGTCGACTCAACTGCGGGGTGTGAGCGTTTGTCCTTTTTGGACGCATATTCCGGGTACCATCAGATCCCACTATATGGACCCGATGAGATAAAAACGGCCTTCATCACCCCATTCGGGTGCTTTTGTTATGTCACCATGCCCTTCGGCCTCAAGAATGCTGGTGCCACGTTCATGTGCATGATTCAGAAGTGCCTACTCACTCAAATCAGTCGGAATGTGGAAGCATACATGGATGATATCGTGGTCAAGTCACGTAAAGGTTCCGACCTGCTGACTGACCTCGCTGAAACATTTGCCAACTTGAGAAGATATGATATCAAGCTCAATCCGTCGAAGTGCACATTCGGAGTCCCAGGCGGAAAATTACTCGGTTTTCTCGTTTCCGAACGAGGGATCGATGCAAACCAGAAAAGATTGGAGCAATTCTTCGAATGAAACGCCCTGTGCGTGTGCATGACGTTCAGAAGCTTACTGGTTGTTTGGCTGCATTGAGTCGATTCATCTCTCGTCTCGGTGAAAAGGCATTGCCTCTTTACCGACTGATGAAGAAGTCTGACAAGTTCGAGTGGACTCCCGAAGCCGAAGCAGCGTTTGTAGAGCTCAAAGCCCTGCTTTCCACCCAGCCGGTGCTTGCTGCCCTAGTCAGCAAAGAGCCTCTATTGTTATATATCGCAGCCACTGGACAAGTTGTCAGCACAGTGCTTACAGTCGAGCGGGAAGAAGAAGGCAAAGCCCACAAAGTTCAACGCCCTGTATACTATATTTCTGAAGTCTTGACTCCGTCCAAGCAAAGGTATCCGCATTACCAGAAGCTTGTCTACGGGATTTACTTGACCACGAAGAAAGTTGCACATTACTTCACAGACCACTCGGTTTCAGTCGTCAGCGACGCTCCATTATCAGAAATTCTGAACAATCAGGATGCAACCAGTCGAGTGGCTAAGTGGGCAATTGAACTCCTTCCTTTAGATATCAAGTTCGAGGCAAAGAAAGCAATCAAGTCTCAGGCAATAGCAGATTTCATCGCCGAGTGGATTGAACAGCAACAACCGACTCAGGTTCACTCGAAACATTGGACTATGTTTTTTGATGGGTCCAAGATGTTGAACGGTTCTGGTGCTGGAGTGGTCCTGGTATCCCCGAGAGGTGACAAGCTCAGTTATGTCCTTCAGATTCACTTTGACTCCTCAAATAATGAAGCTGAGTATGAGGCACTTCTATATGGGTTGCGTATGGCCATCTCACTCGGCGTCCGTCGCCTGATGGTATACAGCGACTCAGATTTGGTGGTCAATCAAGTAATGAAGGAGTGGGACACCAGGAACCCTACCATGACTGGTTACTGCAATGCAGTAAGAAAGTTAGAGAAGAAGTTTGAAGGGTTGGAGCTCCACCACATACCCCGACTCAAGAATCAAGCGGCCGATGATCTGGCGAAGATAGGTTCCACTCGGAAACCCATTCCCAGTAATGTGTTCTTGGAGCATCTTCACACCCCGTCAGTTCAAGAAGACCCCTTTACGGAGGAACCCCCACAACCGATAAGTTCAACCAATCCGACTGAGATTGAAGTCCCAGCTGTAGTCGACTTGATCATGGAGGTTTTAGTGATCACTCCCGACTGGACGGTGCCTTATATCGCATATCTGCTCAAGCAGGAGCTCCCACAGGATGAAGATGAGGCCCGCCAGATCATCCGCAGATCCAAAGCATTCATAGTGATAAGTGGACAGCTCTACAGAGAAAGTGTTACCGGAGTAGCTCAGCGTTGCATTTCTCCAGAAGAAGGTCGACTGATCTTAAATGAGATTCACTCGGGGACCTGTGGTCACCACGCGTCCTCTCGGACCATCGTGGCCAAAGCATACCGAGCGGGGTTTTACTGGCCGCGTGCGAATGATATGGCTAAAGATATAGTCGACAAGTGTGAAGGCTGCCAATTTTACTCAAACATGTCTCACAAGCCTGCATCTTCCTTGAAGACTATTCCACTCGTCTGGCCATTTGCAGTTTGGGGGTTGGACATGGTCGGGCCTTTCAAGACCGGCAGAAGCGGTTTCACTCATTTGCTCATAGCAGTCGACAAGTTCACCAAATGGATCGAGGCAAAGCCTATCAAGAATCTTGATTCAAGCACTGTCGTTAGTTTCATCAGAGAGCTGATATTCCGATATGGCGGCCCTCACAGCATTATCACAGATAACGGCTTCAACTTTGATTCTGATGAGTTCCGGCCATTCTGCGCTTCCCAAGGCACTCGGGTCGACTACGCATCCGTTGCGCACCCGCAGTCGAATGGACAGGCGGAAAGAGCGAATGGCTTGATCCTGCAAGAGCTGAAACCCCGACTGATGCGTGACCTCAAGCACGCAGCTGGAGCTTGGGTGACTGAGTTGCCATCTGTCCTATGGGGATTGAGAACGATTCCCAACCGGTCGACTGATCAAACCCCTTTCTTCATGGTATATGGTGCAGAAGCTGTGCTTTCGAGTGATTTGTTGCACAATGCACCCCGAGTAGAACTTTTCTCAGAGGCTGAAGCAGAACACGCATGCCAGGACGCAGTTGATCTCCTAGAGGAGGAACAAGAGATGGCTCTGATCCGGTCGACCATTTATCAACAAGACCTGCGTCGATTCCATGCCCAGAATGTCAGACGCCGAGCATTTCAGGAAGGAGACCTTGTGCTTCGAGTGCACCAGAAACGGCCTCACAAGCTCGCTCCGGCCTGGGAAGGGCCCTTCATCATCACCAAGGTGCTCCACAACGGGGCGTATCACCTTTACAACGTAGCCAAGAAAGAAGACGAGGCACGCTCATGGAATGCGGATTTGCTCCGCTGCTTTTATACCTAAACACTCGGATCAACGAGTTGTAATAAGAATCCTTCAGTTTGCTTATCAAAGACATGATTTTTGCAGTATCTTAATGATTGTTTTCACATAAGCGGGTGTGTTCAAATCCCCCAGTGGGTGGCTTAGCCGCGAACCCGATTCGCCTAAGTTTCAAAAAATACTCCGAGTGAAGAGCAACCCTCTCACTCAGGGGCTTAGCCGCGAACCTGATTCGTCTAAGTTTCAAAAACATACTCCGAGTGAGGAGCAATCCTCCCACTCGGGGACTTAGCTGCGATCCCGTACTGGCCTAAGTTTCAAAAATACTCCGAGTGAAGAGCAACCCTCTCACTCGGGGGCTTAGCCGCGAACCCGATTCGCCTAAGTTTCAAAAACATACTCCAAGTGAGGAGCAATCCTCCCACTCGGGGACTTAGCTGCGATCTCGTACTCGCCTAAGTTTCAAAAACATACTCCAAGTGAGGAGCAATCCTCCCACTCGGGGACTTAGCTGCGATCTCGTACTCGCCTAAGTTTCAAAAATACTCCGAGTGAAGAGCAACCCTCTCACTCGGGGGCTTAGTCGCGAACCCGATTCGCCTAAGTTTCAAAAACATACTCCGAGTGAGGAGCAATCCTCCCACTCGGGGACTTAGCTACGATCCCGTACTCGCCTAAGTTTCAAAAATACTCCGAGTGAAGAGCAACCCTCTCACTCGGGGACTTAGCTGCGAGCCCGATTCGCCTAAGTTTCAAAAACATACTCCAAGTGGGGAGCAATCCTCCCACTTGGGGACTTAGCTGCGATCCCGTACTCGCCTAAGTTTCAAAAATACTCCGAGTGAAGAGCAACCCTCTCACTCGGGGGCTTAGCCGCGAACCCGATTCGCCTAAGTTTCAACACATCTCCAGTGAGGAGCAATCCTCCCACTCGGGGACTTAGCTGCGATCCCGTACTCGCCTAAGTTTCAAAAATACTCCGAGTGAAGAGCAACCCTCTCACTCGGGGGGCTTAGCCGCGAACCCGATTTGCCTAAGTTTCAAACACATACTCCGAGTGAGGAGCAATCCTCCCACTCGGGGACTTAGCTGCGATCCCGTACTCGCCTAAGTTTCAAAAATACTCCGAGTGAAGAGCAACTCTCTCACTCGGGGGCTTAGCCGCGAACCCGTACTCGCCTAAGTTTCAAAAACACTCCGAGTGAAGAGCAACCCTCTCACTCGGGGGCTTAGCGGCGATCCCGTACTCGCCTAAGTTTCAAAAACACTCCAAATGAAGAGCAACCCTCTCACTCGGGACCTTAGCCGCGAACCCGATTCTCCTAAGTCTAAAACATACTCCGAGTGAAGAGCAACCCTCTCACTCGGGGGCTTAGCCGCGAACCCGATTCGCCTAAGTTTTAAAAACATACTCCGAGTGAAGAGCAATCCTCCCACTCCGGGACTTAGCTGCGAGCCCGACTCGCCTAAGTTTCAAAAATACTTCGAGTGAAGAGCAACCCTCCCACTCGGAAGCTTGGCCGCGCACTCTGAGCTGCGTCACAAAAACAGCGCATGATTGCACTCTGAGCTGCGCCACAAGTACAACGTCTACTCCAAGAGGAGAGCAATCCTCTCACTCGGAGACTCAGCTGCGATCCTAAGATTCACCTGAGTCAAAAACTTCAAAAGCAATACGGACAAAGCAACTGCATCCAAATAAAAGCAACTAAGTTCGGATAAATCCACGAAGGTTCGGAAGTACTCGGGCGTAAAGACCGAAAGAGTTTAACGATTACAGAATCACTCGGCATTCCGAGGCAAAAGAGTGTAAAGTTATCAAGTTTTTCACTCGGCAGGAGGAGGACTTGCTGGCTCGACGAAACTGTCCAGATCGATGCCATCTGCAATGCGAGTGGCTGCGTCGATGAAGGTCTCCATGAAGGATTGGAATTGAAGCTTCTTGGTGTTGGTGACCTTAAGAGCCGCCAGCTTCTCTTCTTTGACTTCCTTGCAATGAACGCGGACGAGTGATAAAGCCACGTCAGCACCGCAGCAGGCAGCTGACTTCTTCCACGCCTGCACTCGGTCCGGGATGCTGTTGAGTCGAGTCATCAATGACTCAAGGTCATTCAGGAGCACATCCTCTAGCCATAACTCCTTGCCGATCTGGGACAACGCGACCTTCAGTCGAGCAATGTAATCCAAGACACTGGCAAGGCGAGATTCCAATCGGAGCACGTTCATTGCAGCTTCGTCCTTGACGGGAGAGTTGATAGGGTCCAGGCCTGTCTCGATCCGCCCAGTTTCTTCCTCGAAGTTCTGACAAAATTCTGCACACACGAAAGGTGTTAAAGTGACAGTAATATAATGGAAAAGTTCTCTGCAGTCAGTCGGAAGGTACCTTCAAGCATGAGGAACATCTTCTTGGCAAGACCTCCCAGATAAGTTTCCAAATCATCTCTCTTCCGAGTGAGAACATCAACGTTGTCTGCCAAAGCCACCTTCTCCTCCTTCAGCTGCACGACTTCCTTCTTCACTTCATCAACCGCGGTTTTCAACTTGGCGTTCTCTTCTTCCAACTTTCCGACTGAAGCCAGCTTCTTGTCGGCAAGTTCAGTCTTCTCCCGCGCCGTCTTCTGCGCCGCTGCAAGGTCAAGATCTTTCCGCTCCAGAGCCTGCTTCATTTTGTCTAAAGAAATAACATTCCTCAGACGAGCTTGAAGTTGACTGTTTTCACTACGGACATCTGCTTGAGTGAAGTCACTCGGTTCAAAGAATGGAAAGGAAAATATGACAAGGCAAGTAGTCAGTGAGTTGTTACCTCCCATGGCGACTGCTTCACCGTGAGCCTTCTTCAGGTTCTCCTTGGCCAACTCCAGATCGAGGTTGAGTTGAATCTGTTTCCTCTCCAAATCAGCAAACTTAGATCCAAGCTCACAGGATTTCTGCAATCAATAAACAAGACATGTCAGTCGACAGAAACAAGGATCGGTCACTTCCGGGTGAAATGATGCAAGATCGGATTATTACGACAAAAAGAGTTCTAAGACTACTACCGAATCAAACATTCAACAGCAGTCTCGGGGACTACACCCAGTGGGTACACTTGGCGTGCCCCCACTGGTTCGATTTCCCACTCGGCATGGTCTGCCCAGCGCGAGTGGAAGGAATGAAAAAAAAAAAGAGAAAACCAGAGATTGGCAAGTTTTAAGACCACCGCCGACTGCCAGCAGTCAACAGCGGTCTCGGGGACTACACCCAGTGGGTGCACTCAGCGTGCCCCCACTGGACCAAAAATTCACTCGACACGACCTGTCTAACCCGAGTGAAAAAGAGCTACACACAGCTACATGACGCACCCGGTGGGTGTAAAGATGCAAGAAATAGATCGACATCTTACGAATAAGAAAGCAGCAGTTTTCAAGTAGCATATCCTAACAGAGCAAAGATCAAACCGAAAGCCGATCGGAAATCAAATTACAGTCCCACTTACTCGGACGTTGGTTTGAAGGGTAGAGCTAGCATCATAGGCGGCCTTGCTGGTTTCGTACACCACCTTCATTCGGTCCATCATTAAGCCTGCTTGGATCATGGCTTCCTTGGCAGCGCCTACTTGGTCCTCCGGGACGTGGTGAGCGACAAATAGAGGGGTTGGTGGAACAGACAAGGTAGCCGGAGGAGCTGAAGCTTGAACTTGCACAGTTGGAGCAGGGACTTGGGCAGTCGACGCCGAAGGCTGGTCAGTCGACAAAGGATCAGCACAAGAAACAGAAGTCCGAACTGGATCACCAAGTTGTGGAATGACTGTTTCTGATGTCGATGTCGAGTGAGACACTTTGCTGGCAGGCACCTTCTTGCTCAGAGTCCTGCTCTTCCTCCCGGTGTTCCTTTGTGGCGCTTCTTCATCATCGTCATCATCTGGAAGCTGAATAACATTTGTTGGCACTGCAAAACACTCGGCCGTAAGAGTTCGGTCGACCGTCGGAACAGTTGGCAAAGTAAGAGAAGGGTTGTGGAGCTGTACCTGCCCGAGAACTGGCCACGTCTGCAGTTTCCATGTCGTCCTGCTCCTTGTCAATATCCATGGACGTCCCAGAAGTAGCAGCGCTGAAAGTTCCCAATTTCACTCGGTCAAACAAGAAGAGAAGTTCCCGATCAAAATGAAAACAGAAAGAAGAAATACTCACGCTGAGGCGACAGGCACAGCCACCTTGATCCTAGGCAGGGCCTTCCGAGGTTTGGACGCGGCAATTTTGGCCTGCTTGGGAGCCTTTTCTGATGGCTCGGGAGTGGACGTCCGAGTGCGCTTCGAGACTTGTGTACTCGGATCATGCGACTGCTTGGAGCGCCGCTCAGAGCGGGGCGGCGAGTCGACTTCCTCGCTGCTACTAGAGTCTTCGTTGTCCTCTTCACTTTCATCCTCAGATTGCCAGTCAGCACTTCCGCCGTCACTTTCCACTCCCTCATGGTACTGCTCTCCGTTTGGCATCGAGTACATCTTGGTATAAATCTGCACGACAAAAATTAACAAGTATCAGTCGGATTCAAGAGCAAGTTGCAGATTGAAAAAAAAAAGAAAACACTCGGTATACTGAGTCCGACCTCTTCTGGCTCGTTGTCGGCGTCGAATGGCAAAATCCTCCTGGATCCCCTGGGGTTATCCTTGTTTCCAGTGATGCTCCGCAGCCACTGAGCCACTGTCTCCTCGGTAACCTCCTCTGGGTGGACCCGAGCGGTGTCTGCGGGGCCCGAATACATCCACATCGGATGATCACGGGCCTGAAGAGGCTGAATGCGTCGACTGAGGAACACCTCCAACAGATCCATGCCAGTCACACCCTCCCGGACTAAGTTAACGACTGCGTCGACTAAAAGGGACACCTCGCCTTTCTCTTCTGGGGTCACAACCAGTGAAGAAGGTTGGCGGAGTCTCTCCATAGTGAAAGGGGGAAGGCCGGTCGACTGACCAGGAGTCGGGATGTCTTTGCAGTAGAACCAGGTCGACTGCCTGTCGGGGACGAATCTACAATCACCTATGGGACCCAGGGAAGGACCCCTTTACGTTCGGCGGGGAGAGACGGTCGCACGAAGAGCAGATCTAGCGAAGAACACGACAGCGCACGGGAGAGATTTACCCAGGTTCGGGCCGCACGGATGCGTAAAACCCTACTCCTGCTTTTTGGTGTATTATCTGGATGATTGTTCTAGCTCCAGGAGCGCTACAGTACAGAGTAGCTGCGTACAATACTGGAGTTCTCAATCTCTGAGTTTCTAACCTCTCTCCACGTTGCCTATGGGCCTCCTTTTATACGCACAAAGGGGTCACCAACAGGTGGCAAACAGTAAAGGTAGAGGTGGAAAGTTGCTATAGTAAGGCCATTATTACTGGGATGACATGTCCTACCTACCACTGACGGCAGGGGACAAGGGCATTAAATGCCCATGCCTTAGCTGTCCGGATACATGTATCTGGACGTCTTGGACATGGGAAAAGCCTATCCCACCTGCTCCTGCACCGCTAGCTACAGAGCACCGCCGTCTACACAGTGCCCTGCCACGCACGCTTGGAAGGACCCAGAGCGCCACGCTGGCAGAGGCACTGGAGCAGCAGCACAGTAGCACAGTGGTACAGTAACGCTTGCCGCGGCAAGACCTTGCCGCACTTGATAGCTTGCCGCAACCAATAGCTTGCCGCGCAAGGTAACTTGCCGGGGCAAGTACCTTGCCGCAGCTGCTATCTTGCCGCAGCCAATACCTTGCCGCAGCCAATGAGGCTTGCCGGGGCAAGTACCTTGCCGCGGCAAGTACTCTGCTACAGCAAACCTCAGGCTGGGCCTCAACTGTCCCTCCCGGCAAGCTCCTCTTGCCGGGGCCTTGACTCTTGCTTTGTATACTTTGTTCTTGAATGGCTTAATAATCTTGAGCTTCTCTCTGGCTGTCCTCCCGTAAGCCTGGCCGCGGGATGCTGCTACTGCCCGTGCACAAGTACGGGGTACTAGGGTACCCCTATTCTAGTACACCGACAGGAGCCCCCGGGCCTGGGCCACACACGATGCCGGGCGTTGTTGGGCCAGGCCCAAACAGTGCACGGGCACGCGTGGCTGGGATAAGCCGAAACGTCTCTACGCTGTTTAATTGCACGCTCTCCCACGCGTCGCGTGTTGAATGCGGAGCGTGGGAAGCGTGCGCAGTTATCTCGAATGACGAAGAGGCAGATGGTTCCGCATCTTTCCCCATAAAAAGGAGGGACCTGCAGAAGCACTCACACACTCCTCTCACCATTCTCGATCTCCAAATCTCCGCCTTCTTCTTCCTCCGCTCCAAAACAAAGCGGTTTCCCAATCCTCCGCCACCGCGCGCGTCCGCATCTCCCTCAGACCTCAGCTCCGCCTTCGCCATGCCTCCCAAAGGAGAAAAGGGGAAGACGGGGAAGTCCTCAAGGACGGAGACCTAGGCGCAGTTGAAGAGGCAGAAGTACGCGCTCTTCGCTCCGACGCTCACGGGGGCGGATCTGAAGGCCAAGTTCCAAGGCATGTGGGCCGTGAGGACCAAGGCGCATCCGGCCACCCGCGTTCGTCCAGCCACCGACGAGAGCGAAGTGAGCAAGTACCCCTTCTTCGCTTGCTACTTTTGGTGCGGGCTCTGCCCGCCGTACTCGGATTTCTTCAGCAACGTCATGTACACCTTCAATCTCCGTCTGCTGGATCTCACACCGAATGTCGTATCCACCATGGCAATATTCGCGCATCTGTGCGAGAACTTCGTCGGCGTCGCATCCAACACCGCGCTGTTCAGGCATTACTTCACTCCCCGTGCTGAAAAGGGGGAGCCTCTCACTATCGGCGTCTCGTTCGTTTCAAGATTGGGCGCCAAGGAGCATTATCTGAAGGGGGATCTCCGCCCAAGATGGGGAGAAATCCGGTCTGAATGGTGTTGGATCATTGACGACGACCCGCCACCATAGTGTGAGCTTCGCAAGACCCCAGCAGCGCGTGGCACGGACTGGAGCGATCTGGATCCCCAGGACAAGAAGCTGGAGATTGCCGCTACCAGGATCATACGGCTCAGGGAGGCCGGGCTCACCATAGGGATGGTTGGCGCAGACTTCCTCCGCCGCCGCATTGCTCCTCTGCAGCAGAGAGGAAGGCCGACCTCTGATTGGAAGAACCCAGCCGATATCATGCGGCTGCGCCCTGGACTGATCAACAACTTCATAGTTCTGCAGCACGACTTCTTCATGCGAGAACTGTTCAAGCAAGAGACAGATCCAGAGAAGCGCGACAAGGCGTTCACGCTGCCGAAGCACATCGTGCCCCTTTGCAACAACTCTGCATTGAGTGCAATCATCGCTATGATGCCGCTCTGCAATGCGCACAGCGTTGAAGCAACTTGGGACGTGCCGCTCGAAGAAGACGTGCGGCGATTCTTTGACTCCACGGTCGAAAAGCAGGTCCGGGTGGAGGAGTGGCTCGTCCGCAGCACCACTGAGCAAGAAATAGAACTCATTGCTCGAAGAGTGGAGGAGGACAGGCTCGCCAGGGAAGCTGGCGATTTTGGTTATACTTTGGCAGAGCTCGACGAGGCACAAAAGGAGAGCTTTGCCGAGCAGGGGATGCTTGCCGGGAAGGGCGAGCTCGCCGCACCCGGCAAGGATGTCGGGCCAAGCCAGCTTGCCGACGAGTCAGGCAGCTCGGAGGATGAGGGCTCCTCTTCCGAGGAGGGCATCGAAAGCCCACCGCAGTCAGAGTCCCCAGCCCCTCTGAGGAGGAAACGCCTCCGCAGGCTTGGCAAAGTGGCTGAGCGGCAAGAAGTTCAACAACCGTCGGAGCGCCGTTCGACGCGCTCGACCGCGGCAAGGGCTGGTGCTGCGGGAGCGTCTCACGCAGCCGCGGCAACTGGAGCAGGGTCATCAAAGACCGCTGCTACTACCTCTGCCAAGCGGCCAAGGAGCCCAGCTCCCCCTCCTCACATGGAGGCGGACTTTGATTTTTCCGCTCTCAGCGAAGAGGACGACGAGGAAGAGTAAGTTCCCTTGCCGCGACCCTCAATCTTTGTAAGATTTTGTTTCTGTCTTCACTTGTCGCACTCCGGCCTTGCTTCCGCAGGGAGGAAACCTTGGCGGAGAGGATGAGAAAAAGAGCTAAGGTCTCGACGAGCAAGACCGTGGTGGTCGTCGAAGATGAGCCCATGGCAACCACCGGGGGAGCGTCTGAGACCATCCCGACCAGCTCGGAGCCCAGCCCTCGTCGCAGCCCCCAGCGCAGCCCCCAGCGTAAGTATTCCAACTACCTTTCGCTGGCGGTCGCTGAGGAACAAGCATTTGTCGCTGACATCTTTGGGCGTGTAGGAGAGGAGCAGCAAGTGGAGCCATCTGAAGGTACTCCAGAAGTACCACCCCCCTCGACCACACCGCCAAGGAGAAGATCTCCGGTAAGGGCTCCCACTAGCGAGCCGAGCCACAAAGAGGAGCCGGCAAGCGCCGAAGCGCCAAGCACCAGCGCTGGTGACCCCACCCCAATGACAAATGTTGACGGGGGAGGGGAGCCCACCGCTCCTGAGCTCAACACGGGTAAACCCACTTGCCGCAAAACTCTTTCTGCTTTCTTTCTTTTGTCTTCTTGAATTTCTTCCTAAAGCTCTTTTTGCTTTACTTCTCGGGTTGGCAGAGCCCTCCTCGGTAGAGCCAATGAACATTGACTCTTCTACCGAGGAGAACACCGCAGGGGCCGTCGACGACGAGGCCGCCAAGGCCGCCGCTGCCAAGGCCGACAAGCTGGCAGCCGACAAGCTTGCCGACGAAGAAGCTGCCAGGGCTGCCGAAGAGGCCGGCAAGGCCGTCGAGGATAATACCGCCAAGGCGCCCACCGATGAAGCCGCCAAGGCTGCTGAAGCTGAGGCCGCCCAGAAGGCTGCTGAGGAGAACGGCGAGGGAGCCGGTGGTCGTACTGACGGCCCTGAGGCCGCAGGAGCGCCAGGCGCTACTCCGACCATGGGTCCCTCAACCACTGAAGAGGCGGCAGCGCCCAACTCGCCTCCGCCAGGCAAATACATCCGGGTCGGTGAGAACGTCTACGTCAGCCTCCCCTGGACGGCGGGCTCTAGAGCGCCAACCGAGGAGGATGTTGTGGACGAGGAGATCCTTGCCGCTGCCGGGCTCCAGCTTGTGGATGCGCCAGGCACCAGCAGCAGTAGCACGTCTGAAGAGGAGCAACTGCTCCAAAAGCTGCTGAATCTTCATCGCGCCCGACGGGAGAAGCTAGCTTCCAGGGAGGCGCTCATCGAGAAGGCCGAAGCTGACATGTTGAGGCGCGCGGAGATCTTGGCGGACGTCCGCGCGCGATCTCTTAATGCGTTAGAGGTCAAGCGGGCACAGCTGGCCGAAGAATGGCAGGCCCTCCTCCTGATGAAGCAAGACATTGAACAAAAACAGGAGGAGACCGCCAAGGAGTTGTCTGCTCAGGCCGGTGATCTGAACCAGCGGAAAGTGGACCTCGATGCCCACGAAGAGGAACTTGCCGAGCGCAAGAAGAAACTTGCCGAAACCCTCCAGCAGAAAGACGAGGAGGTGGCAAGACTTGTCGCAGAGCGGACCCAGGGGCAGACACAAAAACACCAGAAGGAAATCGAAGCCTTGGCCCAAGAGTACGCCAGCAAGTTGGTGGAGGCCACCAACGCTGTCGCTGCTGCAGAAGCGAGCAGGAAGGAAGCGGAGGAGAAGGTGGCAAGACTAGAGGCCGCCCTCAAGGCAAACGGTGACAAGCTCTCAACGCTTGAAAGTGAGAGGGCAAAGGTGACCCACACTTTGGCGGAGATGCAAGTTACCATAGCCAAGAAGAACGATCTGCTTGCCGCCACCAACGACTCCATAGCAGACCTGAAGCTGAAGCTGACCATGCTGAAGGAGACGCTCGACACCAGCAGAAAGCGCGAAGGGCTTCTAATGACAGAGCTCCAGAAGGAAAAGGGTCTGCTTCAAGACGCTATTGCAACCCACAAGAAGTTCAGGGATAACGTGGGGATCTTCACAGACAGGCTTGCCAGCGCCGCCGAGGGCATCGACAAGGAGCTGACTGCCCTGAAGGTGCCAGACTTCGGGTACTCCACCGATAAGAACACGCAAACTAGCGTCAAGCTAGCTGAGTTCTTCGACGGAGTAGTAGAAGCACTCCAACAGCTCCAAGTCAATCAAAAGGCTCAACTGGCTGACGAGTCACGCAGGCTTTGCCGGGGAGTTGGTGAAGATAGCATACAGAAACCCGGGCGTCGACTTCAGCAACATCTTCAAAAGCTTGCCGAAGGGATACGACCCCGCGCCACTAGAGGCCCTTGTCGCGCCCATCGTGGAGAGGGTGGACCATATCCAGAGAGTCGAAGGCGAGCACCGCAATTAGAGAGCCCATTCTTCTCCCTCCTTGCTGCCGCTAGACATGTTAAAGAACAATCTGTTTAAGCCGCGGCAATTTATCTTGTAATATAACTTGCAATATTTTGGAGTTAATGCATGTCATCTCCCTTGAGCAAATTCTTTCTTTGTGTGTACTTGCCCTACGCTTATAGGGAACTTGCCGGTGCGCGCACCATTGCCGCGAGCGCTGGGTGCGGGACTTCAGCAGCCTGCTGGCGGTGCCACTGCCGGCAAGCAACCTTGTCGCGCTCAGTGTAGCCACTTAGGTTGTTGAGCGGACTCAAAACAAGATAAGGGCGCGACCGATTACGCTTAGGTTCCGTCGCGCACAGGTTTTCCATACAAAGAGTAGTATCGTTCAAGGAAAATAACCTTGAAAATAAAAAAGAATTTGATTGCTCAAACTTTGGCACTTAGCTTTGTCGTTGATCTCTCCGCGGCAAGGTCTTGTCACTGCTTGCCGCTGCCTTCTTCCCGGCAAGGCAAAGTTTCTTTGAACGACGCCTAGTCCATATCATTATCCCATCCCCCCCGGCAAACTTGTGCGCGAGGGAAGCTTCTGTCTCTTTGAGAAAAAGAAAGAAGAGAAAATAAAGATATAGGAGCTTGGCGGCTCGTTAATGCTTACCGGGGAGGCTGTACTGCACAGTATGTCAGATAATCATGCAAAATAAAAGTAAATATGAAATCGTCAAAAACTGCAAAATACAAAAGCTTTATTTACGCACAGGGTCTGCGCCCGGCTTTGTACAAAGGATTACATGCAACAGCGGCAAGACTTGTACAAGAGGTGGTTGCCGGGGAAGGGCCCGGCAACCGCGCCTTATGGGTAAAACTTACGAAGATGCTCAATGTTCCAGGAGTTGATCACTGGAATGCCATCCTCGGTCTCCAGGCGGACAGCGCCAGGCCTGGTGACTCGTTTCACCCGATAAGGGCCTTCCCACTTCGGTGTCAACTTGTTTGAATTCTTTGCCGACTGAACGCGCCGAAGAACAAGGTCGCCTTCCTCGAGACTTCTGGCATTAACTTTGCGGCTATGGTAGCGACGCAAAGCTTGCTGGTAGCGAGCAGCTCTCACAGCAGCCTGAAGACGATCCTCCTCGAGGAGCACAGCGTCATCTTGCCGCAGTTGCTCTTGCTCAAGCTCATCGTAAGCAAGCACTCGAGGTGACCCGTATACGAGTTCCGTGGGGAGAACTGCCTCTGCTCCATAGACTAGAGCAAAAGGCGTCTGGCCAGTAGCTCGATTTGGCGTCGTCCTGATCGACCAAAGAACCACTGGCAGCTCCTCGATCCAGTTCTTGCCGCACTTGCGCAGCCTGTCGAAAGTTCTCGTCTTGAGCCCACGCAGCACTTCAGCATTTGCCCTTTCAGCTTGACCGTTGCTTCGCGGGTGAGCAACAGAAGCGAAACAGACCTTGGCGCCAAGGTCTTCGACATACTGCATGAAGGCGTGGCTCGTGAACTGGGTACCGTTGTCGGTGATGATCCTGTTAGGAACACCAAAGCAACACACAATTCCCTTGAAGAACTTGATGGCTGATTGTGCTGTCACCTTCCTCACTTCTTCCACTTCCAGCCACTTCGTGAACTTGTCGATGGCCACATACAAGTACTCGAAGCCCCCGGTGGCACGGGGAAAGGGGCCGAGGATGTCGAGCCCCCAGACCAAAAATGGCCAGGAGAGAGGGATTGTCTGGAGAGCTTGAGCTGGCTGATGAATCTGCTTGGAATGAAACTGGCACGCTTCACACTTGGTTACTAGTGCAGTTGCATCCTGGAGGGCGGTGGGCCAAAAGAAACCTTGCCGGAAGGCCTTTCCAGCAAGGGCTCTTGACCCTGTGTGGTGACCACATATGCCTCCATGAATCTCCGCCAACAGCTCCTGTCCTTCTTCCCGGGGAATACACTTCAATTTCACACCGTTTGGTCTTTTTCTGCATAGCATGTCATCGACAAATTGATACATATTGGACCGACGGGCTACTTTCTCCGCTTCTTCCTGCTCTTCGGGAAGTTCTCCTGTCTGAAGGAAACGGACGATCTGCTGCGCCCACGCTGGAGCCTGCGGCTCGACAACGAGGACTAAAGGCATTTCTTCTGCTGCGGGAACATCAGGCCCTGCGGCAAGAGCTTGTCGCTCTACCAGAGCCGGCCGTTCCCCGACGAGCTTGGCGGGAACAGCTGCTTCAACGACAAGAGCCTGGGGCCCTGCTGGAGCGTGCTGTCCTTCAACAAGCTCGTCGGGAGCAGTTGCTTCAACGACGGAAGCCCAAGGCCTCGTCGGAGCATCTTGCTCCTCAGCGCTTTGATCAGGAGCGCCTGCTTCAACGACAAGGACCCGAGGTCTTGTCGGAGCAAGTTGCCCCTTTGCATCTTGCCTAGGAGCACCCGCTTCAATGACAAGAGCGTGAGGCCTTGTCGGAGCAAGTTGCCCCTCTGCATCTTTGACGCTGGCTTTGGCAGCCTTCTTGCCGGCGGCTTCGGGGAGCTCTGCCGGGAAGTAGTCGCCAGAAGCCAACTTCCTCTTCCTGCCTTGCCCAACTGATGGCGTCACGGATGGCTGAGTTAGTTGGAGCACAAAAGTGCCTGGTTCCACAGGCAATTTGAGTGCGGCGCGCTTTGACAAACCATCGGCAATGTCATTCTCAGCACGTGGGACGTGCTCCATTTGTAGGCCGTCAAAGCATTCTTCCAACTTTCTCACCTCATCTACATAAGCTTCCATCAATGGGCATTGGTAGTTCTTGTTCACTTGCCTGACGACAAGCTGCGAATCTCCCCTGACAATAAGCTTCTTGATCCCAAGGTCTGCCGCGATCCTGAGACCGGCAAGCAACCCCTCATACTCTGCAGTATTGTTCGTCGCCTGTTCCTTGGGAAAGTGCATTTGGACCACGTACTTGAGGTGCTCTCCGGTGGGTGCGACAAGCAGTACGCCAGCATCGGCGCCTTGCAGCGAAAAGGCACCATCAAAGTACATAAGCCACTCTTTGCTTGTCTCCTTGCCGGGGAGAGTCGTCTCTGGGATTTCTTCGTCTGGCGTTGGTGTCCATTCTGCGACAAACTCTGCCAAAATTCGGCTCTGTATGGTTGATGTACTCTCAAACTTGAGACTAAAGCTCGACAACTCCAACGCCCACTCGACAATCCTGCCTGTCGCTTCTGGATTTTGCAAAATCCTTTTCAGCGGGAAGCGAGTGACGACGGTAACTTCATGTGCTTGAAAGTAATAGCGCAGCTTTCTCGAGGCCATGAGAAGGCCGAAAAGCAGCTTCTGCACACCAGAATACCTTGACCTAGCTCCCTGCAGAAGAGTGCTGACAAAGTAGACCGGGCGCTGCACCATTTTCTTTTTTTGTATCACTTCGCCTGACTGCGCAGACGAATCCTTGTCGGCACCAAAACTTGTCGGGGGAGCCCCCAGCTTGTCGCTGGACGTGCTTGCCGCAGTTACTGCCTCCTCGTCCACCTCTCTCTCCGCTACTAGCGCAGCACTAACCACTTGATTGGTTGCCGCTAGATACAGCAACAACTTCTCTTGTGGTTTAGGTGCGACAAGTATTGGAGGAGAGGAGAGGTATCTCTTCAAGTCTTGCAGCGCTGCCTCCGCCTCCGGAGTCCATTTCAATGGACCTGCCTTTTTTAAGATTTTGAAAAATGGCAGGGCGCGCTCAGCTGACTTGGAGATAAACCTACTGAGAGCAGCAACACAGCCGGCAAGTCGTCGTACATCCTTGACGCGCTTTGGTGCTTCAATTTGCTCAATGGCTTTGATCTTGTCAGGATTGGCTTCAATTCCACGTTGAGACACAAAGAACCCGAGAAGCTTGCCGGAGGGAACTCCAAACACGCACTTCTCGGGGTTGAGCTTCAGGTTGATCTTGCGCAGATTTACAAAAGTTTCTTCTAGATCTTGAACCAAAGTAGCCCTGTCCTTGCTTTTGACCACTATATCATCCATATAGGCTTCCACATTTCTGTGCAGCTGAGGCTCAAAAGCAATCTGGACGGCTCTTGCAAATGTTGAACCAGCATTTTTCAAACCAAATGGCATACGTATGAAACAGTATGTGCCACAGGGTGTGATAAATGCGGTCCTTTCCTCATCTTCCTCAGCCATGAAGATTTGATGATACCCTGAATATGCGTCAAGAAATGAAAGCAAATCACATCCTGCCGTGGAGTCAACAATCTGGTCTATGCGGGGCAAAGGAAATGGGTCTTTGGGACAAGCTTTATTGACATCAGTGAAATCAATACAAAGCCTCGATTTTCCATTCGCTTTGCGCACGACAACAGGATTGGCCAACCACGTAGGATGGAGCACTCCTTTGACGAGGCCTGCTGCTTCCAACTTCTTGATTTCTTCCGCAATAAACTCTTGCCGCTCCACAGCTTGCTTCCTGGCTTTCTGCTTGACGGGCCTCGCGTGGGGACAGACGGCAAGGTGGTGCTCAATTACTTTCCTGGGAACACCGGGGATGTCGGACGGTTGCCATGCAAACACGTCGACATTCGCCCGCAGGAAAGCAACGAGCGCGCTTTCCTATTTGTTGTCAAGTGTGGCACTGATGGTGAAGGAACCACCAGTGCCGTCCTCCTTGGCGGGCACCTTCTTTGTCGCCGGCGGAGCGGCTTTGTTCTTTTTGCATTTGCCGGTGGAGCTCTCTGGTGCGTCCTCGACGGCAGCGCAGCACTCCGAAGAGGTGCGCTTGCCGGAGTGGGCACAGCAGCTCTTGCCGGACTTCCTCTTGTTCTTCCCCTCGGGAGCTTCAGCGGCAAGTGCCTTGGCGGCAGCTGCTTCCCGGTAGATCTTATCGGCGCAAATAAGTGCATCCTTCTTATCGCAAGGAACTGTGATAACACTTACTGGGCCTGGCATCTTCAACACGTTGTAGGCATAATGAGAGGCTGCCATGAACTTGGCGAGCGCTGGACGGCCAAGTATCCCATTATAAGGCAATGGAATATCGGCAACGTCAAAGGTGACCTTCTCGGTCCGGTAGTTCAGCTCGCCGCCAAATGTCACTGGCAGCGTGATCTTCCCTTTCGGCTTGCTCCATCCTGGATTGACTCCTTGGAAAGTACCAGTTTCCTCAAGCTCGTGTCAGGGATTTGAAGTTTCCGAAGCACAGCGGGCGAAATCAGATTCAAGCCGGCCCCACCGTCAACTAACATCTTCGTGACCTTGAGGTTGCGGATCATTGGTGAAACCAACATCGGCAAGCACCCGACCGCCGTTGTGCGGTCAGGGTGGTCCTCAATGTCAAAGACGATAGGCGTGTCGGACCACTTCAGAAGCTTTCTGGCGTCAATAGATGGTTCCGCCGCATTGATCTCTCGCGCCCACTGTTTAAGTTGGCGGTGAGAAGAATGCAACGAAGCACCACCGTCAACACACAAGACTTCTGTGGCTTTCTGAAATTCGTGCTCACTAGATTCTTCATCATCTAGATCATCATCATCATCATCTTTGTCGCGGCCACGAGGAGGCCTGTCTCTCTGCTGCTGCTTGGCCTTGCCGCGACGCCCTCCTCGGGCAGTGCGCTTCTTGCCGGACCCGCCAGCACCTTCTGGGGCCTTCTCCTTGTCGCGCCTCTCATACTCAGCTTTCTGCTGCTCGACAAGCTGCTCGACTCGTCGGCAGTTCTGGAGATCGTGTCCCTTGGTGCGGTGGATCTTGCAATATTGCTTGTCGGAGCCGTCCTGCTTGTCGGCAGCCGCCAAGGCCTGACAGTTGGCGCACGCGGCAATCTCCTTGCCGGAGACCTCAACTTTGGCCTTGTCGGCGCTGCCGTTGCCACTGGACTGCTCGACGGCAAGCACGGCTTTGCCCTTTTTCTTCCTGTTGTTCCGCCGTCGGCCCTTCTTTGCCGGGGCGATACCTTCGCTGTCAGAGCTCCCCCCTGCGCCAACACCTTCACCGGGAAGTTTCCTTCCCTCTTCAGCACGCGCACACTTGTCGGCGAGAGCATATAGCTGGCCAATGTCTCTGACCTTGGTCATCGCCATTTCCTCCCGCATCTTGCAGTTACGCACGTTCTGATGGAACGCGCTAATAACCGCAGCGGGGTGAACATCTGGGATGTTGTACTGTACGCGACTGAACCTTTGAATGTATTTGCGCAGGGGCTCTCCTTCCTTCTAGGGGATGAGATGAAGATCACTCTCCTGGCCATGAGGTTGATGACCGCCAGTAAAGGCACCAACAAACTGATGGCACAGGTCCGCCCATGAAGAAATGGAGTTCTCCGGCAAGTGCATGAGCCATGAGACGACGTTGCGCTTTAACACGAGCGGGAAGTAGTTAGCAAGAATCTTGTCGTCTCGTCCCCCGGCAGCTTGCACCGCAATGGTGTAAATGCTGAGGAACTCCGACGGGTGTGTCTTGCCATCATACTTCTCAGGCACGTCAGGCTTGAAAGCCTTGCGGTTGGGCCACTGGACCTGCCGCAGCTCACGGGTGAACGCTGGACAACTTACCGCGTACGGCAAGTCGCCAGGATCCCCTGGCGCATGCATGTCAACAGCGGGCCCTGCGCGTCTGTCGGACTGACGATGCGCTTCTCTCCTTCGCTCGATAGTGGTACGAGCGTCTTCTCCTCTGCGTTCCTGAAGAATGAGGCGCTGGTCACGACGAGCTCGCGGGTCAGACGATGCCGTGGAATCATCGCCACGGGCGTCGTTTCGACGTGTCGGCGACCGAGGCCGTCTGGGCGGGGAGTGTACGGTCGTTGCCCCCTCGCCGTTCTTGTTGGTGACAGCATTGTCACCAGTTCTCTTATCGGCTGCGCGCGCCGGATCGGCATCAGCGAAGCTGAGAAGGCTCTGAATGGTTGCCCTCCACTCGTCAAGCTTATCTGCTGGTGGAGGGAAGTTCAGGAGCAGCTGCGCACGCGCCAACGCTTCTGCTGGTGAGGGAGGTATCGAGTGGCGTGAGGACTGTGGGATGCTCTTACTCCTAACAGTGTTAGAAGGAGCATCTCCACGCCCAGGCGACCGTACCTCGACCCCGCCAGCGTGTTGATGCGTATGGTGACCCTGCGCATCTCGTGATCGATGCGCAAGTTCATTATCCAGGGAGCGCCTGGCACCTGGGGCGTCAGGACGCTGCCTGTCACGGGCTTCTTGCGAAGGCCGCGGCGTCTGAACCGGCGCAGGCGTTCTAGAACGCGCAACACCGTTTCTGGAGCTTGCAGGGCCAGCAGCAGCGAGCAGCACTGCGTTCCCAGACCCAGCAGTGCCAAGATTGGCGTTGTTGGCCCGGTTTTGGACAGGTGGAGGTAATGGGAGCTCTCGCTCTCCAGTCCCTCCAGCAGTCGCAATCACGTCGGCACCCTCCTGCATGGGAGCAGGCGGGTTGGACGTAGACGCACCGATGGCCGAAGTCTTCTTTTTTGGAGCCATAAGGCGGAGGATGGCCCAAAAACTAACGCGCAAATCGCTAGATCAGGTTCACACAACCTCTCCCCCTACCTGGTGCGCCAAAGATGTCGGGGACGAATCCACGATCACCTATGGGACCCAGGGAAGGACCCCTTTACGTTCGGCAGGGAGCGACGGTCGCACGAAGAGCAGATCTAGCGAAGAACACGACAGCGCACGGGAGAGATTTACCCAGGTTCGGGCCGCACGGATGCGTAAAACCCTACTCCTGCTTTTTGGTGTATTATCTGGATGATTGTTCTAGCTCCAGGAGCGCTACAGTACAGAGTAGCTGCGTACAATACTGGAGTTCTCAATCTCTGAGTTCCTAACCTCTCTCCACGTTGCCTATGGGCCTCCTTTTATACGCACAAAGGGGTCACCAACAGGTGGCAAACAGTAAAGGTAGAGGTGGAAAGTTGCTACAGTAAGGCCATTATTACTGGGATGACATGTCCTACCTACCACTGACGGCAGGGGACAAGGGCATTAAATGCCCATGCCTTAGCTGTCCGGATACATGTATCTGGACGTCTTGGACGTGGGAAAAGCCTATCCCACCTGCTCCTACACCGCTAGCTACAGAGCACCGCCGTCTACACAGTGCCCTGCCACGCACGCTTGGAAGGACCCAGAGTGCCACGCTGGCAGAGGCACTGGAGCAGCAGCACAGTAGCACAGTGGTACAGTAACGCTTGCCGCGGCAAGACCTTGCCGCACTTGATAGCTTGCCGCAACCAATAGCTTGCCGCGCAAGGTAACTTGCCGGGGCAAGTACCTTGCCGCAGCTGCTATCTTGCCGCAGCCAATGAGGCTTGCCGGGGCAAGTACCTTGCCGCGGCAAGTACTCTGCTACAGCAAACCTCAGGCTGGGCCTCAACTGTCCCTCCCGGCAAGCTCCTCTTGCCGGGGCCTTGACTCTTGCTTTGTATACTTTGTTCTTGAATGGCTTAATAATCTTGAGCTTCTCTCTGGCTGTCCTCCCGTAAGCCTGGCCGCGGGATGCTGCTACTGCCCGTGCACAAGTACGGGGTACTAGGGTACCCCTATTCTAGTACACCGACACTGCCATCCTCTAACTGACTCGGGAAAGGTCATGGGAGGAAAAATACTCCTACCTCTAATTTGAATCCCTAGCCCCCCGCACATTTGGACCACGTGCGTCTTTTTATCAGTCGGGTTAGCCTTTTTCACCGACTGAGAACGGCAAGTAAAGATATGTTTGAAAAGACCCCAATGCGGCTGGCAACCAAGGAAGTTCTCGCACATGGAGACAAATGCAGCGAGATATGAGATTGTGTTGGGTGGAAAGTGATGGATCTGAGCGCCAAAGAAATTCAGAAAACCCAGGAAGAACGGATGCGGTGGCAGAGAGAAACCCCGATCGACGTGGGTGGTGAGGAGGACACACTCACCCTCGCGTGGCTGGGGCTCGGATTCATTCCCCGGCAGCCTCCAGGACCCGTGAACAATCAAGCCGTCATTCGCAAGATTCTCCAAGTCCTCCCTCACAACAGTGGAGCGGATCCAGTCCCCCTGGATCCAACCAGGCGGCAGACCGGACCGCGACGACGACCCCCGAGCCGTCTTCTTGCCCTTCGCCGCCGCCGTCTTCTTCGCGCGCTCCAGGGCCGCGGTCTTCTCCTTCACCATGGCGACAGAGCTCGAGAGGAACCGGCGAAGGCGTAAGGCGCAGGAAGCGATGAGGTGGAGAAGTGGAGAGAAAGGGGAACGAATGAGGAGCACTGTTCGTTGCTTTGGCCTTGACGCTTTTATGGGGACGCTTCCGAGTGACTGACCCATGGGCCCGAGAGATCCTGTCGCATCCCGCAACAGACACTCGCTTGATACGTGGCGAAAAAGGCGGCGCAGAAATCGAGGTGCCCCTGCCTACCTGTCCTGCTTACTGCACCATGTTCCGTCCCGCGCACTTCTCCAAAATTTCGAACCCCGTGAGATCCGGGAACTGCAGAGCAATCAATCGCATCGAAGATTTTGCGCTCTAATTCACTCGAAGATTTCCAGCATAATTCACTCGACGATCTCAGGATCCAGAATCGATCAAGGCGACTGATGCAGGGTTAAAGTTTCAATGTATTACCCAGGCCTTGGTGAGATACCTCCGAAGCATAAGATCGAGTCAGAACCAACTTCAACCCTTCTTCACTCAGACCTCAATCCATTCGGGGGCTAATGACGATGACATGTACCTAGGGTAGGGTCATAGGCATGCCCGAGACGCCCTACCCAAGGACACTGCTCAAGAGTCAAGGACACTCAAAGTACAACTGAGGATACCGACTGAGATCACCTTGGAGTGCAATCCACTCGACCAGCTATCCCACTCGGACACCCCAATTCCACTCGACAAAGTTAGAGTCACTCGACCATACGGAGAATCACTCAGAGTACAGAAGACCTACAGTCACCCCAGGATGGCAACGGTCAGGCATTCACTCCGCAGTCATAAAGATCATTAATAGCAGGCGTTACCAGTAACGCCCCTGCCTTAACTCACATTGAACTCTGTGTAACCGAGGGATGGAGGGGCCTGGCGCACTCTATATAAGCCACCCCCCTCCTCTGGCACAAGGGTTCACACCCCCTGTAACTCACACGCATATTCCAGTCGACCAGCCTCAGGGCATCGAGACATAGGGCTTTTACCTCCTCCGAGAGGGGCCTGAACTCGTAAACTCGCGTGTACAATCTCACCGTAGCTAGGACCTTGCCTCTTCCTACGTACCCCCTATTCTTACTGTCAGACTTAGTACCACGACAGACGGCCCGGGAAATTGGGAGCACGGGTGTGGCTCACTCGCTGGCCGGCAATGGCACTCAACGACGGGGTCGGAGAGGCACTACTGAAGTTCAGGTTCAGGTGCCCCCGCAGGCCATGGCCAGGCCAGCGCATGGACCCTTGCGAGAAACGGCCATCCGTAGGGCAGCAAACATAGGGCGGGCAGGTGCCTGGTGCGGCCGACATCGACGAAGGCGAGTTGGTCAGTGGCACGAGTGGCGCTCCACTAGTGGTGGGCAGCGTGCTGACCTCGTGCGGGATGTGCTGCTGGGTAGTTGTCGCCAGCGAGATGCTACCTCAAGAAGGTCAAGGTGACTGCCGCGAGAAGGTCGACAGCGGGTGCGTGTTGTTGGCCGGAGCTGTGCGAGGACGGTGATGGCAGGTGGCTCCTCTTTTTTGCTGGTGACCCTCACTTGTTGAGTTTGATGGCGGCTGGTTGGCGTATGCGCTCCGGCATGGCGCAGATGAAGGAAGCAGCGACCCTGGCCAAATAAAAGGGAGCGCGGGGCGCGCGGCAGTAGCGACGGGCGCAGGAAGGTTGTGGTCGGGGTGGGGCTCGGAGGTGGGTTGCGGGAGTGCGCGGGGTCGGCGGCGACGCGAATCGAACTCCAGCGACCGCGCTTGGGGACGGTGGCTCTGACCTCCCTTGCGTCCCGCATCGCCGGACGGGAGGGTCCGCGGGAGGATGTCGGCGGCGCTGGATGCGAGCCACGGCAGGAGGGTGGCGGCGGGGTTGCGGGGGAGAACGACGACGAAAGGGGATCGGGGCAGGCCGGTCTGTCGCTCTGTTTTTCTTTTTTCTGGATCTCGGAAACATCCGTCGGCTCCTATATAGGCGCGCCGTGATCCAAATAGTTATTCTAATCCTAGGATTAGAATAGTGCTACTCTATATATATATATATATAGCAAAAAATTTAAATAAAAGAAAAATTTGCACGTGGGCGCCAACCGAAAGTTTCATGGCCTTGAGTCATGTGGGCGATGAGGTTCGTCATCGGCATGAAAGTTGATTTAATTGGCTACCCCCTCCGCACAATCGTACTAAAATTGTTGTTGATGCTTCGCTTGCAAGAGCAGGCGGCTTTGTGGCTGTAAGTGCAATATGTCGTGACCAAACAGGTACCTTCCAGGGGGCTCAGCTGTCGTTTTCAGAAACATAGTTGATCCAACAATTCTTGAAACTTTGGCTATCAGGGAGGCCTTGGGTTTGGCCGAGGACCTATATATACAATGGATTTTCGTGGCATAGTTTTTTCAAATGCAGAAATATATTCAAATTCACAAACTTTTTCCAAATTTATGATTATTTTTTTCAAAATCCGCAAACTTTTTAAAAAATTGGTCAACTATTTCCAAATCCATGAACTTTTTCCAAATCTGTCAACTTCTTTTTCAAGATCGATTAACCTTTTCAATTGCGTAATATTTTTTTTCAAAATCCACGATTTTTTTCTTCAAAATCAATGTTTTTTTTTTAAATCCTCAACCTTTGTTTTCAATTGATGAACTTTTTTCAAATGCTCAATTTGTTTTTTCAAATCCGTAGAAAGCGCAGATTAGGAGGTCTCCTTTGGCACACCTTCAATGGAGAGTGGGCTTGGTTGTGTGTGTTTCGATATTTGAGAATGGGCTTGACACTTGTATATTATTTCGTCAGTTTTTCGTAACTAATTGAGCTACAATTTTCGCCCCTCAAAAAGGAAATTGAGCTACAATTTTCTTCTTAATTAATGAAAGGCGCAATGCTCTTACCATGTGTTTTAACAACAACAAAAAACTAAATAATCTTGTCAGTTGTCACTCAAATGAGAATTGATAAGATCGAATAAAAGAAAACAGAGGGCTAGGCATGTTTCAGGGCAAACCCTTTTTAGCGTGCTTGATTTTCGGATGATTCTATTGTCTGCCCGCATTGCCCCAAAAGCAAAACGTCCATAGTTTGGCTACAAAGACACCTCCTGATCAGGGCTGGACCGCACTGGATGGCTCGTCATAGTGTGCTGCAGTCTACCAAATCGTGGGGCAGTCTGATTGTGTTAATCCTCTGGAACTTTTAAGGAGTACGGAGTACGTCCAAGGAAAGATCCAGTTGTCTTTACATGAATCTAGATCAACAGGTTGATCCTCTGGAACCGGCACGCGTTGTGTTCTCGACGTACACCATGATCAGAATAGATAAGCTCGTGCATTGTCCTGTTCAGGTGTACGATTCAACCAAGTATACCGGATTGTGATACGCATTTAGTTGTTGTGGATCGTATCAAACCAAGTACACTAAAGAAGGTTCCTCTGCACACAAAATTCCTAGTGGTATTAAACTTGAAGTCTTGTTTGCTTTCACATCAATCCTTGAGTATGGGATATCCAACTGAACACCTTTCTGAATCAGTACGGGGTCGATTTGTACTACGCGCCGCCGGTACATTAATGCCAGGATGTTGTGCACCCAATTAACATGCACACTCACCTGTTTTTCTTTTTCTCATGGAAGGTGTCGATCTTGTTTTTTTCTAACACAGTACGAACGCAGATGCTCATACATACGCACATACACTCATTCTATGAATGCACACACCCTATGAGCACCTCCGAGCGGCACATCATCTTGAGAGATTGACGAAGTCGCCACAGATGCCTTCATAGTCGACGAGAACGTCTCCTCCCACTGAACGCATATCGCTGTAAGGCCTGAAATAAAATCAGAAAAATGCGAGCACCAACGTCAAGTCTAGGACTTTAACCTGGTGGGTTGGGGATACCACTACTCTTCTAACCATCCAACCACAGGCTGATTCGCAGTGTCGATCTTGTTAAACCGTTGGGTTTAGGTCCAACGCCACACTCTTTATTCGTCCACCGCGTGGCTCTCTTATCCTTCCTCACCACCGCCGCGGCCCTTACCACCCCGACGATATCCCCATTCTTGTTATCACATGCATGTTGATTGCTGCCCCGCCTTGCAATCCACCACATATACCATACTTTCGTTGTGTTATCGTGCATAAAACTAAGACATGGGGTCCAATGTTGAACCACAAACATGACCTCTGCGCCGCTGCTCTTGTGTCCCCAGAAGCTTCGCCTCACGACCTTAACCACTTTAGAGAGGTATATCCCCCCTCCGCTATGTTACCGTCACCGAATCATCGATGGTTCTGCCACACTTTTTTGGAGGACGTATCGGGAGACAGGACATATCGAGCGAACCGACACGCCGCCTTGAGGTCACTTGGCGATTTTCGGGAGCAAGGTTCGTACAACTTCATATTTTTTGACCTGCGAGGGTGCTCTGCTCCACGAAGCTGGCTTCTCGAAGCTGCGGCGTTCGGGCCTGCTCCATGCGCGGAGCCGATGAAGCTGGGAGAGACATTCCGAACTGGGCCTTAGTATATCTATGGTGGTTTTAGATATTCGTTTCCTGGAATAAAAGATTTGTTGTTTTGTTTGTACAAAGATTTTTTTTCCTATATGTTTGTCTACATACTTATTATTTGAATGAACTCAGGAAAGAAACTTCAAACTTGTATGGCTTATTGGAATCAAACTCTAACATTTGAATCTATGAAATTAGCACCCTGTACTTACTGATCCCAGACAATTCCTACCCTAAATACATTTGCCACTCGAGGAAACAGGATGATCCCGAAACAATCACCGGCTACTCTCACTGATACTGCGGGTCCATATGTCATATTCATCTCTCCTCTCTCTCCATTCTGAATACAGTACAATTTTTGGCACGTGACAACAACCCATTATGTGCCGCTAGGATTACAATCTTGGTAGATTAGGAAAGAATTGTCACATACATTGATTCGGTTATTTTATGACAAGATCGGATCTCTTTAAGCCAGTGCATTTCAACGACCTCATGGAAGATGCCGATCTTCTTAAAAATGAGCTCGTGGAAGATGCACTCTAAACTACACCTCATGTCATGCAGTATATAAATCAGCGCGTGAAACTTTAAACTGCTGCACACATTATTTGATCGCTACAAGTACACATGGTAGATCTGAAAAATCTTCTAATTGATGGCTGGATGTTCAACAGCACAGCTCTAGAATCTATCCATGGTATATTGAGATGATTACAGTTTACCAGTGGCAAATCTTCGGCAGGCTATATATACATAGCAGGCACGAGGTGCACGGCCGCAGCACTCCGGCAAAATCACGCTTAACCAACGGGCCGGCAACGGGCTACGCGGAGCGCATCCTTGTAAGCATCCAAAATGGAGGCGATCCTGTCCCCAAAGCCTCACTTCGTGGTCATCCCATGGCCAACCACCAGCCACATCATCCCCATCGTCGACATCGGCTGCCTCCTTGCAATCCACCACCGATACCATACTTCCATTGTGTTATCGTGCATAAAACTAAGACATGGTTTCCAATGTTGAACCACAAACATGACCTCTCCGCCGCTGCTCTTGTGTCCCTAGAAGCTTCGCCACACAGCCTTAACCACTTTAGAGAGGTATATCCTCCCTCGCTATGTTACCGTCATCAAATCATCAGTGGTTCTGCCACACTTTTTTGGAGGATGTATCGGGAAGATAGGACATACCAAGCGAACCGAGGACCTTACACTTTTTTGTAAGGTCCTCGAGAATAATCAATAAAATGGCCGCATGCATCTCCCAGATGCAGAGGCCGGGGGTCATTCTCCTTTTCTAAAAAAAAAGGACATACCAAGCGAACCGGCACGCTGCCTCGAGGCCAATTGGTGATTTTTGGGAGCAAGGTTCGTCCAGCTTCTTATCTTTGCACTGCGAGGGTGCTCTGCTCCACGAAGCTGGCTTCTCAGAGCTGCAGCGTTCAGGCCCGCTCCATACGCGGAGCCAATGAAGCTGGGAGAGACGTTCCTAATGGGGCCTTAGCATATCTATGTCGGTTTTATATTAGTTTCCTGGAATAAATAAATATTGCTGTTTTGTTCGTACAAAGGTTTTTTTCCCTATATGTTTGTCTACATACTTCTTATTTGAATGAACTCAGAAAAGAAACTTTAAACTTGTATGACTTATTGGAATCAAACTCTAAAGTTTGAATATATGAAATTAGCACCCTGTACTTACTAATCCCATTCAATTCCGACCCTAAATACATTTGCAACACCAGGAAAAAGGATGATCCCAAAACAATCATCGGTTACTCTCACTGATAGGGCGGGTCCACATGTCATATCCATCTCTCCTCTCTCTCCATCCTAAATATAGTATAATTTTTGGCACGTGACAACAACCAATTATGTGCCGCTAGGATTACAATCTTGGTAGATTAGGAAAGAATTGTCACATACATTGATTTGGTTATTTTATGATAAGATCGTATCTCTTCAAGCCAATGCATTTCAGCTACCGATCTTTTTAAAAATAACGCGTCTATATGAGCGTTTGGGTTTGTACTGTGTTAAAAAAAAAGACCTCGTGGAAGGTGCACTCTAAACTACTCCTCATGCAATGCAGTATATAAATCAGCGCGTGAAACTTGAAAGTGCTGTACACATTATTTGATCGCTACCAGTGCACATGGTAGATCTCAAGATCTTGTAATTAATGGCTGGATGGTCAACAGCACAGCTCTAGAACCTATCTATGATATACTGCCATGATTACAGTTTGCCAGCAGCAAATCTTCGGCAGCCTATATATACAGAGCAGGCACGAGGTGCACGGCCGCAGCAGTCCGGCACAATCACGCTTAACCAACGGGCAACGTGCTACGCGAAACGCATCCCTGTAAATGGAGGCGACCCTGTCCCCAAAGCCTCACTTCGTGGTCATTCCATGGCCAACCACCAGCCACATCATCCCCATCGTCGACATCGGCTGCCTCCTCGCCCTGCACGGCGCCGCGGTCACCATCCTCACGACGCCCGCCAGCGCGCAGCTCGTCCAGAGCCGCGTGGACCGTGTCGGCGCCCTGGGCGACTCTGCCGGGATCACGGTGACCGTGATCCCGTACCCGTCCGTCGAGGCTGGGCTGCCGGAGGGGTGCGAGAGGCTGGACCACGTCCCCTCGCACGACATGGTGCCAAGCTTCTTTGGCGCCACCACGCGATTCGGCGACGCGGTGGCAAGGCACTGCAGACTCATGGCGTCGCCGCGGCGTCCGAGCTGCATCATCGCCGGAATGTGCAACACGTGGGCGAGCGGCATCGCGCGTGAGCTCGGCGTGCCCTGCTATATCTTCCAAGGCTTCTCAGCGTTCGCGTTGCTGTGCTGCGAGTACCTCCACACGCACAAGCCGCACGAGGCGGTCGCGTCGCTGGACGAGCTCTTCGACGTCCCGGTCCTGCCGCCCTTCGAGTGCAAGTTCGCGAGGAGGCAGCTTCCGCTGCAGTTCCTACCGTCCTGCTCCATCGATGGGGAGAGTCTGCAAGAGCTCCGCGAGTTCGAGTTGGCCGTCGACGGCATCGTGGTGAACAGCTTCGACGAACTCGAGCACGGTTCCGCGGCGCGCCTCGCGGCTGCCACCGGCAAGACCGTGCTCGCCGTCGGGCCAGTCTCCTTGTGCCACGCGCCTGCTCTGGACGTCTCAGACGATGCAACGCGGTGCATGGCGTGGCTGGACGCCAAGAAGGCCAAGTCCGTGCTGTACGTCAGCTTCGGCAGCGCCGGACGGATGCCCCCAGCGCAGCTCATGGAGCTCGGCAAGGCGCTCGTGTCGTGCCCCTGGCCTGTCCTGTGGATCATCAAAGGCGCCGACGCGTTGCCCGACGATGTCAAGAAGTGGTTACAGGAGCACACAGACGCCGACGGCGTCGCGGACAGCCAGTGCCTTGCGGTGCGCGGCTGGGCGCCGCAGGTGCCCATCCTGTCGCACCCGGCCGTGGAGGGCTTCATGACGCACTGCGGATGGGGATCCACGCTGGAGAGCGTCGCCGCAGGCGTGCCCATGGCCGCCTGGCCGTTCACCGCGGAGCAGTTCCTGAACGAGAAGCTGATCGTGAACGTGCTCGGGATCGGCGTCTCCGTCGGCGTGACCAAGCCCACGGAGGGCGTGCTGACGGGTGGCAGCGGCAGGGTGAAGGCCGAGGTCGGGATGGAACAGGTGAAGACCGCCCTGGAGAAGCTCATGGATGGAGGAACCGAAGGGGAAGATAGGATTAGGAAGGTTCAGGAGCTGAAGTCGAAAGCGAAGGCTGCTTTGGAGAATGGCGGGTCGTCGTGCATGAATCTGGACAAGCTGGTCCAATCCGTCGTCTGAAAATTAGCGCAGTATGTCGGCCCTGAATAAATTCTGCTGCTTTCGCTCATTGATGGACAGATTGGGGTTGTTCTTGCTTCATTGGAAGAGTATGTTGCAACTGTGTCTCATGCCAACTCAGTCGACGGTCTCTTGTTTAGCGCTGCCTGCTTCGTAAAAAAAGATAACGAAACCGGCAGGGGCTCTACCATTCAATAAGCAATGTCTAGAGAATAATGTTTACAAGATACTTCATCTGTCTCATAGTATAAAAGCGTTTCTTGACACTACGCCCTTCATCCCATAATATAATAGCGTTTTTGACATTTTTCTTATATTATGGGAAGGGAGTAGTTGCTTCGAGAACCGACAGAAAAATCACACAAGATTTGTGGCCACCGGTGACCTCGTTGGTGTCAAATATAGAAAGGAAAAATACATCAGATTTGTGGCAGCTCGTGAATGATTCACAAGATTGGCTACTTGCCTACTTCTAGAACCGACAAAATACTCGTGTCTAGTTTTCTCTCCTTCCAAACGTTCCATTTGAAGACTTTTCTTCTTCTTTGCATGGCTTGTTCTAAATTATTTTTTTACGACAAAGAAAATATATTAATATCATGACCTAAATTAATGACCCGATATGTAACTAGCAAACATTATATTTTGGATGTGGCTAGGTCTTAGTCGACTGAGACTGTCTTAGTCGACTGAGATTTAGCAATACCGTTAGAGCATGTACAATGGTGATGTTTTAGGAGTTACACGTAGGATAAACATTGAGGTGGAGGAGAGAGAAATCATCTCTACTCCTAATGGAGTACTTGGTAGTCTGGTACAGTTTATTTTCGTCTGGTTTTTCTTCGTCCCACCTTCCACCACCTCCTTCAACTGGTTTATCTTTTACAAATCCCCTCTCCCGCAGGTTTAAACCGGTTATTAATCTTTGGTAATGCAATAAATGCCATACGAGAATAAATCATATCACGATCGGTAGTCAATCTCAAACCTGCTGATAAATTTGGTAACAGAATAAATTCAAATGAAAGGGTGGGGGGAGGGGGGGTTTGTATACATAAGGGTGGTAGTCTCCATCGCATACTAATTACTCCATAATCAATCGCAGTCATAGTCTCCATCACATACATAATTACTATAGAATCAATCACGGTCATAATTTGCATCGCATACATAATTACTCCTTCCTAACCATGCGACCACCTCGCTCCACCAATCCCACCTCCCGTTTTCTATCACCACGGCTGGTTTTCTAACGTCCTCTCCTGCACACACACAAAAATCACCCGAGCCTTGACCGTGGGGTAGGACTCAACCGCTGTGCACCGCCGCCTCTCCTTCGTCGCCCTCCCCCCCCCCCCCCCGGCCTGCTACGCACCGACTCCCAGCGCAACCTCTTCTTTGACGCCCTCGCACACCACCTCGCCGCCGCCACCACTGCCCTGCGCGTCCGCCTCTACGGCCTCGATGACCACGCCCCTCCCGCGCGCCGTCCTCGTGCTCAAGCGCCACCCACGCATCCACACCCGTCAACCACGTCGAGGAGCTCGAGGAGCCCCTCAACCCGGCCCTCGCCTGTGTTAATGACCCCACTCGTCTTGGCGGGGTCGATGCGTTTCCGACAAGTATGACGTTGGTGGGTACGCCGCGCCGTTCGTATGCCTTGGCGGGTTCCAGAACACCCACACCCTGTATGAGCTCGATGAGGGCGAAGGGCTTGTGCTCGTGTTGGAGCTCGACGAGGCGCACTTCCATCTCGGCACCAACTACGAGCTGGATTGTGAGACTGCGGTGCAAGCGGCGGGCGACGAAGCCAGAAGTCAAGCCAGTTCGAGCTTGTCGCTGTTGGAGACCCTGGAGAGGTGCGCGAAGAGACCTGGTTAGATTTGTTTGCCCCCACTGCTAGATGCTCCATGTCTCCTCCTCTGGTTCCTTGTGCATTATTGGGTTTTCTCAATTTTCAGTTTGGAACACATAGCCGTGCATTTTTTTATTGATATAATTGTTGTCTTCGTTACACATTGGTACTGGGGAGATTTGATGTATTAACGCTAAGCTCTCACGAGCAGGCCTGATTTTACATATGTTTAGATGCAGCGGTTCCTGTTCATTAATAACACAACCGTGTGCTCTAATTGATGTTTCTCTGAATTTATGACAGGTAAACTGCACTAATAACAAATCAGATGGCATCTCTCATGTTGCCGATTCAACCCTGGAAGTTATGGTAGAGACGAAAGGCGGTTTCGTCCATCTGGTGGAAAGGCCGGAAATGGAGATATATAGGCTCTGTTTGTTTGGGCTTTTGCTTCTGCTTTTGCAGCTTTTTCACTTTGATCAAAAAGCTAGAGAAGCTCCTAAATAGGTGCTTTTGGAGCTTTTATGACTTTTGATGAATCAATATAACAATATTTGGCTCCGAAATGCGGTTTGGTCCATCTGGTGGAAGGGCCGGAAGTGGAGCATATACACCGCTTTTGGAGCCAAATATTCTTACATTGATTCATCAAAAGTCATAAAAGCTCCAAAAGCACCTATTTAGGAGCTTTTATGGCTTTTTGATCAAAGTGAAAAAGCTGCAAAAGCAAAAGCAAAAGCCCAAACAAATAGGGCCATAGTAGGAGTGGAGATAGCAGGAGCATCACTACTGAGTTGAAGAAACACTTGCAATGGGTGCCAAAAGTTGTGTTAAAAAAAGGGGCCCACCTTCGGATGATGTAAGTTGCAGCCATACTCTGGTTTATTCTTCGTTGCCAGCATATTTTTATTTAACCATGTTATGTTTCAGCCACTAGATGGAAAATATATTAAAAATATGGAGAGAATCACTTCTTTTCGTGATATTAATTAATAGTGATTGCTATTTGTTTTGAATATTGAAGCCATAAGGACACCACAATTAAATTACGGTTACAACATGAAAGTTGTAGAGTAGTTAATTTTGTGTAGATGAGTACATGGGTACCTTTTCTTATGGTTTTTAAGTAGAATTAAAGATGGAAACATCACTGAGTAAACAAGAAGTTAAGTGGATTAAGGTTAAGAAGCAAATTTAGTTTCATGAGAGTTCCCCTACAGTGTCTAGGAGAAATTAGTATACATGGTCATGCTTGTTTGATGAACTCGATAATCTTGCATCTAGATTATATTATTTTCTCCAACCTAGATCGATGAGGCATTGTTTTCCACCCCTGACTGGAATTATGAACTTATGTAAGACAAGATTTGCATTGTTGCTAGAGCTTGACTTATGTAGAAAGGCCAGTTCACCTACATGTGTTGATGCTTGTAGGCTATGTGTTCAGTTGTACTGAAGTAGTAAGCACAAACAAGTTTATGCCATGCCAATATTTACAACAAGGGTAATCTTGTCTTCTAGTTATTCTTGGAACAGAGTTCACCTTCTCATTTAGATGTTCAAATAGGTTTATTGCTCACATTGAGGATCTCTTACAGGCTAACGTAGTATGTGAATGGGAGAAGCCAACCAAATTTCTTGACTGGTGAATGTCAGAGGTGGCGTTTGAGATTTTCCCAAGTATATGAGAAGCGAATGTGGTGTTTCAAATTTGCCAAAAGTATAGGAGAAGGTTTGCATATGATGGCGCAGCGGACCGGAGTGGAACGACTACAGAACAATTTTGAGTAGGTCGACTTTGTAACTGGAGCCACAAGGCAAGATTGATGGAGTTGGAAGAGCCATCAAACCACGAAGGGGATTACCAGCAGTAGAACATGTTCCTACAATTTTGTAGTGTAGATGGAGTAGGAGAAGGTGTGCTCTCGACGGATAAGTTTTTTTCACCACCTTTTATTTTGAAACAGTGATAGTTACAAAGAGTTGAGCGGCACCAAGAGACAAGGAAGGAAGAGTGAGTACAAGATTTCTCCTTTCGAGAGGGGATATAGGGGACATTCAGCTAGGATAAAAAATAACAGAGGGGTGCATTTTGATCGTCATATATACGACATCAATAAAAAACAAGATTTGTTGTTGTTGTGATAACTTGTAGATCAGGCACACATCCATGAAATATCTCTGAAGCTTTTGAAATTTCCCCTTGTGCTGACATTTCTAAGCTGCTGAAATTTCATATGTAATGTTTTTTTCTCAACACTCTGTTTTCTCACTAGATCTGCACTGGCTTAGGGATATTTTTTAAACAATCATTGAATCACCTCCAGGACGCCTCCTCTCCTCCCCCACCGATGCACCATTGGTGGCGGCCTCCCTCGCGATGCTAGCACCCACATAATCAAAGGGCAATGGATTGAATGATGAATGATGTAGGGATTTAGAAGGTGATCAATGACAACTTGGATGCAAAGGTCTGCTAGAGGGGTGAATTGTGATTCTTGAAAAAGATAGGAAGATGCTTGTGTTTGTGGTCTCGCCGAATATCACACACAATATGCACGTTTATGGTAAAAGAACTTGAGCAATATTTATATTCATTTGTTGGCCCGTGGCAACGCACGGGCATTGAACAAGTAAGAAAAGGCATGTCTTCTCTTATTTAAGAGATGATATTTTAGCACAATATGTCTCACCATGTTTTTAGGAATAACTAGTTATTAAAGATAAGGCTAAGAAATACCATTGTAGACATACTTTTATTGTCATATCTAAACTACATGCAAGACTTAAGATAAGACTGTCTTATCAACCACTGTATATGCCCTTATGTTTTTAGAAAGGGAACCCCTAGGGATAAGATTACTGATCCCTAGCATAGATGGTCGTTTGGATGAAAGCACACAAAATTGTTAGATGAGGATAATGGCCAGCGTGACCATCCGTGGAGAGTTACCAAAATTAAAACAGATTAAAGCTAATTACATGGGATTCATTATAAACTATCCCGTAATTTGATCCTTTCAGAATTTTAGGAAACTAATTCTGGTTGTTAAGGAAACTAATTATCTTCAAAAGGAATTTTCCCTGCTATATACTAGTTTGCCGACTAAACGCTTCCATTAAAATTACAACTTGCTTCCCATCAAAAAGAAATTTGCTTCTATCTAATCTAAACAAAAGTTCATTTTCAAATGGTTCTCTTTTGATTACACCAAATTTATGCTTCTACCAATCAAAGTTTGAGCATCCTTGTTTAATGAAATTTGCTTCAACGTTTGCTCTTAATGCAACAATTTTTTGCTTCCCTTGACTGAGGAATGAGCATCCCTGGTTATGAAACTTGCTCCAGTTTAATAAATTTTGTGGTATGCTTTCAATGCAATGGAATTATGCTTCGCTAGTTATAAATGTATCATGTAACTATATGATATATGTTTCAACAACATCATGAAATTGATTCCATAGAGTGGAGAACTGCTTCAAACAAAATACTAGTAACATGTTTCCACCGAAGAGATTTTTCTATCTTTTACTTTCAACATGATGCATGCTTATAATGAACTAGGATGAGTTTCCAATGAAATAAAGTTGCTTGTGATGAAAGGGTAATTTGCTTCCATGAACAAACAACACATTTAGGTAATTAAATATGTTTCATTGCTTGGGATAATTGACTTCTATTTGGACCACGGTGTAGCCCCTCAAGCTGAGGGCAGCGAGCACGATGCCTATGACTGGCGTCGTGTGGCGATTGGAGTTTCCTTATCGTCATGAGCTATGCGCGTCGTGCATCAATGAAGCTTCAATGAAAGGAGACGAGGAGGCGCAGACCCGTGCTAGTGCCGGCAGAGCACATCAATGAGTCCATCTCTAAGGAAGAGTAGTGTGGTGCAAGGATAATTCTGGGCACCGTGGTGGATGGAGAGATCAATGGTGAAGTGGATTGGAAGCACGAGGCGCATGGATCGAATCTGGCAGCACTGGTGGAGAAAACAGCGGCAACATCGTAGGTGGATGGCGTGCTCGGCCGTGAGGTGGGAAAGGAAAATGGACCGAGATGGAGGTTCTAACGGGGCAAGGGACTTCCCTGATATATCTCAGCCGTGGGATAAAATCTAAATCGATGGTGTAGGAGTGGTCTAACGATTGATTCCTATAAGACTATTGGTAGGAGGTGTTTTCTTTTTAGAAAGAGCCCCAAATGACTCAGGCGTCGCCTGATCCCACTCGAGTGGTTTGTTAAAGGATTTAACCAAGTAGCCAACTCATCACTAGTGATTGTTGGTTGGATTGAAGACAACAGAACTATTTGAGGGTGTTCACTTATGCTAACTAACTGAGATCTAGTTTTCTAATGTGATCCAATCATTTTTATAGACAAAACATCAATGCTAACTAACTCAGATCCAGTTTTGTATACATGTGAACCGTGTTTGAACTAGGTAAACCAATAATCGGACTTGAGACTGATGATTATCCCCAGATGCAGCACACAAGGTTTACCAAGCACCATGTTAAAGTTATCAGGTTGCTCATGCTAAAATTATCAGGTTGCTCGTGCTAAAGTTTTCAGGTTGCTCATGTTATAGTTATCAGGTTGCCCATGTTAAAGTTATCAGGAGGCTCATGCCAAAGTTACTACAGTTACCAACATAGCGGTCATGTAGTTATCGGATGCTAATGATATAGTTACTAGACTGTTCATGCTAAAGTTCTCAGGTTGTCCATACGACAAATATCAACATAGCGGTTGTGTAGTTATCAGGTTCTATGTGATATAGTTACCAACATGAGACAACTATAGTTAGCGGCTACACATGCCGTTGTCACCATCATAGTTGTGATGTAGTTACATGGGTGGTTACTACAACAAGATCTAATTTTGAAATCGATAACTATCCACAAGTAGTGCGACAACCCCACATATGTTTGCCAGCAACAACGTGTGAATAGTATCGGTAACTCTTATAGTACCGACTAACTACTTTTAACCTAAAAAATATATTAAAATGTTCAGAAAAGGTCCATTTTAAGTGCATGGTAACTTCTGTGTGAACAAGTAGCCTGATAAATTTGAACCCCCAAAAATTGTCATCAAAACTGTAACAACCGAACCTGTTATGATTCGAGTATCCGTGCTTATGGTGCTAGTCATTGAATTAATTGCTAGCATGCACCCAGTACAAAATGAAATATCAAGAAAAAACTATACTATCATAAATATTACATCGTGAATTTATTTAATATATTACGTAATTGCATAGCTCAAGGGTAGCTTACAAATAAAACAAAGGGGGAAAACAATAAAGATCTTTGTGGAGTCCATCAACACCATTGGCAAAGTTGAGCATAAACGTCGTAATCCTATATCGCATCACTTACTCGTTGTATAAAATCCTGCAATATGATAAGTTGCATCCGTGTAGGTCAATATATTGAATGCACTATCAGTCACACATGAATGAAAATAAGAGGCCTCCTTCTACATGTTGTTATGTCAAATGAATGGCTTGTGGCTATTTTACAGAACAAGTACTTTTCCTCTTAACTACATAATAGTTAATTTCTAATTATCTTGCTACAATTAAATACATATGGTTGAATTGGAAACTCCAATTCCAACCTATTACCACAATTAAGGTTCTCACTCAAGTTTATTAAGATGTATTATCTGTCAAGATCATCCAACAACTTTAATGGTCCAATATCCCAAATTTTTATATTCGAGGACATGGCTAATCGATTAGTATTAACACTATGCAGAGTTTGTACATTTTACCCACAACATTCAGTCTGAAGATTGAGACAGATTCTTTGAGAAGAGGTCACCTCCCCCACCTAGTAAGCTGATGTCTACTATGCAACCTTCTTCTAGTAGACTCTTGTTGGGCCTCCAAGCGCAGAGTTTTGTAGGACACTAGCAAATTTCCCTCAAGTGGATGACCTAAGGTTTATCAATCCGTGGGAGGCGTAGGATGAAGATGGTCTCTCTCAAACAACCCTGCAACCAAATAATAAAGAGTCTCTTGTGTCCCCAACACACCCAATACAATGGTAAATTATATAGGTGCACTAGTTCGGTGAAGAGATGCTGATACATGTGTAATATGGACAATAGATATAGGTTTTTATAATCTGAAAATATAAAAACAGCAAGGTAACTAGTAACAAAAGTTAGCAAAAATGGTATTGCAATGCTTGAAAACAAGGCTTAGGGTTCGTACTTTCACTAGCGCAAAATCTCTCAACAATGATAACATAATTGGATCATATAATAATCCCTCAAAGTGCAACAAAGAATTGCTCCAAAGTTTCTATCGGAGAACGTAGGACGAAAACGTGTATCAACCCCTATGCATAGATTATCCCAATGTCACCTCAGGAATCCACGAGTTGAATACCAAAACATACAGCAAGTGACTCAACATAATACTCCATTGTCACCATGGGTATCCATGTGCAAGACATACATCAAGTGTTCTCAAATCCAATACTCAATCCAACATAACGAAACCTCAAATAGCAAGACTCAATTCATCAGAAGAAGGTAGAGAGGGAAGAACACCATATGATCCAACTGTATTAACAAAGCTCGCGATACATCAAGATCGTACCAAATCAAGAACACGAGAGAGAGAGAGAGATCAAACACATAGCTACTAGTACATACCCTCAGCCCCGAGGGTGAACTACTCCCTCCTCATCATGGTGGGTGCCGGGATGATGAAGATGGCCTCCGGTGATGATTTCCCCCTCTGCCAGGGTGCCGGAATGGGGTCTCAATTGGTTTTTCGTGGCTACAGAGGCTTGCGGCGATGGAACTTCTCATCTAGGGTTCTTTTTGGGGGGGGGGAGGGGGTTGGGTATTTATTGGAATTTTTTGCGTCTGTCTCACGTCAAGGGGGTGCCCGAGGGGGCCACAAGCTCAGGGGCGCGCCCCCCAGGCTTGTGGCTCCCTCGTCCACTTCCTGGCTCCGGTGCTTCGGGGGTCTCTTTTGGTCCATAAAAAATCACCGTAAATTTTCAGCCCATTCCGAGAACTTTTATTTCTGCACAAAAAACGACACCACGGTAGTTCTGCTGAAAACAGTGTCAGTCCGGGTTAGTTCTAATCAAATCATACCAAAACCATATAAAATTATTGTAAACATGGCATGAATACTTCATAAATTATAGATACGTTGGAGACGTATCATAAGCCAATACACCTTTCACTGCTACATCTTCTAGCTTACACGAGGGAATATCCCAACAACTCACCCAACTATGCCAAAGCCCATAAAGACTTGTGGTTGTACATGAAAGCTACTAGTCACTAAGTTTGTCCAATCGTTTTTTACCTGAGCGACATTGATGAGGGAATTCCCACTAGGTATGTCTATGACAACACGTGGCCCGGCTAAGGGCCCAATATAAAAAATGTAAAGTCCAGAAGTTGCAACAGTTGGGTCATGATCCAGTCCACGTGGATGATGAGTTAGTATCTATCAGCCGGATTCAAGAACATGTCAACAGATAGACCATAAAGAGAGGCGTTACCAGCCAGCCCATTAAGCATTATAACCATAAGTTTACATTAATGGGGTTCACAATCATAGAAGATGTCCAAGATAGTATATTTATATGTGAAATCTCTCTTCCTTCAATATTCTTTCATGAATTGTCCAAGTGACCAATGTTGTGTTTGCTAACTTTCAATAAATTTTACCACCTATACTTCTTATATGTGAAGTCATTACTCCCCATGGGATAAGCATATGAAACATATATAATTTCAGCTTTATGATATTCAATTCATTCAACCATTTACTCATAGGATATAAGTGAAGCACGAGAGTAAATGACAAACTACTCCAAAAAGATATAAGTGAAGATCAATGAGTAGTCAATAATTAAGTAGCTATGTGAAGACTCTCTCTCATTAAAAAAAGTTTTTAGATATTAAGTATTTTATTCAAACAGCAAGCAAAACAAAATAAAATGACATTCCAAGGATAGCACATATCTTGTGAAGAAGCAAAAACTTAAGCTCAACCAAAACTGACCGATCATTGTTAAAGAAGAAAGGTGGGATGCCAACCTAGGCATCCCTAAGTTTAGATGCTTGAGACTTCTTGAAATATTAACTAGGGATGCCTTGGGCATCCCCAAGATTGAGCTCTTGTGTCTCCTTAATTCCTCTTATATCATGGTTTCCCTAATTCTTAAAAACTTCATCCACACAAAACTCAACAAGAACCCGTGAGATAAGTTAGTATAAATCAATGCAAAACCTTATCATTCTCTACTATAGAAAATCACTAAAATTATAATTTCACATTGCATACTAAATGCCTCTGCATATTTAATACTCCTATCCTCAAATAGAATCATTAAACAAGCAAACATATGTAAACAATGCAAACATAACAGCAATCTGTCTAAACAGGACAGTCTGTAAAGAGTGCAATAATATTCATACTTCCCTAACTCCAAAAATTCTGAAAAATTACCACACTGTAGAAAATTTGTTATAGCTCACCGTGTAAAAATCTCAAGGTTTATCATGTTCTGACTATTCACAAATATTTAAAACATAACAACAAACTTTTTGTTTTCAACCAGCAACATATAGACTTGCAAAATAAGCATGGTAAAGGCTATACTTGACATTAACCATAAGTTTTAGCATGTAATGATCAAGAGTAGAGACACCGGTCATCAGAGGGTCATTAGTTGTAACATTTATGATCTGATCATTGTACTTTCTATGCATGTCGCACTCGATATGAGGTATTGCTAGGGCACCGGGACAACGGTTGGACATCATTTTTAATCTTATACATGTGAGAGCGAAAAACACAACAGGAATAGGGTATTACCTCCGAGAGAGAGCCCGGACCTTGATAATTCCTTGCATGTCTACACTCATCTGATCATCTAATAGATTATTTGCTCCTCCATACATACCCCCATATCTATTATCAGAGAAATTCCCAAGTCAGTTGGCGCCCATCGTGGGCTGGTGTCTATCAGAGCCAGGGTGAAAATGATTTCTTCATCGATCACCAGCAGCAGAGTGGTTCCAGGATGAGCCCTTAGTTTTTGGTCATTAGATTTTGTCTCCAATGAAACAACGTGGCATCCCGATACCCTATTAACCGATGTTGCATTACTGACGCGAGAGAGTCCTCTCTTCAACGACGTTGGTGTTCTATGTCTGCAGGATCCGGTTCCATATCAGTCTGTCGAACTGGCGTCCCTGTGGCATCTAGGGCACTCTCCAGAGTCCCGTCTCGGTTGTCCTGCGACTCGGATGGTCGGAATAGTTGACTCTGATTTGCTGTCCGCATCCCAGAGTCCGACTTTGATGGGGGGAGAGTTATGATAGTTCCGCCTCCATGGCAGAGGTCTTCATGGCAAATACTTCAGCACCGTTTGACAGTGAAAACACGACGCGACAATGATCCACCAGGCTTTGAAGGTGATGGCACTCCCAATGTGGATGATGCCCGAGACGGTGGTGCGGCAGCTCGCACACAATAATTACCATTAACACTCATCCGTCGCAGAAATTCTTTCATCCGTTTCATTGCAATGATGTCCCAACATTGCACAGTATTATGTGCTAGTATCATAGTGCATAGTGTTAGTGCGTGATATTACTTGGATCTCTTTTACGGGTAATTGGGGATGTACCACTGGTACTTCCAGGTACCTCTAGCTCTAATTTTTTCTTGTCATTACTTCTACTCCGGTAGGTATTGTTGGGTACGATTTCCCAAAAGAGAAAAGGTGATGTAGATAGCGGCAAAGCTTTCCCTCGGTTAAGAATCAAGGTTTATCGAACCAATAGGAGCTTCAAGCTAACAAGATAAGCAGCACCTGCACACAAAATAAAATAAAATAAAATACTTGCAACCAACGCGGCAAGGGGGTTGTCAAGCCCCTTGTCTTGCTAGTTATAGAAAATGGTATAGTGAAATGACAAATAAAAGAGGCAAATAAAGAAGCAATTTTGTAGAAGACTTGTATTGATGGAGAATAGGTTCGGGGGCCATAGGTTCAGTAGTGGCATCTCTCTTCAAAACAGGCGAATGGCATGGTAAAAAAATTACAGTTGGGCAGTAGACAGAAAAACAATCTTTATGACTATGATCATTCGTAGCATAATCTCATATAGGCATTACGTCCGTAATAAGTAGACCGTTAATCCAACTGCATCTACAACTATTACTCCACCCCAAAATTGTTATCCAACATGCATTTCAAGGTATTAAGTTTACTAGAAACAGAGTAATGCAATAAGCAAGATGACATAATATAGACAGAAAGAAATCTAACAATAATATTAAACCCCGTCATTTATCCTTAGTGTCAACAATACAATGTGTGTCTTGGCCCTTATTGTCACTGGGTTAGAGCACCACAAGATTGAACCCACTACTATGCACCTCTTCCTCTGAAGAACTACCATCAATCTTGGCCAGAGAAGACAAATAGATCAGAAAGCATGCATAGCTACTTAATTATGCAACAAAGAAACTTCAAAAGATTCAATAATATTCAATGAGCAATCTGATCATAAACTCACATTTCATCGCATCCGAACAAACACAACATAGAATTACATCAAATTGATCCAATCATACAATGAAGAAGGGAAACATGGTATTGAAGATCCGAAAGAGAGAGAGAACCATCTAGCTACTACTATGGACCCGTAGGTCCTAAAGGAACTACTCGCACTTGGTCATGGAGGCAGCGAGGTTGATAAAGAGGCTTGCGGATGGCTTCCCCCTCCGGCAGAACTCCGGAACATGGCTCCAGATGGGATCTCTTTGGAATAGAGGCTTGAAGTGGCGATAAAATTCTTCTTGAGGCACAACAGATGGTTTCGATATTTATAGGAATTATGGCGGTGGAATCAAATCAAGGCGGTTCCCATGGGCCCCACATGGACAAGTGGCGCGGCCACCCCTGGGTGCGTCACGTGAACATGTGGCTCTCTGTGGCTCCTCTCGATCTCCCCTGAAGGTTCCTTCGTTTCTTGTTGCCCAAAAAATCATGTTAAATCGGCAACGTATTTTGACCTCCGTAGATATTGATTTCCCACAAAACAAAAAATAAACAGAAAACAAGAACTAACACTAGGCACTAAATTAGTAGGTTAGTCCATGAAAATAATATAAATTGCTATAAAATATATAAAAATGATTATATAATAACATGAAACAATCGAAGATTATATATACCTTTTAGACGTATCAGCATCCCCAAGCTTAATTTCTGCTCGTCCTCAAGTAGGTAAATGAGAAACAAAGATAATTTTTTATGTTGAATGCTACCTAACATGATCTTGATCAAATGAGGTAACAATGGTGTGAACTTAGGACAAAAGTGATCTAAAGTAATAGTCTTATAATTGATAACAAGCAACTAACATCTAAATGTTTAAACAAAATTACTATTGCTTATCATGGATTAATGTTTTCATGTAATACCAATTAATACTCATGATGTCATATACATGTCCCCAATCTCTCAAGGACTTATTATATTCAACATCTTCCCATAACACGACTAAGAGCTTCAGTCAAATAAACGAATCCGTGATGAGCCCTTTTCAACTACTTAGCACTTCACTTAGTGCTCAATTCACAAGCCTTGGTCTTAGCACTTAGGATGGCAAAGAGAAGATGGGGGTTTAGTGAGAAGACAAAATTATATAAGGAAGTCTCACATCAATGCGGCTTGATCGTTAGGCAACAGAGAGGCCTTACAATCGAGATCACTATGAGGATTATTGATTACCATGCAACGAATGCACTAGAGCTATAAGTGTATGAAAGATCTCATAGTGCTGAGCTTAGGGGGGTCCTCGGCCCGACCCATAGGACATGTAACAGACATGCCGAGCACCCCCTAATCCAGGATTCCGTCAATGCTCCTCGGCAACGACGCCAAAAAATAGTCTTGATGACCCACAAGTATAGGGGATCGCAACAGTCTTCGAGGTAGTATTTCAACCCAAATTTATTGATTCAACACATGGGGAGCCAAAGATTTTTATAAGCCTTACTAGTTGAGTTGTCAATTCAACCACACCTAAGAGATAACTTTTTGTAGAATTTTATTAGTAGCACAGTAATATGATAGCAGTAGTGATAGAGTGACAGTAACATCAATAGTAATACGTTTGTAAGGCAGTAGCAAAGTGTAATAGTAGTAGTTGTAATGGAAACAATAGTAGAAAAGCGTAGGCATGGAGTAGCGATGGGGGTGTTCAGATGAGATTCAATATGCCACGGTCATAACCTAGAGTGATACAAACTAGCTCCAATTCATCAATCATATGTAGGCATGTATTCCGTATGTAGTCATACGTGTTTGCGATAAGAACTTGCATAACATCGTTTGTTCTACCCTCCCGTGGCAATGAGGTCCTAATGGAAACTAAGCGTAATTAAGGCGCTCCTCTTAATAGAGAACTGAAACAAAGCATTAACACACATTGAATACATGTAATCGTCAAATTAACGTCATCCCTGTGGAGTGCCCCAATTATTATCTCTCTGGGGTCTAGGGTTCAGAACGGTAACAGGTGCATACAAATTGCAGATATGATCAAGAACACATATATTCATGAAAACATAGAGGGTTCAAATCATAAATCACGGCACTCGGGCCCTAGTGGCAAGCATTAAGCATGGCAAATTCATAACAACAACAATCTCAGAACATAGTGGATACCAAGGATCAAGCCCTAACAAATCTGACAACGATTACATAAGAAATCACGTCCAAATCCCATCTACCTCCATATGCCTATAGAAGATTACTCACACATGGATGTGAGCATCATGAAATTGTTGATGGAGAAGGGTTGGTGATGACAACGGCGACAAATACCTCTCTTCGGAGCCAGGAACAGACTCTAGATGAGGGCTCTCGATGAATAATAGGAGGTGACAGCAACTCCGTATCGTAAAACATGATGAAACTTTTCTATGATTTTTTTGGAGCAGATGAAAATTTCTAGCGTTGGAATCAGGTCAAGGTGGTGGTCAGGAGTATCACACTGGTAGGTGGCGTGCCTTGGGTTGGTCGCGCCACCTGGCCTAGTGGCCCCTTCCGGTACTTCTTTGCTCTAGTATTTTTTATTTATTCCAAAATACATCTCCGAAAATCCCCGTCCAATTCTGAGCACTTTTATTTCTACACAAAACAACACCATGGCTAATCTGTTGAAAACAACATCAGTTCGGATTAGTTTCATTCAAATCATGCAAATTAGAGGCCAAAAAAGGAGCAAAAGTATTTGAAAAAGTAGATACGTTGGAGACATATCACAGGGTGAGCTCCTTAATGAGAAGGTTGAAAAGGAGTCCTTGTTTACTCCAGCGAGCATCGAGGTGAGCTCCTCCAACTTCTACGGGACGGGCTTACCAGAGCGGGCGTTGAAGCTAGACCTACGACGCCTCGGCGATCATGTACCGCTTGGACGCCCACTGATCGACCATGGTGCGCAGCACCCACGTGGCGGTGTGATACGTCTTCAACGTATCTATAATTTTTGAAAGTTTCATGCTGTTACATTATCAATCTTGGATGTTTTATATTTATTTACTAGAAATTTTATATCATTTTTGGGACTAACCTATTGACATAGTACCCAGTGACAGTTGCTGTTTTTTTTTTGCTTGTTTTTAACTTTGCAGAATACCAATACCAAACGAAGTCCAAATGCCACGAAATTTTTTGGAGAATTTTTTCTGGCCAGAAGGCACCCTGGGAGCCAAAGGAGCACACGAAAGGACGCACGTGGGGTCCACTAGGCACCAGGGCGCACCAGGGGGCCCAGGCGCGCCCTGGTGGGTAGTGGAGCCCATGGGAACCTTCTTGACCTAGCTCCGCCTTTATAAATACTCTAAAATCCCAAAAACCCTAGGGGAGTTGAGAAAATACAGTTTCCGCCGCCGCAAGTTCCAGAACCACGAGATTCAATCTAGAGGCCTTTTCCTGCACTTTGCTGGAGGCGGCGACGATGACGGCGACGACGACGACGGCGGCGACTACACCCGGTTCTACAGGCTCCTCGACATGTAGAAGGCGGGTGGCGACGGCGGCGTAGTAGTGCTAGGCGTAGTTGTCGTTTTTAGTTAGTTTTTAATTTATGTTTTAAGTTTTTTTACAAATATCAATGAAATCGCCTAGTTTGGACGAATTTGTGGCGTATTTTGTCGAATTTTGGTCGATTTTCTGTTTAAAAAATCGGCGTCTGGGGGCGACCTGAGGGCGACGGCTGGAAAACCTACCGCCCCCACGCCAAATTTATCACCGGTTCGCCCTCAGACGACGCTATTTCAAGCCCCTGAGGACCAAACGGCTGGAGATGCTCTAAGCTAACGACGACAGCCAGCTAACAAAGCTGTCCCCGTTAGCTGACAACGGCATCGCTGAGCCTGGCAAAATGATATTGGTGGCGTCTTTGGAACCGGGACGGCAGCTTTGGTGGCATCTTCAGAGCATGCACGGACATCAACACCATGCATATGGCGATAATACCGAGTATTCATTGCAACTGCGATCTTTCCTGCAAGAACCCTTCTTTCCCTCAAAATACCGGCAGGTAACTTTCACAGGGAGATTTTCTTCAGTGATAGCATGTCAAATCAGACAAATGTCCCATTCTCCGTGGGCCTTGACTAACGACCAGCTCAGAGCATAATGATACGATAAGAGTGAGACGAGATACTCTGCTCTTGCCAAATAATCTGGGCGTCCCCACTTACCAGCTAAACACATCACAAATTTAACCCAACAAAAAAAGAAAGAACGAACTCTTTCCCTAAAGACACCTACTGCTATCAATTTTCCTAAAAAAAGGACACCTACCAATTAGTCATCCTGAAACTTTTCGCTTGAGCTACGAACATTTTTTTTTTTGAGGCAAAGCTACGAACATCTACGAGCCCTAATGTCTGCGAGCTATCACATGGAGCTCGCGGAATCCGTCCTAGAAAATATGCCTTGGCCCGGTCCAAGCACGCGCACTGGGTCGTAGCGGGCCTTGCGGGCCAGGAACCGGTCCCAGCTGGGCCCGAAATGGCTGCGCCAATGCGCCTGCGTGGGTTGCCGGGCAAGGTACTGCTTGGCGCCGATGCCGCCGCCGACCCGGCACGCCTCGTCGGCCACCCGGCGGTGCTGCTCGAGGATCTCCTCGACGCAGCCGCGGCCGCACCGCGACGGGTCGGCCGACCTGAGCACGCTGAAGATGTACATCACCCCGTCCCGCGCCGACGGGATGACCGCCGACGTGTTCCGGTCCCACCTGAAAAAATTCCCCAAAGATCAGATGATGACTGACGGGTTCAACAATGTTCAGAATTGGAAACTGGAAGGAAGCATTGCATTCCTTCGGAAATTCATGAATTTTTTTCGAAGGGCGGTCATTTATGCTTGTTTCTTTTGGTTGACGGACATAAATAGAACGTGGAAACCCTTCCAGGAGTGGCAAGTAAAGTAAACTGACAACTGGCGTGGTGGATCCCTCCTCTGGGGCATTGTAGATTTGCTGTCGAGAAAAGGTGAAACATCTCTTCATCACCCGGATCATGTCAGGTCACGGAGGGTTTTGGATGCAGAGAACCTAATTGATAAGCATGGAGGTGGCAAAATTTCGTGTTTTGACCCTTTTGCGATACAAATTCAAGATCTGACCCCGGTTGGAAAAAATTTCGGGATTTGACCCTTTTTCTTACCGTCAGGGGTCCTGACGGTAGGGTTAGACAGCCTACCGCCAGGGGCCCTGGCGGTAGGGTACTAATCCACGTCAGCACGCGGAGACGACCGCCGTCCCGCTCCGTCGCATCCTACCGCCAGGGCACCTGGCGGTAGCCTGTCTAACCCTACCGCCAGGACCCCTGGCGGTAGGGTCCGGGCAGTTATTTCGCCCGAGACCCCGCGCCCCTGCCCATCTCCCCACCCCTCCCCCTCCCCCCCGTCGGCAGTTTCCTTTCTTTCTCCCCCAACGCCCTCTCTCCTCTCTCATCTCCTCCACTCTCCCCCTCGGATCTTCACCGTTTCTTCATCGTTTTTGCGGATCGAGATGCCCCGAAGAGAGAAACGTAAGCTCCTCCAATCCCTCCAATTAGTTTTTGCAAACTTGCTTCCGATTCGACGCATTATTTGCTTGAAATCCCTCATATTTTTTAACTTAGATTGGAATTTTTTTTCACCTAAGATTGTTTTAGCTTGATTGTAGTTCTAGTTCTTAGTTCTTTAGTAACTAGTGGTATTGAATATGAACTCTAATCAATAGTTCATATGTTAGTGTGAAGATGAACCCTAGTTCATAATTTTTTTTTGTTAAAAAAATTATGATGTAATGCATGTGGGAGGACTTGATTGTAGTTTTATGATGCATGTTGATATGATGATATGAAGATGTTGTTTGGAGATAATACATTCAAGATGAACTCTATTTAAAAAAAATTATTTAAAAATATGATGATATGATGCATGTTGGAGGATTTTTTTTTATATGATGCATGTTGATATGATTCGATCCATCATGTGTAGTAGATGTTGTTGGAGGAATATGCTTAAGATTTTATTTTGATATGATGCATGTTGATATGATTTGATTTCATTTTTTGTTTATGTATGCTTATGCTTATGATGCTTTTGTTTATGAAATTTTATTAAGGCGGCGCCCACGGTACTCCATGATGGACTGGGCATTCGACAAGGGTCATCGTGCCCGTTTCATAGAGAACGGAGAGGTAAGTGATATGAATGAAATATTGATCAAAGTTTTCGGATTGATGAAAATAATTTCCTAACTTTTGGCGTTCACTTTTTGACAGATGCTCTAGCCACTGCGCATGAGGGGTCACGGGGTTCATGGGCATATGGACTACGACGAGCGCTACGCGCCGTTCTTCAAGAGAGCCCGACTGTTGGGTTTCGTGTTGCAGTTCAAGCGTCAGCCGCCGACGCTTGTCCACGCAGCTCTGACAGCTTTGATTGACCGGTGGCGACCGGAGACCCATTCTTTCCATCTGCCATGCGGGGAGATGACGGTGACCCTCGAGGATTGGTCGATGATTACTGCCATGCCGATCGAGGGTCATGCACTCACCGGGCAAGTGGAGAGGACCAACTGGCAGCAGAGGGTTGCCACCCTCATCGGCGACTGCCCCGGTGCTAAGGGTAACCGTACATCCGGTGTATCGTTGCCCTGGCTCTCGGAGCACCGGAAGACATGCCCCGAAGGCGCAGATGAGACGACTGTGGAGTGGTACGCGAGGGCCTACCTGTGGTATCTTCTCACGGAGGTCGTGTTTCCAGACAGCTCCGGGAACTCTGCCAACTGGTCGTATCTGTTCTTCCTAGCCGACTGGGATGCAGGGTACAGTTGGGGGACCGCATCTCTCGCCTACCTATATCGTTCGGTAAGAGAGTATCTAATTGCCTACCTACGAAAGTATGTCCATGACATTTTGTTATATCTGATCCTCATTTGATGTTTTGCAGCTTGACGACGCAACGCAGAGGACGGGAGACAAGTCCAATATGGGTGGCTTTGTCTGGGCCTTCTCCATTTGGATGTGGGAGCGGCTGCCGGTGGGGCGTCTGGAGAAGATGCCAAGACGCCCATGGGGTGCCTATAGCGAAGACGGCGACGAGACTCGACACCCCACCGTAGCTTACGAGTGGGACGTTGTCAATCTCTACACGGGCCTAAACAAGACTTCGTACAAGACCTACACCAACGAGTTGGACGCTTTGACGCATACGCAGGTATATGAACTCGCTCAACACCTTTCTCTTTGATTCCACTTTTGACCGAGAGTGGGAACTTAACAACGTATATGTAATAGGTAAACTGGTGGCCGTATCATGACCGAGAGTGGGACTTCAATCTGAATGTGATGTGCGATGCGGACCGTGGTCTCTGGCGGTGCATCGTGCCCATGATCTGTGTGTACGCCGTCGAGTGGCACTTGCCACACCGCGTGGCCACGCAGTTTGGGATGTATCAGCATACCCCACCGGGCCCGCCCACCGATACCGGCGGCCACGCGCTCCACCTGTGAGCGCTTTGTTCTCCGTGCCCATGATTTCATTGCGTGGCGACTTTATTATGATGTTTCTTGTGGCCTATGCCTTGCAGGATGAGCTAGCAGAAGAATCAGTCGATCACAGACTGGGGAGAGGAGCATAAAACTCATGTGACGGAGTGGAACCGACGGAGGTACCGGAAAGACATGGAGAGGAAAGTGACTGACTGGAATGCTTACCTGGGCCGACACATGAGGTGGTACGATGATGGCCAGAAGCACCGTCTTCGTCTCAGGCCTAGGTGGACAGCGGAAGACATCGCGGAGCTGGAGAGGGATGACCCCGAGGAAGAGGCCTACCAGACCGGCATCAGAGACATGCACAGTGGATTTAGGGAGTTTGCACCCCTCATCAACAGAGTGGTAAGTTTGAACCGACGGTTGTATTTAAATTATTTTATTTGTCATCGTGACTGACTTATGCCGTTACAGTCTGGTGAGCTGAACAGATGTATCTTTGAAGCCTCACATGCACTAGGTGATGCCCCCGGGAGCGTACAATCTGAGAACAAAATGAGGGGGACGATGAAGGTACAATTTCAGCCTCCTCGGAATAGATGCATCTTGTTCACTTGCAATCATAAACCTGATACTTATTATGCCCTTGTTTCATTGTGAGTGCAGAAGTTCGTGAAGCGTTGTCGCAAGCTAGTAGGGTTGCTTGGGTGTGCTGGAGCTGGGTCGGTTGAAGCTTATCAGCCTGTAGCCACACAGGGTCACATCGGCTCATCGAGTCATGTTCCCTCGTCGTCTAGGTTGGTTGAGGAGGAGGAGGAGGAGGAAGAGGATGATGATGATGAGGAGGAGGAGGCCACACATGAAGAAGGGGAGGAGGAGGATGAGAGCAACGGGGAGGAGGAGTACGATGAAGATTATGGACCTCCACCAACTCAAACATCTCAACCATCTCAGCTGCCAAAGAGGAATCCGAAGAATAAGGATTTGCTGAGTCTGGACCCTTTCCAGAGACCGGTTACTCGACGGCCCAAGAAGAAGACTGAAGAGACTCGTTCAAAGAGTAACGAGGACCGTACCTCCAAGAGGGGAAGGAGCAACTGATTCTGCTCTTCGATAGTTGGCTCTTGTAGTTGGAACTCCGTTTGTGAAACGGTGTGTTTGCTACTTGTGTGTTGGAACTCCGTTTGTGGAACTTCGTTTGTAGCTTATTTGTGGAACGGTGTGTTTGCTACTTGTGTGTCTATGTGGAACTTCGTTTCCTAATTAGTTGAACTCCGTTTGCTATTTGTGGAACTCCGTTTGCTATTTGTGGAACTATATTATCTTCAAGTTTTGTTAATCTATATGTGATGCCCAAGTTTAATTATTTAAGATCTGTGATATTGCTGTCATATTGAATTTGAAAAGAACCAAGCAACTGAACTTGAAACAATAAAACACAGGACCCTACCGCCACTCACACAGCCTACCGCCAGACCCCCTGGCGGTAGGGTGAACCTACCTACCGCCAGGGCACTTTGATATTTCGTTACAGAAGGTTTGCACTGCAAAGCCCAGCCACACCCTACCGACAGGTCCCCTGGCGGTATGATTAGGCATCCTACTGCCAGGGGACCTGGCGGTAGGGTACTTATCCACGTCAGCTCGGGCAAACGGCCGCCGTCCCCCTTCGTCGCACCCTACCGTCAGGGGCCCTGGCGGTAGGCTGTCTAACCCTACCGCCAGGACCCCTGGCGGTAGCGAAAGGGTCAAATCCCGAAAAATTTCCCAACCGGGATCAGATCCTGAAATTGTATCGCAGAAGGGTCAAAACACGAAATTTCCCCCAAGGAGGTTGCGCGAACTGACAGGCCACACTGGATCTGCAGATCGCGAGGATCCACAAAACTGGGCCGCAGCCAAAAATCTGTAGTTCTGGCCCTTGCAAGCAGAGACAGTACGTACTCCGTTTCAAGTGACCACATGACACATGCGAGCAAATGGAAAATTACTCGCTCGTGCCTGTGTTACACTGTACAGCAAAGTATACTTGTATGGGACAGACAGAAGCGTCAAGTCGGGGAGAAGAAAGGATTGGACCAGGACCGGGAAGGGGGACAAGCAACAGACCGTAGTAGCCGCCATAGGTGTGCACTGTTGGTGCAAGCAGCGGCGAATAGATACACAAGCCGGCCACCAAAGCCAGAAGCTGCAACTTGCAAGATACAGCACTTGAAGACAGTATCATACTCACAGTGCTGCTAGCCTGCTACAGCCGCAAAGGATACGAGTACTAGCATGCAAGCCTATTAAATACTAGTACGGTCTATCATGGTTTCCATACTGATTAAGGGTCATTCTTGGTTAGTGGTAGTAGGGCAGTAGGCTAGTCCCAGCGTAATCTTTTTGCAAGAGGTGGGTAACAACAGTAACAGACGAGGCAGAGCTGGTGAACGGTGAACTTCTGTAGGCTCACTGGTTTCACTGTATTTGATTTTGACAGCTGACGGGCAAATGCAGCGAAACCGCCACATGATCCGGTGTCGCAAAAGGAGGCGACCGCTACGGGGCTTGCATCTCTCTCTCTCTCTCTCTCTCGGCTGCTGTAGCGAGATGTCATGGCTCTGTCTGTCAGTTGTCACGATTGGGGCCAAACATGCCGCGAGTTAGGTTGGCAAGGCATTTTTCGAGCGGATAACTACGAGCCCCCCAAGTAGCAAGAAAAGATCGACCAAAAGCCACAAACATAACAGCACTCTGACGTGCAATTTGACGCTAATTATGTGCGTACAAAGGTGATCTCGCCACATCATCCAATGATTTTCTGCACCCGAAAAATCTTGCAAATATTGCGAAAGGGATGGCTTTAGGCTTTATATTTGAGGTGAGTTTATTAGTGAAGCCTTTCGCTACTACCACACCCAACGAACAGAGGTGGTACCTGACAGCTTTAGTGATGGCTAAGATATAGTGAGATAACACTAATTTGTAACAGTCTTGCTAAGTCTCAGTCGACTGAGACTATATCCATGAGATTTTACATTGAGATTCGTGTAAAACTTTTTTTTAGTTTTTAGTTTTTTCTTTTTCTTTTTGTATGTTATGTCACTTGACTTAGACTTGGTTAAATCTTAGTCCAACCTAGCCACACCCAATTTGTAACAGGAAATGGAGATCATGTACTTTTGCCAGAGGAGGATAGAGATAGATGTGCGTACTTGTCAGTGAGGAGAGGGTACACAAGGATGCCCCCCTGGAAGTCTCCTGCCAAGACGGTGTCCATGAGCAGGTCCTTGAGCTGAGCGATGCCATGCCTTGGCACGAACATGTTGAGCCAGGGGTGAGGCACGTCCCAGAGCCCCTGCCTCCTCAGGCTCTCCTCCTCCATCCTCACCCTGTTCAGGAAATCGAAGTAGGACACCTCCACGCTGTACATGTGGGGCCTCATGTGTCTCATCTTCCCTGAGACCAACTCCACAACCTGCACAGTTTTTTTTTTAAGACCACAAGAAGACTAGCTCGTTAATATTCAGCTGTCCTTTTCTGTTGCTGTTCAAGATGTTAACTTGCGTTTTTTATTTAAATTGAAAATCGAAAATTCTGTGTGAATTCAGGAGACTGACATGGCCAACACTGGAGCCGTCAAGCTGGAAGTCATGCACGGCAAACTCTATGCAGTAGCAGACCTTCTTCCTGCCCTCGGAGCCGAAGTCTGGACTGAAATCGATGCGAGCGGGGAAGGCAATGGATGAGCTGCGGATGGAGTGCTCATCCAGAACCATGAACCCCTCCACGTAGTCCACTTGCTCCGGCATTGAGATCAGAAGCTCTTGGTCCTTGGTAAATGTTTCGAAGCTGTCGTAGAAGGCCCTCACCCATCTCACCTGATCATCATCAGGATGGTAAAAACAGTAACGAGTTGTCAAATAAAGCTTAAGACTGAAAAAAGATGATTGGTAGTAGAAACGAGGGCATGAGGCATGCATGTACCTTTGGAGGAGCTTCTTGGAGTAGAATCCGTGCCCTAGTGATGATGCCGAACTGGCCAAGCCCACCAAGAACCGCGAAGAAGAGATCCGGGCTCTTGGTGCGTGAGCATGTCACGACCTCACCATTCCCTGCAGCCAATATATCAAGAGCATGAGAAAAAGGGGGTAAATTACTGCAGAATTTACGGTTCAGTGCTTTCTTTTCTTACAGATCAAACAGAGGAAGGGTTTACGAGAAGAAAAAATTGACAGTAGGCTGCATGTGCGCGGTGGGCGTCGAGTGCTGCGATTATCCGAGTGCTGCATACCTGTGACGACTTGGAGTTGCAGGACGTTGCTGATCTGCGGGCCATGCTTAAACGCCTGGCCGCTGATGCCGGCATTGGAGAGCGTCCCGCCCACGGTGAGGTACAAGTAGTCCGTCCAGGACAGCGGCGCCAGGCCGGCCTTCAGGCACTCCTCCAGCACCTCCACCCACAGAGCGCCGGCGCCCACGTCCGCGTACGCGTGCTCTGTGGCCTCGCCGCCGACTCTGCCCGCCCGCGCAGCCACCACCACCACGGTGCGTGGCAGGGAACGCGTCTTCACCACAATGCCGTCGCGCGCCTGTGCCTGGCCCTGGAGCGAGTGCCCCACGCCACGCGCGGCCACAGTCGCTCTCGGGCGCGGCGGTGCGGACGACAGCGCGCCCAGGAGGAGCGCGATGTCGGCGGAGGACCCCGGACGAAGGATCGCGAAGGGCGCGTCGGAGACGACGGCGCCGAAGTCGCGGGCCGAGGAAGGGGTCGGCTCGAGGAGCGCCACCGGGCCGAACACGTCGGTGGGGCTCTGGATGAAGGTCGCCGCGGAGCAGAGGAGCAGGGCAAGGACGGCGGCGTACATGTACAGCGCCTTGAGGGCCATGGCTTCTTGGCCAAGCAGCTCCGTCCGTCTGTCGAGTGTCGAGCGCGCGCTTGGACAAGTTACAGGGCCCGATGGCGCTCCTTGCTGGACGAGGCCGATGGAAGTAGCAGGCAGCTGAAGGCGTCGTCGCTCGCGCGAGCTGTTTGGTGATTGCTGCCTCGGTCGGGACGTCTCTGTCTGGATGGATCCTTGGGTTCCCACAAGAACTGTGGATCGATGGGAGGGAAAAGGGACGGGAGGGAGAAGGAGCGAGGCGAGACAGCTCGCGGATATATACAAGCGGAGAGGAGAGGAATGGGTCTCTGTCGTCGGTCGTAAGCGGTGCCGTGACGCGGTCGGGCCCTGAGAGAGAATCTAATGGAAACCCGGACTGGGGTACGGCGGATCCACGAGGGCCCGGACCTGTCTCCCTCCTCCGTTCGTTCCACTTCCACTGATCCATCGCATTTCTCCCGAAAGGATCAAGAGAACGGCGTTTTGGCTCTCCGCCTCCATGGAGGTAGATTTTTTATAAAAAAAAAACAAAATTTGAAAAATTCGGTTTAAAAAAAATCTGAAAAAAGTTGTACAAGTAATCAAGGATGTGTGCCGTATGTGTGCAAGATTTCAGGATGAAATTTGTTGAAATGCGACATGTATAAAAAGACAAATTCATGATTCAGGAGGATGTATAGTAGGAGTATCATGTGTTAAAAAGTTTCAGATTTGTCTTTTTTGCACAACCCTTATTTCAACGCATTTCGTCCTAAAAATTTACACACTTGTGCACTATGCCTTCATCTATCTTTGTATTCTTTTAAGAATTTTTTGAAATGTAAAATGATGAATTTCCATCAATTTTGAATTTTGCATTTGGAGGCTGGTGAATTTTTTGAAATGTAAAATGATGAATTTCCATAAAAATTTACACGCTTGACCGTATTCAGAGCATGCCTATTTCAGATGGCAGGACTTCGGTTTACGACAAGATCGGACTTAAAGCCAACGATCGGGAAATTTACATCCCACCCACCACCCACCTAGTTGCCACGGTCGATGACTTAACCGACGTGCTAGACTACGACGAGGCCACTGACATGGATGAAGATGGAGATGGCCCCATAGAACACACTTCGCCCTTGGTAAACACTGACAAGTGGACTGCAACATCCACCTATGATGTCTCAATGGTTCAACCCCCCCCCCCCCCCCAAAATCCCCTCAAAGACATCAGCGCAGACGCGGAAGGGGTACCAACGGGGAAACCAGCGGCAACAACGCCGCCACCGATAACGGCAACGGGACAGCCGGCGACGCCAATGACATTGGAGAAGACTTTCAAGCCTCCCCAGCACGAAACGGCGGTCCCGAAGGAAATTCCGAGAACTTGGATCCCGACAACCTCTTTGAAGGGGCCAACGACAACTACATGCCGGAATCCGAGGAAGATGAGAGCCTCGGCACCGAGGACTACATCGTCCACGAAGACCCCTTCAAACAAGAGCGCTTCAGGCGGCGTCTCGTCGCCACCGCTCGAAGTATGAAACGCAAGCAGTAGCAGCTGCAAGCCAGTACAGATGCGTTGAATGAAAAGTGGGTCGAAGTACTCTCGGCTGAACAAGATCTCAAAGACCGACTCCATAGCATGCCCAAATCATATCCTCGCAGGTGTTTGCTGCCGGAGTTCGACGACGAATTAGCCGCCGATGCGCCTGACCGACCCCCTAGAGGTTGGGACAGGCTAGTGCGGGAAAACCTCAATACCCGATCGGCTCCACACCGTTATGGCAAGGACCCCGTGGATCACCTAGACCCTCACGACGTTCGACGTCACATTGAGGAAAACCAAGCGCCTCCTCGATCAATCTACAGGTCAAGAGGACGAGAGCCCGCCGGGCCCAATGGCTACGACACCTGGTTATACAGGAACGGCCGTGCCCGAGATCAAGCTTACACACGACTTTCCCCCGACCTCCGACGGGATACTACCCGGTTCCGAGGTCCAGCCCACCCGATCTGCTTTACAGATAGGGTAAAGGAACATCAATTTCCAGAAGGGTTCAAGATCATCAATATAGAATCGTACGATGGCACTACAGACCCAGCAGTGTGGATCGATCATTTCCTTCTCCACATACACATGGCTAACAGAGATGACCTCCATGCCATCAAGTATTTGCCGGTCAAGTTAAAGGGGCCGGCTAGGCATTGGCTTAATAGCCTGCCTCCTCATTCTATTGGTAGCTGGGAAGCCCTTAAGGATGCCTTTCGGGCAAATTTCCAAGGCACTTACGTCCGACCTCCGGACACTGACGACCTCAGCCGTGTCACCCAGCAGCCAGGTGAATCAGCTCGGAAATTCTGGAACAGATTCCTAACCAAGAAGAACCAGATCATACTAGATTGCTCCGATGCCGAAGCCATCGCCGCATTCAAGAACAATATCCGAGATGAATGGCTTGCCCGCTAGCTCAGCCAAGACAAGTCGAGGACCATGGTAGCCCTTACTTCGCTAATGACCCGCTTTTGCATGGGAGAAGATAGCTGGCTTGCCCGCAGTGTCCATAATGGTGAGGCAGGCACCTCGGAAACACGCGACGCCAATGGAAAGCCTTGGCATAATAAAAACAAACACGGTCATAAAAATGGCGGAAGCGATACACAGGATGCCACAGTCAATGCAGGTTTCGCCGGACCTAGATCCGGACAAAAAAGAAAATCCTTTAAAGGGAACAAGGATGGACCTAGCCAGCTTAACAAGATCCTGGATCGACCTTGCCAAATTCATGGCACTCAGGATAAACCAGCAACCCACACTAATAGGAACTGCTTGGCCTTTAAACAAGCTTGCAAGGAAGCGACGGAGGGTCAAAGTAAAACCCAAAATTGCAGTGAAGACAAGGACGAACCTCGGCGGCCCAACAAATGAGGCCAAAAGAAGTTTCCTAACGAGGTAACGAAAGTAAACATGATCTATATTACCCACATCCCTAAAAGGGAGAGGAGGCACATACTTCGGGACATCTATGCGCTAGAGTCAGTCGCCCCGAAGTTCAGCCCGTGGTCGGCTTACCCGATCACATTCGACAAGCATGACCATCTGTCCAGCATCAGGCATATCCGATCGGCTGCACTCGTCCTGGACCAAATTGTCGATGGTTTCCATCTGACACGCGTTCTTATGGACGGAGGAAGCAGCCTCAACTTAATCTATGAGGACACTGTTAGGAAGATGGGCATCGGCTCATCTCGAATCAAGCCGAGCAGCACCACCTTTAAAGGTGTCATTCTAGGCGTCGAGGCCCGCTGTACCGGAACCGTATCACTGGAGGTTGTCTTCGGGTCACCCGAGAACTTCATAAGCGAAGAGTTAATCTTCGACATTGTCTCCTTTCGAAGTGGATACCACGCGCTCTTAGGGCGCACAACATTTGCTCGTTTCAATGTAGTCCCACATTATGCTTACCTCAAGCTGAAAATGCCAAGACCTAACTGTGTTATCATAGTTAATGGTAACACGGAACGCTCACTCCGGACAGAGGAGCAGACCGCGGCCTTTGCAGCCAAGGTGCAGGCACCCGAGGAGGCAGCCCGTGGCGGTAAACGCACCCTAGCTCTTCGAGGCGTATGTGGGCCACACCAGTCGACCTCGGACACACGCCCCCACACCTTAAATAGGGGTACGGGCTCCTTGCATGCTCCCCTTGGAAGGGGCACTACGTCCCCAGGGTGCACAATTTTGCACTAAAGATTCCTTGGGCTGCCGAGGAGTCAAATTCATGGAAACGCCGAATCGGCTAGACCGAAGAGCGACTAAGCTTTGAGCTTCCACATCAGCAAGGTTTTGTCAAAGAGCTAGACAGCAAAAGTACATCCACGTGGCCTCAACCACACAATGGACATCTGCAGACCTCTTTCAAAGGACTCGGCCAGCGAACGCTTCAAGCACATGCAAGGCCGAGGTTGCATACAGTCCATATTTGTCTTCGCCATCAACGGTTACAAGCTGGTCAACAGCACGGAGGCACAGACGTGTGGCAGGAAGCGGCCCGAGCTCATAAAACCCGATGACAATATCCGCCCTGTTTTTATTTTAATCCTCCATTTATATTTTGCATTGTATCCTTTTAGTTTCTCTCATTACAGCTCGACATGTAAAGCTTGAAGTTATAAAATAAAGAAATTATGCCCTTCAAGGTCCTTACTGTATTTCTTTACATGCATTGCCTGTGAGCTACAAGAACGTATTTTAAGATATAACTGCTAAAGGGCCTTGTTTCCCTGTCTTGAAATACAAGTCTGAAGTACTCGGCGTCTCGGATGTTGCATTATATGCATCAGTTTCGAACCTAGATTTCGATCAATAGTTGGTTTGCCCGGCTCCTACGTGTATCCCTTACGTTCCCGAAAAATTCGGCTAAGGGTGTAACGGCAGAACCACTGCAATAGTGCCGCCAGTTTAATCGGTAGAGCGCCTCAGTGGAGAAAGCCAAAAACTGACTATCTAGGTAAGCGAAAACTGGTCGGCAATCCAAAGACCGCGTTAAGCAAGGTGTCGTTAGAGATCAACCGTGTTAAACAAAGGGCTCATTCATAGTATAAGCCGAAGTGGGCAATGGTATAGACCTCGGCTGCTTAAGCCGACCACTTCACACACGGGGGCTCGTCATCAGCCCCCACCGTCAAACTCCTATGACTAAGTGAAAGTTATAAAGTTGTTATAGTCCGATTGCCTAGTTCCTACGAGCACAGACCGCCTCCGGGTACCAAGACGTCGGCTAAGGATTGTACACTGCCTCAAGGAACACCCTCTATATATTCTACACTGGGGTTGAAGCCGACGACTAGCCACTTTTAGTTCAATATGGTCGCATAGGAGGAATCTTAAGCAAATAACGACACAGTCATATGAGGGAATTTAAAGCCATACTCATTAAAATAAAAGGCAGTTTTTGTACATCCCACATACTTCGGTATTCTGAAGTGCTAAACTAAGAATACAAAGTGTTTTCAGACACATGGCCTCGGTAGCCCGGGCGCCTTCTTCCACCTCGGTGAAGAACTGCTCCACGGTGCGTTGCGACCCTTCGGGGGGCCCCGCAGCAACGATCGCCGCATCAACCTTCCGAAAGTGCGTCTTCACGCAGGCATACACCCGTCGTGCTCCCTCGAGGCACGCAGATCGCTTCCAGCAATCCACATGTGGGGCTGCACCTGGCAGCCGAGCTAGGAGACCAAAGAAGCTGGTCGACAAGGCTTCGGCGGGCCACAGCTTAATGCAGAGATCTTGGAGCGATGGCCTTGCCATGCGGAATAGCTCCGCCAGCTGCTGCATTCAATGATTTAGCAGCTCTGACGACGGCGACTCCGGGAACTGCCGCCAGAATGCTTTCTCCGACTCATGGCCCTCCAATTGGTTGAAATGCTGGACGACGTCCGCCACTCTCTTCGGGAGATCCGCGAAGACCTCTGCGGAACACCACAGCTGGGTGAGCTCGATGCACCCTTTGCTGCCAAACACACACTGCAATAAATATGGCTTACCCGCGGCTATTTGCTCCACTTGCTGGAGCACCTCGCGGTCTGGAGCTCAGAATGCGCAAGACAGAGCTTCTTGAGCTCCTCTTTCGCCTTCTTCTCCTCGGCCTGAAGTTTGTCGCATGCTTCGAACACGCCCTTCAGGATCACCTCGACCTTCAGGATCCATGCCTGATCCTTCTGCATGGCCACCTTCTAGGTGGCTCGGTCCTCCTTCGCCTGGGCGGCAACAGCCTTCTGCTGCTCGGCCTCCTGCAGATCCTTCTTAAGCTTGGCCTTGAGTCCCTCAAGCTCGGCCAAGTCCGCTATCATTAAAACAGTTCGACATTAGCTGCTCTTTCAAAACCTACATACAATATGCTCTTCTTGTTCAATAAAAACATTCAAGGGAAATGAAGTATTGGTCGCTTACCTTGAGACTGCTCGAACCATTGGTTCATCAGGTCGAGGTCCTTCTCGCAACTCTCGAGCTTCCGGTTCACCTCCGCAATCTCCTCGGAGACGGAGTTCGGAGCCGAGGTAGAATCCTGTGCACAAACATTTTACAAACAAGCCCCATGATCAATTTCTTGATACTCCGGACAAGCACCCTATAACATTGGACAGAGTCATGGGGGCTACACATTACGCTCCTGCTTTTATTCGATCCCAATGCCGTCCTCGAAACTAGTCTTGGGCTCGAGGGCTACTCACTGGCCGTGTCATTCAGAAGGCTATGAGACAATGTCCTCGTACAGATACTTGGATTTGCAAAGTAAAGTCAGACAAAGAAATTATTTTCGCATAGGGACAACATAGTACCTCGAAGCTTGTAATAAGGCCCTTAAAGGCCTCCCACATCCCAGCCTCCGTAGACCGGAAGCCCTGAAGCGCTGCGCCCACCAAGGCGGGGTGCTCTTCCTTTAGGGAGGATCCCGTTAAGGCTACCTCCATTTCTTCAGTCCACCCCATGCTAGCCCACCATTGGGCGGAAGGCGGGGGTAGAACCTCGGAGCCTGGCACCGGAGCGCTGGGCACAAGGATCTCCGGCTGCGGCAATGGAACCGGAGCAGATTTCGGCGGGGCCGATGATTGGCCCAGTCCCTTTATGACGACCTCGGGGATCATGTCCCCTTGGCCCTGCGGGACCGAGGTGTCAACCTCGGCCATGATGGTCGACCCTCCAGGCCCCGTTGTGTTGTCGGGAGGGATCGGAGTAGATGTTGCCTCACCCAGCCCGTCATGAGCTGGCGAAGGAGTAGCGAGGTCCGGGGTCCCGCTGGCAGAGGGCAACCCACTCGAAGAGTCGCTTGGGTGCACCTTCTGGGACTGCATAGAGATGCTCGGTTGAGTTTGCTCCAACTAAAAAGACTCGTTGCAAGCATAAACATAAAGAGCAGATAATATACCCTCGGGGTGCTGGTTACTTCCTCCTCATGGTGAGGGGATCATCCTCTAACTCGTCGGAGAGCTCGACCTTCTCCGACGTCTTGCCGGTGGCCCAGTTCGAGGTCCTCCTCAACCTCTTTTGGCCCTTGGGACGCGTTTCGGCTTTGGCATCCTTCGATGCCGCCCTCTTCCCTTTTAGGGGAGGGTTCTCCTTCTCCTCGTCCTCCCCCATGTCGTCTTCGTGGACGGAGGATGCATGGGTCTCATCGGACTGGGTGACCGATGTCTCCCGGGCCCGAACAGAAGCACTTGTCTTGCCCTTCTGGGACTTTCTTCCCTTGGGAATCACCACATGTGGCTCCTCGACTAGGAGCGCCACGAGCTGGGGGGTTCTCGCCTCCTCTGGCAAGGGGGGTGGTCACTGCATTTTCTGCATCCTGGATGACCACTTCTGCAATTATAAAGCAAGACAATTCATCAAAATATGTCTCACCGCCCAGGAAAAGAAGAATGTAAACATGTGTGTTAGAATACTTACCGGTGGGGCCCTGTAGCCTACCTCAAAGCCGAGGTCCTCCCCCTCCTTAGGGATCTTTTCCTTGGCCAGCTTGAGGAGCCACGTCCACATACCGTCCAGGTTGGAGTGGAAGAAGTTGAGGACGGGCCCCGCCTCCCCGGATTTGTGCTCCCACATCGGGGTGGCCCGGAGTTGGAGCGGAAGAATGCGGCAATTGAGCATGACGCTGACCACGTCGGGGAGTTGGAGGTCCTTCTTGATGAACCACCACTTGATCTTCTTGATCAGCATCTCCACCTCTTCTGGGTTCGCTCAGACGACGCCCTTCTCCCTCCAGGACTTGAGTTTCCTTGGGGCCCCGGCCGAATAGGTTGGGACCTCGGTTTGGCCGGGGCGAGTGGTTCAGTGATATAAAACCACTTGCGCTGCTATTCTTTCACCGTCTCGATGAAGGTGCCTTCAACTAGTCGGCATTCTGGTTCTTGCTGACCATTGCCCCTCCACACTACGCCAGGTCGGAGCCGCTGGACTTCGGCTTGATGCCAAAGGTCTTCAGCCACAGGTCGAAGTGTGTGTCGACGCGAAGGAAGGCCTGATAAACCGTAATGAAGGAGGCAAGGTGGAGAATGGAGTCCGGGGCCATGTGGTGGAAGTCGAGCCAGTAATAGAACATCATCCCGCGCACGAACGGTTGCAGCGGGAACCCCAGGCCTCGAATGAGGTGGGGAATGAAGACTGCCCGCTCCCCTGGTTTGGGAGTGGGCACTTGCTGGTCGGCGCCAAGCGCGCGGGCGGTGATGTTAGCAAAGAGGTATCCCGCGCCACACAGCTCCAGGATGGTGTTGTCTGTAATGATGGAGCCACCCCAATGTTAGGGAACGTTGCATGGAAAACAAAAAATTTCTATGCACACGCAAGATCTATCCATGGAGATGCATAGCTATGAGAGGGGGGGAGCATCTTCATACCCTTGAATATCGCTAAGTGAAAGCGTTTATCAACGCGGTTGATGTAGTCGTACACCTTCATGATCCATCCCGATCAAGTACCGAACGTACGACACCTCCACGTTCAGCACATGTTCAGCTGGATGACGTCCTCGCCTTCTTGATCTAGCAAGAGGGGCAAAGTAGTAGATGAGTTTCGGTAGCACGATGGCGTGGTGACGGTGGTAGTGAAGAACAATCTCTGCAGGGCTTCGCCAAGCACAACGGAAACTATGACAGAGGATAAACTAGAGGGGGCGGGGTTGCTGGCACAAGGCTTGGTGAATCTTGATGTGTTCCACGTGCTAGCCCTGCCCCTCTATTTATATGTTGAGCCCTGGGGTCGTTTCTTGGAGAAAGAGCCTCCTCAAAGTCGATTTAGCCCGCAAGGCAAGAGTCCTTCTAGGACTCCAGGACCAGACGCCAGGGTCCTTGGCATCTGGCCCCAGACGCCAGGGTCCCTTGCGTCTGGCCCCTTGGCCTTCGCAAAAATGCCTTTTGCACCTTCCTAAAGCCCCGTGGGCTTTACCCCTTGGCCCAAATAAAGTGTTCTCGTACCCGAAAATTTCGGGAAACATCTGAAACCCCTTCCGGGGACCAAACACTATTATCCCATATATTAATTTTTACCTCTGGACTATTCCGGAGCTCCTCGTTATGTCTGTGATCTCATCCAGGACTCCGAACAACATTCGGTCACCAACATACGTAACTCATATAATACTATATCGTCAACGAACGTTAAGCGTGCGGACCCTACGAGTTCAAGAAAGATGTAGACATGACCGAGACGCTTCTCCGGTCAATAACCAATAGTGGGACCTGGATGCCCATATTGGTTCCTACATATTCCACGAAGATCTTTATCGGTTAAACCTTTAGGGCAACATACGTAGTTCCCTTTGTCTGTCGGTATGTTACTTGCCCGAGATTCAATCACCGGTATCTCCATACCTAGTTCAATCTCGTTACCGGCAAGTCTCTTTACTCGTTCCATAATACATCATCCTGTAACTAACTCCTTAGTCACTTTGCTTGCAAGCTTTTTGTGATGCTGTATTACCGAGAGGGCCCAGCGATACCTCTCCGTCATACGGAGTGACAAATCCCAGTCTCGATCCATGCCAACCCAACAAACACCTTCGGAGATACCTGTAGAGCACCTTTATGATCACCCAGTTACGTTGTGACGTTTGATAGCACACAAAGTATTCCTCTGGTATCCGGGAGTTGCATAATATCATAGTCGAAGGAATATGTATTTGACATGAAGAAAGCAATATCAATAAAACTGAATGATCATTAGGATCGACAAAACCTTCTGGAGCTTGCACCAGTCCATAGATGGATCGCCGGGGCTTGCACACTTTGTTAGCATCTTTAGGATCGACAAAACCTTCTGGTTGCATCATATGCAACTCTTCTTTAAGAAACCCGTTAAGGAATGCAATTTTGACGTCCATTTGCAAGATTTCATAATCATAAAATGCAGCAATTGCTAACATGATTCTGACAGACTTAAGCATCGCTACGGGTGAGAAAGTCTCATCATAGTCAACCCCTTGAACTTGTCAAAAACCTTTTACAACAAGTCGAGCTTTGTAGACAATGATATTACCGTCATCATCCGTCTTCCTCTTAAAGATCCATTTATTCTCAATGGCTTGCCGCTCATCAGGCAAGTCCACCAAAGTTCATACTTGGTTCTCATACATGGATCCTATCTCAGATTTCATGGCCTCAAGCCATTTGTCGGAATCTGGGCTTGTCATAGCTTCTTCATAGTTTGTAGGTTCACCGTTGTCCAACAACATGACTTCCAGGATAGGATTACCGTACCACTCTGGTGCGGAATGTGTTCTGGTCGACCTACGAGGTTCAGTAGTAACTTGATCTGAAGTTTCATGATCATCATCATTAGCTTCCTCTTTAGTTGGTGTAGGCATCATGGGAACGGTTTTCTCTGATGTACTACTTTCCAATTCGAGAGAAGGTACAACTACCTCATCAAGTTCTACTTTCCTCCCAATCACTTCTTTCGAGAGAAACTCCTCTAGAAAGGACCCATTCTTAGCAACAAAGATTTTGCCCTCGGATCTATAGTAGAAGGTATACCCAACAGTTTCTTTCGGGTATCCTATGAAGATGCACTTCTCCGCTTTGGGTTCGAGCTTATCAAGCTGAAGCATTTTGACATAAGCGTCGCATCCCCAAACTTTAAGATACGACAACTTAGGTTTCCTGCCAAACCATAGTTCATACGGTGTCATCTCAACGGATTTAGACGGTGCCCTATTTAACGTGAATGCCGTTGTCGCTAATGCATAACCCCAAAATGATAGTGGTAAATCGGTAAGAGACATCATAGAATGTAACATATCTAATAAAGTACGGTTACGACGTTCGGACACACCATTACGCTGTGGTGTTCCAGGTGGCGTGAGTTGCGAAACAATTCCACAGTGTCTTTAAATGAGGGCCAAACTCGTAACTCAAATATTCGCCTCCACGATTAGATCATAGAAACTTTATTTTATTGTTACGATGATTCTCCACTTCACTCTGAAATTCTTTGAACTTTTCAAATGTTTCAAACTTGTGTTTCATTAAGTAGATATACCCATACCTACTCAAATCAAATGTGAAAGTTTAGAAAATAATGATACCCGCTGCGTGCTTCAACACTCATCGGACCGCATACATCGGTATGTATTATTTCCAATAAGTCATTAGCTCGCTCCATTGTTCCAGAGAACGGAGTTTTAGTCATCTTGCCCATGAGGCATGGTTCGCAAGTATCAAATGATTCATAATCAAGTGATTCCAAAAGTCCATCTGCATGGAGTTTCTTCATGCGCTTTACACCAATATGACCTAAACGGCACTGCCACAAGTATGTTGCACTATGATTATCAACTTTGCATCTTTTGGCATCAATATTATGAATATGTGTATCACTACAATCGAGATTCAACAAGAATAGACCATTCACTAAGGGTGCATGACCATAAAAGATGTTACTCATATAAATAGAACAACCATTATTCTTTGACTTAAATGAATAACCGTTTCGCATTAAACAAGATCCAGATATAATGTTCATGCTCAACGCTGGCACCAAATAACAATTTATTGAGGTCTAAAACTAATCCCGAAGGTAGATGTAGAGGTAGCGTGCCGACGGCGATCACATCAACCTTGGAACCATTCCCGATGAGCATCGTCACCTCGTCCTTAGCCAGACTTCGTTTATTCCACAGCTCCTGTTTCAAGTTGCAAATATGAGCAACCGAACTAGTATCAAATACCCAGGCGCTACTACGAGCACTAGCAAGGAACACATCAATAACATGTATATTAAATATACCTTTGTTCATTTTTCCATCCTTCTTATCCGCCAAATATTTGGGGCAGTTCCGCTTCCAGTGACCATTACCCTTGCAGTAGAAGCACTCAGTCTCAGGCTTGGGTCCAGCTTTGGGCTTCTTCACGGGAGCGGCAACTTCCTTGCCATTCTTCTTGAAGTTCCCTTTCTTTCCCTTGCCCTTTTTCTTGAAACTAGTGGTTTTATTAACCATCAACACTTGATGCTCTTCCTTGATTTCTACCTCCGCCGATTTCAGCATCGCGAAGAGCTCAGAAATCGTTTTAGTCATTCCTTGCATATTATAGTTCATCACGAAGCCTTTATAGCTTGGTGGTAGTGATTGAAGAACTCTATCAATAACACACTCATGTGGGAGCTCAATTCCCAGCTGAGTCAAGTGGTTATGATACCCAGACATTGTGAGTATGTGTTCAGTGACAAAACTGTTCTCCTCCATCTTACAACTAAAGAACTTTTGGAGACTTCATATCTCTCAACCCGGGCATTAGCTTGAAATATCAATTTCAGCTCTTGGAACATCTCATATGCTCCGTGGCATTCAAAACACTTTTGAAGTCCCTGTTCCAAGACGTAAAGCATGGCACACTGAACTATCGAGTAGTCATCAGATCGATCCTGCCAGACGTTCATAGCATCTGCATCAGCTCCTGCATCAGGTCTGTCACCTAGCGGTGCATCAAGGACATAATTTTTCTATGCAGCAATGAGGATAATCCTCAAGTTATGGACCCCGTCCGTGTAGTTGCTACCATCATCTTTCAACTTAGCTTTCTCTAGGAACGCATTAAAATTCAACGGAACAGTAGCGCGGGCCATTTATCTACAACATAGATTTGCAAATACTATCAGGACTAAGTTCATGATAAATTAAGTTCAATTAATCAAATTACTAATGAACTCCCACTTAAATCAACATCCCTCAAGTTGTCTAAGTGATACATGATCCATAACAACTAAACCAAGTCCGATCATCACGTGAGATGGAGTAGTCTTCAATGGTGACCATCTTCATGTTGATCATATCTACTATATGACTCATGTTCGACCTTTCAATCTCTAGTGTTCTGAGACCATGTCTGTACATGCTAGGCTCGTCAAGTTTAACCCAAGTATTCTGCTTGTGCAAAACTGGCTTACACCCGTTGTATGTGAACGTAGAATCTATCACACCCGATCATCACGAGGTGCTTCGAAACGACGAACTTTAGCAACGGTGCATACTCGGGAGAACACTTTTATCTTGAAATTAAGTGAAGGGGTCATCTTATAATGCTACCATCATTCTAAGCAAACTAAGATGCATAAAGGATAAACATCACATGCAATCAAAATATGTGACATGATATGGCCATCATCATCTTGTGCTTTTGATCTCCATCTCCAAAGCAACGTCATGATCTCCATCGTCACCGGCGCGACACCTTGATCTCCATCGTTGCGTCGGGGTCGTATTGCCAACTATTACTTCTACAACTATTGCTAACGCATAGCGATAAAATAAAGCAATTACATGGCACTTAATGATTGACACGCAGGCCATACAATAATTAAAAGACAACCCTAAGGCTCCTGCCGGTTGTTGATATTACAAAACATGATCATCTCATACAACAACGTATATCACATCACATCTTGACCATATCACATCACAACAAACCCTGCAAAAACAAGTTAGACGTCTTCTACTTTTTTGTTACTAGTTTTACGTGGCTACTATGGGTAACTAGCAAGAACCATTCTTACCTACGCAAAACCACAACGGTGATTATCAAGTTTGCTGTTTTAACCTTCTGCAAGGACCGGCCATAGTCAAATTTGATTCAACTAAAGTGAGAGAAACATACACCCGCCAGCCACCTTATGCAAAACAAGTTGCATCAGTTGGTGGAACCAGTCTCATGTACATGGACAGGCAAGGTTGGTCTGGGCCGCTTCATCCCACAATACCACCGAATCAAAATAAGACGTTGGTGGTAAGCACTATGAACATCACCACCCATAACTCCTTTGTGTTCTACTCGTGCATATCATCTACGCATAGACCTGGCTCATGATGAAACTATTGGGGAACGTTGCATGGAAAACAAAAAATTTCTACACACACACAAGATCTATCTATGGACATGCATAGCTACGAGAGGGGGAGAGCATCTTCATACCCTTGAAGATCGCTAAGCAAAAGCATTTATCAATGCGGTTGATGTAGTCATACACCTTCACAATCCGTCCCGATCAAGTACCGAACGTACGGCACCTCCGCGTTCAGCACATGTTCAGCTCGATAACGTCCTCACCTTCTTGATCCAGCAAGAGGGGCTAGATGAGTTCCGGCAGCATGATGGCGTGGTGACGGTGGTGGTGAAGAACAATCTCCGCAGGGCTTCGCCAAGCACAACAGAAACTATGACGGAGGATAAACTAGAGGGGGCGGGGTTGCCGGCACACGGCTTGGTGAATCTTGATGTGTTCTGGGTGCTAACCCTGCCCCTCTATTTATATGTTGAGCCTTGGGGTCGTTTCTTGGATAAAGAACCTCCTCAAAGTTGGTTTAGCCCGCAAGGCAAGAGTCCTTCTCGGACTCCAGGACTAGACGCCAGGGTCCCTGGCGTCTGGTCCCTTGGCCTCCGCAAAACTGCCTTTTGCACCTTCCTAAAGCCCCGTGGGCTTTACCCCTTGGCCCAAATAAAGTGTTCTCGTACCCGAATATTTTGGGAAACATCTAAAACCCCTTCCGGTGAATTTCAGAACCCTTTCGGAGACCAAATACTATTATCCCATATATCAATTTTTACCTCCGAACTATTTCGGAGCTCCTCGTCATGTCCGTGATCTCGTCCAGGACTCCGAACAACATTCGGTCACTGATACGTCTCCGTCGTATCTATAATTTTTAATTGTTTCATGCCAATATTATACAACTTTCACATATTTTTGGCAACTTTTTATATGATTTATTGGACTAACCTATTGATCCAGTGCCCAGTGCCAGTTCCTGTTTTTTGCATGTTTTTTGTATCACAGAAAATCCATATCAAACGAAGTCCAAACATGATAAAAATTTACGAAGAATTATTTTGGAATTTATGTGATTTTTGGGAGGTGGAATCAACGCAAACAGGGGCCCACAGTGCCCACAACCCACCAGGGCGCGCCCCAGGCCTCAGGCGTGCCCTGGTGTCTTGTGCCCTCCTCGAACGTCGGTTGGAGCCCTTCTTCTGGCGCAAGAAAGATAATTTATGGAAAAACGTGTTAAAATCTTAGCGCAATCGGAGTTACAGATCTCCGGGAATATAAGAAACGGTGAAGGGCCAGATCTGGGGAACGCGAAACAGAAGAGAACAGAGAGGGAGATCCAATCTCGGAGGGGCTCCTGCCCCTCCGCTGCCATGGAGGCCATGGACCAGAGGGGGAACTCTCCTCCCATCTAGGGGGGAGGCCAAGGAAGAAGAAGAAGAAGGAGGGGGGCTCTCTCCCCCTCTCTCCCGGTGGCGCCGGAGTGCCACCGGGGCAAGGATCGTGACGGCGATCTACATCAACAATCTTGCTACCGTCAACACCAACTTTCTCCCCCTCTATGCAGCAGTGTAACACCCCTTCTCTCCGCTGTAATCTCTACTTAAACATGGTGCTCAACTCCATATATTATTTCCCAATGATCTATGGTTATCCTATGATGTTTGAGTAGATCCGTTTTGTCCTGTGGGTTAATCGTGATCTTGGTTGGTATGATTGTATATTTTATTTATGGTGCTGTCCTATGGTGCCCTCCATCTCGCGCAAACGTGAGGCATCCTCACTGTAGATTGTTGCAATACGTTCATGATTCGCTTATGGTGGGTTGCGAGAGTGACAGAAGCTTAAACCCGAGTAAGTGGGTTGTTGCGTATGGGATAAAGAGGACTTGATACTTAATGCTATGGTTGGGTTTCACGACCTTAATGATCTTTAGTAGTTACGGATGCTTGCTAGAGTTCCAATCATAAGTGCATATGATCCAAATAGAGAAAGTATGTTAGCTCATGCCTCTCCCTCATATAAAATTACAAGAATGATTACCGGTACTTGTTATCGATTGCCTAGGGACAAATGACTTTCTTGTTGACAAAAGCTATCCACTTTTATTACATTGCAATTTATTCATAGTTTTTATTCTCGCAAAGTACTCGTAGTTTTATTCTTGCAAAATAGTTTCATACTTGTTCTAGGTAAAGCAAACGTTAAAGTGTGCGTAGAGTTGTATCGGTGGTCGACAGAACTTGAGGGAATATTTGTTCTGCCTTTAGCTCCTCGTTGGGTTCGACACTCTTATTTATCGAAGAAGGCTACAAATGATCCCCTATACTTGTGGGTTATCAGTCATCAACATACATAACTCATATAATACTATATCGTCAACGAACGTTAAGCGTGAGTGAAGGAAATATGCCCTAGAGGCAATAATAAAGTTGTTATTTTATATTTCCTTATTCATGATAAAGGTTTATTATTCATGCTAGAATCATATTGATCGGAAACTTAAATACATGGGTGAATACATAAACAAATACCGTGTCCCTAGTAAGCCTCTACTAGACTAGCTCGTTGACCAAAGATGGTTAAGGTTTCCTAACCATTGACATGTGTTGTCATTTAATAATGGGATCACATCATTAGGAGAATTATGTGATGGACAAGACCCATCCGTTAGCTTAGCATAATGATCGTTCAGTTTATTGCTATTGCTTTCTTCATGTCAAATACATATTCCTTCGACTATGAGACTATGCAACTCCCGAATACCGGAGGAATACCTTGTGTGCTATCAAACGTCACAACGTAACTGTGTGATCATAAAGATGCTCTACAGGTATCTCCTAAGGTGTTTGTTGAGTTGGCATAGATCGAGATTAGGACTTGTCACTCCGAGTATCAAAGAGGTATCTCTGGGCCCTCTCGGTAATACACATCATAAGAAGCCTTGCAAACAAAGTGACTAATGAGTTAGTTACAGGATGATGTATTATAGAACGAGTAAAGAGACTTGCCGGTAACGAGATTGAACTTGGTATGAAGATACCGACGATCGAATCTCGGGCAAGTAACATACCGATGGACAAAGGGAATTACGTATGTTGTCATAACGGTTCGACCGATAAAGATCTTCGTAGAATATGTAGGAGCCAATATGGCCATCCAGATTCCGCTATTGGTTATTGACCGGAGAGGTGTCTCGGTCATGTCTACATAGTTCTCGAACCCGTAGGGTCCGCACGCTTAACGTTCGTTGACGATATAGTGTTATATGAGTTATATGATTTGGTGACCGAATGTTGTTCGGAGTCCCGGATGAGATCACGGACATGACGAGGAGTCTCGAAATGGACGAGAGGTAAAGATTTCTATATAGGACGATGGTATTCAGACACCGGAAGTGTTTCGGAGAAAACCGGATAGTCATCGGAGTACCGGAGGGGGTACCGGTCAACCCCGAGAGGGTATTGGGCCTATTGGGCCATAAGAGGGGAGTACACCAGCTCACAAGGGGCTGGCGCACCCCCCATGGAAGCCACCCAAGTGGGGAAAGGAAAGGGGGGAGGATTCGGCCTCCCCTTCCTTCTCTCTTCCCCCCTTTCCTTTGTTCTCCAGCAAATAAGGAAAGGGGGGGCGCCACTTGGGGAGGACCCCAAGTAGGATTCGGCCTACTTGGGGCGCCCTCCCGGCTGCTCCCTCCTCCTCCCCACCTATATATATATGTGGGAGGGGGGCGCCTAGCACAAGCACAACAATCCCTTAGCCGTGTGCGGCGCCCCCTCCACCGTTTACACCCCCGGACATATTTTCGTAGTGCTTAGGCAAAGCCCTGCGGAGATAGCTTCACCATCACCGTCACCACGCCGTCGTATTGCCGGAACTCATCCACTACCTCGCCGTCTTGCTAGATCAAGAAGGCGAAGGATGTCATCGAGCTGAACGTGTGCTGAACGCGGAGGTGACGTACGTTTGGTGCTCGATCGGTTGGAACGCGAAGAAGTTCGACTACATCAACCGCGTTGTCAAACGCTTCCGCTTACGGTCTATGAGGGTACGTAGACACACTCTCCCCTCTCGTTGCTATGCATCTCTTTGATAGATCTTGCGTGTACGTAGATTTTTTTTTGTTTTCCATGCAACGTTTCCCAACAGTGGAATCATGAGCCAGGTCTATGCGTAGATGATATGCACGAGTAGAACACAAAGAGTTGTGGGCGGTGATAGTCATACTGCTTACCACCAACATCTTATTTTGATTCGGAGGTATGGTGGGATGAAGCGGCCCGGACCAACCTTACATGTCCACGCACATGAGACCGGTTCTACCGACAGACATGCAACTAGTTTTGCATAAAGGTGGCTGGCGGGTGTCTGTTTCTCCTACTTTAGTTGAATCGAATTTGACTATGGCCGGTCCTTGAAGAAGGTTAAAACAGCAAACTTGAAGAATCACCGTTGTGGTTTTTGCCGTAGGTAAGAACGGTTCTTACTAGAAGCCCGTAGCAGCCACGTAAAACTTGCAACAACAAAGTAGAGGACGTCTAACTTGTTTTTGCAGGGCATGTTGTGATGTGATATTGTCAAGATATGATGTCATATATGTTGATGTATGAGATGATCATGTTTTGTAATATCGACAACCGGCAGGAGCCTTAGGGTTGTCTCTTTATTGTATGAAGTTCAAGCGCCATGTAATTGCTTTACTTTATCACTATGCATTAGCGATAGTTGTAGAAGCAATAGTTGGCGAGACGACCCCGACGCAACGATGGAGATCAAGGTGTCGAGCTGGTGACGATGGAGATCATGATGATGCTTTGGAGATGGAGATCAAAAGCACAAGATGATGATGCCATATCATGTCACATATTTTGATTGGATGTGATGTTTATCCTTTATGCATCTTATTTTGCTTAGAACGGTGGTAGCATTATAAGATGATCCCTTCACTAAATTTCAAGATAAAAGTGTTCTCCCCGAGTATGCACCGTTGCCAAAGTTCGTCGTTTCGAAGCACCACGTGATGATCTGGTGTGATAGACTCTATGTTCACATACAACGGGTGTAAGATAGTTTTGCACATGTAGAATACTTGGGTTAAACTTGACGAGCCTCACTGGAGACCGAAAGGTCGAATGTGAGTCATATAGTAGATATGATCAACATAGAGATGTTCACCATTGATGACTACCCCATCTCACGTGATGACCGGACATGGATTAGTTGATTTGGATCACGTATCACTTAGATAACTTGAGGGATGTTTATTTAAGTGGGAGTTCATTAGTAATTTGATTAATTGAACTTAATTTATCTTGAACTTAGTCTTATAGTTTTGCATATCTATGTTGTAGAGCAATGGCCCGAGCTACCGTTCCCCTGAATTTTAATGCGTTCCTAGAGAAAGCTAAGTTGAAAGATGATGGTAGCAACTACACAGACTGGGTCCGTAACTTGAGGATTATCCTCATTGCTGCACAGAAGAATTATGTCCTTGATGCACCGCTAGGTGAAAGGCCTGCTGCAGGAGCTGAAGCTGATGTTATGAACGTTTGGCAAGCTCGATCTGATGACTACTCAATAGTTCCGTGTGCCATGCTTTACGGCTTAGAACCGGGACTTCAAAGACGTTTTGAACGTCATGGAACATATGAGATGTTCCAGGAGTTGAAGTTAATATTTCAAGCAAATGCCCGGGTTGAGAGATATGAAGTCTCCAACAAGTTCTATAGCTGCAAGATGGAGGAGAACAGTTCTGTCAGGGAACACATACTCAAAATGTCTGGGTATTATTATCACTTAACTCAACTGGGAGTTGATCTTCCAGTTGATAGTGTTATTGACAGAGTTCTTCAATCACTGCCACCAAGCTACAAAGGCTTCGTGATGAACTATAATATGCAAGGGATGAATAAAATGATTCCTGAGCTCTTCGCAATGCTTAAGGACGTAGAGGTAGAAAGCAAGAAGGAGCATCAAGTGTTGATGGTTAACAAGACCACTAGTTTCAAGAAAAATGACAAGGGAAAGAAAGGGAACTTCAAGAAGAATGGCAAGCAAGTTGCCACTCCCGGGAAGAAGCCCAAAGCTGGACCCAAGCCTGAAACTGAGTGCTTCTACTGCAAAGGGACTGGTCAATGGAAGCGGAACTGCCCCAAATACTTGGCGGATAAGAAGGATGGCAAAGTGAACAAAGGTATGTTTGATATACATGGTATTGATGTGTACCTTACTAATGCTCGTAGCAGCGCCTGGGTATTTGATACTGGTTCGGTTGCTCATATTTGTAACTCGAAACAGGAGCTGCGGAATAAACAAAGATTGGCTAAGGAAGAGGTGACGATGCGCGTCGGAAATGGTTCCAAGGTCGATGTGATCGCCGTCGGCACGCTACCTCTACATCTACCTTCGGGATTAGTTTTAGACCTCAATAATTGTTATTTGGTGCCCGTATTGAGCATGAACATTATATCTGGATCTTGTTTATTGCGAGGCGGTTATTCATTTAAGTCAGAGAATAATGGTTGTTCTATTTATATGAATAATATCTTTTATGGTCATGCACCCTTGAAGAGTGGTCTATTCTTGTTGAATCTTGATAGTAGTGATACACATATTCATAATATTGATGCCAAAAGATGCAAAGTTGACAATGATAGTGCAACATACTTGTGGAACTGCCGTTTAGGTCATATTGGTGTAAAGCGCATGAAGAAACTCCATACAGATGGACTTTTGGAATCACTTGATTATGAATCATTTGATACTTGCGAACCATGCCTCATGGGCAAGATGACTAAAACTCTGTTCTCTGGAACAATGGAGTGAGCTAATGACTTATTGGAAATAATACATACCGATGTATGCGGTCCGATGAGTGTTGAGGCACGCGGCGGGTATCGTTATTTTCCGACCTTCACAGATGATTTGAGTAGATATGGATATATCTACTTAATGAAACACAAGTCTGAAACATTTGAAAAGTTCAAAGAATTTCAGAGTGAAGTGGAGAATCATTGTAACAAGAAAATAAAGTTTCTACGATCTGATGGTGGAGGCGAATATTTGAGTTACGAGTTTGGCCTTCATTTAAAACAATGTGGAATTGTTTCACAACTAACGCCACCTGGAACACCACAGCATAAAGGTGTGTCCGAACGTCGTAACCGTACTTTATTAGATATGGTGCGATCTATGATGTCTCTTACTGATTTACCACTATCGTTTTTGGGGTTATGCATTAGAGATAGCCACATTCACGTTAAATAGGGCACCGTCTAAATCCGTTGAGACGACACCGTATGAACTGTGGTTTGGCAAGAAACCTAAGCTGTCGTTTCTTAAAGTTTGGGGTTGCGACACTTATGTCAAAAGGCTTCAGCCTGATAAGCTCGAACCCAAATCGGAGAAGTGCGTCTTCATAGGATACCCTAAGGAAACAATTGGGTACACCTTCTACCGAAGATCCGAAGGCAAGATCTTTGTTGCCAAGAATGGGACCTTTCTAGAGAAGGAATTTCTCTCGAAAGAAGTGAGTGGGAGGAAAGTAGAACTTGATGAGGTAATTGTACCTTCTCTCGAATTGGAGAGTAGCACATCACAGAAAACTGTTCCAGTGATGCCTACACCAACTAGAGAGGAAGCAAATGATGTTGATCATGAAACTTCAGATCAAGTTACTACTGAACCTCGTAGGTCAACCAGAGCACGATCCACGCCAGAGTGGTACGGTAATCCTGTTCTGGAAGTCATGTTAGTAGACCAAGGCGAACCTACGAACTATGAAGAAGCTATGATGAGCCCAGATTCCGATAAATGGCTTGAGGCCATGAAATTTGAGATAGGATCCATGAATGAGAACAAACTGTGGACTTTGGTGGACTTGCCCGATGATCGGCAAGCCACTGAGAATAAATAGATCTTCAAGAAGAAGACTGACACTGATGGTAATGTACTGTCTACAAAGCTCGACTTGTCGCGAAAGGTTTTTGACAAGTTCAAGGAGTTGACTATGATGAGACTTTCTCACCCGTAGCGATGCTTAAGTCTGTCCGAATCATGTTACCAATTGCCGCATTTTATAATTATGAAATCTGGCAAATGGACGTCAAAACTGCATTCCTTAATGGATTTCTTAAAGAAGAGTTGTATATAATGCAACCAGAAGGTTTTGTCGATCCTAAAGGTGCTAACAAAGTGTGCAAGCTCCAGTGATCCATCTATGGACTGGTGCAAGCATCTCGGAGTTGGAATATACGCTTTGATGAGGTCATCAAAGCATATGGTTTTATACAGACTTACGGTGAAGCCTGTATTTACAAGAAAGTGAGTGGGAGCTCTGTAGCATTTCTGATATTATATGTGGATGACATATTGTTGATTGGAAATGATATAGAATTTCTGGATAGAATAAAAGGATATTTGAATAAGAATTTTTCAATGAAAGACCTCGGTGAAGCTGCTTATATATTGGGCATTAAGATCTATAGAGATAGATCGAGATGCTTAATAGGACTTTCACAAAGCACATGCATTGATAAAGTTTTGAAGAAGTTCAAAATGGATCAGTCAAAGAAAGGGTTCTTGCCTGTGTTACAAGGTGTGAAGTTGAGTTAGACTCAAAGCCCGACCACTGCAGAATATAGAGAGAAAATGAAATTCATTCCCTATGCCTCAGCCATAGGTTCTATCATGTATGCTATGCTGTGTACCAGACCTGATGTGTGCCTTGCCATAAGTCTGGCAGGGAGGTATCAAAGTAATCCAGGAGTGGATCACTTGACAGCGGTTGAGAACATCCTGAAGTACCTCAAAAGGACCAAGGATATGTTTCTCATTTATGGAGGTGACGAAGGGCTCATCGTAAATGGTTACGTTGATGCTAGCTTCGACACTGATTTGGATGACTCTAAGTCACAAACGGGATACGTATTTATATTGAATGGTAGAGCTGTCAGTTGGTGCAGTTCCAAGCAGAGCGTCGCGGCGGGATCTACGTGTGAAGCGGAGTACATAGCTGCTTCGGAAGCAGCACATGAAGGAGTCTGGATGAAGGAGTTCATATCCGATCTAGGTGTAATACCTAGTGCATCGGGTCCAATGAAATTTTTTTGTGACAACAATGGAGCAATTGCCTTGGCGAAGGAATCCAGGTTTCACAAGAGAACCAAACACATCAAGAGACGCTTCAACTCCATTCGTGAAAAGGTCAAGGATGGAGACATTGAAATTTGCAAAATACATACGAATCTGAATGTGGCAGACCCGTTGACTAAGCCTCTTCTGCGAGCAAAACATGATCACCACCAAGACTCCATGGGTGTTAGATTCATTACAATGTAATCTAGGTTATTGACTCTAGTGCAAGTGGGAGACTGAAGGAAATATGCCCCAGAGGCAATAATAAAGTTGTTATTTTATATTTCCTTATTCATGATAAAGGTTTATTATTCATGCTAGAATTGTATTGATCGGAAACTTAAATACATGTGTGAATACATAAACAAATACCGTGTCCCTAGTAAGCCTCTATTAGACTAGCTCATTGATCAAAGATGGTTAAGGTTTCCTAACCATTGAAATGTGTTGTCATTTAATAACGGGATCACATCATTAGGAGAATGATGTGATGGACAAGACCCATCCGTTAGCTTAGCATAATGATCATTCAGTTTATTGCTATTGCTTTCTTCATGTCAAATACATATTCCTTCGACTATGAGATTATGCAACTCCCGAATACCGGAGGAATACCTTGTGTGCTATCAAACGTCACAACGTAACTGGGTGATCATAAAGATGCTCTACAGGTATCTCCTAAGGTGTTTGTTGAGTTGGCATAGATCGAGATTAGGATTTGTCACTCCGAGTATCGGAGAGGTATCTCTAGGCCCTCTCGGTAATACACATCATAAGAAGCCTTGCAAGCAAAGTGACTAATGAGTTAGTTACAGGATGATGTATTACGGAACGAGTAAAGAGACTTGCCGGTAACGAGATTGAACTAGGTATGAAGATACCGATGATCGAATCTCGGGCAAGTAACATACCGATGGACAAAGGGAATTACGTATGTTGTCATAACGGTTCGACCGATAAAGATCTTCGTAGAATATGTAGGAGCCAATATGGGCATCCAGGTTCCGCTATTGGTTATTGACCGGAGAGGTGTCTCGGTCATGTCTACATAGTTCTCGAACCCGTAGGGTCCGCACGCTTAACGTTCGTTGACGATATAGTGTTATATGATTTGGTGACCGAATGTTGTTCGGAGTCCCGGATGAGATCACGGACATGACGAGGAGTCTCGAAATGGTCGAGATGTAAAGATTGCTATATAGGACAATGGTATTCGGACACCGGAAGTGTTTCAGAGAAAACCGGATAGTCATCGGAGTACCGGAGGGGGTACCGGTCAACCCCGAGAGGGTATTGGGCCTATTGGGCCATAAGAGGGGAGCACACCAGCCCACAAGGGGCTGGCGCACCCCCCATGGAAGCCACCCAAGTGGGGAAAGGAAAGGGGGGAGGATTCGGCCTCCCCTTCCTTCTCTCTTCCCCCCTTTCCTTTCTTCTCCGGCAAATAAGGAAAGGGGGGGGCGCCACTTGGGGAGGACCCCAAGTAGGATTCGACCTACTTGGGGCGCCCTCCTGGCTACTCCCTCCTCCTCCCCACCTATATATATGTGGGAGGGGGGCGCCTAGCACAAGCAAAACAATCCCTTAGCCGTGTGCAGCGCCCCCCTCCATCGTTTACACCCCCGGTCATATTTTCGTAGTGCTTAGGCGAAGCCCTGCGGAGATAGCTTCACCATCACCGTCACCACGCCGTCGTATTGCCGGAACTCATCCACTACCTCGCCGTCTTGCTGGATCAAGAAGGCGAAGGACGTCATCGAGCTGAACGTGTGCTGAACGCGGAGGTGCCGTACGTTAGGTGCTCGATCGGTTGGAACATGAAGAAGTTCGATGACATCAACCGCGGTGTCAAACGCTTCCGTGTACGGTCTACGAGGGTACGTAGACACACTCTCCCCTCTCGTTGCTATGCATCTCCTTGATAGATCTTGCGTGTACGTAGAATTTTTTTTGTTTTCCATGCAACGTTTCCCAACAGTGAGGACCCTACGGGTTCGAGAATGATGTAGACATGACCGAGACGCTTCTCCGGTCAATAACCAATAGCGGGACCTGGATGCCCATATTGGTTCCTACATATTCCACGAAGATCTTTATCGGTCGAGCCTTTATGACAACATACGTAGTTCCCTTTGTCTGTCGGTATGTTACTTGCCCGAGATTTGATCATCGGTACCTCCATACCTAGTTCAATCTCGTTACCGACAAGTCTCTTTACTCGTTCTGTAATACATCATCCTGTAACTAACTCCTTAGTCACTTTGCTTGCAAGCTTCTTGTGATGTTGTATTACCGAGAGGGCCCAGAGATACCTCTCCGTCATACGGAGTGACAAATCCCAATCTCGATCCGTGCCAACCCAACAAACACCTTCGGAGATACCTGTAGAGCACCTTTATGACCACCCAGTTACGTTGTGACGTTTGATGGCACACAAGGTATTCCTCCGGAATCTGGGAGTTGCATGATCTCTTGGTCGAAGAAACATGTATTTGATATTAAGAAAGCAGTAGCAATAAACTGAACGATCATATGCTATGCTAACGGTTGGGTCTTGTCCATCACATGATTCTCCTAATGATGTGATCCCGTTATCAAATGACAACTCATGTCTATGGTTAGGAAACCTTAACCATCTTTGATCAACGAGCTAGTCTAGTAGAGGCTCACCAGGGACACGGTATTTGTTTATGTATCCACACATGTATTTAAGTTTCCGGTCAATACAATTCTAGCATGAATAATAAACCTTTATCATGATTAAGGAAATATAATAATAACAACTTTATTATTGCCTCTAGGGCATATTTCCAACACCCAATGCCCTTTGAGGGTATCGGCCATGGCTGGTTGGGGGAGCTTGGATTCGCTGAAGGAGAGGGCGAGATTGGATCTGGGTGGTGGAGCTCGACAAAGCAGCAGACGGGGAAAATGAGAGTGTGATTGCTTGCGCTATCCTCCTTTTGCTCTTATAGGCTGCTGAAAGGCCAAGAGTCCCCCTTGCCTTGCCGGTAAAAACATCACTCCCTGGTGAAATATGTCGTTATGCGCATAGGGAGAAACAAGATCTTGATGATATCCCTGAAAAAACGGGCACAATCTCTACCTCGATGGGACGCGCCAGTAAAAAGGCTGCCTCGAGCCACGATTCGGGGTAAGCAGTAACTGCCTGACTGCGCCGCTACGATAAAGTTGTCAGACTAGGTGGAACTATTCACACCTACGTGGTCGGCCTTCGAGGCTAAGTTATGCCTTCTCTTCGGGCATGGTATCAGCTTGGATAAGTCTTGTTTGACACCACTCCTTTAAAGGGTTGACCAGGGAGTCTTGAAGTCGCAAAAGGGAACTTGTCTGTCAAGCCAAGGACTTCGGATCCGAGGTTATCTTCATCAAGGGAATCATCCTCGGCGTAGAAGACCAGTTCGGGGGCTACTGACGGTGTCTTGGACTAGGGGGTACTGACCTAGACAGCCCATGCTCCTCGGATTGGGCCGATGGGCCCTCATTCTTCTCAAGATGGACTCCGGAAGCTGTACGCTGCAGGCGTGATCTAGACTGCACCTACCGAAGACTTGTCGTATACTCCAAGACTTCTCCTGCCGCCTCCACGCCAAGGTTCCGACCTTGTAACCCTAGATACCCTACCTGGCGTATATATAAGCCATATGGATTTGCCCGTAGAGAGGACATCAACGCAATTTCATTCACCTAGCCCTAGAGTTAGAACATATCTAACGATCTCGAGGTAGATCAACTTTGTAATTGATACATCTTCATTGATATAAACAAGAGCAGGAAGTAGGATTTTACCTCCATCAAGAGGGCCCGAACCTGAGTAAACATCATCTCCTTGTTCCTGTTACCATCTGTCTGAGATCCACACCTCGGGACCCCCTACCCCAAGGTCTGCCGGTTTTCACACCGACAGAGGCCTTCATGGAGCTCGGCCTCCAAAAGCAATTTCTGAGAAGAGCTCCACTATACTAGGAGCCTGTTCGGATCCTCTCGGCTCCTCAAGTACGCTGCCGGAGCGGACTGAGCGGCAGCGAATGCACCAACTCCACGAAGACAAAAGAGCGGAGTGAAACGGAGGCGGATGTTTAGTCTATGGGACATCTATATCCTATATGAAAAAAAATTGTAATTCAACAAAAAGTCAAAACATTCTGACAATATTTTTGAAATAAACTTGACCTTCCATTGTACTCGTGAGAAAAAATCCACAAAAAAAAAATCCCCCTTTAACTTCTTTTCAAAAAGACAAATTTCTGGTCAAAATAGTGTGAATAGTGACCTATAATAGTAAATAAATTTTGTCTTTTCCGCTGTGAAGTCAACGTCGGTTTTTCCCGTGTAAATTTATATACTAATGCAAAAGTAAGTCAAGTTTATTCTAAAAATAGTTCTTAGCTATTTTGAATTTTTATTTAATTATTAAAAAAAATCATATATAGGGTGTATCTACAACGAGAAACCAAAGTGTACTTCTTCGAGTGAAACAGCCTACAACTTATTTTCACGCGGTGGCTAAAATTGAGCTCCACAAACTCTGCAGAGTCAGAAATACTGGAGCGGATTTGGCGGAGGGGAGAGATTCCGAACATGCTCCAGATTGCAGGAGCCGTATGTGCTTTGCTCGACCCATGTCTTGAAAAGAGACCTCGTATATTTTATAAAACTGCAGAAACCCATGTATCAGCATGTACTTTTTTCTATTAAAAAGATCAGTGCAGTATCTCTAAGAAAAGAGATCAGTACAGCAGTATGTATGTAGTGCCTGCCACGGCACGTAGCGGTCAGTCGTGTCCTCGACGGTGGCTACGAGAGCAGCGATCCATATCCGGCGGTCACTGTGGCTGACGCTTAGACGGCATTACTACTTGCCAGCGACCGTTTTGACTCGCACTGTGGAATGGATGACCCGTCTTGGCTTCTCTCTCTCCGTGGCGAGCGACGCCATCCCAGCAGAAACTTCAACGCTGGGCTGCGAGCAGGAAAACGGGCGGGCGGCCGGACAGGTGCGTGTCAGCAGCGGCGCTTCTGCTTCTCCATTGCGGCCTATACCTGCCTGCCTGCCTGGGGCACACCCCGTGCGTCCGGTGGCATGCACGACGCTGCTGGGCAGCGACACCCACGTGTACACGTTACGTGGATGCGGCGAGATACGTACCCACGCGTCCGATACGGAACGTCACTTGCGTCGCATGCGGTAACCATGTGGTTGCGGACTATTTTCTATAGAAACAAGGCGTGCTTGCCCTTGGAAGTTCTCAGGCTTAGAGCATCTACAGACTACAGCCGGAGTAGACAAATCGAGATCATCAACCGCCCGCGGCTCGCGGAGCCTCTGCGAGCAGTGTCCGATCAAGTCTCAAATTTCCTTGTCTACGTCCGAATCCTCGTACTAGAAATCTTAAACCCACACAAAATCATGCAAAGAAAGAAAATCGTACGTAGGTCAACTAGTCTAGGAGCGCCGCCGCCGCCGCCCGCTGCTTCCTCCCTTCCTCTCCCCTCCGTCGCCCCTCGCGCGGGCGGCCGAGAGGCCCCAACCTTAGCCGGCGGTCACTCCCCCTCCCATCCCTCCCCTCTGCTGTCACGGGAGGAAGCCGCCAGGCTAAGCCCGGGCGGCTGACGGCGGTGGCGGAGGAGTCTCTCCTTCTCGCGCGCGCGCGCGAGGGTGGCGTGGGGCACCCGGGCGAGCGGAAGTGCGCCCCGGATCTGAGCCTCCGAGGCGGTGGCTCGCTCCCGGCGGCGAGCGGCGGCGGATTGCTGCGGTGTTGCGGCACCTTGGATCGGCGGCGGATGGCTGCGGCGTTGCGGCACCTCGGATTGGCGGCGGCGTGGAGGGCTTTGGTGGACTGGTCGGCTGCGGGCGTCGTTGGCCCTTCGGTCAAATCTGATCTGGCCAGAGTGGCTTGCTCACTCCGCAGCGGCAGAGATCGATGGTGGTCCGTGCGCACGATGCGAGATGAAGATTCGTCGAGCGGATCCGGGTGAAAACCTCGTTCTCGGCTTGTTGCCAAGACCGGCGATGGCGGCACTCTTTTGTGTCATTACCTCCTTGAAGGCATCGCCGTGGAGAAGCTCCAGACCTCTGTCCGCTACCTCCGGGGGAAACACTAAATCAGTAGATCGGATAACGGCGGCGCTCTGGTGTCGTTTCCCCCTTGGGGACGTCATTCTTGGAGGTGTACATGTGCTCGAGGGACCAGTGGACGGCTTCTTTGGTGGAGCGGTGCTTCATCTTACTCATTGATGGCGGCGGATCTTGGCGGCGTGGCGCAGTGGAGACTCGGCGTCCGATGCGCGGAGATGTCCTCGCGTAGGAGGAGGACGATGTCTGGCGTCATGGTGGCGTTGATGGCAGAGAGGCCTGGCAAGGTCGGTGCGTTAGTTTCTGCTCTGAAGATGGATTGATGGAAGACGGCGGCGACGACACATGAGAGTGCGTCGGACCGGTTTGTACCCCAATCCCAGTATGTGGCTCGGTTGGGGCCTCCGGCTTTAGATGTTAGGCTTCGGTGCGATGTCTGTTTGGTATTAGGCTCAGACTATCGGCACCCATTCATCAGGTGGATAGGAGTAGCGAGAGTTGTTGCTAAGATGGTGGCTTCAGACTACCCGATGTACTACTTTGTAAGGTCTTTGTGAATAATTAATAAAAATGGCTGTATGCATCGCCCAGATGCAGAGGCCGGGGGTAATCCTCCTTTAAAAAAAAGAACAACTAGTCTAGTCCTAGTCGGAGATGTCCTCTATCTCCGTGCCCAGCACCGGGTACATGGGCGACAGCCGCAGCTCCGGCTCCTCCACGGCGGCATCCGCATCCATATCCGTTTTGACCTCATTGAAGAGGGCGTCGGTCGCCGACCGTTCCTGCCGGATGAACTGCCGGTTAGCCTCCACATAGGCCTCATCTTGGATGGACTCCAGGATGGCCTGTTACTCCGCTATCTCATCCTCTTGGGTGGCTCCGGTGAGTTCGGAGGCATCCCGGCAGCGATGCGAAAGGCACGTGCAGTGCGCCTCGCTCCGATCTCCTGCTCGATTTGGTACCGGCGCTCCGGAGTGAGCATAACATAGGTGATTATCTTCTTTCGGACCATGGAGAAGCCGGGGAGCGTGGGAAGAGCGCCGGAGCGGGAGAGAGGAGGTGGATGGGTTTGGGCTGGCGGCACGGAGAGGGAGGAGGTGGATAGGCTAGGGTTGGGTGACGTCGGCCGACTTAAATAGTTGGATTCGGCCTCAGGCGGCGAGCCGGACCGGCGCCACGTAGTGGTCACATCCGCCACAGAAGGAGACGTCCGTCGGACCACCGGGGTTTTGGGTGATTTCGCGTGAGACCCCGATGTTAGTCCGGCGTGGCGGATGCGCTTGGGTGCCCCCATATCCCATCATATTTGGGCTGGATATGAGGGGTGTGTTGGGAAACGTTGCGTGGAAAACAAAAAAAAATTCTACGCACACGCAATGATCTATCTAAGGAGATGCATAGCAACGAGGGGGAGAGTGTGTCTACGTACCCTCGTAGACCGTAAGCGGAAGCGTTTCACAACGCGGTTGATGTAGTCGAACTTCTTCTCACGTCAACCGATCAAGTACCGAACGCACGGCACCTCCGCGTTCTGCACACGTTCAGCTCGGTGACGTCCCTCGCCTTCTTGATCCAGCAAGTCGTCAAGGTAGTAGATGAGTTCCGTTAGCACAACGGTGTGGTGACGGTGATGGTGAAGTGATCCTCGCAGGGCTTCGCCTAAGCACTACGAAGATATGACCGGGGGTGTAAACGGTGGAGGGGGGTGCCGCACACGGCTAACAATTGATCTGGTGTTTGCTAGGGCGTCCTCCCACATATATATAGGTGGGAGGGAGAGGGGAAGCTGCCAGGAGGCGCCCAAGTAGGCCAAATCCTACTTGGGGTCTCCCCTTGGCCGCGCCCCCCTGCCATATTTGCCGGAGGGGGAAGGAAAGAGGAGGGAGGAGGGAAGGAAGGGGGAGGCCGAATCCCCCCCTTTCCTTTCCCTTCCCCTCTTTCCTTCTCCTCCTGGTTTGGCCCATATGAGGGGCGCACCAGCCCCTTGTGGCTGGTGCGTTTCCCCTCTTGGCCCATAAGGCCCATATCTTTTGCCGGGGGTGTCCGGAACCCCTTCTAGTGACCCGATATGTACCCGGTACCCTCCGAAACACTTCCGGTGTCCGAATACCATCGTCCTATATATCAATCTTTACCTCTCGACCATTTCAAGACTCCTCGTAATGTCCGTGATCTCATCCGGGACTCCGAACAACATTCGGTCACCAAATCACATAACTCACATAATACAATATCGTCATCGAACATTAAGCGTGCGGACCCTACGGGTTCGAGAACTATGTAGACATGACCGAGACACCTCTCCGATTAATAACCAATAGCGGAACCTGGATGCTCATATTAGCTCCCACATATTCTACGAAGATCTTTATCGGTCAAACCGTTATGACAACATACGTAATTCCCTTTGTCAATCGGTATGTTACTTGCCCGAGATTCGATCATCGGTATCTTCATACCTAGTTCAATCTCGTTACCGGCAAGTCTCTTTACTCGTTCCGTAATACACCACCTCGTGACTAACTCCTTAGTCATTTTCTTGCAAGCTTATGATGTGTATTACCGAGAGGGCCCAGAGATACCTCTCCGAAACTCGGAGTGAGAAATCCTAATTTCGATCTATGCCAACTCAACAAACAGCTTCGGAGATACCTGTAGAGCATCTTTATGATCACCCAGTTACGTTGTGACGTTTAATAGCACACAAAGTATTCCTTCGGTATCCGGGAGTTGCATAATCTCATAGTCGAAGGAATATGTATTTGACATGAAGAAAGCAATAGCAATAAAACTGAACGATCATTATGCTAAGCTAACGGGTCGGTCTTGTCCATCACATCATTCTTCTAATGATGTGATCCCATTATCAAATGACAACACATGTCCATGGTTAGGAAACCTTAACCATCTTTGATCAACGAGCTAGTCTAGTAGAGGCTTACTAGGGACACGGTATTTGTTTATGTATTCACACATGTATTTAAGTTTTCGATCAATACAATTCTAGCATGAATAATAAACCTTTATCATGAATAAGGAAATATAAAATAACAACTTTATTATTGCCTCTAGGGCATATTTCCTTCAGTCTCCCACTTGCACTAGAGTCAATAATCTAGTTCACATCGCCATGTGATTTAACACCAATAGTTCACATCGTCATGTGATTAACACCCATAGTTCACATCGCCATGTGACCAACACCCAAAGGGATTACTAGAGTCAATAATCTAGTTCACATCACCATGTGATTAACACCCAAAGAGTACTAAGGTGTGATCATGTTTTGCTTGTGAGAGAAGTTTAGTCAACGGGTCTGTCCCATTCAGATCCGCATGTATATTTGCAAATTTTTATGTCTACAATGCTCTGCATGGTGCTACTCTAGCTAATTGCTCCCACTTTCAATACATATCTAGATTGAGACTCAGAGTCATCTGGATCGGTGTAAAAGCTTGCATCGATGTAACTCTTTACGACGAACTCTTTATCACCTCCATAACTGAGAAACATTTCCTTAGTCCTCTTAGGTAACTAAGGATAATTTTGACCGCTGTCCAGTGATCTACTCCTGGATCACTATTGTACCCCCTTGCCAAACGCATGGCAAGGTACACAAGAGGTTTGGTACACAGCATGGCATACTTTATAGAACCTATGGCTTAGGCATAAGGAATGACTTTCATTCTCTTTCTATCTTCTGCCATGGTCGGGCTTTGAGTCTTACTCAATTTCACACCTTGAATACAGGCAAGAACCCTTTCTTTGACTGGTCCATTTTGAACTTCTTCAAAATCTTGTCAAGGTATGTGCTTTGTGAAAGTCCTATTAAGCGTCTCGATCTATCCCTATAGATTTTGATGCTCAATACATAAGTAGCTTTACCGAGGTCTTTCATTAAAAAAAATCTTATTCAAGTATCCTTTTATGCTATCCAGAAATTCTATATCATTTCCAATCAATAATATGTCATCCACATATAATATCAGAAATGCTACAGAGCTCCCACTCACTTTCTTGTAAATACAGGCTTCATCATAAGTCTGTATAAAACCATATGCTTTGATCACCTCATCAAAGCGTATATTCGAACTCCGAGATGCTTGCACCAGTCCATAGATGGATCGCTGGAGCTTGCACACTTTGTCAGCACCTTTAGGATCGACAAAACCTTCTGGTTGCATCATATACAACTCTTCTTTAAGATATCCATTAAGGAATGCAGTTTTGACGTCCATTTGCCAGATTTCATAAAATGCGGCAATTGCTAACATGATTTGGACAGACTTTGGCTTCGCTACGGGTGAGAAAGTCTCATCGTAGTCAACTCCTTGAACTTGTCGAAAACGCTTTTGTGACAAGTCGAGCTTTGTAGATAGTGATATTACCATCAGCGTCTGTCTTCCTCTTGAAAATCCATTTATTCTCAATGGCTTGCCGATCATTGGGTAAATCCACCAAAGTCCACACTTTGTTCTCATACATGGATCGTATCTCAGATTTCATGGCTTCAAGCCATTTATCGGAATCTGGGCTCATCATAGCTTCTTCATAGTTCGTAGGTTCGCCATGGTCTAATAACATGACTTCCAGGATAGGATTACCGTACCACTCTGGTGCGGATCGTGCTCTGGTCGACCTACAAGGTTCAGTAGTAACTTGATCTGAAGTTTCATGATCATTATCATTTGCTTCCTCTCTGATTGGTGTAGACATCACGGGAACGGTTTTCTGTGATATGCTACTCTCCAATTCGAGAGAAGGTACAATTACCTCATCAAGTTATACTTTCCTCCCACTCACTTCTTTCGAGAGAAACTCCTTCTCTAGAAAGGACCCATTCTTGGCAACAAATATCTTGCCTTCGGATCTGTGGTAGAAGGTGTACCCAATTGTTTCCTTAGGGTATCCTATGAAGACGCACTTCTCCGATTTGGGTTTGAGCTTATCAGGCTGAAGCCTTTTGACATAAGTATCGCACCCCCAAACTTCAAGAAATGACAGCTTAGGTTTCTTGCCAAACCACAGTTCATACGGTGTCATGTCAACGGATTTAGACGGTGCCCTATTTAATGTGAATGTGGCTGTCTCTAATCATAACCCCAAAATGATAGTGATAAATCGGTAAGAGACATCATAGATCGCACCATATCTAATAAAGTACGGTTATGATGTTCGGACACACCATTATGCTGTGGTGTTCCAGGTGGCGTGAGTTGTGAAACTATTCCACATTGTTTTAAATGAAGGTCAAACTCGTAACTCAAATATTCGCCTCCGCGATCAGATCGCAGAAACTTTATTTTCTTGTTACGATGATTCTCCAATTCACTCTGAAATTCTTTGAACTTTTCAAATGTTTCAGACTTGTGTTTCATTAAGTAGATATACCCATATCTGCTCAAATCATCTGTGAAGGTCAGAAAATAACGATACCCGGCGCGTGTGCCTCAACACTCATCGGACCGCATACATCGGTATGTATTATTTCCAATAAGTCATTAGCTCGCTCCATTGTTCCGGAGAATGGAGTTTTAGTCATCTTGCCCATGAGGCATGGTTCACAAGTATCAAATGATTCATAATCAAGTGATTCCAAAAGTCCATCTGTATAGAGTTTCTTCATGCGCTTTACACCAATATGACCTAAACGGCAGTGCAACAAACAAGTTGCATTATCATTATCAACTTTGCATCTTTTGGCATCAATATTATGAATATGTGTATCACTACGATCGAGATTCAATAAACCATTTATATTGAGTGTAAGACCATAGAAGGTTTTATTCATGTAAACAGAACAACAATTATTCTTTGACTTAAATGAATAACCGTATTGCAATAAACATGATCCAATCATATTCATGCTCAACGCAAACACCAAATAATATTTATTTAGGCTCAACATTAATCCCGAAGGTAAAGGGAGTCTGCGATGGTGATCTTATCAACCTTGGAATCACTTTCAACACACATCGTCACCTCGCCCTTAACTAGTCTTTGTTCATTTTGCAACTCCTGTTTCGAGTTACAAATCTTAGCAACTGAACCGGTATAAAATACCCTGGGGCTACTATGAACACTAGTAAAGTACACATCAATAACATGTATATCAAATATACCTTTGTTCACTTTGCCATCCTTCTTATCCGCCAAGTTTTTGGGGCAGTTCCGCTTCCAGTGACCATTTCCTTTGCAGTAGAAGCACTCAGTTTCAGGCTTAGGTCCAGCTTTGGGCTTCTTCATGGGAGTGACAACTTGCTTGTCATTCTTCTTGAAGTTCCCTTTCTTTCCCTTGCCCTTTTCTTGAAACTAGTGGTCTTGATAACCATCAACATTTGATGCTCTTTCTTGATTTCTACCTTCGTCGATTTCAGCATCGCGAAGAGCTCAGGAATCATTTTCATCATCCCTTGCATATTATAGATCATCACGAAGTTCTAGTAGCTTGGTGATAGTGACTAGAGAACTCTGTCAATCACTATCTTATCTGGAAGATTAACTCCCACTTGATTCAAGTGATTGTAGTACCCAGACATTCTGAGCACATGCTCACTGGCTGCGCTATTCTCCTCCATCTTGTAGGCAAAGTACTTGTCAGAGGTCTCATACCTCTCGACACGGGCATGAGTCTGAAATACCAATTTCAGCTCTTGGAACATCTCATATGCTCCATGGCGTTCAAAACTTTTTGAAGTCTCGGTTCTAATCCGTAAAGCATGGTGCACTAAACTATCAAGTAGTCATCATATCGAGATTTGCCAAACATTCATAACATTTGCATCTGCTCCTGCAATAGGTCTGTCACCTAGCAGTGCATCAAGGACATAATTCTTCTGTGCAGCAATGAGGATAATCCTCAGATCACAGACCCAGTCCGCATCATTGCTACTATCATCTTTCAACTTAGTTTTCTCTAGGAACATATCAAAAATATAGGGGAGCTATATCGCGAGCTTTTGATCTACAACATAGATATGCAAATACTATCAGGACTAAGTTCATGATAAATTTAGTTCAATTAATCAAATTACTAATGAACTCCCACTTAAATCAACATCCCTCAAGTTGTTTAAGTGATACATGATCCATATCAACTAACCCATGTCCGATCATCACGTGAGATGGGGTAGTCATCAATGGTGAACATCTCTATGTTGATCATATCTACTATATGATTCATGTTCGATTTTTCAATCTCCAGTGTTCCGAGGCCATGTCTCTACATGCTAGGCTCGTCAAGTTTAACCCAAGTATTCTGCATGTGCAAAACTGTCTTACACCCGTTGTATGTGAACGTAGAGTCTATCACACCCGATCATCACGTGGTGTCTCAACACGATGAACTGTAGCAACGGTGCATACTCAGGGAGAACACTTTTACCTTGAAATTTAGTGAAGGGATCATCTTATAATGCTACCGCCGTACTAAGCAAAATATGATGCATAAAAGATAAACATCACATGCAATCAAAATATGTGACATGATATGGCCATCATCATCTCGTGCTTTTGATCTCCATCTCCAAAGCATCGTCATGATCTCCATCGTCACCGGCTCGACACCTTGATCTCCATCGTTGCATCGTGGTCGTCTCGCCAACTATTGCTTCTATAGCTATTGCTAACGCATAGCGATAAAGTAAAGCAATTACATGGCGTTTGCATTTCATACAATAAAGAGACAACCATAAGGCTCCTCCCTATTGCCGATAACTTACAAAACATGATCATCTCATACAACAACGTATATCACATCATGTCTTGACCATATCACATCACAACATGCCCTGCAAAAACAAGTTAGACGTCCTCTACTTTGTTGTTGCAAGTTTTACGTGGCTGCTACGGGCTTCTAGCAAGAACCATTCTTACCTACGGCAAAAACCACAACGGTGATTTGTCAAGTTTGCTGTTTTAACCTTCTTCAAGGACCAGCCGTAGTCAAATTCGATTCAACTAACGTAGGAGAAACAGACACCCGCCAGCCACCTTTATGCAAAACTAGTTGCATGTCTGTCGGTGGAACCAGTCTCATGTACGTGGACATGTAAGGTTGGTCTGGGCCGCTTCATCCCACAATACCGCTGAATCAAAATAAGTGGTTGGTGGTAAGCAGTATGAACATCACCGCCCACAACTTCTTTGTGTTCTACTCGTGCATATCATCTATGCATAGACCTGGCTCGGATGCCACTGTTGGGAAACGTTGCATGGAAAACAAAAAAAAAATTCTACGCACACGCAATGATCTATCTAAGGAGATGCATAGCAACGAGGGGGAGAGTGTGTCTATGTACCCTCATAGACCGTATGCGTACGCGTTTCACAACGCGGTTGATGTAGTCGAACTTCTTCTCATGTCAACCGATCAAGTACCGAACGCACGACACCTCCGCGTTCTGCACACGTTCAGCTCAGTGACGTCCCTCGCCTTCTTGATCCAGCAAGTCATCGAGGTGGTAGATGAGTTCTGTCAGCATGACGGTGATGGTGAAGTGATCCTCGCAGGGCTTCACCTAAGCACTACGAAGATATGACCGGGGGTGTAAACGGTGGAGGGGGGCGCCGCACACGGCTAACAATTGATCTGGTGTTTGCTAGGGCGCCCCCCCCCATATATATAGGTGGGAGAGAGAGGGGAGGCTGCCAGGAGGTGCCCAAGTAGGCCGAATCCTACTTGGGGTCTCCCCTTGGCCGCGCCCCCCTGCCATATTATCCGTAGGGGGAAGGAAAGAGGAGGGAGGAGGGAAGGAAGAGGAGGCCGAATCCCCCCTTTCCTTTCTCTTCCCCTCTTTCCTTCTCCTCCTGGTTTGGCCCATATGGGGGGCCCACCAGCCCCTTGTGGCTGGTGCGTTTCCCCTCTTGGCCCATAAGGCCCATATCTTTTGCCGGGGGTGTCCGGAACCCCTTCCGGTGACCCGATATGTACCCGGAACCCTCCGGAACACTTCCGGTGTCCGAATACCATCGTCCTATATATCAATCTTTACCTCTCGACCATTTAAAGACTCCTCGTCATGTACGTGAGCTCATCCGGGACTTTGAACAACATTCGGTCACCAAATCACATAACTCATATAATACAATATCGTCATCGAACGTTCAGCGTGCGGACCCTACGGGTTCGAGAACTATGTAGACATGACCGAGACACCTATCCGGTCAATAACTGAAAGTGCGTTATATCGACTAGAGGGGGGGTGAATAGGCGATTTTTACAAATTCGTCACTGAGGAATTTCAAGGTGAGGAAATTCCTAAGCGACGAACTACTTAGCAGCGGAATGAGTACTCAGATGCAAGCATAACAGAGCAGTAGCACAGTCATCATGATGAAATGAAAACAAGCACAGAGTACGAGTAGCGTAAACACAGGATAAGCAGGCTGAAGACAAACTGACTGAAGAATTTGAACTGAGGAAATTGAGAAAGTCTTCAGACAAAGTCTTCAAACAGTAATGATCAAATACATAGCAAGTATGCGAGGAAATGAAAGGGTTGAGGAAATAGAACCAGTAGCTCAGTGAAGACACTGATTTGGTAGACCAGTTCCAACTGCTGTGACAGTTGTACGTCTGGTTGGAGCGGCTAGGTATTTAAACCTGAGGACACACAGTCCCGGACACCCAGTCCTGAACACACAGTCCAGGACACCTAGTCCTCACCGTATTCTCCTTGAGCTAAGGTCACACAGACCTCGCCCAACCACTCGTGGTAAGTCTTCAGGTGACTTCCAAACCTTCACATACTCGGTCACTCGGCAATCCACAATTTCCTCTTGGATGCTCTAGACCATGACGCCTAACCGTCTGGAGGATGCACAGTCCTCAAAGGTAACAAGCGTCGGTTCCACACAGGAACAATCTCTTCAGTGATGCTCAATCACTTTGGGTTTGTAGGTGTTTGGGTTTTTGGGTTTTTCCTCACTTGATGATTTTCGCTCAAAGTCCTCGGAGGATGGGATGCTCTAAATGACAAGTGTCAATCTTTCTCTCGGAGTAGCCAACCAGCTAGTGGTTGTAGAGGGCGGCTATTTATAGCCTAGGGAGCAGCCCGACATGATAAGACATAAATGCCCTTCAATGATATGACCGTTAGGTGGGTAGATATTTTGGGACAGCTGGCACGTAGCACAGCAACGGTCGGAAATTTGAGTATCAAATTCCTCAGGGCTATCATAATCCTCACTTGTAGGCAATCCGCACTGGCGAATTTCTAACTCCTCAGTCAGAACAAATTCCTCAGAGAACAGAAGAACTTCGTCTCTGTCACTGAAGAACTTGACTAAACTGTATGAGATTTCCAATGGCTTCACTCGAAAGGATTGGGTAGGTGTAGGATTTTGAGTTGAGCATCACTTGGAAATTTTTCCTTAGTTTTACCTCGACCCCCTTTAACAGTACGGTGTTTCCTATGACTCAAGAAGAAGAAAATGAAACTACGAAAACAAAAGTCTTCACGCTTCATAATCCTCGCATGAATATCAAGTCTTCAGGGTCACACCAATTTCTTCACTTTCAAAGTCTTCAAGAAAACCAAAGTCTTCAGTTGAAGACATTCATTTTTAGGGGTCGACATTCATCGTAATTAACAAACTCCTCATAGACTTATAGACCTGTGTACACTCACAAACTCATTAGTCCCTTAACCTATAAGTCTTCAATACACCAAAATCACTAAGGGGCACTAGATGCACTTACAATAACCAATAGCGGAACCTGGATGCTCATATTGGCTCCCACATATTCTACGAAGATCTTTATCGGTCGAACCGTTATGACAACATACGTAATTCCCTTTGTCAATCGGTATGTTACTTGCCCGAGATTCGATCGTCGGTATCTTCATACCTAGTTCAATCTAGTAATCGGCAAGTCTCTTTAATCGTTCCGTAATACATCACCTCGTGACTAACTACTTAGTCATTTGCTTGCAAGCTTATGATGTGTATTACCGACAGGGCCCAGAGATACCTCTCCGAAACTCGGAGTGACAAATCCTAATCTCGATCTATGCCAACTCAACAAACACCTTTGGAGATACCTGCAGAGCATCTTTATGATCACCCAGTTATGTTGTGATGTTTGATAGCACACAAAGTATTCCTCCGATATCCGGGAGTTGCATAATCTCATAGTCGAACGAATATGTATTTGACATGAAGAAAGCAATAGCAATAAAACTGAACGATCATTATGCTAAGCTAACGGGTGGGTCTTGTCTATCACATCATTCTTCTAATGATGTGATCCCGTTATCAAATGACAACACATGTCCCTGGTTAGGAAACCTTAACCATCTTTGATCAACGAGCTAGTCTAGTAGAGGCTTACTAGGGACACGGTATTTGTTTATGTATTCACACATGTATTTAAGTTTCCGATCAATACAGTTCTAGCATGAATAATGAACCTTTATCATGAATAAGGAAATATAAAATAACAACTTTATTATTTCCTCTAGGGCATATTTCCTTCAGGGTGTCGGTCAGCCCGGGCGTTTGAGGCCCGTTTGAGGAGCCCGTCTGGGTCGAATTTTCGTAACCGGACAGTGACTGGGTCGTCCGCCCGAGCATTTGAGGCGGGTTTGGGGCGTCCGGCTATAGATACTCTTAAGTCACGAAAACCTAAAACCTCTTACGGCGGCTAGGGCGGCGAGGTCTTCAATGGGTCCGATACGTCTCCAACGTATCTACAATATTTTATTGTTCCACGCTATTATACTTTTAATATTGGATGTTTTATATGCAATTATATATCATTTTTTGGGACTAACCTATTAACTTAGTCCCAAGTGACAGTTGCTATTTTTTGCCTGCTTTTGGTTTTCCAGGAAATTACTACCAAACGAAGTCCAAATGCCACGAAACTATTTAATGATTTTTTTCTGGACAAGAGAGACCCTAGAAGCTTCGGGAGGAGATCAGACGAGGAACGAGGAGACGAGAAGGCACTTGGGCGCGCCCAAGTACCTTGTGGGCCCATCGTGGCTTCGTCTGACCTAATTTCGCCTCTATAAATTCTCTAAAATCGGGAAACCAACAGAGAGCCACACAAAATACTTTTTTCGTCGCTGCAAGGCTCTGTTCTTGCGAGATCCCATCTGGATGCCTTTTTCGGTACTCCGCCGAAGGGGGAATCGATCACGGAGGGCCTCTACATGAACCTTGTTGCCCTTCCAATGATGTGTGAGTACTTTACCACAGACCTATGGGTCCATAGCTAGTAGCTAGATGGCTTCTTATCTCTCTCTTTGATCTTCAATACAATGTTCTCCTTGATGTTCTTGCAGTGTGTTTGTTGGGATCCGATGAATTATGGGTTTATGATCAGATTATCCATGAATATTATTTGAGTCTTCTCTGAACTCTTTTATGCATGATGTTATAGATTTGTATTTCTCTCTGATCTATCCATTTGGTTTGGCCAACTAGATTGATTTATCTTGCAATGAGAGAGGTGCTTTGTAATGGCTTCAATCTTGCGGTGTTCTATATCCCAGTGAAAGAAAGGGACAAGACATGTATTTGTATTGTTGCCATTAAGGGGAAAACGATGGGGTTTATTCATATTGCTTGAGTTTACTTTTTCTACATCATGTCATCTTGCTTAAGGTGCTACTCCGTGCTTTTTGAACTTAATACTCTAGATGCATGCTGGATAGCGGTCGATGTGTGGAGTAATAGTAGTAGATGCAGGCAAGATTCGGTCTACTTGTCTCGGACATGATTCCTATATACATGATCATTGCCTTGGATATTGATACATCTCCAACGTATCTATAATTTTTATTGTTCCATTCTATTATAGTATCAATCTTGGATGTTTTATATACATTTACAAGCAACATTATATCATTTTTTGAGACTAACCTATTAACTTAGTGCCCAGTGCTAGTTGCTGTTTTTTTTTGCCTATTTTTGGTTTTTCAGAATATCAGTACCAAACGAAGTCCAAATGCTACGAAACTTTTTGGAGATTTTTTTTCTGGCAATAAGAGACCCTGGAAGCTTCGGGAGGGGACTAGAAGATGGATTAGTGGCCCACAAGGCACCAGGGCACGCCCAGGGGGGTAGGGCGCGCCCTGGTGGCTTGTGGGGCCCACGAGGCTCTGTTTGGCCTAACTCCGCCTCTATAAATTCTCTAAAATCGGAAAACCAACAGAGGAGTCTACGAAATACTTTTTTCGCCGCCGCAAGTTCCTGTTCTCGAGAGATCCCATCTGGAGGCCTTTTCCAGCACTCTACAGGAGGGGGATTCAATCACGGAGGGGCTCTACATCATCCTTGTTGCCCTTTTGATGATCCGTGAGTAGTTTACCATAGACCTACGGGTCCATAGTTAGTAGCTAGATGGCTTCTTCTCTCTATTTGATCTTCAATACAATGTTCTCCTCAATGTTCTTGGAGTTCTATTCGATGTAATCATTTTTTGCGGTGTGTTTGTTGGGATCCGATGACTTGTGAGTTTATGATCAGATCTATCCATCAATATTATTTGAGTTTTCTCTCAACTCTTTTATGCATGATTACTATAGCTTCATATTTCTCTCTGATCTATTGATTTGGTTTGGCCAACTAGATTGATTTTTTCTTGCAATGGGAGAAGTGTTTTGTAATGGGTTCAATCTTGCGGTGCTCAATCCCAGTGATAGAAGGGGGCATGACATGTATGTATCATTGCTATTAAGGGTAAAAAGATGGGGTTTATTCATACGTGAGTTTATCTTGTCTACATCATGTCATCTGGCTTAAGGCATTACTCCGTTCTTTATGAACTTAATACAATAGATGCATGCTGGATAGTGGTCGATGTGTGGAGTAATAGTAGTAGATGCAAGCAGGAGTCGGTCTACTTGTCTCGGACGTGATGCCTATATATGATCATTGCCTTGGATATCATCATAATTATTTGCATTTCTGTCAATTGCCCAACAGTAATTTGTTTACCCGCTGTATGCTATTTTCAAGAGAGAAGCCTCTAGTGAAAACTATGACCCGCGGGTCTATCTTTTATCATATATTAAAACCCAAAAATACCTTGAGGCATTTTTACTTTATTTATTTTATTTTGTATTTTTGTCCGATCTATCTATCAAATACCATACAATTTAATCTTGCTCGTAACCGTCGAGGGATTGACAACCCCTTGTTCGCGTTGGGTTGCAAGGATTTGTTGTTTGTGTGTAGGTGCTGCTAACGAGGTGTTGCTTGGTTCTCCTACTGGATTGATAACCTTGTTTCTTAACTGAGGGAAATACTTATCTCTACTGTACTGCATCATCCTCTCCTCTTCGGAGAAATCCCAACGCAGTTCACAAGTAGTAGGAAGAATTTCTGGCGCCGTTGTCGGGGAGACATCATCAACATCTATCAAGTACCTACGCATAAACTTTCATCTCCTTGCATTTTCATTATTTGTCATTTGCCTCTCGTTTTCATCTCCCCCTCTTCTAAAAAGTTTTCACAAAAATACAAAAATATTTTCCGTTTGCCTTTTTCTTGTTTTCTTCTTTGCTTGCTGGATATCTTGTTTGGGTAGCCACGATGTCTCGAGAAAATTATCATGATAGCTTATATCCTAATATATTGGTATAAATCAAGAAAATACTAAGGATTACATGTCCACACAATTTGAGCACAACAATTTTTTTACCGAAGAACTTAAGGAATAATCTATTTTGCTAGATGCTATTGCAAAACAACTTGATCATGTTAATGAAGAAGTTGTTAATCTTCAATCTCAGTTTGCCCATACTGAAAATTTGGTAGGAAATTTTTTTGATGCACAAGCTACGCTAGTAAATCAGATGGCAGCTAAGCCAGAATCTTTTGCACTTAGTAATGATGAGGATATTAAAATGATTTGTGTTTCATCTATTGATTCCTTGTTAAGAATTATAAAACTTGATGAAAAGGGGGCTGAAGAAGAGTCAACTTTAGCTAGAAGACATCTCCATAATTCGGAGGGTGAAAATCTTGATGAAAAAATTGATAAAAGTGGGTTTGGAGAGGTAAAAGCTTTAACTAGTGATATGCCAACTCTCTTGGGTTACAAAGATTTTAATTATGATAGTTGTTCTTTGATTGAATGTATTTCTTTGTTGCAATCCATGCTAAATTTACCCAATGCTTATGAACAAAATAAGGCTTTTACTAAACATATTGTAGAAGCTATGATGAAAGCTTTAGAAGAAAAGCCAGAATTAGAGATTTCAATTCCTAGAAAATTATATGATGAGTGGGAACCTACCATTAAAGTTAAAATTAAAAATTATAAGTGCAATGCTTTATGTTATTTGGGTGCTAGCGTTTCCACAATTCCAAAATCTCTATGTGATGTGCTAGGTTTTACCAAAATGGATGAATGTTCTCTTAATTTGATCATGGCGGATTCTACTATTAAAAAGCCTTTGGGTAGAATTAATGATGTTCTTATTATTACAAATAGGAACCATGTGCCCGTTGATTTTATTGTACTTGACATTGATTGCAATACGTCTTGCCCCATAATACTTGGTACACCGTTCTTACAAACTATAGGTGCCGTTATTGACATGAAAGAAGGGAATATAAAATTTCAGTTCCCATTAAAGAAGGGTATGGAGCACTTCCCTAGAACTAGAATTAAGCCACCATATGAGTCAATCAAGAGGGCCACTTATGGAACCAAAACCAAAGGTGACAACACTTGAAACTATGTATTATGCCTAGCTAGGGGCATAAAACAATAGCGCTAGTTGGGAGGCAACCCAATAGTTATCTTAATTTTAGTGTTTATTTTTCTGTTTTCTTGTGTGCACAAAATTATGCTACTTTTATGATTGTGTTTTTATGTTTTAATTAATGTTTGTGCCAAGTAAATCCTTTAGGATGGTTGGATGATAGTTGCTTTGATTCTATGCAAGAACAGAAACTTTTGCATCTAGTAGCAGAATTTTTAAAATTTGCTGGAGCATGGAAACATTTTGAATTTTTTACACATGATTGATATACAAATGTACCACGTTTTTCTAATTTTACATAATTTTTGGAGTTACAGAAGTATAGTCAATATTCATATTGCTACAGATTGTTCTATTTTTGATAGATTCTGTTTTTGATGCATTGTTTTGCTTGTTTTGATGAAACTATGGATTGTATCGGGGGGTATAAGCCACGAAGAAGTTATAATACAGTACGCATAATGCAAAAATAAAATATGAATGGGTTTGCAACAGTACTTAAAGTAGTGATTTATTTTATTATACTAACGGATCACACGAGGGTTTTGTTAAGTTTTGTGTGATTGAAGTTTTCAAGTTTTGGGTGAGATCACGATGGCTGAAGGAATAAGGAGTGGCAAGAGCCTAAGATTGGGGATGCACAAGGCACCCCAAGGTAATATTCAAGGACACCCAAGTAACTAAGCTTGGGGATGCCCCGGAAGGCATCCCCTCTTTCTTCTAATGACCATCGGTAATTTTACTAGGAGCTATATTTTTATTCGTCACATATCATGAGTTTTGCTTGGAGCGTCATGTATTATATGAGTCTTTGCTTTGTTTTATTTTTAGTTTGTCACAATCATCCTTGCTGGACACACTTATTTGAGAGAGCCACACGTTTATCATGATTTGTTAGAATACTCTAAGTGCTTCACTTAAATTTTTTTGAGCTAGGCAGTTGCTCTAGTGCTTCACTTATATGTTTTTGAGCACGGCGGTGATTATATTTTGAAGAAATACATGCACTCCCATGCTTCACTTATATTATTTTGAGAGTTGATAAATTTTAAAGAAATATTTGCGCTCTTATGCTTCACTTATATCTTTTTGGGAGTTGAAAATAGTAACGGTAATTTGCACAAGATATGAATTTGGTCCCAAAGTGGTGAATATTCAAGAGGGATATAACAAAATCTTTCATGAAAAGATCATTGGATATGCTAAGTTTGATTCCTTGCAATAATTTTGCGATATGGAGATGATAATATGTGAGTCATGTTAGTGGGTAATTGTGCTTTAGTAAGAATATTGGTGTTAAGGTTTGTGATTCCCTATGCATGCACGTAAAGTCAATAGTTATGCAACGAAGTTATATCCTACTTATGATCCATTATTCAGTGTTAGTTATGTTCAATGCGTATTTATGACCGTTTTTTGTTTTTTGGTTGGTCGTTTCTCAATCTATTTGCTAGCCTTCATTTGTACTAAGCGGGAATGCTGCTTGTGCATCCAAATTCTTAAACCCAAAGTTGTGCCAAATGAGTCCATCATACCTACCTACATGTGGTATTTCTATGCCGTTCTAAGTAAATTTGCATGTGCCAACTCTCATTTTCAAAATAAATTTCCATTTTGTGTGCTCGTACCGCTCATGAAGCGGCAGGTGGTGGCCAAATTTTCCCATGCTAGGTATTTTATTCTCACGATGAGTGTTTATTCACTTGTCATTGCACGAGAGTGTGGCAGGTAATAGGGGTGCCCAGTCTCGAAATGAAAAAATATATATTAATATGATGATAATAATAAATTCCTTGGAAAGTGTTGGTATGGAAGGCACCTGTGGATATGGCTAGCCATGCATTCTTAGCCCTTGCAGCAAGTCCTCGAGACGGGGCGACGGGGTCACATCTTTCGTGAGTCTCTGCTCGTTTCCGCAAGCCCCTGGTCCTAACGATTTGGATATTAATCTGAGCCGGCCTCTGGTCGGATAGCACTAACCATCACGTGGGCATAGTATGGGCATTCTGCATCGTAACATCAGCGGGAGGTGAATTTCTTTTAGAGGAGGAGAATTTGTAACACCCCTGTGTAATAAGCACTGTGACATAATGATAATCATGCCAAGTCATACCCATTTGCAATGCTAGATCACAGTGGTTAGACACTTCATTTCAAACTCCTCTCTGAAATAAATTCAAATTCAAAATGAAAATAAAAGTTGCTCTAAATTGAAAACAAAAATGTTCATCTTGTTGGCAATATTCCAAAACAAATGTTGTTAAGGAACACAACATCACCATCAACTTGAAATGGACCAGAACAATTTAAACAGAGCCAAAACAGCAAGTTAAATGCCCTTTTCATTTTTTTGAAAAGTCCAAATGATCTCCAAAAATTCCCAAACTTTTTGTGGCACTGTCTAATAACAACAGGGAATTATTGGGACACTCCCAATATTTTTCCTAAATAAAACGGGTGCCCAACTAAGCCTTTTCCCCTCTCTGTGGTAAAAATAAAAGAAAAAAAGAAAAAGAAAACGGCCGAAGCCACTTACCTGGCGCCAGCCCAGCCGGCCCGTTTCTCTCTCCTTCTCCCCCCTCTCTATCGCCGTGTCGGCGTCGCCATGGCCGCTCGCGCCTCGGCCGTTCGCCGCACGACACCGCGACGCCGCAGCCAGGCGAGGGGATAAGGCCGCGCCGAGCCGTTCCCCCTGGACTCCCTCGGCATTTTCCCCTCTCTCTCCCACGCGCACGCACTCTCTCTCTCCCTCTGCTCTCTCCGTCCCGAGAGGTCGCCGCCGCGCCGTTGCTCCGACGCGGCCACCGGCGTCATTGAGCCTCTCTGTGGAGTCTAGAAGCTTCGCCGACGCCTGCTTCTTCCTCCTCGACCGTCAGTTGGAGCCGGGGAGGTCCACAGCGTCGACATCGAGCTCTTCCCCTCTTCGGTGCCGCCGCGATCCACCGCTCGATTTCGGCGAGCTCTGCTGCTACTAAGTCATCAACGGGCCACCGTGTGCCTACCCGGTGAGCAGCTCCTCCTTCCCTCCCTCTTGCTCCGTCGCTATGTGCCCGTAGCTGCCGTCCCACACGAGCCCGAGGCCATCGCCGCGGCGCTCGTCGCCGTCGAGTCTCCGACGACCAAGAGGTCCCGGGCTTGTGCCCGTTGAGCTCGTCGCAGCCCGTAGAGCCTCCCTATCGCCTCAACTCGCCCGTTTGCACGCCGCCTTGCTCGTCCCGTAGCTCACCCGAACGGCTCGCCGCCGGCGAGCTCGTACCGCCCGACTCCGGCCGTACCAACCCCTCGCACCACCACCATTCGACGCGCGGTCGAGTGGCCGTTCGAACGCGCCACTCCGCGCGCCAAACGATGGCCGGAGACGTGATTCCGACCACCTCCCGCGTCGCGCCACCGCAAAACGCGCCCGCCGGCGTTAAAACGCCGGCCGGCCGACGTGGCGCCCACGTGGCCTCCCCTGTGAGGCTGACGGGTGGGCCCGGTGGGTCCCTTTTGACCTGTTGACCGGGTCAACACCAGTTTACTGTTCACCCCTCTGTATGACAAGTGGGCCCCCCTACTAATTAGCTAATTAAGATAATTAGTTAAACTAACAGACACTGACATCTGGGGCCCACCCAATAATTAAGCTCTGTTTAGTTACAGAGGCTGACATGTGGGTCCCGCTGGACCCACAGGTCAGATTTGACCACGGTCAGCCGGCCATTGACTGATGACGTCACTATTGCGTCATGCTGACATTGAAGCTACTGTTCTGGATAATGTTGATTTAATAGATTAAATAAATTCCAGAAAATGCTAAAATCTTTAGAAAATCATAGGAAATAAACCGTAGCTCGGATCGAAAAACTTTCTACATGAAAGTTGCTCAGAACGATGAGACGAATCCAAATACGCAGTCCGTTCGTCCACCACACGTCCCTAACTATCCGAACATGGAACCATTCCCCTCCGGTCATCTGTATGACAAATGTCCGGAACCGGGAAAACATTCCCGGATGGATTCCTCCTTCCTCGGTGACATGCAACCTTACGTTAGGACACACCTGGCACTGCGTATTGTCATGTCGTACTTTGTGTAGCACCTGTTTGCTCTGTATTTACTGTTTCCTTCCCCTCTTCTCTCTCGTTAGATCTCAGTGCCGACGTAGCCTCCGAGATCGACGCAGCTCCAGTGATTGGCTGCACTTCTGACGACCTTGCCCTTGCCGCCGAGCAACCAGGCAAGCCCCCCCTTTGATCATCCCGATATCGCCTATTCTAATATCTCATGCTTGCATTAGATTTTGCTACTGTAATTGATTGCTCCTATTCTGCTGCATAGCCTGTTTATTGTAACCTGTTTTGTTACCCTCATGGATATCCTAGACTGTATAGTATAGGCTGGGTAGAGACCCATTAGTGACCCCCACTTTATCCCGACTGCCCCGCTGGAGTTGCAGAAGACCCGACCAACGGGATCGAAGATCAGACCCCTGGCACCGCACCTCACTTCCTCTTTAGTTGCTCGACACTACTGGGTTACTATCGAGTGCCGAGGGTGATACCTCGTCAGCACTTCTGATGCTAACCTTGTAGGTTAGCTAATCGGTCGTGGTAAGCGAGGGTGATTCCTCCTACACCACCCCCGATAACGACGAAGTCGTGCAACACCTCTAGTGTGGACCTCGAGGGTGATGCCTCTTACGTCCATCTTGATGTTACATCAGGTGGGAGTCCAACGAGGGTGATGCCTCGGATTCCCCTTGATACGGTGACCACACGGATGCCTTACATTATTGTTGATACTGATACTTGAGAAGGCGGGTCGACCCTGAGGGGTACCCGCGGATGATGGATAGTTACCCGTGAGTTATTCCACGAGGCGCGGCCGGGCATTCTTAGCCCTTGCAGCAAGTCCTCGAGATGGGGCGACGGGGTCACATCTTTCGTGAGTCTCTGCTCGTTTCCGCAAGCCCCTGGTCCTAACGACTTGGATATTAATCTGAGTCGGCCTCTGGTCGGATAGCACAAACCATCACGTGGGCATAGTATGGGCGTTCTGCATCATAACATCAGCCGAAAGCTCTGTCAGACGTCTAGTTCAGCATGGCGGCACGGTCGGATCGCGCCGAGGCGCTGGTATCCACCCTGCGCGCAACGAGCCGGAGTGCACAGGGCGATGGCCCAAGACCCCTGAGCACTTAGGAGGTAGACCGACGGGGACCTCTCTGCTGAGCTGTAGGTAGGGTTGCGGTGTGTCGTTTGGCCGAGGCCGGGCATGACCCAGGAAAGTGTGTCCGGCCGGAGTTAATCGAGCGTGGTGGGTAAGTTGGTGCACCCCTGCAGGGAAGAACACATCTATCGATAGCCGGTCCTACGGTAAAGGACACTCGGAGTTGTATCCCGATCGGTACAGCTAGAATTGAGATGATACCTGGATATGTGTCTCCGGGATCGCTTTCTCGCAGGGAGACGAGGAAGGATCTATGGGGGAGACTGTTGCTTGTTATTACCACTACTATATTATACTATGCTATTCTGTACTCTTCTAATGCTGCAAGACGCTCGAAGATGCTGGAAGGTGATTGAAGATGATAGTCTTCGATAGGACTAGGCTTTCCTCTCTATTCTAGCATTTCTGCAGCCCAGTCCACATATACAGCCTTCCTTTGATAATGATGCATATGTAGTGTAGATCCTTGCTTGCTGAGTACTTCAGAGTACTCACGGTTGCTTTGCTTTCTTTTTCTCCCCCTATCAGTTTGTCGAGACCAGTTGACGGAGCCCCTGAGACAGCTGCATCGTCGACTACTACTACTACCCCGAGGATGGCTTCTTCTACGACTTGGCTGTCGACCAGGAGTAGGTTCGGAGGTTCCTAGGCAGGAGGCCTACGCCTTTCGATCGTAGTGTTTTATTTTGCCCCGCCTTTCTAAAGGCCTTTCTGTCTTTCTTTTATATCTGTACTCAGATATCTGATGCTTCCGCTGACGCTTGTATGCCATCGAGCTATGTATTCGAGCCCTCGAGGCCCTGGTTTGTAATATAAAGCTTGTATGACTTTATTTATGTTTTAGAGTTGTGTTGTGGTATCTTCAAGTGAGTCCTTAGGCTTGATCATGTGCATTTGCGTGTATGATTATTGCACGATTAAGCCGGGGGCGTCACAGGTTGGTATCAGAGCCGACTGCCTCTAGGGATCCCCCTTTCCAACTCCTTGGCCGAAGTTGAGTCTAGTGGTCCAAAACTGTTTTACTAACTTGGCTGTGTGGCTTACGGGCCCACGTCGCCAATTGGGTGGTATTAGGATCTTTTACTCCTCGACCTTTACTCTGGGACTTGGCTCTCTCTTCTATTCGGGTTAAATGATTTTTACTAACGCCGACACTTAGGATCTCGTAAATCCCGTCTACCCGGAGAGCTGGATATCTGTGCGATTTCCCTGTCTTTGATCTGATTAGTCTGATAATCATTTTCCTTTCCATTGTTTTGTTTAACCTTTCCCTCCGAGATCGGTTAAACTTCTCCTTGTCATTTGACAATCATGAGTTTCCTCTGTTTCAGATGGATCGTTTGTTTCCACCTCACCCTCCGACGCAGCTACTAGCTGTTCGAGCAGGGATACATCCAGAGTACATCCTTTATCCACTGGGGCAGATGTCAATCCGTTATAATACCCCAGTACTTGCTCCTCCAGATTCTCGCAAGGATTTTGTGATATATTGCGACGCATCCCGTGAAGGATTAGGCTGTGTCCTAATGCAGGAGCGAAAAGTGATTGCCTATGGCTCTCGACAATTGCGTCCACATGAAGAGAATTATCCGGTACATGATCTAGAACTAGCTGCCGTCATCTATGCACTGCAGTTGTGGCGACATTACCTCCTCGGTAATCGTTGCGAGATCTACACAGATCATAAAAGTCTGAAGTACTTGTTCACTCAACCATCTCTGAACCTCCGTCAGCAAAGATGGATGGAGACCATTGATGACTTTGATTTGGGTATTTCTTATACCCCTGGCAAGGCTAATGTAATGGCTGATGCATTGAGTCGCAAATCCTATTGCTGTGAACTTGAAGTTCAGCTAGAGCAACCACTCCTGTATGAAGAGCTTCGAAAGCTAAATATCAAGATAGTTCCTCAAGGATACCTATCAACCTTGGTTGTTGAACCAGACCTTGAGAAGGCTGTTAAGAGTGCACAAGCTAAAGATGCTGAAATTGATCTCATGAAGAAAGATCTTCACCTAGAAAAGTACAGGGATTTCACGCTGTCTGAAGATGGAACCTTGTATTTCAGAGACCGTATTGTAGTACCTCGCTTCGAGCTTATGACTGACAAAGTCATAAAGGAGGCACATGATACCCCGCTGTCTATTCATCCTGGTAGCACCAAGATGTATCGTGATCTTCGACAAAGGTACTGGTGGTCTAGAATGAAGCAGGATATTGCTCGTTATGTTGCTGAATGTGACGTTTGCCGTCGCGTTAAAGCAGAACATCAGAAGCCTGCAGGAATTCTGCAACCGCTCCCTATTCCCTTGTGGAAGTGGGATAAAGTGCAGATGGATTTCATTATTGGTCTTCCCAAGTCTCAGAAAGGTCACGATGCTATTCTTGTCGTCGTCGACCAACTTTCTAAAGTTGCACATTTTCTGCCTGTCAAGGAGATGATCACTGCTAGTCAGTTAGCAGAATTATACATCTCCAGAATTGTTTCACTCCACGGTATTCCGAAAGAGATCAGTTCGGACCGTGGCGGCCTTTTCACTTCCAAGTTCTGGGAAAGTTTCCAACAAGCTATGGGAACTCATATCACCTGGAGTTCAGCATATCATCCCCAGTCCCAAGGCCAAGTCGAACGAGTAAATCAAGTGCTTGAAGACATGCTGCGAGCTTGTGTTATTTCTTTCGGCAAGAAGTGGGAAGAATCTCTCCCGTATGCCGAGTTCTCTTATAACAACAGCTATCAAGCCATCTTCAAAATGGCCCCCTTCGAAGTTCTATATGGACGTAAGTGTCGAACCCCTCTGAATTGGTCAGAAACTGGGGAACGACCGCTCGTGGGTCCGGATATTATCCAACACGCTGAAGAGCAAGTCCGCATAGTCCGAGAAAATCTCAAGGCGGCTCAGGACCGCCAGAAGAGCAACTATGATCGCAAACGATGGGGTTTGACTTATCAACCTGGCGATCAAGCTTATCTGCGTGTCACTCCCCTGAAGGGCACTCATCGTTTTGGAATCAAGGGCAAGTTAGCTCCCCGCTATATTGGTCCTTTTCGCATAGTTGCAAGACGTGGACAGGTGGCATATAAATTGGAGTTGCCGCCGCAATTCTCTCATATCCATGATGTCTTCCATGTATCACAGCTTCGTAAATGCTTTAAGGAGTCTCCGCACAGAGCAGTGGATCACGAGATGCTCGAATTGCAAGATGATCTATCTTATAAGGAGCATCCCACCCGCATTCTCGATGAAGCTGAACGTCGAACCCATCAGAAGGTCACCAAGTTCCTGAAAGTGCAGTGGTCAAATCATACTGAAGATGAATCCACTTGGGAACGCGAGGATAACCTCCGTGCTGAATACCCCGACCTCTTTCCTTCTACCTCTTGAATTCTCGGGACGAGAATTTCTTTTAGAAGAGGAGAATTTGTAACACCCCTGTGTAATAAGCACTGTGACATAATGATAATCATGCCAAGTCATACCCATTTGCAATGCTAGATCACAGTGGTTAGACACTTCATTTCAAACTCCTCTTTGAAATAAATTCAAATTCAAAATGAAAATAAAAGTTGCTCTAAATTGAAAACAAAAATGTTCATCTTGTTGGCAATATTCCAAAACAAATGTTGTTAAGGAACACAACATCACCATCAACTTGAAATGGACCAGAACAATTTAAACACAGCCAAAACAGCAAGTTAAATGCCCTTTTCATTTTTTTGAAAAGTCCAAATGATCTCCAAAAATTCCCAAACTTTTTGTGGCACTGTCTAATAACAACAGGGAATTATTGGGACACTCCCAATATTTTTCCTAAATAAAACGGGTGCCCAACTAAGCCTTTTCCCCTCTCTGTGGTAAAAATAAAAGAAAAAAAGAAAAAGAAAACGGCCGAAGCCACTTACCTGGCGCCAGCCCAGCCGGCCCGTTTCTCTCTCCTTCTCCCCCCCTCTCTATCGCCGTGTCGGCGTCGCCATGGCCGCTCGCGCCTCGGCCGTTCGCCGCACGACACAGCGACGCCGCAGCCAGGCGAGGGGATAAGGCCGCGCTGAGCCGTTCCCCCTGGACTCCCTCGGCATTTTCCCCTCTCTCTCCCACGCGCACGCACTCTCTCTCTCCCTCTGCTCTCTCCGTCCCGAGAGGTCGCCGCCGCGCCGTTGCTCCGACGCGGCCACCGGCGTCATTGAGCCTCTCTGTGGAGTCTAGAAGCTTCGCCGACGCCTGCTTCTTCCTCCTCGACCGTCAGTTGGAGCCGGGGAGGTCCACAGCGTCGACATCGAGCTCTTCCCCTCTTCGGTGCCGCCGCGATCCACCGCTCGATTTCGGCGAGCTCTGCTGCTACTAAGTCATCAACGGGCCACCGTGTGCCTACCCGGTGAGCAGCTCCTCCTTCCCTCCCTCTTGCTCCGTCGCTATGTGCCCGTAGCTGCCGTCCCACACGAGCCCGAGCCCATCGCCGCGGCGCTCGTCGCCGTCGAGTCTCCGACGACCAAGAGGTCCCGGGCTTGTGCCCGTTGAGCTCGTCGCAGCCCGTAGAGCCTCCCTATCGCCTCAACTCGCCCGTTTGCACGCCGCCTTGCTCGTCCCGTAGCTCACCCGAACGGCTCGCCGCTGGCGAGCTCGTACCGCCCGACTCCGGCCGTACCAACCCCTCGCACCACCACCATTCGACGCGCGGAAGAGTGGCCATTCAAACGCGCCACTCCGCGCGCCAAACGATGGCCGGAGACGTGATTCCGACCACCTCCCGCATCGCGCCACCGCAAAACGCGCCCGCCGGCGTTTAAACGCCGGCCGTCCAACGTGGCGCCCACGTGGCCTCCCCTGTGAGGCTGACGGGTGGGCCCGGTGGGTCCCTTTTGACCTGTTGACCGGGTCAACACCAGTTTACTGTTCACCCCTCTGTATGACAAGTGGGCCCCCTACTAATTAGCTAATTAAGATAATTAGTTAAACTAACAGACACTGACATCTGGGGCCCACCCAATAATTAAGCTCTGTTTAGTTACAGAGGCTGACATGTGGGTCCCGCTGGACCCACAGGTCAGATTTGACCACGGTCAGCCGGCCGTTGACTGATGATGTCACTATTGCGTCATGCTGACATCGAAGCTACTGTTCTGGATAATGTTGATTTAATAGATTAAATAAATTCCAGAAAATGCTAAAATCTTTAGAAAATCGTAGGAAATAAACCGTAGCTCGGATCGAAAAACTTTCTAAATGAAAGTTGCTCAGAACGATGAGACGAATCCGAATACGCAGTCCGTTCGTCCACCACACGTCCCTAACTATCCGAACATGGAACCATTCCCCTCCGGTCATCTGTATGACAAATGTCTGGAACCGGGAAAACATTCCCGGATGGATTCCTCCTTCCTCGGTGACATGCAACCTTACGTTAGGACACACCTGGCACTGCGTATTGTCATGTCGTACTTTGTGTAGCACCTGTTTGCTCTGTATTTACTGTTTCCTTCCCCTCTTCTCTCTCGTTAGATCTCGGTGCCGACGTAGCCTCCGAGATCGACGCAGCTCCAGTGATTGGCTGCACTTCTGACGACCTTGCCCTTGCCGCCGAGCAACCAGGCAAGCCCCCCCTTTGATCATCCCGATATCGCCTATTCTAATATCTCATGCTTGCATTAGATTTTGCTACTGTAATTGATTGCTCCTATTCTGCTGCATAGCCTGTTTATTGTAACCTGTTTTGTTACCCTCATGGATAACCTAGACTGTATAGTATAGGCTGGGTAGAGACCCATTAGTGACCCCCACTTTATCCCGACTGCCCCGCTGGATTTTCAGAAGACCCGACCAACGGGATCGAAGATCAGACCCCTGGCACCGCACCTCACTTCCTCTTTAGTTGCTCGACACTACTGGGTTACTATCGAGTGCCGAGGGTGATACCTCGTCAACACTTCTGATGATAACCTTGTAGGTTAGCTAATCGGTCGTGGTAAGCGAGGGTGATTCCTCCTACGCCACCCCCGATAACGACGAAGTCGTGCAACACCTCTAGTGTGGACCTCGAGGGTGATGCCTCTTACGTCCATCTTGATGTTACATCAGGTGGGAGTCCAACGAGGGTGATGCCTCGGATTCCCCTTGGTACGGTGACCACACGGATGCCTTACATTATTGTTGATACTGATACTTGAGAAGGCGGGTCGACCCTGAGGGGTACCCGCGGATGATGGATAGTTACCCGTGAGTTATTCCACGAGGCGCGGCCGGGCCCTTGCAGCAAGTCCTCGAGATGGGGCAACGGGGTCACATCTTTCGTGAGTCTCTGCTCGTTTTCGCAAGCCCCTGGTCCTAACGATTTGGATATTAATCTGAGCCGGCCTCTGGTCGGATAGCACTAACCATCACGTGGGCATAGTATGGGCGTTCTGCATCGTAACATCAGCCGAAAGCTCTGTCAGACGTCCAGTTCAGCATGGCGGCACGGTCGGATCGCGCCGAGGCGCTGGTATCCACCCTGCGCGCAACGAGCCGGAGTGCACAGGGCGATGGCCCAAGACCCCTGAGCACTTAGGAGGTAGACCGACGGGGACCTCTCTGCTGAGCTGTAGGTAGGGTTGCGGTGTGTCGTTTGGCCAAGGCCGGGCATGACCCAGGAAAGTGTGTCCGGCCGGAGTTAATCGAGCGTGGTGGGTAAGTTGGTGCACCCCTGCAGGGAAGAACACATCTATCGATAGCCGGTCCTACGGTAAAGGACACTCGGAGTTGTATCCCGATCGGTACAGCTAGAATTGAGATGATACCTGGATATGTGTCTCCGGGATCGCTTTCTCGCAGGGAGACGAGGAAGGATCTCTAGGCGAGACTGTTGCTTGTTATTACCACTACTATATTATACTATGCTATTCTGTACTCTTCTAATGCTGCAAGACGCTCGAAGATGTTGGAAGGTGATTGAAGATGATAGTCTTCGATAGGACTAGGCTTTCCTCTCTATTCTAGCATTTTTGCAGCCCAGTCCACATATACAGCCTTCCTTTGATAATGATGCATATGTAGTGTAGATCCTTGCTTGCTGATTACTTCAGAGTACTCACGGTTGCTTTGCTTTCTTTTTCTCCCCCTATCAGTTTGTCGAGACCAGTTGACGGAGCCCCTGAGACAGCTGCACCGTCGACTACTACTACTACCCCGAGGATGGCTTCTTCTACGAGTTGGCTGTCGACCAGGAGTAGGTTCGGAGGTTCCTAGGCAGGAGGCCTACGCCTTTCGATCGTAGTGTTTTATTTTGCCCTGCCTTTCTAAAGGCCTTTCTGTCTTTCTTTTATATCTGTACTCAGATATCTGATGCTTCCGCTGACACTTGTATGCCATCGAGCTATGTATTCGAGCCCTCGAGGCCCTGGTTTGTAATATAAAGCTTGTATGACTTTATTTATGTTTTAGAGTTGTGTTGTGGTATCTTCAAGTGAGTCCTTAGGCTTGATCGTGTGCATTTGCGTGTATGATTAGTGCACGATTAAGCCGGGGGCGTCACAAGAACCACGAGATCCAATCTAGAGCCCTATTCCGGCACTTTGCCTGAGGGGAACACGATCTCGGTGGGGTTCATCATCCTCATTGGTGCTCCTCCGATGATGCGTGAGTAGTTCATCATAGACCTACGGGTCCGTAGGCAGTAGCTAGATGGCTTGTTCTCTCTTTTTGATTCTCAATACAATGTTCTCCTCGTTGTTCTTGGAGATCTATTTGATGTAATGACTTTTTGCGGTGTGTTTGTTGGGATCCGATGAAGTGCGAGTTTATGATCAGATCTATCTTTGAATATTATTTGAGTTTCCTTTGATCTCTTATATGCATGATTGTTATAGCCTCGTATTTCTGCTCCAAAACTTTCCTTTGGTTTGACCAACTAGATTGATTTTTCTTGCAATGGGAAGAGGTTCTTTGTGATGGGTTCGATCTTGCGGTGTTCTCACCCAGTGACAGAAGGGGTAGCGAGGAACGCATGTATCATTGCTTTTAAGGATAAAAAGATGGGGTCTATTCCTACATTAATAGATCTTTTCTACATCATGTCATCGTTCTTATTGCATTACTCTGTTTCTCCATGAACTTAATATACTAGATGCATGCTGGATAGCGGTCGATGTGTGGAGTAATAGTAGTAGATGTAGGCAAGAGTCGGTCTACTAATCTTGGACGTGATGCCTATATACATGATCATTGCCTTGGGTATCGTCATAATTATTTGCTCTTCTATCAATTGCCCAACAGTAATTTGTTTACCCACCGTATGTTATTTTCTCGAGAGAAGCCACTTGTGAAATCTACGGCCACCGGGTCTATCTTTTATCATATTGTTTTCAGATCTATTATTCCAAAAACCCAAAAATACCTTGCGGCACTTTTTCTTTACTTATTTAATTTGTGTTTTTAGATCTATTTATCCAATCTCATACAATTTTATCAATCTTTTTACGTGGAGGTATTGACAACCCCTCTTACGCGTTGGCTTGCAAGTATTTGTTCCTTGTGTGCAGGTACCATTTACATAGTGTTGCTTGGTTCTTCTACTGGACTGATAACCTTGGTTTCATAACTGAGGGAAATACTTACTGTTGTTGTGCTGCATCATCCTCTCCTCTTCGGGGAAATACCAAAGCAAATACAAGCAATCAATCAATGATTGAGCATAATGGGCTAGGGATTACTTTCTTTAGCGTTGATATTTTGAAAGACATGGTTGCTTGTTAGTATGCTTGAGTATTGATGTCTTCATGTCAAATTATAGACTATTGCTTTGAATCATTCAAGTCCAAATGTCCATGCTACAAAAGAAAAGAGTATATGATGAATATGATAGGTAGCATTCCACATCAAAAATCCTGTTTTTATCATTTACCTACTCGAGGACGAGCAGGAATTAAGCTTGGGGATGCTTGACATGTCTCCAACGTATCTATAATTTTTGATTGTTACATGCTATTATAGTATCAATCTAGGGTGTTTTACATACATTTACAAGAAAAATTATATCATTTTTTGGGACTAATCTATTAACTTAGTGCCAAGTGCCAGTTGCTGTTTTTCGCCTATTTTTGGTTCTTCAGAATATCAGTACCAAACGAAGTCCAAATGCCACAAAACTTTTTGGAGATTTTTTTTTTGCAGTAGGAGACCTTGGACGCTTTGGGAGGGGACGAGAAGATGGAGAAGTGGCCCATGAGGCACCGGGGTGCGCCCAGGGGGGTAGGGCGCACCTTGGTGGCTTATGGGGCCCATGACGCTCCATTTGACCTAACTCTGCCTCTATAAATTCTCTAAAACTTGGAAACCAATAGAGGAGTCCATGAAATAATTTTCCGCCAACGCAAGTTCCTGTTCTCGAGAGATCCCATCTGGAGGCCTTTTCCGGCACTCTGCCGGAGGGGGATTCAATCACGGAGGGGCTCTACATCATCCTTCCTGCCCTTTCGATGATGCGTGAGTAGTTTACCATAGACCTACAGGTCCATACTTAGTAGCTAGATGGCTTCTTCTCTCTATTTGATCTTCAATACAATGTTCTCCTCGATGTTCTTGGAGTTCTATTCAATGTAATCACTTTTTGTGGTGTGTTTGTTGGGATCTGATGAATTGTGAGTTTATGATCAGATTTATCCATGAATATTATTCGAGTTTTCTCTGAACTCTTTTATGCATGATTACAATAGCTTCGTATTTCTCTCGGATCTACTGATTACATTAGCGGTCGATGTGTGGAGTAATAGTAGTAGATGCAGGCAGGAGTCCGTCTACTTGTCTCGGGCGTGATGCCTATATATGATCATTGTAGTGGATATCGTCAAAATTATTTTTCTTTTTTGTCAATTGGCCAATAGTAATTTGTTTACCCACCGTATGCTATTTTCAAGAGAGAAGCCTCTAGTGAAAACTATGGCCCGTGGGTCTATCTTTTATCATATATTAAAACCCAAAAATACCTTGCTGCATTTTTACTTTATTTATTTTATTTTGTATTTTTGTTCGATCTATCTATCAAAGACCATAAAATTTAATTTTGCTCATAACCATCGAGGGATTGACAACCCCTTGTTCGCATTGGGTTCCAAGGATTTGTTGTTCGTGTGTAGGTGCTGCTAACAAGGTGTTGCTTGGTTCTCCTACTGGATTGATAACCTTGGTTCTTAACTGAGGGAAATAATTATCTCTACTGTACTGCATCATCCTATCATTTTCAGGGAAATTCCAACGCAGTTCACAAGTAGCAAATATCATTATAACTATGCACATTTCTATCAATTGCCCAACAGTGATTTTTTTTACAACTCGTATGATTTTTGTTCGGGAGAGAAGCTTCTAGTAAAAACTATGGCCCCCGGGTTAATCTTTATCATATATTAAAAACCAAAAATACCTTTCTGCAATTTATTTACCGTTCTCTTATTTTAATGTTTTTGTTTATCTATCTACCATTATCAGACTTGATCCTTGCAATTAACCGCCAAGGGGATTGACAACCCCCTTGATCGTGTTGGTTGCAAGTATTTGTTCTTTTCTGTGCAGGTTCTATTCACAAGGTTTTGCGTGGTTCTCCTACTGGATTCATAACCTTGGTTCTTAACTAAGGGAAATACTTATCTCTGATGTACTGCATCATCCTCGCCTCTTCGAGGAAATTCCAACGCAGCTCACAAGTAGCAGGAAGAATTTCTGGCGCCGTTGCCGGGGATACATCACCAAAAACTATCAAGTACCATCGGATAAACTTTCATCTTCTTGCATTTACTTTCATTTGCCATGTTCCTCTCATTTTCATCTCACCCACTTCTAAAACGTTTCCACAAAAGCACAGAAATATTTTTTGTTTGCCTTGTTTGCTTGCTTTGTGCAATGTCTCAAGAAATTACAAAGTCATGTGACTTTTCCAATACTAATAATAATGATTTTATTAGTACCCCAATATCTCCTCCCACCACTAGTGCGGAGTCGTGTGATATTAATGCTGGTTTGCTAAATCTTGTTATGAAAGAACAATTTTCTGGTAGTCCTAATGAAGATGTTGCATCCTTCTTAACACTTTCGTTGAATTGTGTGATATGCAAAAGAAAAAAGATGTGGATAATGATATTCTCAAATTGAAATTATTTCCGTTCTCACTGCGAGATCGTGCTAAAACTTGGTTTTCATCCTTGCCACAAAATAGTATTTTTTTTCTTGGGATGAATGTAAGGATGCTTTTATTGCCAAGTATTTTCCTCCCGCAAAAATTATTTCTCTTAGAAATAAAATAATTAATTTTAAGCAACTTGAGCGTGAACATGTTACCCAATCTTGGAGAGAATGAAATTAATGATAAGAAATTGCCCCACTCATGGTTTAAGCTTATGGATGATCATACAAAAAAAATATGCGGGATTGAACTTTATTTCTAGAAATCTTTTAGAGTTCACCGCGGGAGTACCTTTATGGAAATCAATTTAGGAGAAGCTACAAAACTCCTTGATAATATTATGGCAAATTATTCACAATGGCATACTGAAAGAACTCCTACTACTAAAACGGTGAATTCTGTTGAAGAAATTAATACTTTGAGTGATAAAGAAGATGCGCTTATGAAAATGGTTGCTAGTAAGAGTGCTTATCTTGATCCTAATAATGTGCCATTGTATACTTTGATTGAGGAAAATCATGATCCCGTAAATGTGAATTTTGTCTCACGAAACAACTTCAATAGTAATGCTAATAGAGGTGATTTTAATCTTAGGCCGTTTCCTGGAAATTCCTCCAATAATTATGGCAATTCCTATGGTAATACTTATAATAATAATAGGATACCCTGTGATCTTGAAACTAATATTAAATAATTTATTAATTCTCAAAAATTTGCAATACTATGATAGAGAAAAAATTGAGTAAAGTCGATGATATGTCTAGGGACGTGGATAGATTGCTCATGATGTGGAAAATCTCAAATCTAAAATTTTGCCACCCAAGCTTGATATTAATGAGTCCATTAAAGCTATCCATGTCTCCATTAATGAAAGTAAAGAAAGAATCACTAGGTTGAGGGCTAAGCAAGAATTCCTAGAAAAAGCGATTCCGCCCGGTTTTTATCGTAATCATGATGAAGAAATTAAAATGATTGGTGTCTCATCTATTGAATCTTTGTTTAGTAACATAAAGATTTATGAAAAAGGGACTGAAGTTGAGTCACCTTTAGCTAGAAGGCGCCCCCATTGTTCGGAGGGTGATAATCTTAATGAAAAATTGATAAAAGTGGGTTTGGAGAGGTCAAAACTTTAGCTAGTGATGTGCCAACTACTTTGGATTACAAGGATTTTAATTATGATAGTTATTCTTTAATTGAGTGCATTTCCTTGTTGCAATCCATGATAAATTCACACAATGCTTATGAACAAAATAAGGCTTTTATTAACATATCGTAGAAGCTATCATTAAAGCTTTAGAAGAAAATCTAGAATTGGAGGTTTCAATACCTAGGAAATTATATGATGAATGGGAACCTACTATTAAAATAAAGATAAAAAAATTGTGAGTGCAGTGCTTTATGTGATTTGGGTGCTAGCATTTCCGCCATGCCAACATCTTTATGTGATGTGCTAAGCCGTCATGATTTGAATGAATGTTCTCTTAATTTGCACTTAGCAGATTCCACTATTAAGAAACCTTTGGGTAGAATAAATGATGTTATTATTGTTGCAAATAGAATTTATGTGTGTTGGAAATCTGCCCTAGAGGCAATAATAAAATGGTTATTATTATTTTTCCTTAATCATGGTAAAGGTTTATTATTCATGCTAGAATTGTATTGACCGAAAACTTAAATACATGTGTGGATATATAAACAAATACCGTGTCCCTAGTGAGCCTCTACTAGACTAGCTCGTTGATCATAAGATAGTTAAGCTTTCCTAACCATGGACATGTGTTGTCACTTGATAACAGGATCACTTCATTAGGAGAATGATGTGATGGACAAGACCCATCCGTTAGCATAACATATGATCGTTCAGTTTATTGCTACTACTTTCTTAATGTCAAATACATATTCCTTCGACCATGAGATCATGCAAGTCCCGGATACCGGAGGAATACCTTGTGTGCTATCAAACGTCACAATGTAACTGGGTGATCATAAAGGTGATCTACAGGTATCTCCGAAGGTGTCTGTGGGGTTGGCGTGAATCGAGATTGGGATTTGTCACTCCGGATGACAGAGAGGTATCTCTGGGCCCTCTCGGTAATACACATCACAAGAAGCTTGCAAGCAAAGTGACTAAGGAGTTAGTTACAAAATTATGTATTACGGAACGAGTAAATAGACTTGACGATAACGAGATTGAACTAGGTATGGAGATACCGACGATCGAATCTCGGGCAAGTAACATACCGACAAACAAAGGGAACTATGTATGTTGTCATAAAGGTTCGACCAATAAAGATCTTCATAGAATATGTAGGAACCAATATGGGCATCTAGGTCCCGCTATTGGTTATTGATAGGAGAAGCATCTCGGTCATGTCTACATCATTCTCGAACCCGTAGGGTCCGCAAGCCTAACGTTCGTTGATGATATAATACTATATGAGTTATGTGAGTTGGTGACCGAATGTTATTCGGAGTCCCGGATGAGATCACGGACATGACGAGGAGCTCCGGATTGGTCCGGAGGTAAAGATCGATATATAGGATGATACTATTTGGTTTCCGGAAAGGTTTCGGAATGCACCGGAGTTTTATCGAAGTGCCGGAAGGGGTTCCGGGAGGCCACCGGTACTTGGTGGGCCTCATGGGCCATAGGAGGGAGGCGCACCAGCCCACTAGGGGGCTGGGCGCACTCAACCTCCCCTGCCCGCGCCAGGAAGGAAAGGGGGGCGCCTGAGGCAGGGCAGCCGCCGGCCCCCCTCCTGCCTCTCCTCCGTGCCCAAATATGGGAAGGGGGAGGTGCCAAGGTAGGCGCCTAGGGCAGCCGCCGGCCCCTTGGGGCGCGCCCTAGGGCTGCCTCCCCTCCCCCTACACCTATATATATGTGAGGAGAGGAGGGGGCAACACGCACCATGATTCCCAAGCCGTGTGGGGCGCCCCCTCTCCCTCTAGTTTGAGTTCCTTCTCCCTCCATGTATGTTGTGCTTGGCAAAGCCCTGCGGAATAGTTTCACCACCACCGTCACCACACTGTCGTGCTGCCGGAACTCATCTACTACTTCGCCCCTCTTGCTGGATCGAGAAGGCGAGGACGTCATCGAGCTGAACGTGTGCTGAACGCGAAGGTGTCGTGCGTTCGGTGCTTGATCGGTATGGATCGTGAAGTTGTACGACTACATCAACCGCATTGATAAACACTTCCGCTTAGTGATCTACAAGGGTATGTAGATACTCTCCCCCTCTTGTAGCTATGCATCTCCATGGATAGATCTGGCGTGTGCGTAGATTTTTGTTTTGTTTTCCATGCAACATTCCCCAAAAGTGGCATCAATAGCCAGGTCTATGCGTAGATGATATCCACGAGTAGAACACAAAGGAGTTGTGGGCGGTGGTGTTCATATTGCTTCCCACCAATGTCTTATTTTGATTCGACGGCATTGTGGGATGAAGCGGCTCGGACCAACCTTACATGTCCACACACATGAGACCGGTTCCACCGACTGACATGCCACTTGTTTTGCATAAAGGTGGCTGGCGTGTGTTTGTTTCTCCCACTTTAGTTGAATCAGATTTGACTACCGCGGTCCTTGCAGAAGGTTAAATAGCAACTTGATAATCACCGTTGTGGTTTTGCGTAGGTAAGAATGGTTCTTGCTAGTTGCCCGTAGCAGCCACGTAAAACTTGCAACAACAAAGTAGAGGACGTCTAACTTGTTTTTGCAGGGCATGTTGTGATGTGATATGGTCAAGATGTGATATGATATATGTTGATGTACGAGATGATCATGCTTTGTAATAAGTTCACTACTTGCATGTCGATAAGTACGACAACCGGTAGGAGCCTTAGGGTTGTCTTTAATTATGGTATGACGTGCGTGTCAATCACTAAAGCGCCATGTAATTGCTTTACTTTATCGCTATGTGTTAGCAATAGTTGTAGAACCAATAGTTGGTGAGACGACCCCGACGCAACAATGGAGATCAAGGTGTCGCACCGATGACGATGGAGATCATGCCGATGCTTTGGAGATGGAGATCAAAAGCACACGATGATGATGAGCATATCATGTCACATATTTTGATTGCATGTGATGTTTATCCTTTATGCATCTTATTTTGCTTAGAACGACGGTATCATTATAAGATGATCCTTCACTTAATTTCAAGATAAAAGTGTTCTCCCCGAGTATGCACCGTTGCCAAATCACTACTGCAGGATGCTGCTAACGTGACACTACGATCAGAGACCCTTTGACGAAACTGTGTGCGATGCATTAATCGCAAATGGTGATGTAAAAAACCGTCAAAAAAGATGCAAAATGTTTGCGATGGCGGATACATTAAACATGATTCAGATTTTAGTTGCGTGTGCGATGCTGGGCATACGGTTCATTCCAATAAACTATTTGCGATGAGGCAGAAGAACAGAAACGGGCAGCCAGATGAAGGTGTGTGCGACATAGGGCACACAGTTCACTCGGATGAACTGTTTGTGATTAGGTAACAGAAAAGAAACGGTCAGCCAGGTGAAGGTGTGTGCGATATATGGCATACAGTTTGCTCGAATGAACTATTTGCGTTGAGCCAAGAGAACAGAAACGGTTCAACTTAACAAGATGTGTGTGATACGCGGCAAACAGGTATGTAATCGGAAATGTGTGCGAAGACCGATAACAACACAGACGATTCCTGTTAACAAGCCGTGTGTGTTGTGAGCAAACGATTGTTGGTATACAATTGTCAGTGATTGATGAAATCATCACCGACGGGTTCCATTGTTTAGTCCATGTGTGATGTGATTTGCTCTGTCCGCACAACATCTACGCTCTGTCTACAGAGCATCAACATATATACTGAAAAATTCAACATTGCATAACCAAATTAAGCATACAATTACACAAGTGACTACACACGTAACATTTGCACACACCAAAGTAAGCAATTACATGCATACTAAACTAGGAGAAACGAGGATCTAATCATCTACTTCGTGTTGCGATGATGCTTGCCATTGCTCTGCTTCCTGCTGGATCCCTGGCCGTTTTGGGGAAGGAGGCACTTCCTCATGTCAACGATCCTCCTGTACATCTCGCAGCTCGTGTACGCCTCCTTGGCTGCGTACACGACATGAGCTTTGTCAAGTTTCTCCATCCAGGCCGAGTGCCAGGCACGCTTGTCCTTGTTGCAGGAATCCTTCATGTCTCTGTAGTAGGGATCGATGATGGCCTCGGCGAGGTGAACCAGTGAGTCCTTCTCATGCTCATTGCTGCCCCAGATCTTGTATTGGCCCTGGATGTCGACAAGATTCTGGCAGGCGATGCCTGAATTCTTGAGCACCTTTACATCGTTGGTGATGTCCACCATAGCGAACATGTAGTGGGGGCTGTTGACAAACCTGGCGAAACGCTCGCAAGGCCTTGTGGCAAGGCAGTAGTGGTAGACAAGGACGTGATTGCACACGCACATCTGGGCGATGGCGACCTTGGGACGAGACCTGGCATGAGCGTAGGTGTACTCAAGGTCGAACCCGACCACCTTGTACTTCTCCTCAACAAGCAACAGCTCCATGATGTGGATGGAGTGCTCCACCCAGACCGGGTTGTTGGTGTACACCACCGAGAGCTCCGTGAACCTTCTGTGGGTGTCCACCACGGCATGCATGGTGAACTGCTGCTCGTCACCGGCAGCCGCTCGGAGCGCCATTGGAGCCGCGCAGGATACCCTCAAAGAATTTGTCGTGGTGGGTGTGCTTCTTGCAATGGTGGGGCGCGATCGAAAGGTTGAAGAGACACAAGGGTTAAATGGCCGCTATAATAAATGGGGGCCGGCCGGCCTATAATCGTCACGTCTTGTCACCGCGTTCATAGCGGAGGATTCCAGTGCACGCTTGACAACACCGCACGCGTTTCATTTGACCACGCGTGGGCTCGAAGAGGCGCCAAATGTATCGTCGGTGAGCCTGTTCCCGCGCTACCGCGCAGTTTACCGTGCAAGCTTCCCGCGCGGCTAGTTTGGCCATGTGTCGGCTAGAAGAGGGACAAATCGTGGGTGTTTATTGGCAAAAAGCTTTGTAAAAACGAAGTGTGTGGAATGACTTCGGTCATAAGTTTACCCGTCGGTGATGAAGTCAAAGTTACACAGAGGGGTGATGATGGACACTCGAGTGCGATAATTAATTCTGCGGTCTACAGGGCACACGGTTGAAGAAAGCAACTGTGTGCAATAATGTCGAAGATCGCAGTCGAGTTAGCTATACAGATCGTGTGCTATGAGATCGACAAGGTAAACACGTTCGAGAATGGTTAATAAAAAATAAGTACATTGCATATTAAGGTGAAAATAGTGCTACCAATATACGAGTCTCATACGATGCCATTTCAACAATTGTACCACAAAAAGCTCGAAATATTACAAGGTTCAAATTCCAGAGTTATATGGCTCAAATTCAAAGATTACAAGGTTCAAACTGATATTAGAAATGAAATTCAGCTCATCAGCTGCAAACGCTCGCGCTGATCCACTGAACATGGATATAAGAGAGGTTCAAACTAATATTACCACTTGTAAGGATGGTTTCGAAACCTCATAATTTTTGCAAATGGGTCAGCCACTGAGAAGTCATGTATGGGGTTGACACGATGACTTCCGATTACTCTGTCATCTGAAGTTCCAAAATGAAATTCAGCATTTTCAGAGCCTATTCCATTCTGCCGCAGCCGCCGGCGCTGATAAACAAACCATTCATTTTTGCGAAATAAATGTAGGGAAAACCTCATTACCTTCAGCACCCTTGCTCTGACAACAAAGAACCTGGCGAATATAATCTTCGGTAAGGTCCCCCGGTAGGAGTTCAAAGTAATTTCTGAGTGATGCAGATCTAGGCATACGATGTGATTGTTATATTGTATCACATTATCCACCACCGGGCCTAATCTTATCTGCAAAAGAAGAAAATGTGTTAATGCCTACATGCAGTTTTGAACACTACTACAGGCCTATTTGGTTTGCAGGATTTGTAAAATGCACTAACGTGTCATCTTCGATCCGACATGATTAATGTGGGCATTTGATTACAATCTAGAAAAATGTAGCCTTCTTCACAAGAGGTTGGAGTGGATGAAAAGTTCCGTAAGAAAACTAGTACAGATGAATCCAAATCAGAAATGCTTATGGATTGTAACCATATGGATCAAGCAACCAATATGGGGGGGGGGGGAACATGTATGTACTGAAATCCTCCAAAAATCCTTCAGAAATCGTAGTACATTGTCATTGTAAACTTGGAAAAAGGTGTCACAAATTGAACTCCATAATGGTTAACATTTAACACAAAAGGAACATCACCTCGATATATAACTTCTCCAGGCATGGAAAGCATCTCAGGAAACTGACAACTTGGTCCAGGTTGGGGCCGATAGATTCTAGTGCCAAGACCTTCACTGTGTGGAGTTTCGGGGTCAAGTTTGTCGGAATCATTTTCTGGATGATAGACGAACATACATCTTGAAAATTAGAAATAATGTTAATTTCTAGAAGGAGAAGTAGAAGGCGGCTATTGTACCTGAACGGGTGTGGTTCCAATAACAAGTTCGGAGTATTTGTCAGACGAGTAGCCCACCACTGTCAATTTCGGCGCAGAAATGACATTGATTCTTGTTGGACCTTCTTGATCAACTACAAGTAATCTCTCAAGTGAAGGTGTGTCCTCAATGACCATACCGTGGTACACATCTTGTGATGTCTTCTTGCAGCACCAGCAACACACATAAATAGTCCGGAGAGTCATGGAGGTGATGTGGAAGCTCCTCAACCCATTGATCGCCTGAAGATGAAGGTACTCGAGTGCAGTACAGCCACAGAGCAGGTGCTCCATGTCACCATTTGGGAGGCAGACGGCGATGAGATCGAGGTGCTTCAGTCCTGGTAGAATAAGAGCGGGCGCGTCATTAAGGGGGGGGGGGGGGGGGGGAATGGCAGTTCCTGAACTTGGCGACGCGAAGCATGGGTGCGAGGCGGAGCGCGGACGTTGGCAGCAAGCGCACATGCCCATCATCAAAAGTGAGCTCCTCGAGCTGATCTAGGGCGGGGGATCAGAACCAATCGTCAAGCTTGGCTCGGTCCTTGCCGTTGGAACAGAACTTGCCCATGCTAAGGCCTCTGGTTGGGCCAGGGTGACTGCCGAGGATCTGGGAGAACGCATCCAACCTTTTGCGATAGCCATGGCAGAGCTCGTGGGTGTCGATGAGGTCGAGAGGGGTGGAGTTCCATAGGGGGCGCCACCGCCGGGAAAGGACGGTTGTCCGCGCCCCATATTTGACTGGGAGGAGGGAGATGATGACTGTCAACATATCATCGGGGAGGTTGCTGATGAAGTCTAGGCATGCTGGAGTCGCTTGTGGTTCTTGCTCGACCCGCCTCTGCTTGTTGGCAGCCCTGTTCTCCACCTCCGGAGTCTCCTCATCAGCGGCGCTTTCTGATAGAAGTGGGAGTACAGGGAATATTTAGTTAAAACAGGGCAATAGAAAAGTGTATTGGTAACTAGAAGTTAGTAGGTAGGAATATAGTAAGAAAATGGAATGACAATTGGTTGCTTAAATACTACACAATTCCTTTGATATTGCTGGGTAAGTCAACATGCAGATACTTGAAAAGAACACTTACTTCGAACAAAGTCTGGACGGATGATATCATCGGGGAAGTTAGCATATATCTCATGACCAGGCTCTTTTATGTGCAGTGCAATTTTAGTGCCAGCTTTCAGTACATAAAACTTAGAAATTTCTGTCCAAAGGCCCTTGGAAAAATAGGAGTGACCACATTCATCAAGCCTTACAAAAGCAACGATTGTAAATCCATGGTTTGTGTTCAGTATGACATCCCTGCAGTCTTGATTTATGTAAAGGGAAAGATTGTGTACTACAGATTCTGTTGCATAGCAAGGGACGTGCTGCAGAAAATGGTAGGATTGTTAAAGAATATGGTAACATGCAAATATGGGCGAAATTGAAAGAACTGCACAGCTGTTGAAATCAAAGGACAAAAATCTATAATTAAACAGATAGGGTAACCATGATGTCATGGAAATATAAGAGTAATCGAAAGAACAATACATCATTAATTTGCCTAATATAGAAAGAAGAGGAAAAAATCCCCTTTGACGTATATGCTGCATGTGGAACCTTTTATCGAAATGCAGCAATATATAGTATATGTTCAGGAAAGTAGGCCATGCCAACCGATTTTGGGTGAGATTGAACATACCGCGTGCATCCTCAAGTCATCTGGTACGGTGAGATGGAACTCCATGGATGTCTGGCCGAGGCCGCAAAGTCCTGATGTGTCTGTGCACTGTACATTCTATGAATGAAAGAAAATCCTCAAACCAGCTCGAATAAAAATGAATTCAAGGCGATTTCGGCCGGGTGATTAAAGGAGGCAGATGAACTGGGATAAGAGATGAGATAATATCTCATTAAATTAGTTTCCTTGTTGTCCATGAGAAAAAACCCTCAATACAGCGGATTCCCCAACCGGGCGGAGCTGGGTCGACCGCGAGCAGCGTCGAGAAAGTCGATGGTGATAGGTGGCGGCAAGCGGAAGTATTAAAATGCGGTGGGGTTTGCCGACAGCCTGTCGGCGGCGACATGTGTCAAGCTAAGTGGTTGCCGTGGCGATAGGCGGTGCCATGCATAGACGCAGAGGAGCTTGTGCAGGTGTGAATGGGGACCAGAGGAGCTTGTGCAGGGTGAGGGTTTTTGTGACGTGGGGATGGTGAGGGTTTTCTTTTTTCTTTTTTGAATTGGGTGATGAGGGTTTTCTGTCCCACAAAGAGTTTCGGAGGCAACGGTTTGCTAGAGCCAGCCGTGTGTGATTGACGTAACAGGGAAAATAAAAGTCATTGCACACGGTTCCAATTTTGGGAACCATGTGTGATTGACGTACTACCTCCGTCCTGGTTTATTGGTCCCCTTTGTAATTTGTGCCAAATTTTGACCAAAGATTTAACTAACAAATGTTTTTGCATGTCACCAAAAATTATATCATTGAGCACTATGTTCAAATACGCATCCAACGATATAATTTTTGCTGACCTGCACTAACATTTTGTCAGTTAAATCTTTGGTCAAAATTTAACACAAATTACAAAGGGGACCAATAAACCAGGACGGAGGTAGATTCCATGAGCCGAACTGATTGCATCCATATCCCACATTTAGACATAAGTAAACATAGATTAACCATACTCAGACATGGATAATAAGCGTACACAAGCATAGTTCAACCATAAGTACATAGTTCAACCATCATTAAGCATACTCAAGCATACATAGTTCGATCCCACATCTCATCTCATCTGCCGGCATGATCCTGAAGCTTCTCCAGGTACTCGGCGTACGCGGCGTGCGCCACCCTGCGAGAATAGTTCTGCTTGAAGGAGCCAACGGCTCGTCCTCTTGCATGCGCCAGAATAGTTTGATACGCATCATGAAGCTTTTGGTTGCAAAGTGGGCATCGATAGCCGCCGTCCCAGGTCCTAATGCGCCTGTTATGAATTCCCGCATAAAGCTCCCTAAGGATTTTTCTCTTGTACCTCCTCTGGCCATCTTCATCCTCGCTGTCGACATCGTCAGACAGCACCTATACATATAGTAAAAAAATGTGGCGTCAAATTAATGTTTACAAACTAATCTCTAGCGAACATTTGGCAGTTACCAAAATTTGGCATCAAATCAATGTTTACATGCCATAAAGTAGGATTAGGAATTTATGGCTATTTTTTTATACATATCCAGAGATTATGGTTCGATTTTTAAGCACAATCATCTATGTACAGACCAATCTTGAAGAAAATAATGGCACAAACATATATGTAGGTCATTCAAAATCAATTGTCAAGACCTGGCTAGGAATTATTAGCATGAACACTAAACCTAGTCGGATTATTAGCAGAAATCATTTGCACAGATGAAACAACTAATCACTGATCACTTGTACCATTCAAACAATCGATACACTACACGGATCTAACAAAACTTACTCAGATTTCATGGATTGAGAGAACATAACCATAGGATTTCTATTCCAAAAAGGGAGAGGCAAGAGTAAGCAGAGAAACCCTAGGATGTATTTGACACATAAATGGGTATAGATGACTAGCCAGTTGTCCGTCGTCGTCGGAGTCGTCGCCGGAGTGGTCGTCAGAGTCGTCACCCGAGTCGTCACCCGAGTCGATATGGACCTCCGTCTCCGGCTGTGGAAGCACAACGCCGTAGACGATGTCAGGGTGCAGTGATACGTCACCGGCGGTGACGGCAACCTCTGTCTCCATCTCCACGCCATGCTCCGGTGCTTCAGCAGCCCCGACATCACCACTCCCTCCAATGGGGCACTTCGGCGGCATCCTCATACACTGACGGCTTTGAGGACTGAGAGCGGTGTTGAGGATGCAAGCAGAGAGAGAGGATTGTGTGTATGGCGAGGATGGGGGGTGCGGCCGCTCGGGCGCGCCATTAATATGGAGTAGTGGGAGAGGGGCGGGCGGCGGTCAAACCGCTGGAATGCCTCCCGGTGAGCTTGCGCACCGGACTGCTGGCATGCCTACCGTCATTTCACACGGCTACTCACACGCCACCTGATGAAACTGTGTAGCGAGCACGCCTCCCATCAATTCACACACCTGCACGCACGCCTCTCGGTCTGCCTGCATGGCGGACTGCTCGCATGCGTCCCGTCAACTCACGCCTGCTCGCACGGCACACGGGTCGCGTGGCGGCACGTATATCGTTTTTCTATTTTGATGATTAATGCCGCTGCTTTATTGCTTAACCGAAGCATGGCACGTATCCATTGTTGGTCTAACACCCACGGTTCGAATAAATAATCCATTTGCGATATTGGTTCCCAATTATTAATTATCTTCCGTTTGTAAGAAGATAAAGATTACATCAAAACTGGTCTCAAATTTGACAAAAAAAGTACAATGCCACTGTGTATTGGTGTCCATATGACAACACGAGAAGTTTCATGAATTTCAAATAAGTTTTGGATGTACTAGAATTTAAAAATCAAGATTCTCAATGTTTGAAATTTCTTGCACGGGGAGTAAATATGCACCGAGTGAGACACATGTGTTTTTCCAATCCATTTAGGTGCACTGTCACGTGTGCATGTAGCTCAAATTTGATTTTTGAACATTATACCCCTAGAAAATCAATCAATGTACTAAAACGTCTTAATGATCTCTGTTTTTTTTAAATTAAAACGTCCCTCCTTTGGTAACATATGTTCACCGCAGGAAAATTTAACATGCATCGTAGTTGCGGTGGATGCGCGGTGTGTGTGTGTGTGTCTAGGGGGTGGGGGTGGCTGGCAGTACACTACGAGTCGTGAGCCACCGTGTGGCCGTTTTGTGAGGCAGGTGCCACAACAGAGTCATGAATTCATTATTTAAAACATTACAGAACCCTTTCATACATACATGTTTTGGCCACATGCAGTCGGTGGTTGTCCTACACGACACTCACTCGTGTGTGACGCTTTCTACTGGCCCGCGAGGTCGTCGTCCATCACTTTGACCAACAGCCGACAGAGAGGTTAATTTCACCAGCAAGGTAGAATATTTTTTGTTTGTGTTGTAGTGGGAGTATATAGTACGCATCGAAGAGGTGGGAGGGGACTAGCATATATACTATATGTACGCGTCCGTGAACAAGTACACCTCACTCAGTGTCGGGACTTTTCGGTTTCCGAGGCACGTGCCACATCAAAGTTGTGAATTGGCTATTCAAACATCACACAACACCTCTTTGCACCACATGCATGCAGGCGGTGGTTATCCTAGGACACTCACGTGTGACGCTTCCATCTGTGGGCCCGCGAGGTCATCGTCGATGCATGCATCACTTTGACCTACATCGGGAGAGGTTAATTAATTTCACCATCAAGGAGGATTCTTTTTGGGTTGTATTACGGTAGGAGCATATAGTATGCGTCGAAGAGGGGGAAGGGACCATCATATGTAGTACGCTTCATGAACCTTGCTCTGAGTGGGGACTTTACAGTTTTCGAGGCATGTGCCACATCAAGGTTGTGCATTTTGGGTATTCAACATATGTTTGGCCCGCATGCAAAATGATGGTGGTTGTCCTCTCGCACCCACTCACACGGTGCTCAGCAATATCGATGCTTTCCATCTGTGGGCCCGCTTGGTCCATCACTACTTTGCCTGACAACGAGAGAGGTTAATTTGACTTAGGAGGGGATTATTTTTTTGTTTGTAATACAATATATATATATATAGGTCATGCACTGGGATGACATGATACAGTTTGAGCACACACATGCATGTGTATGCATGAATCCCTCCCATCGAGTCGAAGTGGCTAGTACCACGACATGTCATGAGCCGATCTCGCTCTGTGCGGGGGCTGTACGATTTTCGACGCACACGCCACATCAATGTTGTGAATGGTATTCAAACATGCATGCACGCATCACCTCCATACATATGCATGTAGTGGTTGTCTTCGAACAGTACACTCCCTCACGTGGTTATCGGCGACAAGCCTATATATTCGTGGGCCCGCGTGGACATCCATGATCACTTTGACCAACAACAAGATAGGTTACCATGGCGGATTCTTCCTTTGGTTCGTGTTATCGTAGTATAAGTCATGGTGAGATTCAGACCTAATTATGTTTGAGCGCATACTATGCACGCATGCATGCATGAATCCCCGTCATCGGCTCGAAGTGTGGTGTGACATACATATGCATCATCAACTAACCCTCGCTCCGTGTGGGGATTTCTGGTTCGAAAGCACGATGCTACATCAAAGTTGTTCCATTGTGTATTCAAACATCAACACCTCTCCATACATATGTTTGGGCCACGCGCAGGCAGTGGTTGTCTTCGGGGACTAGCTACTTGCGTGATTATTGGCGAGCTAGCCCATCTCTGGGGTCGCATGGACAGCCATCACTTTGACCAACAACAAGAGAGAGGTTGTACGACCAAGGTGGATTATTATTGGTCCGTCTTACGATACATCTTGGTGAGATGCCCTCTCCGGCCCGCCGACTGAAAGTGTGTGCGCGCGCGCGCGTGTGTGTGTGTGATGGGGGGGCTGCTACTTCGCACTTTGCTAGGTGAACCTCCGTGGGAGGGGGCATGCGTTCATAGCTTAGGATTCCCCTCCTGCCGACACGAGGGGGGCAAGCAATACCGTGCGCTTTGTGAGATAGGTGCCACATCGAAGTTGCATTTGGTATTTGAACATCAAACCACCCTATTCATACATATATTTGGTCCACATGCAAGTGTGTTCGTGTTCTGACCGTTTCCCGCGTCATTTCCGCCAAATTTGTGAACATTAGACAAGTCGGATGACGCAACAGACACGGTTCACTCACACTAACTGTGTGCCACGCCGGTGCCTCTGTCACGCACATCCGCACAGTACATTGGGCTCCACGAGGCTTCCCCTCTCAAATATATCTACCCGCATGTAGGTTTTTTCTGTTTGATAACACACGGTTATTATGTTTTGACCATGTGTGATGTTTGTTGTTCCCGCTCCCGCCTGCATCCCTCGAAAATATCTGCCTGCCTCGAGGGTTTTTCTGTTTCATAACACACGGTTGTTATTTCCGGACCGTGTGCGATGCACCATCATCCAAATTTTCAATAGCCCTGGCATTTCACTCCTGCGTAGTAAAATTTTCAGTAGCCGCGTCATTTCCTCAAACACACCCCCCGCCCCCCTCCACACACACCAAAACCTCCTCGGGCGTGCGCGCGCGCACACCCCCCCACCACCACCCCTCCCTCACTCGAAACCCTAGCAAGGTCGCTGCCACCGCCGCCGCAAGGCCTCCATTGTCAACATCTGCTGGTTTGCCCGTGCAGCTTACCCACCGATCTCCATACATAGGCCGCCCTGAGTTTCTTAGATGACGCCTGCCAAACGCCCCCTTTCCCACAGATCCCCATCCCCATCCGCATCCCCCACTCCAGAGCATCGCAACCTAAGCCTGGCTACGCTTCCCGTAGAGCTCGAGGAGCGACTGGCCCAAAAGAGGTGTATCGCGGCCTCTTCGCCCGACGTCGCCGAGGTGGCCGCCGAGGAAGCTGACGACCATTACTGGCCGTAGGCACTCAATCAGCGGGCTAGAGTATGCGGGTATGTCGCGGACGCCGGCTACGACATTGAGGTCGTCGACAGTGACGGCCTGACGCGGGCTATGTCAAAGGTTAAGTGGCCCACCCCCGAACCCTCAGGTTTAACCGCCGTCGATCTCATGCATAGCCCCGCCACTGATCTCCTCTTGCTCGCTGTCAAGAATTTGCCATCCTACATCGCCATCGAGCCCCTTTTGTCATTTCTGAAGGACACGTTCTGCGACGCTGGCTTGGGATCCACAGCTTCCAAGTCAGACCTCATCGATGGCGACCACGAGGAGGGTACCCTCTCCAGCTCTTCCGAGGGGAAAGAGCCCATCAGCTCTTCCAAGGGGAAAGATCCTGTCTGCGACATCAGGGAGGGCACCCTACAGCCGTGCTCTTCCAAGGGGAAGGAGCCCATCTGCGACAACATGGAGCGCATCCAGGATCCGTGCTCTTCCCACGGGAACGAGCCCATCTGTGACAAGTGAGGAAACCCATGATTTTTTTTGGTGTCCCTCTTCACAGGGGGGCCCATGATTTGTTTTGTCGAGTCCCTTTTGTAGTGTAGTGAGAATATGTCCAGTTTTAATTGCTATAATTGGTTGTTTGCAGTATGCCTTGTTTATTTCAGTTGTTCACAATGTGATGCTCTATATGTGCAACTATTTACTGTGCAGTACATTTTCATCAATCCAGTTTTAAACATACCGATAGGAATGCGTATATTTGCTTGCTGTTAAGCCTGTTATATCTAGCATATGCCTCTTTTAATATTTTTTGATTGTTTGGTTGTTTGTAGTTAGCATATGTCGAGTTTCAAATGCTATCGGTTGTTCGTAGTATGCCTTGTTTATTCTAGTTATTCACAACGTGATGTTCTATATGTGCAAGTATGAACTGTGTAGTTCAATTTCATCAATACCAGTTTCGACAATACCACTATGAATGACTACATTTGGTTGCTGCATCTTGTAGTTAACACGCCTTTCCATTTTTATTTATAAATAACCAGTGTACTTAGACCGGCACAATACCAATTTGAATGACTATGTTTGCTTGTTGTTAAATGTTATGCCTGTTGCAGTTAACACACCTTTCCACTTGTTTTGCTTTACTAGCATGCTTAAACCTGCACACTGAAGCTATCTTTTGGAGATTATTTTGTTTGCCATGCATATATTTGGTTGATGTTTAGCCTGTTGTGCTTAACATGCCTCTCGATGTACTTACACAGGGCAATTTTGGGAACGACTGCTTTTTCCATCGAGGTTAGTTTCATCCCATGGCTTATATATACTCATTGTTCAGGATATCGGTAGCTGGTACCATATAGGCCAGGGGGTGATAAGGGACTAATTGGTGAATCGGACTTTTAACTGAATATATCTGTAACCCATTTATCATTAGGTTAACTAGGGCCATATGTAATATATCTGAGGCTACATAGCAACATGCACTATACTTAATGTCTAAATATGCAATCCTAGGCTACATAGTAACAAGGAAGAGTGTTACCTTAATGTTCTGATGATGTCTAGATATACATAGAAGATCAGCAGTATCAACAACAACAACACAGCCCTGTTTGGATACTCAACTTAGCTAGAGGTTAGAGTTAGTTTCTAGCTCATGACTAACCCTGAACTAACTCTATCCAAAGAGGTGTTTGGATGACAGGGTTAGATTGACAATAAATGCACTAGGAGAACTAGCTCCAATTAGCACCTCTTGGGTGGGATAGTTTTTTTGGGTGGGTTAGATGCAACTAGCTCAAACTGGCCCTCATGTTTGGATATACTTTAGGGCTATTTGAGCCCAAACTAGCTCAAACTAACTCTAACCCATGGATACAGCAGCAATTAATCAACCGATAATTTGTAAAAATGCAAGAAACTCCCTCCAGCCCATAATATAAGATGTTAATTCATCTAATATGTGAGTATATTGGATGTTATAAGATATTATAAAAGAGTGTTGTGCTACATTATTGTGCAATTGCTGTTTATCTTCTAATATTAACTTGGTGATTTTAGGTACATATGTCATTGGTAAAGATCCGCGCTTCGACCCTTTCTGCGTATGGGGCAATGAGATATCGATGAACCAGCATCAAGTGAGGAAGCTGATAAAGATTGTTGGTAATATGGGTCAAAAGATGGCAATTAAACTATTTGTTTACACTTTATCCAAGACAACAGTGAACTGCAGGATGGTAAGTAAGAACTCTACAACCTTCTTTTTACTGGCCATAATGAGTTGTGTTAGATGACAATGTCTGAATCTTTTTTTCTTTGCAGTGGTTCCCAAAGCAGTTTACTCAAGATTACCTCTCAAACTACATGATTGGTGGCCATGCAAAGGTTAAAGCATTTCTACCAGAACACGAAGATTATCTAGATGTTTTCATGAAGACCGTGACGGATGGGCGGTCGACCATCACAAGGGGTTGGACTAGAGTCGTGCGTGCCTTCTGCATGGAGGAGGGCACAATATGGGCATTCCACTTCACCTTGTTCAGCAACCAAAATGTATTTCGCCTCTTTCTTTACCGTATTTAATAGTACAAGTATACAACTGTGGTTCATCATTCTTTATTTGGTGCTTATGTAATTCCTGAACATATGTACCTATGAATCGAATAATGCATTGGTTGTTTGAACCTGATGGATATGAATAAAGCTATAGCATACTTTCAAATTCAAATCCGGTACATTTTGAAATAGCGTAATTAAATTATGGTGAAATTACGCTCTGCAGGTCGTTAAGGCACACACGGTCGGTAAAACACAAACGTTTGTGATATACACCATAATCCGACACGGTTCATAGAGAGGAAACGTGTGCAAGCATGCACACAGTTGCCATTTGCAAAGTGTGTGCGATGTCAGACAATATCGCAAACGGTGCGGGCAAACTAAACGTTTGTGATAGTTGCGTTATCGTACACGATTTGCAACCATGAACTGTTTCTGATGTGGTACGCTTCGTAAACGTTGCACCACAGAATAGCGTGTGCGATAGTTGTCATGTACGACAATGTTACGATGGTCCGACGTTTCGTAATCCTATCCGACACTCGTACGATGATTAGCTAATCTTCTTAATTAGTTATCGCATACGGTTTGGGAAAAGTGAATGTGTGTGATTGTCTGCTTATCGTACACGTTCTATAATCGTGAACCGTTTGTGATGGGCCGCTCATCGTAAATGTAGCACCACAGAATACCGATTGCGATGGCAATGCAAGCACAAACGAGTTGTAAGGATGGAGCCCATATCCCCGACGGTTTTTGGGTCGTGTGGGAAGGACCCCCCTATCGTAGTCACTCACTTGGCGACAGTTCCAAATGTCGTCGCGGAAAGGGGTTAAAAACCGTTTTTATAGCACCTCGCTGTACCAGTGAAAGTTCGTTGTTTCGAAGCACCTCGTGATGATCGGGTGTGATATATTCTATGTTCACATACAACGAGTGTAAGCCAATTTTGCACATGCAGAATACTTGGGTTAAACTTGATGAGCCTAGCATGTACAGACTTGGTCTCGAAATACTAGAGACCGAAAGGTCGAACATGAATCATATAGTAGATATGATCAACATGGAGATGTTCACCATTGGAGTTCTATTCGATGTAATCACTTTTTGCGGTGTGTTTGTTTGGATCCGATGACTTGTGAGTTTATGATCAGATCTATCCATGAATATTATTTGAGTTTTCTCTCAACTCTTTTATGCATGATTACTATAGCTTCATATTTCTCTCTGGTCTATTGATTTGGTTTGGCCAACTAGATTGATTTTTTCTTGCAATGCGAGAAGTGCTTTGTAATGGGTTTGATCTTGCGGTGCTCAATCCCAGTGATAGAAGGAGGCATGACACGTATGTATCATTGCTATTAAGGGTAAAAATATGGGGTTTATTCATACATGAGTTTATCTTGTCTACATCATGTCATCTGGCTTAAGGCGTTACTCCGTTCTTTATGAACTTAATACTCTAGATGCATGCTGGATAGTGGTCGATGTGTGGAGTAATAGTAGTAGATGCAAGCAGGAGTCGGTTTACTTGTCTCGGACGTGATGCCTATATATGATCATTGCCTTGGATATCATCATAATTATTTGCTTTTCTGTCAATTACCCAACAGTAATTTGTTTACCCGCTGTATGCTATTTTCAAGAGAGAAGCCTCTAGTGAAAACTATGACCCGCGGGTCTATCTTTTATCATATATTAAAACCCAAAAATACCTTGAGGCATTTTTACTTTATTTATTTTATTTTGTATTTTTGTCCGATCTATCTATCAAATACCATACAATTTAATCTTGCTCGTAACCGTCGAGGGATTGACAACACCTTGTTCGCGTTGGGTTGCAAGGATTTGTTGTTTGCGTGTAGGTGCTGCTAACAAGGTGTTGCTTGGTTCTCCTACTGGATTGATAACCTTGGTTCTTAACTGAGGGAAATACTTATCTCTACTGCACTGCATCATCCTCTCCTCTTTGAAGAAATCCCAACGCAATTCACAAGTAGTAGGAAGAATTTCTGGCGCCGTTGTCGGGGAGACATCAACAACATCTATCAAGTACCTACGCATAAACTTTCATCTCCTCGCATTTTCATTATTTGTCATTTGCCTCTCGTTTTCATCTCCCCCTCTTCTAAAAAGTTTTCACAAAAATACAAAAATATTTTCCGTTTGCCTTTTTCTTGTTTGCTTCTTTGCTTGCTGGATATCTTGTTTGCGTAGCCACGATGTCTCGAGAAAATTATCATGATACCTTATATCCTAATATATTGGTATAAATCAAGAAAATACTGAGGATTACATGTCCACACAATTTGAGCACAATAATTTTTTTACCGAAGAACTTAAGGAACACTCTATTTTGCTAGATGCTATTGCAAAACAACTTGATCATGTTAATGAAGAAGTTGTTAATCTTCAATCTCAGTTTGCCCATACTGGAAATCTGCTAGGAAAAATTTCTGATGCACAAGCTACGCTAGTAAATCAGATGGCAGCTAAGCCAGAATCTTTTGCACTTAGTAATGATGAGGATATTAAAATGATTTGTGTTTCATCTATTGATTCCTTGTTTAGAAATATAAAACATAATGAAAAGGGGACTGAAGAAGAGTCAACTTTAGCTAGAACACGTCTCCATAATTCGGAGGGTGAAAATCTTGATGAAAAAATTGATAAAAGTGGGTTTGGAGAGGTAAAAACTTTAACTAGTGATATGCCCACTCTCTTGGGTTACCAAGATTTAAATTATGATAGTTGTTCTTTGATTGAATGTATTTCTTTGTTGCAATCCATGCTAAATTCACCCAATGCTTATGAATAAAATAAGGCTTTTACTAAACATATTGTAGAAGCGATGATGAGAGCTTTAGAAGAAAAGCTAGAATTAGAGATTTCAATTCCTAGAAAATTATATGATGAGTGGGAACCTACCATTAAAGTTAAAATTAAAATTATGAGTGCAATTCTTTATGTGATTTGGGTGCTAGCGTTTCCACAATTCCAAAATCTCTATGTGATGTGCTAGGTTTTACCAAAATGGATGAATGTTCTCTTAATTTGATCTTGGCGGATTCTACTATTAAAAAGTCTTTGGGTAGAATTAATGATGTTCTTATTCTTGCATATAGGAACTATGTGCCCGTTGATTTTATTGTACTTGGCATTGATTGCAATCCATCTTGCCCCATAATACTTGGTAGACCATTCTTACAAACTATAGGTGCCGTTATTGACATGAAAGAAGGGAATATAAAATTTTAGTTCCCGTTAAAGAAGGGTATGGAACACTTCCCTAGAACTGGAATTAAGCCATCATATGAGTCAATCAAGAGGGCCACTTATGGAACCAAAACCAAAGTTGACAACACTTGAAACCACTACGGCAGGATGCTGCTAACGCGACACTACGATCAGAGACTCTATAACGAAACTGTGTGCGATGCATTAATCGCAAACGGGGATGTAAAAAAACCGTCAAAAAGATGCAAAACTTTTGCGATGGCGGAGACATCAAACACGGTTCATATTTTAGTTACGTGTGCGATGCGGGGCATACGGTTGATCCATACGTACTGTTTGTGATTAGACAGAACAACAGAAACGGGCAGCCATATCAATGTGTGTGCGATATACGGCATACAGTTCGCTCCGATGAACTATTTGCTATTAGGGAATGCAACGGAAACAGTCAGCCGGATCAATGTGTGTGTGATATACGGCATACGGTTCACTCGGACGAACTGTTTTCGATTAGGGAAGAGAACAGAAATGGTTCAACTTAACAAGATGTGTGTGATATGCGGCATACAGTTCACATAGCTGAACTGTTTGCGATGAGCCAAAAGAACACAAACAATTCGTGTAAACAAGATGTGTGTGATACGCAGCAAACAGCCCAATCGGATGAACTGTTTGCGATGAGAAATTATAACACATACGCTTACTATAGTTAGTTCGTGTGTGATTCTGTTTGTACAAAAAACTTTGAAAAATGCAAACTATTTGCTTGTGGTGGCTAGGAGTATTGCACACGATGCATCTGCGAGTACTCGCGTGCGATGATTAGTAAGTTACACATACCTTTCCTTATGTTAATACGTGTGCGATAAATAACACGTGGCACCGCATACAGTATTCGGGTTGTGTGTGTGCTCCACTTAGTCTTCCCGCGCTCCAGTGAATGCTTCCCGCGCTCCACATGGCTGAATTGTAAAATCCATGCCTCTTCCCTCATCGGTTTCCCGCCACCAGCTAATGGCTTGCTGCATATAACCCAGGCGGTAACGCACCGTCGCGACACTCTGCGCAGATCTAGTCCTCACCCATCTACCATTAGTTATTCCAAGCATGCGAGGCAACGACCAAAGCTTCGACGTCGACCCCTACCTGCGTTACATCTTCGGCGAGGAGAACGAGCCGGAGCAGGTCGGGGAGCAAGAGCTTCATCGGCCGGTGCAGGCACCATGGCCCATCGGCAGCGATATCGGCGTGACAGTCCTTGGGCGCACAATCGACATATTGCAGAGGAGGTGTGATGAGCAGTTTGCCATCCATCGTGCAAAAGATCCAGAGCTGCTCGGCGGCATGATCGACGACCCACCCGAAGAGCCACCGTCACCAGTGCTCATCGAGAGCATGATGGCCCCCAAGGAATGGGCAGAGGACCTCTGCGATTCAGTCAAGACACAGCCAGCCTGCGGCTTCATCATTGCCCGCGGCGGCCGTGTCAACCTCGATCCCGACGATGTGGTGGCCAGACTTGAGCACATCCTTGGCGGAGTTGACGTCCCCGACGAAGTAGAACATTGCCAACGTGATATCTTGAGGATGCAGGTGATGGACGGAATTTGCTACCAGGCCAGAGACATGGAAATGGAGCGATTTCTCGTCACATTGCAGATTACAACGCAATAAGTAATTGCAAATCTGTTCACACCGATGAAACTAATATGTGTTCACACTTAGCACCGGGCTATAAAAACTACCCACTCAAAAATTACTTCACAGTTCCTCTCCTCATCACCCACAAAACTGGTCTTTCCTGTCAAGTCGTTCCGCCATGACCGGTAGGAGGAGTTTTGGGTGGACATATAACCAGGCAGTAAAGACCAAGGCCACGAAAGCACTAGAGAGGTCCAACCACCAAGCTGCAGCCACAACAGAGATGTCCCGGTGCGCCGCGGAGCCCTCGAACGAGCTCTCACGGGCACGCGAGGGCTCTCACAAGCGCACTCGCCGTGTCGGCGATCGCGACGAGCAGGTGTTGCTGAAGTCCTTGGCCGGCGACAACGACATTCTCGCTGGCCTCATTAAGCAGCAGGAGCTGGTCGATGGCTTGATGAAGCTGCTCGAGATCAGCGATGCCTCGGTTGAGAAGGCGACCGGCCTCGTCGAGCAACTCATGGGTGACAATGCGAAGCTCCTCAAGGCGCTCGCCAAGAAGGAGGAGGAGGCCGCTGGCTGGAAGATGCTGCATGAGCAGAGCAGTGCCTCGGGGATGACGCTGACAGCGGTCATCGAGGAACTGATGGGTGACTTGAGGAAGCTCCGGATCGAGCACGAGTAGGAGGTGGAGGAATCCTCGGCTGCTTTCAAGCAAAGTCGTGAGGAATTGAAGAAGGAGCTGGAGGATGTCGTCGCCCGGCGATCCATCGAGGAGTAGAGACAGTACCGACCCAGATCGTTGTCTGCGATTTCCTTCTTCTCTTGCCCCCGTGTCTTCCGGGCTTTGCCGCATGTGGCATTTTAAATTATCCGGAATATTTAAGACAATTATTATCGGCGCCATTGTAAATTTGTCGTCGTATTATCCGTTGCCATTTTATTTGTCGTTGTATTATCCGTTGCCCTATGTGGCATTTTAATTTAGGCCGGAATACGAGTTGAAAACACGAACAAAGCAAATGCTAATGCTGAGCGGGGCCATGGGATCACAAGCAAACACCCTCCGTCTAGGTGCTTTAATTAACCGCGTGTTAAACAGCGGCTCAGCCGCCATTAATGGAGAAGTTGTGAGCGAGACGGGCGGCTGGTGGATGGAGGTCAAAGAGCTCGCTTCCCGGTGAGCATGGGCGGCCTTGCTGCTCGCACGTGTCCCGTCGAGCCTGCGAGGTGGATAGGATGCATGCGTCCCGTTGAGCCTGCGCAGCGGACTGCTCGGACGCATCCCGTCGAGCCTGCACGGTGGACTTCCAGCACTCGTCCCGTCTAATCATACAACTGCATGCACGCCACCGAGTATGGTTAAATTTTGGCACAAAATACAAAGATGACCAATGAACGAGGACGGAGGTAGTACTATCCCATAAGAAAAGAGGGACGCGTGGCCGCACTTAAATGGTTACGGGAACACACGGTTTATATAATACAACCGTTTGCGATATTAACATGTCAGCTATTTGTTTCAGAAGGACTTCGTTGGCTATTAATGTGTGCGCCTTGTCTCAAACTGGATGATTTTTTTACCACGGCATATATGTGCCATGTCATGAAACCATGCCAAGTTTCATGTTTTTTGGGTGATTTTTCGATTTACTGGGATTTAAAAACCGAGATTCTCAATGTTTTAGGCCGACGAGAAGTTTGTAATTCATTCCCATTCCTTCAATGAGACCTAAACATGCACCCAATGACACATGTACGATTTTCCACCCATTTTGCTTCACTGGAGCATGTGCTTGTAGTTCAAATTTGAATTGTGGACTACATTAAATGCCTAGAAATCTCAATTAATATATAAAATGGCCAAACGAACCCTGAACAGTTTCAAATTTCAGCACGACACTCCTGTTATTCTATGTTGCCTATAGAAAACAAAGTTCAAGGCGAGAAGAGGCAGCGATTATCGTTTCGCCCACAAGAGGGGCATGTTTCCCTACCGGAACCATGAGGGTTGCGAGAGGCTTCGATTTGTAAGAGAGTTGTAATATAGCTTGGCCCAAATTGGACAATTATGTTACCACAACATATATGTGCCATGTAGTGACACCATGCCAAGTTTCATGATTTCCTGGTGAGTTTTGGATTTACAGAGATTTAAAAACTAAGATTCGCAATGTTTGTGGCCAAGCCAGGACGTCGAGATGATTGAATTCATTCCCATTCCTTCCATGGGACCTAAACATGCACCCCAAGGACACATGTATGTTTTTTCTAGCCATTTTGGTGCACTAGAGCATGTATTTGTAGTTCGGATTTGAATTATGGACATTAAATGCCTAGAAAACTCAATTAATGAATAAAAAATGTCAAACGAACCCTGAATGATTTCAAAGTTCAGCGTGCATCTCCCATTGTTCCATGTTGCGTGTAGAATAAAATACAAGGCTAGAAGAGGGAGCGATTATCGTTTCGCCCACAAGGGGGACACGTTTCCCTATCGGAACCACGAGGCTTCTTTGAGAGAAGCTCCGGCTTGTAAGAGGTTTCTAATAAAGCTTGGCCCAAATTGGACAATGTTTTTACCACGACATATATGTGCCATGACGTGACACCATGCCACCTTTCATGACTTTATGCTGAGTTTTGGATTTATGGGGATTTAAAAACCGAGATTCCAAATGTTTGAGGACGAGCCAGGACGCCGGTACGGTTGTAATTCATTCCCATTCCTGGCATGGGACCTAAACATGCACCCAAGGACACATGTATAATTTTTCTAGCCATTTTTGTGAACTGGAGCATGTATTAGTAGTTCAGATTTGAATTATGGACATTAAATGCCTAGGAAACTCAATTAGTGTATAAAAAGGCCAAACGAACCCTGAATAAGTTTAAATTTCAGCACGGATATCCTGTCGTTCCATGTTGCCCGTAGAAGAAAATACAAGGAGAAAAGAGGCAGTGATTATCGTTTCGCCCACAAGGGGGACACATTTCCCTACCGGAACCACGAGGCTTCTTTGAGAGAAGCTTCGGTTTGTAAGAGTTTTGTAATAAAGCTTCGCCCAAATTGGACAATGTTTTTACCACGACATATATGTGCCATGATGTGACACCATGCCAACTTTCATGACTTTCTGGTGAGTTTCAGATTTATGGGGATTTAAAAACTGAGATTCCAAATGTTTGAGGACGAGCCAGGACGCCGGTATGGTTGTAATTCATTCCCATTCCTGGCATGGGACCTAAACATGCACCCAAGGACACATGTATAATTTTTCTAGCCATTTTGGTGAACTGGAGCATGTATTTGTAGTTCAGATTTGAAATATGGACATTAAATGCCTAGGAAACTCAATTAGTGTATAAAAAGGCCAAACGAACCCTGAATAAGTTTAAATTTCAGCACGGATATCCTGTCGTTCCATGTTGCCCGTAGAAGAAAATACAAGGCGAAGAGAGGCAGTGATTATCGTTTCTCCCATAAGGGGGACACGTTTCCCTATCGGAACCATGAGGCTTCTTTGAGAGAAGCTCCGGTTTGTAAGAGGCTTGTAATAAAACTTGCGCCAAAATGGACAGAAAAAATTCCTCGACATATATGTGCCATGTCGTGACACCATGCCAAGTTTCACGATTTTCGGGTGAGTTTTGGATTTACGGGGATTTAAAAACCGAGATTCTTATCACAAAATGTTTTCAAATAGCACACGGCTCACTCACAAAAGCCGTGTGCCTACAAACCGTGGACGATGCCCCCCTGCTGCGCGTGTGATCTGAGTCGTGCGTTCTGATTGGCCAGAACCCAAACCCCACGGATCGTACGTCTGCACCATTGGATGCTCCCAGATCGAACGGCAATCCTCATCCCTTTCGATAGCACATGTAGTATATGGGTAAGTATTGTGCGCATGCATCGTGCTAGCTCATGCTTCCTTCTCTACTAAGTTTTCTATATTAATGTTGTTATATATCCAAACACGCTACCGTTTCCCGCCACTCCTCTCATCGGTTTCCCGCCTCTTCTCCCATCGTTTTCCCGCTGCTAGTGTCAGTGCTCATTGAAGGCTAGGCGGCGACACACCGGCCATGTAAATATCGCACACAGTTTGTAAAAGCACAAATGTGTGTGATAGGAGGGAGTAGGTCCCATAGGGTGACTAGCGTGAAACGCCTTAAAGGCAAGCAGGCAATTCCTATCAGCAAGGGGCAGCTTCCCATCCGCTAGCCTAGTCGAATAGAATGCAGAAGTTAAGCGTGCTCGTGCTGGAGTAGTCTAAGGATGGGTGACCCGGTGGGAAGTTGCATATCTCAAGCTTCATTTAATTTGTAGACTATGTTTTTATTGGTTATTTTTGCTCTAAAAAATCAAAGAATGATTGACTCTATAGTGACATGTCATGGCGATTATATAAACCTTGGGATCCTTGTTTTGCTAATTTGTAGACTATGTTTTTATTGCTTATTTTTTGTTCTCAAAAATCAAAGAATGATCGACATCTGTAGGCCCACACAAATTATCCCTTTGACTCAATGAAGGAGAAGGGTTTACTCTTTGCTCCGTGTGCTATGTTAGAGCAAATCATGTTTCAACACATGCGTTGGACGGCACCTGGCCCCAACCCCCCCCCCATCTGCCTCGAAGTTGCATTCCTGACATCGTGCGTCTTTAACCTGGCCGCGGGGGGTACGATGTTCAGTTTGTAATGTTACTGATGTAGTTGGTGCCCCATCGAATTTGTGCTTTCGGGATTTGAACAAATCACACACCAGACCCATACAATTTTTTTAGGTTGCATGCAGGGTATAGGGGGCCGGGTGTTCTGATCGAGCATGTCTCCCTTGTGCGGTTTATAGACGCTACACATATCTATGGGCTCCCCGAGGTATATATATTATCTTTGACCGATAACGAGGGGGCCCACACAATCTATCCCGTTGACCCAACAATGAGAAGGGTTTGACCATGATGGTTTCCTATTGCTATGTGTGCCATGTTAGACCAAATAAAGTTTGAGCGCATGCGTTGGACGACACCCCCATCCCCCCGCCGCCTCGAAGTTGGGAAACCGACATCATACGTATTGAACCAGGCTTGGGGTCGGGTACGGTGTTCGGTTTGTCATATAGTTGGTGGCCCATCGAAGTTGTGCATTCGGGATTTAAACACATCACACACCATCGTACCCATACATATTTTTGGGCCGCATGCAATGTATACGGGGTCTTCTGATCGACCACGTCTCCCTTGTGCGGTTTTTTGTGATGACACGCATATTTGTGGGCTCCCCGAGTGTATATATATCATCCCTTTGACCGATAATGAGGGGTATGTGTTGGCCATGAATGGATTCCTCCTAGTTCGTGTTAGCGCCGGTCACCGTCACATGTCGTTCAACCAAAGCTCGAGCTCATGCTTTGTCAGGATTCCCTCTCACATGCTTGGATTACTGGGTTTGACCTACACCGTACCCTGCGTATCTCGTCCTTAACTACCTGGCCTTCATGGTTGTTGTCTGTATCGAGAGGTAGGCACCATATCTAAATTGTACATTATTCTATATTGAAAACACACATCACCCCTTCCAACGTACATAATTTTGGGCCGCATGCAAGAGGTGCTGATTTTGTGGTCCCTCTCGTGCGATTTTTTATGATGGTTCAATCTATTGGCCCAAGCGGTTTATTGACAACAATAGTTGTCGTTTGACCAAACGATAGATTCACTGGTCAGTCTTATGGTAGGTCATGGCGACATGCATGTATGACCAAAGTATCATTACGTGCATCCACCCCGCTGACAAGAAGTGGGAGGTGGGTCAAGCACCCTAGCTAGCTATGACATTATGTCATTATAGATATATCCAAGGGTGCTTTCGAGTTTGCGAGGCAGGTACCACCAAAGTTTTAAACATCACACCCTATATTCCTACATATATTTGGCCACTTCTAGGTGGTTCTTGACTTCTGGACCCTCTCATCGATCTTCGATGGCGCGCCCAACCGTGGGCCCGCGTGGTCAAAGTTGTGCATTGGAATTTTGAACATCACACACCACCCTTTTAACTCATATATATATATATATATATATATATATATATATATATATATTTGGGCCACATGCTGGTGTGGCTGTCTTCTGACCCTCTCTAAATTTTTTTTTCTGCAAAGACTCTGATGACGCTCAACGGACACGGGTATAATGTCTTAACCGTGTGCGATGCAAGTGCACTGTGAATCACCATGACTGCGCAAACGCGAGCAAAGGTGGAGGTACTGGCTCAACCGTGTGCGATGCAAGTGCGCTGTAAAATCACCACGACTGCGCAAGCGCGAGCAAAGGTGGAGGTACTGGCTTAATCATGTGCGATGCAAGTGCGCTGTAAAATCACCACCTGTGCAAGCTAAAGGCGGGTAGTTTATTTATATTGAATTCCACGTCTGCGTCTGAAAATTAGGATGAACCATGTGCCATAGACAAGCTAGCTAGAAATCTAAAAACAAACTACCCGCCTTGAGCGTTGCAAAAATCGGCGGTTCCGCCAGTTTTCCTTATTATCATACACACATATTCTTATTGGACCGTGCACGATCTTGGGTACTCCCGCCCCGCATCAATTCCTTTACCCAAATTTTAGTAGCCGCCGTACTTCAACCATCGCCCACACTCCTCCAGCACCGACCTTATAGTAAAATTGCAGTAGCCGAGGCATTTGAACCATCGCCCTCCCTCGTCCACCACCATCTCCACCCACCGTTACTAAAAATTTCAGTAGCCGCGGCATATCCTCAAACACCCCCCCTCCACAGTACCCCCACCCGGCCCCCTCCCCCCTCGAACCCTTGCTCGCCGCCGCCGCCGTCGCCGCCACCAACCCCTGCCGGTCTGCCCGTTCCTCCTAGCTTAGATAATAAAGTTGAGGTTACCCATCGATTCCCATACCGTCGCCCCACTCCCCTGAGTTTTTAGATGAGTCCTGCGGTGTCCCTCCCCGCCAGATCCACATCCCCTGCTCCAAAATGTCGCAGCCTAAGCTCGACCACGTATCCCGGGGAGCCCGACGAGCACTCGGCGAAGAAGAGGTTTATCATGGCCTCTCCGGCGGACGTTGGCGAGGTCGCCGCTGTTCGCCCCGACCTGTCGATCCCGGAGCAACACATCACCGCGGAAGCCGGCGAAGACGTTGACTACATTGCCATGCCGAAGGCTTCATGTCAGTGGGCTACCGTATTACTGTATCTCGGGAAAGCTGGCTATGACATCAAGCTCATCGACAGCGATGGGTTCACGCGTGCCATGTCACAGGTTAAGTGGTCCATCCCCAACCCCTCTGGTTCAACCGCCGTTGATCTCTTCGATGACCCTGCCGCTGATCTCCTCCGCCACATGGTCAAGGATTTGTGATCCTTGTACACCATCGAGCCCATTTTGTCATTTCTGAAGGACACGTTCTATGACGGTGGGTTGGGATCCTCGATTGCCAAGTTAGATCTCATCGACCACGACCACGAGGAGGGCACCCACAAAGGCTCTTCCAAGGTGAAACAACCCATCTGTGACATCAGAGAGCGCACCATGAGTCTGTGCTCTTCCAACTGGAAGGATCCCATCCATGACATGTGAGGCAACATCCTATCAGCAAATCTTACCTTTTCTAGCTTGCCAACCCATACCCTTTGTTGTAGTAGCATTTGTCGTGCGGTGTTTTAACTATGTCGTGTTTAATTATTTCAGTTATGCAAAAATGTATTGTTCAATAGGGCTATGTGATGTTAAGTATGAATTGTCCACTTCAGTTTCACGAATGGCTATATTTGGTTGTTTATAGTGAGTAGATGCCTTATTTATCTGTATTTGGTTGTTAGGTTGGTTGCAGTGAGCATTTTTCCAGTTATCGAGCAGATGCCTTGTTTATATGTATTTGGTTCTTAGGTTGGTTGAAGTGAGCATTTGTCGAGTTATCAAGCAGATGCCTTGTTTATCTATATTTGGTTGTTAGGTTGGTTGCAGTGAGCATTTGTCCAGTTTTCAAGCAGATGCCTTGTTTATCTGTATTTGCTTGTTAGGTTGGTTGCGGTGAGCATTTGACCAGTTTTCAAGCATACGCCCTGTTTATCTGTATTTGCTTGTTAGGTTGGTTGCAGTGAGACTCTGTTCAGTTTTCAATGGCTATATTTGGTTGTTATACTGATCATTTATGCCTTGTTTATTTCAGTCATTCACAATGTGATGTTCATTATGTGCAAGTCGGAATTGTGCCGCTCAACTGCATCAATACCAGTTTGAACGGCTATATTTGGTTCCAGTTATGCCTGGTGTAGTTAACACATGCCCTTTATTTCAGTTTTACACATTTATCCAGTGTGATGTTTAAGCATTACCTATGTTCTATTCATTTTCAACAATACAAGTTTGAATTGCAATATTTGATGGCTGTTAAGCCTGTTGTCGGTAACATTGCCTTCCATTTTATATCTGCTTTAACAGCATGCTGAAACCAACACATTCAAGCTATCATTTGGAGATGATGTTGTTTACCTTTGCTATATTTGTTTGATGTTAAGGTTGCTGTACTTATCATGCCTTTCCACTACTTATGCAGGACAACAACGGGAGTGGGCACCATTTTCCGCCGAGGTTAGTTTCATCCCTCGGCTTGTACTCCCCCCATCGTTCCATAATGTAGTGCATATAGATCCAGGCTTGGACACTTGTTAGCTTCTAATATTGACTTGTTGCTTGTAGGTACATATGCCCTTGGCAAGGATCCACGCATCGACCCTTTTTGCTTATGGGGCAATGAGATATTCATGAACAAGCATCAAATGAGGAAACTGATAAGGATTATTAGCAAAAAGATACGAACGGTGGCAAGCAAATTATTTGTTTACGCTCTATCCAACACAACAGTGAGCTGTAGGATGGTAACTACAAACTCTGCAGCCTTCTCTTTTTACTGCCCATAATGAGTTGTTAGACAAGAATGTCTGAATCTTTTTTGTTTGCAGTGGTTCCCGAAGCAGTTTACTCAAGATTACCTCCCAAAGTACATGATTGGTGGACACTCAATGAAGGTTAAAGTATTTCATCCAGACTACAATGAGCATCGAGAAGTCCTAATGAAGACAGTGAAGGATGGACGTGCAGCCATCACAAGGGGTTGGCCTAGAGTAGTGCGCGCATTACGCATGGAGGAGGGCACAATATGGGCATTCCGCTTCACCTTCTCCAGCAACCAGAATGTCTTTCGCCTCTCCCTTTACAGTCTTTAGTACAACTGTGGTTCATCATTCTTTACTTGGTGCTTCTGTAGTTCTTCTATATATGTACCTGTGCATCGAATTATGCATTCGTGGTTGAACCTATATTTGTAATAAACATGGTTGGATATGAAATAAGTGATTGCCTACTTTCAAATTCAAAACATGTGATTTTAAATTAGGGATTACACTGCACACGATTTGCGAAAGCGGAACGTCTGCGATAGACGTGAAGATCAGACATGTTTCTAGGATCCACTACGTGTGCGATCAATCTCTACTGCACACACGATCAGCCAAGAAAAAACCTATGCGATTAACAACAGCATCGCACACAGTTCTCTCTTATTAAATGTTTGCGATAGTCACCTTATCACACACGCTTCACAATTATGGACTGTTTGTGATGTTGTGGGCATCGCAAACGTTTGGTTATAGAAGAATGCGTGTGATAGGTCGATCATCCGACGCGGGTACGACGGATGAATCATGTGGGATGTATTCAAGCTTCGCATACAGTTTTATAGCGACAACTGTGTGCACTCTTACATCGAATCGCATACAGTCGAGGAAAAGAAAATGTGTGTGATTGTCTGCTTCTATAATCGTGAACCGTTTGTGATGGGTCATGCATCGTAAACGTAACACCACAGAATACCGACTGCAATGGCAATCCGAGCATAAACGAGTTGCAAGGATGGAGCATTTCGGATACTCGAGATATCAGAAATAGTTTAGTAGGGACAACTATATGCATCAAGGCTCCCTATCCCCGATGGTTTCTGGGTCGTGTGGGAAGGACCACCCTATCGCAGTCGCTCACTTAGCGATGGGTCGAGATGCCGTCGCGGAAACGGGTTAAAAACCATTTGTATAGCACCTCGATGTACCAGTGAACTATCCATTATGCCTAGCTAGGGGCATAAAACAATAGCGCTAGTTGGGAGGCAACCCAGTAGTTATCTTAATTTTATTTTTTATTTTTCTGTTTTCTTGTGTGCACACAATTATGCTACTTTTATGATTGTGTTTTTATGTTTTAATTAATGTTTGTGCCAAGTAAAGCCTTTAGGATGGTTTGGATGATAGTTGCTTTGATTATGTGCAAGAACAGAAACTTTTGCATCCAGTAGCAGAATTTTTAAAATTTGCTGGAGCATGGAAACATTTTGAATTTTTTACACATGATTGATATACAAATATACCATGTTTTTCTATTTTTTCATAATTTTTGGAGTTACAGAAGTATATTCAATATTCAGATTGCTACAGATTGTTCTGTTGGATTGTATCGGGGGGTATAAGCCATGGAGAAGTTATAATACAGTAGGTATAATGCAAAAATAAAATATGAATGGGTTTGCAACAGTACTTAAAGTAGTGATTTACTTTATTATACTAACGGATCTCACGAGGGTTTTGTTAAGTTTTGTGTGATTGAAGTTTTCAAGTTTTGGGTGAGATCACGATGGATGAAGGAATAAGGAGTGGCAAGAGCCTAAGATTGGGGATTTCCGAGGCACCCCAAGGTAATATACAAGGACACCCAAGTAACTAAGCTTGGGGATGCCCCGGAAGGCATCCCCTCTTTCTTCTAACGACCTTCTATAATTTTACTTGGAGCTATATTTTTCTTCATCACATATCATGAGTTTTGCTTGGAGTGTCATGTATTATATGAGTCTTTCCTTTGTTTTCTTTTTAGTTTGTCACAATCATACTTGCTGGACACACTAATTTGAGAGAGCCATACGTTTATCATGATTTGTTAGAATACTCTAAGTGCTTCACTTAAATTTTTTTGAGCTAGGCAGTTGCTCTAGTGCTTCACTTATGTCGGATTCAGGGCTCCGCAAATCCAAGAAGGTTCGAACTCTGGGGCTAGTGCGAAGATCTTAACCTCTCAAGCTTGGCGCCCATCGCCTCACAACCTATCTTAACCGAACTCACGTGAGCAAGGAAGAAGATGAACACGGCAGTTTACCCAGGTTCGGGCCACCTTGCGATGTAAAAACCTACTCCTGCTTTGTGGTGGATTGGCCTCATGAGGGGCTGAGGATGAACTAGTACAGAGAATGAACAACCTCGCGAGGGCTCGGGGGTGAGAATGAGTCGACCCCTCTATGGTGGTGGCTAACCTATATTTATAGTGGCCTTGGTCCTCTTCCCTCGAAACTTAGGCGGGAAGGGATCCCACAACGTCCAATTTGAAAGGGGACAAGTAGTACATATGATCCGGACGAAAGGTGGTCTTCGCTTGCAAAGCTTCTGATCATGACGCAGTGGTGGGCTCGGCGATGACCTCCTCCTTGCCGAGCCTGTGGTCTTGGTCTTGTAGCACCGGAATGGAAACCTTTGGGAGATTCCTCGGGAACCCACGCCTGTCCTTGCCTCCTTAGCACCAAAGAGGAAACTACCTCCTCTGTGCCCGCTGGCGCCCGCCTGGCCTTGGTCGTCATGGCTCACGTCACCTCAGCCTCATGAGGTGGGGTACCTGCATAGAAATCTCTGCTCCTCGGGAGGCCGCCTGGGGAGGCCGCTCCCTCGGGAGGTCTTGGTGTTGTCCGCCTCGTGAGGCTTGGCCCCACGCGAGGGTCTTGTCTTGGTGGTCTTGGAGGTGGGCTGTACCAGGCCGTCGAGGGAGCCACGCCGTGGGCCCCAGGCAGGCAAGTCTCAGTACCCTGGATCCCAGAACACCGACAATAGCCCCCGGGCCCAAGGCGCGCTCGGGCTGGCTTCGAGGCGAAGCCAAGGGGCAAGGGAGAAGCGCCGCGGGCCCTAATCGCCTGCGGGCCAAGTTGACGCATGGCGCTTGACAGGATGCAGATGCCTCCGCTTCCCCACGTCGCCTCAGCAACCATTTTGAGTTGACAATAATCTGATGTATGCAGCAGGGCCATTATCGCCCGGAACGTGGAATGCCACCGGTAGACCTTCCTCCACCTATAAAAGGGGGATGGGAGCGGAGCCCCCAACCCATCTTCATCTTCTTGCTTCTCGCCCCTTCGTCGTCTCCGCCATGCCGCCGTCTTGCCAAAGCGTCCATGGCACCAGTGAGGAGGTTTTCGGTCAAGGAGAAGGGCAAAGCCCCACGGGTGGAACCGGAGTTGCTCCCTCCAAAGAAGAGACGCGGTCTACCCCGCAAGGCCACCGCAACATCCACAACTATCTTACCCTGGTGTGAGCGCGCTCCGACGGGGTTCCTGACCGGTGCTAGCGCTCGTGCCCAAGGTCCTGCTCACGGGAGCGGCCGTGGGAGCCGCGGAGGACGAAGTCTGGAAGGGAAGCAAGTGACGGCCGCATGACCACCTCGCCCGCAGGCCCATGCCGGCGGCACGGCCCGTGAGTTCATGGTGTGGGCGGCGATGCCGCCACGGACATGGATTCGGCTCCCGCAGTCCCTGGCGGGGGAGATACCGCCGATGGGGCTCGTCGAGCAGTGGCTTCAGCACAACGGCTGCTGTGGCCAGGCCTCGCAGGCGGAGGTCGAGACCACCTCCTCTTGCGACATCTTCATGACTCGAGGATGGGGGGCGATTGCCCGCGCCTGTAGCTCGGAGGGGAGGCACGCCCTCCACTTCGAGTACGACGGGGCGTCGATGCTCTTCTTCAAGGTCTTCGGAGAGGACGGCAAACGTCTAGAGTGCTGCCTAAGGGAAGGCGACCGTGGCGGCGATTCCCCTGCTGGCCGGCATGGCAGCAAGGCCCCGGGCGGCAAACTTGCCCTTGGCCTTGTCCGCGACACCTCCAGCAGCGGCGCCTCCGTCGGACCAAGCTCAAGCGACGACGACTACTACGAGCCGCCGCGTCGCCGTGCCCGGGCCTAAGAGGGGGATGGCGTCGACAAGGTATCATGAAATTGCGGGCATCGCTTCCTGAGCTGCGGTCCTCGGGAGACCTTTTGGTTTCATTCCTGCATGAAAAATCATGAAGGGCCCCGCGGGTGTGTGTAAAAACCGTGACGATTGCGCTTTAATGTTAGCATTCCCAACATATGTCATGATTGCATCTCTCGCTTGCGCACGGGTCCCTTTTACTCTCGCAGTAGCTTAGTGTTCTACGCCGATAGGACCAGTCCCCAGGCAAGCTTCGGCCGTCGCTGGTATGCCAGGTCGCGATGCCGCGGTCAAGGGCAGGAGGTGAGCGGCCCGAGGTCCGGTAAGAACCACCGAGGCGTGATGCTTGGGAGGTCCATTTTAGCGCGCAAGCAGCTCCCAAAGGACTAAGAGGGAGGTTTCCTTGCCCGAGCAAGGTCGCGGGAAAGCAAAGTGTCGGGAGCAAGGCTCGCACTGATACATGCGAGATAGCTTAGCTTAGCTTTCGCGGCCTGTCGTGGTTCCTTTGTCGCGAGGGTGAACTTTTTTGGCCTTCGGTTTTGAGCATGCTCCCTGTCCTGAAATAAATTAAGGCGAACCCCACAAGGGGCGTGAGAGAGCACTGATGTCCAATATATTTCGAAAGGAGAGTGCCACCGGTGTCAGGTCGCGCCCCTCCCTTGACGCTCCTCCGCAAGGTTTCGTGACCCCATTTCTCTCACTCATCATGGTGTTCTACGTTCTCAGGACCCGGCCCTCGAGCAGGGCTTAGCCACCGCTGGTATGCTAGGTCGCGATGCCATGGTCAAGGCCAGGGGGTGAGGGCTCGAGAGCCAGTAGGAGCCCCTGAGGCGTGGTGCTCAAGGGCCCTCCTTTTAACGTGCAAGCGACTTGCACGAGAAAGGAGTGGCTCCCCCCGTGTGGGTGCCTAGGAGGGGTTGTGCCCAATGGTACGCGGTGTAGCATCCTCCTGAAGTGGTGAGGTGTTGGCGAAGCCGCTCGAGGCCCTATCTCCGGAGGCTCCTGCGCATCAGTCAGTTATGAAATACAAATGGTAGCCGTGCTTGCTGTTCTGCCCATGATCTTTCCGCGAGAAGACGAAGGCACTAAGGACCTGGTGAGGAGATGTGCGCGGGGCCGGCCGCGAGCCAGAGCTCAGTCTCTTAGGTTTATCAGCGCTGCAGGGACGGACCCAAGCACATGCATCGTGCCGGTTGTAGCCCCCTCGCTGGACGAGCAAGAGGCGCGTTAGCAACTCTCGGGGACCGTAGGGGCAACTCCTAAGATGATAGATCGTCAGGCGCAATGTTAACAACCATAGTAATTCAAATAGGCATAACTGGTCCAAAATGCATGAATTGAAATGACGCAGCTATGAGGGCAGGCCCCAGCAGCCTGAGGATGATGCAGCCCGGGGGGCGCCCTCAATCTGAACAAACCAAAAAGTCACTTGGCACCATCGTTGTAGGAGAGTCGAGGTAGCTGAAGACACTTGCTGCAGAAATCGCTCCTCACGAGCCGGGAGGCTCCGGAGGCCCACCGGGCTCGCGAGGGTCCGACACTTCCTCCGACAGGACCGCCTGGCGCCTGACCTCATGAGCCGCCATGGCACCCTGCGCAAAGCACTCGTATGAGGCGGCCATGTTCAGCAGGCCAAACGGCATGCATACGTAGCTGCAGGGGTAGCCCCCACTCCGGCCGACGCGGGATGGCCAGAAGAGGTCCTGTGAAGCAGCCCTGTTGAGGCCTGGTATGTTGACGCAGACGCGCAGCTCGCTGCCCATGCCACGGGCTGCAACTGCACTGGGAGGCCGTGCGGGGCAACGATCGCCGCGCATGGCCCTTACCTCCTGAAGCTCCTCGATCGCCCTGACGATGAACTCTCGCGCACCTGGCGCCTCGCGCCATGCGCCTTGCTCATGGGGGCGCGCCTCAAGGCACGCCTCCAAGTGGTACCCGAGCACCTCCCTCATCGCCCTGGTCAGGCCAGAGGCTCTCCAGACAGGAGCCCCCGTGCCCATCCTGAGGGAGGCGCCGGGCGCGCCTTCCTATGTGGGAGGAAGGGGCGCCCCAGCAGCGGGTGTGGGGCCTGAAGTACCATCGGCGGGTGCGCTAGCCCCCTGACGACTCTTGAGTAGGAGCTACTTCTTCTTCCTGGGTGTGATCTCGGAAAACAAGACGACGCCCTCGTCGTCTGGGTTGTCTACCACCGCGGCTTGGTAATCGCGCTCGAGGGAGCACACCGCATCCTTCTCATCGTAGGCGACCGTGATGATGCCACCACTCCCTGGCATCTTGAGGACATTGTAGCCGTGGTGGGTTGCTGCCATGAACTTGGCGAGGGCTAGATACCCGAGGATGGCGTTGTACGGGAGGCCGATCTGGGCGACGTCGAAGTCGATGAGCTCAGTGTGGTAGTTGTTGCGGTTGCCGAAGGTGACATAAAGGCATATCTACTCCAGGGGGATGGTGGAGCGGTCAGTCAATCCTGAGAAAGGCTTGGTCGGAAGGAGATGATCATAGGGCACTTGGAGCGTCTCGAACGTCTCGACGGAGAGGACATTGAGCCCTGCGCCACCGTCAATGTGGGTCTTGGTGACGAGGACATTACTGATGGTGGGCGTGCTGAGCATGGGAAGCGCGCCTCCGGCGGTCGAGCACTTGACGTGATCCTTGGAGTCGAAAGTGATCGCGCACTGCGACCACTTGAGGGGACGCGCGGCCTTGAGCTTCGGGAGGGCTGCGTTCACCTCACGAGCGAACTGCTTGAAGATGCGTTGTGAGGCTGGGGCCTGTGCACCACCTAGGATGCAGGCGATAGCACGAGGTTCCTGGAAGCCCCCAGCCCCGTCGTCCTACCGTTTGTCGTTGTTCCTCCTTGGCGGTGGCAGAAGCGGAGGGAGGCCAGCATTGCCCTGAGGACGGGCCTCACGAGGCTGATCACGCTAGAACCCGTCGCGAGGCTCGTCGCACCAGCGGTCCTCACGAGGCTGGTCACGCCAGTCCTGACGGGGGTCGCGGTTGTCCCAGCGGCCTCCGCCGCGGCCGTAGCCCCGGTCACCACACTCGGGGCGGCGACCAAGGCGCCCATCGCGGAGGCCCCTGAGCTCTTGGGAGTCGTTGGTGTTGTGGCTGTGTACGTCATGGAAGATGCAGAACAGGCGGTTGCCCCTGGAGGATTCACCATGGTCACGACCGCGCTTCTTCTCAGGTTCAGCCGCAAGTACGGCGGGACCCTTGTGCTTCGCCTCCTTAGCCTTGGCCTTCTTGTCCTCGGGGTCTACCTCAAGAAGCTCCAAGAGGGAGAGGCGGCCCTCCTCGGCCCTTGCGCATCTATTTGCCAGGTTGAACATCTCCAGGGCCGAGCACAGGTCTTCGTTGATGGCGAGCTCCTCTTTCATCTTGACGTCCCGGACGCCTTCAGAGAACGCCGAGATGATGGCCTCGTCAGACGCCTTCAGGATCCTGAGACAGATGTTCGTGAAGCGTTGTATGTACTTGTGTAAGGTCTCGCCCGACTGCTGCTTCATGCGCCTCAGGTCACCCATTGTAGGAGCATGGTCGCGAGTACCCTGAAAGTTGGCGATGAAACACTCGCGAAGCTCATCCTAGGAGGAGATCGACCCCACCGAGAGGTTTAGGAGCCAAGAGCACGCGCCGTCCTTGAGGGCCATGGGGAACCAGTTCGCCATAACCTTGTCATCGCCGTTTGCCACTTCGATGCTTAGCGCGTAGAGCTGGAGAAATTCTGTGGGGTCGGGGGTGCCGCCGTAACATGGAGGCAGATCCGGCTTGAACTTGCCGGGTCAAACGGTGCGGCGCAGCTCCGGGGTGAAAGCACGGCAGCCTGCCACGCTCACAGGTGCGGGCAGCATGGGTGGAGCTTGGTCTTGACGCCCGCGCGCCGCGACCTCTGGCGGCGCGCGGTCCTGGTGTTGGCGCTGTGGCGCTGGATCACCTGGCAGCTTGCTTCATCGCGCGCCGGCGCCCCGCGCGGGGGATCGTGCCAGGGCGCGTCACGCCTGGGCTTGGGGTCGGCGCCGCGCAGAGGAGGAGAAGGAGGAGGCATGCCATGAGCCACGTCACCCGCCTGGGATGGCGGAGGAAGGAGCGAGCGAGACCGCGCAGGGGCCTCACCGGCGGCGTTGACGAGCTCGAGGATGCGGCCAAGCCAGTCGTCGTAGAGGTTGTTGGCCGGGCGGTAACGCAGGAGCTCACGCGCCATGAGCAGTGCAGCCTGCGCGTTTGCCGGCCCGGGATGAGCATGGGAAGACGATGCCGTGGCCGAAGCGGGTGATGGAGTTGTGGTGCGGCCATCACGCCGGACGGAAGGTGGCAGCGACGAATCCTGCTGCTCACGAGCAGTAGGGTCAGTGGCAGCGTTAGCCAATGGGGAGGCAGAATGGCGAGGAGCGCCGTTGCCCATGGGTGCTGTCTGGGCGACACGAGCGGCCCGACGCTCGGCACGGACACGGCGAGCGTTGTCCATGAGGGCGACGAAACGGAGGCGAAGCGAACAGTGGAAGGAGGACTTCGACACGCCCATACCTGGCGCGCCAAATGTCGGATGTAGGGCTCCGCAGACCCAAGAAGGTTTGAACTCGGGGGCGTGTGCGAAGATCTCAACCTCTCAACCCTAGCGCCCGTCGCCTCACAGCCTAGCTTAACCGAACTCGCGTGAGCAAGGAAGAAGATGAACATGGCAGTTTACCCAGGTTTGGGCCACCTTGCGGTGTAAAACCCTACTCCTGCTTTGTGGTGGATTGGCATCACGAGGGGCTCAGGATGAACAAGTACAGAGGATGAGCAACCTCGCGAGGGCTCGGGGGTGAGAATGAGTCGACCCCTCTATGGTGGTGGCTAACCTATATTTATAGTGGCCTTGGTCCTCTTCCCTCAAAACTTAGGCGGGAAGGGATCCCACAACGGCCAATTTGAAAGGGGACAAGTAGTACATATGATCCTGACGAAAGGTGGTCTTCGCCTGCAAAGCTTCTGGTCGTGACGCAGTGGTGGACTCGGCGATGACCTCCTCCTTGCCGAGCCTGTGGCCTTGGTCTTGTAGCAACGGAATGGAAACCTTTGGGAGATTCCTCGGGAACCCATGCCTGTCCTTGCCTCCTTAGCACCAAAGAGGAAACTGCCTCCTCTGTGCTTGCTGGCGTCCGCCTGGCCTTGGTCGTCATGGCTCACGTTACCTCAGCCTCATGAGGTGGGGTACCTGCATAGATATCTCCGCTCCTCGGGAGGCCGCCTGGGGAGGCCGCTCCCTCGGGAGGTCTTGGTGTCGTCTGCCTCGCGAGGCCTGGCCCATCGTGAGGGTCTTGTCTTGGTGGTCTTGGAGGTGGGCCGTACCAGACCGTCGAGGGAGCCATGCCGCTGGCCGCAGGCAGGCAAGTCTGGGTTCCCTGGTTCCCAGAACACCGACAACTTATATCTTTTTGAGCACGGCGGTGATTATTTTTGAAGAAATACATGCACTCTCATGCTTCACTTATATTATTTTGAGAGTTGATAAATTTTGAAGAAATATTTGCACTCTTATGCTTCACTTATATCTTTTTGGGAGTTGAAAATAGTAACGGTAATTTGCACAAGATATGAATTTGGTCCCAAAGTGATGAATATTCAAGAGGGATATAACAAAAACTTTCATGAAAAGATCATTGGATATGATAAGTTTGATTCCTTGCAATAATTTTGTGATATGGTGATGATAATATGTGAGTCATATTAGTGGGTAATTGTGCTTTACTAAGAATATTGGTGTTAAGGTTTGTGATTCCCTATGCATGCACGTAAAGTCAATAGTTATGCAACGAAGTTATATCCTACTTATGGTCCATTATTCAGTGTTAGTTATGTTCAATGCGTGTTTATGACTGTTTTTTGTTTTTTGGTTGGTCGTTTCTCAATCTATTTGCTAGCCTTCATTTGTACTAAGCGGGAATGCTGCTTGTGTATCCAAATTCTTAAACCCAAAGTTCTGCCAAATGAGTCCATCATACCTACCCACATGCGGTATTTCCATGCTGTTCTAAGTAAATTTGCATGTGCCAACTCTAATTTTCAAAATAAATTTCCATTTTGTGTGCCCGTACCGCTCATGAAGCGGCAGGTGGTGGCCAATTTTTTCCATGCTAGGTATTTTATTCTCAGTATGAGTGTTTATTCACTTGTCATTGCAAGAGAGTGTGGCAGGTAATAGGGATGCCCAGTCTCAAAATGAAAATAATAATAATATGATGATAATAATAATAAATTCCTTGGAAAGTGTCGGTATGGAAGGCACCTGTGGATATGGCTAGCCATGGATTGTGAAAGAATTTTTGAAAAGAAATAAACTTTATTTTCTGTTTGGGAACCACCTATAATTTGTCTAGCATGGAAGATATTGAGAATTCTTGGTCGTTTTCGTTGACAGGAAAAGCATGCCTCTCAAAATAATTTTATGTCTCAATTTAAGCCTTGAGCTCTGGCGCCTCTGCAAATCTCTGCTTCCCTCTGCGAAGGGCCTATCTATTTACTTTTATGCAATTTTTATTTTTATTTTGAGGCTCCATCTTCTCTTACAAAGCACCAACTAGATAACACTATTGTCATACTTGTGCATTGGATGTAGCTAATATTTGAGTGTGTTTCGTAAATGGATCAATGATACGTCTCCAACTTATCTATTATTTTTTATTGTTCCATGCTGTTATATTATCATTCTTGGATGTTTTATATTCATTTTATAGCAACTTTATATCATTATTTGGGACTAACCTATTGACATAGTGCCCAGTGTCAGTTGCTGTTTTTTGCTTGTTTTTTACTTCGCAGAATATCCATACCAAACGGAGTCCAAACGCAACGAAACTTTTTGGAGATATTTTTAGTCCAGAAGACAACTTGGGAGACAAGGAAGTGCATGAAGGGAGGCCCATGGGGCCCACCACCCACCTGGTCGCGGCAGAGGACCCTGATGCGCCCTGATGGGTGGTGGGGCCCATGGAGGTCTCCACCATCGCCTCTCAGCTCTATAAATACTCAGATATTCTAGAAACCCTAGGGGAGTCGTCGAAACACATTTCCAGTCGCCGCAAGTTCCAGAACCACGAGATCCAATCTAGAGCCCTATTCCGGCACTTTGCCGGAGGGGAACGCGATCTCGGTGTTGGGAAACGTTGCAAGGAAAACAAAAAAAATCTACGCACACGCAAGATCTATCCATGGAGATGCATAGCTAAGAGAGGGGGAGAGCACCTTCATACCCTGGAAGATCGCTAAGCGGAAACATTTATGAACGTGGTTGATGTAGTTGTACACCTTCACGATCCGTCCCGATCAAGTACCGAACATACGGCACCTCAGCGTTCAGCACATGTTCAGCTCGATGATGTCCTCGCCTTCTTGATCTAGCAAGACAGGCGGAGTTGTAGATGAGTGCTGGCAACACAACGGCATGGTGACGGTTGGTGATGAAGAACAATCTCCGCAGGGCTTCGCCAAGCACTACAGAAACTAGACGGAGGATAAACTAGAGGGGATGGGGTTGCCGGCACACAGCTTGGTGAATCTTGATGTGTCTTGGGTGCTAGCCCTGCCTCTCTATTTATATGTTGAGCCCTGGGGTCGAAACTTGGAGTAAAAGCCTTCTCAAAGTCGGTTTTACCCGAAAGGCAAGAGTCCTTCTCGGACTCCAGGGCCAGATGCCAGGGTTCCCAGCATCTGGGCCCAGACGCCAGTGACCCAGGCGTCTGGCCTCTGGTCTCCACAAAACTTTCTTTTGCACTTACGAAAACCTCAGGGACTTTACCCCTTGGCCCAAATAATGTGTTCTCGCACCAAATCATTTCGGGCAACATCCAAAACCCCTTCTGGTGAATTCTGGAACTCTTCCGAAGACCAAACACTATTATCCCATATATAAATCTTTACCTCCGGACCATTTCGGAGCTCCTCGTCATGTCCGTGATCTCATCCGGGACTCCGAACAACATTCGGTCATCAGCATACATAACTCATATAATACTATATCGTCAACGAACGTTAAGCGTGCGGACCCTACGGGTTCAAGAACTATGTAGACATGACCGAGACACCTCACCGGTATATAACCAATAGCAGAACCTGGATGCCCATATTGGATGCTACATATTCTATGAAGATCTTTATCGGTCGAACCTTATGACAACATACGTAATTCCCTTTGTCCATCGGTATGTTACTTGCCCGAGATTTGATCATCGGTATCTTCATACCTAGTTCAATCTCATTACCGGCAAGTCTCTTTACTCGTTCCGTAATACGTTATCCTATAACTAACTCATTAGTCACTTTGCTTGCAAGGCTTCTAATGATGTGTATTACCGAGAGGGCCCAGAGATACCTCTCCGATACTCGGAGTGACAAATCCTAATCTCGATCTATGCCAACTCAACAAACATCTTCGGTGATACCTGTAGAGCATATTTATGATCACCCAGTTACGTTGTGACGTTTGATAGCACACAAGGTATTCCTCTGGTATCCGGGAGTTGCATAATCTCATAGTCGAAGGAATATGTATTTGACATGAAGAAAGCAATAGCAATAAACTGAACGATCAATATGCTAAGATAACGGATGGGTCTTGTCCATCACATTATTCTCTGAATGATGTGATCCCGTTATCAAATGACAACACTTGTCTATGGTTAGGAAACCTTAACCATCTTTGATAAACGAGCTAGTCTAGTAGAGGCTTACCAGGGACACGGTATTTGTTTATATATTCACACATGTATTCTAGCATGAATAATAAACCTTTATCATGAATAAGGAAATATGAAATAACTACTTTATTATTGCCTCTAGGGCATATTTCTTTCAGTCTCCCTCTTGCACTAGAGTCAATAATCTAGATTACATAGTAATTAATCTAACACCCATGGAGTCTTGGTGCTGATCATGTTTTGCTTGCGGAAGAGGCTTAGTCAACGGGTCTGCCACATTCAGATCCGTATGTATTTTGCAAATCTCTATGTCTCCATCATTGACCTTTCCACGAATGGAGTTGAAGCGTCTCTTGATGTGTTTGGTTCTCTTGTGAAACCTGGATTCCTTCGCCAAGGCAATTGCTCCAGTGTTGTCACAAAAGATTTTCATTGGACCCGATGCACTGGGTATTACACCTAGATCGGATATGAACTCCTTCATCCAGACTCCTTTATGTGCTGCTTCCGAAGCAGCTATGTACTCCGCTTCACACGTAGATCCCGCCACGACACTCAGCTTGGAACTGCACCAACTAACAGCTCCACCATTCAATATAAATACGTATCCGGTTTGTGACTTAGAGTCATCTGGATCAGAGTCGAATCTAGCATCGACGTAACCATTTACGACTAGCTCTTCGTCACCTCCATAAATGAGAAACATATCCTTTGTCCTTTTTAGGTACTTCAAGCAGTTCTTGACCGCTGTCCAATGATCCACTCCTGGATTACTTTGGTACCTCCCTGCGAGACTTATGGCAAGGCACACATCAGGTCTGGTACACAGCATAGCATACATGATAGAACCTATGGCTGAGGCATAGGGAATGACTTTCATTTTCTCTCTATCTTCTAAAGTGGTCGAGCTTTGAGTGTGACTCAATTTCACACCTTGTAACACAGGCAAGAACCCTTTCTTTGACTGATCCATTTTGAACTTCTTCAAAACATTATCAAGGTATGTGCTTTATGAAAGTCCTATTAAGCGTCTCGATCTATCTCTATAGATCTTGATGCCCAATATATAAGCAGCTCACCGAGGTCTTTCATTGAAAAATTCTTATTCAAGTATCCTTTTATGCTATCTAGAAATTCTATATCATTTCCATTCAACAGTATGTCATCCACATATAATATCAGAAATGCTACAGAGCTCCCACTCACTTTCTTGTAAAAACAAGCTTCACCGTAAGTCTTTATAAAACCATATGCTTTGATCACCTCATCAAAAGCATATATTCCAACTCCGAGATGCTTGCACTAGTCCATAGATGGATCGCTGGAGCTTGCACACTTTGTTAGCACCTTAAGGATCGACAAAACCTTCTGGTTGCATCATATACAACTCTTCTTTAAGATATCCATTAAGGAATGCAGTTTTGACGTCCATTTGCCAGATTTCATAATTATAGAATGCGGCAATTGCTAACATGATTCGGACAGACTTAAGCATCACTACGGGTGAGAAAGTCTCATCGTAGTCAACTCCTTGAACTTGTCAAAAACCTTTCGCGACAAGTCGAGCTTTGTAGACTGTAACATTACCATCAGCGTCAGTCTACTTCTTGAAGATCCATTTATTCTCAATGGCGTGACGATCATCGGGCAAGTCCACCAAAGTCCATACTTTGTTCTCATACATGGATCCTATCTCAGATTTCATGGCCTCAAGCCATTTATCGGAATCTGGGCTCATCATAGCTTCTTCATAGTTCGTAGGTTCGCCTTGGTCTAGTAACATGACTTCCAAGACAGGATTACCGTTCCACTCTAGTGCGGATCGTGCTCTGGTCGACCTACGAGGTTCAGTAGTAACTTGATCTAAAGTTTCATGATCATTATCATTTGCTTCCTCTGTAGTTGGCGTAGGCATCACGGGAACGGTTTTTTGTGATGTGCTACTTTCCAATTCGAGAGAAGGTACAATTAAGTCATCAATTTCTACTTTCCTCCCACTCACTTCTTTCAAGAGAAACTCCTTCTCTAGAAAGGTTCCATTCTTGGCAACAAAGATCTTGCCTTCGGATCTGTGGTAGAAGGTGTACCCAATTCTTTCCTTAGGGTATCCTATGAAGACGCACTTCTCCATTTTGGGTTCGAGCTTCTCAGGCTGAAGCCTTTTGACATAAGTGTCGCAACCCCAAACTTTAAGAAACAACAGCTTAGGTTTCTTGCCAAACCACAGTTCATACGGTGTCGTCTCTACGGATTTAGACGGTGCCCTATTTAACATGAATGCGGCTGTCTCTAATGCATAACCCCAAAATTATAGTGGTAATTCGGTAAGAGACAACATAGATTGCACCATATCTAATAAAGTACGGTTACGACGTCCGGACACACCAGTACACTTTGGTGTTCCAGGTGGCGTGAGTTGTGAAACAATTCCACATTGTTTTAAATGAAGGCCAAACTCGTAACTCAAATATTATTAGATCGTAGAAATTTATTTTCTTGTTACGATGATTCTCCACTTCACTCTGAAATTCTTTGAACTTTTCAAATGTTTCAGACATGTGTTTCATCAAGTAGATATACCCATATCTACTCAAATCATCTGTTAATGTTAGAAAATAACGATACCCGCCGCGTGCCTCAACACTCATCGGGACGCATACATCGATATGTATTATTTCCAATAAGTCATTAGCTCGCTCCATTGTTCTGGAGAACGGAGTTTTAGTCATCTTGCCCATGAGGCATGGTTCGCAAGTCTCAAATGATTCATAATCAATTGATTCCAACAGTCCATCTGCATGGAGTTTCTTCATGCGTTTTACACAAATATGACCTAAACGGCACTGCCACAAGTATGTTGCACTATCATTATCAACTTTGCATCTTTTGGCATCAATATTATGAATATGTGTATCACTACGATCAAGATTCAACAAGAATAGACCACTCATCAAGGGTGCATGACCAGAAAAGATATTACTCATATAAATAGAACAACCATTATTCTCTGATTTAAATGAACAACCGTCTCGCAATAAAAAAGATCCAGATATAATGTTCATGCTCAACGCGGGCACCAAATAACAATTATTCAGGTCGAAAACTAATCCCGAAGGTAGATGTAGAGGTAGCATGCCGACGGCGATCACATCAACCTTGGAACCATTTCCGACGTGCATCGTCACCTCGTCCTTAGCCAATCTTCGTTTATTTCACTGCTTCTGTTTCGAGTTACAAATATGAGCAACCGAACCAGTATCAAATACCTAGGCGCTGCTATGAGCATTAGTAAGGTACACATCAATAACATGTATATCAAATATACCTTTGTTCACTTTGCCATCCTTCTTATCCGACAAGGATTTGGGGCAGTTCCGCTTCAAGTGACCAGTCCCTTTGCAGTAGAAGCACTCAGTTTCAGGCTTGGGTCCAGCTTTGGGCTTGTTCCCAGGAGTGGCAACTTGCTTGCCATTCTTCTTGAAGTTCCCTTTCTTTCCCTTGCCCTTTTTCTTGAAACTAGTGGTCTTGTTAACCATCAACACTTGATGCTCCTTCTTGATTTGTACCTCCGCAGCTTTAAGCATTGCGAAGAGCTCAGGAATCGTTTTATTCATCCCTTGCATATTATAGTTCATCACGAAGCCTTTGTAGCTTGGTGGCAGTGATTGAAGAACTCTGTCAATAACACTATCAACTGGAAGATCAACTCCCAGCTAAGTCAAGTGGTTATGATACCCAGACATTTTGTGTATGTGTTCACTGACAGAACTGTTCTCCTCCATCTGGCAGCTATAGAACTTGTTGGAGACTTCATATCTCTCAACCCAGGCATTTGCTTGAAATATTAACTTCAACTCTTGGAACATCTCATATGCTCCATGACACTCAAAACATCTTTGAAGTCCCGGTTCTAAGCCGTAAAGCATGACACACTGAACTATTGAGTAGTCATCAGATCGAGCTTGCCAGACGTTCATAACATCAGCTTCAGCTCCTGCAGCACGCCTTTCACCTAGCAGTGCATCAAGGAAATAATTCTTCTGTGTAGCAATGAGGATAATCCTCAAGTTACGGACCCAGTCCGTGTAGTTGCTACCATCATCTTTCAACTTAGCTTTCTTTAGGAACGCATTGAAATTCAGGGGAATGGTAGCTCGGGCCATTGATCTACAACATAGATATGCAAAACTATAAGACTAACTTCATGATAAATTAAGTTCAATTAATCAAATTACTAATGAACTCCCACTTAAGTAAACATCCCTCAAGTTATCTAAGTGATACGTGATCCAAATCAACTAACCCATGTCCGATCATCACGTGAGATGGGGTAGTCATCAATGGTGCACATCTCTATGTTGATCATATCTACTATATGACTCACATTCAACCTTTCAGTCTCCAGTGTTTCGAGACCATGTCTGTACATGCTAGGCTCGTCAAGTTTAACCCAAGTATTCTGCATGTGCAAAACTGTCTTACACCCGTTGTATGTGAACGTAGAGTCTATCACACCCAATCATCACGTGGTGCTTCAAAATGATGAACTTTGGTAACGGTGCATACTCGAGGAGAACACTTTTATCTTGAAATTTAGTGAAGGGATCATCTTATAATGCTACCCCCATTCTTAACAAAATAAGATGCATAAAGGATAAACATCACATGCAATCATAATATGTGACATGATATGGCCATCATCATCTTGTGCTTTTGATCTCCATCTCCAAAGCATCGTCATGATCTCCATCGTCACCGGCTCGACACCATGATCTCCATCATCGTGTCGGGGTCGTCTCGCCAACTATTGCTTCTACAACTATCGCTAACGCATAGTGATAAAGCAAAGCAATTACATCGCGCTTGCACTTCATACAATAAAGAGAAGACCCTAAGGCTCCTGTCGGTTGTCGATATTACAAAACATGATCATCCCATACATCAAAATATGTCACATCTTGTCTTGACCATATCACATCACAACATGCCCTGCAAAAACAAGCTAGACGTCTCTAGTTTGTTGTTGCAAGTTTTACGTGGCTGCTACGGGCTTCTAGCAAGAACCGTTCTTACCTACGCAAAAACCACAACGGTGATTCATCAAGTTTGCTGTTTTAACCTTCTTCAAGGACCGGCCGTAGTCAAATTCGATTCAACTAAAGTAGGAGAAACAGACACCCGCCAGCCACCTTTATGCAAAACTAGTTGCATGTCTGTCGGTGGAACCAGTCTCATGTGCGTGGACATGTAAGGCTGGTCCGGCCCGCTTCATCCCACAATACCGCCGAATCAAAATAAGACGTTGGTGGTAAGCAATATGACTATCACCGCCCACAACTCTTTGTGTTCTACTCGTGCATATCATCTACGCATAGACCTGGCTCGGATGCCACTGTTGGGAAACGTTGCATGGAAAACAAAAAAAAATCTACGCACACGCAAGATCTATCCATGGAGATGCATAGCTACGAGAGGGGGAGAGCATCTTCATACCCTTGACGATCGCTAAGCGAAAATGTTTATCAACACGGTTGATGTAGTCATACACCTTCACGATCCGTCCTGATCAAGTACCGAACGTACGGCACCTCCGCGTTCAGCACACGTTCAACTCAATGACGTCCTCGCCTTCTTGATCCAGCAAGACGGGCGAAGTAGTAGATGAGTTCCGGCAGCACGATGGCGTAGTGACGGTTGGTGATGATGAAGAACAATCTCCGCAGGGCTTCGCCAAGCACTATAGAAACTTGACGGAGGATAAACTAGAGAGGACGGGGTTGCCGACACACGGCTTGGTGAATCTTGATGTGTCTTGGGTGCTAGCCCTGCCCCTCTATTTATATGTTGAGCCCTGGGGTCAAAACTTGGAGTAAAAGCCTTCTCAAAGTCGGTTTTGCCCGAAAGGCAAGAGTCCTTCTCGGACTCCAGGGCCAGACGCCAAGGTTCCCGGCGTCTGGGCCCAGACGCCAGGGACCCTAGCGTCTGGCCTCTGGTCTCCGCAAAACTTCCTTTTGCACTTTCCAAAAACCTCGTGGGCTTTACCCCTTGTCCCAAATAAAGTGTTCTCGCACCAGATCATTTCGGGAAACATCCGAAACCCCTTCCGGTGAATTCCGGAACTCTTCCGGAGACCAAACACTATTATCCCATATATCAATCTTTACCTCCGGACCATTCCTGAGCTCCTCGTCATGTCCGTGATCTCATCCGGGACTCCAACCAACATTCGGTCACCAACATACATAACTCATATATTACTATATCGTCAACGAACGTTAAGCGTGCGGACCCTACGGGTTCTTGAACTATGTAGACATAACCAAGACACCTCTCCGGTCAATAACCAATAGCGGAACCTGCATGCCCATATTGGCTCCTACATATTCTATGAAGATCTTTATCGGTCTAACCTTATGACAACATACGTAATTCTCTTTGTCCATCGGTATGTTACTTGCCCGAGATTCGATCATCGGTATCTTCATACCTAGTTCAATCTCGTTACCGGCAAGTCTCTTTACTCATTCTGTAATACATCATCCTGTAACTAACTCATTAGTCACTTTGCTTGCAAGTCTTCTAATGATGTGTATTACCGAGAGGGCCCAGATATACCTCTCCAATACTCGGAGTGACAAATCCTAATCTTGATCTATGCCAACTCAACAAACACCTTCGGAGATACCTGTAGAGCATCTTGATGATCACCCAGTTAAGTTGTGACGTTTGATAGCACACAAGGTATTCCTCCGTTATCCGGGAGTTGCATAATCTCATAGTCGAAGGAATATGTATTTGACATGAAGAAAGCAATAGCAATAAACTGAACGATCAATATGCTAAGCTAACAGATGGGTCTTGTCTATCACATCATTCTCCTAATGATTTGATCCCATTATCAAATGACAACACATGTCTATTGTTAGGAAACCTTAACCATCTTTGATCAATGAGCTAGTCTAGTAGAGGCTTACTAGGGACACGGTATTTGTTTATGTATTCACACATGTATTCTAGCATGAATAATAAACCTTTATCATGAATAAGGAAATATAAAATAACAACTTTATTATTGCCTCTAGGGCATATTTCCTTCACTCAGAGGGGTTTATCATCCTCATTGGTGCTCCTCCGATGATGCGTGAGTAGTTCACCATAGACCTACAGGTCCATAGGCAGTAGCTAGATGGCTTCTTCTCTCTTTTTGATTCTCAGTACAATGTTCTCCTCGTTGTTCTTGGAGACCTCTATTTGATGTAATGACTTTTTGCGGTGTGTTTGTTGGGATCCGATGAAGTGCGAGTTTATGATCAGATCTATCTATGAATATTATTTGAGTTTCCTTTGATCTCTTATATGCATGATTGTTATAGCCTTGTATTTCTTCTTTGAAACTTTGGTTTGGTTTGGCCAACTAGATTGATTTTTCTTGCAATGGGAAGAGGTGCTTTGTGATGGGTTCGATCTTGCGGTGTTCTCACCCAGTGACAGAAGGGGTAGCGAGGCACGCATGTATCATTGCTATTAAGGATAAAAAGATGGGGTCTATTCCTACATGAATAGATCTTTTCTACATCATGTCATCGTTCTTATTGCATTACTCCGTTTCTCCATGAACTTAATATACTAGATGCATGCTGGATAGTCGGTCTACTAATCTTGGACGTGATGCCTATATACATGATCATTCCATTGGATATCGTCATAATTATTTGCTCTTCTATCAATTGCCCAACAGTAATTTGTTTACCCACCGTATGCTATTTTCTTGAGAGAAGCCACTAGTGAAATCTACGGCCACCGGGTCTATCTTTTATCATATTGTTTTAAGATCTATTATTCCAAAACCCAAAAATACCTTACTGCACTTTTTCTTTACTTATTTAATTTGTGTTTTTTAGATCTCTTTATCCAATCTCAGACAATTTTATCTATCTTTTTTACCGTGGAGGGATTAATAACCCCTCTTACGCGTTGGGTTGCAAGTATTTGTTCTTTGTGTGCAGGTACCGTTTACATAGTGTTGGTTGGTTCTCCTACTGGATTGATAACCTTGGTTTCATAACTGAGGGAAATACTTACTGTTGCCGTGCTGCATCATCCTCTCCTCTTCGGGGAAATACCAACGCAGATACAAGCAATCAATCAATGATTGAGCATAATGGGCTAGGGATTACTTTCTTTAGCGTTGATATTTTGAAAGACATGGTTGATTGTTAGTATGCTTGAGTATTGATGTCTTCATGCCAAATTATAGACTATTGCTTTGAATCATTCAAGTCCAAATGTCCATGCTACAAAAGAAAAGAGTATATGATGAATATGATAGGTAGCATTCCACATCAAAAATTCTATTTTTATCATTTACCTACTTGAGGATGAGCAGGAATTAAGCTTGGGGATGCTTGATATGTCTCCAACGTATCTATAATTTTTATTGTTACATGCTATTATAGTATCAATCTTGGGTGTTTTATATACATTTACAAACAAAATTATATCATTTTTTGGGACTAACCTATTAACTTAGTGCCTAGTGCCAGTTGCTGTTTTTCTCCTATTTTTGGTTCTTCAGAATATCAGTACCAAACGAAGTCCAAATGCCACAAAACTTTTTAGAGATTTTTTTTCTGGCAGTAGGAGACCTTGGAAGCTTCGGGAGGGGACGAGAAGATGGAACAGTGGCCCATGAGGCACCACGGCGCGCCCTGGTGGCTTGTGGGGCCCACGAGGCTCCATTTGACCTAACTCTGCCTCTAAAAATTCTCTAAAATTGGGAAACCAATAGAGGAGTCCATGAAATAATTTTCCGCCACCGTAAGTTCCTCTTTCCGAGAGATCCCATTTGGAGGCCTTTTCGGGCACTCTGCCGGAGGGGGATTCAATCGCGGAGGGGCTCTACATCATCCTTGCTGCCCTTCTAATGATGCGTGAGTAGTTTACCACAGACCTACGGGTCCATACTTAGTAGCTAGATGGCTTCTTCTCTCTATTTGATCTTCCATACAATGTTCTCCTCAATGTTCTTGGAGTCCTATTCAATGTAATCAATTTTTGTGGTGTGTTTGTTGGGATCCGATGAATTATGAGTTTATGATCAGATTTATCCATGAATATTATTTGATTTTTCTCTGAACTCTTTTATGAATGATTACAATAGCTTCGTATTTCTCTCGAATCTACTGATTTGGTTTGGCCAACTAGATTCTTTTTTCTTGCAATGTGAGAGGTGCTTTGTAATGGGTTCGATGTTGTGGTGCTCAATCCCAGTGACAGAAGGGGACATGACACGTATGTATCGTTGCTATTAAGGGTAAAAAGATGGGGTTTATTCATACATGAGTTTATCTTGGCTACATCATGTCATCTTGCTTAAGGCGTTACTCCATTCTTTATGAACTTAATACTCTAGATGCATGCTGGATAGCGGTCGATGTGTGGAGTAATAGTTGTAGATGCAGGCAGGAGTCGGTCTACTTGTCTCGGGCGTGATGCCTATATATGATCATTGCAGTGGATATCGTCATAATTATTTGCTTTTCTGTCAATTGGCCAACAGTAATTTGTTTACCCACCGTATGCTATTTTCAAGAGAGAAGCCAATAGTGAAAACTATGGCCCGCGGGTCTATCTTTTATCATATATTAAAACCCAAAAATACCTTGCTGCATTTTTACTTTATTTATTTTATTTTGTATTTTTGTTCGATCTATCTATCAAATACCATAAAATTTAATTTTGCTCGTAACCATCAAGGGATTGACAACCCCTTGTTCGCATTGGGTTGCAAGGATTTGTTGTTTGTGTGCAGGTGCTGCTAACGAGGTGTTGCTTGGTTCTCCTACTGGATTGATAACCTTGGTTCTTAACCGAGGGAAATACTTATCTCTACTGTACTGCATCATCCTCTCCTTTTCAGGGAAATTCCAACGCAGTTCACAAGTAGCAGATATCGTTATAACTATGCATATTTCTATCAATTGCCCGACAGTGATTTTTTTACCACCCGTATGCTTTTTGTTCGAGAGAGAAGCCTCTAGTGAAAACTATGGCCCCCAGGTTAATCTTTATCATATATTAAAAACCAAAAATACCTTGCTGCAATTTATTTACCGTTCTTTTACTTTTATTTTTTTGTTTATCTATCTACAATTATCAGACTTGATCCTTGCAATTAACCGCCGAGGGGATTGACAACCCCCTTGATCGCGTTGGTTGCAAGTATTTGTTCTTTTCTGTGCAGGTTCTATTCACAAGGTTTTGCGTGGTTCTCCTACTGGATTGATAACCTTGGTTCTTTACTAAGGGAAATGCTTATCTCTGATGTACTGCATCATCCTCGCCTCTTCGAGGAAATTCCAACGCAGCTCACAAGTAGCAAGAAGAATTTCTAGCGCCGTTGCAGGGGATACATCACCAAAACCTATCAAGTACCATCGCATAAAATTTCATCTCCTTGCATTTACTTTCATTTGCCATTTTCCTGTCATTTTCATCTCACCCACTTCTAAAACGTTTCCACAAAAGCACAGAAATATATTTTGTTTGCCTTGTTTGCTTGCTTTGTGCGATGTATCAAGAAAATACAAAGTCATGTGACTTTTCCAATACTAATAATAATGATTTTATTAGTACCCCAATTGCTCCTCCCACCACTAGTGCGGAGTCGTGTGATATTAATGCTGGTTTGCTAAATCTTGTTATGAAGGAACAATTTTCTGGTAGTCCTAATGAAGATGTTGCATCCATCTTAACACTTTCGTTGAATTGTGTGATATGCAAAAGAAAAAATATGTGGATAATGATATTGTCAAATTGAAATTATTTCCGTTCTCACTGCGAGATCGTGCTAAAACTTGGTTTTCATCCTTGCCACAAAATAGTATTTTTTTTCTTGGGATGAGTGTAAGGATGTTTTTATTGCCAAGTATTTTCCTCCTGCAAAAATTATTTCTCTTAGAAATAAAATAATGAATTTTAAGCAACTTGAGCGTGAAAATGTTGCCCAATCTTGGGAGAGAATGAAATTAATGATAAGAAATTGCCCCACTCATGGTTTAAGCTTATGGATGATCATACAAAAAATTTATGCGGGATTGAACTTTATTTCTAGAAATCTTTTAGAGTCCACCACGGGGAGTAACTTTATGGAAATCAATTTAGGAGAAGCTACAAAACTCCTTGATAATATTATGGCAAATTATTCACAATGGCATACTGAAAGAACTTCTACTAGTAAAACGGTGAATTCTGTTGAAGAAATTAATACTTTGAGTGATAAAGTGGATGCGCTTATGAAAATGGTTGCTAGTAAGAGTGCTAATAATGTGCCATTGTCTGACGAAACAACTTCAATAGTAATGTTAATAGAGGTGATTTTAATCCTAGGCCATTTCCAGGAAATTCCTCCAATAATTATGGCAATTCCTATGGTAATCCTTATAATAATAACAGGATACCCTGTGATCTTGAAACTAATATTAAATAATTTATTATTTCTCAAAAGATTTGCAATACTATGATAGAGAAAAAATTGAGTAAAGTCGATGATATGTCTAGGAACGTGGATAGAATTGCTCATGATGTGGAAAATCTCAAATCTAAAATTTTGCCACCCAAGCTGGACATTAATGAGTCCATTAAAGCTATCTATGTCTCCATTAATGAAAGTAAAGAAAGAACCACTAGGTTGAGGGCTAAGCGAGAATTCCTAGAAAAAGCGATTCGCCCGATTTTTATCGTAATCATGATGAAGAAATTAAACTGATTGGTGTCTCATCTATTGAATCTTTGTTTAGTAACATAAAGCTTGATGAAAAAGGGACTGAAGTTGAGTCACCTTTAGCTAGAAGGCGTCCCCATTGTTCGGAGGGTGATAATCTTAATGAAAAATTGATAAAAGTGGGTTTGGAGAGGTCAAAACTTTAGCTAGTGATGTGCCCACTACTTTGGATTACAAGGATTTTAATTATGATAGTTGTTCTTTAATTGAGTCCATTTCCTTGTTGCAATCCATGATAAATTCACACAATGCTTATGAACAAAATAAGGCTTTTACTAAACATATCGTAGAAGCTATCATTAAAGCTTTAGAAGAAAATATAGAATTGGAGGTTTCAATACCTAGGAAATTATATGATGAATGGGAACCTACTATTAAAATAAAGATAAAAAAATTGTGAGTGCAATGCTTTATGTGATTTGGGTGCTAGCGCTTCCACCATACCAACATCTTTATGTGATGTGCTAAGCCTTCATGATTTGAATGAATGTTCCCTTAATTTGCACTTAGCAGATTCCACTATTAAGAAACTGTGACGCCCCCGGCCCGATCGTGCACTAATCATACACGCAAATGCACACGATCAAGCCTAAGGACTCACGGGAAGATATCACAACACAACTCTAAAACATAAATAAAGTCATACAAGCTTTATATTACAAGCCAGGGCCTCGAGGGCTCGAATACATAGCTCGATGGCATACAAGCGTCAGCGGAAGCATCAGTTATCTGAGTACAGATATGAAAGAGAAACAGAAAGGCCTTTAGAAAGGCGGGGCAAAATAAAACACTACGATCGAAAGGCGCAGGCCTCCTGCCTGGAACCTCCGAACCTACTCCTGGTCGACAGCCAGCTCGTAGCAGAAGCCATCCTCGGGGTAGTAGTAGTAGTCGAACGTCGGCGGGGTAGCTGTCTCAGCGGCTCCGTCATCTGGTCACGACGAACTGATATGGGGGAAAAAGGAAAGAAAAGCAACCGTGAGTACTCTGAAGTACTCAGCAAGCAAGGATCTACACTACATATGCAACATTATCAAGGGGAGGCTGTATATGTGGACTGGGCTGCAGAAATGCCAGAATAGAGAGAAGGCCTAGTCCTATCGAAGACTAGCATCTTCAGCGGTCTTGCAGCAGTAGAAGAGAGTAGAACAATACCATATAATGTAGCAGTAATAATATCAACCTCATCCTGAGATCCTTTCTCGACTCCCTGCGAGAAAGCAATCCCAGAGCCATAACGTCTTCAAACCTCGTCCTGAGATCCCTTCTCGACTCCCTGCGAGAAGCAATCCCAGAGCCATATATACAGGTCTCATCACAGGTATCCAGTTCTAAATTGTATCAATCAGGATACAACTCCGAGTGTCCTTTACCATAGGACCGGCTATCGATAGAAATGTTCTTCCCTGCAGGGGTGCACCAACTTACCCAACACGCTCGATTAACTCCGGCCGTACACACTTTCCTGGGTCATGCCCGGCCTCGGCCAAACGACACATCGCAACCCTACCTATAGCTCAGCAGAGAGGTCCCCGTCGGTCTACATCCTAAGCGCTCAGAGGTCTTGGGCCATCGCCCTGTGCACTCCGAGTCGTTGCGCGCAGGGAGAAGCCTGGCACCAGGAGGGCGCCGGTCCGTCCGTGCCGCCATGCTGAACTGGACGTCTGACAGAGCTTTCGGCTGATGCTACGATGCAGAACGCCCATACTATGCCCACGTGATGGTTAGTGCTATCAGACCAGAGGCCTGCTCGGATCAAATATCCAAATCGCTAGGACTAGGGGCTTGCGGTAACGAGCAGAGACTCACGAAAGATGTGACCCCGTCACCCCGTCTCGAGGACTTGCGGCAAGGGCCATGAATGCCCGGCCACGCCTCGTATTCAACACTCGGGCACCATCCAGGTCAACCCGTCTCGTAAAAGACTGTCGGGAACTCAGGTCCACCTCTACTGGGTGGTACCGCCTGTCCCTTCAGTCCTGTAGTAAAAGTAGCTTCCTCGGGTCCCCCTTCGGGGCCGACCCGTCTCTATCAAGGTTCAGCAGTAAAGTCACAGTAACCGTGTGTCCATAACATCAAGGAAATCCGAGGTATCACCCTCGACGGATGCCCACTCGATGTAACCGTCAAGTCGAACTTAGGAGGAATCACCCTCGATGAGTTCACACTTGATGTGTTGTACGACAGCGTCGTATCGGAAGTGGAGAAGGAGGAATCACCCTCGATGACCACGATCGAATAGCTACTCTACAGAGTTAACATCAGAAGTGCTACATGAGGTTTCACCCTCGGCACTTGATAGTAACGCTGCAGTGTCGTTACAACTAAGGGGGGGTGATGTGCGGTGTCGGGGCCTGGTCTTCAATCCCGTTGATCGGGTCTTCTGACGATCCAGCGCGGCAGTTGGGATAAGTGGGTTCACTGATAGGTCTCTACCCAGCCTAGACTAAACAGTTTAGGATATGTAGGTAATTATCAACAGCAGGTTACAATGAACAGGCTATGCATCAGAATAGGTAAAGCAGTAGTAGCAGCAATTCTAATGCAAGCATGGGAAATTAGAATGGGCGATATCGGGATGATCAAAGGGGGGGGCTTGCCTGGTTGCTCGGCGGCAAGGGCAAGGTCGTCTATGGTGTCTTCGGGATCCGGAGCTGCGTCGGTCTCGGGGACGACGTCGGTGTCAGGGTCTAACGAGAGAGAAGAGGGGGAGGAAACAGTATAAATACACAGTAAATATGAGCAACACAAAGTATGACATGGCAGTACGCAGTGCTAGGGGTAGTCTAACGCAGTACTATACGTATCAGGCGTTGCGGGAGAATATCTGGCGATATTTCCCGGGTCTTTGGATTTATCGGATAGACGAACCGGAGGGGGAATGTTGCATGTTCGGATAGTTAGGGACGTGTGACGGACGAACGGATCGCGTACTCGGATTCGTCTCGTCGTTCTGAGCAACTTTCATGTAGAAAGTATTTTCATCGGAGTTACGGTTTAAAAGATATGATTTTCTAAAGTTTAAACAATATTCTGAAATTACAGATTTATTATTAATTCGAATTATCCAGAACAGTAGCAGGGTGACGTCAGCATGACGCATGGATGACGTCAGCAGTCAACAGGGGGCCGGCCAGGTCAAACCTGATATGTGGGGCCCACATGTCAGTGACCCAGTTAACTAAACAGAGTTAGCTTAATCTGTTTAAACTAATTAGCAGGCGGGGCCCAGCAGTCAGTGGGTAATTAGTGTTTTAAATCACTAATTAATTTTATTAACGGATTATTTATTTAATAAAACGTTTTACCGAGCGGGACCCACATGTCATAGACACAGGGCCCGCCCAGTCAGCGTGGACTAGGTCAACGGGACCCAGTGGGGCCCAGAGTCAGTGGCTGGGCCGTGGGGCCCGCGGCGCCACGTCGGACCGGCCGCCGGAGTCGCGCCGGAGTGCCCAGACGCGGTGGCGAGCTCCGGCGAGCTCGGGTTTCGCCCTCAGGGCGTCTCCGGGGCCGTGGCTTGGCCCGTTCGAACGGGCGGCGAGCGCCGCGTCACGTGGTGGTGTTGGCGTGGTTGGGGGCCGCCGGGAACGGCGCCGGCGATGACCGCAGCGGCGATGGCGTTCGGGTGGTGCACGGGGTCGGCGCTACGGCGCGCTAGCGAGCGAAAGGAGAAGCTAGGTGTGGCCTACGCGATGCGGGGAGCACGATGCGCACGGGCCCGAGGCCGTTTGGTCACCGGAACGGCACCGGCGACGAGCTAGGCGGCGGTGCGTTCGGGCGAAAGAGGGGCGACGCGTACGGGCACGAAGAGCGCGCGGGGAGAGGGGGAGGGGGACGAGGTGCTCACAGCGAGTCTGTAGGTGAGCTTAGCGTGCGCGGGGAGGGCTCGGAGTGGCCGGAGTCGGCGATGGCGTGCGGCGGCCGAAGGTGGAAGATGACGGCGCCGGCGACGCAGCGACGCGTTCTAGCTCGTGGGGCTCGGGGGAGAGGCGTAGTCGACGGAGGCGAACCATGCGGGCACGGTCACGCGACGAGGCAGAGGCGGTGGCCGCGCGTGCTACGGCGGCGGTGCCATGGCTGCGCACTGGAGAGAGAGGAGAGGTGGTGTCCAGGGGAGAGTGAGGCGAGGGAGAGCCAGGGGGTCCGGGGTGCTGCTCATATACGCGGCAGTCACGGCGACGCGCTGTCGACCGCGAGGGAGGGGGGGCCTGGGCGTGCGCGCGTGCGTGCGCCAGGTGCTCGACAGCGAGCCCCGGGCGTGAGCAGTACGAAGAGGACGAGCGAGTTGGGCTGGGCCGGCCACTGTGCTGACTTAGGCCCAGCACAGTGGGTCTTTTTCTTTTTTCTTCTTTTCTTTTCTGTTTTCTCTTTTTAGTTTCTGTTTTGACTTTTGTTTTGATTTCAAAATACTTTTGTAAAATATGAAACTAGCCCAAATAAATATGGTGCATTATTAGTCACTGCTAGAAACTGGTTTGGCGTCCATATCTTTTTGGTTTGGATTTTATTTAATTGAAAAGGGGTTGAATAGTGCTATGTTGCTGCTGTTTCTTATTGTTCGAGTCCTTTTACAATTCCAACTAATGTTGCAATCATTTTTATAAATGCTAGGGGAATATTTGCAACAAGATGCACATTTTAGTTTTCCAGTTTGAACAACTTTTATTTTCCACTTTAATTTAATTTGAATTTGAGTTAGAAGTTGAAATGCATTATGATGCAAATGATGATCATGCACTGTTAAACATGATGACATGGCATAATCAAAAGGGTGATTACTGTAGTTAACCACTGGGGGTGTTACAAATCTCCTCTACTAACAAGAATTCTCGTCCCGAGAATTAAGAAGTAGAAGGAAAAAGTTCGGGGTATTCCGCATGAAGATTATCCTCGCGTTCCCAAGTGGCTTCATCTTCTGTATGATTTGACCAATGCACTTTGAGGAACTTGGTAACCTTCTGATGGGTTCGACGTTCAGCTTCATCGAGAATGCGGATCGGATGCTCCTTATAAGATAGATCATCTTGCAATTCGAGCATCTCGTGATCCACAGCTCGGTGCGGAGATTCCTTGAAGCATTTACGAAGTTGCGACACATGAAAGACGTCGTGGATATGGGAGAATTGCGGCGGCAACTCCAGTTTATATGCCACCTGACCACGTCTAGCAATAATGCGGAAAGGACCAATGTAGCGTGGAGCTAACTTGCCCTTGATTCCAAAATGGCGAGTGCCCTTCATAGGGGTGACACGTAGATAAGCTTGATCACCAGGTTGATAAGTCAAACCCCATCGTTTGCGATCATAGTTGCTCTTCTGGCGGTCCTGAGCCGCCTTGAGATTTTCCCGGACAATTCGGACTTGTTCTTCGGCGTGTTGAATAATATCTGGACCCACGAGCGGTCGTTCCCCAGTTTCTGACCAATTCAGAGGGGTTCGACACTTACGTCCATAGAGAACTTCAAAGGGGGCCATTTTCAAGCTGGCTTGATAGCTGTTGTTATAGGAGAACTCGGCATATGGAAGAGATTCTTCCCACTTCTTGCCGAAAGAAACAACACAAGCTCGTAGCATGTCTTCAAGCACTTGGTTGACTCGTTCGACTTGGCCTTGGGATTGAGGATGATAAGCTGAACTCCAGGTGATATGAGTTCCCATAGTCTTTTGAAAACTTTCCCAGAAATGACCAGTGAATATGCTGCCACGGTCTGAACTGATCTCTTTCGGGATACCGTGGAGTGAAACAATTCTGGAGATATATAACTCTGCTAACTGACTAGCAGTGATCGTCTCCTTGACAGGCAGGAAGTGTGCAACTTTGGAGAGTTGGTCGACGACGACAAGAATAGCATCGTGACCCTTCTGTGACCTGGGAAGTCCTGTAATGAAATCCATCTGAACCTTATCCCATTTCCATAAAGGAATAGGTAACGGTTGCAGAATTCCAGCAGGCTTCTGATGTTCTGCTTTAACGCGACGACACACATCACATTCAGCAACATAACGAGCAATGTCTTGCTTCATTCTGGACCACCAGTACCTTTGACGGAGATCACGATACATCTTGGTGCTACCCGAATGAATAGACAACGGGGTATCATGTGCCTCCTTCATGACTTTGTCAGTCATAAGCTCGAAGCGAGGTACCACAATACGGTCTTTGAAATACAAGGTTCCATCTTCAGACAGCGAGAAATCCCTGTACTTTTCAAGGTGAAGATCTTTCTTCATCAGATCAACTTCAGCATCTTTAGCTTGTGCACTCTTAACAGCTTTCTCAAGGTCTGGTTCAACAACCAAGGTTTTTAAGTATCCTTGAGGAACTATCTCGATATTTAGCTTTCGAAGCTCTTCATACAGAAGGGGTTGCTGTAGCTGAACCTCAAGTTCGCAGCAATAGGATTTGCGGCTCAACGCATCAGCCATCACATTAGCCTTGCCAGGGGTATAGGATATACCCAAGTCATAGTCCGCAAAGGTCTCCATCCATCTTTGCTGACGGAGGTTCAGAGATGGCTGAGTGAACAAGTACTTCAGACTTTTATGATCCGTGTATATCTCGCAACGATTACCGAGGAGATAATGTCGCCACAACTGCAGTGCATAGATGACAGCAGCTAGTTCTAGATCATGTACCGGATAATTCTCTTCATGCGGTCGCAACTGACGAGAGCCATAGGCAATCACTTTACGCTCTTGCATTAGGATACAGCCTAATCCTTCACGGGATGCGTCACAATAGATCACAAAGTCTTTGCGAGAATCTGGAGGAGCAAGAACTGGAGCAGAAGTTAGCTTGTCCTTGAGTGTTTGAAAACTTTCCTGACATTTTTCTGTCCATTCAAACTTAACGCCCTTGTGAAGTAGATCAGTTAAAGGCTTAGCAATCTTTGAGAAATTCTCGACAAAGCGACGGCAATAGCTTGCAAGGCCGAGAAAACTTCTGACTTGCTTGACATTCTTCGGAGGAGTCCAGTCAAGAATAGTCTGAACTCGTTCTGGGTTAACGGCGATGCCATCTTGCGAAATCACATGGCCGAGATATGTCACTTCGGACAACCAGAATTCACATTTAGAATATTTGGCATACAGTTGGTGTTCACGCAGCCTTTCCAGTACAAGGCGAAGATGTTCGGCATGTTCTTCTTCATTCTTCGAATATACCAGAATATCATCCAGATATACCACGACGAATTTATCGAGGTAATCCATGAAGATATAATTCATCAATCGGGAGAATGTGGCTGGAGCATTTGTTAAGCCAAATGACATTACAGTGTACTCATAAGAACCATAGCGAGTAACATATGCACGAGTAGAACACAAAGGAGTTGTGGGCGGTGATTGTCATATTGCTTCCCACCAATGTCTTATTTTAATTCGGCGGCATTGTGGGATGAAGCGGCTCGGACCAACCTTACATGCCCACACACATGAGACCGGTTCCACCGACTGAGATGCAACTTGTTTTGCATAAAGGTGGCTAGCGGGTGTCTGTTTCTCCCACTTTAGTTGAATCGGATTTGACTACGGCGGTCCATGCAGAAGGTTAAATAGCAACTTGATAATCACCGTTGTGGTTTTGCGTAGGTAAGAATGGTTCTTGCTAGTTGCCCGTAGCATCCACGTAAAACTCGCAACAACAAAGTAGAGGACGTCTAACTTGTTTTTGCAGGGCATGTTGTGATATGATATGGTCAAGATGTGATATGATATATGTTGATGTATGAGATGATCATGTTTTGTAATAAGTTCACTACTTGCATGTCGATGAGTACGACAACCGGCAGGAGCCTTAGGGTTGTCTTTAATTATGGTATTACCTGCGTGTCAATCACTAAAGCGCCATGTAATTGCTTTACTTTATCGCTATGAGTTAGCAATAGTTGTATTAGCAATAGTTGGCGAGATGACCCCGACGCAGTGATGGCGATCAAGGTGTCGCGCCGGTGGCGATGGAGATCATGCCGATGCTTTGGAGATGGAGATCAAAAGCACACGATGATGATGGCCATATCATGTCACATATTTTGATTGAATGTGATATTTATCCTTTATGTATCTTATTTTGCTTAGAACGACGGTAGCATTATAAGATGATCCTTCACTTAATTTCAAGATAAAAGTGTTCTCCCCGAGTATGTACTGTTGCCAAAGTTTGTCATTTCGAAGCACCTCGTGATCATCGGGTGTGATAGATTCTACGTTCACATACAACGGGTGTAAGCCAGTTTTGCACATGCAAAATACTTGGGTTAAACTTGATGAGCCTAGCATGTACGGACATGGTTTCGGAACACTAGAGACCGAAAGGTCGAACGTGAATCATATAGTAGATATGATCAACATGGAGATGTTCACCATTGAAGACTACTCCATCTCACGTGATGATCGGACATGGGTTAGTTAATTTGGATCATATATCACTTAGACAACTTGAGGGATGTTGATTTAAGTGGGAGTTCATTAGTAATTTGATTATTCGAACTAAAATTTATCATGAACTTAGTCTTAATAGTTTTTGCATATCTATGTTGTAGATCAATGCCCGTGCTACCGTTCCCTTGAATTTTAATGCGTTCCTAGAGAAAGCTAAGTTGAAAGATGATGGTAGCAACTACACGGACTGGGTCCGTAACTTGAGGATTATCCTCATTGTCGGGGGGATGAACCCCGGGCAGGCAACGGAACCCGGATCCATTTTAAAAAACATCGGGGCCAGCATCGCCCCTCAATCCGGCTCGCACTTGGCCGGGTTCCTCGACCCGGCCAAGTCCCTCAACCCGGCCGAACTCTTCGACCCAACCAAGACAGCAACCCGGCCCCGCTGGCTGGCGCAAGCCGGCCGAACCCGGCTCACCAAGACTTCTCTAGCAAAGCTAGCTCCCCTGTGGCGTGATACTCAACCCGGCCATGGATCAGCTCCCGTCCCATCCGAGGCAGGCGATGGGATGAGTCTCCAGTAAAAGGGATGAACAAGGCAACAGTGCCCCACCAACCCCTCTGACCGGCAGAGGCATAGCAACAGTGCCCCACCTACCCTGCTGACCAAGGCCGGCGTGGCTAAAGCCCGCCCATCGTCACCGCTGACGCCAGCAGACGGCGACCTGGCGGTGCGCCACTGTAGCGGACTCGACCCGGCCACTCCGTGACGATCGACAAGACGACAAACAGTGCCTCCTGGCATGCGGGGCCCACGCCCGGAAAACCCGACGAGTCCTAACACCCGGCGGGTCCCAGCACCGGCTTCCCGGACGATGACAACCCGGCCCCACGGCCTTGTAACTTTACCATTGTAACCCTGGGGGGTTGACCTATTAAACCCCCCAGGAGGCCTCATGTACGCAGGCAAGCAACTCACGTAGACACACGCGCGCACCAGGAAAGGGAGCAGCCTAAGCCTTGGCTAGTCTTCCTTCTTCCTCCAAACAGCTCAAGGAGCAACTCTGTACCGATACATATAAACCACGCTCGGTAGGACTGGGGGTATTATCTCTCCGGAGAGCCCCGAACCTGGGTATGTCTTGCGTCCCTCGCTCGCTCATGCCGATCTCGCCTCTGGAGCCCACCGGTGCCCTCGGGCCTCCTCCTCTCTTTAGCCATCCTTTGGCATCTGCCATGCACCCACCACGACAGTTGGCGCCCACCGTGGGGCAGCTCGAGGTCCCGGCCGGAGACATGTTCCAGATGGGGCTCCTGTCCGACTCCGACGAGCCCGTCACGCTGGCGGATGATGTCATCGGCGTGCTCGCCGCCTCCTTCGCCGTGTTGCGCATCTCTGATGCGCCCGCGGTCGGCAAGTACACCAGCGGGGTGCTTGACATCTCCGACTCCCCCATCTCCCTCGGTGACGACGCTTCCGCCGGGGGAATGGACCTCTGCGTTCGAGTAGAGATGTTTGCCACCGACACCGGCTCCTCGTCCAGCGCTACGAGGAAGGCCGCCGAAGCCAAGGCCGCAGCGGATCGCGCCAACACGCTGCGCGCCGCGATCCAGGGCCTCCGTGTCCCCATCGCCACCAACGTCGATGCCTCCAACGCCGCCGAGACCAGGGCCTGGCTCGAGGAAGATCGCCAGCGCCTGCTGGACCTGTCTGAGATGCTTGCTGCCACACAGCGTCGCCTAGACTCCGCTCAGCGGGAGCGCGACGCCGCCTACGGCTTCACGCCTGCTGCCGCCGAGCCAAGCCGGGTCACCGATGTGCGGGCCCGGGGCGGCTCCATCGGCCGCGCTCCCGCCCGTCTACGAAACCCCCGTGAAGATTATGTGCGCCGCGCAGGAGGCCGCAGTCGGCTTGGACCAGTTGCCGGGCGAGGAGCTGAAGGACCGCCTTCAGCGGGTGAACGAGCTTCTCGACGCCACCAACGCGCAGCAAGACCGCCTCAACCGCCTCAACAAGTCGGCAGGATCCGCCTCGCGCCACACCTACGATGCCGAGCAGTAGAACACGGCATCTTCGCCACCGGGCGAAGCCCATTCCGGCCGCACCCGGACCCGGCGCAACCGCGCCCCGGCGACTGCCGGCGGCTTGGCCGACGAGCCGGTCCTGGAAGATCGGCGCCGGCACGATCCTCCCCCACGGCCCAGCCGTCGTCCGGCTTCGGCCAACCCGGCCCCCCGCGGCGTGGTCGCTAGCCGTCTAGGCCCACGCGCCATCGACACCACCGATGCTCGCCCCCGCCTCGACCAACTCGCCCTCTCCTTGGAGCTGGAGGAGAACAACACGGTCGGGCCGGCTTGCTTCAGCCCGCGCATCCGGGATGAGCCCTTTCACAAAGGGTTCACGCTTCCCCGCGACACCCCCAAATACAACGGCACCGTCAAGCCGGAGGACTGGCTCATCAACTACACCACCGCCATCGGCATCGCGGGCGGCAATCGCCGCCTTGCCATGCGCTACGCTCCACTCATGTTTCAGGGCTCGTCCCGTACGTGGTTGAACAGCCTGCCGGCTGGCAGCATCAACGCGTGGGTTGACTTCGAGCAAGCCTTTGTGCGCAACTTCACCGACACCTACAAGCGGCCCGGCCGCCCCAGCCAGCTCGCCATGTGCATGCAGGGGTCGACGGAGACCGGCCACGAGTACCTCGCACGCTAGACCAAACTCCGGAACAGCTGCGAGGGCGTCCACGAGGTCCAGGCCATCCAGTACTTCGTCAGCGGTTGCCGGGATGGCACCCTCCTCAAGCACAATCTCCTGCGCTCCGAGCCGGCCACCATGGCCGCGCTCATGGTGACGGCGGACAAGTACGCCAACGCTGACTCCGCCATGAAGATCCAAGTGGCGCTGGATGAAGCCGGCAAGGCGAAGCTGGTCCCACCCCCAAGCCGGCCGGCGAAAGCAGCCGCCAGCAGAACAACCAGCAGAACAACGAGCAGAACAACAAGCGCAAGGCCGATCAACTGGCTTGGCGCTACGACGACCGCCTCGTCGCGGCCGTCGAGGAGGAGCCCGCGGCCGAGCCGGCCACCAAGCGCCGGCAAACCGGCAAGACGGCGTGGCAACCAGCCATGAGCTTCGAGGAGATGCTCGACGCTCCCTGCAAGCACCATAGCGGCGCGAGGACGTCCACGCACACGCTCCGCCAATGCGCCATCACCAAGCGCATCATGAAGGGCGACATCCCGCCGCCTCCGCCTCCCCCGCCCGGGGCGGGACCGCCGGCTCCGCCTCCTCCTCCTCCGCCCCCAGCTAACGGCGCAATGCGCGACGACGTCTACCCCACCCAGAACGCGACCTACGTCGTCTTCACCAGCCTCGGCGACGACAAGCGTAGCGAGCGCTTGCTCCGGCAGGAGGTGAACACGGTCATCCCGGCCAAGCCAGAATACATGCATTGGTCGGAGCGCCCGGTCACCTGGACTCGAGAAGACCACCCGGCCGTCATGCCGAACCCGGGTGGCTACGCCCTCATCCTCGACCCCACCATCGTCACGCCCCGGCGCACATGCAAGTTCTCACGAGTCCTCATCGATGGCGGCAGCAGCATCAACATCCTCTACCGCGACACCATGACCAAGCTCGGCCTCGAGGCCAAAGACTTGGAGCCGTCCCGGACGATCTTCCACGGCATCATGCCCGGCCTCTCCTGCTCCCCTATCGGCTGGATCCGGCTCGAAGTCCTGCTAGGCACCAGCGACCACTTCCGGCGCGAGCCGCTCTGGTTTGAGGTGGTGGATCTGTCCAACGCGTATCACACGCTGCTGGGCCGTCCGGCACTCGCCAAGTTCATGGCGATCCCCCACTACGCCTACCTGAAGATGAAGCTACCGGGTCCGAAGGGCCTCATCACCGTCACCGGCGACTACCGCAAGTCCCTGGAATGCGCCCAAGCCAGCGCCAAACTGGCCGAGTCGCTGGTCATAGCCGAGGAACACGTTGCTGGATCGTCGCGCTAGCTAACGAGAGGTCGGCCGTGCCGGTTTCGGCTAAGGAGCCGGCTACCGAGGCCTCGTTCCAGCCCTCCAAGGAGACCAAGAAGGTCAAGCTGAACCCGGAAGACCCCAGCTGCAGCAAGTACGTCGTCGTGGGCACCCGCCTCGACAGCAAATAGGAAGGCGAGCTCGTCGACTTCCTCCGTGAGAATCGGGATATCTTCGCATGGACCCCAAAGGACATGTCGGGTATTCCGAGGAAGTACGCCGAGCACAAACTCCATGTCCGCAAGGACGCCAAGCCTGTCCGTCAACCCCTATGTCGTTTTTCGGAAGAGAAGAACCATTGGCGAAGAGGTCACAAAGCTCTTGGTGGCCGGCTTCATCATGGAGGTGTTCCACCCCGAGTGGCTTGCCAACCCAGTCCTCGTCCTGAAGAAGAACAAGACCTGGTGCATGTGCATAGACTACACCAGCCTGAACAAGGCTTGCCCCAAGGATCCTTTCGCCCTCCCGCGGATCGACCAAGTCATCGACTCCACCGCCGGCTGTGAGCTCCTGTCCTTCCTGGATGCTTACTCCGGCTATCATCAGATAAAGCTGGACCCGGCCGACGCCCTGAAGACGTCCTTCATCACGCCCTTCAGGGCATATTGCTACATCACCATGTCGTTCAGCTTGAAGAATGTCTACGCCACCTTCCAGCGCTACATGCAGAAATGCTTGCTGCCGCAACTCGGCCGCAACATCCACGTCTACGTGGACGACATCGTGGTAAAGACCAAGCAGCACCTCACGCTCCTCGACGACCTGAAGGAAACCTTTGCCAATCTGCGCGAGTACCAGATCAAGCTCAACCCGGAGAAGTGCGTTTTCGGCGTGCCGGCCGGAAAGCTACTCGGCTTCCTCGTCTCGGAGCGCGGCATTGAGGCGAACCCGGAGAAGATCAAGGCCATCGAGCGCATGCGCAAGCCGGCCCGGCTGTGCGATGTCCAGAAATTCACCGGCTGCTTGGCCTCGGTCAGCCGTTTTCTCAGCCGACTGGGCGAGAGGGCCTTGCCCCTATATCAGCTGATGAAGAAGACGACGCCGTTCGAGTGGAACGACCAGGCGGACGAAGCCTTCCGGGATCTCAAGCGCATGCTCTCCACCGCACCCGTCCTGGCCGCACCAACCGAGAAGGAGCTGCTGTTGCTCTACATTGCCGCCACCTCGCGGTCGGTCAGCACGGTGATGGTGGTCGAGCGGCCAGAGAAGGGCAAGATCCAGTCTGTTCAGCGCCTAGTCTACTACCTGAGCGAGGTGCTTTCCGCCTCCAAGCAGAACTACCCGCACTACCAGAAGATGTGTTACGGCATGTACTTCACCGCCAAGAAATTGAAGCAGTACTTCCAGGAGCATGTTGTCACCGTAGTCAGCACGGGCCCCATCGGCGAGATCATGGGCTGCCGGGATGCCTCTGGCCGGGTTGCCAAGTGGGCGATCGAGCTAGCCGGCCACACCATCCTCTACGAGCCCCGCACCATGATCAAGTCCCAAGCTCTGGCTGGCTTCCTCGTCAACTGGACCGAGACCCAGTACCTGCCGCCGCCGCCGGATTCAACGCACTGGCGCATGCACTTCGACGGCTCCAAGATGTGCTCCGGCTTGGGAGTCAGCATCGTGTTGTCATCCCCAAAGGGCGACCGGCTTCGCTACGCGCTCCAAATCCACTTCGCCGCCTCCTACAACATTGCCGAGTACGAAGCCCTTGTGCATGGCCTCCGGCTTGCCAAGGAACTCGGCATCCGGCGCATCCTATGCTACGGCGAATCGGATCTGGTGGTGCAGCAATGCTCCGGCGAGTGGGACGCCCGCAACGCCAACATGGCCAGCTACCGCTTCCTCGTCCAGCAGCTCTCCGGCTTCTTCGACGGCTGTGAATTCCTCCATGTCCCACGCACAGAGAACGAGGCCGCCGACGCACTAGCCAAGATCAGCTCATCCCGGCAAGCAATTCCGTCTGGCGTCTCCCTCGAGCGCCTACACAAGCCGTCCGTCAAGCCGTCTCCGGACTCCGAATCCATCTTTGTCCCAGACGACCCAGCCACACCCCTCCTCGGCACGAATCCAGCGGCCACAAGCTCAAGCCCGGGGCTGCCGCCTCCAAGCCGAACCCGGAAGCTGCGGGACCCGGCCCGGGGACTGCCGATCCCGGCCCGGGGACTGCCATGACCGATCCAGCTGATGCCGACTCCGACCTGATCCCGGAAGCCGCAGAACCCGGCCCAGGGGCTGCTGAACCCGGCTCAGGGGCTGCCGTGCTTAACCTGGCCGCCGTCGTCCTCAACCCGGGGGCTGCTGCCTCCGGCTCGGGGGCTGCCGCCCCAGAACCCGCCATGGTGGCCGTCTTCGCCGTGGTGACGGCTCCATCATGGGCCCTGCCCATCTCTGAGTTCCTGGAGAACGGGGTCCTCCCCATGGACGAGACCGAGGCCCGGCAGATTCAACGCCGGGCGTCCGCCTACAGCATCATCAAAAACGAGCTCGTCAAGCGCAGCGCAATGGGCGTTTTCCAGCACTGTGTCGAACAGGACAAGGGCATAGAAATCCTCCTCGACGTACACCAAGGCGAGTGCGGGCACCACGCCGCCTCGAGGTCCCTGGTGGCCAAGGTTTTCCACCATGGATTCTACTGGCCTACGGCCCTCCAAGATGCCGAGTCGCTTGTCCTCAAGTGTGAGGGATGCCAGCGCTTCAGCAAGCGTAGCCACCAGCCGACTTCAGCACTGCGAACCATCCCGATCACCTGGCCCTTCACGTTCTGAGGACTCGATATGGTAGGACCTTTCAAGACCGCTCGAGGCGGCATGACGCACTTGCTGGTGGCGGTGGACAAGTTCACCAAGTGGATCGAAGCGCGGCCAATCAAGAAGCCGGACGGGCCAACGACCGTCCGGTTCATCAAGGATATCGCGGTGCGCTACGGCATCCCGAACAACATCATCACGGACAATGGCACGAACTTCGCCAAGGGCGCGCTCGCGCAGTATTGCTCTGTCTCCAGCATCCGCCTCGATTTGGCCTCCGTAGCCCACCCCCAGTCCAACGGCCAGGTCGAGCGGGCCAACGGCCTCATTCTATCCGGCATCAAGCCACGGCTCGTCGAGCCGCTCGTCCATTCACCCGGCAGCAGGCTTGACGAGCTGCCGGCCGTCCTCTGGAGTCTCCGAACAACGCCAAACCGGTCGACCGGGTTCACCCCGTTCTTCCTCGTCTACGGAGCAGAAGCCATCATCCCAACCGACATCGAGTTCGACTCACCACGAGTCGTGATGTACACCGAAGCCGAAGCCAAGGAAGCGCGTGAAGATGGCGTCAACCTACTCGAAGAAGCATGCCTCTTGGCGCTCAGCCGTTCAGCCATTTAACAGCAAGAAGATCAAGCCCCTCGCATTCCGCGAGGGAGACCTCGTCCTCCGGCTCGTCTAGCAGCTAGCCGGCCAGCACAAGTTGTCCTTCCCATGGGAGGGCCCCTTCATCATCAGCAAAGCCCTGTGTGACCGCAACGCGTACTACCTCATCGATGCCCGCAAGTCGAACAAGCGCAAGAGAGACACCGCCGGCGATGAAACAACCCGGCCGTGGAATGCAGAACTCCTCCGCCCGTTTTACAGTTAGCCGTGTGCATGTATGTATCACTGCTTTTTTTAGTTTGTAACCGCATGAAAAACTGTGGGGTCCCCGAACGACGCTCGGGGGCTGCCCCTTTTTTTGCCAAGTTATTGTGTTCATGCATTTGTGCAATTTTTCTTCAAAAAACCCCACCGCTGGGTTGACTCGCTCAACCCGGGGGCTCAGGGGCTAGCCGGCTTGGCCACCACCCGCCATCCTCCTTAGCACATATCGGCATGTTCGGGTTGCCGCGGCCCTCCACTTCGCCCTACGCCATAGAACCGGCTTCGGCTGTTGGCCGGCAAGAACTATGGGCCAAAGCACCAACACATCGCGGAAACACTAAGTTGGGTCCGCCGGATTGGCCAACCCGGCCCCGCCACTTTAACTTGCCACACGACCGGCTGCTCGCCAGCCGGCTTCGCCGGTTGCCGCCAGCCGGCCCAGTGGGTGTTTCGCTCGCGCTCAACGTTTGAAGAGCCTAAGTACCACGCGCCCCTTCTTAGGACCGAACTCCTTATCATAGACCGGAACCCGGCTGTCCGACTCGCGGGGGGGGGGGGGGGGGGGGCCAAAAGGGGGGGGCGGCAAGAGGGGGGCGAGCAAGAAAACGGCTCGAAAAACAGAAAGCAAGAAACGCAAACACTCACGAAATATTTACATCATGAATTAAAACAGGCCCAAGGCCAGAGTTCATTACTTTACACCAAAACACCCCAGTGGGTGGGTGGACCTGCTACTTAACTGAAAAAGTTGCAAAGATAAAACAGGGTGGCTTCAGCCTCAGACAGCTCCAGCGCCGGGTTGCGCAGCTGTCGGCTCCCCCTCGGTTGCCTCCGGGTTCACCGAGGTGCCGGTGTCTTCCACCTCGGCCTCCTCATCCGCATAGGAGCCCGACTCCTCGGAGCTACCCTCCGGATCGTCCAGCAGCAGGCCAAAATCGTCAGGAGGGACGACTCCGCCATTTTCTGTCCGCTCCAGCTGGAACTCATCATGCATCGACAACCCGGCGATGTAGCTGGCCCGGGCGGTAATCCGATCGGTGTCCGCCTGTAGCTGGCGCTTCGCGCCGGCTTGCTGGGCCATCAGCCAGTCCAGCTCCAGGTCCGGATACCAAGACATCACGAACCTGAGCGCCATCTCGACACCGGCACAAGCGGCAGAGACAAGCCACGCGTGAAGCCGCGCTAGTCCAGCATCCAACCACCGCGCTAGCCGCAAAAAGCTGTTCGGCGCAACGGCGCCAGGCCAGAGGGCCGCCGTCATCCCCGCGCAAGCCTCGGAGACCCGCGCCATCTGATCGCCCAAGGCTTGCAGACGAGCTTCGGCGGCGGTCATGATCTCAGAGAAGGTCCAGGCGACGTGCGAGTCAGTCCCGGCCCCCACGATCCCCTGCGGCGACCGCTGGAAACGAACGGCCTCCTCCGCCACCCTGTGCGTCTCCGGGAAGTGCCCTGCCAAAAAGAAGAACAAGAGCAGTCAGCAACCAAAAAGAAAAGCGGGCCGGCTTCTCAACCCGGCAGAATCAAAAAGAAGCACTTACTGGCGAAGGTCTCGTCTAGGTGCTGCGCTTCAAGCAACATACCGTGCCGCTCCCTGGCGCCGGCAGTGTCGCGGGCCTGAAGCGCCTCCTCCAGCTCGGCGACCTTGGTGACGGCCGCCTTCAGCTCGGCATCCTTGGTGGCGGCCACCTCCTCGTCCTCCTTGCGACGGTGGAGCTCCGCCTGGTGGGCCTCCGCCACCGTGGTCCCCAGCGCCTTCAAGCGCTCCACGTCGACTTGGAGTTGGCTCTTGTCGTCGGCCAGCTTGTCGCGCTGCTGGACGGCTTCAACAAGGGCCTGCTGGGCCTCCGCCGCCTTGGCCACTTCCGCCTTGAGGCGCTCCACTTCGGCTTGAAGCCAGCTCTTGTCACCGGCCAGCTGCTCCTGCCGCTGGCCGGCTTCGGTAAGCGCCCGCTGAGCCTCTACCTTTAGCTCCGCCACATCGACCCGAAGCCGGCCGGCATCGGCGACGACCCGGTCGTACTGGTAGCCGGCTCGGATCAGCCGGACTCGCCAGGATGACACCTCGGCCGCGGCGGCTGCGCAACGAAGATTCAGAAATGGAAGAAAGACTACCTTGAAGATTCGACGCAACTACTACGTAGTTGGCCCGAATCTTGGGGGCTACACCCAGTGGGTGCGCTAGCGCGCCCCCACTAAAAGAGCACGCAACAAGTTTACCTTCGGTGACACGGAGCGCCTCCTCCTTGGCGGCGAGCTGCGCCTTGAGCTGCCGGTGCTTCTCGAAGAGCCGGTTAAAGACGCCGACCCGGTAGGCATCCAGTTGCTGCGAAGGACGAAAATTAGTACAAGTCATCAGTTTAAGATTCGACCCAACTACTATGTAGTTGGCCCGAATCTTGGGGGCTACACCCAGTGGGTGCGCTAGCGCGCCCCCACTAACTAGCCGCAAGAAGAAAAGCAGAAGAAAAAGGGAAGAACTTACCATCACAACGCGTTCCAGCTCCCATGCCCGCTCCGTCTCGGCCTGGGCAAAGACCTGGACCCGCTCCGCGCGCCCGCGAAGGCGCTCGCTCACGGCGGCCATCGCCGCCTCCTCCTGCGTCAGGGGCCCGATGAAGGCCTCGCTGGGCCCAGCCCGAGCCGGCTGCGACCCGACGACCTGGCGGCTCCCCGGCCTGAACACCTGGGAGTACTCGCCGCTCACCGCCTCCTCTGCGGCCGGCGTCCCCTCCGGCACGATGGTCGGAGTCATCTTCGGCGCCACGTTCTGCGGCGCCCCACCCGTTGGCGCCTGGCGTGCCTCGTCTGGCGTCACCAGCGGCGCCTCCTCCAAGACGGAATCGCCGCCTCCTCCTTCGACCTCCACCCGCTCGACCATGTCGGTACGCGACAGGGTGTCGTCGTCAACCTCCACGACCTCCCGGTTGAGGTCCACCACCTCCGCACGGCCATCCCGGCCAGGCTCCTCCTCCGACGGCGGCATAAAAACCATCGCCGCCGGCTCCATGCCCGCCGGCATCTCAGGCCACGCCGGCTCCCCGCCGGCCCGCTCCCGCACTACTGCGGCCCCGGCCCAAGCCTGGGTCGACGCCGCCTCCATGTCCGCCACGGCCCGGTCCCGGTCCCGCCAGGCCAGCGCCTCGGAGTCGGCCGGATCCAGGCCAAGGTCCGCATCGGCCACCTCCTCGTCCCGGTCGATGACGCTGGACCGAGTTCTCCGGAACACGGTGCCGCCACCGGGTGCGGCCTCCGTCGCCGCCAACGCCAGCGACAACGGCGACCTGGAGTAACAACGGAATAAGCAAACAAGGACAAAAAGAAGCCGTTCAGCGGCTCGCCAGAAGTCAACAAGGAGAAGACTCACCCAACCACCAGCGGGACAGTTGGTCTCGCCTCCACCGCCGGCAGGACGAGGCGCTTCCTCTTTGCGGGCGGATTGGTGCCGGCCGCCTGGTCCGCCGAGCGCTTCACGGCCGGTTTCTGGGGCGCCACGTCCCCCTTCCCGTGCGGCCGGCTAGCCGCCGCCGCCCCAAGAGACGACCCGGCCCTAGCCGCGTCGCCGCCTCCTCCGCTCGGTGCCGCTGCGTCATCAACTCGCATCAACACCCCCACCTTTCGGCCAGCATCTCAAGAAATCAAGCACGGAAGCTTACCCGTGCGACGCGTCTCGCCGGCTTCGGCGTCGGCCTCCTCCGGGTCCTCGTCCTGGGCCGCCACCTCCACCGAGCCGGCCCGCTCCACCTATGTCGGCGCCGAGTCATACGGATGCCGAATGGCATTGAGTAGCACCTCCCTTGTCGCGTCAGGCCAAACAAGAAGATGGGCAGCGGCAAAGTACAAAGACCAGGGACTCACCGCCGGTGCAGGGTTCGCATGGTTGTAGGGAGGATTCCCGAACCGCCAGTCCTTCTTCAGCCCGGCCTTCAAAATGTCGTTAACCCGGCAGGCGATCTGATCCACCGCCAGGCACAGGGGCGACATCCTCTTGGGATCCTGAAGACCGGTCATCAAGCCGATGATGTGGGTGTGGCGCTGCAGTGGCAGCACCCGGTGCATGATGAAGGCGGTGATGAGATCCGTGCCGGTGAGCCCCTCCCGCCCCTTCATCACCTCCACCCGGATGTGTAAGTGCAGCACCGCCTGCGACGGGTGCTTGGGGAAGTAGTTCCAGTTCTGCTTCCCCTACGGCGTCGCATCGATGAAGGGCAGCAGATTGATATGGTCCGCGCCAAGGTTGCGGACGTAGAAGAAGGAGTTCTGCCACTTCTTGGCAGAATCCTCCAGCGGCATCTTGGGGCACCCCCCGCGCGTCTGCGTCGAGATGACGTTGGCCCCGCAGGAGGACATCTCCCCGGCCTTCGGGCCCTGCTGCTTCAAGGAGAAGAAGCGCACCCAGAGGTCGATCGTGGGCTCGACCCCCAGGTACCCCTCGCACAGGGTGACGAACCCCGAGAGCTGCAAGATGGCGTTCGCGCCCAGATGGTGCGGCTGGAGCCCGAAGAAATCCAGGAAGGCGCGGAAGAAGTTGCTCGCGGGAAGGCCAAACCCATGCTTGAAATGAGTGTACAAGACCACGTGCTCGGTCCCCTCTAGCCGCGGCTCCTGCTCGCCCTCCGGCACACGCACGACTACCTCCGTCTCCCTCGGCAGGCGCTTGGTATCGCACAGATACTGGACGTCCTCGTCGGTAATGGAGGACCCCATGCACGAGCCTGATGGCAGCGCCATCGACGGTGCGGGGTGGAGCAGGAAAGGAGAGAAAAGATTGACGATGAAGTCTTGCTCAAAGCAGCGGAGCGTCACAGCGCGCGGCGGTCACAAGAGCGAAGGAAGGAGGAAGAAGCTGGGGGGGGGCCTCCCAGAGAGCACACGAGAAGAGAAAGCAAAAAACGCAAGCAAACCACTATCTAATCACCCACACTCCCCCCCACCACCTCCTCCCACCCCCATCCCAACACCCCCATATCCCTCAAAACACCAACTCCCAAGCTCACCCCCACCCCAATAAATAACACCCCCCTCCTACCCCTTGCCCCGCCCCACAACACCTCCGCCCCCCCCCCCCCCCCCCCCCCCCCCCTTGGCCCCCCCCCCCCCCCCCCCCCCCCCCCTCAATTTATAAGCGACGGCCTGGACGTGGGGAAGTGGGATCATTTGCGCTCGCCCCTTCCACTTCCTCGCAATAAGTACGCACGTACTACGTGCAATAACTGCCTCGAGAATGGCAACCGACCCGCGGACGCCGCAATAAATCCGCGCACGTGGGCCGAGGGAGCACAGTGGCGGGCCCCCATCCATCGCCCTGTTCTGTCGCACGCGTGGCCTCTCAGGCCCCTTCAACTCCCGGGTGCCGCATGGCGCCCGCGCCGAGCCCGAGAGATTGCTTCAAGATTCGATGGACTCCTCGGTTTCCCGCCTGCGCCGGGATGCCGCGATCCGGCTTCCGAAAGCCGGCACACAGTGGGTGTTGCTGGACCCGGCGGTCGCAAACTTCGCCATCGGCTGGCCTCTCAGGGGGGGAACTGCAAAGGCCCTCCTACTCGAAGCCGGCGGACCTTCACAACTTCGGGGACTACTGTCGGGGGGATGAACCCCGGGCAGGCAACGGAACCCGGATCCATTTTAATAAACATCGGGGCCAGCATCGCCCCTCAATCCGTCTCGCACTAGGCCGGGTTCTTCGACCCGGCCAAGTCCCTCAACCCGGCCAAACTCTTTGACCCAACCAAGATGGCAACCCGGCCCCGCCGGCTGGCGCAAGCCGGCTGAACCCGGCGCACAAAGACTTCTCCAGCAAGCAAGCTCCCCTGTGGCGTGTTACTCAGCCCGGCCACGGGTCAGCTCCTGTCCCATCCGAGGAAGCCGATGGGACGATTCTCCAGTAAAAGGGATGAGCAAGGCAACAGTGCCCCACCAACCCCTCTGACCGACAGAGGCATAGCAACAGTGCCCCACCTACCCTGCTGACCGAGGCCGGCGTGGCTACAGCCCGCCCATCGTCACCGCTGACGCCAGAAGACGGCGACCTGGCGGTGCGCCACTGTAGCGGACTCGACCCAGCCACTCCGTGATGATCGACAAGACGGCAAACAGTGCCTCCTGGCACGCGGGGCCCGCGCCCAGAAAACCCGGCAAGTCCTGACACCCGGCGGGTCCCAGCACCGGCTTCCCGGACGATGACAACCCGGCCCCACGGCCTTGTAACTTTACCATTGTAAACCTGGGGGGTTGACCTATAAAAACCCCCAGGAGGACTCATGTACGCAGGCAGGCAACTCACGTAGACACACGCGCGCACCAGGGAAGGGAGCAGCCTAAGCCTTGGCTAGTCTTCCTTCTTCCTCCAAACAGCTCAAGGAGCAACTCTGTACCGATACATATAAACCACGCTCGGCAGGACTAGGGGTATTATCTCTCCGGAGAGCCCCGAACCTGGGTATGTCTTGCGTCCCTCGCTCGCTCATGTCGACCTCGCCTCTGGAGCCCACCGGTGCCCTCGAGCCTCCTCCTCTCTTTAGCCATCCTTTGGCATCTGCCGTGCGCCCACCACGACACTCATTGTTGCACAAAAGAATTATGTCCTTGATGCACCGCTAGGTGACAGACCTGTTGCAGGAGCTGATGCGGATGTTATGAACATCTGGCAGGCTCGATCTGATGACTACTCGATAGTTATGTGTGCCATGCTTTACGGCTTGGAACCGGGACTTCAAAAACATTTTGAACGCCATGGAGCATATGAGATGTTCCAAGAGCTGAAGTTAATATTTCAAGCTAATTCCTGGGTTGAGAGATATGAAGTCTCCAACTAGTTCTTTAACTGTAAGATGGAGGAGAACAGTTCTGTCAGTGAACACATACTCAAAATATTTGGGTATCATAACCACTTGACTCAGCTGGGAATTGATTTTCCAGTTGAGAGTGTTATTGATAGAGTTCTACAATCATTGCCACCAAGCTACTAAGGCTTTGGGATGAACTATAATATGCAAGGGATGACAAAAACGATTCCTGAGCTCTTCACGATGCTGAAATCAGCGGAGGTAGAAATCAAGAAGGAACATCAAGTGTTGATGGTTAACAACACCACTAATTTCAAGAAAAAGGGCAAGGGAAAGAAAGGGAACTTCAAGAAGAATGGCCAGCAAGTTGCTGCTCCCGTGAAGAAGCCCAAAGCTGGACCCAAGCCTGAAACTAAGTGCTTCTACTGCAAAGGAAATGGTCACTGGAAGCGAAACTGCCCCAAATACTTGGCAGATAAGAAGGATGGCAAAATGAATAAAGGTATATTTGATATACATGTTATTGATGTGTTCCTTACTAATGCTCATAGTAGCGCTTGGGTATTTGATACTGGTTTGGTTGCTCATATTTGTAACTCGAAATAGGAGCTGCGGAATAAACAAAGATTGGCTAAGGACGAGGTGACAATGTGTGTCGGGAATGGTTCCAAGGTCGATGTGATCATCGTCGGCATGCTACCTCTACATCTACCTTCGGGATTAGTTTTAGACCTCAATAATTGTTATCTGGTGCCAGCGTTGAGCATGAACATTATATCTAGATCTTGTTTATTGCGAGAAGGTTATTCATTTAAGTCAGAGAATAATGGTTGTTCTATTTATATGAGTAACATCTTTTATGGTCATGCACCCTTAGTGAATGGTCTATTCTTGGTGAATCTCGATCGTAGTGATATACATATTCATAATATTGATGCCAAAAGATGCAAAGTTGATAATGACAGTGCAACATACTTGTGGCACTGCCGTTTAGGTCATATTGGTGTAAAGCGCATGAAGAAACTCCATGCGGATGGACTTTTGGAATCACTTGATTATGAATCATTTGATACTTGCGAACCATGCCTCAAGGGTAAGATGACTAAAACTCCGTTCTCCGGAACAATGGAGCGAGCTAATGACTTATTGAAAATAATACATACCGATGTATGCGGTCCGATGAGTGTTGAAGCACGCGGCGGGTATCATTATTTTCTGACCTTCACAGATGATTTGAGTAGGTATGGATATATCTACTTGATGAAACACAGGTCTGAAGCATTTGAAAAGTTCAAAGAATTTCAGAGTGAAGTGGAGAATCATCGTAACAAGTAAATAAAGTTTCTACGATCTGATCGAGGAGGTGAATATTTGAGTTACAAGTTTGGCCTTCATTTAAAACAATGTGGAATTATTTCTCAACTCATGCCACCTGTAACACCACAGCGTAATGGTGTGTCTGAACGTCGTAACCGTACTTTATTAGATATGGTGTGTTCTATGATATCTCTTACCGATTTGCCTTTATCATTTTGGGGTTATGCATTAGAGACAGCCGCATTCACTTTAAATAGGGCACCGTCTAAATCCGTTGAGACGACACCGTATGAACTATTGTTTGGCAAGAAACCTAAGCTGTCATTTCTTAAAGTTTGGGGATGGGACGCTTATGTTAAAAGGCTTAAGCCTGATAAGCTCGAACCCAAAGCGGAGAAGTGCGTCTTCATAGGATACCCTAAAGAAACTATTGGGTATACCTTCTACCACAGATCCGAAGGCAAGATCTTTGTTGCTAAGAATGGGTCATTTCTGGAGAAGGAGTTTCTCTCGAAAGAAGTGAGTGGGAGGAAAGTAGAACTTGATGAGGTAGTTGTACCTTCTCTCGAATTGGAAAGTAGCACATTAGAGAAAATTGTTCCCGTGATGCCTACACCAACTAGAGAGGAGGCTAATGTTGATGATCATGAAACTTCATATCAAGTTTGTGGTTCGACACGATCTCCTATGGGGCCACCGGCCCCTTCGCGGTTCGAAAAGGGGGAAGGGCACGTTGCACAAAGAGTGGAGACCATAGAACAGCACGACAAAGGTGATGTGGGTGGTTTTTACACATGTTTGGGCCGCCGCGAGGCGTAAAACCCTACTCCTGCTTTGGTGGATTGGATGGAGGACCATGATGAACATGCAGCGCTCAAGCCCGGCAAGGTCGCCTCGAAGAGAGCAGCTACGCACGTATGATAGTACAAGGGTCCGAATCCTTTCTAAGGTTGCCTCGGCCCTCCTTTTATAGGTCAAGGGGTTACCATAGTGGCAAAAAAGTCATTTTCCAGTGATTAGATAGCCACAGTGCTGTCGTACCTAATTTTGCAGACAGGACAAGGTGCATTAAATGCACCCCTTAGTGTCACGTAGTGGAAGTAGCCCGACAAGCCTTGCCGTGCCATTCAACCACCTTTTTGCCTGCCTGCATGACACGCCCCTGGACGGGTGTAATTTAGGGGTGATCTTCCTCAGAAATGGCCGCCACGTGCCAAGTGGCAGCCAATTAAGCACTTGGGGGCTCGACACCGCACCGATAAGTGACCGACATTCCTATGAGGTGGTGTGATGGAGCCTTGGCGGGGAAGCAGGCCTTCGAGGCCCCGGCAACCCTTGTCGGGGAGGTCTTGGGACTTGTCCTTGGGGTGGCCTCGACCTGACCAGGCTCGCCTGCCCGGCAAGGGAGGCTTTTCCCTTGGTGATATCTTGTTCCTTCGGCTTGTCTTGGTCTTCTTGATCCGCCCTTTGATTTCTCAAAGAGTTGTTTCTTCTGCTTGGCCTTGTCTTGTCACTGTAACTTTGCCCTTGAGCCTGTGTACAGTCCGGGCAACATACACCAGGGTTTGTTGCACCGACAGGAGCCCCCGGGCCTGGCCCGAACACGCTGCCGAGCGTCGTCGGGATAGGCCCTATCAAGTACACAGGCAGCGGGCTTATGGCAGCTCTTCCCTTGATATTTTCTTTGCTTCTTCATTAACCTGTGTTTGAGTCAGTTCCCGGTTTTTCTGCGTGTCGTGCAAAATGCCGAATGCGGTGGGGCCGTCTCTGCACCAGCTCGTGAATGACTTTAATTCACGGGGAGGTAACTACCATTCCACTCTTCCCACCACGCTCCCTTTTTCTGCCACGTATGCCGCATGCATTGCACGAAGTAGGTGGTGGATGGCGTGGGGGAGGGCGCCGTGGCAAAAACCCGAATGCTTCGGATTGGTGCGAGGGGGCAGTGAACAAGCCCGGTCGTTGCCAGTGACACGAGTGTGTCGGGTCCGAAGGAGCCCCCAGCTCCGGGCTTCTGCTTGTCTATAAAAGGGAGCGTGAGGGTGAATGGAGGCACCCATCCCCGCTCTCTCTCCTTCTTCTCGTCTGCCTTCTTCATGCCTAAGAAGTGAGGCCGGGGCTCGACCCCGCGCTTCCGTTCAGAGGCGATGATCTTGGATGTCTGTGTAGATACCCGGGGAGTGATCTTGGTCTGCGGCTGTAGGAGATGTGGCGGCTGTTGTCGGAGCCACCATAGTTGGTGGCAATGCACCTACGGGGTCGTACTGATATCGGTGTGAGGGGCGCTGTGTCTCTCCTCGATGGCGGAGCGCTCGTATCTTTCATACGAGTTATTCGTTCGGGGCTTCTGGCGCCCGCCCGTGGGATCGCGCCCGGGATCCTTGATGAGCCCGGCGTTGCTCTATCTGGTGAGGCAAGGGGCGACACCGGAGGTGGTGGTGCCCTACGGCCCGCTGAAGTGGGGGATGGTGCTTTTAGCATGCCTTGGGCGTCGCCATCATCATCAGCAGTCTCTTCGGGGGAGGCGTCGGGCGAAGGGCCCAACGCCTCCTCGGAGCGACAACGACGAGGAGGAAAACGGCGAAGACGAGGAAGGCGGGCTTCCGCTCAGGCATTCCTGATCTTGTCAGGCCAGGCTTCCGCTCAGGCATTCCTTTTGTCCTCTTCGCTTCCCCTGTAGTTCCTAGGAGGAGAGGGTCAAGAAAGGGATTACTGGGCACTTATCTTTTTTTAGCCTAAAATATGTAGGCACTTGCCAAACTTTAGTCTTAAATATGTAATCTTCTTTATCCATGTTTGTGCTCTATAAGATTTGTACTTGTTTATCTGCATATTAATGAAAAAGACAAGCCTTGTCGGGTACTTGTGCATGTATTATGTCCATGCAGAGGTGAAATGCCTCTATACATTTGAGTAAACAAGTTTCCATGGCAAGTTATCCTACCAGTACCTTCCGTTTGTTGCCGCGGGCTTGGCATGCCGGGCTCGAAACTATGAAAAGGGACCGGCCCCCTGTCGAACCTTCTCCGTCAAAGGCCACTACAACCACCATGACCGAAGCAGCGTTCGAGTCAAAGGATGGGAGCACTCATGCTTCGAAGGCGATGGGGTTTCTATATGCACAAGTTTGCTCCTTACAGAACATGTATGGATAAGAAGAAACTTATCTGTTTGGCTTGTTGGGGACCGATATGTAGGCTTGTTTCCGTTTCTTCTTTTCGGGACCAAGTCCGCGGCAAGAGCCCTGCAGTTTAGTGCAGAGGAAAACCAAACTACATATGACCTTATCTACATGATCATGCCATGCTCATGTTATGCTATGCATGCATGCAAGTTTTTGGGCCCCCCAGCGCTTCGTTTATTTATCTGTTGCTCAGGGTCTGCGCCTGGCTTTGTACAATGGGTTACATGCATCATCGGCAAGGCTTGTACAAAAGGGTGGCTGCCAGGTAGGGCCCGACAGCCGCGCCTTATGGGTAGAACTTACGAACATGCTCAATGTTCCATGAGTTTTGCAATTGAATGCCATCTTCGGTCTCCAGACGGACTGCGCCGGGTCTGGAGAATCGTACTACCTGGTAAGGGCCTTCCCACATTGGCGTCAACTTGTTTGCACCCTTTGCGGACTGAACGCGCCTAAGGACAAGGTCGCCTTCCTCAAGGCTCCGGGCATGAACCCTGCGGCTGTGGTAGTGACGCAGGGCTTGCTGATAGCGTGCAGCATGCGTAGCAGCCCGGAGACGGATCTCCTCAAGGAGCACAGCATCGTCATGCCGGTGCTGCTCTTGCTCTACATCATCGTAGGCAAATACTCGACGTGACCTGTATGAGTTCCGTGGGGATCACTGCTTCTGCCCCATAGACTAGGGAGAATGGAGTCTGGCCGGTAGCTCGATTTGGTGTCGTACGGAGGGACCAAAGAACCACCGGCAGTTCATCAATCTAGCGCCTGTCGCACTTCCGCGGCCTATCAAATGTTCTTGTCTTGAGTCCTCGCAGCACTTCAGCGTTCACCCTCCCAGCTTGTCCATTGCTTCTGGGATGGGCAACAGAGGCGAATGAAACTTTGCTTCCGAGGGTTTGAACGTATTGCATGAAGTCGCGGCTTGTGAATTAGGTGCCGTTGTCAGTGATGACTCTGGCGGGTACCCCGAATCGGCACACCAATCCTTTCAAGAACTTGATAGCTGACTGTGTGGTTACCTTCCTCACGGGCTCCACTTTCGGCTAATTTGTAAACTTGTCGATGGCAACATACAAGAATTCAAAGCCCCCGGTACCATGGGGGAATGGGCCCAAGATGTCGAGCCCCCGGACCAAAAATGGCCATGACAAAGGAATCGACTGGAGAGCTTGAGCAGGCTGATGGATATTCTTGGAGTGGAACTGGCAGGCTTCAAATCTGGTGACTAGCTCAATCGCATCTTGGAGGGCCGTGGGCCAGTAGAAACCTTGCCGGAAAGCTTTTCCAACTAAGGCTCTTGATCCAATATGGGAGCCGCACATGCCTTTGTGTATCTCTGCCAGCAGTTCCTTCCCCTCTTCCCGGCAAATGCACTTCAATTTCACACCGTTGGGCCTCCTTCTGTATAGCGCGTCATTGATGAACTGATACATACTGGCCCTCCGGGCTACTCTTTCAGCTTCTTCTTGCTCTTCGGGGAGTTCTCCTTCTTGGAGGTAATGGACTATGTGTCATGTCCAAGTTGGAGCCTGAGGCTCGACAACAAGGGCCAGCGGCACCTCCTCATTCGTGGGAGCGCATGCCACAACCACAAGGACTGGTAGCTCAACGGGAGGGTGCGGCTCACCAAGCGAAGTGGAGTTGTTCCCGCCAACCTCTCTGCTGGGAGCTTCGGGAAGCTCTGCCTAGAGAGACTTGTCAGAGTCCAGTTTCTTCCTCTGTCTGGCCATTGTTGACAGGGATACGGAGGGCTAAGTCAGGTGGAGAACAAAAGTCCCTGGTTCCACAGGAAGCTTTTGCGCAGCGCACTTTGACAGATGATCAGCAATGCTGTTTTCCGCACGTGGCACGTGCTCTGTTTGCAATCCATCAAAGTGCTCCTCCAGCCTTCCCACTTCCTCTACATATGCCTCCATCAATGGACTCTGATAATCCTTGTTCACTTGCCTCATCACAAGATGTGAGTCTCCTCGAATGATTAACTTCTTAATCACCAACTCTGTCGCGATTCTGAGCCCGGCAAGGAGTCCTTCATATTCTGCAGTGTTGTTGGTAGCCTTCTCCCGGGGGAAATGCATCTGCACCACATACTTGAGGTGCTCTCCAGTGGGTGCGACGAGGAGCACGCCAGCTCCTGCACCTTGAAGTGAGAAGGCACCATCAAAGTACATGATCCATTCTTGGGGCGCTTCCTTGCCGGGGATAACTGTTTCCAGTGCCTCTTCGTCTGGGGTGGGTGTCCACTCCGCAATAAACTCCACCAGTGCTCTGCTCTAAATGGTTGACGTGCTCTCAAACTTCAAACCAAAGCTTGATAGCTCCAAAGCCCATTCCACTATTCTACCAGTGGCCTCTGGGTTCCTCAGTATGTGTTGCAAAGGGAAACGGGTGACAACTGTGATCTCGTGGGCTTGGAAGTAGTGGCGCAGTTTCCTTGAGGCCATGATGAGGCCAAAGATCAGCTTTTGCACGCCAGTGTACCTTGACCTAGCCCCCTGCAACAGGGAGCTGACAAAGTAAACTGGCCGCTGCACCACCTTCTTCCCTGCCGCAGTCTTGGGATTGCCTTCGCTTCTCTGCTCTTCTTTCTCTTGACATGTGCCCTTTCTTGCCGTGACTGGTTCACTTCCTTCTCTGGGGAGGACAGTAGCTGCAGCTGCTCCTTCTCCCACTTCCCATTCTGCCACTAGTGCGGCACTAACCACTTGATTGGTTGCCGCCAGATACAGCAGCAACGGCTCTTGTGGCTTAGGAGCGACCAAGGTGGGAACAGAGGAAAGGTAAGTTTTTAAGTCTTGCAGCGCTGCTTCCGCCTTCGGGGTCCACTTCACAGGCCCTGCCTTCTTCAAGATTTTGAAGAATGGAAGGGCGTGCTCGGCGGACTTGGAAATGAACCTACTCAGCGCGGCAACACATCCAGTTAAATGCCTCACATCCTTGACTGACTTGGGTGCTTGAATCTGTTTGATTGCCCTGATTTTGCCGGGGTTGGCCTCTATCCCCCGGTGAGACACAAAGAAGCCAAGTAGCTTGCCGGAGGGAACGCCAAACACGCACTTCTCTGGGTTTAGCTTCAAGTTGATCTTGCGCAGGTTTGCAAAGGTTTCTTCCAAGTCCTGAATGAGTGTTGATCTATCCTTAGTCTTGACCACTATGTCATCCATGTAAGCTTCAATATTCCTGTGCAGCTAGGACTCAAACCCCATTTGCACTGCCCTTGCAAAAGTGGACCCAGCGCTCTTTAACGCAAAGGGCATCCGTACGAAGCAGTACGTGCCACATGGGGTTATGAACGATGTCTTGTCCTCGTCCTCCTTCGACATGAATATCTGGTGGTACCCAGAGTAGGCATCCAAGAAGGAAAGTAGATCACACCCGGAGGTGGAATCCATGATCTGGTCGATGTGCAGCAAGGGGAATGGGTCCTTCGGGCATGCTTTATTCAGATATGTGAAATCTATGCAAAGCCTCCATTTCCCATTCGCCTTGCGGACTACCACTGGATTTGCCAACCATGTTGGGTGCAATACTCCTCTGACCAAACAAGCTGCCTCAAATTTCTTGATCTCTTCGGCAATGAACTGATGCCGCTCGGCTTGCTTCCGGACCTTCTGCTTGACGGGCCGGGCATGAGGGCAGACAGCAAGGTGGTGCTCGATTACCTCCCTGGGAAGACCGAGGATGTCAGATGGTTGCCAAGCAAACACATCGAAATTCGCCCGTAGGAAGGCAACGAGCGCGCTTTCCTATTTGTCGTCAAGGGTGGAGCTGATAGTGAATGTACCATCAGCGCCAACCAGCCCTGCCGGGACCTTCTTCACAGTGGGTGCACCAACCTTGGATCTTTTGCTAGTTGGAACTCTCCGGCAAATCATCGACGGGTGCAGCATACTCCGGAGAGGCGCGCTTCCCGGATTCCTTGCCGGCATCCTTGCTAGCTTTTCTCCCTTGTTTATTTTCCTTGGCGGGGACTGCGGCTTCCGCGGCCTCGGCAGCGACCGCATCCCGGTACATCTTGTCCACGCATATAATTGCATCCCTCTTGTCTGATGGGATAGAAATGACGCCCATCGGTCCTGGCATCTTCAGGGTATTGTAGTCATAGTGGGATGCCACCATGAACTTTGCCAGGGCAGGTCGCCAAGTATCCCATTATATGGCAACGGAAGCTCGACCACATCGAACACAATCTTCTCAGTCCGGTAGTTCAATTCTCCTCCAAATGTTACCGGCAGCGTAATCTTCCCCTTTGGACGACTCCTGCCAGGATTGATTCCTTGAAATGTGCCGGTAACCTTGAGCTCTACATCCATTATCTGCAGCTTGCTAATTACCTTGGGGGAAATCAGGTTTAACCCGGCCCTACCATCAACCAACATCTTTGTGACCTTGAGGTTGCGGATCGTTGGTGATACCAACAATGGCAAGCACCCAACCGCGGTGGTGCGGTCAGGGTGATCCTCTTCATCAAAGATGATGGGCGTGCGAGACCATTTGAGTGGTTTCTGGGAATCTGCTGCTGGCTCCACAGCATTGACGTCACGCGCCCATTGTTTCAGTTGGCAGTGAGAGGAGTGCAAGGAAGCGCCCCCATAAATGCACAGGGCGTCAGTGGCTTTCTGAAACTCTTGCTCACTAGTTTCCTCTTGATCCCCTTCATCGCTTTCGTCACCACATTCCTTCTTCTCATAGCCTTTAGCGGGTTTCCCTTGGTGTTGAGGGACCATGCCGGGGCGGCCGCCTCGGCCCTTCCCGCCAACGCCATCTTGGTCTCTCTCCTTGTCGTGCTTCTCGTACTCAGCTTTCTGCTTCTTGACGAGTTGCTCAACTTGATGACACTCTTGGAGATCATGGCCCTTGGTTCGATGGATCTTACAGTACGTCCCGTCAGCCTTCCCAGCCTTCTCGGCCACCGCAGCCTCCCGGCAGTCGGCGCACGCGGCAACTTCATTGCCGGGGGCTTCGGTCTTGGCCTTCTTGCCGGTACTAGGAGTGCCTGATCCCTCGACAGCCAGCACTGCTTTCTCCTTTTGCTTCTTGTTGTGTTTCTTGTTCTTCTTCTTTTGGTTGGCGGCATCATCGTCATCTTCTGAGTCAACGTCGACGCCATCCACTTCTCCGGGGAGACGCCTCCCCTCCTCTATATGGGCACACTTATCTGCCAAGGTGTAAAGCTCGTTCAGAGTCTTGGGCAACTGGATGTTCATCTTGGAACGTATCATGCAGCAATCACAGCTGCAGGGCAGATATCTGGAATGTTCCTGTGCACCCGGCTGAACCTCTGCATGTACTTCCACAAACTCTCCCCTTCCTTTTGTGGAAGGAGCTGCAAATCATTGGGCTGCCCTGGTTCTTGATGGCCGCCCGTGAAGGCACTAACAAACTCGTGGCACAGGTCAGCCCAAGTCGAGATGGAGTTCTCCGGCAAGTGCATCCGCCACGACCTCACATTTGGCTTGAGGGCCAAAGGGAAGTAGTTAGCGAATACCTTTTCATCTCTTCCTCCGGCGGCTTGAATGGCGATGGTGTAGATGCTCAAGAACTCTGCCGGGTTCAGTCTTCTATCATATTTTTCTGGTATCTCTGGCTTGAACGTACGGGCAGATGGCCAACGGACTTGCCGCAGCTCGCGAGTGAAGGCAGGACACCCAACCTCGAAAGGCAGGTATCCGTCTCCACCGGGCGCAGGCTCGTCGACGTCGGGGCCATTGCGCCTGTCAGACTGGCAGTGGGTTTCGCGGCGTCGTTCTATGGTGACGCGCGTGTCTTCCCTCCGCGTGTCCTCCAGGACCTGCCGCTGATCTCGATGGGCTCGAGGATCAGATGAATCATCAACACCTCGTCGTGTTCTTGGTTGCGCGGCATTGGCTGCAGCCCCTGCGCTGGCTGTCATGGTGGGGACTGCACTGTAAGGTTAGCCCCTTCAGCACGGCCAGCGGCTCAAGCCGTTGTCGCTGCCTGCGGATGCCGTGGTGAGCCTGCTCGTTGTGATCCCCTACCTCAGCGAAACCAATCAAACTTTGAATGGTGGCTCTCCATTCATCCATTTGGTTGGCCACTGGTGGGAATCTCAACAGGAGCTGGGCTCGTGCCATGGCTTCCGAAGCAATACTTGGCATGGACGACAACGCAGATCGTGACATCGCCCGACTCTTGACAGTACCGGTAGTGGCGGCGTCGCGCTCTCGTCATCGCGAGCCAATCGCGAGGGCGGCGTGACGACAAGAAGGACGCGCCTGGGGTTGACGACCCCGTTCGGCGCTTCGTCTTGATTGCCTTGCCTTGGGGAAGGCGTGTGCCTCGTAGCTGCACCCGGAGCAGGGGCAGCTAGGAGGTCGCAATTCACGCCGGAGCGGGCGCCATCGCTGCGGCTGCGTTCTCCAGTGAGGTGGAGAGGCAGAGATTGGATGTTATCCCCTCCCACATCTTGTGGAGCATGGCCGCTAGGGTGTTGTTGATGTTGTCCTCCTCCGGCGCCTCCTGCTCCCACCTCAGCCGCGGGGGGAACGGTGACGGCGCCGCCTGCGCCGGTTACGTTCCCTACGGCGTCTGCATCCCCCGACGCCACCGCAGCCCCCATGGGATCAGTGGCTGCATGCGAGGGGGCCTTCGAGGTGGAAGGATGGGCTGCTGCGCCGGACTTTTTCTTGGGCGCCATAGACGATGACGCCGTCGTCGAAGAAGAATGGCGATGAAGATTGACGCGCTGTTTACGTCCTCGGGTTCGCACAAGCGCTCCCCCCTACCTAGCGTGCCAAAGATGTCATGGTTCGACACGATCACCTATGGGGCCACCGGCCCCTTCGTGGTTCGGCAAGGGGGAAGGGCACATTGCATAAAGAGCGGAGACCGTAGAACAGCACGGCAAAGGTGACGCGGGTGGTTTTTACCCAGGTTCGGGCCGCCACGAGGCGTAAAACCCTACTCCTGCTTTGGTGGATTGGATGGAGGACCATGACAAACACGCAGCGCTCAAGCCCGGCAAGGTCACCTCGGAGAGAGCAGCTACGCGCGTATGATAGTACAAGGGTCTGAATCCTTTCTAAGTTTGCCTCAGCCCTCCTTTTATAGGTCAAGGTGTTACCACAGTGGCAAAAAAGTCATTATCCAGTGAATAGATAGCCTCAGTGCTATCGTACCTAACTCTGCAGACAGGACAAGGTGTATTAAATGCACCGCTTAGTGTCACGTCGTTCAAGCAGCCCGGCAAGCCTTGCCGTGCCATTCAACCACCTTTTTGCCTGCCTGCGTGACACGCCTCAGGATGGGTGTCATTTAGGGGTGATCTTCCTCAGAAATGGCCTCCACGTGCCAAATGACAGCCACTTAATCACTTGGGGGCTCGACACCACACCGATAAGTGACCGGCGTTGCTGTGAGGTGGTGCGGTGGAGCCTTGGCGGGGAAGCAGGCCGTCGGGGCCCCGGCAACCCTTGTCGGGGAGGTCTTGGGACTTGTCCTTGGGGTGGCCTCGACTTGACCAGGCTCGCCTGCCCGGCAAAGGAGGCTTTTCCCTTGGTGATATCTTGTTCCTTCGGCTTGTCTTGGTCTTCTTGATCCGCCCTTTGATTTCTCAAAGAGCTGTTTCTTCTGCTTGGCCTTGTCTTGTCGCTGTAACTTTGCCCTTGAGCGTGTGTACAATCCGGGCAACATACACCAGGGTTTGTTGCACCGACACTACTGAACCTCGTAGGTTGACCAGAACACGTACCGCACCAGAGTGATATGGTAATCTTGTCCTGGAAGTCATGTTGTTAGACAACGGCGAACCCGTGAACTATGAAGAAGCTATGATGAGCCCATATTTCGACAAATGGCTTGAGGCCATGAAATCTGAGATAGGACCCTTGTATGAGAACAAAGTGTGGACTTTGGTGGACTTGCCCGATGATCGGCAAGCCATTGAGAATAAATGGATCTTCAAGAGGAAGACGGACGCTGATGGTAATATCACTGTCTACAAAGCTCTACTTGTCACAAAAGGTTTTTGACAAGTTCAAGGGGCTGACTACGATGAGACTTTCTCACCCGTAGTGATGCTTAAGTCTGTCAGAATCATGTTAGCAATTGACACATTTTATGATTATGAAATCTGGCAAATGGACGTCAAAACTGCATTCCTTAACGGGTTTCTTAAAGAAGAGTTGTATATGATGCAACCAGAAGGTTTTGTCGATCCTAAGGGTGCTAACAAAGTGTGCAAGCTCCAGCGATCCATCTATGGACTGGTGCAAGCATCTCGGAGTTGGAATATACGCTTTGATGAGGTGATCAAAGCATTTGGTTTTATACAGACTTACGGTGAAGCCTGTATTTACAAGAAAGTGAGTGGGAGCTCTGTAGCATTTCTGATATTATATGTGGATGACATATTGCTGATTGGAAATTATATAGAATTTCTGGATAGCACAAAAGGATACTTGAATAAGAATTTTTTAATGAAAGACCTCGGTGAAGCTGCTTATATATTGGGCATCAAGATCTATAGGGATAGATCGAGACGCTTAATAGGACTTTCACAAAGCACATACCTTGACAAAGTTTTGAAGAAGTTCAAAATGGGTCAGTCAAAGAAAGGGTTCTTACCTGTATTGCAAGGTGTGAAGTTGAGTAAGACTCAAAGCCCGACCATGGCAGAAGATAGAGAGAAAATGAAAGTCATTCTCTATGCCTCAGCCATAGGTTCTATTATGTATGCCATGTTGTGTACCAGACCTGATGTGTGCCTTGCCATAAGTTTGGCAGGGAGGTACCAAAGTAATCCAAGAGTGGATCACTGGACAGCGGTCAAGAATATCCTGAAGTACCTGAAATGGACCAAGGTTATGTTTCTCGTTTATGGAGGTGACGAAGAGCTCATCATAAAGGGTTACATTGATGCTAGCTTCAACACAGATTCGGATGACTCTAAGTCGCAAACCGGATATGTATTTATATTGAATGGTGGAGTTGTCAGTTGGTGCAGTTCCAAGCAGAGCGTCGTGGCAGGATCTATGTGTGAAGCGGAGTACATAGCTGCTTCGGAAGCAGCGCATGAAGGAGTCTGGATGAAGGAGTTCATATCCGATCTGGGTGTAATACCCAGTGCATCGGGTCGAATGACAATCTTTTGTGACAACACTGGAGCAATTTCCTTAGCGAAGGAATCCAAGTTTCACAAGAGAACCAAACACATCAAGCGGCGTTTCAACTCCATTCGTTAAAAGGTCAAAGATGGAGACATAGAATTTGCAAAGTACATACGGATCTGAATGTGGCAGACCCGTTGACTAAACCTCTTCCGCGGGGAAAACATGATCAGCACCAAGACTCCATGGGTGTTAGATTCATTACTATGTAATATATATTATTGACTCTAGTGCAAGTGGGAGACTGTTGGAAATATGCCCTGGAGGCAATAATAAGATGGTTATTATTATATTTCCTTAATCATGATAAAGGTTTATTATTCATGCTAGATTTGTATTGACAGGAAACTTAAATACATGTGTGGATATATAAATGAATACCGTGTCCCTAGTGAGCCTCTACTAGACTATCTCATTGATCATAAGATGGTTAAGGTTTTCTAACCATAGACATGTGTTGTCACTTGATAATGGGATCACTTCATTAGGAGAATGATGTGATGGACAAGACCCATCCGTTAGTATAGCATATGATCGTTCAGTTTATTGCTTCTGCTTTCTTAAAGTCAAATACATATTCCTTCGACCATGAGAACATGCACCTCCTGGATACCGGAGGAATACCTTGTGTTCTATCAAACGTCACAACGTAACTAGGTGATCATAAAGGTGCTCTACAGGTATCTCCGAAGGTGTATGTTGGGTTGGCGTGAATCAAGATTGGGATTTGTCACTCCGTATGACGGAGAGGTATCTCTGGGCCTCTCGGTAATACACATCACAAGAAGCTTGCAAGCAAAGTGACTAAGGAGTTAGTTACAAAATTATGTATTACGGAATGAGTAAAGAGACTTGCCGATAACGAGATTGAACTAGGTATGGAGATACCGATGATCGAATCTCTGGCAAGTAACATACCAACAGACAAAGGGAACTACGTATGTTGTCATAAAGGTTCGACCGATAAAGATCTTCGTAGAATATGTAGGAACTAATATGGGCATCCAGATCCCGCTATTGGTTATTGACCAGAGAAACGTCTCGGTCATGTCTACATCATTCTCGAACCCGTAGGGTCCGCACGCTTAACGTTCGTTGATGATATAGTACTATATGAGTTATGTGAGTTGGTGACCGAATGTTGTTCGGAGTCCCGGATGAGATCATGGACATGACGAAGAGCTCCGGAATGGTCCAGAGGTTAAGATCGATATATAGGATGATACTATTTGGTTTTCGGAAAGGTTTCGGAATGCACCGGAGTTTTATCGGAGTGCCGGAAGGGGTTCCGGGAGGCCACCGGTACTCGGCGGGCCTCATGGGCCAAAGAAGGGAGGCGCACCAGCCCAGTAGGGGGCTAGGCGTAATCCACCTCCCTTGCCCGCACGCGAGGAAGGAAAGTGGGGGCCTGTGGCAGGGCAGCCGCCGGCCCCCCTCCTGCCTTCTCCTCCGCGCCCAAATATGGAAAGGGGGGAGGTGCCAAGGCAGGCGCCTAGGGCAGCCGCTGGCCCCTTGGGGCGCGCCCAAGGGCTGCCTCCCCTCCCCCTCCACCTATATATATGTGAGGAGAGGATGGGGTAACACACACCATGATTCCCAAGCCATGTGCGGTGCCCCCTCTCCCTCTAGTTCTAGTTCCTTCTCCGTGTTGTGCTTGGCGAAGCCCTGCGGAATAGTTTCACTACCACTGTCACCACACCGTCATGCTGTCGGAACTCATCTACTACTTCGCCCCTCTTGCTGGATCGAGAAGGTGAGGACGTCATCGAGCTGAATGTGTGCTGAACGCGAAGGTGTCGTTCGTTCGGTGCTTGATCGGTACGGATCGTGAAGTTGTATGACTACATCAACCGCGTTGATAAATGCCTCCACTTAGCGATCTACAAGGGTATGTAGATGCTCTCCCCCTCACCTAGCTATGCATCTCCATGGATAGTTCTTGCGTGCGTGTAGATTTTTTTTTTGTTTTCCATGCCACGTTCCCCAACAATGTTCCCGCTGATTTCATTGTGCTTGATATTGATTGCAATCCATCTTGTCCCATAATACTTGGTAGACCATTCTTACGTACCATAGGTGCTATAATTGATATGAAAGAACGGAATATAAGATTTCAATTTCCTTTAAAGAAGGGTATGGAACACTTCCTAGAAAGATAATTAAGCCACCATATGTATCTATTATGAGGGCCACCTATGAAATTAATTTGAAGGATGACAACACTTGAAACTATGCATTACGCCTAGCTAGGGGTGTAAAACAATAGCGCTTGTTGGGAGGCAACCCAATATTTATCTTTATTTTTCCTGTTTCTTTTTTGTTTTTCTATGTGCACATAATTATGCTACTGTTATGGTGGTGTTTTTGTGTTTTAATTAGTTTTTGTGCCTAGTAAAGCCTTTGGGATGATTTGGTTGATAGTTGATTTGATTCTGTGAAAAAAGAGAAACTTTTGCGCCCAGTAGGAGAATTCTCTAAATTCACTAGAATATGCTTCTGATCTGAATTTTTTACACATGATTGATATACAAATTGCCAACACTGTCCTAATTTTTCAGAAGGCTGAGTATATTGTCGCTTTAGAAGCAACAATAGAGGGTGAAGAATCAAAGGGTCATTTATGAACTTAGTATGGTTTCTAGATGATTGTGCAAATAGAACATTGTTCTCATATAGTGGTTCTATGCCTCAATCTAAGGAATCAAAGGTCTTGCCAGTGACTCAATATATACTAAGCTTGTTTCACGTAAATTATGAGTTCATATGAAAGCATGACAGATGCATAGAAATGCAAATGATACACATGGATCTTAAGTTGTCAGATTCGATAGGACGAATTCTATACCACAAGCAAAGCATGGACTTACACCGGATTGCCACTGGTGTAAAAGTTAAAAACGCTAACTAGATTATTGACTCTAGTGCAAGTGGGAGATTGTTGAAAATATGCCCTAGAGGCAATACTAATTGTATTATTATATTTCCCTATTCATAGTTAAGAGTTTATATTTCATGCTATAACTGTTATGATCAAGGAATATGCGATTCAGTGGAAAACTCATATGCATGTGTGAAATGATAAACGGTAAACAATGGGTTCCCAGTCTCGCCTCTAAGACTGGCTCAAGTGTTTTTGGTGATCACGTTTTCCGGATTTTAGGATATCGTTAAGTGTAACGATAGTCCTAAAACAACATTGAGGGTATGATGTTAGAAGAACGATCATATTGAATCAACCCAATACTTGTCTGTTATACTTTGTGATTATATCATCAGAAATCATCTATTATAGCACAGAGTGTTAGCATGTGTTTTAGTTCCTCAGACCATGAGAGTGTCTCGGTCACTTCCTACTAGACGGTGGGCTTTGGGGTTGCTCAAACATCATCTGTAACAAGGTGATCATAACGACAACTTTCAGGGTCACCGGAAAGTTTGACAAGTGACCGGATATCTCGAGAGTGGGATTTGCTCCTCCGACGATGGAGAGATATTATTAGGGCCCTGTCGGTCTGACAACATGCATCATCGTCTAGCCATACATAGGTGACTATGTCACGGGGATGCCGGAACACGTCAACATGAAAGAAGAGCAAAATCGGTAACAGGAGCAATGGTATAATGAGCATGGTGATGACTCAGGATGATGACGCACATCGGGTTTTATAAAGTATCGCAAAGCAAAGGTAACATCACATGATAACCAAAGGTTCACTCGAATATCATTCGTGTAATCATAGGGACCGATATGGTTGTCTATGGTTCCACTATAGGTCATTGAACGAAGGGGTTTCGTTCATGTCTACGGTTTACCGAACCTACGGGGTCACAAGCTTAAGGTAATCCTGGTATGTTGAGTGTTAGTGGTATGGGAGTGATGGGAATATATTTTTGGAATTGTTTCATTAATACCCGGAATAGTCCCGAGAGGTTCTGGAAGCGTTTCGGGGTCACCGAAAGGGTTTCGGTGAATATCGGATAATACCGGGTATTATCGATTAATTATATATAGGTGAATTTTTTTCTGGGGATGTTAAAAATTATATATAATGGTCTAGAAGTATTTAGAATATTTTATATTTAATTTAAATATCAACGGTCCTAAAAAGGCCAAGAGGTGGAAGGCAACTTGGGCCACAAAGGCCAAGTGGGAAGAGGCGCCCATTCCCTAAGGAAGGAGGCCGAATAGGAGTGGGGGAGGAATCCAAATCCTCCTCCCCTTGGCTGGACGCCCCAAGGAGGGTTTCCCTCCATGGTGGCTGCCCTCCCTCTCCCCTCTAACCTATATATATTGGAGGTTTGGTGCCCAATTGATAACATAAGTTTTGGAGCCTCCTCTAGTTAATCTGGTGCATGTTCTAGTTGGTCATAGTTGACTAATTAGAGCGAGACCTAGCCACCTCTAATACTCATAATTAGAAGCCCCGTGTGATTCTAAACTCCTCCCTCTAATTCTCAGACGATGATTAGCTCTGGACAATGAACCGCTGACAGATCGTGAAGACAGTACGCTTGCAACCAAGTAGAGATGTTGTGCTTTCGGTCTTCTCTTCAAGGGATCGTTCGAGGGCGGTTCACAGGATTGTCATCGACGTTCGAGGGATGCTACTTGTGATCTGCATTGGTTTTTCCCCGAATAGGAGAGGATGATGCAGTACAGTACACCAAAATGGGTACTTGTGATCATGAAGACAGTACGCTTGCAAACTATTGGGCAATTGATAGAAGAGCAAATAATCATGATGACATCCAAGGCAATTATTATATATATAGACATCACGTCCGAGACAAGTAGACCAAAATGATTCTGCATCTACTACCATTACTCCACACATCGACCGCTATCCAGCATGCATCTAGAGTATTAAGTTCATAAAGAACGTAGGAACACCTTAAACAGCATGACATGATGTAGACAAAGTAAACTCACGCATGAATAAACCCCATATTTTTATCCTTAATGTCAACGATAGAAATACGTGTCATGTCCCTTTCTGTCACTGGGATTGAGCACCGCAAGATCGAACCCATCACAAAGCACCTCTCCCATTGCAAGAAAAATCAATCTAGTGGGCCAAACCAAACCAATTGATCGTAGAGAAATACGAAGCTATAATAATCATGCATAAAAGAGTCCAGAGAAGACTCAAATAATGTTCATGGATAATCTGATCAAAAAATCACAATTCTTCGGATCCCAACAAACACACCGCAAAAAGTGATTACATCAGATAGAACTCCAAGAATATCGAGGAGAACATTGTATTGAAGATCAAAGAGAGAGAGATGAAGCCATCTAGCAACTAACTATGGACCCGTAGGTCTGTGGTAAACTACTCACACATCATCAAAAGGGCAACAAGGTTGATGTAGAGCCCCTCCGTGATTGATTCCCCCTTTGGCAGAGTGCCGAAAAAGGCCTCCAGATGCGATCTCGCGAGAATAGGAACTTGCGGTGGCGGAAAAAGTATTTTGTGGTGGCTCTCTGTTGGTTTATCAATTTTAGAGAATTTATAGAGGCGGAATTAGGTCAAACGAAGCAAAGGTGGGCCCACGAGGCACCAGGGCGCGCCCTTGCGGCTTGTGCCTACCTCCTTCGTCTTCTGGCCCTCTCCCGAAGCTTCTAGTGTCTCTTTTATTCAGAAAAAATCTCCAAGAAGTTTCGTGGCATTTGGACTTCGTTTGGTACTGATATTCTGAAAAACCAAAAATAGGCAAAAAAACAGCAACTGGCACTGGGCACTAAGTTAGTAGGTTAGTCCCAAAAAATGATATATAATTTCTTGTAAGTGCATATAAAACATGAAAGAATGATACTATAATAGCATGGAACAATAAAAAATTATAGATACGTTGGAGACGTATCAAGGGACTCCATGTACAATCTATACCGACTCGTCTACTTCCGCTGCACTCCCGGAGTCGGTAACGAACATTGATCACAACCTATGCATATTCATACTATTCCTAGGAGATCGTATGGCGATTTTGTTGTTTTCTACTACGTTTCCCAATAGTGGCATCATGAGTGGTTCTATGAGTAGATGCATGTTGCGATCTAGATCACATGTGGATGTGAGGGTGATGTTCTTGCTATGCTTCCCTCAAGTGTTGCTTCGGTTCAGTTCATTGACGGCATGGTGTCGCTTTTTACAAGGTTCTGACAATCGCTCAGCTCTGGCTGTCGACGATCTGCTAACAGTTCCTTGGGCTTCACCATAGTCAAGAATAGTGAAACGGCGCGTACACAAGAGGATGATTAAGATGGATGATCTTCTAGGGGGGTCACACGTATTAGACGAAGTTTAGTGTAGGGAACGAGATTTTTAATTAAGTCTCTTCTTTCACACACCCCAAAAGTTAATCTAGCCACAAGGATCATCACTTTATGGTGTGCACGTAGGTAGCTAGGTTTGTCCGGAAACCCTAGAAGCCACGTAATTAAAATTTGCCAAACCGATTAGAGGACGTCTAATTTGGTTTTGCAAGATTTGCATATGATGTGGTATAGCCTTCGTCATGATAATGAGTTTATGTATGAGATGGTTATACGTTGTAATGTTAAGTGGCTTGCACGTCACGGCATGATGGCCGGAGCCACGAGATTACCACCTTAATGTAAATATCATTGAGATAGGTTACAGGTGATGATGGCAAGACGTACATGGAGGAACCCAACGAGGAGAAGGTGTACCAGGCGCAGGACGAGGAGCTAATTTCGTGCCACGGCAGAATTTCAGATTTTTGTGCCACGAAAAAGTTTTCTGAAACGGTCGCCATGGCAACATTTTCTGAGATTGCCACCATGGCAACGTTTTTGAAATGGTTGCCACGGCAATGAAATATTGGACGTCACATCGCTTCAACTGGATATTGAAGACGATCATGTAGAACTCCCGGCGCCCAGGGCTATACCATATCATGCTATTATGAATTGCCTGCGATGTTTATCCCTTTCTTGTTTGCACATTTGATTGCGCTGTAGTCAATTATTAGGGTGATCTCTCACAGTAAATATCAAGTTAAAAGGTGCTCTCCCCAGTGTTGCAATCGTCTATGACGCGTAGCATTCTGGAGTGGGTCATATCCACATGTGCACAAATGGGGCGTGAGGTGTAAGACGGGGATGGTCAGACCATGCTTGCTGATAGCACTCGGTTTTCTTCAAATTCTAGCAGCATCGTTCTGAGCTCGGAGCATGAAGCATCAAATTTTTTAATGACCAAGAGTCATATGGAGATATGAAATGGCGCCAAGCTTCTGGCATTCTCTGTGACAAGAGAGTGCCACAAAAGATAAAAGGCAAGTTCTACAGGACGGCGGTTCGACCTGCAATGTTGTATGGTGCTGAGTGTTGGCTGACTAAAAGGTGACATGTTCAACAGTTAGGTGTGGTGGCGATGCGTATGTTGAGATGGAAGTGTGGCCACACGAGGAAGGATCGAGTATGGAATACTGATATACGAGATAGAGTTGGGGTAGCGCCAATTGAAGAGAAGCTTGTCCAACATTGTCTGAGATGGTTTGGGCATATCCAGCGCAGGCCTACAGAAGCTCTAGTGCATAACGGACGGCTAAAGCATGCGAAGCATGTCAAGAGAGGTCGGTGTAGACCGAATTTGACATGGGAGGAGTCTGTTAGGAGATACCTGAAGGATTGGAGTATCACCAAAGAACTAGCTATGGACAGGAGGCGCGTGGAAGCTTGCTATCCATGTGCCAGAGCAATGAGTTGGTCGCGAGATCTTATGGGTTTCACCTCTAGCCTACCCCAACTTTTTTGGGACTAAAGGCTTTGTTGTTGTTTGTTGTTGTTGTTGTTGTTGCAAGAGTCATATGGAGATATGATCGGCAAAAGTTTGCCCACGGGTCAAAATTCTCGTCATCAGTGATGTCCACATCAATGGATGAGAACTAGGCTTGGATCTTGAATAACTCACTATCAATTATGAGAGATATTGATTTGAGTGGGAGCACAATTATGTATTAATTAAGTTTAATAACTAGTGCAAATTAATTATGAACAATGTCTATGTGTAGTTTGCATTATAGTTGTAGAATTATGGCTCACGGTTCCATCCTTGTTGTTGAAATTGATAGACTGTCATTTATTTGGTTGAAACTTTATGTTTGAGACGATTGTCCTCTAAAAGTGCCAAGAAGGATTTTGTCCTACTGCATGTTTACAATACTCCCTTGTTGATGTTGTGGATGATGAGACTCACGTCCTTCGATCCAAAAGCTAGAATTGCATTACAGTCTGCTTGCTTCCGAGAAACCCGAACTTCAAAATCTTTGGGATAGTTATGTGATATTCTTGGAACTGAAAATTGTTTTCAGACACAAAGAAAGGCTAAAAGATATGCGATATCTAAAGAAGTGTTTTGTTTACAAATTCTAGTGAAGTGTTCAACTATGTTTAAGACTGAAATGCGTAAGATCCAGAAGAAAGCTACTCATGTGTTGACGGTGAAAACTTGTAGAGAAAGAACAACACCAAAGGATGTAATGACACTTACATTCCTAGGGAAGTTCGGGGCTCACGCCACTCTTAAGGTTGTTGTTTCTTCTGAGAATAAGAGAAATATTGAAGTAAAACTATAAGAAGTAAAAGGCAAAATGAAAAGAAGACTGGAATGTCTAGCTCAGGTATGAATGTAATACGAGTTATGAGATGTAGAAATGTTTGCTCAAGTAAAGTGTAGTTCTTGGGAAATATGATCAATTTGTTGATCACTGATTCTTATTGTGATTAAAAGGTTGATCACAAGGATATCGACTCGATTGCATATTATTATGAGTCGTTGCAAGAAACTTTTAATGGACTAAATGACCAACAAATAATGAGGTTAAAATATTTGACGGATTGTAAGAGGTTACAATATTTCCATCAGTGTATTTCCTCTATATTTATTACCATAAATTCATCTTAGAGTTTTTGTACACTCTAGCCCATTGCATAGAAGTTGCAAGGATGTTGTTCATGAGATAACAATAGTTGTTCGATGTTCTGAACAAAAGGCCATACTCCTATTGAGAATAGGATGTAAGTTATGAATATTGATGATAGGTTTGAACATCCATAACACTGACGCTAAATGTCGCAAGACTAAAAATACCACTTATGTGTGTGACACTGCATTTAGTCACATTGGAGAAACCCGCATGGAGAAATTCCATACTGATGGATTTTGGAGTCATATAATTATGAATCATCTAACACTTGCAAATTTCATCCAAATAGTGAAGTAAACTAAAATACCGTTCACAGGCCATAAAGAACGAGCAACAAAAATAATTGTAAATATGCATATCGATGTATGTTGTCCAATAAGTGATGTTGCAAGCAGTGGATTTATCTATCTTCAATGATGACTCAAGTAGATATTTATATTTACTAATTGAGACATAAATCTGGATCTTTTGAAATGTTTCAAAAAGATTTTCAGAATGAAGTAGAAATTATTGTAACAAGAAAATTGCATTTCTACAATTGGATTGCAGAAAAAAATATTTGAGTTACAAATTTAGTGAATGTCTGATGAGCTATAAAAGAATTTTGTAGCTTGCACCTCCTAGAAACATCACTAAGAGTAGATGTAATCAAGCTATGTAAGACATGGTGAGATCAGAGATGACATTGATTGTTTCGCCAATATACTTTTAGTGTGATGCATTAGAGACTATGGCCTTTTACACTGAAAAGAGCGCCATCAAATTTGTTGAAATAAGTGCTACTTTGTAGGTTATCCCAAATAGTTAGGTATTCCTCTATCACTATGCCAAGGCAAGGTGTTTTGCTAGAGAGTGCGAAATTTTTGAAGAAAATGTTTTCTATAAAAGAGTGAGTGGGAGGACACTATAATTCGACGATATTATAGAATCTTCGTGATCAAGTCGAAGAAAAAAAATTCTAGAAGTGGTTCTAAAATTTCTTACCGCGACTGATACAGAAGCCTCTACATAGGATATAGAGACTTCGGTCGAACATGTAGCTGAACTATATAGGTTGGAAAATTCGTATAGACCTTCAGGGTATGCAGACGAAATATTGTTGAAACAAACAATGAACCTATAATACAGAAAGAAGCGTTGATGGGCCCTGACTTCGGAATTGGCTATACGCCAAAATAATCCGAGAGAGTATCCATACACATAATTCAAGTTTAGAACTTGATAGACCCTCTGAAAGACTTCACCATACCACTGGATTACAGATCAAGAACACAAGCATACATGTAGTGCTAAATATAAGCATGAATGGTGAGTGTACTTTCAATTTATACCATTTCATATTGGTAAATAAAGAGACATGATTTAAATAACATTAATATAATATGGCATTGTTCATAGTTGAGACATAGCAGGATATGACATTGTGCTGGAGTTGGTAGTTTCACCACACCACTGGATTACAGATCAAGAACACAAGCATACACGCAGTGCTAAAGAAGATAACTTGCTATGTTTAGTTTAATTTACATGGTATGAATAAGGAACTAGGTTGTACAACTAAATACTGAAATTGAGAAGGACAAACTTATGTTTATGTACTTCTTTGTTATAAACTTTGAACAAGCAATTTGATGCAGACGACAAAAATAAACAGCATTTGCACTCATAGCTATCCAAATATACACAAAAAAGTTTGAAGGCTCGAGGAGGACAAACTTACATTAGTACTGAAGACCGGCTCTATAAAGCCCTTGTCCATATTGATGGGGGGCAATTCAAGAAGTTTACCGCACACTCTTCTTCAAGAGCATTGCCTTTATTCTACATTTTTTAAGAGCAAATATAGATGTGAAAATATAGGAACAAATGGCGATTATTTAACCTAAGATGAGAGTACAAATGTAAATACAGCATACAGGCAAAAGGCACTGACAAGAGCAATGCAGAGCTAAACTTCTTCAGTAACATTGGTTTTATTTAATATTTTGGCAAGAGTAAATGTTGATCTGATGTGTAGAAAATGGAGGGCAACAGAAAATAAGCTGCAAAGTGTACATGAAGAACTAGCTGACAATATAAGTACAGTGATGAAGAACAGCAGATACTTACAAGAACAATACAGAACTAAATTTCTTCATAAGCATTGGGTTTATTCTACATTAATGTAAGCATTAATATAGATCTGATAATTTGGAGTGAACAATGGATAAGCAAGCTATAATGCACAATGATGTCACATAATCCACCAGGTATGAATGTAAGTACAACGATAGGACAATAAGTACTCACAAGAGCAAAGCAGCGACCAACATAGTTGCGATATCCTAGGTTTTGCGGCGCTGGTTGTATCGCCAATATAAGTGGGGTGCTATCTGATTTCTCCGGTAGCACCACCTTTTTCAAGGACTTTGCTTGTACTCCTTCAGGTTCTGCAATCACCCTCTTCCTTTTGGATGTCTGAAACACAAGAACAACATTTGAATGGAAAAACATGGTATGACGACAAATGGAATAGGTATTGATAATGGATCGGCATGGCATCTTCACATATATCATGAGTAAAGTAAGCAGATGGCGGTGCAACGAAGCAAAAGAAATGCAAGACACCTTATGCAAGATACGTGCAACCAATAAAACCTTGCCAAATTAGAACAGGCACCTTATTGGGTGAACAGGATAGGCCATCTGCCATTGACTCCTTAAGCTCAGAATAGTCATTAGGATCATATTCTGAATATGAATCTATAGGTCGGGAGCATGTGGGTTTCATTGCATCCACAATGGACCTCAATCCCTTGATGCCAAGTTTGTTACCCATTGAACTATTCCGCAATATTCTTCTGATGTGCGCATTCTTATATTCATTGTGATTACGTACAATATCTGAAAAGCATGAAAACATAAATAGTGTCGGATTCAGGGCTCCGCAGACCCAAAGAAGGTTCGAACTCTGGGGCGTGTGCGAAGAACTCAACCTATCCATCCAACCAAATGCGCCGCCCTACAGCCTAGCTCGAAGAACAGGGAAGAAGATGGACACGGCAGTTTACCCAGGTTCGGGCCACCTTGCGGTGTAATACCCTACTCCTGCTTTGTGGTGGATTAGCCTCACGAGGGGCTGAGGAAGAACTAGTGCATAGGATGAACAAGCTTGCGAGGCTTGCTCTGGTGAGAGTGAGTTGTTCCGGGTCCGATCCCCCCTTCCTATGGTGGTGGCTAGCCTATATATAGTGTCCTTGGTCCTCTTCCCTGAAAATGAAGGCGGGAAGGGATTCCACAACGGCCAATTTGAAAGGGGACAAGTAGTACATCTTATCCTGATGAAAGGTGGTCTTCGCCTGCAAAGCTTCTGGTCGTCATGCCGCGGTGGGCTCGGCGATGACATCAGTCCTGCCGTCCTGGAAGTCTTGGTCTTGTTGCACGGGAATGGAAACCTTTGGGTGATTCCTTGGGACCCCGCGCCTGCGCTTGCCTCCTTAGCACCAAAAAGGAAATATGCTGCTTTGCACCCGCCTGGCCTTGGTCTTCATGGCTCGCGTCACCTCAACCTCATGAGGTGGGCACCTGCATAGAAATCTCCGCTCCTCAGGAGCCAGCCTAAGGAGGCCGCTCTCTCTGGAGGTCTTGATTTCGCCCGCCTCGTGAGGGTCTTGTCTTGAAGGTGTTGTAGATGGGACGTACCAGGGCGTCGATGGCGCCACGCCGTGGGCCTCAGGCAGGCAAGTCTGGGTACCCTGGTTCCCAGAACACCGACAGTAGCCCCCAGGCCCAAGGCGCGCTCGGACTTGGCTTAGAGGCGAAGCCGAAGGGCAAGGGTGAAACGCCGTCGGCCCAAATCGCCTGCGGGCCAGGCCGACGCGTGGCGCTTGATGGGGCGTGGGCGTCTCCACTTCCCCATGCTGCCTCGGCAAACGCGTGACTTGACAACTACCTGGCGCACGCGGCCCAGCCATCATTGCCCGCTGCGCTTGCCTTCTGCTCCCCTTCCTTCCTACGAACTCGCGTCTTCCTTACCAAGCTCCACGCCAGCTCCCATCCACTCCGCCGCCATGGCTCCCAGGACGAAGAAGGGGAAGGCCCGACTGGCCGTGGAGCCCTCGCCGGGGCCGGAACCGGCGCTGGACCGATCCACGGTGATCAACCGTGAGGGGGTGGACAAAGTCCGGCAGGCCCTTGCCGCTGATTCCAATGAATGGAAGGCGACGATGGTCTGGCCTGCTTCTCGGGCCTTGATCAACATGGAGGCCACCAAAATCCCCCTCCATCTCCACGCTCTCTTCGCCGGCCTGTTGCCTCCGTTCTCCGATTTCTTCAACACAGTGCTTTTGCACTACCAGATCCATGCGCTGCATCTGGATCCTGGGTTCATCATCCTCCTCTCTGCTTTCGCCTTCTTGTGCGAGGCCTTCGTGGGCTTCGCTCTGTCCATGGCCCTGCTCCACCATTTCTTCTTGCTCCACTTGGTCGACGTCAGGCAATGCTCGGGGTGCGTGTCGTTCCAAGCGGTGGCGGCGACTGCTGGCTCCGACATCGACTTCACGGTCCGCCCAGATACGAGGGGGTTCCGGAAGTAGTGGGTGTATGTGGACGCCACCGTGCTCAGCCCCCTACTCCTCCTTCCATCGGCGCCGGCGGAGCCGAGCTCCGGTTAGGGGCACGTGGAGCTTGTCGACCCGCGGATTGCGCGCGTCTTGTCTAGGCTAGCCAAGCTAAGGCAAGAGGGGGTGACGATGGCGATGGTGGTGAAGGAATTTGTCCGACGGCGCATTGCTCCGCTCCAGCGTCATACTCGCCCAATGTGGGCCTTCTCCGGCCCTGACAATCCCATAAGGCTCCAGGTGCCCTCGCTCTCCCCAAAGACGCTGCACAAGGTGTTGCAGCTCCTGACTGGTGGGGATCCTGACGCGCTTCCCATTGAGGGGCGCCCCTTGTACAACAGCTCGAACGGGAAGGCCTTCGCCGAGAAGATGCCACGCTTTGACAAGTGGGGGTTGCTCCTCGAGGGCCACGAGGGGCCTCGTGAGAACCCCATCTTGGTTGCTCCTGTGATCGTCGGTCCGGTGGTGCGCACCCCAGAGGTGACCGCAGTGGAGCGAGTGCCGCCGGGGACTCCTGAGGTGGCCGCAGGAGAGCGAGCGCCACCGCGCACACCCGAGGCGACGGCTTACACCCCCACAAGTGGCACGGGAGGAGCCCCGTCCATGGGGGCAGCTGTCGCCTCTGCCGTGAAAGGCCGCGCGCCGACCCGCGGCGCGCCCTCTCCAGACCTCGGGGTGTCCCGCAAGAGGAAGACACTTGCGAGCCACTGCGGCCCCGCTCCCCGGGCCCTGAAGAAGGGGAAGTGGATAGCAGCGGATGAGTAAGTACCTTGCCCCCTTTGACTTCCGCATATCACGCCCTCTTCTAACTTTTGCTCCTCAGGATCCCTTCTGTCGCGGGGGTGAGCCCGCCTGTAGCGCGACCTCAGAAGGCTTCCGGTCTGGTTGGGACCCTGGGCCTCATGAAACCTGAAGCAGCGTGCGAGGTGGCATATGCCCACGAGCCGAGACCGCTCCTGGGGGACCGCGGGCCTTCACTCCCGGCGTCCTTCTTTCAGAGCAGCCTCTGGGGCACTGAGGCTGTGCTGGGGGCTCCTCCGTTGGTCCTTGCTGGCGATTCGGCGGCCCGTGCGATGGCCCTGTCTCCTGCCCGGGGGCAGTCGGGGAAGCCCGAGCCCCCAGTCCCTCACCGGAGGCTGGTGAGTCGTCGCGCGCTCCTCAGGCCGACCGGAGCGCGGGGGAAGGGATCGGCCGAGCCTTGGAGTTCACGTGTGGGTGCAGCGTTGTCTGTCATGACCTCCTCCAGGAAGCGACAAGCGCGCTGGGCCGTCTTGGGGCGGAGCTTGCCGACGTCGACACACGCCTCGAGGTGGAGGGCCTTCGCCTGGCATGCGAATGGCACCAGTTGAAAGTCGCCATCAACCTTGGCCGCTTGCAGCACGAGCACGCCCGCGCGGAGGCAGAGGAGTTTCTTGCGGCGTTGCAGGGGGCTCGCGATCATGCCCTGGAGGAGGCCCGAGCCGCAGACCACCGGCGTGACGTGGCGGAGGCGCGCAAGAGGGAGCTCCAAGCCTCCAACGCCCTACTCGAGCAATGAGTCCGGGCGCGCATGGCGGCGCTTGCTGCCCTGACAACCCGGCCGTCCGCGAGCGCGGCGAAGCCCTGTACGCCCGACGACTTGCTGACGCTGGAGGCGGTGGAGCTGAGCCTGGAACGCGAGCGACTAGAGGTGATGGAGTGCCAGGTGGTCACGGCCAAGGAGGCCCTTGACTCTCGGGAGGCGAGCATCCCGCGGAAGGTCGAGCAGAAGGTGGCAGAGATTCGTGCGACCCTTGTCGAGGAATATCGCCAGAAGCTGGGGCTCCAGGAGGCTCGCTTCCAGCGATGGCACGCTGAACTACAGGGCGAGGCCGATGTCCTCAAAGAGAAGCTGGCCGCAGCCGAGCGGCGCGAGAAGGCCATTGTGTAGGAGATATGCCCTAGAGGCAATAATAAATGTTATTTATCTCCGTGTTCATAATTAGGTTTATGTTCCATGCTATAACTGCTGTGGTTCCCGAGCCCGTATATCCATAAAGGCTCTGGGGAAAACCCATGTGCACGTGTGGAATAATAAACGGTAAAATGTATTCCTAGTCATGCCTCTAAGACTAGCTCAAGTGTTGCATGATGATTATGTTTTCCCAATCATAGGCATGTCTATGCCAGCAACTTTGAGGGCACAAATGTTAGAAGAACATTTGTGTTGAATCGACCCGATTGATGTTATGCTATGAGATACATTCGTCACAAGTTAATGGTTAATAACGCAGAGATGGTTAATGTTTGCATAATTCCTTAGACCATGAGAGTATCGAGTTTCTTCATGCTTGCTTCATGAACTTTGGGGTTTGTTAAACGTCATCCGTAAATGGGTGGCTATTACGGCGGCTTACGTGTTCATGGAAAAGTATGTCAAGTAACTTGATAGCTCAAGATTGGGATTTGCTCCTCCGGCGATGGAGAGATATCTCTGGGCCCTCTCGGTGTTACGGTATCCATCATCGTCTGGCCAGACACTTTGTGATTTGATCACGGGGATGCCGGAACACGGTAACGAGAAAAGAGAACAATACCGGTAACGAGGTAACTAGCATAGTGGACAAGTTGTTGATCCACGGGAATGCCAACATGTCTCACCTTGGGTATTTGTAACATATCGCGAAGCAACAGGAATAGCACACGGCAACTGGAGGTTCACTCGAATATTCATTCGTGTGGGTATAGGGGTCAATATGGGTGTCCACGGCTCCGATGCTGATCATTGAACGGAAAGTGTTCCGGTCATGTCTATACTTCACCGAACCTATAGGGTCACACGCTTAAGGGTCATCTATCTGTTGAACGCTAGACAGGGAGTCTGAGAGAAAGTCACCGAAAATGTTTCGGAGACAACGGAAGAGTTCAGAGAGAGAGAACACCGAAAGAGTTTCGGTAAAACCGAAAAGTTGTTTCGGAATATATTATTTGGTCAAAAAGGGTTTCGGCACCGCCTGGAAATTTTCAGAGGATGCCAGAATTGGTCTGGGAACTTCTGGGAATTTTCGGAGAGAAAAACCGGAAATGTTCCGAAACTGCCGTAACCGCTGTTAATGCTTTCCGCTGATGAAAACCACCGCATCGAAAATGTTTCGGATCATGCCCAGAATAATTTTAGAGGGTGCCGGAAATGTTCTGGGACTTTTTGGAATTTTTCAGAAAAAGTTTCGCGGAAAACATCTTGTCTCAGCGCGAGGGGACAAGATCCCACGAATCGGGGGTTGCATGTTTGATGGCTTTTTGTCTAGGGAGCATGCATGTTTCATGGAGACATGTTGGTGGCTTGTTGGGGGGGCCCTCCCCCATGGGGAGACAAGGTGTGGGCCGGCCCAAGGGCTGCCATGGTGGTGTCCCCTTGGTGCCCCCCTTGTGTTACCATTATGCCCTTTCATGTGTGACATAAAGCTTGGGTATTTTGGTATTTCAACATCCCACCCCACCCCTTGCCTTGGCCTATAAAAGGAGGAGAAGGGGCTGCCATTCTCCCCATCCCTTGCTCTCATACACATGCCAAGATGTTATCTGGCTTCTCTCTCCCTCCCACGAAAAGAGTTTCGTAGAGCCGAAAGGCTGTCTGGGTTCCGGCAGGAACTAGTTCTGGACGGCGAAGCCCTGCCGGATAGGTGACACCGTATGTGTGCAACTCTGTAGAGAGGTCGTAGTTTCGATCTTAGTGCTCGAGGGGCTGTTCGAGAGTGCCTCCCGAAGGGCTGTCCAAGTGACGGTCCGAGTTCTGTGAGTCCTCCCGAAGGGCTGTCCGAGTGACCATTCGAGTTTCGAAGGTCCTCCCGAAGGGCTGTCCGCGACATCGTCCGGGGGACTGTTCGACCGCCTCCCGGAGGGCTGTCCGAAGGGAAGACGAGGGTATACATCCTCGCGGTTGGGAGGTTGTAAATCCTAGCTGCGGGGATCTGCACCGCCGATCGTCATCGACTCTACTTCCGCTGCGCTACGAGTCGGTAACGAACATGATCAAACCTTGTATGCAGTCTCCATAGTGGTCCTGGGCTGGTGCGTAGGGCGGAAAATTTTTGTTTTCTGCTGCGTTACCCTACAGTGGCATCATGAGCCGTGCTATGCGTAGATGCAGGTTGCGATCTAGAATACATAGAGATGTATGGGTGTTGCACAATATAATTAGGTAGTGGATGAGTTCTATTACTGAAAATTATTTGTGCGGGTAGCAGATGAAATCTGTTACCCGATGTTCTTGTTGCTTCCCTGGAATTTGCATATTTCTGATCTTGATAACAGTATGGTGGAGTTTCAAAGTTCTGGCAATCCGCGATCCTGATTGATCAACGAAGTGCTAACAGTTCATTGAATTCCACCGTAGTTAAAAGGAAAGATGAAATTTTGCAGACAAAAGGGCAATGCAGATATGATCTGCACGAGGGTCATGCGTATGACGAAGTTTAGTATGGGGCTCGAGATTTTATTATCTCGGTTTTCATACACCCTGGAAAGTTAATCTAGCGACTTGAATTATCATACTTGATGATGGACGTTGGTAGCTTCGGTTTGTTTCGAAACCTTAGAAGCCACGTAAAACAAGTTTTTGCATGAACCGATTAGAGGCGTCTAACTTGGTTTTGCAGGAGGGTTTGCATGTGCATATGATGTGGTATAGCAGTGCTCATAATAATTTGATTATGTATGAGATGACTATATAATGTAAATTTATTGACCTGCGTGTCATGATTCGGCATGATGGCTGGAGCCATATGATTGCACTTTAAATGACCTGCGTGTCAACCTTGTTGTAATGCACTATTTTATTAGCTATAGAGATAGCAATATTATCTGGTGCATCGACAAGGTGGTGGCAATCTTCGCAAAGGTGAACACCGACGCGAATGCCGAAGACGAAGAAATACAAGACTTCTCCGTCAGAAAGGGCTATACCATATCATGCTATTATGAATTGCCTGAGATGTTTATCCCTTATGTTGCACCCTTCTTGATTGCGCGGTAGTCGCTTTTATTAGGGTGATCTCTCACAAAAATATCAAGTAGTTAGTGTTCTCCCAAGTGTAGCACCGTCACGGCACCTAACTTTTCGGGGCATCACATGGACACATGGGTGCGAACGATTAGGGAAGTGTGAGGCGGGTGAGTTGAGACCTCGCAGCAAGATCACATGGTTGTCTTGACGTTCTGGAGGAGCGTCCTGAGCTCGGAACACGCCCATCGAAAGATGAACAAGAGTCACATAGAGATGTGATTGGCAAGTTGGCCTACCGATTGCAATTTTCGTCACTTGAGATGGACACATCCTTGGCGTTGAATTGTAATATGGATCTTGAATCGCTCACAATCAATTATGAGAAATATTGATTTGAGTGGGAGAGCACTGTTGAATTAACTTGTTTAATTCTCAGTGCAATTAATTTTGAACACTGTCTAAGTGTGATTTGCATAATAGTTGTAGAATAATGGCTCGCATTTCCACCTTCCCTATTAAAATTGAATAGCTGTTAAATATCTGGTTAAATCTTTACGGTTGGTAACGTAATGTGAGGATTGTCCTCCAGAGTGCCGAGAAGGACTTTGTCCTATCGCATACTTTCGGTATTCTCTCGCTTATGCTATGGATCATGTGACTCTCGTCCTTCGATCCAAAAGCTAGAATTCCGTTTCAGTCAAGTGCAATATGTTTGCTTCCATCAGACCTGAACTTCGAAAGTTTGGATAGTTATGTGATATTCATGGAATCTGAAAATCATTTTCAGAGACAGACAAAGGCTAAAAGATATGAGATATCCAAAGCAATGTTTGTTTGCAAACTATTAGTAAAGGAGTTTACTATGCATTAGACTGATAAGAGAGGGATCCAGTAGAACGCCTGTCATATGATGAAAAGTGAATAAAACAACAACTTAAAGAGAATGGAAGTGTCCGAAGGGTGTTAGTGTGACTTACACACCTAGGAAGTCCGGGGCTAACGCCACTCTTAAGTTGGGTGCTTCTTCTGAGAGTAGGAGAAATACTGAAAGTTAAACTGTTAGAAGTATAAAGGCAATAAGATAGAAGACTGGAATATCCAGCTCATGTATGAATGTCATGCAAGTTTTTGATGTATAGAAGGCTGGTCAAAGATATAGTTCTTGGGAATTATGGTTAAACATGTTAATCACTAATTCTTGGGTATTGTGAGTTAATCACAAAGATACCCGCTCGATTGCATTCTGTTGCAACTCGATGTAAGAACTACTATGGCCTGAAAGACTAGCCAGGAATGAGGTTTAGGTATACACAGGGAACATAGTAAATGTTACTATACCTTCCATCGGTGTATTACCGTCTGTATTCATTTTCATAATTCATTTAGAGTTTCACAAACTCTAGCCCATTGCATAAGGTATCTTGCAAGAAGGTTGTTCATAAGAGAACTTTTGATGTTCGATGTTATGAATAACATAAGGGCCATACTTTCATTATGAATGAGATGTATGTTATGAATATTGATAATAATATATTACCTCTGGGTTTACTTTCATAATTCATTTTAGAGTTTCATACACTCTAGCCCATTGCACAATGTTTGTTGCAAAAGAGTTGTTCATAAAACAACAATTGTTGTTGAGTATTATGAATAACATGGAGGGCCATGCTTCCATCCAAAATTGGACGTATGTTATGAGTATTGATGGTAATATGATACATCTATAACACTGACGCTAAATGTCGCAAGACTAAAAGAATACCACACAAGTGTGGCACTGCATTTGGTCACATTGGAGAAACCCGCATGGAAAACTCCATTATGATGGATTTTGAAGTCGTTTGATTTTGAATCATCTGACACTTGCAAATTTCCTCCGAAAAGTGAAGTGACTGAAATACCGTTCACAGGCCATAAGGAATGAGCAACAAACTTATTGGTGATCATACATTTTGATGTGTGTAGTTCAATAAATGTTGTTGCAAGTAGTGGATTTATCTATCTTCAGAAATGACTCAAGTAGATATATGGATATTTACTTGATGAGACGTAAGTCTGGATCTTTTGAAATCATTCGAAAGGTTTTCAAATATGAAGTAGAAGTTATTATAACAAGAAAATTATGTTTCTACAATTCGATTGCAGAAAGAAATATTTGAGTTACAAGTTTAGCGAATGTCTGATGAGTTGTGAAAAGAGTTTCATAACTTACACCTCCCGGAACACCACCGTGAGTGGAAAGTCCGTGAAGATGTAATCGAACCATTTATGACATGGTAAGATCAAAGATGACATAAATAAATTTGCCATTATCCCTTTTAAAAGGTGATGCTTTAGAGACTGCGGCTTTTACACTGAAAAGAGCTCCATCGGGTCTGTTGAAATGACAACATGGTATGGTACGCCCAACCATGTTATATCTTTTCTTAACATTTGGAATATGGGGCTTGTGTAAAAGGTTACAAACCTATTCCAAATCAGACAAGTGCTACTTTGTAGGTTATCCCAAAATGTTGGGTATTCCTCCCTCACTATACCGAGGCAAATAGGTTTGCCACAAAGAACGGTATGCTTTTTGAAGAAAATGGTTCTTTCAAAAAGGTGAGTGGGAGAATAATGCAACTCGACGAGATAACCAGTATCTCCGTCATCAGGTCAAAGGAAAGAGACCTTGGAAGTAATTTCAGAGTTTCCTACTGCGACTGATACGGAAGTCTCTACAATAAAATGTATGGACTTCGGTCGAACTTGCAGCTGAACCATGTAGGCAAGGCTCGTGCAAACCTCTCAGGTGCGCAAATGAGATATTGTTGTTAGACAATAGTATACCTACGATACACAAGGAAGCGTTGATGGGCCCTGACTCCGGAATTGGCTAAATGCCAATACAATCCGAGATAGTTTCCATATAAGTGATTCAAGATTAAAACCTTGATACACCTTTCGGAAGACTTAGAGTCTGACGAATATTTATGGAACTATAACTGATACGAATAAAAATGTTTTATCCATAAAGCTCGACTTGTTGCAATATACAAGTTCAAGGAGTTGACTACGATGAGGTTGCTTCACCGTAGCGATGCTTAAAGTCGGTTCGGGTTGAACTAGCAATTAATACATATTTCATATCATGAGATATAAAACAATGGATGACAAAAGGATTTCCATCTGATGGAAATGAAACCAAGGACTTGCATGTGTTACAGTCCAAGGTATTTTGTCAATCCAGAGGATGCTAGTAAGGGTGCAAACTTCAGAGTTCCAGCGATGGACAGAAGAGAGCAAAGAGGAGTTGGAATCTTCGTGTTTTGATGAAATGGTCCAAAAGGGTTTTGACTTCATCAATGGGTAACGAAGATACTTGTAATTCAAGAAAGTAAGTGGGAGCATAATAACATTTCTAAAAACCTTGTGTGCTTGATACATTGTTAATTGGAATTAAAATTCTTGACACGAATTAGGACTTCATTTGAAAATAGTTTTTCAATGAAGTGCTTGGGCTAAATAGCCTTTATATTAGGCATGATGATCTATGGAGATAGATTTACCTAATAGGGCTAAGCAAAGATACATATTGACAAGATGCTAAAACCTTTTAGCATTAAAAACGTCAAGGAGTGATTCTTGCCGAAGTCACATGGAAAGAGTTTTTGCAAGACTCGGTGTCCCAAAACACTGATGAGCAAAATACATGATGGAGATTCCACACACTCTTGTGTTTGGATTAATCATGTATTCCATGGTATGTAAAAACAACCAGATATGTCCAATACTCCCAAAGTTGTTGCGAGTATAGATACCAAAGTGATCAAAAGTACTGATCATGGGACAACAGTGAAAAAGGGTCATTGAGTACTATAGTAGCACTGATGACATGTATTCTCGCAAGCAGAGATCATGAAGAGTTCGTTGTAAAAGGTTACATCGATAAAGTCTTCATCCATGCTCCAAGCGATTTTCGATTTAAGTTAAGGGTTTTGTGCAATACACAATATGGTGGCACGGTAGTTGGAAATTGTTCCAAACAAGTTACTGTGGCGAATTCTATAACAGAGGCGAAGTATGTTGCCGCTTTTAAAAGCGACAAAGAAGATGTTGAATCATATAGTTCATTCATGAACTTAGTATGGTTCCAAGATGGCTTTTGTCAATGGGACACTACTGCAGATAGTTGCTCCATAACTCAGTCTGAGAAATCCAGGTTCGACCTGTGATTCACATACATACAAAGCCAAGTCCACACAAAATATGAATTTTGTGAAAGCGTGAAAACGTGAGGATATGCAAAGATACACACGGAGCTGAAGTCGTCAGATCCGTTGGACATCAGGCTATACCACAAGCGAAGCATATTTACACCGGTGTGCCACAGGTGTGAAGTACATTAGCATTAACTAGATTATTGACTCTAGTGCAAGTGGGAGTCTGTAGGAGATATGACCTAGAGGCAATAATAAATGTTATTATTTATCTCCGTGTTCATAATTAGGTTTATGTTCCATGCTATAACTGCTGTGGTTCCCGAGCCCGTATATCCATAAAGGCTCTGGGGAAAACCCATGTGCACGTGTGGAATAATAAACGGTAAAATGTATTCCTAGTCATGCCTCTAAGACTAGCTCAAGTGTTGCATGATGATTATGTTTTCCCAATCATAGGCATGTCTATGCCAGCAACTTTGAGGGCACAAATGTTAGAAGAACATTTGTGTTGAATCGACCCAATTGATGTTATGCTATGAGATACATTCGTCACAAGTTAATGGTTAATAACGCAGAGATGGTTAATGTTTGCATAATTCCTTAGACCATGAGAGTATCGAGTTTCTTCATGCTTGCTTCATGAACTTTGGGGTTTGTTAAACGTCATCCGTAAATGGGTGGCTATTACGGCGGCTTACGGGTTCATGGAAAAGTATGTCAAGTAACTTGATAGCTCAAGATTGGGATTTGCTCCTCCGGCGATGGAGAGATATCTCTGGGCCCTCTCGGTGTTACGGTATCCATCATCGTCTGGCCAGACACTTTGTGATTTGATCACGGGGATGCCGGAACACGGTAACGAGAAAAGAGAACAATACCGGTAATGAGGTAACTAGCATAGTGGACAAGTTGTTGATCCACGGGAATGCCAACATGTCTCACCTTGGGTATTTGTAACATATCGCGAAGCAACAGGAATAGCACACGGCAACTGGAGGTTCACTCGAATATTCATTCGTGTGGGTATAGGGGTCAATATGGGTGTCCACGGCTCCGATGCTGATCATTGATCGGAAAGTGTTGCGGTCATGTCTATACTTCACCGAACCTATAGGGTCACACGCTTAAGGGTCATCTATCTGTTGAACGCTAGACAACGGAAGAGTTCCGAGAGAGAGAACACCGAAAGAGTTTCGGTAAAACCGAAAAGTTGTTTCGGAATATATTATTTGGTCAAAAAGGGTTTCGGCACTGCCTGGAAATTTTCAGAGGATGCCAGAATTGGTCTGGGAACTTCTGGGAATTTTCAGAGAGAAAAACCGGAAATGTTCCGAAACTGCCGTAACCGCTATTAATGCTTTCCGCTGATGAAAACCACCGCATCGAAAATGTTTCGGATCATGCCCAGAATAATTTTAGAGGGTGCCGGAAATGTTCTGGGACTTTTTGGAATTTTTCAGAAAAAGTTTCGCGGAAAACATCTTGTCTCAGCGCGAGGGGACAAGATCCCACGAATCGGGGGTTGCATGTTTGGTGGCTTTTTGTCTAGGGAGCATGCATGTTTCATGGAGACATGTTGGTGGCTTGTTGGGGGGGCCCTCCCCCATGGGGAGACAAGGTGTGGGCCGGCCCAAGGGCTGCCATGGTGGTGTCCCCTTGGTGCCCCCCTTGCGTTACCATTATGCCCTTTCATGTGTGACATAAAGCTTGGGTATTTTGGTATTTCAACATCCCACCCCACCCCTTGCCTTGGCCTATAAAAGGAGGAGAAGGGGCTGCCATTCTCCCCATCCCTTGCTCTCATACACATGCCAAGATGTTATCTGGCTTCTCTCTCCCTCCCACGAAAAGAGTTTCGTAGAGCCGAAAGGCTGTCTGGGTTCCGGCAGGAACTAGTTCTGGACGGCGAAGCCCTGCCGGATAGGTGACACCGTATGTGTGCAACTCTGTAGAGAGGTCGTAGTTTCGATCTTAGTGCCCGAGGGGCTGTTCGAGAGTGCCTCCCGAAGGGCTGTCCAAGTGACGGTCCGAGTTCTGTGAGTCCTCCCGAAGGGCTGTCCGAGTGACCATTCGAGTTTCGAAGGTCCTCCCGAAGGGCTGTCCGCGACATCATCCGGGGGACTGTTCGACCGCCTCCCGGAGGGCTGTCCGAAGGGAAGACGAGGGTATACATCCTCGCGGTTGGGAGGTTGTAAATCCTAGCTGCGGGGATCTGCACCGCCGATCGTCATCGACTCTACTTCCGCTGCGCTACGAGTCGGTAACGAAAATGATCAAACCTTGTATGCAGTCTCCATAGTGGTCCTGGGCTGGTGCGTAGGTCGGAAAAATTTTGTTTTTTGCTGCGTTACCCTACAGTGGCATCATGAGCCATGCTATGCGTAGATGCAGGTTGCGATCTAGAATACATAGAGATGTATGGGTGTTGCACAATATAATTAGGTAGTAGATGAGTTCTATTACTGAAAATTATTTGTGCGGGTAGCAGATGAAATCTGTTACCCGATGTTCTTGTTGCTTCCCTGGAATTTGCATATTTCTGATCTTGATAACAGTATGGTGGAGTTTCAAAGTTCTGGCAATCCGCGATCCTGATTGATCAACGAAGTGCTAACAGTTCATTGAATTCCACCGTAGTTAAAAGGAAAGATGAAATTTCGCAGACAAAAGGGCAATGCAGATATGATCTGCACGGGGGTCATGCGTATGACGAAGTTTAGTATGGGGCTCGAGATTTTATTATCTCGGTTTTCATACACCCTGGAAAGTTAATCTAGCAACTTGAATTATCATACTTGATGATGGACGTTGGTAGCTTCGGTTTGTTTCGAAACCTTAGAAGCCACGTAAAACAAATTTTTGCTGAACCAATTAGAGGCGTCTAACTTGGTTTTGCAGGAGGGTTTGCATGTGCATGTGATGTGGTATAGCAGAGCTCATAATAATTTGATTATGTATGAGATGACTATATAAATGTAAATTGATTAACATGACCTGCGTGTCATGATTTGGCATGATGGCTGGAGCCATATGATTGCACTTAAAATGACCTGCGTGTCAACCTTGTTGTAATGCATTATTTTATTAGCTATAAAGATAGCAATATTATCTGGTGCATCGACAAGGTGGTGGCAATCTTCGCAAAGGTGAACACCGACGCGAATGCCGAAGACGAAGAAATACAAGACTTCTCCGTCAGAAAGGGCTATACCATATCATGCTATTATGAATTGCCTGAGATGTTTATCCCTTATGTTGCACCCTTCTTGATTGCGCAGTAGTCGCTTTTATTAGGGTGATCTCTCACAAAAATATCAAGTAGTTAGTGTTCTCCCAAGTGTAGCACCGTCACGGCACCTAACTTTTCGGGGCATCACATGGACACATGGGTGCGAACGATTAGGGAAGTGTGAGGCGGGTGAGTTGAGACCTCGCAGCAAGATCACTTGGTTGTCTTGACGTTCTGGAGGAGCGTCCTGAGCTCGGAACACGCCCATCGAAAGATGAACAAGAGTCACATAGAGATGTGATTGGCAAGTTGGCCTACCGATTGCAATTTTCGTCACTTGAGATGGACACATCCTTGGCGTTGAATTGTAATATGGATCTTGAATCGCTCACAATCAATTATGAGAGATATTGATTTGAGTGGGAGAGCACTGTTGAATTAACTTGTTTAATTCTCAGTGCAATTAATTTTGAACACTGTCTAAGTGTGATTTGCATAATAGTTGTAGAATAATGGCTCGCATTTCCACCTTCCCTATTTAAATTGAATAGCTGTTAAATATCTGGTTAAATCTTTACGGTTGGTAACGTAATGTGAGGATTGTCCTCCAGAGTGCCGAGAAGGACTTTGTCCTATCGCATACTTTCGGTATTCTCTCGCTTATGCTATGGATCATGTGACTCTCGTCCTTCGATCCAAAAGCTAGAATTCCGTTTCAGTCAAGTGCAATATGTTTGCTTCCATCAGACCTGAACTTCGAAAGTTTGGATAGTTATGTGATATTCATGGAATCTGAAAATCATTTTCAGAGACAGACAAAGGCTAAAAGATATGAGATATCCAAAGCAATGTTTGTTTGCAAACTATTAGTAAAGGAGTTTACTATGCATTAGACTGATAAGAGAGGGATCCAGTAGAACGCCTGTCATATGATGAAAAGTGAATAAAACAACAACTTAAAGAGAAAGGAAGTGTCCGAAGGGTGTTAGTGTGACTTACACACCTAGGAAGTCCGAGGCTAACGCCACTCTTAAGTTGGGTGCTTCTTCTGAGAGTAGGAGAAATACTGAAAGTTAAACTGTTAGAAGTATAAAGGCAATAAGATAGAAGACTGGAATATCCAGCTCATGTATGAATGCCATGCAAGTTTTTGATGTATAGAAGGCTGGTCAAAGATATAGTTCTTGGGAATTATGGTTAAACATGTTAATCACTAATTCTTGGGTATTGTGAGTTAATCACAAAGGTACCCGCTCGATTGCATTCTGTTGCAACTCGATGTAAGAACTACTATGGCCTGAAAGACTAGCCAGGAATGAGGTTTAGGTATACACAGGGAACATAGTAAATGTTACTATACCTTCCATCGGTGTATTACCGTCTGTATTCATTTTCATAATTCATTTAGAGTTTCACGAACTCTAGCCCATTGCATAAGGTATCTTGCAAGAAGGTTGTTCATAAGAGAACTTTTGATGTTCGATGTTATGAATAACATAAGGGCCATACTTTCATTATGAATGAGATGTATGTTATGAATATTGGTAATAATATATTACCTCTGGGTTTACTTTCATAATTCATTTTAGAGTTTCATACACTCTAGCCCATTGCACAATGTTTGTTGCAAAAGAGTTGTTCATAAAACAACAATTGTTGTTCAGTATTATGAATAACATGGAGGGCCATGCTTCCATCCAAAATTGGACGTATGTTATGAATATTGATGGTAATATGATACATCTATAACACTGACGCTAAATGTCGCAAGACTAAAAGAATACCACACAAGTGTGGCACTGCATTTGGTCACATTGGAGAAACCCGCATGGAAAACTCCATTATGATGGATTTTGAAGTCGTTTGATTTTGAATCATCTGACACTTGCAAATTTCCTCCGAAAAGTGAAGTGACTGAAATACCGTTCACAGGCCATAAGGAATGAGCAACAAACTTATTGGTGATCATACATTTTGATGTGTGTAGTTCAATAAATGTTGTTGCAAGTAGTGGATTTATCTATCTTCAGAAATGACTCAAGTAGATATATGGATATTTACTTGATGAGACGTAAGTCTGGATCTTTTGAAATCATTCGAAAGGTTTTCAAATATGAAGTAGAAATTATTATAACAAGAAAATTATGTTTCTACAATTCGATTGCAGAAAGAAATATTTGAGTTACAAGTTTAGCGAATGTCTGATGAGTTGTGAAAAGAGTTTCATAACTTACACCTCCCGGAACACCACTGTGAGTGGAAAGTCCGTGAAGATGTAATCGAACCATTTATGACATGGTAAGATCAAAGATGACATAAATAAATTTGCCATTATCCCTTTTAAAAGGTGATGCTTTAGAGACTGCGGCTTTTACACTGAAAAGAGCTCCATCGGGTCTGTTGAAATGACAGCATGGTATGGTACGCCCAACCATGTTATATATTTTCTTAACATTTGGAATATGGGGCTTGTGTAAAAGGTTACAAACCTATTCCAAATCAGACAAGCGCTACTTTGTAGGTTATCCCAAAATGTTGGGTATTCCTCCCTCACTATACCGAGGCAAATAGGTTTGCCACAAAGAACGGTATGCTTTTTGAAGAAAATGGTTCTTTCAAAAAGGTGAGTGGGAGAATAATGCAACTCGACGAGATAACCAGTATCTCCGTCATCAGGTCAAAGGAAAGAGACCTTGGAAGTAATTCCAGAGTTTCCTACTGCGACTGATACGGAAGTCTCTACAATAAAATGTATGGACTTCGGTCGAACTTGCAGCTGAACCATGTAGGCAAGGCTCGTGCAAACCTCTCAGGTGCGCAAATGAGATATTGTTGTTAGACAACAGTATACCTACGATACACAAGGAAGCATTGGTGGGCCCTGACTCCGGAATTGGCTAAATGCCAATACAATCCGAGATAGTTTCCATATAAGTGATTCAAGATTAAAACCTTGATACACCTTTCGGAAGACTTCGAGTCTGACGAATATTTATGGAACTAAAACTGATACGAATAAAAATGTTTTATCCATAAAGCTCGACTTGTTGCAATATACAAGTTCAAGGAGTTGATTACGATGAGGTTGCTTCACCGTAGCGATGCTTAAAGTCGGTTCGGGTTGAACTAGCAATTAATACATATTTCAATCATGAGATATGAAACAAGGATGACGAAAGGATTTCCATCTGATGGAAATAAAACCAAGGACTTGCATGTGATACAATCCAAGGTATTTTGTCAGTCAAAAGGATGCTAGTAAGTATGCAAACTTCAGAGTTCCAGCGATGGATAGAAGAGAGCAAAATGGAGTTGGAATCTTCGTGTTTTGATGATATGGTTAAAAGGGTTTTGACTTCATCAATGGGTAACGAAGATGCTTGTGATTCAAGAAAGTAAGTCTGAGCATAATAATATTTCTAAAAACGTTGTGTGCTTGACACATTGTTAATTGGAATTAAATTTCTTGACACGAATCAGGACTTCATTTAAAAAGGGGTTTTTTGATGAAGTGCTTGGGCTAAATAGCCTTAATATTAGGCATGATGATCTATGGAGATAGATTTACCTGATGGGGCTGAGCAAAGATACATATTGACAAAATGCTAAAACCTTTTAGTATTAAAAAAACATCAAGGAGTGATTCTTGCCGAAGTCACATGGAAAGAGTTTTTGCAAGACTCGGTGTCCCAAAACACTGATGAGCAAAATACATGATGGAGATTCCACACACTCTTGTGTTTGGATTAATCATGTATTCCATGGTATGTAAAACAACCAGATATGTCCAATACTCCCAAAGTTGTTGCGAGTATAGATACCAAAGTGATCAAAAGTACTGATCATGGGACAACAGTGAAAAAGGGTCATTGAGTACTATAGTAGCACTGATGACATGTTGTCTCGCAAGCGGAGATCATGAAGAGTTTGTTGTAAAAGGTTACATCGATACAGTCTTCATCCATGCTCCAAGCGATTTTCGATTTAAGTTAAGGGTTTTGTGTAATACACAATATGGTCGCACGGCAGTTGGAAATTGTTCCAAACAAGTTACTGTGGCGAATTCTATAACAGAGGCAAAGTATGTTGCCGCTTTTAAAAGCGACAAAGAAGATGTTGAATCATATAGTTCATTCATGAACTTAGTATGGTTCCAAGATGGCTTTTGTCAATGGGACACTACTGCAGGTAGTTGCTCCGTAACTCAGTCTGAGGAATCCAGGTTCGACCTGTGATTCACATACATACAAAGCCAAGTCCACACAAAATATGAATTTTGTGAAAGCGTGAAAATGTGAGGATATGCAAAGATACACACGGAGCTGAAGTCGTCAGATCCGTTGGACATCAGGCTATACCACAAGTGAAGCATATTTACACCGGTGTGCCACAGGTGTAAAGTGCATTAGCATTAACTAGATTATTGACTCTAGTGCAAGTGGGAGTCTGTAGGAGATATGCCCTAGAGGCAATAATAAATGTTATTATTTATCTCCGTGTTCATAATTAGGTTTATGTTCCATGCTATAACTGCTGTGGTTCCCGAGCCCGTATATCCATAAAGGCTCTGGGGAAAACCCATGTGCACGTGTGGAATAATAAACGGTAAAATGTATTCCTAGTCATGCCTCTAAGACTAGCTCAGGTGTTGCATGATGATTATGTTTTCCCAATCATAGGCATGTCTATGCCAGCAACTTTGAGGGCACAAATGTTAGAAAAACATTTGTGTTGAATCGACCCGATTGATGTTATGCTATGAGATACATTCGTCACAAGTTTATGGTTAATAACACAGAGATGGTTAATGTTTGCATGATTCCTCAGACCATGAGAGTATCGAGTTTCTTCATGCTTGATTCATGAACTTTGGGGTTTGTTAAACGTCATCCGTAACTGGATGGCTATTACGGCGGCTTACGGGTTCATGGGAAAGTATGTCAAGTAACTTGATAGCTCAAGATTGGGATTTGCTCCTCCGACGATGGAGAGATATCTCTGGGCCCTCTCGGTGTTACGGTATCCATCATCGTCTGGCCAGACACTTTGTGATTTGATCACGGGGATGCCGGAACACGGTAACGAGAAAAGAGAACAATACCGGTAACGAGGTAACTAGCATAGTGGACAAGTTGTTGATCCACGGGAATGCCAACATGTCTCACCTCGGGTATTTGTAACATATCGCGAAGCAACAGGAATAGCACACGGCAACTGGAGGTTCACTCGAATATTCATTCGTGTGGGTATAGGGGTCAATATGGGTGTCCACGGCTCCGATGTTGATCATTGATCGGAAGGGGTTCCAGGTCATGTCTCTACTTCACCGAACCTATAGGGTCACACGCTTAAGGGTCATCTATCTGCTGAATACTAGACAGGGAGTCTGAGAGAAAATCACCGAAAAAGTTTCGGACACCGAAAAGTTTCGGACAGCGGAAAAGTTCCGCAGAGAGAGGTCACCGGATGAGTTCCGGTGAAACTGAAAAGTTGTTTCAGGGGATACCATTAAGTCAAAATGGTTTCGGCACATGCCTGATAATTCTTGGAGGATACCAGAATCATTCTGGAAACTTCTGGGAATTTTCTGGAAGAAAAACCGGAAATGTTCCGGGGCTGCCGGAACCGCTTCAGATGCTTTTCGCAGATGAAATCACTAAACTGGAATTGTTCCAGAACGCATTGAAAATTATTTTAGTGGGTACTGGAAATGTTCTAAGCCCACATAAATATTTTCAGTTCGAACGGACGCTGAAAAATGTCGTCGTGAATAGTGAAAGTGCTTTTTGGGAATTTTATGGAAAGCACCTTTTTGGAAATTCCAAAAGGGCCTTCTAGAAGGGGAAGGAGGGCATGGCACCTCATGGGGGGGGTCCCCCCCCCCAAGGGTGGCCGGCCAAGGAGGTGGAGCACCATGGTGCTCCACATGGCACTCCCATATGGCATATTCCCTTTTGGAAAGGGATATTCCAAGGGCACTTTGGGGTTTTTGTGTGACAATTTTACCCCTTGGCTAGCCTATATATAGGAGTGATCTTGGCAGCCATTTCCCCATCTTTAGCTCTCACACAAGCCATGCATGATCTGGCATTCTCTCTCCCTCCCAGCGAAATAGTTTCGTAGAGCCGAAAGGCTGTCTGGGTTCCGGTGGGAACTAGTTCTGGACGGCGAAGCCCTGCCGGATAGATGACACCGTATGTGTGCAACTCTGTAGAGAGGTCGTAGTTTCGATCTTAGTGCCCGAGGGGCTGTTCGAGAGTGCCTCCCGAAGGGCTGTCCAAGTGACGGTCCGAGTTCTGTGAGTCCTCCCGAAGGGCTGTCCAAGTGACGGTCCGAGTTCTGTGAGTCCTCCCGAAGGGCTGTCCGAGTGACCGTTCGAGTTTCGAAGGTCCTCCCGAAGGGCTGTCCGCGACATCATCTGGGGGACTGTTCGACAGCCTCCCGGAGGGCTGTCCGAAGGGAAGACGAGGGTATACATCCTCGCGGTTGGGAGGTTGTAAATCCTAGCTGCGGGGATCTGCACCGCCGATCGTCATCGACTCTACTTCCGCTGCGCTTCGAGTCGGTAACGAAAATGATCAAACCTTGTATGCAGTCTCCATAGTGGTCCTGGGCTGGTGCGTAGGTCGGAAATTTTTTGTTTTCTGCTGCGTTACCCTACAGTGGCATCATGAGCCGTGCTATGCGTAGATGCAGGTTGCGATCTAGAATACATAGAGATGTATGGGTGTTGCACAATATAATTAGGTAGTAGATGAGTTCTATTACTGAAAATTATTTGTGCGGGTAGCAGATGAAATCTGTTACCCGATGTTCTTGTTGCTTCCCTGGAATTTGCATATTTCTGATCTTGATAACAGTATGGTGGAGTTTCAAAGTTCTGGCAATCCGCGATCCTGATTGATCAACGAAGTGCTAACAGTTCATTGAATTCCACCGTAGTTAAAAGGAAAGATGAAATTTTGCAGACAAAAGGGCAATGCAGATATGATCTGCACGGGGGTCATGCGTATGACGAAGTTTAGTATGGGGCTCGAGATTTTATTATCTCGGTTTTCATACACCCTGGAAAGTTAATCTTGCGACTTGAATTATCATACTTGATGATGGACGTTGGTAGCTTTGGTTTGTTTCGAAACCTTAGAAGCCACGTAAAACAAGTTTTTGCATGAACTGATTAGAGGCGTCTAACTTGGTTTTGCAGGAGGGTTTGCATGTGCATATGATGTGGTATAGCAGTGCTCATAATAATTTGATTATGTATGAGATGACTATATAATGTAAATTTATTGACCTGCGTGTCATGATTCGGCATGATGGCTGGAGCCATATGATTGCACTTTAAATGACCTGCGTGTCAACCTTGTTGTAATGCATTATTTTATTAGCTATAGAGATAGCAATATTATCTGGTGCATCGACAAGGTGGTGGCAATCTTCGCAAAGGTGAACACCGACGCGAATGCCGAAGACGAAGAAATACAAGACTTCTCCGTCAGAAAGGGCTATACCATATCATGCTATTATGAATTGCCTGAGATGTTTATCCCTTATGTTGCACCCTTCTTGATTGCGCGGTAGTCGCTTTTATTAGGGTGATCTCTCACAAAAATATCAAGTAGTTAGTGTTCTCCCAAGTATAGCACCGTCACGGCACCTAACTTTTCGGGGCATCACATGGACACATGGGTGCGAACGATTAGGGAAGTGTGAGGCGGGTGAGTTGAGACCTCGCAGCAAGATCACTTGGTTGTCTTGACGTTCTGGAGGAGCGTCCTGAGCTCGGAACACGCCCATCGAAAGATGAACAAGAGTCACATAGAGATGTGATTGGCAAGTTGGCCTACCGATTGCAATTTTCGTCACTTGAGATGGACACATCCTTGGCGTTGAATTGTAATATGGATCTTGAATCGCTCACAATCAATTATGAGAGATATTGATTTGAGTGGGAGAGCACTGTTGAATTAACTTGTTTAATTCTCAGTGCAATTAATTTTGAACACTGTCTAAGTGTGATTTGCATAATAGTTGTAGAATAATGGCTCGCATTTCCACCTTCCCTATTAAAATTGAATAGCTGTTAAATATCTTGTTAAATCTTTACGGTTGGTAACGTAATGTGAGGATTGTCCTCCAGAGTGCCGAGAAGGACTTTGTCCTATCGCATACTTTCGGTATTCTCTCGCTTATGCTATGGATCATGTGACTCTCGTCCTTCGATCCAAAAGCTAGAATTCCGTTTCAGTCAAGTGCAATATGTTTGCTTCCATCAGACCTGAACTTCGAAAGTTTGGATAGTTATGTGATATTCATGGAATCTGAAAATCATTTTCAGAGACAGACAAAGGCTAAAAGATATGAGATATCCAAAGCAATGTTTGTTTGCAAACTATTAGTAAAGGAGTTTACTATGCATTAGACTGATAAGAGAGGGATCCAGTAGAACGCCTGTCATATGATGAAAAGTGAATAAAACAACAACTTAAAGAGAAAGGAAGTGTCCGAAGGGTGTTAGTGTGACTTACACACCTAGGAAGTCCGAGGCTAACGCCACTCTTAAGTTGGGTGCTTCTTCTGAGAGTAGGAGAAATACTGAAAGTTAAACTGTTAGAAGTATAAAGGCAATAAGATAGAAGACTGGAATATCCAGCTCATGTATGAATGCCATGCAAGTTTTTGATGTATAGAAGGCTGGTCAAAGATATAGTTCTTGGGAATTATGGTTAAACATGTTAATCACTAATTCTTGGGTATTGTGAGTTAATCACAAAGGTACCCGCTCGATTGCATTCTGTTGCAACTCGATGTAAGAACTACTATGGCCTGAAAGACTAGCCAGGAATGAGGTTTAGGTATACACAGGGAACATAGTAAATGTTACTATACCTTCCATCGGTGTATTACCGTCTGTATTCATTTTCATAATTCATTTAGAGTTTCACGAACTCTAGCCCATTGCATAAGGTATCTTGCAAGAAGGTTGTTCATAAGAGAACTTTTGATGTTCGATGTTATGAATAACATAAGGGCCATACTTTCATTATGAATGAGATGTATGTTATGAATATTGGTAATAATATATTACCTCTGGGTTTACTTTCATAATTCATTTTAGAGTTTCATACACTCTAGCCCATTGCACAATGTTTGTTGCAAAAGAGTTGTTCATAAAACAACAATTGTTGTTCAGTATTATGAATAACATGGAGGGCCATGCTTCCATCCAAAATTGGACGTATGTTATGAATATTGATGGTAATATGATACATCTATAACACTGACGCTAAATGTCGCAAGACTAAAAGAATACCACACAAGTGTGGCACTGCATTTGGTCACATTGGAGAAACCCGCATGGAAAACTCCATTATGATGGATTTTGAAGTCGTTTGATTTTGAATCATCTGACACTTGCAAATTTCCTCCGAAAAGTGAAGTGACTGAAATACCATTCACAGGCCATAAGGAATGAGCAACAAACTTATTGGTGATCATACATTTTGATGTGTGTAGTTCAATAAATGTTGTTGCAAGTAGTGGATTTATCTATCTTCAGAAATGACTCAAGTAGATATATGGATATTTACTTGATGAGACGTAAGTCTGGATCTTTTGAAATCATACGAAAGGTTTTCAAATATGAAGTAGAAGTTATTATAACAAGAAAATTATGTTTCTACAATTCGATTGCAGAAAGAAATATTTGAGTTACAAGTTTAGCGAATGTCTGATGAGTTGTGAAAAGAGTTTCATAACTTACACCTCCCGGAACACCACTGTGAGTGGAAAGTCCGTGAAGATGTAATCGAACCATTTATGACATGGTAAGATCAAAGATGACATAAATAAATTTGCCATTATCCCTTTTAAAAGGTGATGCTTTAGAGACTGCGGCTTTTACACTGAAAAGAGCTCCATCGGGTCTGTTGAAATGACAGCATGGTATGGTACGCCCAACCATGTTATATCTTTTCTTAACATTTGGAATATGGGGCTTGTGTAAAAGGTTACAAACCTATTCCAAATCAGACAAGTGCTACTTTGTAGGTTATCCCAAAATGTTGGGTATTCCTCCCTCACTATACCGAGGCAAATAGGTTTGCCACAAAGAACGGTATGTCTTTTGAAGAAAATGGTTCTTTCAAAAAGGTGAGTGGGAGAATAATGCAACTCGACGAGATAACCAGTATCTCCGTCATCAGGTCAAAGGAAAGAGACCTTGGAAGTAATTCCAGAGTTTCCTACTGCGACCGATACGGAAGTCTCTACAATAAAATGTATGGACTTCGGTCGAACTTGCAGCTGAACCATGTAGGCAAGGCTCGTGCAAACCTCTCAGGTGCGCAAATGAGATATTGTTGTTAGACAACAGTATACCTACGATACACAAGGAAGCGTTGATGGGCCCTGACTCCGGAATTGGCTAAATGCCAATACAATCCGAGATAGTTTCCATATAAGTGATTCAAGATTAAAACCTTGATACACCTTTCGGAAGACTTAGAGTCTGACGAATATTTATGGAACTATAACTGATACGAATAAAAAAAATTTATCCATAAATCTCGACTTGTTGCAATATACAAGTTCAAGGAGTTGACTACGATGAGGTTGCTTCACCGTAGCGATGCTTAAAGTCGGTTCGGGTTGAACTAGCAATTAATACATATTTCATATCATGAGATATAAAACAATGGATGACAAAAGGATTTCCATCTGATGGAAATGAAACCAAGGACTTGCATGTGTTACAGTCCAAGGTATTTTGTCAATCCAGAGGATGCTAGTAAGGGTGCAAACTTCAGAGTTCCAGCGATGGACAGAAGAGAGCAAAGAGGAGTTGGAATCTTCGTGTTTTGATGAAATGGTCAAAAAGGGTTTTGACTTCATCAATGGGTAACGAAGATACTTGTAATTCAAGAAAGTAAGTGGGAGCATAATAACATTTCTAAAAACCTTGTGTGCTTGACACATTGTTAATTGGAATTAAAATTCTTGACACGAATTAGGACTTCATTTGAAAATAGTTTTTCAATGAAGTGCTTGGGCTAAATAGCCTTTATATTAGGCATGATGATCTATGGAGATAGATTTACCTAATAGGGCTAAGCAAAGATACATATTGCCAAGATGCTAAAACCTTTTAGCATTAAAAAACGTCAAGGAGTGATTCTTGCCGAAGTCACATGGAAAGAGTTTTTGCAAGACTCGGTGTCCCAAAACACTGATGAGCAAAATACATGATGGAGATTCCACACACTCTTGTGTTTGGATTAATCATGTATTCCATGGTATGTAAAAACAACCAGATATGTCCAATACTCCCAAAGTTGTTGCGAGTATAGATACCAAAGTGATCAAAAGTACTGATCATGGGACAACAGTGAAAAAGGGTCATTGAGTACTATAGTAGCACTGATGACATGTATTCTCGCAAGCAGAGATCATGAAGAGTTCGTTGTAAAAGGTTACATCGATACAGTCTTCATCCATGCTCCAAGCGATTTTCGATTTAAGTTAAGGGTTTTGTGCAATACACAATATGGTGGCACGGTAGTTGGAAATTGTTCCAAACAAGTTACTGTGGCGAATTCTATAACAGAGGCGAAGTATGTTGCCGCTTTTAAAAGCGACAAAGAAGATGTTGAATCACATAGTTCATTCATGAACTTAGTATGGTTCCAAGATGGCTTTTGTCAATGGGACACTACTGCAGATAGTTGCTCCATAACTCAGTCTGAGAAATCCAGGTTCGACCTGTGATTCACATACATACAAAGCCAAGTCCACACAAAATATGAATTTTGTGAAAGCGTGAAAACGTGAGGATATGCAAAGATACACACGGAGCTGAAGTCGTCAGATCCGTTGGACATCAGGCTATACCACAAGCGAAGCATATTTACACCGGTGTGCCACAGGTGTGAAGTGCATTAGCATTAACTAGATTATTGACTCTAGTGCAAGTGGGAGTCTGTAGGAGATATGACCTAGAGGCAATAATAAATGTTATTATTTATCTCCGTGTTCATAATTAGGTTTATGTTCCATGCTATAACTGCTGTGGTTCCCGAGCCCGTATATCCATAAAGGCTCTGGGGAAAACCCATGTGCACGTGTGGAATAATAAACGGTAAAATGTATTCCTAGTCATGCCTCTAAGACTAGCTCAAGTGTTGCATGATGATTATGTTTTCCCAATCATAGGCATGTCTATGCCAGCAACTTTGAGGGCACAAATGTTAGAAGAACATTTGTGTTGAATCGACCCAATTGATGTTATGCTATGAGATACATTCGTCACAAGTTAATGGTTAATAACGCAGAGATGGTTAATGTTTGCATAATTCCTTAGACCATGAGAGTATCGAGTTTCTTCATGCTTGCTTCATGAACTTTGGGGTTTGTTAAACGTCATCCGTAAATGGGTGGCTATTACGGCGGCTTATGGGTTCATGGAAAAGTATGTCAAGTAACTTGATAGCTCAAGATTGGGATTTGCTCCTCCGGCGATGGAGAGATATCTCTGGGCCCTCTCGGTGTTATGGTATCCATCATCGTCTGGCCAGACACTTTGTGATTTGATCACGGGGATGCCGGAACACGGTAACGAGAAAAGAGAACAATACCGGTAACGAGGTAACTAGCATAGTGGACAAGTTGTTGATCCACGGGAATGCCAACATGTCTCACCTTGGGTATTTGTAACATATCGCGAAGCAACAGGAATAGCACACGGCAACTGGAGGTTCACTCGAATATTCATTCGTGTGGGTATAGGGGTCAATATGGGTGTCCACGGCTCCGATGCTGATCATTGATCGGAAAGTGTTGCGGTCATGTCTATACTTCACCGAACCTATAGGGTCACACGCTTAAGGGTCATCTATCTGTTGAACGCTAGACAACGGAAGAGTTCCGAGAGAGAGAACACCGAAAGAGTTTCGGTAAAACCGAAAAGTTGTTTCGGAATATATTATTTGGTCAAAAAGGGTTTCGGCACCACCTAGAAATTTTCAGAGGATGCCAGAATTGGTCTGGGAACTTCTGGGAATTTTCGGAGAGAAAAACCGGAAATGTTCCGAAACTGCCGTAACCGCTGTTAATGCTTTCCGCTGATGAAAACCACCGCATCGAAAATGTTTCGGATCATGCCCAGAATAATTTTAGAGGGTGCCGGAAATGTTCTGGGACTTTTTGGAATTTTTCAGAAAAAGTTTCGCAGAAAACATCTTGTCTCAGCGCGAGGGGACAAGATCCCACGAATCGGGGGTTGCATGTTTGGTGGCTTTTTGTCTAGGGAGCATGCATGTTTCATGGAGACATGTTGGTGGCTTGTTGGGGGGGCCCTCCCCCATGGGGAGACAAGGTGTGGGCCGGCCCAAGGGCTGCCATGGTGGTGTCCCCTTGGTGCCCCCATTGTGTTACCATTATGCCCTTTCATGTGTGACATAAAGCTTGGGTATTTTGGTATTTCAACATCCCACCCCACCCCTTGCCTTGGCCTATAAAAGGAGGAGAAGGGGCTGCCATTCTCCCCATCCCTTGCTCTCATACACATGCCAAGATGTTATCTGGCTTCTCTCTCCCTCCCACGAAAAGAGTTTCGTAGAGCCGAAAGGCTGTCTGGGTTCCGGCAGGAACTAGTTCTGGACGGCGAAGCCCTGCCGGATAGGTGACACCGTATGTGTGCAACTCTGTAGAGAGGTCGTAGTTTCGATCTTAGTGCCCGAGGGGCTGTTCGAGAGTGCCTCCCGAAGGGCTGTCCAAGTGACGGTCCGAGTTCTGTGAGTCCTCCCGAAGGGCTGTCCGAGTGACCATTCGAGTTTCGAAGGTCCTTCCGAAGGGCTGTCCGCGACATCGTCCGGGGGACTGTTCGACCGCCTCCCGGAGGGCTGTCCGAAGGGAAGACGAGGGTATACATCCTCGCGGTTGGGAGGTTGTAAATCCTAGCTGCGGGGATCTGCACCACCGATCGTCATCGACTCTACTTCCGCTGCGCTACGAGTCGGTAACGAACATGATCAAACCTTGTATGCAGTCTCCATAGTGTTCCTGGGCTGGTGCGTAGGGCGGAAAATTTTTGTTTTCTGCTGCGTTACCCTACACATTGAGGCGGCCCGGGCCACTGCTGAGGCCGAGTTGTCCTCCCTTCTTCAGCAGGTCGATGGTGTTAAGTCCTTCATGGAGAAAGCCTCGGACGAGGTGGGCCACCGCCGAACACTACAGCGCGAGCGTTCCTTGATGTTCGAGGACCTCAAGGTCAGGGCCAACCGGGCCCTAAGCACTATCTGCGACGAGATCATCTCCCGTCCGTACGAGGCTGATGATGCCGGCTACCTTCGCTTCATCACCCAGGTCGTGACCTGCCACGAAGGTGGGGCCACGAAGGCGCGCCAGCTTGTTGAAGAGAAGAGCCGTGACCTTCTCGGGCGGGCGTTCTCGCGTGTCTTCAGCCACCTTCTTAGCCTCGACCCTGACTTTGACTTCAGCGCCGCAATAGCCCCCGTGCCCGGAGCAACTCAGGGCGTCCTGGCGAGCTGGGTTGACGACCACGTGGATGACCTAATCGAGGAATTTGCCCTTGCCGACTATGTGGCTGCGCTCGCAGCCGAAGAGGACGAAGCTGATGGTGATGATGATGACAACGATGCCGACGGCAACGCGTCTCGCTAGGCTTGCATTTCCTTGTTTGCCTGCCAAAATTTTGGATATGGGCCCGCGGGGCGTGAAAGCATTTTTCGCGTGGGGGGGGGGCTTCCCTGTAATGCATGAAACAATGATGTGCTATCTAAACTATTTTTGAAAATATGCCGTCGTGAGCCGGAGAGCTCCTGACTGGAGTAGTTGGTGTGGCTTAGCTCTTGTGCTCACGACCTTGGATGGGTTCTTGTATCGCAGGGACGCGCTTCTCCTGAGACGGGCCCTCCGGAGCCCCCGGTCCGCGGGATCGCAGGAGGGGCTTGTGGGGGCTTAGGGCCTCCCGGTGCGCCTCTGCCAGGCGTCGAGCTTCGCGAAAGTGTGGGGAAGCACCCGACGCTGAGTGCCCCCGAAGCCCGAGGCTGCACGCCGGGCATGGTGCGTGCTTGCTGGCTCGCTCGAGAGCGCCGCGCGAGGAGCCAAACAACAAAGCTTTTGCAAGGTGTGCGCACGGGCGGACCCGTGGCAGATGTGCTTGGCCCCGAGGGGGCCCTGACGCCGCTCGGACTAGCTCAGATGTGCACGCCACATCCAGCCCCCCCCCCCTCGCGGGGCGCTCAGGGGGAGAGCAGCAGGCGGAAGCCGTGCCTCCCAAAACACAAATCGAAGGAAAAGGAAACACCACGAGTTGAAAAAATTCCCCCCATTTTTCTTTTAATAAGTGTAAGAAGCTTCGAATTTCATTCCAAAGGCAGCAAATCGGATTACAAAAGAGGGCAAAAAAGACGGCCACGTCCGGCGTCTACATTGGTCTTCTAGTCTTCCCCCAGTGCGGAGCATGGGCCTCCACTGGGCTTGGGCATAGCCATTGGGGGGCAGTGTCGACTGCCAGCACGGAGCATGGTGCTTCCACTTGGACGTGGGTGGGAGCCCCCTTGAGGCTTAGGGGCAGCGCTCAGGAGACTCCGGGGCGTGTACAGCCCCACTCATTATTACGTGAGAGTGTCACGAGCGGAGACTTGAGGGGCGCTCCTTGCCCCCTAGGCAAGAACCCCGCTCCGCGCATACCCCAGCCACCGTTGCGGCGTTCGAAAACTAGGACAGGACCAAGGGGCGAGGGACTACGCGAACGGTGGTGAGGGGGGCGTGGGCCTGCCACTTGGGGGGAGGGCTCGCCGGCGCCTCCCCCAGGAGGGGGCCCTCTTCCGGGTGGCACACGCCACCGTATGGTGGTGCCACACGCCCCATGACATGGGGGGAGCCTTGGCGCCGGGCCCCCGCTGCGTACGGGGCGCGTCCCTGCGCGACCTCCTGGTGGGCCCCGCCAGCCCAGGGCGAGGCCAGCCCTCGGAGGTGCGCCGTCTTGGCACGATCTACCTGCGATCCAAAGTTAGTGCGGCATATCCCGAAGATATGGGTTGTAACTGATAGTTGTTGCTGCGGGAGGTGTCGTCGGGGCATTGGGCCGGCTCGTGGAGGGCCCCGGCCCTGCGTGGCCTCGGCGACTCCGTCGTCCAAGCTGATGAGGGGAACGTGCACGGGCTTCTCCTCTGCCCGTAGAGGCAACCCGTCGGTGGCAGCATGGATGCTCCAGGGGCCATCGTCCCGAGGCGAGCCCCTAGTCCCTCTGTTCTGCCACCCATCATCCTTGGCGCCCGGCCATGCCGGCCAAGGGGCGGTCCTTCGGCGCAGCTCCAGGAGGCGTCGCCTACCTCAACGCGCGCCAGGCCGCCGCTGCGAGACGCTCCGGACCCCCTCCGGAGAGGCTGGTCGACGCAGCGGGGGCGAGCGCGAACCCCGGGCATCGCCCGTAACGTGGGCAGGATGCAGAAAGGTGCCGCACCTTCGCAGGCGGCGTCAAGCAGCCCGGCGACCCGCTCAAGCAAGGCGTCGTGGCCGCCTTCCGCCAACCTGCTCTGCAGTAACTCGGGCGCCACGACGAGTGCGGCTCGCGTGTTCGCTTGCTCCCAGCGAGCACGCCGGGTCAATGTCACAGCATAGCCAGAAGACCACGTGGTGGCACGATTGCGGCGCCGCACGGGAGAGGGCGGGGGTGGACCGTATCGCTGATGGTCGACGATGCCGGCGGCCGTGCTGGCCGCAAGGAGCGTGGGGTGACGAGCTCCGTGACCGGGGAATGCCGCCTGGGCGGGGCGAGCGGCCCAATGCTCAGTGCAAGCTTGGGGATCCCCCGCCATGGGCGCGACAAGGCGAGGACGGGACGTGATTGATGAAGAGGCCGAGTTTTGACACTCCCCTACCTGGCGCTCCAAATGTCGGATTCAGGGCTCCGCAGACCCAAAGAAGGTTCGAACTCTGGTGCGTGTGCGAAGAACTCAACCTATCCAGCCAACCAAATGCGCCACCCTACAGCCTAGCTCGAAGAACAGGGAAGAAGATGGACATGGCAGTTTACCCAGGTTCAGGCCACCTTGCGGTGTAATACCTTACTCCTGCTTTGTGGTGGATTAGCCTCACGAGGGACTGAGGAAGAACTAGTACAGAGGATGAACAAGCTCGCGAGGCTTGCTCTGGTGAGAGTGAGTTGTTCCGGGTCCGATCCCCCCTTCCTATGGTGGTGGCTAGCCTATATATAGTGGCCTTGGTCCTATTCCCCGAAAACGAAGGCGGGAAGGGATTCCACAACGGCCAATTTGAAAGGGGACAAGTAGTACATCTTATCCTCATGAAAGGTGGTCTTCGCCTGCAAAGCTTCTGGTCATGACGCCGCGGTGGGCTCAGCGATGACATCCGTCCTTCCGTCCTGGCGGTCTTGGTCTCGTTGCACGGGAATGGAAACCTTTGGGTGATTCCTCGGGACCCCGCGCCTGCGCTTGACTCCTTAGCACCAAAAAGGAAACCTGCTGCTTTGCGCCCGCTGGCGCACGCCTGGCCTTGGTCGTCATGGCTTGCGTCACCTCAACCTCATGAGGTGGGCACCTGCATAGAAATCTCCACTCCTCAGGAGCCAGCCTAAGGAGGCTGCTCCCTTCGGAGGTCTTGATGTCGCCCGCCTCGTGAGGCTTGTCCCCTCGCGAGGGTCTTGTCTTGAAGGTGTTGTAGATGGGCCGTACCAGGCAGTCAATGGCGCCATGCCGTGGGCTGCTGGCAAGGAAGTCTAGGTACCCTGGTTCCCAGAACACCGACAAATAGTAGTGAGATTATCTTTGTAATGCAGAGGATATTGTAATATAATAGGGGCTCCCTGTAAACCCTTGTGTGCTATCACTGGATTCTGATGAGAGAGCCCATGTGTGCTGTAATATGGTGAGTAGATTAATATAGTCTGGCACAACTACACACAAAAATAGGCTCCCTGTTGGGAGCTCCAGATGTAAGGATAGTTGGCAGATGATAGGTTTATAATATACCGTATAGAAAGTTTATTGCCAAACCATGATAATGAGAGCGCACAGCCACTAGGCAGATCATAGTGTAGATAAAAGGGGTACACCATAACCACCATAAATAAATCGGGAAAGCGGAACTGGCTGGAAAATACAGGGTTTTGCCGCTACTAATATGCAGCCTATCGATCACCTACAGGCCAGCTCTATTCATCTGAAGGCGCACTTCTGTTAATATCAGTCTATTCTATCAAAGACCGTGCGGCTCCCACCATTTTCGGGATATTATGGCAGACCAACTCGAAGTGCAATATCATGTAGCAGAACCGTCCAATAGAGCAGTCGACTGCAGATGTCCCTGCTCCCCTTCCTGACAAGGAACATACTGTACTTACTAAAGAAGAACATAAGAGGAACATGTTAAAGAATAGAAGGGGAAGCATATTATTGAGATTCCCCTTCTTTTTATACAATGTTGGTTGCCCACCCATGATGAATCAGAGCGCCCAAAGAAATGCCATTCCATGATGTCTCTCTATATGTGGCCACATGCATTTGGAAACTCAAGTGGGAGCATTAGCTAACCAATTAAATGTGTGTCTGTTAGCTAATGTCAGTATCATATCACATTCGTATTTGAAGAAGCTTAGGATGTATGATTGGTGTGTTATTTAGCTTTAAACGGTGGACAGCTGCTAGTAGGACACAAAGCACCTACGCAGATCATAGTGTAGATATAATGGGAAAACCCAAGCATCAGGAGTAAAATCAGGAAAGTGGAACTTGCTGGAAAATATGTGCTCGTATTGCCGGTACGGCTAGAAAGGCTTCGGATACCAGCTCTCTACAACTGAAGGCACAGTACTGTTACTACCAGTCTAACTCTCAAAGGCGACACATACGACCGAATACGAAGAGTTGAAAGCGTCCATGACAATCGACATGAAGACCAACACGAAGAGTTGAAAGCGTCCATGACAAGCGACCGGATAGACCTGTACACTGCAAATGTCCCTGCTCCTCTTCACTACAAAGAACATACTATACAACTATTATACTCCTTTTGTTCCTAAATACAAGTCTTTGTAGAGATTCCACTACAGATCACATACGGATGTATATAGATACATTTTAGAGTGTAGATTCACTCATTTTGCTCCGTATGTAGTCCATGGAGGAATCTCTACAAAGACTTATATTTAGGTACGGAGAGAGTACTTACAAAAGAACAGAAGAGGAGCATGCTAAATAAGAGCAAGCATATTTTGGATAATAAAATGTTGGTTGGCCACACATGATGAACCGGAGCGCATAAAGAACGCAACTCCCTGCTGTCCCTCGATATGTGGCGCATGTGCTTTTTGAAAGTAAAGTAGGAACATTAGCTAACCAATTAAACATTCTCTGTTTTAGTACATGTCAGCATCATATCAGATTCGTCTTTAAGCAACTAAGTTTGGAATTATGAGTGCCATGTTGTTTAGCTTGGTGGGTTGAGGAGCACTGCTTGCATGTACGTCTCGAAGCACCTACGATGATGGTACTGAATATATGGGAATGTCTACACGCAAGTCGCCTGACTTTCGTCATTTGGGTCAGTCGACCATTTCAGGCGGTTGGATGAAGATCCTACGTCTCCTAACCCTTCTTCCTCACCTCTTATTCTTCCCCTAAACACCATCGCACGGGCCGCCGGCCAAACCACCGGCCCCCGCCCTCCCCTGAACCGCCCACCACCTTCGGTCTTCCGCCGCCCCCGGCCATCCCTCTAGCTAACCCCACCCCCCACCCGTGTCGAGTTTTGCCTCCGGCGAGGCCCCACCATAGCCTGACGACAGCCCCCCACAACCACTGTCCCCACCCGAAACCCTAAGATAGGTAATGGGGCAGCCCTCCGGTGAGCCCCTTCCTTCCCTCCGGTGAACTCCCAAAAATGGACTGACCCCAACTTGAAATTCAGTCGACTGTCATTTAAGCTAATGTGGAATATAAAAGGGGAAAACCATAAGGATTGCGAGTATAGTGGTGAGCGTGCCATGGCGGATCTGAAGGTGCAAACCGGACAAAGGCAACTTCGCAACCAATGTTTGGTTTCAACTAACAAGTAAGATTCTAAGTGATGGACAAGAAATCACAGTAAAGCAGTGGCGCTCTATTTTCTTGCTGAGATAAATAACTTGAGCAGATACGAAAGACTACTGCCTCTGGTGTGGCACCGTGTAAGCATCTGCTGAGGCATTGAGGGTGTTGTGGTAGCGATGGTTGTCGGCGGCGTGGAAGCAGATCTAGGAGGGTAGATGGTGGCGGCGAGGGAAATATCCCGGTACGGTGGAAGAGACGGTCGTACGAGTGGCCTCGGCAAGGTGGACGGCGGCGTGGATGAAGCGAGAGAACGCGATGCAAGGATCCTGGTCCGATGTCGTGGATGAGAGAGGTCGATCTCATGTAATGGACGACGGCGTCGGGGTATCAGCTCCGGCATGGTGGAGGACGACGGCGGTGGATGGGGTGGCGGAAGGAGGAGACTGCGGTGGAGAGGGTGTTTTGGCGCCCCAGGGGTACGAATGGGGAAATGGAGGGAGAGAGGTAGGGGGAACCATGTCTTCAGGGAGCGCTTGTCTCAAATGCGAGGAAATTTACAAACTTAGCCCCCGTTTAAAATTTCCTACATCACAGCAATATTAGTCGGTTGGGGATAGGATGGTAATCTCGCATACACCGAATATTTGCCGACGGAGATTTCGGCCGAGGAGAGTTTGTTTTGGCGCCCACCGTGTATGAATCGGGGAGGGAGGTGAGAGGCGATTTTAGCCGAGGAGAAACTGTGTTTTGGCGCCCACCCTGTATGAATCCGAGGAGGTGAGAGGCGGAGGCGGTTATGTCATGTTTGAGTGAAATTACAAGCCTACCCCTATCGAAACCTATAGAAATCAAGCCGATAGGCTTTGCGTGTCAGGGATAGGCAGTAATTTCCTTCCCGCAGATTTTGGTTTCGGGCGGTTACTGCGAGTTTCCCCGCTTCGTTCATATTTTTGCAGAGAAAGAGTGCACGTTTACCGTGCCAACTCAATTCGAATCCAGTTTGTATTTTTTTTCGGGCAGGATCCATTTTGTATTCGAATACAAATCTATACACATCATTTTTTTTATATACTTTCAAAAGCACAACACCCTTTATACATAAATATGGTTTACAAATGGCATGATCTCAGATTCATAAGGTTGGATCCATCTTAATTTGGATTTTCAAATATTTGAAACCACTTTATGTTGAAATCCAATGTATGCATTCCTTGCTAACTGTCTCCAATTAATGTGTGTTTCATGCGGGTTTTTTTTACTTCTCAAACACGTATAATGTGTTTGACACACGGTGTAATCCCGGTATAATGTGTTTGAATATGCATGTTTGATAGACCAATTTTCGTTATGATATTATCGATGTCGTGATCTCTAGTTTAAATATTTGAATCCCCTTTAATCCACATATTCGTCTTATATAGCTATCACTCATGCTTATATCTCTCTCTAGACCTATACGCCTTCATCGTCTTTCGGGTATCTCTCGTGCTACTTGTATGTCGACAATGATCTTTTATCTTCGTAACACACTGACGGTACTCTCTCCCTCGACCTTCACTCTATCTCTCTCTAAGTATATCTCGCTCCCTGCTATGTGTCTCTAACTATGATTCTCCCTGTGAAATCTCTTTCTCTCACACAAACACAAACTTCGTCTCCCGGGGTCTCATTTCTCTCTACTATTCCCCTGTGTGCCGCTCGCACACCCCCTCTCACACAGAGATGTCTTGCGCTCCTTAGGTATGAGAAGCTACGACTCTCCCTCTTAAATATCTCTTTCTCACACACAAACACAAACTCTGTCTCCCAGGGTCTCATATCTCTCCACCATTCCCTTGTATGTCGCTCACACACACTCTCTCTCCCTAGGGATATCTCGCGTTCCCTGATATGTCTCTCTAGCTATCACTCTCGTTGTGAAATATCTTTCTCTCTCGCAAACACAAAACTCCGTCTCTCGGGATCTCATTTCTCTCTGATATTTGTTTGTATGTGACTCACATGCACCCTCTCTCTATCTCTCTCACACCCACACACATAACTCAGCCTTCTGATCCACTCGACTCTTATCTCTAACACACAAACTAGCTAGCCGACCTCCCTCTATCTAGCATCTTTATCTTTCTATTTATCTATTTCTCCATCAACCTTCTTTCTCGCCCTCACTCTTGCTTCCTATCATGCACACTATATATGTTTCTCTCTACATGCAGTCATGCGCCCTCTTTTTATCTTTCTCTCACACACACATAACTTCACCCCTCTGAACCACTCGGCGGTCATCACTAACACACAAACTAGCCGATGTCCCTCTAGCTAGCATCTCTATCTCTCTATCTATCTGCAGTTTCTCCGTTAACCTTTCTTTCTCGCACGCACTCTTGCTTCCTATCACGCACACTATATTTGACTCTCTATACATGCATCTATAGGTTGATCTCTTTTGCACAATCGTTGTGTCTCGCTCTCTCTGCTCACCATAGATGCATGCTCCAGCCCACGCCACTCTCTCTTAAAGACAAAAACACATGCTCAATTATCGGGCCTTCTTCCCTCCACTTTCACATGCATGCATATTGTCATACCGATCTGTCTCTCCCATGCAATTGATCTTATGACTTATGTCTTCTTTCTTTTATCTCGATCATGTGCGCGCGCGCACACACACACACATCCCACGTATACATGTATACCTCTCGCACATGCATGTTCAAGGTCTCCTATGTCTCCATACGTAGTTAATTACCCTCAGTCCTAACCCCCACATCGAATCGTTCTCTTCTTGTGTGCACATGACTTCCGCCTGGATGGGTCTCTTCTCTAAAACACACACTCACACTTAAAAATCTCCTTCTAGCTACCCCCTTCTCTCACTCTTCCTCTATATCCCCGAAACCAATAAGACCATCCCTTCGTTTAATTCCCGCCTACATGCACCATCGATATATAGTAGTCTTCCTCGGTGTCTCTCGAACAAACACGTTATCTCGATGTTGACTCCTCTCACGCGCACACGCCTTCTCTTCCCTCTTTATGGGCCTCTTATCTCTCGCACCCCCCTCGTTGGTGGCCTCTGCCATACACATCACCTCTCTACGATGAAGCCACACACACTTAAATTACTTTCGCCACCGAAGACTCCGCTTCACACACACACACACACTAAGACTCCATCTCACACACACATGCTCTAGGTGGAGCATTTGTTCCTACCACCCTTCGTCCAACCTTGCCCGTATGATAAACAATCACCTTAATTTACTTATATAACATGGACAAATTCCACTTTATTTTAGTAGTTAGCAAACTTCTCATAACTATATAACGCAAATCATGAGCAGGAAGTGACATTTTTTTACACAACCACGTTAACATGGCCACGTAAATCACAAGCTAAATTGTAATACCATTATACTTATATCTCGATGCAAAAGGTGGACTACATGTCCGAAGCGTAGAGTCGCACACATGCACTCTGTCTCTCAGAATCTCACACACATACCAGTTACGTGACGCCCCCTAAGCAGACCCGCATGTTACAATTTGTGCACCCGCGGGTACACGTGATGGTGCGCATTTATTTAAGCCGGACGGCGAACCAAAATAGTAGTTGCATTCATTCCCCTCCCGCCGTCTCACTGGGGTGTGGAGTACGCCAGTTGCAGCACGAGCTCCAAGGAACGTTCGTGCCAAACAATGCATAGTAGTACAGTATAGTCCAGTGGAGTATGAATTGGCCTGTAGGTTGCGTGTGGATGACATGGCTCCAACATGCAGGCTGCAGTTCAACAGCCTACCGCTCCGCTTCGCACGGTTTGGTCACGCAAGATTTGCATGCACGCATGTCATGCACGTACTTGTCGAAGGCGTGCTCGAAAAAGGACGACCAGGTCCGCTAGTCCGCGTTGGTCCATGCGCCCGGAAAACAACTAATCCCAGTCGCTGTAAATGTTATGCGTGCTTTAATTCCGGGCTAGTGGATGGACGCGAACGTGCCGTACAACGAACCGCCCGCCAGCTCCCTAATCTCTATCTCTACTCTTATAATAATAATAATAATAAAATATAAAAAACCGAGTTGGTGATGATGGTGTGCCTGCCATCCTGCAATATAGACCGTCCGATCCATATCTTTCGGATAGAAAGCAAACTATGGCAATTTTGCAAAAAGATACCCGCACCCCTCTCCACATTTGCAGATAAGGCCTTCCCTCGTTCATCTTCGTCTCCCACGAGATAAATAGCTCGTATAAATGCATCTTGATGTTCCGTGCAACGCATGGGCCTCTTGCTAGTCTCAAATATAAACTGCACTAGTGCGCGCCCGCAGAACATCCTTTCCGAAGGGACGAAGCCCTATAGTTACCATCTCCTCTCGTGTAAACCAGCTCCACAAGGGACAAGGCAGTTGGTCGCCATTGCCATGGATTTGCAAGGCGATGGTGCTTCTCGTCCTCGTCGAGGTTGGGAGACCTTGGACGATGATCCTTTGGGACAAATCGTAAGTCGCTCCGACTTCCTCACATCCGCAAGACTTAGCGGTACTTGCACCAAATATTTTAAGAGGGTGCGTAAATATGCGTGGGAGAAGAACATGCTAGTTGGTCTGCCATGCGTCCTTGAGGACGAGGATGTTTCCTTGGGGGTCTCTCCAGCACGGCATGGCCGTAGTTGCAAGTTGACGCCCCTTGAGATGCCGACGTTGAGGGGCACTCAGATTTTGTCCGATTTGCAGGTAAGTAATGAGTTTGATCATGTAGTAAATGCATTATAAGGACTACTTCTGTGTCCATTTCCTAATTCCCCCGCTGCCCACTGTTTCACAGGTTAGGCTTGGTGCCAGTGGAGATTGGCTTGCATATGTACGGGAGGGTACCAACATCAATTTGCACAACATCTACAATGGTGACACCGTTCCCGTAGAACCTTTGTCCAACATTGGGATCAGCCATGCAATGGGCCATCGCATGAATTGGTACGATGGAACCACGGTGAGATTGAAGAAGATAGCAATCCTGGAAGCCCCGATAAGGTCGTCCTCCAACCAAAATTACACTCTCATCGCGGTGTTCGACATCGTGATTGCTTTCACGAACCCTGCACATGGCGGTCAAAGGTGGACCATGCTGTCTGCGGCCGATTTGTTGCCGTACGAGTACGAAGACGCTGTGCTCCTTTCTAACCGCATCTTTGCGGTGACAAACCAGAGGACTTGTTTCGTATGGGACACATCCTACGGTATACTCCCTCTCTTCCAGTTTATTTGTTTTTAATTTTCCATTTTATAAGTTTCAAATTCAAATTTAGAGCTCCCCATCACATGTTGAGATTACAATGTGCATTAAATCATTGCATGCATGTAGTAGTTTTTTATTGGTCATTTATATTGGTCACGCATGCATGCATTGCAAGTAACGTTTTTTACCACAATTTTTTAGGAAACTGAGTGTAATAATTGAGTAGTTTTGGAAACTACCAGTACTACACCTAAAACGGTACAAAATCAATACCACCACCACGCCCGCGTCTGACCGCCCTGGCCGACCCAAACCCCCTCCCTTGCTGGCGCGCGCTTCCCGCCTGAACAGGTCAGTGCCGCCCCGGAGCGTTAGTGCCACATTAATGCTCAGCCAGAGCGGAGGCGACCTCTCACTGGCGTCGGCTGTAAAGCAGCACGACGGCCGAGAGAGCGCCGCTTCCCGGTGCACGCGACTGCTCCGCATCGATGCTGGCCATAGTGGTGGTAACTTAGCTGGTACATACACTCGGGAATATCAGACATGGTGATGTGGCAGAGAATTAAAGAAGAGACAGGGGGTCATGCATGGCAATAAATATGATCATCTATGCTACTACTCTATGATACTATGCACTATAAAAGTAGTATATCATACACTAGTATCATGCACTAGTATATTGTATATGATACTCCCCACTATGAGTAGCCTCAAACGACACCACGACCGGCCGTCGTCCGTGCGCCGCCCACATTACAGTTGCAACTTGTTTAGAGTAGTTTTTACTCTGGTTTATATGAAAAGTTTTCAAAATGTAATGATTTTCGTCCGGTTTCTATGAATTCCAACTTGTTTGCACGATTATGCAGGGCAAAGTCATCCCCTGATCAAAATCAGATCACCAATCATGGATGTGCATGGGGCATTTGGTCTAACTTGGAACCTTGTAGCTGACGACACCCAGTTGGGACGTACTATCTTAGCAGTCGTTACCCATGGTACCATTGAAGGGCAACAAGGTGCCACGATCTATCACGATCGGACCCTGATCATGTACCCAGGTAATCCCTTCTCTCCGATCCAAGAGTAGTAGAGCCAGGAACTATCGTATATCTTATTGCCATGTCATCTTATAACACTTCAGTACATGTCTCTTTGTACTCCAGGAGCAGGAGTAGTTCTTTCCTTCTTTTTTTTATTGATTGGGATAGTCATCTACGCAACTTTATAATGCCAGTTGTATAAACGATAAAGGACTTAACAATTTCGTTTCTGTGTAGTACTAGCTAGGTAGCCATAATCCCATCAAACAAAACTACTCCTACTTTAATTAATGTACATGGCCCAGGTAACACTCTCAAATTGTTTGTCGTCACTCGTGCTGCAGCTGGTCTATACATTTCTTCCCTTCCCCCTCATAGAAATAAGCAATATGAAGTATTTTATTTTAATCAGTATCCCCTGCTTACGTCACCTTATTATACTGCATGGACCATAACCATGCACGTCAGCATGTATCCAGGTTTGAGATGCCAGGTGTACCAGATGGACGGCGGCGTGTTCGGCCCCCGAGATGCTACCTGGGTGCGGATGAACACACTTGAAGAGTACTCGATTTTCATCGGGGACAACTACCCCATAGTGCAAATGATGCCACCTTCCGTGCACGACGCCGACGGCCTGCCGTTCATGAAGAACGGGTGCGTTTTCATTGCGCACCGACGGATTCATATCTTGAACGCCCCTATCCCTGATCTATGCCGCTTCAGTTTGGATGAGTCTTCATCGTGGGGAGCCACACTAAGAAGCTGCGATGATATGGACTCCCGTTGCCCACCGTTATGGATCATTCCATCTATGAAGAACACGTGGGACTGGAACTACGAGACGGACATGTACCCAGGGATGTACGAACCTGAGTAATATAGCGCAGTAAGTGAAGTAGACAGGCACAAATAGTATGAACATGCATGGCATATAGGCATTTGTCTTACTAACACTAAATGTTAGTACGTGCAATGCACGGTGATATTATGATGTACGTGCCTAAGTACTCTACTACTATATTAATTGGAGGCACATATTAGGTTTTATATTTGTTTACGTGTATGGCCTGAGACCTTCCAACTAGATGTGTCTTCCTCTCCAGGTGCAATTTGTATCGTTACATACTACTAGTACTACGTGTGCTCTCCGACCTAGAAGTGGAAGAAGTGGAGACGCTCTACCACGCTGTTCATGTCCCACTCCTTTCGCTGACGTGTGGGACATCCAGCACGTGCTGTGTTTGGCACTCCTTCATCGTAAGAGTTGAAACGCTAGCTTTCATCAAAAATAAAAAATAAATATAAATCAGCAGTGATACTATACCACGCGGTTTCCTTGCTCCTCGATATCGGAAAGAATACTTCCGTTCGCCGACATGTGGGACGTCGACCATCCTGGTCCACTTGCCATTCACACAGAACTCCAAGGGAGAGTCACCCCGGTCGTCGCGCCGTAGTAATAATGACTAATGAGCAGTCAAATCACAGGCCCAACCTTTCCCACTGTAAAATTGCTTGGACGAAGGAACCATCATGACTTCGTTGAATTCCGCTTCTTGAAGAAAACTATTGTACCAGCAATACTGCTAGCTACAGTAGTACTGTACTCCAGCGGAGGCCTCCTTTGGTTCATAGGATAGGAATTTTATAGGAATATAAAAATCATAGGAAGTGAGATGACATGCATCTCAATTCCTATAGATAAAGAGATGTCATTTGAAGCATAGGATAGGAATTTTTCCATTGAGTCTAGGCTAATATACTGTTAATTTGCTCTAAAAACTACAGTAGTAACTAGTACTGGTATATGCTCATAATTAATTAAACAAACATACAGGCGACACAGACACACACGCTAACTACTAGTACTACTACTTCTCACATGCTGGCCAGACTTCGTCGTTCTCCTTCCCGGCTTTGTCGGCGACACCCAATCGTGCTTGGATCTCCGCCTAGCTCTCCGCAGCAGCGCATGCGTCCTCTTCTTTCTTGCAGCGGCGGGACTCTCTTTTCTTGAGTGCTTTTTGCCTTTTCCGCTCCCTCTGTGCGGCTTTGGCCGCCTCTTGCTCTACCTCTCATTCGACCTTGGTAGCTTCAAAGTCCGCCCTCGTACGTGTGAGGCCGCGAGCGGCGATGAACTCAGCACGGCGGGATGCCATCGCTTCCCTACCATTTTGTGTGCGGTCATGGGCAGCGAGGAACTCGGCGCGGCGGGATGCCATCGCTTCCTTGCCAGTTAGTGTGCGGCGCGGTGGCATGAACGACGCTTGGTGAGAGCTCTGGGGTGGAGTGGCCAGACAACCATATAGTGCATTGGTTTGTCAAGAGCTGAAGGACAGACGACGAAGGAAATTTGGATCCCCCTTCAATCCTGGTCATTTATTACCGAGTAAAATGCATTGGCGGTCATCGAACTTGTCTTGATAGCTCACTTTGATCATTGTACTTAAGAATACGGTCAATACGGTCATTATATACGAGATATGGTGATTATACGGTCACTGGCTCAGCGTATAGCTCCGTATTTGTCTGGTTGACCAGTCAAATAGTCCACATGCGCCTCATCAGCTCGTGTTCTGTATCTATCTATCTATCTATGCGGGCCTACCTGTCAGTGGAGAAAGAAATAAAAATCAAAATTAAGCATATGTGAGGAATCAAACCACGGACTCGTTGCTGCAACGCACCCTTGTCAGCCAAATGAAAATGAAATACTTTGCGTTAAATGCACAAACCGATTTTTTATATATTATACGTGATGCACACATGAGCGCACACCGTCCTCAGACGCAAGTAGCATGTACGCGTGTAGACACTCACGCTCACGCTGTCAAACCATGGTAATGCATGCACGTTGCCCTCTCAATCAAAGTCCTGCTCATGGCACAACGCAAACGGCGAGCCCGTCACCTACGCGCCCCGGCGGTGCCTGACATTACTATTTAGACGTTTGCTGGCGACCTCCGCGAACACCGAGCATGTATTCACCTGGCTCAACACCAACGTCATACTCGTGCTTGGGCGCCGAGCTGCTCGACATTAGCCATGGCTCTGCACACGATGCGATGACGTGACTCGGCGCCTTGCTCATGTATATCATCCATCACAACGACAATCTGTAAACAGCCTAGCTAGAGATGGTACTATGGTACCTATATATGTATCGTGAGCGACCGATCATAGTGCCACTGCACACGAGTGTGTGTTTGATCGATTCATCCATTATTCGTAAGTTATGCATGGTTGTGTGTGTCTAATGGTGGTCGTCGAAGGCTAGCTGACGACAAGAGCGGTTGCATGGACGCCTGGTTGTCTATACGTGCCGCATATGCTTCAAAAAGGCTCGTCATCCATGAGTTCACATAATTTATTCCAGTACAATCATAAGCATAACTGCGTAAGTGCGTGCGCGTGCGTACTAGTATGTATTGTGTGTGTGCGCGTGCGTACTGCATGTGTGTGGGTCGTCCGCATGCATGCATGTGCGTTGCGTTTGCTCCTTGCAAAAATACCTCATTTGGTTAGCTCGTGGGGCTTTACTGGAGAGGTTCAGGGTTAATTCCCCACCCATGCAATGCATAATTTATCTTTTCTAATTTATTTATTTTTCACCCATTGACTGGTGGGGCCGTAGAACCTGGGTGAGGCGCATGTGGACTGTTTGACCGGTCAACCAGACAAAATACGGAGCTATACGCTAAGCCAGTGACCGTATAATCATCTTAAGTCATATATAGTGACCGTATTGATCGTATTCTTAAGTACAGTGACCAAAGTGAGTTATCGAGACAAGTTCGATGACCGCTAGTGCATTTTACTCTTTATTACCGCACACGGTTACTTTCCGTTGCCTGTGAAAACTATGTGCGCTAACCCCATTATGGGTTTCTTTCTGATTGGCCGCCACCCCAGCCACGCTGATCGCGCGCGTGCACCATGATCGAACGTCATTCCATGTCCCTATCATCACACCGGTGTAGCTGTAGCTGGGATTTGATGTTTCTGCACCTCCGTCCTGGTTGATGCATGTAACTACAAATAATATCACTATAAACTATGTTTATTAGTAAGGTACACGTGCATTGCACGCATGAGATTTGGCAACCAAATTATTAAATAAGTACCACACTATAGCATGTAAGCTTTGAGTCATATATGCATGATGTAGATGTTCGTTTAATTCTTATAGTGGTAGTAAATTTCTACAAAATGCACATAATGGCCTAAATATGGTAAATGAACCCGGAGAAGTGCCAAATTTGAACACGGTGCTTTGTAGGGTGTATGTTGATCGTAGAAAATAGTGAACTGCCACATTAATTGAGTACTTTTGCAAATTACAAAAACAATATACCACCACGCCAGCGTCTGACCGCCCTGGCCCACTGAAACCCCTTCCATCGCTAGCGCGCGCTTCCCGCCTGAAACGGTCACCGTCACTCCAGAACGTCAATGCCGCATTCACGCCCGACGCAACCTCTCACCGGCGCCGGCATTGCAGCGGAGCGACGGCCGAGAGAGGGCCACCCGTGCGGCATCCCGGTGCAAGCAACTGCTCCGCGTTAATGACACCATAGCCATCCGTCCGTCCGCTGCCCACATTAATGACATGCGGCTGCCGACGAACCTACTCCGGCGCCAGCCGTCCGTCCGTCTGCCGCGGCTCATTGCCATTCGCCCGCTATATTAACTTCAGCCCCAGCCATAGCCAAAGACCCACAATCATTCTCCTCCGGTCCCTTCCTTCTGTCGGCACCACTCCAACCATGGCCTCCTCGCGCTCCAAAGCTCTCTTGGACGTACAGTCGCAGGAGCAGACGAAGGACATCGCCGGCTCAGCTCCACTCCGGGCGTGCTCCAAAGCTCTCTTGGACGTACTGTCGCAGCAGCAGACGAAGGACATCGCCGGCTCCCCCCGGCCGCCCTCCCCCGCCACGACCACGAAGCCGGCGCGCGTGCGCGGGCGCAGCCGGCAGCGAGGAAGAGTAGTACATGGTAGGTAACCGCCGCTCTGGTCTAAGGAAGGCCACCACTCCTCCACTCAGTCGACGCCAAGCTTGGTGGGGTAAACATCGACGGCCGATTAGCTGCTTGACGGTGACATGGAGGTGGAAATCCTCAGAACCTTGTGCTCCGGAGGAGGAGGTTATCGAGGCAGAGCTGGACAAAGCCGAGGCGGATGAGGAGGAAGCAAAGGCAATAGCAGGAGCGTCAGTTCTCGGGGCTCATGGCCGGACATGGTGGTCGGGCGCCGGCGATCGTTTAGATTAGGTTTACAGTAGGTTTTAGTACGGTTTGTGCGAAATATGTAATGAATTTCGTCCGGTTTATAGGATTTTTTTTGAAATGTAATGGATTTCATCCGGTTAATTTGAAATTTGCTTTGTTTGCACGAATTTCGTCCGGTTAGTTCATATAGTTGTCGAAAGGTATGCGGGCTGCATTGGATGGCATCCTCTGCAATCACTGTCCTCAGACAGATGCCGGTGTAAATTTGTGGGTCAGCGCTGGAGATGCCCTAACTATCATTCTATAATCGCTAACAGTGCTCCATTATTTCGCAGGGAACAGTCATCCATCAATCAAAATCAGATCCGCCGTGTTTCGCACTCCTCCCACGTAAGAGTGGAGATGCTTGATTACATAAAAATGGAGCAAGTGGATGGCACTGTAGCACTTCATATCACTCAGGCCTAACTAGCCCGCCTAACGCGCGGGAAAGCCCCGCCCTCGTCATTTTGTTCTGGATTTCTATCGATCGATCGCACGAAAATGTTACACTTTGCAAGTTCAAAAGCAAAAGGCGGCACACTTAAAGCACGCATGTCACGTTCACGTCGCACCCCTGATAGTCCGTCTCGCACGCCGCTCACCAAAGGGGACATGCGTTGTCTTGCATTTTCACTGACATGTGGGACTGCAATTGAATAAACCGTCGATAGCCGAAATCTAATCGCTCGGTGGGCATCGGCTGAGAAGAGAGAGACGGGGGAGGGAGAAGAGATCGCCCGCCCGCCATGCACGGACTCCAAGAAATATGGTGATAATGTGAGGTGGGCCATGCGGGAGTCCGGACCACTTCCAAGCCCGCTTCTGCCCGCCCTGGCCCACCAGAAAACCCCTCCCCCTCCCGCGCGCGCGCTCCCCCCCCCCCCCAGGCGCCAGCTGCCCGCATTCATAGCAAATACAATACTGGGCTATAAGCCCGCTTATGTGGAGGAGAGAGGCATTGAAAAAGTGAAGGAGTGGGCTCTGCAAGAGCCCGTCTCTACACGTGCTCCTAGGTATAAAAAAATCTAAAAAAAGAAGGTAAAAACATTTGAGAGGAAATAGATAGAGAGAAAGTGAGAAAAAGTTGAAACCTTATAACCAACCTTATAGTCAACACTATGGTACATGAGGAAGGAGGGAGTTGTGCACATGCCAAGTTCACTCGGCTGCCGTGTTTCACACTCCTCCGTCGTAACAGTGGAGACAATAGCTTTCATAAAAAATAAACAATGAATACTCCTTGCTCGTCCTCGATATCGGAAAGAATACTTTCATTCGCCGACATGTGGGACGTCGACCATCCTGGTCCACTTGCCATGCACAAAATTATACTATAGTGCACCAGACAGTATTGTAGGGGAGAGTCACCCCGGTAGTAGCGCAGGCCCAACCTTTCCCACTGTAAGTTGGTCGGACAAAGGAACCATCATGAATTTGTTGAATCCGGTTCTTCAAGAAAACTTACTGTACCCGCAATACTACTACCACACGCGAAGACTGGACGGCACTGTAGCACATCATATCACTGAAACCCACTAGGCCAAACTAGCCCGCCTAGGATTTGCACGTCTCTGTACTGCTGTGATTTGTGTTCTCAAAAAATATCCTTTGTCAATCTAACAACTAGGAGTAGAAAGAAATGGAGGCCTCCTTTGGTTCATAGGATAGGAATTTTATAGGAATAGGAAAATCATAGAAAGTGAGATGACATGCATCTCAATTCCTATAGAGAAAGAGATGTTATTCGGTGCATAGGATAGGAATTTTTCCATTGAGTCTAGGCTAATGTTTTTTCCCTCCAAAATGTGAAGGATTGATTCCTATCCTACATAGGAATAGGAATCCATTCCTATAAACCAAAGGTCTTCAAAGGAATTTTTCCTTTGCAAATCCTATCCTATAGAGTTCGTACAAAATTCCTACAAACCAAAGGAGGTCGGAGGGTCTTTCTCTCTCTCTCTAGATCTCTCTCCATCCCACAACCCCTCTAGCACACGTACACACTCTCTGTAGCCACTCCGAAAGTACGACGTCACTACACATTCACGCTTCCAACAAAAAAATTACACATTCACGCATGTTACAAGTACGTGCCAATTTTGCTGGCTATTAATGTGAATGTATCCGTGAACCAACTCTTTGAGTTTGATGTGAATTAATGTATAATTGTGGACTATTGTCTGATCGATCGCTAAGCCTACAATTTTAGGAGCTTGGGATATTGGCCAGTCGACGACGGATCAGACCTATAAGCATACCACGAGCTCATCAGCCCCAACGTTTCTCTTTGTTAAGTGTTTGCAAGTACTATAGCTCGCACAGTAGCTAGCCTACTAACATCAAGAATCATCAAACAGGCCCTGCTGATATGATAAATAGTTCAAACTTACATCTAAGCATGCCATACATTACATCAAAAGCTGGTGAGGATACATCTGTTTCCATAACTCGGAGAGGGTTCGCATGATTCACTATCAAACAAAAGAGGCAAGTACCAGCCACACAAGACAGTGCACTAGCCCTAAGATGGTTTGATAACATGCATCGTTCTGGTAATTAAACACAATGCAAACTACCTTGAAGGATTAGCGCGACCAACTATTTCGTGTCATCAATCTCTCGGGCAATGACCACAACACGGACAGCGGCATGGGAATCGATATCTGGGGCGATGTCCATAGGACAAACTGCGACATCGGAATCGATCTCTGGGGGATGTCCACAGGACGGACAGCGGCATGGGAATCGATCTCCAGGGCGATGTCCATAGGACGGACCGCGACATCGAAAACGATCTCTGGGGCAATGTCCACAGGACGGACCTCGACATCGGAATCATCAAGGACGTCCACCGGCACCTGCACAACCCTAACATATTAGCAAGCACATTGCAAATAATCAAAAAAACACAACTATGGTAAGCCATTTTTTTACCTTGTGCAGCTCACCGGGGGATCCCATCCCTCCGGAGCCATCTCCTCGATGGGGGCCATCGCCTTGCCAGGGAAATACTGCTTCTCAACGGCGACTATCTCCTCAAACTCAGCCTTGAGCCTCTCATAGGTGGCCATTAGAGTTTCTGGGGTAGGCACGGTGGGGCCCTTGCTGTTCTTCCAGCTTTCTTTGAGGAGTTCGTCCGCCAACGTCGTCAACACTTTGACCAGTGCTTGTTTCTTGGAGTTCTTCGTCTCCATGGGTTGGCCCGCCAAAATGGCCAACTCGTTGGTCAGTGCTCGCTTCCTGGAGATCTCTGTCTCGAGTGGGTTGTCCGCCAGCAACTCTTTGCCTAGTGCTCCTGGATCCATCAATAAACTGACAAACAAAAAGCAATCGAAAGGAAACCACAATCCCAATGAAAACGGGAAAAGAATAGGCAGTGAGAATTGGTCGGTGCTTCACAAAAAGAAGATTCTTGGAATGAAAATATAGTAGCATCACTGATTCGCCCACCTTTCCTTTGTCGGTATAGAATAAAAATGCCAGAAGTAAGTAGCCTGGAGTGAGGTTTTCTTCAAGATAGGGGAGAAAGGGCTTCAACGAGCGTTCTGGTGAAATGATGGTTGCTTCGGCCAGTCCAACTTTGAGGACACTTTACCACTGCTAGTAAAGGTGTGGGTTTTGTGATATGACGGGTCATGACGGCCACACCGGGGTGACTGGTGAGTCTCGACTATAGCACCTCGCTGTGATTTGGTCGATGGCACGCAGGGCCGGATGCTTGATGTCCTGCATGTAATAGAGTGGCTGGTCATATAGTAGTTTGGACGACAGACGAGGAGCTCCATCCTGGTTTATTGGTCCCTATGATAATCTGTGCAAAATTTTGACTATAAATTTAACTAACCAAATGTTCATGCATGTCACAAAAAATTACATCATTGAAACCTATGTTCAAATACGAATCCAAGGATATAATTTTTGTTAACATGCACTAACATTTTGTCAGTTAAATCTTTGGTCAAAATTTAGCACAAATTACAAAGGGGCCCAATAAAGATTGTACTCACACATTTTGTTTTGAGGATACTCCCACATAGGAAATATAAATAATAATGCATGTTGGTGCAGCCCACATTTCCGATAATTTTAGCCGTGGGCTTGTTCACAATTTTTACGAGGCGGTGGTTGTTCACTTAATGGAGGGTCTAGTACCAGACTTGAACGATACAAAGTGCGACCTCGCACACCGTTAGGGCTGGAACAAAAGCTCGTAGCTCGCGAGCAATGATCCCTCGATAGTTCGTCTTGTTATCCTCGTGGGTCGCTTCTTAATGAACAAAGCCAATCATCAATTTATTAAGGAGCTTAATGAACCCACTAACAAGTTTCACGCTAAGTTCGTTAGTAACAACACAATACATGTCTCATCTTACGTGAATTTTCTTTTAACGAGCTTCAAATGAACCAAGCCGAGCAGCTCGTTAATCCACCCCTGTAACACCACTTGGAATAAGCGGGTAGCTATCTCAAAAAACAATCAACAACTCAAAAAAACAGCGACCTGGCACGTACACAATTTTAAACGATTGTTTTGATGGAGTGAAAAAAGAAAACCACCCCACTATACGTATATATATAGGCAGGAGCCTTCGCGCTTGCTTGCTAGGGTTGCTCTATTCACACACTCTCATCCTCTCCAGATCTAAACAAGATAGCGGTGGTAACACTGTCTTTCTATCCTCACCGCTGGTTACAGATCCGGATGTATCCCCCTCCGCCGGTGAAGGGGAGGAGGGACAGCGTTTAGGCCGTCGTCGACAGCGAGGGAGGAGACCCACTGTCGGCCGCACCATTATCTCTGGCCGAGCGCCGACGCGGGAGGTCCTCCGATCCCTTCGTCGCTGCCCTAGTGTGGGTGGATCCGGCCTCCCGCCGCCCACCTATCCACACCCTGAAGACCTTCAGGTATATCTTCCTTCAAAACCGGCCTAGCTCTACTTCCCCAGCTTGCTACGTCGCTGCATGTGCATCATTTTCTACCTCTCAGCCCCCCTCGTAGCTAGGCTCGATCGGATGGACGTCACCTAATTTTTTTCTATTGTTAGAGGTAAAGCTACTTCATGGAGTCGAATCTTGTACTTGGTTCAAACAAGAAATAAAGGGGGAAAATTTAGTATGTACATCGGACTTGGTACAAACAGGAAAGAAAGGGGGTGAAAGTAGTACAGACTGGTCATCCAACCGGTCTCTTGGTCGAAAAGGGAAATATAGGGGAAACGCTGTACACAGTGGTATGACCAGGACTAGATTTGCTATCCACACATAGGAATAGGTGGCTAGAGTGAACAAAAATGGGACCAACCCAGATATGTTTCTTGGATGTTTGTTTTTCGGGGCAACAAACTCTGAATCACCACTTTATGCCCCGGTTTAGGTACATGGTGCTGGACTGCTGGTGCACCCACTATCCCATGCCCTTATAGAAAATATTTAGTTGTTCTTAATCTAATGCACCTGGTAAAATGAAGCCATGCCACTGTTATAAGCCATGACAAGTTTAACCAATTGTTTTTGCCAGTAATTGTTTGAGACTCTGACTATTTCCTCTGTAGCTTTTTGTGCAAACAGGGATATCCATTTCACCTCGTTGCTATTGCGACCTTTTGGTGCACTGCACAAAACACTTCTTAAAAGAAGTGACGTTTGTGCTGTTTAACTAGAATGTCAAAATGGAACCGTTGGTTCATTTTGGTGGAACTGCACAAAGGGAGATCTGTGTTCCAATCTTCATCCTCCATATTGGCACCATAACCTTCCTTTAGGTAAGAATGATATTTAATGCATGTGTTCACCTCTATTTTATGACTGCCATGAGAAAATAATGCTATTGTTTACTAGTACACTTGTACTCCCTCACTGACAAAACCAAGTCTGAAATAGAAGGCCAATCATGTACTTGGTTTCACCAACTGGTGAGGAGAAAGAGAAACAGAGCATGAAGAGGAAGACGAAGAAGAAGAAGAAGAAGAAGAAGGAGGAGGAAATGAAGAAGATCACATGATGGTACCGTCCTATGTTATCCTGACATCTTGCTAGTGGTATTGTATTGCTGTGTTCCTACTAGTCTTAATTTACTTGGAAGACTAGCAAGATGCCCGTGCGTTGCACCTAACATCAAGATGCATTTGTATGAGTGGTTTATCTTGTGAGAGAAAAGGATGAACGAGGGAAGGCCTTATTTGCAAATGTGGAGAGGGGTGTGGGTATCTTTTTGTAAAATCACCATAGTTTCCTTCCTATCCGTCAGATATAAATCGGACGGCCTATATTGCAGGATGGCAGGCACACCATCATCACCAACTCTGTTTTTTATAAGAGTAGATAGATAAAGAAATGCAGCAGAGTAGTACTTGGCTTGACGACACATCATACTAATTAACTGGATACTGGATGCATGTGTGACCCAGCTCTACACGATCAACAGTGCCAAGGTGGTCTTGCTAAAGCCGAGGCCTCAGTCGAGGCCATTCAAGGGATCCGGCAATGTCTCCCTTACATGTGAGATGATCCTCCAGGAGCCCTTCCACTTCTGCTGTCTCTCCTGCAAGGTCACTTAATTAATTAGGAGTACTTAAGTAGCACTAATTAATTGCTGCCTAATTTTCCTGTCGGAGTTAAACAAATCCTAAGTAGCACCATATGCTGAATCATGTATGTGTGTATGTGTGTCTGTGGAGGTGAACCATGTGGTGGAGCAGGGAGGGAATCTTGGTAGTGTCATGACATAATAATGCTATTGTTTTGCATGTCAATTTATTGCCACTGGTTCAATGAGGAAATGTTTTGCGTATTGTCCATCATGAATTTGATGCTACTGTTAAAGTAATATGTTAATGTCTTTCTATCCTTTCTCACTAAGCTAATGAAGGTTTCACCTTGATCCTACTTGTGCAAACAGGGAACATGTTGTGCCAATCGTACATTTTAGTGGAACTACACAAGAGAATACAATGAACTGTATCCCAGCCAGTGCTTTAACTCTGCTGGAAGTTCTTGATAATCTTTCGATATAATCTCATCACTGGTAAACAAGAGTGATGTCAACCATACATTTGAAGTGCACAAAAATATATGCTATTGAATGATTCTAGTGAGTGCTTTATCATCTCTTCTGGGACTACTTGAATAAGCTTCTTGCTCAGGTTGGTACCGGCCTAAGGCCTTCATCCATATTAGTTTGCTGTCATCTCTATTTGTATCGTGCTACTGTGTTGCTACTGTCATGAGAAACTCCTTTATCTTTGCACATTAAAGTTTTGCAACCTATGATACATGGCAATGCTTTGAGTGTTGAGCTAATTGGCACTGATTAAATAAACTAATACCTCTCTTTAAGCAAGACTACTATGTTGCTAACTTTACCCATTAAGATAATGAGGGTGCTTCTATTTGTTAGTGTATGTTTCATCAATTAGTCCCACTATTACAGTAATCTCACTCTCTCAATATATGTGCCAACGGGGATGCTTGATTTTGGTGGGACTGCACAAAAACTTTGGGTGCTTCATTGCCTCGACTGCATCCTTCCTTTCCTGCCAGTCGCTTATCTCGGCTTCCAGTCAAAGGAAATAGTAATTGATATGCTTCCTCACACAGGTTGGTACCGGTCTTTATCCTGATTATTGTGCTTGTCATATGTTTGGTAATTTGGTATTGTGCTACTATTTGCCGATTTCATAAAGGAGTAACTTGGAGCCAGAACTCGCAGGCAAATCATTACATTGGACGATTTTTGTGGAACTACACAAAAAGATCAGATGGACAGATACTTATGCTGCTGCTATGTACTCCAAAGTTCACTCAGACAAGCATCGATGTTGACAAGAAGAAGTGCCAGAGTGAACGCCAACAATATTGCTTGGCGCATAGCCCAGAAAAACACAGTCCAGTCTTTGGTCCCAACTTGTGCCTTTTGGTTATCAGCACATATGGTAGCGAACTGTATGGCATGGAGTCTAAAGATTCCAGACAAGTTGATTGACATGTATATTCATCTGGCACTTAATCAGTCTGCACGCCAGGGATGCTCCATTTCAATTGAACTGCACAAAAAATTTGGGTGGTTCATTTTATCGACTGCCTCCTTTCTTGTCTGCAATGTAGAATTTTGGCGAGCTAGAGGACCAAGATGAGCCAGTAAACTAGTTGGATGAAAGTAGTGGCCAAGTTGCTCAAACCTCCCTCGACATCGAGGCCACTATCTCAAGGATAAACCTACAAGCAAAGTTCAGATTGTCTGTGCTGCCTCTTATGTACTCGAAAGTTTGCTCGTACAAGCATTAATTTTAGCAAGAAGTACCACCGAGTGAACACCACTTACCAGTCTGTACCCTAGGTAATTAATTTTGTCCATGGATGATATTGGCTATGATCTCTCAATCATTTGGACGCATAAACATGCTAAACATGTGTATATCTGAATCTTTTTGTGAATTATCTATGAATATTGTCTTGTGATCTATCAATCATTTGGATGCATAGACATGCTGAACTTGTGTATATATGAATCTTTTGAGTTGTTGATTGTGAATGTTGGCTATGAATATGAACGTGTCCTGTGAACCTGAGTTTGATACGAATGTTTACCTTTTCTGTTGTACTTGTGTGTGAACTTGTTAGAATGTCTACTTTGGAATTGTGACGTGTGAGTGTCAACGGCACACCTTCTTCCCGAGAAGAATTGCACCTGCTTGTTAGGGTAGCAACGGCGCATCAGCTCTTTTTTATCTTTTTGCTCTGTCTTCTCCCCTCCCCAGCTCAACCCCTGCCGTAATGTTTTCGGCCTAAAAAAACATAGTATTGCGTTGTTTTTGGGCCTTGATGAAAAATCAAGTGCTGCTTTCTGTAGGTTGGCCCGCCCAGCAAATGGGCTGCTGGTCCACCACGGACTGGGAGGCTAAAAATACAACTTGTATGGTGCAGAGGCAAGTAAAAAATGCCATCGAGAGCCATCCACTGAAAAAAAATCGCGTCTGATGTGCTTCTTCAGTCGCGCCGCCGGCCCCCTCTTTAATCCAGTTCACTGCATTCCCCAACCGGCAGCATGGGACAGAAGTTTATTTCCCCCTCGCGCTGCCGGGGGATTGAAGAAGCACGGCATCGAATCCAGCACCGGCGATGGCTACATGTCCAAGTGATTTTCAGATAAGAAACTGCATGTTTCAGAGGCAGAGCATTTAAATCAACACACACTTTTCAAACATGGATAACAGAATGTTGGAAATTTTATTCATGGTAAAAAATGGAACTAACGACAAGTTAACAACATGCTGATCAACATTCTTGTATAGCACATCTTCATATAATGCAAAGTCAAAAAGATATGCTATTTTCAAAATGGCAAGACAATGTTGAGTGTGCGAAAAACTGGGTAAACTAGGGACGAAATTTTGGCAAGTGTTAGATATTTTTCAACTGCACCAGTTGGAATCGAACCCGGGCAATACAACTTTTGGGTGAGAGGGCTGCAGCCACCGGGCTAGTGCGGTATGTTCGAAAGAATGAAGGCGTCTTCCCCGGCTTCGGTTCTTTCCCGTCCATGTGCTCGCCGTGGCGCCGCCGTATGCCGTTGTCAACATGCCCAACAAACGAGAGGAATCCGAAGAGGACTATACGTCGAGAGGCTGACAGTGGGGACCCACCAGGTCCAAGCCGTACGCAAGCTAGTGCCTCATTGGAAAAAAAGCTTCCTCCTAATTGTATACTGACGTTGGGGCCCACAGGTTTGTCAACCTAGTCAATAAACGAAATAAATTTCCAACGATGACTATCTTTGGGGAGCTTTTTTTCAGGGGTATCGGGGATCTTTTTTTTGTTGCGGGAAAGGGGTATCGGGGATCTAGCTGGTATCATTTTTTTCAGAGGGCGAACAAGTATCAGCTAGGCCTAGGTTTTCTTTTTTAACATGCGTAGCCCACGACATACCGAGATAGTGGTTTCAACTTATTTTTTGAGGTCCATCATGTACGTACCGGCCTATGGGCCTCCCAGCGTAGGTTTTACTTTTTCTTAAACATTGGCAGCCCAATGTATTTTTTTAATAAAACGCAGATCTCTGTTCTATTTATCTATATATAAGAATAATAATGCAGTGTCCAATTTATGTTTTCCCTTCTAACCACATTATATATATTTATATTATTACTATTATCGTATATTTAATAGAGACTTATATATACATTATAAAAACATCCCATGTCTTATTAACTTATAAAAGTAAATGTTTAATAGAAGTTGGCAAGGAAAATCCTGGTTGTTTTTGACTCACAGGCAAGAAAAATCCTGGTGATTATGTACAAAAGCTTGCGAAGATTTTAAGGACCAATGTAATAATAACGCGCTCATTTTTCTTTTGAGCAATAACTCGCTAATTTGTTAATTTTATATATAATAAAATGTGTAGCTCTGGTTTATTTTTTGATATTAATTGCTCCTTCTAACCTAACATTAAATATAGAACAAGCCCAACTAATTCATGTATTTCAAGAAAGTGCAAATGGGCTGAGATTTCTTAGAAAATATTAAATGGGTCACATTGATACGAAATTATTTGTTCACCCAGCCCAGCAAATGGACTATAAATTCTAGAAAACATGGGTTAAATATATGCCACATTTTTGCAGGCTGACATGTGGGCCAATAGGTCGAAGCCTACGCAAGGCGTTGTCAACTTAGTCAACAAATGATTCTGACATCCATAGCCATTGGATCTATATACAACGGCCGGCATGCACCATCAATCTCTCGTCTTCTTCCTCCAGCGTCGCCGGGACCGCCTGCTCTGGCCTCCGACGGCTAGCGGCTCTACTTAGCACGCATCGCTGCGAAGCGCTACCCCACCGCCGGCCAGGCTATCCCTCCACCCCTCCACACCTCCTATTATTCTCCATCGACGGCAGCCCCACGCCGCACCAGAACCAGTTATAACCCGTGTACTCCTCTCAATATGCAACTCCATTACTGCGTCTTTCCATCTCCGGGTCGTTCTCGTCCAGGGCCTCGCCGTCGTCCACCGCCTTGCTGCGCTCGGCGCGGCGTGGTCAACAAACGAGAGTCATCGGAAGAGGATTGTACGTGGAGAGCCTGACAGCTAGGACCCACGAGGTCCATGGTCGCACGCAAGGAAAGTTCCTCCTTATTAAGCTGAAAAAATGTTTCCTCCCCCTGACAGCTGGGACCCACTAGCTGTGTCTTCGCACGGAAGGAAGTGCCTCCTTGTTATGCGAAAAAAACTATTCCTCCCGATGACAGCTGGGACCCGGCAGATTTGGTGGCTGACTTGTGGGCCTACTAAGCTGATGCGTACGCAGGGCTTTGTCAACTGAATCAACAAATGATTCTAGCAGCTGGACCGTTGGATGTAAATCCAACAGCCGTGCTACTTCTTCAACCTCTGTTCTTGCTCCTGTCTCCCGTGGGCGGCAGTGCTGCCGCGCACCCGAACCAGTCAAGTTTCCCACTCCTCTCCATCTGCGACTCCACTGTCGTGTCTTCCCCATCTCCGGGTCGTTCCAGTATGGGGCCTCGCCGTCGTCCACCGACCTTGATGCGCTCGGCATGGTGTGGTCAACGTGGTCAACAAATGAGAGTCATCGGAAGATGACTGTACGTGAGAGGCTGACAGTGGGGACGCACCACGCCCACGGACGCATGCATGCAACTGCATCATTTTTACCCTGAAAAATAATGTTTTCTCCCCCTGACAGCTGGGAACCACCAGCTACATCTTCGCACGCAAGGAAGTGCGTCCTTATTACGGGCAAAAAAATAAAAATGATTCCTCCCCCTGACAGCTGGGACCCAGCAGCTATATCTTCGCACGCAAGGAAGTGCGTCCTTATCCTCCCTGACAGTTGGGACCCACCCGGTCGAAGCGTACATAGCATTGTCTGTCTTGTCGCGAACGTGTACGTACATACTGGTCGATCGGTCGCTCTGCAATGATGAACCATGGCCGAGTAAGTAGCGGCACATGTCATTGTAGAGCCCCCCACGTAGCAGTTCAGGCTGTCCCGTCTAAACCGTGTACACGTACATACAGCCACACGCCAAAAAATACGGCCACATACGTACATACGAGCGGGGTCTCGAAACGAGTACTCGCGCATACGGACGGCCAGGGCTCGTGTACATGGAGAGGCAACGGACGGCAGCGACGTCGTCCTGTTCATCGGCAGCTAACCAGCTAGGTCGGAACGGAGGAAACAGCGTCGTGTTCACCAGGAGCCAAGTGACTGGGTTGGAATGCGTCCTGTTCGTCGGGAGCGAAGCCACTGGGTCAGAACACGTCCTGTTCATCGAGAGCCAACCGTCTTGGACGGAACAGCGGAACGGGATCTGGCGTACCACGAAACGTAGGAAAATGGCCTTCTGTTCGACCGCGTACGGTCGAAACGGGGTCCTGTTCATCGGGAAGGGTCTGGCTTACCGCACAACAAAGGAAACGGACTTGTGTTCGAGTGCCTACGGTCGAAACGGGGTGTTGTTGATCGCGAGGGGTGTGGCGTACCGCAAAACGAAGGAAACGGACTTGTGTTGGAGCGCCTACGGTCGAAACGGGGTACTGTTCATCGGGAGGGGTGTGGCGTACCGCAAAACGGGACTCCACGGGCTACTGTTCATCCACTGTCGACTTCCTCCAGCCTCCACCTGCTACTGTTCATCCACTGTCGACTTCCTCCAGCCTCCACCTGCTACTGTTCATCCACCGTCGACTTCCTCCAGCCTCCACCAGCTACTGTTCATCCACAGGGTCCTATTCATCCAGCCTCAACCGGCTATTGTTCAACCAGCCCTCCACGGGGGTCCTGTTCATCCACCCTCCACCGGCTACTGTTCATGGAGCCTCCACGGGGTCCTGTTCATCCACCCTCCATAGGCTTCCTCGATCGGGGTCCTGTTCATCCAACGGCAATGGCCTCTACTACCACGGGGTCCTGTTCATCCAACCTCTACCGGGAACTGGTCATCCAACCCCCAACAACGGTCACTGTTCATCAAGAGGCAGCAGGTTCGATCGGCTTCAGTTAGCAGCAGTAGCGAAGGAATCGCTCGGGTTCAGTTAACAGCCAGGGATCGATCGCTCGGATTCAGTAACGTAGCTAGTGCAATCGCTCGGGTTCAGTAAGCGAACATCTCGCTTGGGTTTAGTTAGAGCCCAACGCCTCGCTGCACACACGCGCGTACGTGTCTGAGAGAAACACGCAATCCCTCCGTGCATCGCTCGGCCCTGACCACCCACCGTAACCGGGAACTCCCCAAAATTTTCCTCGCCCTCGCTTCTACCATGATTTTTTCCATCATGGACGGCCCAAAGAATGTCATGCAGGTGCGTCCGACCCGCCCAGGACGAAAAGCCCATTTTCTGTCATGATTTTTTGTCATAGAAGTAGGAGCCCACCACATCTATGATGATACCGGGTTTTGTCACAATTATCGTCATAGAAGTGTCATAAGCATGATAGAATTTTTTTTCGTTCGGGCCAAAATGTCACGGATGTGTCTTTTTTTTGTAGTGGGGGTTGATGCATGTTCTTGTCTTTGTTTCTCCGGTAGAAATCTTGGGGCACTCTTTGAGGTTCTTTGTGTTGGATTGAGTACTATGAATCTGAAATTGTTTGAAGCATATCGTATAATCAACTCACGGATACTCGCGGTGACATTGGAGTATCTATGTGACATTAGAGTTGGTTGATATGTATCATATGGTGTTATTTTAGTACAAACTCTTGGTTAGATCTATCGGAAAGAATAGCTTGGTGTTATTTTATATTGAACTCTAGGATAGATTGATCAGAAAGAATAGCTTTGAGGTGGTTTCGTACCCTACAAATAATTTCTTCTTATGTTCTCCGCTAGATAAGAACTTTGGAGTGATTCTTCATCGCACGTTGAGGGATTGTTATGTGATCCAATTATATTAGCATTTTTGAGAGATTGCACTAGCGAAAGTACGGACCCTAGGCCTCATTTTCAAGCATTGCAATACCGTTTGTGCTCCGTTTTATCAATTGCTACCTTGTTGTTTTTTATTGTTCCTATTACAAAAATCAATATCTACTATCATTACTACGCTTGTATCACCATCTCTTCACCGAACTAGTGCACCTATACAAATTACCATTGTATTTGGTGTGTTGGGGACACAAGAGACTTTTTGTTATTTGGTTACAGGGTTGTTTGAGAGAGACCATCTTCATCCTACGCCTCCCACAGATTGATAAACCTTACGTCATCCACTTGAGGGAAAATTGCTACTGTCCTACAAAACTCTGCGCTTGGAGGCCCAACACGAGTCTACAAGAACAAGTTGTGTAGTAGACATCAAAAACCACCAGCGTCACCACCGTTGTCTTGTTTCATGGCCTCTGCTCTTTGTGCAACGTGACCTTTCCCCTTGCCGAACCACAAGGGACCGATGGCCCCATAGGTGATCGTGTCCACCCACGACATTCTGGTTTCTCTCAAATACCTGTTTCACAACCTGATCAAGAGAAAACCACTTTTATTTGCCCTTTTGGAACTTATGCTTATAGACGTATGCCTTTTGGTTTATGTAATGCACCTGCTACCTTTCAAACATGTAAGACTGCTATATTCTATGATTTTTGTGAAAAGATTGTTGAGGTTTTCATGGATGATTTTTCTGTTTACGGAACTTCTTTTGATGATTGCTTAAGCAACCTTGATCGAGTTTTGTAGAGATGTGAACAAACTAATCTTGTCTTGAATTGGGAGAAGTGCCACTTTATGGTTAATGAAGGTATTGTTTTGGGGCATAAAATTTTTGAACGAGGTATTGAGGTGGATAAAGCTAAAGTTCATGCAGTTGAGAAAATGCTATGTCCTAAAGATATTAAAGGTATTCGTAGTTTCCTTGGTCATGCTGGTTTCTATAGGAGGTTTATTAAAGACGTCTCTAAAATTTCTAGGCCTCTTACTAATCTTTTACAAAAGGATGTTCCCTTTGTTTTTTATGATGATTGTGTAGAAGCCTTTGAAACACTTAAGAAAGCCTTAACTTCTGCACCTATTATTCAACCACCTGATTGGAACTTGCCTTTTGAAATTATGTGTGATTGTGACGCCCCCGACTCAATCGTACACTAATCATACACGCAAACGTGTACGATCAAGCACAGGGACTCACGGGAAGATATCACAACACAACTCTTACACAATCTAAACGGAGGTCCACAATATTACAGACCAGGGATCCGAAGATCTGAATACATAAGTCAGTCATACAAATACTATCTGAGTACAGACATAGTTAGACAAGTTTTGCCTTAAGAAGGCTAGCACAAACAGCGTCACTAGATCGAAAGGCGTTGGCCTCCTGCCTGGGAGCCTCCGATCCTACTCCTGGTCGGCTGGCTCAATCCAGTAGTAAGTGCCCTCTGGACCCTCCTGGTAGTAAGCTCCTATGGTGGCATCTGGCTCCTGGACTCCATCGTCTGATGTATCATCAAGGTGGGGGTATATGGGGAAAAGAGAAAATAAAGCAACCGTGAGTACTCATCCGAAGTACTCAGCAAGCAAGGATCTATACTACATATGCAACATTATCAATGGAGAAGACTGTATAAGTGGACTGGGCTGCAGAAATGCCAGAATAGAGAGAAGGCCTAGTCCTATCGAAGACTAGCATCTTCAAACATCTTCACAAGGCCATCATCTTACAGCAGTAGAAGAGAGTAGAATAGCATTTTATTTAACAAACATGTTGAAGTACAGCTGAAAGATCCTTCCTCGAGTCTCAAGCGAGAAAGCGATCCCGAAGCTTCAATTAAGTAACAAGTATCCAGTTCAAGTAGTAGATCGGGATACACAAACTGAGCGTCCTTTACCGTAGGACCGGCTATCGATAGATGATTCATCCCTGTAGGGGTGCACTACTGTTACCCAACACGCTCGATCAACTCTGGCCGGACACACTTGCTGGGTAATGCCCGTCCTCGGAAGATCAACACGAAGCAGCGCTCTACCTAGGCTCGGCAGAGAGGTCAGCACACCGGACTAACCTATGCACCCAGAGGTCTCGGGCCATCGCCCTGGGCACCCTGCGCGTTGCGAGACTGGCCGGGGTGCAGGCGCGACACTGAGCTCGTCAGTGAAGTATCCAGCCCAATCCCAACAATCAGCCCGCACGGTGAATCGTGACGTCAGACGAGCTTTCGGGAGAAACATACATCGCAGAGGGTCCCATAACCATTATCCCGCGTGGTGGTAGTGCGTATAGGGCACGTTGACCCACTCAGATCACACACCCAAATCCAATAGGCTCAATTAGTATCACGCGGAGACAATCAGAGTCTCTGATGCTCCGCCACAATATCACACTCGGGTGCCCTTCCGGCACACCCGACATCATAGATCCCCAGCGGGGACCCACCAGTGTGGACCCGCCTGTGACAAAGGTCAAGTAATCGTGTGGTCATAACACCAAGGGGGAAACCCGAGGAATCACCCTCGGTGGATTCCACTCGATGAAATCATCAGGGTGAACGTATGAGGCATCACCCTCGAGGTTCACACTGAGGGTTGCACGACAGAGTCGTATCGGAAGTGGTGAAGGAGGAATCACCCTCGATGACCACGATCGAACAGCTTCACTGCAGAGTATTCATCAGGAGTGCGTTACGAGGTATCACCCTCGGCACTCAATAGTTACTACGCAGAGTCATACAACTAAGGGGGTGTGAAGTGAGGTGTCGATCTCTGGTCGACGATCACGTTGATCGAGTCATCGATGATCAAGCAGGGGCAACAAGGATAAGGTGGTGGGGTCACTGATGGTTCACTACCAACCTATACTAAATAGTTTATCATAGGCAGGTAAGGTAGCAATGAACAGGTTACAACAGCAGGCTATGCATCAGAATAGGAGCATACATTAACAGTAGCAAAATCTAATGCAAGCAGGAGAATAGAATGGGCGATATCTGGATACTCAAGGGGGGGCTTGCCTGGTTGCTCTGGCAAGAGAGAGGGGTCGCCAACGGGCTGCTCGTCGGTAGTGTAGTCGTATCCTGGTGCAGCGTCGTCGGTCTCAGCGTCTATCGAAGGAGAAGGGGGGAGAGAAACAATAAATTCACGACAATAATGCAAACAATATGTATGACATGCCTAAATGATATGCCGGGGTGTTCTACTGCCTAACTAAATGATTTAGTTAATTTAGGAATTTATTTGGATTTATTTAATTAAAGTTGGGCACTATTCATTTATTGAAATCGGTCTAAAAGTTCAATGTTCTTATAGCTAGAGTCATCTGACGGGAATACGAAGGGCGTATTCGGGTTCGTATCGGAATTCTGAGCAAGTTTCATGTATAAAGTATTTTCATCGGAGTTACGGATTATTTAATATGATTTTCTAAAGTTTTTATTAATTTCTAGAATTTAATTATTTGTTTAAATTAAACATTATCTGAAACAGTAGTTGATGATGTCAGCATGGCATCATGCTGACGTCAGCACAATCTGACAGGTGGGGTCCACCTGTCATAGACTGTTAGGCTAATTAGTGTTTAATTAACTTAACTAGTGATTAGGTTAATCTAATTAGGATTAATTAAACTATTTAATTACTAATTAATTAATTAATTAATAATTTTAATAATTTTTATTTTTATTTCATATTTTTATTTCCATTTTCAGGGCGTGGGCCCGTGCGGTCAGTGGCACTGGGGCACTGGGCCCCACCGGTCAGTGGCACGAGGGCCACAGCGGGCGACAGGCGCGGTGCGCGTGCGCGGGCGCGCGTGCGTGCACGGCAGGGGCGGGCCAGGCGCACGGCAGGCCGGAGCGGGGCGGCGCGCGGGCGGTCGGCAGCAGCAGCAGGAGCGGTGGCGCGAGCGGCGGGCGGGCGCGCGCGCGGGTGCGGGGCGGCGCAAGCAGGCGCCGGGGACGGGCGTGGTCCGGCGACAGAGGGCGCGAGCGAGTGGCGGTGAGCGAGGTGCGGGCGCGGTGCAGGGCCGAGCGCGGGCGCGAAGCAGCGGCGACCGAGGGGAGAGGAGGGGCGCGAGCGGCGCGGTGCTCACCGCGAGCTGTAGGGACTGGGCAGCGGTTCAGGGCAGGGGGACGAGGGGGCGAGCGGCGACGGCGTCCGATGAGGGAGAGGCGAGGCGGCGTGTCCGGCGAGGTGGACGGTGAGGCGAGGCCCGGCGACGAGCGGCGTCGGGCGCGGGGTCGAGCGCGTCGGGCGCGGTGCAGGGCGAGCGCGCGGGCGCTGGCCCGATCCAGATCGAGGGGGGAACGAGGGGGGGAGTGTCGGTGGGGATTAGGGTTCGGCCTGGGGGAGGCCATATAGGTGGGGGGGAGCTGGGCCGGCCTGGTGGTCGTGACCCAGTTGGGCCGGGGGGGGATTTTCTCTTTTCATTATTTTTCTGTTTTGTTTTCTTTTCTTTTGTCTTTTCTTTTATTTATTCACCTATCTCTGTTTAGTAAATTGTTAGGCCTCAAATTGAACTTTGTAAAACATAGGAATTGTTCCAATAATTACTGGGCATCCTCTACTACTACCAAAAATTAGTTTGGAGTCAATTTGAGTTCACACAATTTTTATAAGAAATAAAATGCATTAATCCTTACTGTTTTGGTAAAGTTAGAGCCACCTATCAAATTTATAAATTGTTGATTACCATTTTAGATTAGCCTCTGTATTATTTGTTAGTTATTGAACATTTTAGTTTCTACGTTGAACAACTTTTATTTTCCACTTTCATTTAAATTTGAATTTGACTTAGGAGTTGAAATGCAATATGATGCTAATGATGATTGTGCACTGTTAAACATGCTGGCTTGTCATTATCAAAAGTGATTACTGTGGCTAATGACATGGGGTGTTACAATTCTCCTCATCTATCAAGAATTCTCGTCCCGAGAATTAAGAGGAAGACTGAAAGAAAGAGGGGTATTCTTCGCGAAGACGATCCTCTCGTTCCCAAGTGGCCTCATCTTCAGAATGATTTGACCACTGAACCTTGAGGAATTTGATTGACTTTTGATGAGTCCGACATTCAGCTTCATCAAGAACACGGATGGGATATTCTGGATAAGACAGATCTTCCCGTAATTCAAGCACTTCGTGATCCACAGCTCGAATAGGATCCTTGAAGCAGCGACGGAGTTGGGATACATGAAAGACATCATGTACTTGTGAAAGATTTGGTGGCAATTGCAACTGATATGCCACTTCTCCTCGACGGGCAAGAATACGAAACGGGCCAATGTAGCGAGGAGCTAACTTGCCTTTGATTTCGAACCTATGAGTGCCTTTCAACGGAGTGACGCGGAGGTAAGCTTGCTCGCCAGGTTGATAGACCATTTCCTGGTGCTTTCGGTCATAGTTGCTCTTCTGACGAGACTGAGCAGTTTTCAAATGTTCACGGACAATGCGGACTTGTTCTTCCGCTTGCTGAATAATGTCCGGTCCGACGAGTGAGCGTTCCCCAGTTTCTGACCAATTTAGAGGGGTTCGACACTTACGACCATATAGAACTTCAAACGGTGCCATCTTCAGACTAGCCTGATAGCTATTGTTGTAAGAGAATTCGGCATACGGGAGAGATTCCTCCCATTTCTTACCGAAGGAGATGACGCACGCTCGAAGCATATCTTCGAGCACTTGATTAACTCGTTCAACTTGACCCTGTGACTGAGGGTGAAAAGCGGTGCTGAAAGATAGATGAGTTCCCATAGCTTCTTGGAAACTATTCCAGAATCTGGAGGTGAAGAGGCTGCCACGATCAGAACTGATCTCCAACGGAACACCATGGAGTGACACAATTCGGGAAACATACAAGTCTGCTAACTGGCTAGCAGTGATTGTCTCTTTAACTGGCAGAAAGTGAGCAACCTTAGAGAATCGGTCAATGACGACAAAAATAGCATCATGACCCTTCTGAGATCTGGGAAAACCAGTAATGAAATCCATTTGGACCTTGTCCCATTTCCATTCAGGAATTGCAAGGGGTTGCAGAGTTCCAGCGGGCCTTTGATGTTGTGCTTTAATGCGGCGACAAACGTCACACTCAGAAACATAACGAGCAATGTCTCGCTTCATATTAGGCCACCAGTATCTCTGACAAATGTCTCGGTACATCTTTGTGCTACCAGGATGAATTGACAGAGGAGTGTCATGAGCTTCCATCATAACGTGTTCCCTCTCATCTTTGAACTTAGGTACGAAGAGACGGTGTTGGAAAAATAGGATCCCATCTTTATCAAGATGGAACTCTGACGGTTTTCCTTTTTCGAGGTATCGCTTGATCCTTTCAACTTCAGAATCATACCGTTGCATAGTCTTGATGCTTTGTTCTAAATCTGGTTCGACAACGAGGGTATTGAGATAACCCTGTGGAACAATATGGAGGTTCAATTTACGAAGCTCTTCATAAAGCATAGGTTGTGATTCCTGAACCACATGGTTGCTGCAATAAGCCTTACGGCTCAAAGCATCGGCCATTACATTTGCCTTGCCAGGGGTGTATGAGATATTCATATCATAATCGGCAGTTGTTTCGAGCCATCTTTGTTGACGAAGGTTTAGATCCGGTTGAGTATATAAATACTTCAAACTTTGATGATCCGTATATATCTCGCAACGGTTACCGAGAAGGTAATGTCGCCATAGCTTCAGGGCATAAATAACCGCACAAAGTTCAAGATCATGCACGGGATAATTTTCTTCAAGAGGACGCAATTGTCGGGAGGCATAAGCAATGACTTTGCGCTCTTGCATTAGGACACGGCCTAATCCTTGACGGGAGGCATCACAGTATATCACAAAATCCTTTTGGGAATCCGGGGGTGCTAATACTGGGGCAGATGTCAATTTATCTTTTAATGTCTGAAAGCTTTCTTGACATTTTTCTGTGCACTCAAATTTAACACCTTTGCGAAGCAGATTTGTCAATGGTTTTGCAATATTGGAAAAGTTCTCAACGAATCGACGGCAATAACTAGCAAGTCCAAGAAAACTTCTGACTTGTTTAACATTCTTCGGGGGAGTCTAGTCAAGAATAGCCTGAACTCGTTCGGGGTTAACAGCAATTCCATCCTTGGAAATCACATGTCCAAGGTAAGTTACTTCAGAAAGCCAAAATTCACATTTGGAATACTTGGCATACAGCTGGTGTTCTCGGAGCCTTTCTAGTACCAAACGGAGGTGTTCAGCATGTTCTTCTTTATTCTTAGAATAGATAAGTATATCATCCAAATAAACCACGACGAATTTGTCGAGGTAATCCATGAATATATAATTCATCAGACGGGAGAAAGTTGCTGGAGCATTCGTTAGGCCAAATGACATGACGGTGTATTCATAGGAGCCATAACGAGTGACGAATGCAGTCTTGGGAATATCCTCTTCACGGACATGGATCTGGTGATAACCCAACCTCAAGTCGAGTTTAGAGAACACCGATGATCCAGCGAGTTGATCATAAAGATCATTGATCCGGGGCAGTGGGTATTTATTCTGGATTGTGGCTTGGTTAATGGGCCGATAATCCTGAACCAAACGGTTAGTTCCATCCTTCTTCTTAACGAAGAGTGAAGGTGCTCCCCAAGAAGAGGAACTGGGGCGGATGAAACCACTCTTAAGCGACTTGTCGATTTCTTCCTTAAGCTCGAGTAGGTGATGCGGAGGCATCTTATAAGGTCGCTTGGCAATAGGGACGGTGCCAGGCTTCAAGTCAATGACAAACTCGACAGCTCTAGCCGGGGGTATTCCTGGAAGTTCTTCTGGAAAGACGTCCGGAAATTCTCGAACGACAGGAACGTTCTCGATTCCTTCCAGAGGTGAGGCGTTCAAAGCATTCAGAACATATATCTGAGCTTCAGCGTCCCGTGTAATGCGGGCGGTATAGTTTACTATCTCATCGGTGGGATGAAGAAGTTGGACGACTTTAGTGGCACAATTTATCGAAGCAATGTGAGCTTTCAACCAATCCATTCCGAGAATGAGGTCTATAGTGGAAGACTTCAAGACGATGGGCAAGGCAAGGAATTCCAACCCTTTAATTTCGACGGTAACGTCAGGTGCTATCACGTCAGCATGACAGTGACCTCCGGGAGTTTTAATGACTAACGGAGTATGCATTTTCTCGTATCAAATGCCATGCATGAATGCAAATTTTCCAGAGATGAATGAATGCGATGCTCCTGAATCAAATAAAACAGAAGCGGGTACTGAGTTAACAAGAAGGGTACCCATCACAGTAGCAGGTTGATCCTGGACTTCTTCAATGTCAATGTTGTAAGCGTGTCCACGACCATGTGCAGCAGACCCAGTATTATAGTTGCGGGTCTGATTGTTGCCACGACCATTGCCACGGCCAGTACGAGGAAAAGCTAACTGATTCTAATTCTGGCGGCAGTCTTTAGCCTGGTGACCTGGTTTGCGGCATTTGAAGCATAGACCATCTTCAGGACGAAGAGGAGCATTGTTTTGAATAGCTTGAGTTTTTGGCTGCCTCGGTGGTGGAGGAGGCAGACGTGGTGCAGCATAGTTGTTCTTTGGCGCAGAGGTATTGGAACGGATCGCATTGTTGGGAATCCAAACTCGACGCTTCGATGCTGAGCCCGAAGATGAGCCAACATCATGATAGCGCTTCTGCGAGTCCTTGTATTCCATCTGAGCGGTCTCAACAAGAATTGCCTTGTTCGTTAGAGTTGAAAAGTCGTTGAAGTCTTGAGCAGCAAGTGCAAGCTTGAGGTCGGGGTGTAGTCCACTATGGAACTTCGCCTGTCTACGGGCATCTGTGGCGATGTCTTCTTCAGCATAGCGGGAGAGGTCTAGAAATTCCCACTGAAAAGCTTCGACAGTCTTTTGCCCTGAGTGAGGTTACGGAATTGGGTCTTCATGCGTTCCATAATTGCCTGAGGGATGTAACGTGTACGGAAAGCAGCCTGGAACTCATACCAGGTGATGACTGTTCCAATAGGCAGAGTACGCTTGTGTGTGTCCCACCATTGAGCAGCGGGGCCCTTCAAGAAAAAGGCCGCGAAGTTGACGAAGTTGGCAGGGGCGACATTAGCAGACTCCATCTCGTGAGTGATGTCGCGGAGCCAGTCATCTGCATCCAGTGGCTTGTCAGAGTTGCGGAATTGAGTTGGGTTGGTCGCATAAACTCTGTCAAAGTTATTGAAGCTGGGTTCTGGTTCTGGTTGTTCTGATGCGGAAACTGAGCCATGATTCCAGTCATGAACTGGCGGTTAAGCTCAAACTGTTGCATCATAGCCGCCATATAGTCTGGCAGTGGTGGGTGTTCAGGGGTACCACGACCGCGACCACCTGGTCTAACCATCCTGCTAAGTATCAACAGGGGGTAGTTTAGTAAAAGCAATTGCGAGCGTTTAGTGACAAGCATGATGTAACTCGGCAACAATTTAAGTAGTGTAACAGATACATAACAGTAGTCAATTAAGACATACAGATCCATACACAGAGTCGGGTACATGCGGACAGCATAATGGCGCAAATTCAAAGGCTAGACATACTAGGCGGCGCACATGCACGCGGTAAGGAAGTACACAACAAGACATAGCAAAGGCTACATCAACGTCGGAGAAAACCACCGAAACGGGGTAACTGCAAGTGCGGACGACGAATGTTTGTCGCGGAAGGATCCTGCGCTCCATGTGCACTCTGATGCAGAATCCGGTCTCGAGATGTAAGAAGAGGTCCACGTGCAGGTGTATGACCTCCAACAGCAGGCCAATCAATACCAGCATACATCTGAGTCCTGCGCGGATAAAGGATGTGCTCAGGATGTATCCCTGCACGAACAGCGGGTAGCAACTGCATCATAGCATCGTAGAGACGTGCTCGAGTGGCAACCAACTCGACGGCAAGAGTCCGAACAGTGCGATCCAGAGCCTGAGTGCACTGAATCAGAATGCGCGGGTCATAGCGACGAGGCTCGTACGGGTCACAGATAGCTGTGTAGTATCCAGTAGCATCTCCAGCAGGGGCATACAAAATGTATCGGAACTCAGAGTCATCCAAGATATCGCTGAACTGTCCTCGGAGACGTGCGACAGCAGAGTAGGCGGCATCATGGACTGCCATCTCAATCGTCATGCCGATACCGTGGAAAAGGTGTAGCTCGGTGTCTGAGTCATTTTGTTGATCATAGATACGAACATCAGCATGGTACTGCTCCTGGTTGAACTCGCGGTAATCCTCGTAAACCAAGTACTCAGGGTACCAACGGTAGCCAAGTCTGGTCATGAGAGCGATCAGGACAGCTGGAAACCCAGGGGCATCACGAGCCCAAGTGCGAAGCACAAGCTGTGTCGTAGGACGTGGTGGAAACAAACGGTCCATCTGAAACAGAGGAAATTCAGATTTGTCAAATGACAATGAGAAGTTTAACACAACTCGGAGAGAAACGTTAAACAAAACAATGGAAAGGAAAATGATTATCAGACTAATCAGATCAATGACAGGGAAATCGCACAGATATCCAGCTCTCCGGGTAGACGTTAGTAAAATTTATTTAACCCGAGTAGAAGAGAGATTAGAGTCCCAGAGTATAGACGAGGAATAAAAGATCCTAATACCACCCAATTGGCGACGTGGGCCCGTAAGCCACACAGCCAAGTTAGTAAACTAGTTTTTCGGTTTCTAGACTCATCTTCGGCAAAGGAATTTGGAAGGGGGCTTCCTACAGGCAGTTGGCTCTGATACCAACTTGTGACGCCCCCGAATCAATCGTACACTAATCATACACGCAAACGTGTACGATCAAGCACAGGGACTCACGGGAAGATATCACAACACAACTCTAACACAATCTAAACGGAGGTCCACAATATTACAGACCAGGGATCCGAAGATCCGAATACATAAGTCAGTCATACAAATATTATCTAAGTACAGACATAGTTAGACAAGTTTTGCCTTAAGAAGGCTAGCACAAACAGCGTCACTAGATCGAAAGGCGTTGGCCTCCTGCCTGGGAGCCTCCGATCCTACTCCTGGTCGGCTGGCTCAATCCAGTAGTAAGTGCCCTCTGGACCCTCCTGGTAGTAAGCTCCTATGGTGGCATCTGGCTCCTGGACTCCATCGTCTGATGTATCATCAAGGTGGGGGTATATGGGGAAAAGAGAAAATAAAGCAACTGTGAGTACTCATCCGAAGTACTCAGCAAGCAAGGATCTATACTACATATGCAACATTATCAATGGAGAAGACTGTATAAGTGGACTGGGCTGCAGAAATGCCAGAATAGAGAGAAGGCCTAGTCCTATCGAAGACTAGCATCTTCAAACATCTTCACAAGGCCATCATCTTGCAGCAGTAGAAGAGAGTAGAATAGCATTTTATTTAACAAACATGTTGAAGTACAGCTTAAAGATCCTTCCTCGACTCTCAAGCGAGAAAGCGATCCCGAAGCTTCAATTAAGTAACAAGTATCCAGTTCAAGTAGTAGATCGGGATACACAAACTAAGCGTCCTTTACCGTAGGACCGGCTATCGATAGATGATTCATCCCTGCAGGGGTGCACTACTATTACCCAACACACTCGATCAACTCTGGCCGGACACACTTGCTGGGTAATGCCCGTCCTCGGAAGATCAACACGAAGCAGCGCTCTACCTAGGCTCGGCAAAGAGGTCAGCACGCCGGACTAACCTATGCACCCAGAGGTCTCGGGCCATCGCCCTGGGCACCCTGCGCATTGCGAGACTGGCCGGGGTGCAGGCGCGACACTGAGCTCGTCAGTGAAGTATCCAGCCCAATCCCAACAATCAGCCCGCACGGTGAATCGTGACGTCAGACGAGCTTTCGGGAGAAACGTACATCGCAGAGGGTCCCATAACCATTATCCCGCGTGGTGGTAGTGCGTATAGGGCACGTCGACCCACTCAGATCACACACCCAAATCCAATAGGCTCAATTAGTATCACGCGGAGACAATCAGAGTCTCTGATGCTCCGCCACAATATCACACTCGGGTGCCCTTCCGGCACACCCGACATCATAGATCCCCAGCTTGTACCCACCAGGGTGGACCCGCCTGTGACAAAGGTCAAGTAATCGTGGTCATAACACCAAGGGGGAAACCTGAGGAATCACCCTCGGTAGATTCCACTCGATGAAATCATCAGGGTGAACGTATGAGGCATCACCCTCGAGGTTCACACTGAGGGTTGCACGACAGAGTCGTATCGGAAGTGGAGAAGGAGGAATCACCCTCGATGACCACGATCGAACAGCTTCACTGCAGAGTATTCATCAGGAGTGCGTTACGAGGTATCACCCTCGGCACTCGATAGTTACTACGCAGAGTCGTACAACTAAGGGGGTGTGAAGTGAGGTGTCGGTCTCTGGTCGACGATCACGTTGATCGAGTCATCGATGATCAAGCAGGGGCAACTAGGATAAGGTGGTGGGGTCACTGATGGTTCACTACCATCCTATACTAAACAGTTTATCATAGGTAGGTAAGGTAGCAATGAGCAGGTTACAACAGCAGGCTATGCATCAGAATAGGAGCATACATTAACAGTAGCAAAATCTAATGCAAGCATGAGAATAGAATGGGCGATATCTGGATGCTCAAGGGGGGGGCTTGCCTGGTTGCTCTGGCAAGAGAGAGGGGTCGCCAACGGGCTGCTCGTCGGTAGTGTAGTCATATCCTGGTGCAGCGTCGTCGGTCTCAGCGTCTATCGAAGGAGAAGGGGGGGGAGAGAAACAATAAATTCTCGGCAATAATGCAAACAATATGTATGACATGCCTAAATGATATGCCGGGGTGTTCTACTGCCTAACTAAATGATTTAGTTAATTTAGGAATTTATTCGGATTTATTTAATTAAAGTTGGGCACTATTCATTTATCAAAATCGGTCTAAAAGTTCAATGTTCTTATAGGTAGAGGCATGTGACGGGAATATGGAGGGCGTATTCAGGTTCGTATCGGAATTCTGAGCAAGTTTTATCTATAAAGTATTTTCATCGGAGTTACGGATTATTTAATATGATTTTCTAAAGTTTTTATTAATTTCTAGAATTTAATTATTTATTTAAATTAAACATTATCCGAAACAGTAGTTGATGATGTCAGCATGACATCATGCTGACGTCAGCACAATCTGACAGGTGGGGTCCACCTGTCATAGACTGTTAGGCTAATTAGTGTTTAATTGACTTAACTAGTGATTAGGTTAATCTAATTAGGATTAATTAAACTAATTAATTACTATTTAAATAATTAATTAATTATTAATTTTATTAATTTTTATTTTTATTTCATATTTTTATTTCCATTTTCAGGGCATGGGCCCGTGCGGTCAGTGGCACTGGGCCCCACCGGTCAGTGGCACGAGGGCCACAGCGGGCGACGGGCGCGGCGCACGGCAGGCTGCAGCGGGGCGGCGCGCGGGCGGTCGGCAGCAGCGGCAGCAGCGGTGGCGCGAGCGGCGGGCGGGCGCACGCGCGGGTGCGGGGCGACGCGAGCAGGCGCCGGGAACGGGCGCGGTCCGGCGACAGAGGGCGCGAGTGAGCGGCGGTGAGCGAGGTGCGGGCGCGGTGCAGGGCCGAGCGCAGGCGCGAAGCAGCGGCGACCGAGGGGAGAGGAGGGGTGCGAGCGGCGCGGTGTTCACCGCGAGCTATAGGGACTGGGCAGCGGTTCGGGGCAAGGGGACGAGGAGGCGAGCGGCGACGGCGTCCGATGAGGGAGAGGCGAGGCGGCGTGTCCGGCGAGGTGGACGGTGAGGCGAGGCCCGGCGACGAGTGGCGTCGGGCGCGGGGTCGAGCGCGTCGGGCGCGGTGCGAGGCGAGCGCGCGGGCGCTGGCCCGATCCAGATCGGGGGGGAACGAGGGGGGGGAGTGTCAGTGGGGATTAGGGTTCGGCCTGGGGGAGGCCATATAAGTGGGGGGGAGCTGGGCTGGCCTGGTGGCCGTGGCCCAGTTGGGCCGAGGGGATTTTCTCTTTTCTTTATTTTTCTGTTTTGTTTTCTTTTGTCTTTTCTTTTATTTATTCACCTATCTCTGTTTAGTAAATTGTTATGCCTCAAATTGAACTTTGTAAAACATAGGAATTGTTCCAATAATTACTGGGCATCCTCTACTACTACCAAAAATTAGTTTGGAGTCAATTTGAGTTCACACAATTTTTATAATAAATAAAATGCATTAATCCTTACTGTTTTGGTAAAGTTAGAGCCACCTATCAAATTTATAAATTGTTGATTACCATTTTAGATTAGCCTCTGTATTATTTGTTAGTTATTGAACATTTTAGTTTCTACGTTGAACAACTTTTATTTTCCACTTTCATTTAAATTTGAATTTGACTTAGGAGTTGAAATGCAATATGATGCTAATGATGATTATGCACTGTTAAACATGCTGACTTGTCATTATCAAAAGTGATTACTGTGGCTAATGACATGGGGTGTTACAGTGATGCTAGTGATTATGCTGTTGGTGCTGTTCTAGGACAAAGAGTTGATAAGAAATTAAATGTTATCCATTATGCTAGCAAAACTCTAGACAGTGCCCAAAGAAATTATGCTACTACTGAAAAATAAAATAGCAGTCATGTTTGCTTGTGATAAATTCAGATCTTACATTGTTGATTCCAAAATAATTGTTCACACTGGTCATGCTGCGATAAAATATCTTATGGAAAAGAAAGATGCTAAACCTAGACTCATTAGGTGGGTTCTCTTGCTATAAGAATTTGATTTACGTATCACTGATAGGAAAGTAGCTGAGAACCCCGTAGCCAATAACTTGTCTAGGTTAGAAAATATTCTTGATGACCCACTACCTATTGATGATAGTTTTCCTGATGAACAACTAGCTGCAATAAATGTTTCTCATAATACTCCTTGGTATGCTGACTATGCTAATATATTATTGCTAAATATATACCACCTAGTTTCACATACCAACAAAAGAAAAAATTCTTCTATGATTTAAGACATTACTTTTCGGATGACCCACATCTTTATAAAGGAGTAGATGGTATTATTAGACGTTGTGTACCTGAGCATGAACAGGAACAAATCCTACGGAAATGTCACTCCGAAGCTTATGGAGGACATCATGCGGGAGATAGAACTGCTCACAAGGTATTGCAATCTGGTTTTTATTGGACTACTCTCTTCAAGGATGCCCGTAAGTTTGTTTTATCTTGTGATAAATGTCAAAGAATTGGCAATATCGGTTAGCGTCAGGAAATTCCTATGAATTATTCACTTGCCGTTAAACCATTTGATGTTTGGGGTTTTGATTATATGGTACATTTTCCTTCCTCTAATGGATATACACATATTTTGGTTGCTGTTGATTATGTTACTAAGTGGGTAGAAGCTATTCCAACTAGTAGTGCTGATCATAACACTTCCATTAAAATGCTTAAAGAAGTTATTTTCCTAAGGTTTGGAGTCCCTAGATATTTAATGACTGATGGTGGTTCACACTTTATTCATGGTGCTTTCCATAAAATGCTTGCTAAATATGATGTTAACCATAGAATTGCTTCACCCTATCATCCTTAATCTAGTGGCCAAGTTGAACTTAGCAATAGAGAAATAAAGTTAATATTACAAAAAACTATCAATAGGTCCCGAAAGAATTGGTCTAAGAAATTAGATGATGCGCTTTGGGCCTACAAAACAGCATATGAAAATCCTATGGGTATGTCTCCATATAGAATGGTTTATGGAAAAGCTTATCATTTGCTTCTTGAGTTAGAACATAAAGCATATTGGGCAATTAAAGAACTCAAGTATGATTTCAAACTTGCCGGTGAAAAGAGGTTATTTGATATTAGCTCACTAGATGAATGGATAACCCAAACTTATGAAAATGCCAAATTATTCAAAGAAAAAGTTAAAAGATGGCATGACAAAATAATCCAAAAGCGGGAGCTCAAAGTTGGAGAATATGTTCTTTTGTACAACTCTCGTTTTAGATTCTTTGCAGGAAAACTTCTCTCCAAATGGGAAGGATCATATGTTATCAAAGAGGTTTATCGGTCTGGAGCTATCAAGATTAATAATGCCAAAGGTACTAAACCGAAGGTGGTCAATGGGCAAAGAATTAAACACTATATCTCAGGTATGCCTATTAATGTTGAAAGCAATATTATCCAAACCATGACACCGGAGGAACACATAAAAGAAACCTTCCAGAACACTCCAAAAGCCTGAAAAAGAGGAGGTACGTGATACGGTAAGTAAACGGACTCCAAAAAATCCGCAAAAATATTTTCTGTCAGTTTTGGAATATTACAAAAATTAGGAAAATAAGAAATAAACAGGATGGCAACCAAGGAGGGCACGATACACCAGGGCGCACCTGCCTTGCCTGGCGCGCCCAGGTGGGTTGTGCCCACCTCGGGAACTTTCCCGACTCCGTTTTCCTCCTGTTTGCTTGTTTCCCAAGATAAAAAATCTTTATATACCCCCCGAACGTATTGACCACCGTATCGCGGAGAAATCTTCTGTTCTTGTTTCTTGCTGTTTTCTGACAGATCTGAAATTATGTCGTCTCAAGACTCGGAGGGTGAGAGCTATGTTGCTTATTATATTGCAAACCCTAAGGTTTATGGGGATGTGGAGCACTATGGCTGGACCACGGAGGAAGAAGAAGACTATGAACTGAAGGGAAAGGAAGAGACAAGCTCAAATGAAGAGGAAATCCCACTACCCCAACCTGGGGACATGCACGTGGAATTCAAGAAGTCAAGCCTCCCTAATAAGGCAAACAAACCTAAGATCCAGTTTATCCCGTTTCGTCTTCTGCAGGAGAACAGGCAGGAATTATGCAAAAAGATATTAATGCTGGAGCAGGAGATTGATGACTTGAGAGAGGAAAATTCCATACTCAAGCGTAAGCTGAGGAGGAATGATAAGCTCGCTACTACCTCATCACCGCCACCATCATCATCTTCCCCGCCAAAGGAGACTTGAGTACATGGTATGGGAAGTCCCCTTGGCTTGTGCCAAGCTTGGGGGAGATGCCCCGATATCGTATCACCATCACTTTTATTGCCTTTAACTATCTTAGTTCGATCTTTAGTTTTATCATGAATTAGTTGAATAAAAAGTTTAGTGTGATCTATCATTGAGTATTAGTTTCGTGATCCACCTATCTATGTAATTGAGTGAGAGTTATATAATAAAATTTAGTTTGAGTCTTTGCTTCTTTACTTTTATGTTGCAATCAAATAAAAGGGAATAAATGAAAAAAATCATATGTTAATCTTATGGTAAGTAATGACATCACATAAGGAAAAGTATAAATCGTAAAATTTATTGGAGATTGACAAACATAGCATTGGTCAATGATTCAACTCATGAAAGAATTAATAAGGGAAGAGAAGATTCACATGCAAATACACTATCTTGGACATCTTTTATGATTGTGAGCCCCCATTAAATATTATATGTCAAAATTGTTGACGTTAGACAAGGAAGACAACGTAATGATTTATGTTTGTTCATATTCACATAGAAGTTATATTGTCATAGATCCTTCAACATGTGGTGCTTCCTCAATATCTTTGCTAGCCAAAATTCCGCACTAAGTAGAGATACTACTTGTGCATCCAAAAACCCTAAACCCAAACTCATGTTTTGAGAGTCCACCATACCTACCTATGGATTGAGTAAGATCCTTCAAGTAAGTTGTCATCGGTGCAGTAAGGCAATAAAAATTGCTTCTAAATGTGTTGGATCATTTAGTGTAAGAGAAAATTGAGCGTTGTACGAACTTGTGATGGCAAAGTAATAAAAGCGATAGACTGCATAATAAAGGTTGCTATCATAAGGGGTAATATAACGTGAAGTTCTTTTGCATTAAGGGATTTGGCATACAGACCAAAAAGCGCATGACAACCTCTGCTTCCCTCTACGAAGGGCCTATCTTTTACTTTCATGTATTTACTTTTATGCAAGAGTCAAAGTATTATTCCCTATTCCTTTTTTATTTTCTCCTTTTGCAAGCATCATGTGGTGAAGAAAGATCTAGGCACATATATCCAGTTGGATATGAGTGAGCATGAGTTATTATTGTTGACATCACCCTTGAGGTGAATATGTTGGGAGGCAAAACTATAAGCCCCTATCTTTCTATGTGTCTGGTTGAAACTTTTTGCTCATGGGTATGCTGTGAGTGTTAGCAATCATAGAAGACTAAATGATGGTTGAGTATGTGGACTTGCCAAAAGGCTCCGATACGAGACCCTTCCTGAAAATATGATGAATTGTAGTTGCAAAGTTGACTGAGAACATAGTTTGTTGGTTTTCAATAGAGTTTATGCTTTTTACTTTGATGTTGTGATGAATTGTTACTTGTTCATGAGAAGTTAGATGACAAAAGTTTTATGATAAAGTTTGTTGTTGTTATGATAATAAGCATGATGCTACTATGTCCGTATTTTATTTTTATCGACACCTCTCTCTCTAAGCATGTGGGCATGTTTTTTGATATCGGTTTTCGCTTGAGGACAAGCAAGGTCTAAGCTTGGGGGAGTTGATACGTCCATTTTGCATCATGATTTCCTACTGTTATTTACAATGTTTTTATGCATAATAAAGCTTTATGGAGTAATTCTAATGCCTTTTCTCTTATAATATGCAAGGTTTACACAAAGAGGGAGAATGCCGGCAGCTGGAATTCTGGACCTGAAAAAGCTACGTCAGAGTTACCTATCCTGCACAACCCCAAATAAGCTGAAACTTCACAGACAATTATTTTGAAATATATGAAAAATACTGAAGCAAATAACTATCGGAGGGGGGGGCCACCTGGTGAGCACAATACACAAGGGCGCGCCAGGCCCCCCAGGCGCACCCTGGTGGGTTATGCTCAGCCCAGCCCATCTCCGGTGCCCAACTTCTGGTATATAAGTCATTTTGAGCTAGAAAAAATAAGAAGAGGACTTTTGGGACGGAACGCCACCGTCTCGAGGCGGAACTTGGGCAGGAGCACTTTTGCCCTCCGGCGGAGCGATTCCGCCGGGGGAACTTCCCTCCCAGTGGGGGAAATCAAAGCCATCGTCATCACCAACAACCCTCTCATCTTTGGGAGGGTAATCTCCATCAACATCTTCAATAGCACCATCTCCTCTCAAACCCTAGTTCATCTCTTGTGTTCAATCTTTGTACCGGAACCTTAGATTGGTACTTGTGTGTGACTAGTAGTGTTGATTACATCTTGTAGTTGATTACTATATGGTTTATTTGGTGGAACATTATATGTTCAGATCCATTATGCTATTTAATACCCCTTTGATCTTGAGCATGATTATCATTTGTGAGTAGTTACTTTAGTTCTTGAGGTCACGGGAGAAATCATGTTCCAAGTAATCATGTGAACATGATATGTGTTCGATATTTTGATGATATGTATGTTGTGATTCCCTTAGTGGTGTCATGTGAATGTCGACTACATGGAACTTCATCATCTTTGGGCCTAAGGGAATGCATTGTGGAGTAATTATTAGATGATAGGTTACTAGAGTGACAAAAGCTTAAACCCTAGTTTATGCGCTACTTTGTAAGGGACCGATTTGGATCCAAATGTTTAATGCTATGGTTAGATTTTATCTTAATACTTTTCTCATAGTTGCGGATGCTTGCGAGGGGGTTAATCATAAGTGGGAGGTTTGTTCAAGTAAGAAAAGCACCCAAGCACCGGTCCACCCACATATCAAATTATCAAAGTAGCGAACGCAAATCAAACCAACATGATGAAAGTGACTAGATGAGATTCCCGTGTACCCTCAAGAACACTTTGCTTATTATAAGAGACCATTTTGGCCTGTCCTTTGCCACAAAAGGATTGGGCTACCTTGCTGCACTTTATTTACCGTTACCGTTACTTGTCCGTTGCAAATTATCTTGCTATCAAACTACCTGTTACCGACTATTTCAGTGCCTTGCAGAAAATACCTTGCTGAAAACCACTTGTTATTTCCTTCTGCTCCTTGTTGGGTTCGACACTCTTACTTATCGAAAGGACTACGACTGATCCCCTATACTTGTGGGTCATCACTGGCCGCCGGCGCCCTGAGCCCGTGCGCGCCCGTGTACAGAGCCAGAGACCGGCTGGCTCTCTGTATTAGGGGCCGGCCCTATTAGACTAGTTAGAGATAGGTTAGATGTTAATTAGTGTATTAGGATTAGTCTAATATATCAGTGACAAGTGGACCCACTATTAGTTTAAAGAAAAACAAATTTAAAATAAATGTCTAAGACAATGACATGTGGGCACCTATGACCATGTTGACTCCGTCAATAACACCTAGCACTACGTTAGGTCACCCCTAGCACAACGTATTGCCATGTTATGCTTTGTGATGCTTTGTTTGCTTTATATTTATTGTTTCTTCCCCCTCTTCTCTCCGGTAGACCCCAAGGCCGCTGCCGATGCCACTGTGATCGACTACTTCAACGACGACCCTTCTTCCTTTTCAGTAGAGCTTCCAGGCAAGCAAACCCCCCTTGATCATTCCGATATCGCCCATTCTATTCTCTCTCATGCTTGCATTAGATTTTGCTACTGTACTTGATTTCTCCTATTATGATGCATAGCCTGATTTTGTAACCTGCAATTGTTACCTTACCTGCTTATCCTAAACTACTTAGTATAGGTTGGTTAGTGATCCACCAGAGACCCCTCACCTTGTCCCAGTTACGCCTGCTTGATGACCGATGACTCGATCAACGTGATCGACATCCAGGGCCCGACACAGCACATCACCCACCTTAGTTGTTCGACTCTGCAAAGCTACTATCGAGTGCCGAGGGTGTAGCTATTCGGTCGTGGTCATCGAGGGTGATTCCCCCTTCACCACTCCCGATGATAACTCTGTAGTGTAGCTATTCGGTCGTGGTCATCGAGGGTGATTCCCCCTTCACCACTCCCGATACGACTCTGTTGTGCAACACCTCAAGCGTGGACCTCGAGGGTGATTCCTCCTAGTTCACCTTGACGATTACATCAAGTGGAATCCATCGAGGGTGATTCCTCAGATTCCCCCTTGGTGTTTTGGGCACACGGTTACTTTGACTTACCACAGAACCATGATGAAGTCGGGTCGGCCCAGAGGGGTACCCGCGAGAGAAATGTGAAGAGTGATGTGGAGTCGGGTTGACCTAGAGGGTGCCCGCGAGATAACTACGCGGCACGGCCGGGCATTCTCAGCATTTGCCGTAAGTCCGTGAGACGGGGCGACGGGGTCACATGATCGTGAGTCTCTACTCGTTACCGCGCGCTACCAAGACACTAACGGTTTGGATATGTGATCGGAGTAGGCCTCTGGGCTTTTTGCACTGACCACCACGCGGTAATAAGTATGGGCACTCTGCGTCGTATGTATCAGCCGAAGCTCTCCAGACGTCAGCGACTGAGTGGCGCGCGCCGGGTTGGACTGGAACGTATGCGCTTGTATAAGGGGGCTAGGTCTGCTCAACGGCCGCGTACGCAACATGCAGGAGTGCAAAAGGACGATGGGCCCAAGACCCCTGCGCGCTTAGGATGTAGACCGGCGTGCTGGCCTCTCTGTTGAGCCTACGTAGGATGGCGGTGTGTTGATCGGCCGAGGCCGGTCATGACCTGATGGTGTGTCCGGCCGGAGTTGATCGAGCATGTTGGGTAAGTTTGTGCACCCTTGCAGGGAAATATTATCTATTCGAATAGCCGTGTCCACGGTAATGGACGCTCGGAGTTGTATCCCGATCGATACAACTAGAACTGGATGCTGAGGCATGAGATGGATATGATGGCTCTGTGATTGCTTTCTTGCAGGGAGTCGAGGAAGTGATCTCTGGGCGATGTTACAACATACTTAATACTATTATAGTATGTTACTCTTACCTCTTCTGATGCTGCAAGATGCTTGAAGATGCTAGTCTTCGATAGGCTAGGCATTCCCTCTATTCTGGCATTTCTGCAGTCTAGTCCAAAGATACAGCCCCCTTCCTTTGATACCGATGCATACGTAGTATAGATCTGATGTAGGTCTTGCGAGTACTTCGGATGAGTACTCACGTTTGCTTTGCTACCTTTTCCCCTACTTTCCTCTTTCCGGATGTTGCGATCAGATGATGGAGCCCGGGAGCCAGCTGATCCTGCCGACGACTACTACTACCCCGACGGAGCCTACTTCTACGTGGAGACCGCCGACGACCAGGAGTAGTTACGAGGCTCCCAGGTAGGAGGCCTTGCCTTTTCGATCGTTGTTACTTTTGTGCTAGCTTTCTTAAGGCAAACTTGTTTAACTTATGTCTGTACTCAGATATTGTTGCTTCCGCTAACTCGTTTGTATTCGAGCCCTCGAGGCCCCTGGCTTGTAATATGAAGCTTGTATGACTTTAATTTGTGTCTAGAGTTGTGTTGTGATATCTTCCCGTGAGTCTCTGATCTTGATCGTACACGTTTGCGTGTATAATTAGTGTACGATTGAATCGGGGGCGTCACATATGCCATGCTCAAGAAGACAAGGCGATGGCGGTTTCTTGAAGTTGGAATAAGGTTCTCCCCGCCTAGCCCCCACCCCGTTGATGTTGCAAGCGTCGTCGGAGGGCATGTGGAGGTGCGTCTCCGGCGGATCTTGTGGGGTTCAGTTGGCGTTTGTTTTTGGTGGATGCACCTGGATCCAGTCTACGTTTGTGTGTCTTCAGGTTGGATTTTTTCGATCTATGTTTCTCTTCATCGGCGACGGTTGTTGTTTTGGTGCGCTGGTCCTATGGGTAGCACAGCAACTTCTCGACTGTCTACTAACAATATTGTTTGCCCAACTCCGACGAGGGAGGGACGATGACGGCGGCGCGCCTTCGGCTCGCTCTGGTGCTTGTAGTCGTCATTAGATGGTCTACGGACCTAGATGTAAATTTTACATGTAGTGTTCTTTGTACTACCTGACAGTTGATAAATAGGTCGAAAGTTTCCTAAATTTTTATTTTGACTTAAAAAAAAATCTATACACACTGCATTATAAAACAGAGGGACTAAACTGTGCTACATTTGACCGATCTCACTCGGGCTGGTAAATTCATGGTTGACTAGACATACTTCCATCAACATCTGTTTTCCTTGTATATATGTATAAATGCTGCATGGGAGTAAATCAGAGCATGTGAAAGTACTTGAGATTACTCCCTGCTTTCCGAATCCTCGTCCGAGTTGGATGCTCAAACAACATGTTGTCACAATTGCTTTACTCGAGGTGTTTAAATTGTTAGCCACTCATTGAGTTGTCATAGAAAATCTTGTCATATTTTTTATGTACATGACATGTGAGGCTTATTGCACACAATTTTTTTTGCCTTTGGTGTGGCTACAAGCAAATCCCCCTCTAACTTGATCAAATTTACGTAACTTGAGATGTGACAAAGTGTGGCTAGAAACCAAACATCTGCGAAAGTTCAAGAAATTCATAAAGTGCTTGGGCCACACTATGTTTTTTTCTCTACTCGTGTTAAAACTTGCTGCCGCCTGCCGCGCTAGGACATGCAACGCAAGTCTCACAGGCTTCTGTATCGACCCACCCACACCCACACACCCGCTCGACGTGGGCGTGCGGCGCGTCCGCGATCTGATTCGCACCATCGAGCTCGATCAGAGGTTTTCTGCCGAGATCGCTCTCAACGTCGATCCTTTGCTGCCGTACCGTGACCCACCCCGTGCGTCCGTGACACCACCGGGGTGCCCCTGCCGTGCCCAGCGCGAAGCTCGAACCAACGAAGCCGACCGTGAACTAGCACCACAGCTGAACTGTCATGTCCCTGGTCAAAAGAGAAAAGTCGCCTAGCCACACGTGGCGCATTGCCCTCTCGGCGCTGAGGTGTCATGTTATTTCAGTCGTACTCCTACTATTAAACCTGTGAACAACCGTGGCAGCGTGTACACGTGCGTTGCGGATGCACCGTTCGGAGTCGTACGCCAGGACCGTTGCACGTGGAGTGCGCGCATCCGGTTCAGTCCAGGCCACGCCATTCATTGCGGAACGGAGCGCCCAAAAGCCCCAGGCCCCCAGCTTGCTTGCTTCAGCTGGTGGTCCCGCAAAAAAAAAAACAATAGTACTCCACACGAGTCCAGCCCCAGGTAAGAAAACTCGCAAAAGCGTAACACCTTGTGCGGCTTCTGCAATGCACGGTGCACCACAGTATGCAGCAGTATGAGCTAAATCCGTGAGTCCGTAAAAATACATGATTTTCAAGGATCTGCTTGGCTTGTGTGTGGTGGCCGGGCCGGCTGCGGTGGGTATTGAAGAAAGTCGATACTCCTATTGAATAAGCGTATGAGTAAATAAAAGAGAGTAAAATAAGACGCACACGCTTGTCGCTCCTGCCACCCACTGATCCAGTCCAGGCATTAAACAGTTCATGTGATGTGCCCGCCCACATTTTTGTATATGCGGTCCTGCAGTGCATGTGTGTCAGAGCACGGATGTTTTGGTTGCACGTACCCATTGTCTTAGATTATTTATAGTAGTAGTACATGTGCATATACTATCAGGTAGCAAGTCCAGTGGCGAGATCCCTTCATGTGACGCGATCGAGGCGGGGTCAATCTTGCTGGTCGATCATGACACGGTGTTCCGCGGGGCAAGCGGCTGCCCCTGCAATAGGCTGCTCGGCCGCGTGCGGCAACCGCCGGGCGAAGGATTCCATGAACCTTTGGCTTTGGAACAAGAAGACATGAGCCCATGGGTCTTGCATGCAATCTCTGGGCAGAGATTGGGTGCATCTGGCCCTGGATCCGTGAGATGGCGTGTACGTAGCGCCGTGGAGTAGCTTGCGTAGAGTTAGGCTCGTCCAACCCTACGTATTGGTCCACCCTGCTGTATGTATACGGTCAGTGCTTTTTTTTTTTTAAGTTGTCAGTGCTTATTTGTTCTGAATGGAGGTTCCACCGATCGAATGTCGATGGCCATGACCCATGCTCACCCTGATGTTGAGCGACCACGTTTTTTGTATCCCTTTTGTATCCCTGTCTTTCCATCGTCACTGATCGTGAAAACATGGGTCCACCACCAATCGGATGGTCGTTTTTGGCTTGAAGCACAATCTTCTCTGGTTTGTTACCCTCACTGACGCAAGTGGCGATACTGAAAATCTTGGGTTCTTGGCTTATCATGGTGTAAAGCTTTACTTTGCATAGCAATATTCTGAGTATATGCTCTGAGTGGCCGCCAAAGGAGTAACTTATTTAAGCTTGTTTGTTCAAGGGGAAAAAACAACCTTAACTTTCCTACTGGGTGGTTTTGAGAAGCGGACGTAAATCTCTGAATAAGACACGTAGTTGTCGTCGTCAGTCCATACGTGTATGGATCAAACCGGCCTATGTCTAATTTCTTCTGTCACCTAATAATTATACACTGACTTTGACATGAAACTGTTTGGACTCTGTCTGAACCAATAAGCGAGTGTAACCTGCAGTCTACTATACAAGGGAAAACCTGAAAAGGCATTGCCGATGGTGATGATCACTGATCTATCTCCGTAAGCTTTGGGTGTATTCTGTTTTACAATCGCAACCATGACGGTAGCGGATCTAGTGCTAGATTGCATGCTTGCGTATCGACAGCCCCATATACTTTCTAACTAATCTGGATATCACATCTTATTAGGTCACTGGTCGAATTCAGGCTTATACTATTCAGGGACCAACAACAATTGCCCAACCAATGGGTTGGACTTAATTTAGGCTACCGTACTAAGCAAGGCTGAGGATGGTACGAAGGATAGTAGTGTTACTATAAGACTGTGTATCAGACATCCAAGAAAGTACTAGTTCAGGTTACAGCAGCAGAAACAATAAGCAAGAAGGGGTTTTTTTTTCGGGTACAATAAGCAAGAAGTTTTTTTTTTTTTTTTTTGCGGGTGAAGCAAAAAGTTGAGAGATCAGGTCAGTGGACATACTTGAAAGGTAGCAAATGGTATTACAAAATTCATTTAGTGTGCTTTCGTAGGTCATCAGCAACGCACTGCCAACATTCTAAATTAAATCACCAAACAGCACGAATCGATATGGACAAAGAAATTTTCTTGAGTCACACTGAATTTACATCAACGCAGTAAAGTCCAAAATTGAGTCACACTGAATTTACATCAACACTGAATTTCCTGAACATTCTTTGAAATTTAGAAACATTTTAAAATTTGTGAACATTTTTTGAAATCCCAAAATATTTTTCAAATCATGAATATTTTATGAAATCCAAGCTTTTTGGAAATCCTATATCATTTTTCAAATTCATTATTTTTTTAAATTTCAAGAACATTTTTTGAAATTCATGATTTTTTTAATTCTTGAACTTTTTAAAATTTGAAATTTCTTGAAATTTGGGATTCGCAAACATTTTCCGAAATTAAAAAAGAAACGAGAAAACAAAAAGAAACAAAAAAAAAGAAAGGAAAAACCATAAAATGGTCTATTTCTTCTTCTTCTTCCTACTCAGGGTCTATCAGTGCATTTTGCAGAGACTCCAAGGGTCTCTTCCTAGGTGCTTCGGCAGTGCACTTCGCTAGGATCATTGATCAAGCATCCTAGAAGCCATGGCGTGCCGGGAGTCCTTTGCTCTAGCTTCTGATCTTTTGGTGAACCGAGTCGTTGTAGCTTCGGACCGCAAGATGGTTATTGACCATATTCATAAAGGCACCGGTGGAAGTTACAGTAATGTTATGTCATATGGGATATCAACCTATTAGGCTGGTGATTTGAAGGCTTTTACTTTCATCTTCTAAGGTAGAAAGTCCAATTTCGAGGCTCATAGCCTTGCTAAGTACTCTCTCTGTGTAGTGTCAAAAACACTCTTATATTATGGGACGGAGGGAGTATAATGTAGGCTTTTTAGTTGTAGCTTCGGACCGCAAGATGGTTATTGACCATATTCATAAAGGCACCGGTGGAAGTTACAGTAATGTTATGTCATATGGGATATCAACCTATTAGGCTGGTGATTTGAAGGCTTTTACTTTCATCTTCTAAGGTAGAAAGTCCAATTTCGAGGCTCATAGCCTTGCTAAGTACTCTCTCTGTGTAGTGTCAAAAACGCTCTTATATTATGGGACGGAGGGAGTATAATGTAGGCTTTTTAGAGGGACGCCATGTGTGGCTCATTGAGCCTCCTGATCTAGTTTGTATCCTTATAAACATTGAGTAATAAGGTGGAGCATGTTTAGATTAAGAAAAAGCAAATACTTATGCTTAAAAATGAAACAAAGCAAGAGAACGGTTTTTCTATTGAGTAAAATGTTCACTGCAACCTTTCAAAAAAAAAAGTTCACTGCAATGCAGGGAGGGAATGATCAGTCTGCCTCTATTTATGTTACATGCGTGGTACTCACACATCGGCCCCTTATTCGCCATTGGTTCTAGCAGGTGCTCAAGTGATCTCAAGTCACTGAGCAGATCTTACATTTCTGAGTGATGATGAGTCCGGCCGGTGAGCCCGCAGAGGAAGCCCCCACGCCGCCGCCGAGGCCGCGAGGAGCCATGGTCTTTCACGTCGACGATGTCGGGCTTCTTGGGCGCTGCCAACATCTTCGTCAGGCGCTCCTCCGGCGTCCAGACGCGTCTGCGCGCATTGAGCCACGCGATGATGTCGGAGAAGATGGCCTCGACGTTCTCGTCCGGCTCGCCGGCGGTGAGGCCGTGCCACATCCCCGGGTAGAGCTTGATGGCCTTGTCCGTGCTGGCGGCGTGCTCGTACAGCGCGCGGCTCACCTCCGGGTCCGTGACGGTGTCGGCCTCGCCGTGCAGGACCAAGAAGGGCAGCTTCACCTTGGATAGGCTGTCCTCCACGTACATGCTGGTCCTGAGCATCTCCAGCGCCGTCTTGAGCCGCGGTTTGTCTTGGTAGATGAGCTTGTTCTTCCTGATCTGCTCGGCATGACAGAAACTTAACAAGATCAGACTAGCTTCTAGTAATGCAAAATACACAAGATTATGACTGACATTTCTTCTAGACTGAAAACTGAAGATTCAGGCTGACACCGATGATGTCTGAACTCTGAAGAAGAAGAGGAAGAGGGGGAGTTTGATTTCACCGACCTTTTCGCGCTTGTCAGGGTCTTTGAAGGCGGCATCGATGACGTCTTTCGTCGGGACGATCTTCCACTTGGGTATGACGTCCTCCACCTGCGTCAGGGCGGTGATAACCAGCGGGTGCGGCTTCACCTTCTCCGATATCTGAATGGGCGCATTACAGATAGCACAATGTCAGTCGAGAGAAATGCATGGCATGGCATGAGAAGAAAATACTAAAAGGAAAACCATTCATCTCATGCTCATGCTCATGGTTGCAGCAGAGAGACCTTGCACATGGGCGCGACGAGGACGGCGCCGTCCCAGAAGGTGGGGTCCTTCCTGTGCAGCAGCAGCGCCACGGCGCCGCCCATGGACTCGCCGTACAGGAACCTGCTCTTGCTCCGGTACTCTTCCAGGTCTGCACGAGTTTCATCATGCGACGGTTAGTAACAAGATTTATTTTCTTTTCTTTTAAGAAGATAAGAAGAAAGGAAGAAAGTGGTAGAGTACCGCAGATGGACTTGTAGAATCGGTCGCAGTCGTCGACGAGGCGGTGGAAGCTGCGGATGTAGCAGCGGGTGCCCATGGACTTGCCGTGCCCCTCGTAGTCCATCCCGAACACGCCGTACCCCGCCGCCGCCAGCCGCACGCCGCACGCTGCCAGACAGTGTTAACCAGTCGTTAGTGATACTAGATCATTTAACTGAGCGCACGTGTAGAAATGTCTCTAGTTCCCTGCACTGTAATTTGCAGCATCGGAATGGCAATCACGTAGTGTAGACAACGCACCCAAAGTCACTAAAGTTTGGGCTTGAAGAAAAACCAATTTCCCACTAACCTTACCAAACACAGCTGCTAATCAAAGAGAAGACAGAGGACTACCACTCCTCCTATATACAGTACTTGTCCATTGGATGGGGTCGTGTCTACTCCACTCCTCCTGTATTATACTATACTAATTGACGAGAGCGGCCAGAGTGGACACTGGACAGTGTGCATCCATCATCCTCTCCAGCCTCTACTCAGTTAGTATGAGTTATGACGCGATACTGTACGCGTGCAGGCTCCACACGAGTCATGCACGGCAGCTAACCTATAGCGGCCACCGATTAATTTCCTCGATGCACACACATTATAATAAGCGCCGGAACCTCAATTAAGCCCGTGGAGGACCAGTACGCCACACGAGTACGTACGTACGTACGCTGTACTCCCTCCGTTCGGTGAAAAATATATGTTTGGCTTTAAAATTTGTCCACGAAAAAATGTACATCTATTTTCCCAATGCATATTAAAGTAGGAAAAAATGCTTCTCTCTCATCAAACGGTAATCAAGACCAATATCATTCTAGTCCCTCCGTCCAGTGAAAAATGTACATATAGAAATTTTAGGATAAATTATTATGAATTGGAGTAAAAAATGCATTTAAAAAATGCAAGCCACCATCTCTCTCCTCTTTAATTATCCTACCCCCAATGACCTAGTGCATGTAAAAATAAAGAAGACCATGTGTAGAATGCTATTGGTCTTGATTACCGTATGATGAGAGAGAAGCATTTTTTACTACTTTAATGTGCATTGGGAAGATAGATGTACACTTTTTTGTGGATAAATTTTAAGCCAAACATACACTTTTCACCGGACGGAGGAAGTACACAACAAGTTCCAGCCTCAGTTGTGCAGCTATCCGCTTTCCCCTCCTCCTGCTACAGTACAGAGAGAGGCGAAACCGGAGGCCCCCGTTTCTCCCCCGTCGCGCGCCGGCGAGGCTGGCGATTCCCCTTCCCTCCGCCCGCCGTTCCGGCGGCGGGAGGGTGGGGGAATCCCAGTCCTCCGATTCCGGCCTGTACATAGGTGTTGGAGCTCGTGGTTCGACGGCGCCGCCGTGATGGTGGGGACGGCATCGTGTGAAATAAGTGCCGCTGCTCGCCCCCATCCCGGTGTGGCTGTTGGCGACGCCGGCGAGCTGGTGGCTTCGTGGCCTCGCAGATCCGTCGATCTGTGGAGGAGGGGTCTTCCTGCTGTCCCGTGGGGATGGATCAAGGTTGGTGCGGCGGCGGCATCGACCTTGAAGGGATTTTTGTGCTCCGGGTTCGTCGTCGTGACGATGGAGGCTCCGACGTCGTTGCGAATCCGTTGGGCTTGTTCAGGAGCTAGCGCCGGCGGCGGCTGGTGCCCTGGTTTGGCAAGTTGGTTGGTGGTGGCGGTTTCGCTGGCTTTTCTCCGTCGCCTGCGACGGGAGGCTGCGACGCCGAGCTCGGTCAAGCTGTGGGGTGGATCCCCACCGGTGTTCCCCATCGAAGATGTGTCCTGCCGTTGTGCCGGGCCTCAGGTATACGCCATAAAGCAAGTCTGCGAGGGGCTTCTCTCGAGCTTCGGATGGTTGGAGGCTCGTCCTTCCTTGCGCCGGTGTGTCGACGGAGGGATGTGGCGAGCGGCGGCGGTTGCAGGGTCCTGGGAGGACCTTTTCCTCATTTTGTGTTTACCAGGGTTGTTCCTGCAAATATACCAGGCTCCTGGCTGTGCTGGTAGTTTCGAGTTGCGGTTGGCGTGTTCGGCTCCTATATCTTCTGTGTTATCGGTTTAACACGTTGGCTTTCTCAAAAAAAAAAAAGTTCCAGCCTCAGTTGATGGTGCACAGCCAGCACAAGCTGAAATGTTGCTCGCCGGAGGTGGGGGCGGAGGCGGGGGACCAAGAGGTAGTTGGCCGCTGTTAATGGCGATCGAGCCACGCCGACGGAATGGGACACCGCCAGCGCTAGGGTATACGATATCAAGCCTCAAGTACGTGCCGTCCATCGAATTAAAGGCAGGCGACAATGCCGCTGTTCTAATAAGATCTGTGAATCCGACGCGGCCAGCAAGGCCACCGTGGAGCCGGCGCGGGTGGTTAATGGTGGATGGGGACGGTGTGGCGAGCTGATTGATGGTCGGGCAGGCAGGCAGGCAGCTCACCTGTAAAACCCTCGTGGACGAAAGGGACTTGTATCCAACACCCGTGTCCACGACTTAGGTAAGGCCCAGATGTGCAAGCATGCAGAGGGATGCTGAGAGTGACACCCCAACATAAAACGCTTGCTTTGGGCGAATTTTAGCATAATCACATCATTTTAATTTTAAAAATTTACGAAAACATCACCTTCTTTTCGTGTACATGATTTCCCGTAAAATATTCTGTTCTGTACGGTGGTGCGTTCAAGAATCTTTTCGGTAAGGATGAACCTTTTTTGGGTGTGACTGTGACCACTGAATTCTGGTTTATTGTACATTTATTCTTCTAGATTTATATATGTTCTACTAGAGAATTGTTCGTGCTCTTGCAAAACTGTCTACTGTTGTACAAGCTTGATGTGAATTCCCCTACCTGGTGCCTTCGGCAAAAAATAAAAATAAAATAGAATTACCCTACCTGGTTTAAATGTTACACTGATGCTCATTCTTGGTTCATGCTTTTTTTTGGACCGAATGTATAGTATCCCACAGAAAAAATTCAAAAAACTCGTACTAAATCAACCACAATTAATATGAACGGAGGGATTAGCTAATTTGGACAGGCGCAGATACAACAAACACGGATGTTAATTAGGACAGGTGCTTTGAATTGAGACCTGCCTGCCCGGGTCGGCTTTTAAATGCGTGCATCAGTCAATTAATAAACGAGGAAGATTACCGCGGTGTCTCCCCTTTCTGGTATCAACCAACAGTCCCATCTTAACCCGCCGTTCCTAGCCGTAGCTAATTAAGGCATCCATCCATCAGCCATGGTCCAAAGCATGCTAATTTAGGCCATTCTCTTAATTACCACACTCACTACTATATTGAGACAACATACAGTATAAGATGGTTAAAGAGATGCTTAGTAAAATAAATCAATTTGTTTTAAGGCATCACTGGTTATATCTATAGCAGGATGACTAATTAAGTATTTGCCATCTACAAATAAGCACTGATGCTTCGGTAAAAGTCAGTTTATTTCTCTAATAAGCACCTTGCATTGTGTGTTTAGAACATGAATGTGTGCATCAATCGATGAAGACATAGGATTATTTTAAGAAAATACTTTGTGAACTAGTAATATCAGGAGTAGGGTGTTTTTGAGCTAGACCTCCGTGGAGACCGAAAATTTTGAAATAAAATAAAACATCAAACTTCTCGGTTTAAAAAAAAATCTGAAAACTATTGTACAAGTATGCAAGCATATGATTTTTTTTGAAACGGAATATGCAAGCATATGATGTGTATGTGCGTAAAATTTCAGGATGAAGTGCCTTGAAATGCGAGCTGTGCAAAAAAAAAAAGATGGACTTTGAGGACGAATCGTGCTTGTACTAAAAGCTTCAGATTTGTATTTTTTTTGTGCAACACTCATTTTAACGTATTTCATTCTGAAAATTTACACAATTGTACATTATGTCTCTAAGTACATATGTATTTTTTTCCAAAAAAAAATTAAACGTAAAAATATTAATTTTGATCATTTCAAATTCAAACTCCATGGAGGCCAAGCTCCATTCTGCATTTTTGTAATATTAGTCCTTCCTAAAGTGCTAACTAGAATTGCATGTATGCATCGCTTGATGCAAAGGCCAGAGGTAAACCTCCTTTTTTAAAAAGAAAAAAATCACCACACAGGTAAGATACGTTGGGCTGAAAACTAGCAAACAGAAGACAAGCCACCATACAAGAGACTAAGCACCACCACCAGAATTTTGTAAATGTCTGTAGTAAATGGAACTAATTTGTCCATTATGAATCAATATGTTCCGTGTGTTGTATTTTTTCTCTCAGGAATCCATTTTTTATGTATGAACTGACAATAGGACTGTACTACTAGAGTAATGCACTACCGCAGGGTAATACTATCTATGTCCTGGTTTGTTAGTCCCCTTGTATTTTGGGTCATACTTTGACCTTTGATTTAATTATTGGAAAATAAATTATATGCCACAAAAGTTATATTGTTGGATTCATATTCGAAAGAGGTTTTCAATTACACTAATTTTGTGGTATATAACTATTTTTTGGTAGTTTTTAAATCAAAAGTTCGTATGATCCAAAATACAAGGATGACTGATAAAACAGGACGGAGGTAGAGCTCTTAACCAGGATGTAAGTATAACTATAGGCAGTTGGTAAGATTTCTTCCCATCTATGGACGCCTTTGGACCGTGAGCCAGAGTTTTTACAGGCCCCTGATATAGCTAGTGCATTCATCTGAATCCATCAATTAATGCCTTTGGAGACTATGAACAGTATCGAAGGAGAATACTATGCTCCCTATGCCAACACAAACAGCTCGTGAAACCTTTGTGTAGTACTAGCCGGACATAGAGAGGTAAAGGTTGGATATGTTCACATGCAAAAGAAGACGATGACCTCTGTGACAGGCTATTCTCGTCGTCGTTTATATAAAGACAAGTAAAATAAGATGGACAAGAATGAGAAAGAAGTATATGAAAGAAAAATACTGGATCAAGCATACCTCTCATGAAGCCGCTGCATTCCATGCCGTAACCTGGATAACATATTAAACAGACGAAGCATGAGAAAAAGGTTTAAAACAAAACTTGCCTCGTCTAGCAAGAACTAGCTGCCTAACTGAAGGGAACCAAACGAAATTCCCGGAAATCCATGAGCTTTATCATGGCATCATACTGCTGCATATACCGTGGCAGAGGAAGACGAGCGCCCTTGGCGATGTGGAGGCCGGCAGCCATCCGCAGGTGAAGAGCTGCACCCCGCTCGAGTTCCTCACGTACTCCTGCGAATCAATAGTTCAATACCGATCGACCAAATTGATGAGAACCAAGTAGTAGGACGAATCGAAGAGCGAACGCAGGCAATGCAATGCAGGGCCAAGAATCACCTCGTGGTATTCGACGTCCATCCTGGAGGCTTTGCAGCGGGGGGGGGGGAGGGGCGGCGTGAAGAGCTGGGAAGAAGGTCAGAGAGGTGGATGGACAGAGGGGGAGGCAGGCGAGGAGCGATGGGGCAGAGCAGGTGAGGGTTGGGTCGCGTAGGTTGGATTCTGATGCCGCTCAAGACAGTGGTACTGGCGTGCGTACCTTGAGCCGGCCGGTGAAGCAAGGACGGAGACGACACACCTAAATCTGCCTGCGGCGGAGCCTGCCGCAAGGTGACGCATTTATGACCCCCCGGCGGTGGTGGCTCGGAGAGCGGGAGCGGATAACGAGTTACAGTCCCGTTTTTTTTTTTGAGGTAAGTTACAGTCCCGTTCGGATCGGTCAGGTCCGAGTTTGTTCCCAATTGCTATACAAAGAGAGCGCTTGCTTTCAAGCGTCCCCAGCGGCCGCTCTGTCAACCGTCCGATCAATCACCAGATCGTGACACGTGTGAAGTGGGACCGGCCTGGGGGAGGAGAGACTGGGGTTTTGTCTTGTTACGTTTTGAATTCTTGGGTGGTCGTGCGTAGCTAATTTTCAGTCACCCCTTTTTCCTCATTCACCTCGTGGCGAGAGCGGGGCGGAATCCCTAGAGGGGGACGCCGGCCAACCGTGGCTGACGATAGTTCAATGACGCGAGGCAAGGCGAAGGGGCGGGGGGCTGCCCTCACTGACAATACTTGTACCATATTGCGGGGTGGCGAGGCAGTGGGTGCGGCCGAGCGCCTCATGCGTGCATGGCAAGAGAAGAGGAGGGAGAAGGGGAGGCAGCCACCGGTGGCGCGCACAAGCGACGACGATGGACGGTGAGGCACCGCTACATCTCCAATAGAAGATTAGTTCGCCTCTAGCCCATCTATTCGTCACGCGGTGGTAGAGGTTTCCGACGAGACGGCGTCGACATATGCTATTGGGGGGGGACTCAAATCCCGACAGCGTCCGAGGGACACAACTTCGTCTCTCACGTGCCAATGCTCCCATGGGATTTGGGGAGTTTTTTCAGCGATATTTTTAGAGGGGTTCAAATTACTGTCCGTGCGAGGATTCATCAAGGTTCAACACAAAATCCCATGAGATATTTAGAAGAGGAAGCTTAATTCTTAAGCGTATTATTTTGCTGCGAGAATTTGACCATGTTTTAGGGGGAGCGAATTTGATTTCCCTTCACCGGCGTATGCGCATTTTTAGCAGCGAACACGAAGGTGGTAGCAACGTCAGTAGCTATTCACACGGAGGGCCATACATCTCCACGACTTTTTTCTAGGTCTGAGAACAACATTAAGGCAATTTTGTCAAATGGGATAATGAACAACAGGCAACTTTTGGCAGTTATGCACCATTTTTTACGCAAAATTGGGCACCCAGGTTAGGCAAAAATAATAAAATTGACCTAAGAACGAAAAGAATTCACAAACTGAACTGCTTGCAAAAAAATTCGCTCAGCTGACTCTTTCGTGTGGCGCCCGACAACCAGGCGCTGCACTTCACTATGCAGTGCCTAGCTCTCAGGCGCTGTATGTCTGGCCAGCGTGGCGCAGATGGGTCCCGCACCGAGCAGTGTAGCGCCTTGGAGCTAGGCGCCACACATGTAATGTGCAACGCCTAGCTCTTAGGCGCTGCACTGTAACTTTGTAACAGCCGCATGCTGGCCCTCCCCCACCCCACCCATTCGTTCCAGTTACAGAATCAACATGGCGGCGGCTTCCTCCTCTCCCCCTCTCTCCCAAAATCTTCAGATCTGACGATTTGGTGCGTAGATTTCTTCACCAATCCATCCTAGAAGGTATTCTCGTCCGATCCCCTCCTTTCTATCCAGAAAATGTTACGTATTTTTCATATTTGTGGAACCCTTGTTTGGTTGGATTAGAAACTTGCATGTATATTTTGAAATAGATATGTGGGATCTAGGATTTGTAGATGATTTTTAATCATTTTTAACCCTAATTTAGTTGATTTGTATTGACAATATATGCTTCCATAGTGAAAACCTAGTGTGACGCCCTCGACTCGGTCGTACACTAATCATACACGCAAACGTGTACGATCAAGATCAGGGACTCACGGAAAGATATCACAACACAACTCTAGACACAAATAAAATAATGCAAGCTTCATATTACATGCCAGGGGCCTCGAGGGCTCGAATACAGAAGCTCGAATACAAACGAGTCAGCGGAAGCAACAATATCTGAGTACATACATAAGTTAAACAAGGATGCCTTAAGAAGGCTAGCACAAAAGCAACACGATCGAAGAGGCAAGGCTTCCTGCCTGGGACCTCCTAACTACTCCTGATCGTCGGCGGTCTCCACGTAGTAGTAGGCTCCGTCGGGGTAGTAGTAGTAGTCGACAGGGGTGGCATCTGGCTCCTGGGATCCGCCATCTGGTCGCAACAACCGGAAAGAAGAAAGAAGAGGGGAAAAGGGGTAGCAAAGCAACCATGAGTACTCATCCAAAGTACTCGCAAGCATCAGATCTATACTAAGTATGCATTGGTATCAAAGGAATGGATGTATCTGTGGACTAAATTGCAGAATGCCAGAATAGAGGGGAAGGCCTAGCCTATCGAAGACTAGCATCTTCAAGCATCTTGCAGCATTCAGAAGAGTACATAATAGCATATTATAATTAACAAACATGTTGTAGTATTAACGCCCAGAGATCCTTCCTAGACTCCCTGCGAGAAAGCAATCCCGGAGCCAACATATCCATCTCATATCTCAAGTATCCATTTCTAGTTGTAATAGATCGGGATACAACTCCGAGCGTCCATTACCGTGGACACGGCTATTCGAATAGATAACTTCCCTGCAGGGGTGCACCACATTACCCAACACGCTTGATTACTCTGGCCGGGCACACTTTCCTGGGTCATGCCCGGCCTCGGAAGATCAACATGTTGTAGTCCTACCTAGGCTCCGCAGAGATGTCCCCGTCGGTCTACATCCTAAGCACTCAGGGGTCTTGGGCCCATCGCCCATTGCACTCCGGGTCGTTGTGCGCAAGGGGATACTAGCACCACCTCTGCCTGGATGGCGTGATCCGGCCCGGCCACAATGCTGATCTGGACGTCTGACAGAGCTTTCGGAAGAAACGTACGACGCCGTGTGCCCATATCTGGTCCCGTGTGGCGGTTAGTGCGCATAGGCCAGTGGCCAACTCAGATCAAATACCCAAACCCTTAGTGTATTGTGAGCTCGCGGAGACAAGCAGAGACTCACGATCATGTGACCCCGTCGCCCCGTCTCGAGGAAATACGTTAAGGGCCAGGCCCAACCCTCTCTCTCTAGGGCGGTCTACCTGCCCGGCCGTGCCTCGTAATTATCTCGCGGGTGCTCTCCGGGCCCGCCCGACTTTCACAGGTATCTCTCGCGGGTACCCCTCGGGGGCGATCCGACTTTAACAAAGGTCTGAAGTAAAGCCAGGGTAACCGTGTGTCCAAAACTTCAAGGGGGGAAATCGGAGGAATCACCCTCGAGGGATTCCACTCAATGTAATCGTCAAGCTGAACTTAGGAGGAATCACCCTCGAGGTTCACACTTGAGGTGTTGCACGACAGATTCGTATCGGGAGTGGTAAAGGAGGAATCACCCTCGATGACCACGACCGAATAGCTACACTACAGAGTTATCATCAGGAGTGCGTTACGAGGTATCACCCTCGGCACTCAATAGTAGCTCTGCAGAGCCGAGCAACTAAGGGGGGGTGATGTGCTGTGTCGGGCCCTGGACGTCGATCACGTTGATCGAGTCATCGGTTATCAAGCCGGGGCAACTGGGACAAGGTGAGAGGTCACTGATGGATCACTAACCAACCTATACTAAGTAGTTTAGGATAAGCAGGTAAGGTACAACAGGAGGTTACAAAAGCAGGTATGCATTAGAATAGGAGCAATCAATTACAGTAGCAAAATCTAATGCAAGCATGAGAGAGAATGGAATGGGCGATATTAGAATGATCAAGGGGGGGTTTGCTTGCCTGGAAGCTCTGCTGAAAAGGGAGAAAGGTCGTCGATGACGTAGTCGATCACAGTGGCATCAGCAGCGGTCTCGGGGTCTACCGGAGAGAAGAGGGGGAAGAAACAGTAAATACAAGCAAACAGATGCATGACATGACTACACGCATAGCTAGAGGTGTTCTAACAGAGTACTACGCGATACCGGTGAAGGGGGAAAACATCCGGGAATGTTTTCCCGAAGTTTGGCATTTTCGGACAGATGAAACAAAGGGGGACGGTTCCATGTTCACTATGCCAGGGGTGTGTGGCAAACGAACGGAGTGCGTATTCGGATTCGTCACATTTTTCTGATCGTTTTTCATATATAAATTATTTTCATATGAGTTACGGTTTATTTTCTATGATTTTTCAAAGTTTTAAACATATTATAAAAATTATTTTAATTATTAATTTCGACAGAAAAGGAATAATGATGTCAGCATGAGGTCAGAGTGATGTCAGTAGTCAACTTTGACCTGCTGACCAGTCAAACTGACAGGTGGGTCCTACTGTCATAGACTAGTTACTTAAGCAGGTTTAATTAGACTAATTATGTAATTAGGTTAATTAAACAAGGTTAATTAACTTAATTAATTATTTTTATTTTTTTATTTTTATCCTTTTCTCTTCTTTTTTTTTACATTTTCCAGGGGCGTGGGGCCCATAGGCCAGTGGCCCGGGGGGTTTAGCGGGCGCGGCTAAACGGGCGCCGGTGGGGTAGACCCAGGAGCGCGTGCGTGTGCCGCCCGGGCGGAGGCTGAGCCCGGCACCGTAGGGCGTCGGCGGCCGGCGGCAGGGGCGCGGCTGCGGTGGAGCGGGAGGGCGGCGCGGCGAGCCGTGCTCGGGCGGGGGCGACCGCGGTGTCAGCAGACGGCAGAAGCAAGCGGCGAGGGCGGGCGGCGCAGCCGTGCTCGGGCGGGGGCGACCGCGGTGTCAGCAGACGGCAGAAGCAAGTGGCGAGGGCCCTGTAGGCGTGTGAGCGCGGGAGCGCGGCCGGCACGCGCTGGGCGCGGCTGTGCGCTACACAGGAGCCCGGGGTGCGAGGGCGCGGTTGGCTGCCGGGGAGCGCGTGCTTGGGCGGTCACAGCGGCAGCAGAAGGTAGCATCAACAACAGGCAGAAGACGGCCGCAGTGGATGCAGTGAATGGAGGCGGGGCGCAGCCAAGGCCGGCGAGCAGGGGAGACGGGGCGGGGCTCGCGCGAGCGTTAGGCGCGGCCGGGGCGAGCGGGGTGTGGCAGCAGGGAGCGGCAGGCGCGGCTGTGGGTGGCCGGGAGCAGCTCGCGGCGTGCGCGCGTCGGGGGGAGGAGGCGTAGCGCGGCGCATTGGAGGCGAGGCCAGTGTGGGGGCGCCCGGCTAGCAGCAACAGCGAGCAGAGCAGCCGGGGAGCGCGACAGCAGCGACTGTGGGCGCAGTCGGGGCTCGCGGCGAGCGCGGGGGTGGCGGCTTCGCCCGGGAGAGAGAGGGGAAGAGCGGAGGGGCTCACCGGCGTTGGTGGGGAGTGGGGCGGCGAGGCTTGCGGTAGCCGAGTCGGGGAGGCGGTCGGGAACAGCGTCGATGAGGCGACGGTGGCAATAGCGTCGGGCGGACGGCGCAGCGGTCTCGGGCGAGCTTGAGCTCGAGGGGTTCGGGGCGCACAGGGGAAGGGGGGAATGGGGTTAGGGTTCGGGCGGAGGGGCTCGCCGGGTTAAGTAGGGGTTAGGGCGGCGCCGACCGATGGACGACACGATCCCCCCGGCTCCTGTAGCTAGGAGGGGGACGGTGAGGTGTGCGGTTGGGCCGGCCTCGGCCAGCTGGGCCAAGTGGCCCAGGGGGAAAAAGGGGGTGGCCTGGTTTCCTTTATTTTTACTTTTCGTTTGTTTTTATTTACTTTTATTGTTTACTATTTTATATTATTTTCTTAATATTTTTAGTTTAATAAAAATATGAGACCAACACCTAAATTAGTGTTACTAGATATACCAGTGCCACTAAAAGTTTGGTGCAATAATAAAATACCTTGCATATTTATATTATTTAAAAGGCATTTAAATAATTGTTTAAGCCACTGCTTTATTTATTTAAGTGCATTTAAATATTTTATAAAAGTGTGGTTTCTCCACCAATATTACCTATAAATTATTTGTCACAGTTTGTACTTAGTTTTGACATTTTGAAAACTTTAAATTTTGACTGTAATTTAAATTTGAATTTGAACCGGTTTTGAATGTAAGCGAGATTAGCAACAGTAACAGTGGTGATGTGGCATCATTAGCAGAGGATTACTGTAGCTTAATTATCCGGGCGTTACACCTAGATTGTTGAGATGAACCCTATACATGTCTGGATGTTTGTGTTGATGTTTTTTTAGATGAGATGAAATCCTAGATTTGTATTGACAAGAATGCTTTCGTTGCGGAACCCTATATGTTGAGATGTTTTTGAGATGAGTGAGATGAAACCATTATGGAACCCTATATTGTTTTGGATACATATGTTTTTTGTGATGATTGTTGGCATGCGTTGATTGTATGTCTTACAGTAGTATTCAATTTTCGTTTTAGTTTCTACCGATTGTTGAAATATGGCTCATGTATGTTTATTGTTTGAAATTTGTTGGATGGTTTGGCTTCTCGATGATTACTATGACACTCAACACCGGGCCTACTTTATGTCGGAGAAGCAGCGGGTAATAATCAAAGTAGTTGGTATTTGAATTTTGTGTTTATTTCAAACACACATGTCCCATATGTAATATTCTGATTTGTTTGTTTGTAGGTGCTTCAACCTATGAAGATTCGGTCTCACGGGGTCTCCGGTGGTGGCATGCACTATGATGAGTGGTACACTAATATTCTGATTTGTTTGTTTGTAGGTGCTTCAACCTATGAAGATTCGGTCTCACGGGGTCTCCGGTGGTGGCATGCACTATGATGAGTGGTACACACCATACATCAGGGAGATAGGACTCCTCCCTTTTATTCAGCTGGTCAGCCGGTCGACGCCGAGCCTCAATGCTGCAGCAATCACCGCACTTGTTGATCGGTGGACGACGGAGACACACAGTTTCCATCTTCGAACCGGGGAGATGACCGTGACGCTCCAGGATATCTCTATGATCGCCGGTCTTCCTATCAAGGGGAATCCTCTCTGTATGAGCACCGATTCTGATGGGTGGTGCCAGCAGATGGAGGCCCTTCTTGGTATGTCTCCTCCAGAGCCTCAAGTACCAGAAGGAGAGAAGAAGGAAAGAGTCACAGCCGGTGCTCCTTTCACCTGGATTGCATGGCACTTTGGGCATTGCCCTGAGGATGCTACCAATGAAGTGATCCAAACATGTGCTCGTGTCTACATGTGGTACGTTATCTCCAGGACTTTGTTTGCTGACACCATAGGTAAGAATGATCCATGGACGTGGCTGAAGGCGTTGACCGTCTTCGATAGCAAATGGAGTTGGGGTTCGACGGCACTGGCTTACTTATATAGACAGGTAGACAGTTGTTTGTTTTCACTTCATTGCTACATTATCAATGCAATCTTCCTGTTAAGTGAACCATGTTTTCTTTTATGTGCAGTTGGACGACGCCTCTTGTAGGATCTCAAAGGACGGATGTATCGGTGGTTGTATGCTCGTACTTTAGGTATGGAGCTGGGAGCACTTGCCGGTTGGACGCCCGAAGAAGGTGAAGTACGAGGACTAGGACGACAAAGACGACGCACTACGGCTCCCTACTTGGGCTTACAAGTGGGATGTGGTATCTGAGATGACAAACGATGTCACTCTCATGTATAAGCAGTACATGAGCGAGTTGGACACGATTATGGATGAACAGGTAACATTGACATTGCATCACTCATTCTCATGCTTTTATGGAAACTCGACATCAATGTTGCCTTGTTGTATGCTATGTTGCCGGTGGAATGGGAGTCGTACGGCGCCGGGGATAGATTAGGTATCGCTGGAGATTTCGACCTGAATCCGATGTGCATATTTGCTTATGCAGTGCCCACTCATATGCAACTAGGCAATTGAGCTTCACATGCCACATCGTGTGTTCCGCCAGTTTGGTTTGTTCCAGCCACACCCGCCGGAATGGGAGGACACAGACAAAATGCTACACGGGTAAGAGAGAATGAACCTTGCGCACTTAGCATCGTCAGGTCCATTTTGGTTGTTTGAAATCGGGCTCAATGTTTGCCTCCCTTGTTGAGTCAAAGGAGGTTCACTCATTTCATCTTGGTTCATGGGTGGGGGGCTACTAGCAACCGACGGGGAGGCACTCTGGTTCAAGTCCAAATGCAAACTAGACTCAACCTTCTTCGTAGCAAATAACTCAAGAGCCTTGTCTAGTGATTCAGCAACCGTCTCCTTGTATGCAACCCAATGTTGCTCGGAGTTCACACGCATGGTCTTCCAATGGATGTGCATTCCAAAACCCACATTATGCCTTCCCTCCAACTCAACGATATCACTCGGGTCCATCCAATTCAAATCTTTCCTCACTTGTTCCAAGACCTCGGCATAGTTAGGACTACTCTCAAACACCATGTCACGCTCATCCGGGTCTGGTTCAATATTGCCTTTCAAAAAGGCATCTTTGTCCACATGATGAACATAAACACATGTTCTTCCCATCCCTGGAATAATTAAAACAACACAACATAACATATATTCCTTAAGTACTCATCCGAAGATTAACACAAAATACAAAGCCCTAACATATATATGAAACAATAACCCTAACCCCCACTAAATAATAACCATAAGCATAACCGTAACATACTAACAACCCTAACCCTAAACCCAACATAACACCACCCATAACCCTAACCCTAACATACTAAGAAGCCTAACCCTAGCAAATTGGCAAACAAACATCTCATATCTCCATACAAATTTCAAGATCCATAAAAACTAGGGTTTCCCCAAACTAGCAACATATGAGCAAATGTGAGCATTTTTTGGATGAAACGAGGGGATCAGAGGAGATTACCTTGAGGACGGGATTGGGTTTGAAATCCACGGACAAAATCTTCAAATTTGGAAGATTTGGAGAAGGATTTGAGAGGGGGAGATAGGGGAAATCACGGGTGGGGGTGGGGGTGTGTGGGGGGGTGGGGGAGGGGGACCAGTCTTCACACTACTAACAGAATGTGCAGCGCCTAAGAGTTAGGCATTCACATTACATGTGTGGGAGTTAATTGCATAGAAGCACCACAATTGGGGCATTACAAGCAGATTGGTACCAAGATTGGTAATTTTTACGTGTCAGTACCAATTTTGGGGCGAGGCGTTGCAAAAAAGGCTAAAACCTCTGTTTATACGTATTGACGGCGGAACTAATAGGTTGGGCCCGCCTGTCAGGTGCCACGCTGTCCAGTGGGCGTGTGCCCGCGCGCTGACTCAGACGAGGCCGACTTGAACTGGTTTAGCCTCGGTCGCTCGGTCCGAGCCCCCCCCCCCCCGCACCATTCTTCCTCTTCCTCCTCGCTTGTCGCTCCTCGCTCCCTCGTCGCCACCTGCGTCCCTGCCCGCTGGCCACAACACCACACCACCACAGCCATGGTTTTCAAGGACAAAAGCAGCGAGGACACCTCAAGCCTCCCGTACATGCACTCCTCCTCCACCGATGGGCTTAACCAGGTGAGTTCATTAGAGCTAGGGTTAGGGTTTGAGAATTAGGGATTTTTGTGTTTAGCTTGATTTTAATTTGGGGATTTGCTTTGTTTTGGTTTCCTCCTCGTCTGCACATGATGTTAACTTTGATTTGCTTCTGCAGGTCCCCTATTCACTCGAGGACCCGGAGTACAAGGGCCTTGAGCTAGATATGATGGTGTTCTGTGAGAAGCATGGCAAGGCATCAGAGAGGCTGGTTGCATTTGAAGGAACAGACACTGGGAGAAGGTTCTTAGCATGTGCAGAGCCGGTATGTTTCTTGCCTATTTGATTATGTACAGGATTGTGTTCATTTACAGTGGTAGTCTTGTTTGCTAAGTGTGATTCAGTGATGTCTATGGTCAATTTGTTACTGATATATGCCCTAGTAGTTGAATGGTAGTGCCCATTGTAGGAATGCTCAATATTAAGTTCAATGGAGTGCAATTTTGCTAAATATATGCTCCTGTTGTGTGCACATGCTCTTCCTTTATACTTGTTGGCAAATGCAGTGTTGCTTAGTACTCACATTAGCCCCTCCATTAGCTCATGTGTTACTCCCATTAACTAACTGATGCTTACTGCTGACAGTAGGCACTCCCATTAGCTAGTGTTTTACTGCAATGCATATGCTGTGAACTAACTGTATATTTAGATGGAGGAGGAGTGGGCTACTCCCAGTAGCTAGTGTGTTACTGCAATGCATATGCTCTTCTAGGCTGTGAACTAACTGTTGCTCTTCTAGGCTGTTGCATGTGTTATCACTTTGGAGTTCACATGCTAATGTAGTGTATTTAGCTAGGCTGTGAACTAACTGTTGCATGTGTTATTACTAAATGTGCTACTGATGTTATATATTTAGATGAATTGTACTAACTGTGGCATTAAACTCACTGTTGCCTTTGTTATCTTTCCATGAAGGTCAAATTTGTGGGTTTGTTGAATGGGTTGATCACCAGTGGCCCCCAACAATACAGAATGCATTGTTGAAGCTTTGGGAAAGGTATGAAGATGCCAAGACTGCCAGGAGGATTGACAATCTTGAAAGTGCTCTAAAGATTCACCATCTGACAGATGAGAAACACAAATTGGAGGCCAACTATGACAAGTTAGTTCAAGATGTGCATGAACTTATGAATTTCCAGGAGGAAAGGGTGCCGGATTTCAGTTATCTGCAATCTAACCTAACATATCAGCAACAATGCAGAAGTGAGCTGGTGGCTGGTATGAAGGAAGAGATGGCAAAGAAAGATGCAGATCAGAAGAAGCTTCAGGACAAGTTTGAACTCCTAGTGAACCTGACAAGAGCTCAAGCAACTGTCATCCAGAACTTGAAGTTGAAACACATGAAAGAGAAGGAAGTGCTGAGTGAAGCTAGGATTAAAATGGAGTTTCAGAATGCAGAGCTCAAAAAAACTGAGGAGACGCTCACCCATGAGAAGCTAGAGCTGAAGCTTCAGGTTGCTGATCTACTAAAGGGAAAGGGAAAGTTTAGTGAGGAGAGGGTCCAGTTAAAGCTTCATGTTGCTGAGCTCATCAAGGGAGAGGAAAAGTAGAAGCAGATGATCAAGGGGATCCAGGCCATGTTAGAGGAATGAACAAGATGTTCATGAAGATCACTCGGCATTGCTGACCTTTTGGGAAGTATGGTTGTGTAATGACCTAGTTAACTATGCTCGTGTAATGTATGGTTGTACTAATTGTGAACTCTAGCTGTGTATGTATCTAGTATTTATGTTGTCCATCCTTTGCCAGCAAAGGATAAATGTCAGCATTTGAACTCCACTATGTATTTGAACTCTAGTATGTATTGGTGAACCATGGTACTGTATGTTATAATGCAGTAAGTAATTTCTGAGATACCATGCTTTGTTAGTTGTGAGCAATGTTGGTACTCTTTGTATTTGAATTGCAATGTTGGTAATCTCTGTATGTTATAATGTAGTAATTGCACCCTAAGTTGGTACTCTTTGTTAGTTGTGAGCAATGTTGGATTAAAATTTGATGATCTGCACAAAGTTTTTTGTGCTATGATTTGGTGGTTCCATCGACCCCGTGCCACCCTAAACCCTAATTGCTACTTTTAGGTGGTTCCGTCAGTCCGAGCCACCCTAAACCCTAATTGCTACTTTAGGTGGTTCCGTCGACCCCGAGCCACCCTAAGCCCTAAATGCTAGTTTGAGGTGGTTTCATCGACCCCGAGCCACCCTAAATCCTAAATGCTAGTTTGAGGTGGTTTCGTCGACCCCGAGCCACCCTATACCCTAAATGCTAGTTTGAGGTGGTTTCGTCGACCCTGAGCCACCCTAAACCCTAAATGCTAGTTTGAGGTGGTTTCGTCGACCCCGAGCCACCCTAAACCCTAAATGCTACTCCCTCCGTTCGGAATTACTTGTTGCAGAAATGAATGTATCTAGACGTATTTTAGTTCTAAATACATCCATTTCTGAGACAAGTAATTCCGAACGGAGGGAGTAGTTTGAGGTGGTTCCGTCGACCCCGAGCCACCCTATACCCTAAATGCTAGTTTGAGGTGGTTTCGTCGACCCCGAGCCACCGTAAACCCTAAATGCTAGTTTGAGGTGGGTTCATCGACCCCGAGCCACCCTAAACCCTAAATGCTACTTTTTGGTGGTTTCGTCGACCCCGAGCCACCCTAAACCCTAAATGCTTCTTTCTGGTGGTTCCGTCGACCCGAGCCACCCTAAACCCTAAATGCTTCTTTTTGGTGGTTTCGTCGACCCTGAGCCACCCTAAACCCTAAATGCTTCTTTTTGGTGGTTTCGTCGACCCCGAGCCACCCTAAACCTTAAATGCTACTTTTTGGTGGTTTCGTCGACCCCGAGCCACCCTAAACCCTAAATGCTTCTTTTGGTGGTTCCGCCGACCCGAGCCACCCTAGACCCTAAATGCTTCTTTTTGGTGGTTCTGTCGACCCCGAGCCACCCTAAACCCTAAATGCTTCTTTTTGGTGGTTCCGTCGACCCCGAGCCACCCTAAACCCTAAATGCTTCTTTTCCGTGGTCCCGTCGACCCTAGCCACCCTAAACCCTAAATGCTTCTTTTTGGTCGTTCCGTCGACCCTAAGCCACCCTAAACCCTAAATGCTTCTTTTTGGTGGTTTCGTCGACCCCGAGCCGCCCTAAACCCTAATTGGTAATTTTTGGTGGTTCCGTTGACCCCGAGCCACCCTAAACCCTAAATGCTTCTTTTTGGTGGTTCCGTCGACCCCGGGCCACCCTAAACCCTAAATGCTACTTTTTGAGCCTAGACCCTAACAACATATCAAGCAATATATACATGCACCCTAGACCCTAACAACATATCCAGCAATATATACATGCATCCTAGACCATAACAACATATCCAACAATATATTGAGTACTCATCAACATATCCATCATAAAAAGAACCATCCACATGAACAAAAGCCAGAAATGGCTTTAACTCATAAGATGCATCAATCCACATGAACAAAAGCCAGAAATGGCATTAACTAATAAATAGATCCATTCATCCACATGAACAAAAGCCATAAATGGCATTAATTCTTATAGTAGACTGAGTAGCAAGAGCACCAGCAAACAACATCACATTGTATCATAGTTTAAACATTACATGGCACATCTGCCATCTAGTGGTTACCACTAGCAGTGAAGAAGGCCATCCATCCACTGTGTGTACCACCAGAAGGTGGAGAGCAGTAGATGTGGAGGCAACAGATTGCCTTGGGGCAGAGAATGCCCTTGAACCCCTTCCTGCACCTGTTCCATATTGCGCAGCATCAGCACCTCTCCCAACACCTCTTGCTGTACCTCTCCCATCAGCACCTGTTCCATATTGAGCAGCTGCAGCACCTCTCCCAGCACCTCTTCCAGATCCTTTTCCACCAGAAGTTCTTCCACCACCTCTTCCAGCACCACCTCTGCCAGCACCTCCTCTTCTAGTTGTTGGTGCTAGTGTAGGAGATGGATCAGAAGCTCTTGGTGGTGGTGTAGGAGCAGCAACACCAGCATATGAATTCCTTATAGTAGGCTTGCATAAACATGGAAATCAGTTAGCAAATAGTACAAGTAGGTAATGTACAAGAAGGAAAAAACTAACATACAAATATACAAAACATGTTACTACTTCAAAGGGGATTAGCACATGTTTGTTCTTCCTCAAAGTCAGCTCAGGCTTCAACTGTTTCATGCTGCTTGTATACCTATGGCCTTGGAGTCCACAATTGCCACATGTTATAGTCCCCATTCTTGATGTGTCCTTTGGCTTTGGAACTTCAAATCTCCCCTTGATCCTCTTCTCTTTCTTTCTTCCCCTCTCCACTTTAAATGCAGGTGGTTCAATGTTTGGACCAGGGGTCCTTGTCCGATCATGCTCACGAGGAACTGGATAGATCATTGGTTCATAAGCTGCCACATAGAATTCTTTCTTGAAGAATTTGCTGACATAATCCTCTAGAAATCTTTTGCCCTTGTTTATTGCTGAGATGGCATGGTTACATGGGATGCCACTGAGGTCCCATTTTCTGCAACCACATGTGTGAAGCTCCAAGTTCACAGCATGTGTTTGCTGCCCACTTGTAACCTGCCATAAGTTCACACCAGCTTGAATAGGTTTGCAATATTTGGCCCTCTCCTTCTCAGCCTCTAGCTTCTCACTATAATGGGGTATTATCTCCCATCTAGCAGTCTTTCCACTCTCCCTGTTCCTATGCCACCTCACCATCTGCTTATCCTTTATTCCATCACACATTGTCCTTATTGGTTTCTTCCTAACATCTAGGATATACTTGTTGAACGCCTCAGACAAGTTGTTAACTACTAGGCCAGTCTTGCAGTTTGTGTCAAATGCATGCCTTGCCCATGTTTTCTTGGGTATTGCACAAAGCCACTTTCAAGCTTCCTCACATTTAGCTCTTAGGTCATTCATTGCAATGTTAAATTTGTGCTCATTATATGCATAGGCAACATTATCCACACACTTCTTTAGATCTTCCCCACTAAACCCAGCATTTTGGAAGTTTGCATATAAATGCCTAAGGCAGAATCTTTGGTTGTAGTTAGGAAAGACATCATTCACTGCATTTAGTAGGCCCTGGTACACACAATTAAACTAGCTAAGCTACTGTCTAGCATATAATAACCATATAAGCACAAGGTAAGGTAATGTCTAGCAGATAACAAATATGCATACGCATACCTTTTGTCTATTAGACATTATTGTATATGGACCAAACTGTCCCACTTCTCCTCCTAGGCAGATTTTAAGTTGGTGTAGAAACCAACACCAGCTAGGTGTGTCCTCTTGCCCCACAATTCCAAATGCTAGTGGGTATATATTGTTGTTGCCATCTCTACCAGTGGCAGCAAGTAGCTGAGCACCAGTAGATAGCTTAATAAAGCACCCATCAACACCTGCATGAGCAAGCAAAATCAACATTTCAGACATTGAAATGCATTTAAAGGTGAAACAATATGTAACTATTGCACAAGGTAAAGAAACCGACCAATGAATGGTCTGCACCCCTTGAGAAACCCCTCCCTTATTCCATTGATGCAATAGAACATGGCATGGAATCTTGGGCGTGGATGGGGATTTTTTTCAGTGGCTGATGGAGTTACAGTTGTGACTACTACTCTACTCCCAGGGTTTGTATCCATCACTGTCTGAGCATAGTATCTCAACCTAGGGTACTACTTCTTGTGTTCTCCTAACACATCATCAATAGCTAGGTTCTTTGCCCTATATGCCATTGACTTGGGCACATCTACACCATACTTTTCCATGCAAGCATCAATCAAAGTCTGAATACCAGTAGTTGGATCAGATCTGAATAGTGACTCATATTTGTTTGCAAGCCACTTGGCACTAACCCTGGTTGTCTCTATACTACTAGGGCAAGTGTGCTTAATTCTCATCTTCTCAATTACAAAAGTAGTTTCCCCTTTTATAACTGCTGCCACAATAAAGAATTTGCAATGTTCTTGTTTGCACTGAACAATTATCCTTTGATCTGAGTTCCTGTGATATTTGAAGTTTTTGCTCTGAGTGATGTGTAAGTTCAACAAAGCCTCTCTAAATTGATGCTGATCCTTGAAACACATCTGCAGACATAGTTGCTGATGTGGTTGCTCCATTTTCTCATTGTACCACTTTCTAGCAGGCCTCTTCTTTGCCCTTCTCTTCCTTTTCTTTGGCAGGACAAATGACAATGGCTCAAAACCATCATCATCAACCTCCTTCAACAAACCTTTCTCTTCTTCATCAGATGAAGGTTTGAAATCAGAAAACTCCTCTTCTAATACACTTGAATGTGACCTTGTTGTTGGCCCTCTCCTAACTGGAAGCTTCTTCTTCTTCTCTGCATGTAGAACTACAGTCTCTTCTTCCTCTGAAACTAATGTGTCATCTTCCTCCAGTTGAAATAGTTCCTCAACCTCTGTGTCACCCTCATAATGCACCACTTCTTCCTCTTCTGATTCTTCATCATCTGTTTCTTCCTATTCTACTTCTTCCTCCTCTCTGTCTCTTTCCCTCTTCCATCCCCATGTCATTAGCATCACCCATGTAATAAGGGTTTTGGTCACTGCCATCTTCACCTTCAGAATCAGAGTCAGAAGCACCACTACCCTCATATCCATATCCCTCATATCCCTCTTCTTCTACTTCCAAAACTGCTTTCAACTTTCCTTTTAAATTCCTGCTCTCTTGTGTGCAAACACCAGTAGCATGAGTTGCACTGGAGCTGCTACACTGACTTTCAAAGACAATTCCTTCCTGATCATAAACATAAATTGGAGGCTCACTAAGATCATATACCACAGGCTCTTCATACACAATTGGGGACAGTTCTTGCCTCTGAAACTGGCTAAGGAGGTGGACATGCCCTGACTAGCAAATTAAGAACCTTAGCCTCCTTATTCTGCCTCTTTATCATTTCCAACTCTGAATTACTATCTACCAATTGCAGCCCTTGCTCCCCTAAGCCTGGATTCTCAATGTGATACAGTAGATCATATACACTAAATCCTTGGGTTTCCATCACTGCAATTATATTCAGATATGTTACATCTGAACTACAGAGCTTCAGCTCCAATATTTCTCTAGCATCAAAATGGATCCTAACCTCCAAAATGTCATCATACAAACTGCAAAATGAAAGATAACTAAAACCATCTAGTACCCTAGCTAACAGTTTGTTTTAACAGAACACAAAATAATGGTAAACAATTTAACCTAGGGCTAATAAACAATTTTAGTTAACATATAGGCTACAAAGGATATATCAACTATTCAGTACCCAAGTTTAACCTAAGCCTAATACACAATTTAGTTAACATATAAACAAAGCTTTGTTTTACTTTTCTCAGTTCAGTAATGACTTTTACCACTTTTAGTTAACATACATACAAACAAGCTGAGATTTTGTATTTACAGAACAGACATGGATGAATTATTTACCCTTAGCCCTAGTCAACAATTCCAGTAAACACAATTACTACAAATCAAACAAATTATGAATAAACTGAGAATATGACAGAAAACCCTAATGATAGTAAATAATGTAAATAAATATCTCAGTACCAACTAATAATAATTCAAAGGCACTATTTTAGTTACAGAGTTAAACTGCCTAGCTAGGCTAGACCTAATCCCAATTTGAAGTCAGAAAAACAATGTAAATGAATAGATCAGTACCAATTTGAATATTGTTGCCTAGCTAGCCGTAATCCTAGTTACAAAATATTGTTGCCTAGCTAGTAAACAATGTAAATCAACACATCAGGGCCAATTTGGAGTCAGAACAGACATGGAGGCAGAAAACCCTAACCCTAATCCCCAATTTGAGTAAGCAAAAAAGGAAGATTGGGAGAACTTACAGCACACCGCCGATTCCATGAGTCCACTGATGGGTGGTGGTAGGGTTCGCCACCCAAATATACGCCATCCACAAACTATGCTCCATCGACAACGCCGACTCCGCAAAATCGTCGTCGTCGCTAGAGTACTTCGAGCTGGAGTAGCTGCCACTGTTGTCTATTCCTCCTGCCGAGCCACCGACGCCTAAGCGGGGGAGGTCGTCGCCGCCGCCCTCGCCACCTGCCGGAGTCATCAACGCCATCGTCTCACAGAGCAGCCGCGGGGGAGAGGAGGGCCCGAGGGGAGGAGACGAGAGAACAGACTGACCGGACGAGCGACCGAGGCGAAACCAGTTCGAGTCAGCCTTGTCCGAGTCAGCGTGCGGGCACGCGCCCACTAGACAGTGTGGCACCTGACGGGCGGGCCCAACCGGCCAGTTCCGCCGTCAATACGTATAAACAGCGGTTTTAGCCTTTTTTGCAACGCCTCGCCCCAAAGTTGGTACTGACACGTAAAAATTACCAATCTTGGTACCAATCTGCTTGTAATGCCCCAATTGTGGTACTTCTGTGCAATTAACTATGTGTGGCGCCTAGCTTCAAGGCGCTGCACTACAAGGTGTGGGGCCCAACTGTGCCACTCTGGCCAGACATGCAGCGCCTGAGAGCGAGGCGCTGCACAGTGGAGTGTGGCGCCTGGCTGTCGGGAGCCACACAAAAGGGTCAGCGGAGCGAAAAATTTTGAAAGCAGTTCAGTTTGTGAATTCCTTTCATACTAAGGTCATTTTTGTCGTTTTTGCCCCCAGGTTGGCAATAAGCACCCCCTCCCACTATACTAGTCATTTTTTGTTGAAACTTCAGATAACATTTTAGGCATTTTTAGGACAAATGTTACACAAATTTGAATATCCATGTTAGAGGATCTCTAGCAAACCCCTTAAAAGCGGTCAAACCCGTAAAAAAAGGCATTTACAGTTTTAGTCAAAAAAACGGTCCCTAGCAGATCTAAAAAAGTTCGATCGATCCTTAAATTTTTTATGGAGCACGGAAAATCCATCCGCGAGAATCTCATATGTACAGTTTGGAAGGGAGTATACTATTCAACCCGTAAACGATCAAACCTCGTTGGAGCAGATGCGTGATAACCCACAAGTATAGGGGATCGTTTGTAGCCTTCTTCTATAAATAAGAGTGTCGAATCCAACGAGGAGCTAAAGGTAGAACAAATATTCCCTCAAGTTCTATCGACCACTGACACAACTCTACGCACACTTGACGTTTGCTTTACCTAAAACAAGTATGAAACTATTTTGCAAGAATAAAACTACGAGTACTTTGTGAGAATAAAACTACGAATAAATTGCAACGTAATAAAAGTGGATAGCTTTTGTCAACAAGAAAGTCATTTGTCCCTAGGCAATCGATAACAAGTACCAGTAATCATTCTTGCAATTTCACATGAGGGAGAGGCATGAGCTAACATACTTTCTCTACTTGGATCATATGCACTTATGATTGGACCCCTAGCAAGCATCCGCAACTACTAAAGATCATTAAGGTCATGAAACCCAACCATAGCATTAAGTATCAAGTCCTCTTTACTCCCATATGCCATAACCCACTTATCCGTGTTTGGGCTGCTGTCATCCCCCACAACACTGACAATAAGCAAACCATGAACATATTGCAACACCCTACAGCGAGGATCCCTCACGTTTGCGCAAGACGGAGGGCACTGTAGGACAGCACCATAAATAAAATATACAATCATACCAACCAAGATCACGATTAACCCACAGGACAAAACGGATCTACTCAAACATCATAGGATAACCATAGATCATTGGAAAATAATATATGGAGTTGAGCACCATGTTTAAGTAGAGATTACAGTAGGGAGAAGGGGTGTTACACCACTACATAGAGGGGGATAGAGTTGGTGTTGACGGTAGCAAGATTGTTGATGTAGATCGCCGTCCCGATCCTTGCCCCGGTGGCACTCCGGCCCCACCGGGAGAGAGGGGGAGAGAGCCCCCCTCCTTCTTCTTCTTCCTTTGCCTCCCCCCTAGATGGGAGGAGAGTTCCCCCTCTGGTCCATGGCCTCCATGGCGGTGGAGGGGCGGGAGCCCCTCCGAGATTGGATCTCCCTCTCTGTTCTCTTCTGTTTCGCGTTCCCCAGATCTGGCCCTTCACCGTTTCTTATATTCCCGGAGATCCGTAACTCCGATTGCGCTGAGATTTTTACATGATTTTTTCCATAAATTATCTTTCTTGCGCCAGAAGAAGGGCTCCAACCGACGTTCGAGGAGGGCACAAGACACCAGGGCGCGCTTGGGGCCTGGGGCGTGCCCTGGTGGGTTGTGGGCACTATGGGCCCCCGTTTGCGTTGATTCCACCTCCCAAAAATCACATAAATTCCAAAATAATTCTTCGTAAATTTTTATCGCGTTTGGACTTCATTTGATATGGATTTTCTGCGATACAAAAAACATGCAAAAAACAGGAACTGGCACTGGGCACTGGATCAATAGGTTAGTCCAATAAATCATATAAAAAGTTGCCAAAAATATGTGAAAGTTGTATAATATTGGCATGAAACAATCAAAAATTATAGATACGACGGAGACGTATCAGCATCCCCAAGCTTAATTCTTGCTCATCCTCAAGTAGGTAAATGATAAAAAAGGTAATTTTTGATGTGGAATGCTACCTAGCATAAACTTGATCATATGTCTAATCATGGCATGAATATTAAGACAAGAGTGATTCAAAGCAATAGTCTATAATTTGACATAAATACATCAATACTCAGGCATCCCAACAAACAATCATGTCTTTCAAAATATCAACGCTAAAGAAAGCTATCCCTACAAAATCATATAGTCTTGTCATGCTCTGTCTTCTTAACACAAAGTATTTATCATGCACAACCCCGATGATAAGCCGAGAAATTGGTTCATACTTTTTAACGCGCTTCAGCTTTTTCAACCCTCACGCAATACGTGAGCGCAAGCCATGGATATAGCACTACGGGTGGAATAGAGTACAATGATAGGGGTAAATATAGAGAAGACAAAAAGTAAGAAAGTCTCACATCGATGCGGCTAACCAACGAGCTATGGAGATGCCCATCAATCGATATCAATGCGAGGAGTAGGGATTGCCATGCAACGAATGCACTAAGAGCTATAAGTGTATGAAAGCTCAATATGAAAACTAAGTGGGTGTGCATCTAATCCTATAATGAAAAATTCCCACTAGTATATGAAAGTGACAACATAGGAGACTCTCTATATGAAAAACATGGTGCTACTTTGAAGCACAAGTGTGGAACTAGCATGCCCCTTCTCTCTTTGTTTTTTTTTCTTTTCCTTTTTTTCTTCCTTTTTTTTTCTTTTTCTTTTTCTTTTTCCCTTCTTTTTCTTTTTCTTTTTCTTTTCTCTCATTGTCCGGAGTCTCATCCCGACTTGTGGGGGAATCATAGTCTCCATCATCCTTTCTCACTGGGGCAATGCTCTAATAATGAAAATTGATGATCATCACACTTCTATTTACTTATAACTCAAAATTACAACTCAATACCTATAACAAAATATGACTCTATATGAATGCCTCTGGTAGTGTACCAGGATGTGCAATGATCTAGCGTAACATGTATAAAAAATGATGCACAGTGGCTGAGCCACAACTACTATGTCAGCTATATGATCATGCAAAGCAATATGACAATGAATGCTCAAGTCATCAAAACAGAAGCGGTGGAAGTTGCATGGCAATATATCTCGGAATGGCTATGGAAAGGCCATAATAGGTAGGTATGGTGGCTGTTTTGAGGAAGATATAATAAGGCTTATGTGTGATAGAGCGTATCATATCATGGGGTTTGGATGCACCGGCGAAGTTTGCACCGACTCTTGAGGTGAGAAAGGGCAATGCACAGTACCCTAGAGGCTAGCAAATTGCGGAAAGGTAAGAGTGTGTATAATCCATGGACTCACATTAGTCATAAAGAACTCATATACTTATTGCAAAAGTTTATTAGCCCTCGAAGCAAAGTACTACTACGCATGCCCCTAGGGGGATAGATTGGTAGGAAAAGACCATCGCTCGTCCCTGACCGCCACTCATAAGGAAGACAATCAATAATAAATCATGCTCCAACTTCATAGCATAACGAGAGACTATACGTGCATGCTTCGGGAATCACAAACCTTAACACCAATATTCTTGCTAACCACAACCGTTTACTAGTACCTCCCACATATTCCATCTCTATATCGCAAAACTATTGCAAGGAATCAAACATATCATATTCAGTGATCCATAAGTTTTATGTAGGATTTTATGACTAACCATGCAATTGACCAATTCCTGTTGACTCTCTAAATAGGTATAAGTGAAGCAAGAGAGTTTAATTCTTTCTACAAAATACCATGCTCTAATAAGTATAAGTGAAGCCAAAGAGCATTCTTCAAATAATGGTTTTCTATGTGAAGAGAAACAGGCAATCCAAACTTCAAATGATATAAGTGAAGCACATGAAGCATTCTATAAAGCCATACTCAAAAGATATAAGTGAAGTGCAATGAGCATTATACAAATAAACCATGGACTATCTCATACCAGCATGGTGCATAAAATAAAAATGAAAAATAAACACAAAAGACGCTCCAAGATTCACACGTATCACATGAACGAAATGAAGATGAAAACATACCGATACTTATTGAAGAAAGATGGGATGCCTTCCGGGGCATCCCCAAGCTTAGACGCTTGAGTCTCCTTGAATACTTACTTGGGGTTCCTTGGGCATCCCCAAGCTTGAGATCTTGCCTCTCCTCCTTCTTCTCGTATCGGGACCTCCTCGATCTTTGATCACTTCATCCACACAAAACTCAACAGAAACCTCGGTAAGATCCGTTAGTATAATAAAGCAAATCACTACTCTAAGTACTATTGCAAACCAATTCATATTTTGTTTTTGCATTGTAGCTACTGTATTATAACTTCTCCATGGCTTATACCACCGATAGAATCGATAGTTTCATCAAAACAAGCAAAACAATGCATCAAAAACAGAATCTGTCTTAAAAAGGACAGTCTGTAGCAATCTGGACACCTACCATACTTCTATTACTCCAAAATTCTGAAAAATTAGGAAAAAAATTTTATAGAAATACTGTGAAAAAAATTTCAGAAACTTTTTACGTTCCAGTAAAAAATGTAAAATCGCGCACTACAGCCAAAGTTTCTGTTTTTGCACCGCACATACCAACAAGCAATCTAATCATCCTAAAGGCAAATCTTGGCACATTATTTTTATAATACAATGGATTTGTACAAGGGGATAATTAATTTTGTGATAAACTTCCATGAAAAATTCTACATTGTTTCCATGAGCATGAACACAAGTGTTCAAGGTCAACCCTCACTTCTCCAATGCATCACCTTTCAATCGCTTCTCTTTTTGTGAAGTTTTAAGGTTCCCCTCTATATTTTTTTTGTTTTTAAACTTTATAAAAGCACTCAACAGAATAAAATGACTCTCTAAAACTTCCGGGTTGTCTCCCAGGCAGCGCTTTCTTTAAAGCCATTAAGCTAGGCATAAAGTGCTCAAGTAATGAATCCACCCGGATCCCAAGGTATATCAAAGCCAATTATAATTAACAATGATTTGGCATTTAGTAGTGAGCACAGAGCAACATAAATCATGCAATGACGAAGTCTAACTCTCTTCCTATGCATCGGCATGTCATACAAGAACAATTCATGCACATCAAGTAAAGGCCAATACATAGCATAAGCAGTTTCTTGCAATTTTATCATGTTGGAAACATAGAGAGGTGGAGATATAGTTCCTCTCTCATAATAATTGCAAGTAGGAGCAGAAAGCACATGCACATTATATTCATCAAAATTATCATGTGCAACGGTAAAAGGCAACCCATCAATATAATCCTTAATAAGAGCATGCTATTGCACCCACACATGATAGTCCTATTATCTTTTTGAATTCTCCCAACTACACTATATCGGAGAAGTTTAACAATTTCATTTTTAACAAAAGGGACAATAGCAAGTTCATCTCCATAAGCATAATTCATATTGGCATCAAGGCCACAAGCATAGCAATCATCAAGTTCATCAAAAAGGGACGACTCAACGGGATCATAATAATTATCATAGCATTCATCCTTCGGTAAGAATGAAGGGGCATTAAACAATGTATGAGTTGAAGAGTTACTTTCATTAGAAGGTGGGAACGGGTGATCAATCTGCTCTTCCTCCGCTTGTTCTTCGCTCTCCTCATCATCTTTTTCATCCAATGAGCTCATAGTTTCGTCAATTTCTTCTTCCATAGACTCCTGCAAAATATTAGTCTCTTCTTGGACAGCGGAGAAGTCCTCAATATATGGTTTAATATAAGCATTAGAAGAATAATTTTCATAGCAATATTTAAGTAATGCAAAATTTTCAGATTTGTAAAGAGTAGCATCATACTTTTCAATCAAAGAAGCAATTTCATAAGCACCCTTAAAAGCAACAAATTCTTCAATTTGTTCAATATCATAATAATTATAAACACCCTTGGCATAAGAATATAAAATTCCATTATCTCTAAACTCACATTGATAAGGAAGGTGTTTCTTAGGGTCTTCAGAACAACAAGTAAAATCAAGTATTTCACATAAATTCCAAGCATAGCATTGCATAGTATTAATTTGATGTAGTAAAAGTTTCCCTTTTTGAGATAAACGGTGTCGCACAAAACAAGCATGCTCATCTAATGATTTTCTCTCAACTAAGCAAGTTGGGTTTTCAGCACGAGCACAAATGGATCGAAGATGATCCAAGTAGAAAGCTTCAGTAGTATGATCGATTTTGGGTGGTTCTTCAACCATTGGTTTAGCGGGTACAACTAATTTTTTTTGTATTTTGCGCTTCCTACCCATAACTAGAGATAGAAAACAAGAGCACAAAATAAAAACTACTTAGTGATAAAGCAAACAGGCACACACGAGAATATTCACCCCACGCTATTGCTCCCCGGCAATGGCGCCAGAAAAAGGTCTTGATAACCCACAAGTATAGGGGATTGTTTGTAGCCTTCTTTGATAAATAAGAGTGTCGAACCCAACGAGGAGCTAAAGGTAGAACAAATATTCCCTCAAGTTCTATCGACCACCGATATAACTCTACGCACACTTGACGTTTGCTTTACCTAAAACAAGTATGAAACTATTTTGCAAGAATAAAACTACGAGTACTTTGTGAGAATAAAACTACGAATAAATTGCAACGTAATAAAAGTGGATAGCTTTTGTCAACAAGAAAGTCATTTGTCCCTAGGTAATCGATAACAAGTACCGGTAATCATTCTTGCAATTTTACATGAGGGAGAGGCATGAGCTAACATACTTTCTCTACTTGGATCATATGCACTTATGATTGGACCCCTAGCAAGCATCCGCAGCTACTAAAGATCATTAAGGTCGTGAAACCCAACCATAGCATTAAGTATCAAGTCCTCTTTACTCCCATACGCCATAACCCACTTATCCGCGTTTGGGCTGTTGTCATCCCCCGCAACACTGACAATAAGCAAACCATGAACATATTGCAACACCCTACAGCGAGGATCCCTCATGTTTGCGCGAGACAGAGGGCACCGTAGGACAGCACCATAAATAAAATATACAATCATACCAACCAAGATCACGATTAACCCACAGGACAAAACGGATCTACTCAAACATCATAGGACAACCATAGATCATTGGAAAATAATATATGGAGTTGAGCACCATGTTTAAGTAGAGATTATAGCGGGGAGAAGGGGTGTTACACCACTGCATAGAGGTGGAGAGAGTTGTTGTTGACGGTAGCAAGATTGTTGATGTAGATCGCCGTCCCGATCCTTGCCCCGGCGGCACTCCGGCGCCACCGGGAGAGAGGGGGAGAGAGCCCCCCTCCTTCTTCTTCTTCCTTGGCCTCCCCCCTAGATGGGAGGAGAGTTCCCCCTCTGGTCCATGGCCTCCATGGCGGCGGGGGGGGGGGGGGGGGGGTGGGAGTCCCTCCGAGATTGGATCTCCCTCTCAGTTGTCTTCTGTTTCGCGTTCCCCAGATCTGGCCCTTCACCGTTTCTTATATTCCTGGAGATCCGTAACTCTGATTGCGCTGAGATTTTAACACAATTTTTTCCATAAATTATCTTTCTTGCGCCAGAAGAAGGGCTCCAACCGATGTTCGAGGAGGGCACAAGACACCAGGGCGCGCTTGGGGCCTGGGGCGCGCCCTGGTGGGTTGTGGGCACTGTGGGCCCCCGTTTGCGTTGATTCCACCTCCCAAAAATCACATAAATTCCAAAATAATTCTCCATAAATTTTTATCGCGTTTGGACTTCATTTGATATGGATTTTCTGCGATACAAAAAACATGCAAAAAACAGGAACTGGCACTGAGCACTGGATCAATAGGTTAGTCCAATAAATCATATAAAAAGTTGCCAAAAATATGTGAAAGTTGTATAATATTGGCATGAAACAATCAAAAATTATAGATACGATGGAGACGTATCAATGTGCCGCCGCGGAACTGGCGGAATCAACCCGAAACTTGCCGGAATCCGTTGCCGCACATTGGAAAAGGTCACCGCACGCCGCAATTTATCGCTGCCGGTCCAAATTGTGGACGACTCGACCTTCACCGCCAAGGCGAGGTCGGCCACGAGCGGGGTGGAGCAGACCGCCGGCGGCCCGAATCAAGGTGGGGCCGTGCCGGAATAGGGCGAGAGAGGCGCGACTGTTGGAAAACATAGTAGAAAACAAAATTTTCGCCCTACGATCACCCAGGAATAATATGAAGATGCATAAGGGTTTGGATTAACAATAGTTACCGATTCCTGGAGTGCAAAGAAAGTAGACGAGTCAGTGTAGATCGTACTTGGAGTCCCTTGAACCATAGATGAATGATCCCTCGTACCGCCCACGAATAGTCCCTCGAACTGAAGACTGAAAGCACGACCTCTCTATTTGATTGCAAGCGTGCAACCTTCATGATCTGGCAGCGCTTCACCATCCAAAGCTAATCATCATCGGAGAATTAGAGGGAGGAGATTAGAACCACACTGGACTTCTAATTATGAGTAAAAGAGGATTAGTCATACTCTAATTAGTCAACTAGGACCAACTAGAATATGAACTAGAAGAACTAAAGGAGGCTCCAAAACTTGTGTGTTTAATTGTGGCTGTTGGGGATATAACCCCACGGTGTGACCCGCCCAGGAGGGGCCGGGTTACACTATTGGTGACTCAGAGATAAGGCTTAAGTAGGCCCAAAAAACCAGACATGGAACCCGGAGGGCGACTTACGTGGTGAAGAGCCGGAGGCCCAAGCCTAGAAGATGGTGCGAGACCCGGTGCTGTAAGCCGCCCAACAATGACTTGCCTAGTAAGGCAAGGCGACTTAGAACCAGGGACGGTCATGTATTATGACCTCACCCAGACTCTTGTAAGCCCAGGGCCTTGGCCTGTGTATATAAAGGCGAGACCCTGTGGCGGGTTAACTCAAGTTACAATCAATCGATAGCTAGGTCAAGCGATCCCGCTCCCTTGTAACCGATACCCAATTAATACAACACAAAGCAGGACGTAGGCTTTTACCTCATTGGTGAGGGGCCGAACCTGGGTAAACTCGTGTCTCTCGTCCCGTTCAACCCCTTTAGCTAACCTACATTGCGATGGATCCACACCTAAGTCCTTTCCCAAGGGCATCTGCCGTGACAAAACCATGACATTTGGCACCCACCATGGGGCCAACGCACGGTGGTTTCGAGTTCTTGAAGGGCTCTTTCCCAGGGATCAAGGGATACATCATTGGCAGGATGACAAGAGTCGCCGCGGCAAGCTCTACATTGACAACGCTGGCTGGGGCCCCGAGGCCGACTCAATCGAGTATGGGTACCGGGTCCCCTTCGGCGGAATTCACGTCTTCATCGGCAAGATTGGCGGATCGGAGCCTAAGCCGGACATCTGCACCGACATCATCGAGCTGGCTCAGTGTGTGCAACCTGCCAGGGCTCAACCTGGCCTGAAGCGTGTCTTCGTTGGATTCGCACATGGCATGGATCTTCCGGAGGAGAGACTCTCATCTACTCAGGTGATGAGTCCTCGACCGGAGAGACGGAGTTGATCTACCAGCTTCAAGACGACGGGCTTGGGGGCTATTCCGATGTTGACAGTATTCCAGACCCCTATGAGCCGCTGTGCCGGGCTGCTACCTTCATGGCTAGTACATGGCCGGCTCTCAATTCATCAACGACTGCAGCTATGACATCTAGTTCAGCGGCTGCGACGGCTGGGGCCGGCGGGTCAATTCGGCCACCGGCTCAGGTTTTGTCTGAACTTTTGGGCACTTTGACAACCCTGTTAGCAACAGAGGTTACTATGGCGAATCAAGCATGGCATAATGCGGAGATTGCAAAGGTGCGAGATGAGGTGGCCAAGGCCCAAGAGGATCTCAATGCAGAGAATACCAGGATGGCAGAGGAACGGGTTCAGATCACGGCCGAGTCAGAGCGCGTGAGGATAGAAGCTTGGCGTTTAAGTCTGGAGCAGAATGCCTCTAACGCGGTTCTTCATAGGAGACACCAGACCCTCCTGCCTTTGCATTATGAGCCCATGAATCTGTTTAATACACCAGGGGCAGGTCCAAGCACTCCGGATACAAGGGTGAACCCTCAGTCAAACCTGGACGCGCCCGGAAGCCGGGCGGCGGCTCAACCTCACCAACCTGAGCCGGCACGAAGGGAGGATCGGGCGCCTAACCCGCCCCCAATCTAACGCCGCCTCAACGCTTCCTAACGCCACCGCGAGGGCACTTTTCTAACCCGGTGGACAACATGTTAGCAGCGGCGACCCGGCTAGCGGCTATTCGGATTGAGGGCGAGTCACCGGTTGCGGTGGAGACCCGGAACACAGTGGAACTTCTTCGAACAGCTGTGGCACAGCACGCGGCTTACTCATACAGTTGTGATCATGTTCATTCAACCCCTCGTCCAAGTCGAAGCTACAGCCGGCGTGTTGAGTCGCCTGCGGTCTCCAGCAGCGAACGACGCTGTCATCCGACCCGTGAGGATAACCCGCCCCATCATGAGGCAGAAGCAGCGGTGGATCAACTAGGGGCTTATCAGCAGCCTCCGATGACCCCTTCAGCTTCAATAGGGGTTGGGACGATTTCCAGGACAGTTGGAGTGCCATGTTTAGTACCAGCTCTGCGTAATGAACATCTACCGAAGGATTTTAAGGGTCCTCATAAGGTGCCTAACTACACAGCTGATCTCCCCCCTGAGGCTTGGATTGAGAGTTATGAGTTAGCCATGGAGATGTTGGATGTCAATAATGCTGTCTGTGCCAAATACTTTACAATGATGTTGGATGGACCCGCTCGTACATGGTTAAAATGTTTACCTGCTAATTCTATCAACTCATGGGTAGAGTAGAAGGCACGTTTCATCAAACAAATTCAAGGGACATGCAAACAGCCTTTGACGATTATCGATCTGGATAATTGCGTACAACGCAAGGATGAGTCGGCCATCATTGGGTTCGGTGGTTCTCTGCCATTATTCACTCATCTGATAGTATTGCAGCGGGTCAGGCGGTTCTGGTCTTGGAGAAGAACTGTCACTTTACCCCCCTTAAGCAGAAGCTTGGGCGGCTTAAGCGTCATTGTAATGACATGGGTGAGTTCATGGCGGCTCTCATTAAATATGCCGACTCTGATAACACTAAGGACCCTGGATCTGATGATGAGAAATCCAACAAGGGCAAGAAGAGTAGCAATGGTAAGGATCAGCAACAGAATGCGGCAGGGCATAATGGCAACAACCAGGGCAATGGTGGTAAGTGCAGACACCCCAATGGCGGGTCAGATCTAGTAGCTAACACCAACACTGGGTACAAGAACCAGCGCCGCAATGGTAATGGTAAACCGCCGCATGGCAAGGGAAAGCCTTTCAATCTTGAGGCAGCACTTAATGACCCGTGCCCAAAGCACAGTCTTCCTGACAGGCCATCCACTCATGCCTGGAAAGATTGTTGGGTTATGCGAGAGTTCAGAAATTGCAACCTCGGTCAGAATCACGACAATGAAAATGGACCGCCCGGCGGGTCAGGTTCCGGCTCTCAGGCTCTGGTTTTGGTGGAGGCAGCTCAAATTCTGGCTATCAAGGCCAAGGTAACCATGGTGGTCATAATCAACAGTCTGGTCAGGGCAACCACCAGCAAGGTAATCAGTCAGGATATCAGAGTAATCCAAAGCAGCTCAATAGTGGCCCGTATCATGTTTTCACTACAAGCCTTTGCAAAAGAGATCAGAAGGTTCATAAACGTGTTGTTAGTACTGTTGAGCCGGCCGTACCCGAATACTTACGCTAGTCAGAGTATCCGATCACATGGAGTTGGGAGGATCACCCGCCCCGGGTTGAAAATCCGGGTCATCTGGCATTGGTGGTAGCCCCTCAAGTGGGCAGTTATAAATTCACTAAGGTGCTGATGGATGGTGGCAGTAGCATCAACATCCTGTACTATGACACATTTCGCCGGATGAACTTGACTGACAAGGATCTTAAGCCGTCTTCCACGGTCTTTCATGGTGTGGTGCCTGGTAAGTCGGCATATCCTGTGGGGAAAATTGCCCTAGAAGTATCCTTTGGTGATGATTATGATTACAGAGCCGAGACATTGTGGTTCGAAGTGGTCAAAATCAAGAGTCCGTATCATGCTTTGTTTGGACGGCCGACTTATGCTAAGTTCATGGCTCGCCCTTGTTATGTTTATCTATAGCTCAAAATGCCTGGGCGCAAGGGCACAATTACGGTCCATGGTGATCGAAAAGTCACCCTGGAATGTGAAGAAGGAGACGCGGCTTATGCAGAGTCGGCCTATGCTACAGAGGAGCTTAAGTTTTACAAGGATAATGTTGACCCGACTGATATGACCGCTTTGAAGTAGCCCACCACTGAGCAAGACCCTTTATTAAAGTTTAAGTCGGCTGATGATACTAAGAAGGTTGATTTTGTCCCTGGCGACTCATCTCAGCAGTTCATAGTGGGGGCTAATATGGATCCTAAATAGGAAAGCGCGCTCATCGATTTCATCCATGAGAATCGGGACATCATTGCATGGAAACCTTCTGACATGCTGGGTGTTCCGAGATAATTCGCTGAGCACACTCTTAATGTGGATCCTAAGTTTAAGCCGGTTAAATAGTTCCTTCATTGTTTCAATGAAGAGCGACGTAAGGCTATTGGAGAAGAGGTAGCCCAGCTCTTAGTGGCTGGTTTTATCGTAGAAGTTTTTCACCCTGAGTGGTTGGCTAACCCTGTGCTTGTACTCAAGAAGAACGACACTTGGCGTATGTGTGTCGATTACACAGATCTTAACAAGGCTTGTCCAGCTGATCCATTTGCTCTCCCCCGTATCGACCAGATTATTGATGCAATGACAAGTTGTGAGAGTTTATGTTTCCTGGATGCTTATTCTGGTTATCATCAGATCAAGATGGCAGTTAAAGACCAAGAGAAGACGGCTTTCATCACACCTTTTGGAGCTTTCTGCTATGTTTCTATGCCTTTTGGGCTCAAAAGTGCTCAGGCAACTTATCAACGCTGTGTTCAGAATTGTTTTCACAGTCAGATTGGGCGCAACGTTCATGCTTATGTGGATGATATTGTGGTTAAGTCTAGAAAGAAGGAGACTCTCCTGGATGATCTAAAGGAAACTTTTGACAATCTCCGGGTCTATAAAATGATGCTTAACCCGGCCAAGTGTGTCTTTGGTGTGCCTGCAGGTAAACTGTTTGGATTTCTGGTCTCAGAAAGGGGCATCGAAGCTAACCCAGAGAAGATCAAGGCTATCACCTCGCTTTCTAAGCCGGCATGTGTCAATGACGTTCAGCGTTTGGCGGGTCGTATTGCAGCTTTGAGCCAGTTTATAAGTCACTTGGGAGAGAAGGCAATTCCCTTATACCAGATGATGAAAAAGATAGATCACTTTGTCTGGAGTGATGCTGCTAATGAGGCATTTGAGGTGCTCAAGAAACAGTTAGCTGAGCCGCCTATCCTTGCTGCTCCCATTGAAAAAGAGCCTTTGCTCCTGTACATGGCGGCTAATAACAAAGCGGTTAGCGTGGCAGTAGTTGTAGAGTGCAAGGAGGCGGGTAAGGAGTACCCAGTTCGGCGGTCGGCTTACTATGTCAGTGAGGTGTTGACAGAGTCCAAGCAATGATACCCACATTGGCAGAAACTGGTGTTTGGGGTGTTCATGGCAAGTCGCAAGTTCAACATTACTTTCTTGGTAATCCTATTACTGTGGTCAGCTCTGCTCCTTTAGGAGATATTATTCAGAATAGGAAGGCTACAAGCCGGGTTGCTAAGTGGGCAATTGAACTTGGACCTCATAATTTAAAATATGTGCCCAGGACAGCTATCAAGTCTCAAGCTTTGGTGGATTTCATCAATGATTGGACAGAGTTGCAGACACCTGAGGAGAAGCCTGACAACACATATTGGACAATCCACTTTGATGGGTCCAGACAGTTGGAGGGCTCGGGGGCTGGAGTTATTTTGACTTCCCCACGAGGTGAAATTTTTTATTATGTGTTAAGGCTAATGTTTCCTTGTACTAATAATGCAGCTGAGTATGAAGCTTTACTCCATGGCCTTCGTATGGCTAAGGAGATGAATTTAAGCCGGGTCAGGTGCCTGGGCGACTCAGACCTTGTGGCGCAGCAAGTCTCTAGCAAGTGGGACTCTAAGGATCCGCTCATGGCGGCTTATCGCCGGGCGGTTGATACTATTGCTGGTCACTTTAAGGGTTATCAGGTTGATCACCTTAATCGATGGAAGAACGAGGCAACTAATGCATTGTCACGGCTTGGGTCTCAATGTAAGCCAGTACCCCCTAATACATTCCTTGATGTGCTGCATAATGCCTCAGTCAAGTTGTCGTCGGAGGAGTACCTTGCTATCCTTGACCCGGAGGTGCAGCTGGTGGCGGCTCTTCATGCTATTCCTGATTGGACGTTGCCTTATCTGGCTTATATGACCCGGGGCGAGTTACCCGAAGATGAGATTTTGGCACGACAGTTCACTAGGAGGTCTAAGTCTATGACTATTGTCAACGGTGAGTTACACCGATGCAGTGTGACAGGGGTCTTCCAACGTTGTGTTTCTCTTGAGGAGGGCCGTCAAATCTTAAGAGAAATCCATGAAGGTGATTGTGGTCATCACGCCGGCTCAAAATCTTTGGTGGCTAAAGCCTTTTGTCATGGGTTTTATTGGTTAACGGCTCACGCTGATGCAGAGGATATCGTAAGCAAGTGTGATGGATGTCAAAAAATTTCCAGACAAGCTCATGTGCCGGCTCAGGAATTACGTATGATCCCAATAACTTAGCCATTTGCAGTCTAGGGACTTGATATGGTGGGACCGTTCAAGAGATCTAAGGATAAAAGACCCATCTTCTGGTGGCGGTTGACAATTTTACCAAGTGGGTTGAGGCAGAGCCGGTTAGCAATTGTGAGGCAGCAACTGCAGTTCAGTTTGTTAAAAAGCTGATCTTCCATTTTGGTTATCCTCATAGTATCATTACTGATAATGGCACTAATCTGTCTAAGCATGCTATGAAAGTGTTTTGTCAAAGAGAGCATATCCGTCTTGATGTTTCTTCAGTGGCTCATCCACAGTCTAATTGTCAAGCAGAACGGGCTAACCAAGAAATCTTGAGAGGCATTAAGCCCCGGCTTATGGTTCCTTTGCAGCGAACGCCGGGTTGTTGGGTTAATGAGCTCCCTTTAGTCCTTTGGAGTATCAGAACCACCCCTAATAGGTCAATAGGTTATACACCTTTCTTCATGGCTTATGGCGCAGAGGCGGTTCTCCCAAGCGATATCCGTCATGACTCGCCCAGGGTGGCAACTTACGTTGAAGCTGATAATGCGACGACACGTCAGAACTCACTTGATGCTTTGGATGAAGAGCGTGACCTTGCGGCAGCTTGTTCAACAATATATCAACAAGACCTACGTCGCTATCACAGCCGTAGAGTTCGAAGCAGGGCCTTTCAAGAGGGTGACTTAGTGCTCTGTTTGACTCAAGACCAGACAGGGATGCATAAGCTTTCGCCTCCTTGGGAAGGACCTTTTGTGATCAGCAAAAATCTCAATAATGGGTCTTACTACCTCATTGACATACGAGAGAACAAAGATTCCCGCATGTCTGAGAAGGAGACTAACAGGCCGTGGAACATTGCTCATCTTCGGCCTTACTACACTTGAGTCATAGGCTCTCATCATTGTATATACCTTCATTGATGTACATACTTTTTGATCAGTATAATAAAACCGGCATCCCCAAGATTCGGGGCCTCTGTCGTTTCATCTCAAATCTTTGGAGCAAGAGTCATTATTGGTTACTCATAAGGTCATTTGGGGGCTTCCTGCTCTATGAGCATAGTGTATAACCCTCTTGATCGGCTTTTATGCCATGTTTGGTCATTTGGGGGCTTCCTGCTCTATGAGCATAGCGTATAACCCTCTTGATCGGCTTTTATGCCATGTTTGGTCATTTGGGGGCTTCCTGCTCTATGAGCATAGCGTATAACCCTCTTGATCGGCTTTTATGCCATGTTATGGGTCGTTTGGGGGCTTCCTACTCAGTGAGTATAGCGTATAACCCATTTTGACCGGCTTTTATGCCATGACTGGGTTAAACCTGCCTGTTTGCAACTTGCTACTCCTCCAGGTGACCCACCGTACTCTTGATAGTTAACCTTTTAAAGACCCTGAACTCGTCAAGGTTAAAACGGTGGCTTATGTCACGTGAGAGCCGGCTTACAGTGAGCTAGGATAAACCTACCTGTCTGCTGTAGTCTCTCCGCTATGTGGCCCGTTCGTACTCTTAATAGTTAATCTTTAAATAAGACCCTGAACTAGTTAAGTTTTAAGCAACGGATTTATGTCACGTGAGAGCCGGCTTACGGGATTACATGCTTTTATGCCAAGCTTCTTTGGAGCAAAAAATTAAAAAAATTCAAAAACCAATCTATTTTGGTCGTGCTTTGCAAGCCGGCTTAATAAATATTTGAGTTATGCATACTCTATATGTTTTTTGTTTTGTAGAAACCTTTCATAGGTGAAAAGTCACCGGGTCATATTGATCCGGGTTATATTGCTCTATATTGAGTTTATTATGCTTATAAGCCGCCAAGGGGATCTTTTCAAAAGCTGGATATGACTATAAGGCGCCCTGGTGGTTGAGTTGTTTAACTCACCCTGGATTGTGATATAAGCCGCCAGTTGCAGGATTAACAGCTCTTTGACGGATTATATAAGCCGCCAAATTTCTTGGTAAAATTGCAAAAATAAGCTGGATATGATAAGATCACAGAAATTCAAGCTGTTAAAGCATAGGTTAATAAAAGCATGCACGAAGGCATGGCAGAGCAGATACTTGTTTTCAAACATGCACGAGGGCATGGCAGAGTAGATGTTTGTTTTCAAACTTCCTATTACAAGGCTTCAGCTGAGCCCACAAAGTTTTTTGACCAAGTGTTTCTGGAATTACTCCATTGAGCCGGCGTCAGCACCGTCCGGGTTCTGGCTTGGTGGGTTGTTGTCATCTTGCTGCCTTGAGCTAGAAGCCCCCAGATCATCCTGTGCCGGCTCTTCGTCGATGGCCATCTGGAGATTGGCCAAGGTCCAGTCGATGCCGGTTAAAGCTTCAAATGTGGCTTCATCGTTAAGCATAACAGAAGAATCGATATCAGGGGTGAAGGTATGCTTACGCCTGGGAGGAATAAGGTCCATAACAGCATGTGAGGCGGCTTAATCTTATTATTGTTGTCATCGTAAGCCGGCTGGTACTTGTTCAGATCCAGCTTCTCGGTAAGCTTACATGCCAGGGGCCGCATCTCTCTGACACACTTGTTGAAGTCTTCTTCTTCAAAGATTGACCCGTCATCTTTGAACCCTGGGCATCTGGTAGCCATTTCTTCCGGGTCAATCTCTAATGGCCAAGCTTTGGCCCGGCTTAGAGCAACAATGGCTCCGGCACGGGCGGCTAATAATTTAACTTCCTCAATCTGAGCCGGCACCGTTGACAGATGATCAAGGACAATCTTGATAAGAGTTGGAGGTTTTTTGCCACCTGACAAAGCTACAAGGCTGCACAGTGTTCCAGCATACAACTGCTCAGTCAATGAATAAGCCGCCTTCAATTTGAGCAGCATGTTCTGACCAAGACTAGCGCTTCTGGGGCCTGTTCAATTTTTTGTACGAGAGTCTCCAGGCGGGTCAAAGACTATATATTATGAATCGCCAGGCGGTTTACAGAAATATCAAAACCGATGATGAGTTGCATATTAAGCTTACCAAAGATGGCGGCTGACATTTGAGAGATATGTTACTTCAAGCCGGCTAACTCTTCGGTTACTGGTTTAAGCTCAGCCTCAGCATCTTCTGCTCTTTTTTGCAGTGCAGCCTTGTCGGTTTCCCAGGCGGTTCTTTCAGCATCAAAACCCGCCTTGGTTTTTTCAATTTCTTCCAATGAAATTTTCAGGTTTGATTCGGCCTTGGAAGTTTCTGCTTGCTGAAATTCTATATTCTTCTTTAAATCGCTAACCTGCGACTCTTTCATGTTCAACGTCTCCTGAAATACAATATTGAGGCAATGGTTACAACACAAGGAGCAAGTTTTTGTGATACAGTTAATCAAGTCCCAAGCACATTGCAAGCAATATACTGGGCACTTGGGGGCTAATGTAGGTCATTTCAATCTCTATTAAGACCCGGCTCATCTTATCAAAGTTAAGCCGGCCCTTGGGGGCTACATATTTGGTGCTGTCAAGTTATTATGACCCGACTCATCTTATTACAGTTAAGCCGGCCCTTGGGGGCTACATATTTGGTTCTGTCAAGTCATTAAGACCCGGCTCATCTTATCAAAGTTAAGCCGGCCCTTGGGGGCTACACTCTGGAAAATTTCACAAGTCTCAAGCATACTCAATAATTTTCCTATACTTCAGACTTGGGGGCTAGTATGGACATATGTATATGCACAAGGCTAAAGAGGGGCTGGATATCTTCATACCTCATATTTCTGCTTCATCAACTGGACTAACCTAGCCTCCATGTCCCAGCTTATGTGAAGGCGGCTCAAATAGCCCGCGTACACATCACCTACACTGAAGGAGGAATAGCTCTCCAGATCCAGTTTGGCTTTGCCTTTCTCCAAGGAAGGTGATTCTTCTTTGGTACTATGCTTGGTTAGCACAGTTGAGGCTCCTGGCGCTGTATAAGCCGTCCCAGTGACAGCAATATCATTAGAATCCTTTTCAGGAGAGATCTCTTCAATTGGCTTCACAGGAGTCGGCGACTTAGGACTTGGCAGGTCATGACTGGCGGCTGGGTCAATCTCAGTATGCATTGGCTCAAAGACTGTAGCGTCAGTTTGCGGTGGCAGATCATTGGCAAGGTCTTCAGGATTTTGGATCAAAGCCTCAGGGGCCTCTGGCACCTGCCTCTCCGGCCCAGCAGCTTTGGGGTCCTTTGAAGAACCACCCACCTTTTATTTCTTGCCCGCCTTTGCTACGCCTCTGCGACAAGAATACAAGAGTCCATGAGTATATCACTATAAGTCATTTATGAACAAATAAAAATACTTACCCATGGGCAATCTTGAAAGCAAGCATTTGAGTTCTAGTAGAGTCGCCGGATGACGGAGGCGTCCCCTGGTAATTTGAGTCGGAAGGATTAAGAGGTTGACGAATGAGACCAACCTTTGGAAGGGAAAGAGTCGGGCTATGAGGCACCTCGTTATGATGCTTGTGAGGGGTAGGCGTGTTTGGTAAGCTAGATACAAGATCTTGAGCATCGTCACTCTGGGTCATACGCCTTGACTCATGCTATTGTTTCTTCAAAAGAAAGTTGGGGTCCAAATGAGCAAGGAGGTGTGAAAATCTTACTTTTTGGATGACCCGCCTTGTTTCTCGGCAAAGATTCTGAGTCGGAGGAGATAGTAGTTACCTCTGCTTCATGAGCCTGGCTTGTTTCCGTGTCATCCTAAGAGGAATCAGCATCAATAAGTTGCATAAAGAGAAGGCCAAGAGAGTCAAGTTCTACCTCCGACTCTTCCAGCTGGAAAAGCTCTTGTGCTGTTTGTCTATTACGGTGACCTGTGCCATGAGATTTTGCTCCCCTTGCCTTCTTGGCTGAAGCGGCGATGGCTGGCATTTTATTTTTCCAAAATGAAGATTCGGCCTGTTTAAATGTGAGAAATAAGGTTAGATAGTATGATGTACAAGAGATAGTTAAGTGAGATGAAGGCTTGTTCAAAATACTTACAGGAGGAGCCGGGTTAAGGGCATAGAAAGGGTTCAGACCCACTCGGCTGCAGTTATCGAAAGACTCCCCAAGCAGCGTCTTAACATAGTCATTGATTTCTTTGTCGGTCAGGTGTGCTTGGTTGTAACACTGAGGGTCCTTGGTGTCACCAGTATACTCACACATTAAACTGAGGTGCTGGCTTAGCGGTAAAATCCTCCAGGCGACCCAGCAGCAGACCAGATCGACTCCAGTTAAGCCATTGGCAATCAAGGCCCTTATTTTTGAAAAATTGGAGGCAAAAGGAGCGCGCTCGGCGGCAGTCAATCGGCCTGGAAGCAAGCTGGTGGTGGTGAGCCGGAAGGGACGGAAACCCGGCAAGGGGTTCTCTCCAGCTGGGGAAGTGTCTCTACAATAGAACCAGGTATAATTCCAGTCTTTGGGATGACTGGGCAGGGCGGCTAAAGGAAAAGTTACGTCTCTTCGTCTTTGAATGGAAATACCTCCGAGTTCAAGACTGGGCCCATCTGACATCTCAGTCTGGCGGTTGATATAAAAATAGTCTCTGAACAGATCGACAGAGGGTTCTTCCCCAAGGTACACTTCACAGAACACTTGAAAGTTGCATATGTTGGAAACAGAGTTGGGACCAATATCTTTTGGATGAAGATTATAGAAATGCAGAACGTCCCGGAAGAATTTTGAGCCGGGCGGTGAGAAGCCACGGAGTAGGTGGTCCGTGAAAACCACAACTTCACCCTCTTGGGGCTGAGGGGGAAATTCGGAGCCTGGAACCCGCCAGTGGATGACCTCCTTGGAGGGTAAAACCCCCATGGTCACATAATCATTGAGCGAGTCCACTGTGACTCTGGAGGCAATCCAGTAACAAGAGGTGGGTGCTTTAGTCATGATGAGCCAGAATAACAAGCAGTGACCAAAGAATAAGGATATAGCAGGTTAAAATTACTATGGTAAGCCGCCTAAATGATTATATGATGATTCAGCAATGATGAGCTAGCTACAGTTAGAAGGCTACATATTATGATGAACCATTAAAGGAATTATGAAACGCCTTAGCCATGGAGTGGAGTAATTATCAGGTTATGACAGCATGGCGGGTTAAGTTATGAAAGTATGAGCCGACCACATGTTGGTAGGTTAAATAAATCTTTGGAATTCTTGGCAGATTACCAATTCATTATTAAGTCGCCCGAACAATGAAGGGCGGGTTAACTACCTTCAGATCCAAGTTGGTGGAAATTTTGCTATGTGCTGGACAAACAAGTTTTGCAGATTGCAGCTACAATTACAGATCTACAGCAGTTCGGAAAAGGGGCATAATTATTAAACCTAGAACACGGCTGCAGAAGAACTAGTAAGCTTGGTATTGATTCACAGGAAGAAGGGATCTATTCAAGATATGAGATAAAGGCTAAAACTGCTACCGCGCTACTTCTATTTAGTTTTTGGATTAAAAGTGCGACTTCTAGGCAGAGCATGGATGAACTTGGACGAACGCCGATGAACTATCAAGAACTGACATGACCTAATGTGGATCTGAGAAAGAAGAAGGACGTTACCTGATGATTTGGGTGAAGAGCGGATGGGCGACGCAGATTTCTGGTCCGAACAGGGTGATGCAGCGGCCTCCGCGGAGTGGTCGGTGCGGTTCAACAGCGTGGCGGAGCTCCAGTGACGACGGACGACGCGAGGAAGAAGAAGAAGAGGGGGCGACGGGGGTAAAAGTGAAAAAGGATACCCCCCCATGCCTATTTATAAGGAAAAGTTGGTGAAACAGTGAAATGGCATGCACGACAATCGAGAAGGCATCATAATTATCTTAATAGAGGAGGCACCTCGATTCTCGGACAGCTAGTTAATGCAAAAAGATCTGTTGTGATGTCATAAGTTTTTTCTGGATTTATTTTACATGACGTCATGGCGGGTTACAAGGATCTGTTCAAGGTTAAGCATTGGAAGGAATCAAAGAAGACTCGCCAACCAGAAATAAGTGAAGATTGACATGAACAAGTTCAAATCAATCTGGGGCCTAATGTTGGGGATATAACCCCACGGTGTGACCCTCCCAGGAAGGGCCGGGTTACACTGTTGGCGACTCAGAGATAAGGCTTAAGTAGGCCCAAAAAACTAGACATGGAACCCAGAGGGCGACTTACGTGGTGAAGAGCCGGAGGCCCAAGCCCAGAAGATGGTGTGAGACCCGGTGCTGTAAGCCGCCCAACGATGACTTGCCTAGTAAGGCAAGGCGACTTAGAACCAGGGACGGTCATGTATTATGACCCGACCCGGACTCTTGTAAGCCCAGGGCCTTGGCCTGTGTATATAAAGGCGAGACCCTGCGGCGGGTTAACTCAAGTTACAATCAATCAATAGCTAGGTCAAGCGATTCCGCTCCCTTGTAATCGATACCCAATCAATACAAAACAAAGCAGGACGTAGGCTTTTACCTCGTTGGTGAGGGGCTAAACCTGGGTAAACTCCTGTCTCTCGTCCCGTTCAACCCCTTTAAGCTAACCTACGTTGCGATGGCTCCACACCTAAGTCCTTTCACAAGGGCATCTGCCGTGACAAAACCACGACAGTGGCCAATACCTCAAGTACATATAGGTTAGTGGGGGAGAAGAGGGCTGCCACCAAGGAGAGAAAGCCTCCTTGGGGATCCATCCAAAGGGGGGAGGAGTTGGACTCCTCCCCTAGTAGGATTCGGCCCCCCACAAGGAAAGTGGGGGCGGGTGCCTCCTCCACTTGGGCCTTGGTGGGACAAGTTGGCTTCCACCTCTTGGCCTTTTAAGGCCCGTTAATATTTAAATTAAATATAAAATGTTCTAAATACTTCTACACCATTATATATATTATTTTTTTTAGCATCCCCGAAAATATTTTCCACCTATATATACTATATCGGTAATACCCGGTATTACCCGATATTCACTGAAACACTTCCGGTGACCTACAATATATTCATCATTCCCGTCGTACTAACACTCAACAAATCATGATTGCCTTAAGCTTGTGACCTCGTAGGTTCGGTAACTCACAGACATGAACGGAAGCGTTCATTCAATGACCGGCAGCGGGACCGTGGACGTCTGTATCGATCCCTATGAGCACACGAATGATATCCGAGTGAACCTTTGGTTATCATGTGATGTTCCCTTTTCTTAAGATACTTTACAAAACCCGGGATGTATCGGTATCCTCCTGAGTCATCACCATGCTCACTATACCAAAATCCTCATTACCGGTTTTGTTCTTCGTTCTCGTTATTGTGTTCCGACATCGTTGTGACGTAGTCACCTGTGTCTGGCTAGAAGATGATGGATGCCATCACACCGAGAGGGCCCTAAGAATATCTCTCCATCGTCGGAGGAGCAAATCCCACTCTCGAGCTATCCAGTCACTTGTCAAACTTTCCGGTGAACCTGAAAGTTGTCGTTATGATCACCTTGTTACAGATGATGTTTGAGCAACCCCAAAGCCCATCGTATGGTAAGAAGTGACCATGATACTCTCATGGTCTAAGGAGCAATATCACATGTTAACACTCCGTGTTATTACAATTGAATGGAGACGATATTAACTCAATTCGTAACAAACAAGATTGGGTCGATTCAATATGTTCGTTCTTCCAACCTCATAATCTCAATGTTGTTTAGGACTACCATTACACTTAACGATATCCTAAGATCCGGAAAATGTGATCACCAACAACACTTGAGCTAGTCTTAGAGGCGTGACTAGGAACCTTTAAATTAACTTTTATCATTCCACACGTGCATATGAGTTTTCCACTGAATCACATATTCCAGGATCGTAGCAGTTATATCACAGAATATAAACTCTTACTATGAATATGGAAATATAATAATACAAATATTATTGGGGCATATTTCCAACAGTGATAGGGCAGGGCATGGTCGGGGCGAAGCGCGGCAGGGGCGGCCAGGACAGGGCACGACCGGGCCAGGGCATGCATGGCTACAGCTGGACGAGCGGGGGCGGGTGGCGGCCGGGGCGGGCATGGCCGAGGCGCGGCGCGGCTGGGGGGAGCACGATCGGAGCGGGACGTGTTTGGCCGGAGCAGGACGATTGCTTGTTGTATCCTTCCGGACACAGTTCATAAATACGGTATCTATTCTTTTCGACACAGTTTCGCATCGTAAAACGGTTTAAAGTGCCCTTTAAACGTGTTTTTAAGGGTTGGCTTTTAAGGGGTGTGCTAGAGATGCTCTTAGGCATTTTTATGGATGCACGCTAGGCAATGTTCTTGTGAGGCTTTGGCTGGAATTCGTGTAGCAACATTTATTATTAGGCAAATCTAGAGAACCGTGTTAGACAGTTTTAGGCATTTCTTGGGTTTTTCATTAGGCAATTTTTTTGGTTGCGCGGCAGGCAATTGTGTTTTCACTGGGGCTTTTTTATGAGGTAGTTTAGCAACTCATAGCAGGAATTGGTGAACTTCAACTAGATCTAGTTATGACATGGCGAACGAACAAAAAACACAGGACCACAATTGCTTCAAAAATACGCAATGATATAGTGTGTATTTGTACTTGTACTTTGCAGGAGTAGTCGCACCTGATATCCCGATGCTAATTTGTAGGGATTCAAATATGCGGTGTGGACACTTCAATTTTGTAGATTCAGACTTTATTGTATGCATTCTAATTGCAGGTTCAGATATGTACTGTAGGGAATTTTTGGACATGTGGTAGGCATATTAATTATGCATTTCTTAAAATTTACAGGCGTCTTAATTTCCAATTTTAGAATATATGCACACATCATAATTGTGCATTCTGAGTATATGAACAACAGGCAATATTTTAACATCCAAACACCATTTTTTCAGGCAAATTTGGGTGTCCATTGTAGGCAGTAAGTTGGATAGTAGTTTTTTATATGTTTTCCATGCTTTGGGCAATAAGTTTGGGCTGAACATGATATTTTTGTATGCAACAAAAGAAAAGAGTAATTCAAACACATTGAATTCCTTTAACAAAACAAAAGAGTAATGGCTGCAAGACTTGATGATGGCAATTTCTAGACACATTGTAGGCATTTTAACTACAAGATTCAGACATGTATTGCAAGTTCGGGAATTTCATTTTATATCTTCACGAGCCGGCAAACTTCTTTTCACTCAGTTGTCGATCTCACTTTCCTTCTTTTGATTTCTTAGTTGCTCGAGGACGAGCAAGACTTAAGCTTGGGGGGGTTGATGGCTCGAGATTTTACCACTTTTAGTAGGGGATTTTGATATGGTTTTCACCGGGGTTTTGATATTTCTCGCATATTTCTAAGGCTAATCCTTCGTTAGGGAATAAAACTCGTTTTTTCCTTTGTTGTGCAGGAAAATATTTTTTGGAAGGAAACTGATACGTCCATTTCGATCACTATTTCTTACTATAATTTATCTTATTTCAATGATATATTTCACATTATGGTGCAATTCTAATGTCTTTTCTCTCGTAAAATGGAAGTTATACAAATGGAGGGGGGTTACCGGCAGCTGAAAATTTGAACGTAAAATAGCAACAAAAGAGAAAACAATTCTCCGGAGCTCAAAATGAAGCGTGAATTATTGGAGAATTATTTTGGAATATATAATGAATTATGGAGCAAAGATATGCCAGAGAGGGCTGATGACCCACAAGTATAGGGGGTCTATCATAGTCGTTACGATAAGTAAGAGTGTCGAACCCAACGAGGAGCAGAAGGAAATGACAAGCGGTTTTCAGCAAGGTATTCTCAGCAAGCACTGAAATTATCGGTGACAGATAGTTGTATGATGAGATAATTCATAACGGGTAACAAGTAACAAAAGTAAACAAGGTGCAGCAAGATGGCCCAATCCTTTTTGTAGCAAAGGACAAGCCTGGATGAACTCTTATATAAAGCAAAGCGCTCCCGAGGACACATGGGAATTGTTGTCAAGTTAGTTTTCATCATGGTCATATGATTCACGTTCGTTACTTTGATAATTTGATATGTGGGTGGACCAGTGCTTGGGTGCTGTCCTTCCTTGGACAAGCCTCCCACTTATGATTAACCCCTCTCTCAAGCATCCGCAACTATGAAAGAAGAATTAAGGTAAACCTAACCATAACATGAAACATATGGATCCAAATCAGCCCCTTACGAAGCAACGCATAAACTAGGGTTTAAGCTTCTGTCACTCTAGCAACCCATCGTCTACTTATTACTTCCCAATGCCTTCCCCTAGGACCAAATCATGGTGAAGTGTTATGTAGTCGATGTTCACATAACACCACTAGAGGAAAGATAACATACATCTTATCAAAATATCGAACGAATACCAAATTCACATGATTACTTATAACAAGACTTCTCCCATGTCCTCAGGAACAAACGTAACTACTCACAAAGCATATTCATGTTCATAATCAGAGGAGTATTAATTATCATTAAGGATCTGAACATATGATCTTCCACCGAATAAACCAACTAGCATCAACTACAAGGAGTAATCAACACTACTAGCAACCCACAGGTACCAATCTGAGGTTTTGAGACAAAGATCAGATACAAGAGATGAACTAGGGTTTAAGAGGAGATGGTGCTGGTGAAGATGTTGATGGAGATTGGGCCCCTCTCGATGAGAGGATCGATGGTGATGACGATGGCGTTGATTTCCCCCTCCCGGAGGGATGTTTCCCTGACAGAACAGCTCCGCCGGAGCCCTAGATTGGTTATGCCTAGGTTCCGCCTCGAGACAGCGGCGCTTCGTCCCGAAAACTTCCTTATGATTTTTTCCAGGGTAAAAGACACCATATAGCAGAAGATGGGCATCGGAGGCCTGCCAGGGGCCCACAAGAACGGGGGCGCGCCCAGGGGGGTAGGGCGCGCCCTCCACCCTTGTGGCTGGCTGGTGGCCCCCCTCTGGTGCTTTCTTCGCCCAATATTTTTTATTAATTCCAAAATGACTCTTCGTGAAGTTTCAGGACTTTTGGAGTTGTGCAGAATAGGTCTCTAATATTTGCTCCTTTTCCAGCCCAGAATTCCAGCTGCCGGCATTCTCCCTCTTCATGTAAACCTTGTAAAATAAGAGAGAAAAGGCATAAGTATTGTGCCATAATGTGTAATAACAGCCCACAATGCAATAAATATTGATATAAAAGCATGATGCAAAATGGACGTATCAAGGGCCCACCAGCCAGCCATATGGTCAGGTGGCGCGGCCTACCCCCTCGTCGTGCCCCCTGCCCGTGTGGGGCCATGGTGGCTCGCCTCTCGATGCCCTTTGGCCATGAATTTCCATTTACCCTAGAAAAAATCAGAGAAAATTCTCGGGAATTTCCGCCGCCATCTGCAAGGTGGAACTTGGGCATAGCACTTTTGCTATTTGGCTGAGTCATTTCGCCGACAAAACTTCCCTCCAGGAGGGGCAAATTGAATCCTTCATCATTAGAAACCCTTCGTTCATCATGGGGATCATCATCCTCACCAACACCATCTCATCTCCAAAACCCCAGTTCTTCCTTTCTATTGAATCTTCAAATCAAACCTCAGATTGGTACCTGGGGGTGCTAGTAGTGTTGATTACATCTTGTAGTTGATGCTAGTTCGTTTAATTGGTGAAAGATTGTTATGTTCAGATTGTTAAACATATATTGATACCCATTGATCATGATCAATATTATGAAGTGTGAGTAGTTCCGTTAGTTCTTGAGGACATGGGAGAAGTCTTGTTACAAGTAGTCATGTGAAGTTGATTCCCGTTCAGTATTTTGGTATTATGTTGTGTTGTTCTTCCTCTAGTGGTGTTATGTGAACGTCGACTACATGACACTTCACCATCTTTGGGCCTAGTGGAAGGCATTGTGGAATTAGTTTGTAGATTATGGGTTGTGGGAGTGGTAGACACCTAAACCCTAGTTTGTGAATTATTCCATAAGGGAATGTTTTGGATCTAATTGTTTCATGTTATGGTTAGACTTATCTTAATTACTACTTTTGTAGTTGCGGATGCTTGCATGGAGAGTATAATCATAATTAGGTATTTACTAGTACAAATGCCCGTGCATTGCAACGGGCCAAAAAGTCACAAAATCTCTTTGTTTGTGCCATTACACAACATTCGTTATATTCCATTATGATTATCTCTTTTTGGAGCATGATGTGTGGATGTGAAGAAGCCACCTTAACGGCCTTCATATGATGAAAGAGTAGTTGTGCGTGGAATAGTTTGTCAGTTGGTTTGACTTTTTTACTTTTTGAGAAAACGTGAATATTTTATTTTTAAAAAGTAACATTTTTAAAAATTCTGAATTTTTTTATGAAAACGTTTTCTTTAAGATTTACCTTTTTTAACACATGCTTTTTAAAAACAATTGAGATTTTAAAAAAAACTTTAGAACATGTTTAAATGCATCCATTTTTTAAACATTTTGATACCTTTTTTGGAAATATTGAATATAAAAATGGTGAACATTTTTTAGACCAAAAACAATTTGAAGTAGTCTTTCTCTTAAAAACAACACACTATCTGTGTCCGCATTTAAAAAAATGGATTGTTGGTGTCCGTACCATGTAGTATAGAATTAAGAAAGTCATAGTCATGTCCTTCGATGGCGTCTCCTTCGACTTATACTATCATCGGGTGGAAGAGGAGTGGTGTATGTGTTCTGAGTGGGATATGTAGACTATGAAATTGTTGTATACTTTTTAAAACTTTAATAACCAATCCAAAAGTTTTTTTAGAATTTTTAAAAAAAATAAATGCAAACGGATTTATAGGATGTTGAACCATCCACCTTCTTCATCTCTATCATGAACTTGGGCATGTTTCCGGCAGTGAACTATGTCGTATTCTTCTTCCATGGCCATCGAAGTTTTTAAAAACCGAACGGGCAACTGAACCGTTGCGGCTGTCACCGGTTGGACCGCCGGTTCATCGATTCATTCATGACAAAGAACCTGGATATTAAAGTTATTAAAGATAACCTTAGATCAAATGAGTACACATAATATTGGATGTAATATAAACATGGCCAAGCATAACGTCAGGAGATTCAAAACAACATTATCAAAAATATGAAGGTGCCAGGCAACCTTTTTGTATGTGAATATGAGAAGAGGAGGGCCTTTGAATATGTTGCAAGTGCAACCGATGATGCTCATTTATTTTAATTGGTCCCTCGTCTCGGCACATTCACAGCCAACAACAGCATTGTTCCTTCCCACTCATAATGGTGCAAATCGAAATTTATGTTTCTTTCCTTTCTGCGTTATAAGAGCCGAATTTACTACTTGCTTTAAATTCCTCATAATTCCATTCCTTTATATTCCTCATATAGAGGAGCGAATTTTACTCCCTCTCTTTCCTTCCTGCTCATTTCCTTTCTGCTTTATTAGAGCCGAATTTACTCCTTCCTTTAATTCCTTCTCTTTACTTATATGAGTGATATAATTTATTTTCTTTCTGCTTATATAAGAGCCGAATTTGCTCCTTTTATTTCCTTCTCTTTCCTTCCTGCTCATATTCCGGGAGCCACTTCTTAAGTTGGCTTATTGATTTTAAATCATACACATATATAAATTGGTGGTATATGATGTTAAGACGCGAGGTGGTATTATAGTCACAGCCTTTGCCTAGCTTGGTTGGATGAGTCGTTTTCTCCTGGACCTACTGTCGGGAGTTCGACCCTCTGACATGATCTGTGTTTCCACTTTTTTTTCTGGGCCACCGCTGCAGCGCATAGTTAGGATGTGCAGATCTAGTTCAATGGGCTGGGAGCGGACCTGGAGTGCGCCGTGGCCCATGTAGGAAATTCTGGCGCTAGTCAACACGGCAGACGGACGATCAATGGATAATATAAGGTATATAGGGACGAACGAAAACACGGAAGAAAATACGATGGTAAGAAGCGATCACCCCTTTATTAGTAGGTATAGATTCAAGTAAGTAAAATACCTTAGCTCTAGTCCACCCACATAACACTTGCCAAGGCAATGAACGTTAACTTAATCAGTCATGGTGAAAGTAACTTGGTGATATTCCCGTGTGTCCTCAAGAGCGTTTTAATCACTATAAGGAATACCACTGGATTGTCCTTTGTCAGGGTACACAAACAGGGGTGTATGTTTCCCCTGACTTGTGCACAGACAGTAGGCCTCCAAACACAACAGCACCAAGCTCCCAAGACGAGACCAAGCCAGAAAGATAGCTCTTTGAGGAATCAAAGGGCAGATCAAGAAGACCAGGACAAGCCAAGGGAACAAGATGTCACTAAGGAAAGACCTCCCTTACCAGGCAGGCGAGCCTGGTCGGGTCGAGGCCTCACCAAGAACAAGCCCCAAGATTTCCCCGGCAGGCTTGCCGGGGCCGCCAAGGGCAAATCTCCCCGCCAAGACTCCACTGCTCCACCTCACAGCGATGCAAGTCGCTTATCAGTGTGATGTTGAGCCCCCAAGTGATTAAGTGGCTGTCATTTGGCACGTGGCAGCCATTCGGAAGGGAGATTCCCTCTATATGACACCCGTCCAGAGGCGTGTCATGCAGGTAGATAGAAGATGATTAAGCGGCGCGGCAGGCTTGCCGGGTTGCATCCACAGCGTGACACCTAGCAGTGCATTTAATGCACTTTGTCCTAACTACCAGAGTTAGGTATGATAGCACTGTTGGCTATCTAATCAGTAGATAATGATTGTTTTGCCACTGTGGTAACCCCTTAGCCTATAAAAGGAGGGCCATGGCAACCTAAAAAAGGATTCGGACCCTTGTAAACTCATACGCGTGTAGCTGCTCTCCCCGAGGCGACCTTGCCGGGCTTGAGCGCTGCGTGTCCCCCATGGTCCTCCCTTCAATCCACCAAAGCAGGAGTAGGGTTTTACGCTTCTCAGCGGCCCAAACCTGGGTAAAAACCACCAGCATCATCACTGTCGTGTTGTTCAATGGCTTCCGCTCTTTGTGCTACGTGATCTCCCCCCTGCTGAACCACAAGGGGCCGATGGCCCCATAGGTGATCGTGCTCCACCACGACATCTTTGGCGCGCTAGGTAGGGGGAGCGCTCGCGTGGACCCGAGGTCGTGAGCAGGGCGTCCAGCTACACCATCATCAGCATCGGCGCTCCCTCCGTCAACAACTTCGGAGGAGGGAGGCGATGTCGCTCCCTTGTTCCTTCCCTCCCAAATCCTGTCGCCCATCTCCGTCGCAGCCGCGGCGGCGGGAACAGAATGTGGTGGCAATGTGACGACCCTGGACGGTTCGGATGGCATGGCCACCATGCTGCCCCTATCCAAGGAAAGGGGCGAGGCATGCGGCGATGCCGTCCTCCTTGCGGGTTCTCGCCAAACATACCAGGTGCCTGAGAGGATCGCTAGAGCATGCGGGAAATATGGTATGGGGTCTTCTCCTCCTTCACTTTCGCTCGTCAACGATCGAGCCATGTGGGGGTAGCATCATCGACGTTGATAAGCCCATGCGGAACTCGGTCCAGCATTTACCCTGCCAAGGGAAAATCCTGAGTGAAACACTGGTGCGAATCCGTTGATTGACGCCCCGGCAAGCATGCTCTGGCAGGGCCGTCCGCGCCAGTGTGACCTTTATGCCCGCAGCCGTGATATCGTCAACAGTGTAAGGAAGAGGAGAGAGGATCTGACCCTTCCTTTTCGTCGTACATTATCACCTGCAAGTGTTCTGTTATCCCCCTCCGGCCCTTGCCGGGGGTGGACGTGCAATTGATAAACTGCCAAGTTTTCTTCTTGTGCATGTTTTCCGTTGTGAATTATACATACATGATGCGGATATGCAAACACTATCCTCTCAAGATATGCGAACGTGATGAGCGACCGCGACTAAGGAAGGAGGGAAGCGTGAATGAAAGCTAAGTCAACATGTTCACTGACTTTTTCTCCAACGTTTGCATTTGCTTATCCCTCGGACAACCAAGGTGTTTCGTATAGTTAAATCTTTCGTGTGATGGCACCTTGCTAGATTTGTATGTGCCCCCGCTTTGTTTCGAGCCTGCTCAATGAAGTGGGCGGCCGCGTCAAAGACTCCTAAGGAAAAACTTGCCAGGGCATGTCCTCGCCAGCTGAATGCTAAGGACCCGCTCCTCACAGCAATCTCGGCAGCATGCTACTGTCGGGCAACCAAAACACGCAGAAAGAAGCTGACCATATGAACATCCATGGGTAAAACACAAGAGGGATAGCATGCACTTAAGCTTAATTAAACATCTGTTCAACAAGAGCAAAAGCAAATACAGTACGGGGCCTAAACACGAGACATGCATTATGTTTTGTTACAGGGCGCCATGGCAACAAGAATGATTCACGTATGTGCTTGGCGGTCTTCTAGGACCCTGGGGACGGAGAGAACCTTGTCGGCGAAGGCACCAGCCTTTTCCTTGGCAGCAGAAACATCGGCACCTGCCGGCAGCCTACTGAAGCCGTCCGCAAGGTTGAGGTCTGGATGGCGATAGGCGAGGTTGCTCAAGACCATGAAGAGGGCATCACGGGCAAGCTTTCGAGACTCGTTTGCAAAACAAGCTGCTCTATGTCTTCATGAAGGAAATATGCCCTAGAGACAATAATAAAGTTGTTATTTTATATTTCCTTATTCATGATAAAGGTTTATTATTCATGCTAGAATTGTATTAACCGGAAACTTAAATACATGTGTGAATACATAAACAAATACCGTGTCCCTTGTAAGCCTCTACTAGACTAGCTCGTTGATCAAAGATGGTTAAGGTTTCCTAACCATAGACATGTCTTGTCATTTGATAACGGGATCACATCATTAGGAGAATGATGTGATGGACAAGACCCATCCGTTAGCTTAGCATAATGATCGTTTTGTTTATTGCTATTGCTTTCTTCATGTCAAATACATATTCCTTCGACTATGAGATTATGCAACTCTCGAATACCGAAGGAATACCTTGTGTGCTATCAAATGTCACAACGTAACTGGGTGATCATAAATATGCTCTACAGTTATCTCCGAAGGTGTTTGTTGAGTTGGCATAGATCGAGATTAGGATTTGTCACTCCGAGTATCAGAGAGGGATCTTTGGGCCCTCTCGGTAATACACATCATAAGCTTGCAAGCAAATGACTAAGGAGTTAGTCACGAGGTGATGTATTACGGAACGAGTAAAGAAACTTGCCGGTAACAAGATTGAAGTAGGTATAGAGATACCGACGATCGAATCTCGGGCAAGTAACATACCGATGGACAAAGGGAATTACGTATGTTGTCATAACGGTTCGACCGATAAAAGATCTTCATAGAATATGTAGGAGCCAATATGGGCATCTAGGTTCCGCTATTGGTTATTGACCAGAGAGGTGTCTCCGTCATGTCTACATAGTTCTCGAACCCGTAGGGTCTGCACGCTTAACGTTCGTTGACGATATAGTGTTATATGAGTTATATGATTTGGTGACCGAATGTTGTTCGGAGTCCCAGATGAGACCACGGACATGACGAGGAGTCTCGAAATGGTCGAGAGGTAAAGATTGATATATAGGACGATGCTATTCAGATATCAAAAGAGTTTCGGAGTGCACCGGGTAGTCATCAGGTCACCGGAAGGGGTTCCGGACACCCCCGTTAAGTGTATGGGCCTAATGGGCCAAAGGGGGGGACAGACCAGCCCCTGGTGCGCCCCTTCCTTGGACAGTAGGTCGTAAGGGAAGGAAAGGGGGGAGGGCTAGCCCCTCCTGCCTTTCCCTCTCATGGGAGAAAGGAAAGGGGGGCGCCACCCTCCCCTGCCTTTCCCCCGCAATTATATAAGGCAGGGGGGAGCGGCTTGGGAGGGACTCCAAGTAGGATTCCTCCTACTTGGGCGCCTCCTTTGGCTCCTCCTCCCTCCCTCCCACCTATATATATGTGGGAAGGGGCACCTAGCACACAACAGATCAATTGTTAGCCGTGTGCGGCCCCCCCTCCACCGTTTACACCCCCGGTCATATATTCGTAGTGCTTAGGCGAAGCCCTACGGAGATCACTTCACCATCACCGTCACCATGCCATCGTGCTGACGGAACTCATCTACTACCTCGCCGTCTTGCTGGATCAAGAAGGCGGAGGACGTCACTGAGCTGAACATGTGCTAAACATGAAGGTGCCGTACGTTCGGTACTAGACCGGTTGGATCGTGAAGAAAGTTCGACTACATCCACCACGTTGTCAAACGCTTCCGCTTACGGTCTATGAGGGTATGAAGACACACTCTCTCCTCTTGTTGCTATGCATCTCCTTCATAGATCTTGCATGTGCGTAGAATTTTTTTGTTTTCCCTGCAACGTTTCCCAACACTTCAGCCCTTCGATCTAGCCTTCGAAGAAGAGCACTAGCTTGACGCTTGGAACCTCATGTCTGCTGACTGAGAAGGCCCAACTCTTCATATCCATCGTTGTGATCTGGGCAGAGAGGCGCTCGGCAATATCAACCAGATTCTTGATCCAGAGGTCACGCCGCTCAACTTGGTTCGCCAGTTTGTCCTCTGCGTCCTTTTGGAGGATTCTCGTGTTGTCCAAGTCCTTCATCAGCTGCTTCTCACGAGCTTCGGCAGACTCGATTCCGCTCTCCAAGGTGCCAAGCCTTGCCTTCATGTCAGTAATGGTGCCATTGGCAGTGTTGAGGTCCTAGCTCTTGGAGGAAAGCTGCGATTGCACCTCCTTCGGAAGAATCTCTGCCTTTTGTGCTTCCTCCTTGAGAGCCACGATTTCCTTGGCGCTCCCGGCAAGGTCCTCTGTCAGTTTGGCCACATGTTGATCGTGATCAGCCTTGGCAATGGATGCAGCGGCAAGATCATCAGCAATCTTCTTCAGCTGGCAGCAGAGTCAAGGGTGAGTGTGTCAAGGGCCGCCTTGTGCCTGTCCTCCAGATCCTTAGTGCGCTGCTGGACAAGGGCCCCCAATTCCTCGTCCTTGTTGTGGAGGGTGGCCTCGAGGTTGCCTTCCCGGGAAGAGGTGTCTTTCTCCTTGGCGTCCAGAAGCGCTTTGTGCTCCGCCAAACGGACTTCCCGGGCAGTGACATCCTCTTTCGCTATGGTTATCACCTCCTGTTGCCGCAAAAGGGTTTGGAACTGCTTGCTGTGCCACTCGCGTATTTCACTACCCTTGTCCCTCTGTTTTTGATCCATGAGACTGGCGGAGTTGCGCTGCTCCTTGATCGCCTGCCACTTCAGGCTGTATCTACTCTGCATGTCCTTGATGCCTATTGCCACAGACTCCAGGAAGGACAAGTCCATGGCTGCACTGGCTGAATCATCAGCCTTTTCAGCTCGCTGGAACAGCGGCGCCATGATGCGCTGGATCTCTTCATCAAGGTCTACACTTACTGCCGCGGATGAGCTGGGGGCTCCAAGTCCAGGTTGGGCAAGAACCAATGCCAGCTTGCTCGAAGATGTTGTAGGGCCGCGGCCGAGATGCCAAACTGGGGAGGAGGGCTCATAGTTTGAAGCAAAACTTTCTCTTCAACCACCACCTCCAATCCTGGCACGCTACCGGGGAACTTCTCTGCTTCCTTTGGGGCCTCTTGGATATCCCCGGCAGTATGTTCCTGGCCCTCCGCGGCAGCAATCTTGGCGGCCTCTTCAGCAGCATCCTTTCCAATGTTGGCCATTTCTTCCAACAGCTCTGGTTCCTCGGCCAATGGAACTGCAAGCAAGATCAGCAAGCGATAGCAAAGAGATAATATACATTGGTGAACCAGAGACTTGAGGCAAAATAAAGAAAGCAATAAAAGACAAAGAGCGAGCGGATTACCCAGAGATGTTTGCCATGGGAAGGCATCAGTTTCCCCGGCAACATTAGTTGCCGGGGCATGACCCCCACCTGCTTCCTCAGTAACCATAGCGCCAGCATGGACCGATCCTTCCGTGGAGGCTCTTGCCGGGGATTTCTCGGCTTGAGCATCGGGCAGGGTGGGCTCCTCCTGGAGAGCCTTGCTATCGACGATCTCCCTCTCTCCCTTGGTAGGAGATGGGATGCGCTCTTCCACGCCTCCCCTGGCGGGAGAAGCCTGTCCCATACCTTCGTGCCAGGGGCTGGGCCGAGGGCTTGGCGCTGGGTCATTCGTGCTACCTCCCGCCAAGCCCGTGCCCTCCGAAGGCCCCGACGACTCCACTTGCTTGGATCGTTTGGCCCGGTGGATGAGGGTTTCTTCTTCATCTCTGTCAAGGACAACAAACAAGATTGGGTCAGCAAACCAGCAAGTGCATGACACTTCAACAAGGAAACATAGTGTTTTCCTTACTCTAAATCAATGAGCATGGAGCCCAGTGCGAACTCCATAGGTGGTGGGGTCACTCTGCTCCTCTTCAGGGTCGGGGGAGCAGTGCTTCCCAGCAACTTCGAGCCCTTTTGAGGGACCGGGGGCTCCGACGAGGATGAGTTGCGTGAGGAGTTCGAGCTTGATTGGGAGATGGGGTCGACCCCTATGACCGCTCGTCGCTTGGTGGGAGGGGTCTTAGCCCCAGAAAGGCGAGAAGAATGGCGGTGCACCACGTCCGGCCCGTCACCCTTAGAGGCGGTCTTCTTCACCCTCTTGGTGATGGGCACAGGAACAGGGGCCGCTGCTCCCCGACTGGCCCGCCTATGAGGGCGCTGTTCCAAGTCTGGTTCCAGGGCTTGAGGGCCCGTTGCGAGCCACTCCTCTTCGGGCTGCTCTGTCTCCTTGGTCTCATCCCCTTCTTGGACTTCTGCTACCGCAGCATAAAGGGCTTCGACCCCGGCAGCCTCCTCCGCGGCATGCCCCTCGCTCCTGCCGTGGGAAGAGCCTTTGTCTTTGGCCTCCTCCTCATCATCCTCCTCCTCTCCTCCGGGCCTTGCCTTCCCGGTAGCTCGAAGCGCCCTGTCTTCCTCAATCCGCCTCCTGATGAACTCTGCTTCTACCATGGAGGTGCGCTTGAACATGTTGCCTTCCACCCTGGAAGCCCTTTCTTCTAGATTGGGCTACCATGCGGCGGCAGAAAAAGTGTTTCGGGTGGCTCTATGATATATTGGGAATATTTGGGAATTTATAGAGGCAGAATTAGGTCTACAGGTGCCATGAGGGGCCCACAAGCTCAGGGGGCGTGCTCCCCCAGGGCGCGCCTAATGAGCTTGTCGCTCCCTCGTGGCTCTACAGGTCTTCTCCCGAACCTTCGTGGGTCCCTTCTAGTCCAGAAAAATTAATCCAAAGATTTTTCTCTGTTTGGACTCCCTTTTGATATTGATTTTCTGAAAAGCCAAAAACAACAACTGGCACTGGGCACTAGGTTAATAGGTTAGTCCCAAAAAATGATATAAAATAGCATACAAATGCATATAAAACATCCAAGTTTGATACAATAATAGCATGGAACAATAAAAAATTATAGATACGTTGGAGACATATCAGTCTCTCTCAAACAACCCTGCAATCAAATACAAGAAATCTCTTGTGTCCCCAACACACCCAATACAATGGTAAATTGTATAGGAGCACTAGTTCGGCGAAGAGATGGTGAAACAAGTGTAGTATGGATAGTAGATATAGGTTTTTGTAATCTGGAATAAGAAAAATAACAAGGTAGCAAGTAACAAAAGTGAGCACAAACGGTACTGCAATGCTTGGAAACAAGGCCTAGGGTTCATACTTTCACTAGTGCAATCTCTCGACAGTGCTAACATAATTGGATCATATAACAATCCCTCAACATGCGACAAAGAATCACTCCAAAGTTTCTATCAGAGAATGTAGGACGAAAACGAGTATCAACACATGTGCCTATATTGCCCCAATGTCACCTTCAGAATCCGCAAGTTGATTACCAAAACATATATCATGTGACTCAATAGAATACCCCATTGTCACCGCGGGTATCCACATGCATGACATATATCAAGTGATCTAAAATCCAATATTCAACCCAACATAACAAAACCTCAAAGAGCAACACTCAATTCACCACAACAAGATAGAGAGGGAAAAACACCATATTAACAAAGCCCATGGTTACATCAAGATCATGCCGGATCAAGAACACGAGAGAGAGAGAGAGAGATTAAACACATAGCTACTGGTACATACCTTCAGCCCCGAGGGTGAACTAGTCCCTCCTTGTCATGAAGATCGTCGGGTTGATGAAGATGGCCTCCGGTGATGATTTCCCCCTTCAACAGGGTGTCGAAAAAGGCCTCTAGTTGAGATCACTTTGGAACAGAGGCTTGCGGTGGTGGCGTGGGAGTTCTAGGTTTCTTTCTGGAGGTTTCCCTATTTATAAGAATTTTTGGCATCGGTTTCACGTTAGCGGGAGTCCCGAGGGACCCACGAGCTCACTCAGTGCGCCCCAGGGGGGCGCCCTTGACCTCGTGTCTCCCCTGGACTTCGTCTTGTCCACCTCTGAGGCTTCGTGGGTCTCTTCTTGTCCATAAAAAATTACCGTAAAGCTTCGTGGTAATTGGACTTCGTTTGGTATGGATTTTCTGTGAAACAAAAAATAGCCAAAAAACTGGAACTGGCATTGGGCACTAGGTCAATAGGTTAGTCCATCAAAATCATATAAAAGTGCACCAAAACCATGTAGAACTTAGGTAAATATGGCATGAATACTTCATAAATTATAGAAACATTGAAGACGTATCAGCATCCCCAAGCTTAATTCTTGCTCGTCCTCGAGTAGGTAAATGATAAAAGAAATAATCTATGAAGTGTGAATGCTAGCATAGTGCACAAGTTTGATCAACGATGATTTAAATCACTTTTCTAGCATCATAAACAACAACTCTTTCTCATAAACTCATCATGATGAAGTAGCAAACAACTCACATGTTATGGTTTAAACAATGCTTCTCTTGAAACTTAACAACCTATGTTCTTAGTCAACAAACAATTTCAATGCATCTTATTTTCAACAAAGTTTAAGTAAGAGCTCCACATACTCAATTATGATATAGTCTTCTATGATTGTTGATACGTCTCCGACATATCTATAATTTTTTATTGTTTCATGCTATTATATTATCAATCTTGGATGCTTTATATGCATTTTTATGCTATTTTATATCATTTTTTGGGACTAACCTATTAACCCAGTGTCCAGTGCCAGTTCCTATTTTTTTACTTGTCTTTGGCTTTTCAGAAAATCAATACCAAATGAAGTCCAAACGTGATGAAACTTTACAGTGATTTTTTCTGGACCAGAAAGGACCCTAGAAGGTTCGGGAGGAGGCCAGAAGACCTACAGGAGAGCCACGAGCTCACAGGGTGTGCCCCCTGAGCTCGTGGGCCCCACATAAATTAGTTCGACCTAATTCCACCTCCATAAATTCACAAATATTCTCAAACCAACAGAGAGCCACCCGAAACACTTTTTTCACCGTCGCAAGCTTTTGTTCTTCCGCGATCCCATCTAAAGGCCTTTTCCGGTACTCTACCGGAGGGGGAATCGATCACGGAGGGCTTCTACACCATCCTTGTCGCCTTTCGATGATGCGTGAGTAGTTTACCACATACCTTCGGGTCCATAGCTAGTAGTTAGATGGCTTCTTCTCTCTCTTTGATCTTCAATACAATGTTCTCCTCGATATTCTTGGAGTTCTACCCGATGTAATCTTCTTTTGCTGTGTGTTTGTTGCAATCTGATGAATTGTGGGTTTATGATCAGATTATTCATTGAAAGTAATTGAGTCTTTTCTTAACTTTTTTATGCATGATTGTTATAGCTTTGTATTTCTCTCCGCTCTATCCTTTTGGTTTGGCCAACTAGATCGATTTATATTCAGTGGGAGAGGTTCTTTGTAATGGGTTCAATCTTGCGGTGGCCTCTCCCAGTTATAGAACGGGTAGCGAGGCACGTATTATATTGTTGCTATTAAGGGTAAAACGATGGGGGTTAATCATATTGCTTGAGTTTACTTTGTCTACATCATGTCATCTTGCTTAAAGCGTTACTCCGTTTGTCATGAACTTAATACCATAGATGCATGCTGGATAGCGGTCGATTGGTGGAGTAATTAATAGTAGTAGATGCAGGCAGGAGTCGGTCTACTTGTCACGGACGTGATGCCTATATACATGATCATTTCCATGAATGCGTCATAACTATGCGCTTTTCTATCAATTGCCCAACAGTAATTTGTCTACCCACCGTATGCTATTGTTTCGAGAGAGAAGCCTCTAGTGAAAACTATGGCCCCCGGGTCTACTTTAATCATATTATAAAAACCAAAAATACCTTGCTGCAATTTATTTACTTTTATTTTTTTGGCAATTTATCTATCTACATATACAAGATTTGATCCTTGCAAGTAACGACTTCAAGGGGATTGACAACCCTCTTGCCCGTGTTGGGTGCAAGTATTTGCTTTTCTGTGTGCAGGTGTTGTTAACTAGGTTTTGGTCGGTGCTCCTTTTGGTTTGATAAACCTTGGTTCTCACTGAGGGAAATACCTATATCTACTGTGCTGCTTCTCCCTTCCTCTTCGAGGAAAATCCCAATGCAACTCACAAGTAGCAATTGCTAGCACTCAAAGCATATTTTTAGAAAAAAATAGTATCCATCGAACACAGAGGAAGATAGGGGCTTAATATATCGCCTCCCTACTTAGTTATCATCGATATAATTGTTAACAATAATAATTCATGATCAAATATATTTGACTAGATATATGTGTCTAGATCTTTCCCCACCACATGATGCTTTCCAAGTAGAGAATAATTGAGGTTGGAATAACAAGTTGACTCAGCAAAAAAAAATTTGGCAGAAAAGTAAAAGATAAGCCCTTCACAGAGGGAAGCAGGGACTTGCTAATGTGCCAGAGCTCATTGCTAAAAACAGAGATGAATACACTTTGAGTGGTGTGCTTTTCCTGCCAACGTCACGACTAAGGATTTCAATGTCTTCCATGCTAAACACATAATCAGTGGTTCCCATGCGGAAATGAAAGGTTTACTTCCCCAACCATACAAACACAAGCCATGGCCAGCCGAATTCACTGGTGCCCTCCAAACAATCAACTTTCCATGGGGAGTTTGTTTTGTTATATCTTAGTCGTGGGACTGGGCATCCCAGTTACCAGCCTTTCTCGTGCAATGACAAGTGAATAAACACCCATCATGAGAATAACCCACTTAGCATGGAAGATATTGACCTCCTCGTCGCTCCATGAGCAGTACGGGCACACAAAATGGATTTTTATTTGAAGGTTTTAGAGATGGCACATGCAAATTGACTTGGAACGGCACGATAATACCGCATAATGGTAGATATGGTGGACACTCATGGAAGAAACTTGGCTCAAGGATTTTGGATGCACAAGCAGTATTCCCACTTAGTACAGAAATTTTGGCTAGCAAAGATAATAAACAAGCACCACATGTTGGAGGATCCATAACAATATAACTTCTATGCAAATATACCCAAACATAACTCATTAAGTTGTCTTCCTTGTCCAACTTCAACCAGTTCGATCAAGTTTGAAAATAATTAATGGGTATTCATAATCATAAAATATGTCCAAGGTAATATGATTTTATGTGAAATTTCTCTTCCATATACTAATCATTCATGAATTGCTTGTATGAGCAATATTGTGATTGTCAAACTTCAATAGATTTTACATTCTAAACCCAATGTGAAACTACTACAAGGCATGATACAAGCATATGAAGCACATATAATTTCAACTTTATGATATTCAGTTCATTCGACAATTTACTCTTAGGATATATGTGAAGAACGAGAATAAATGACAAACTACTCCAAAAGATATAAGTGAAGATCAATGAGTAGTCAAACAATTAAGTAGCTATGTGAGGACTCTCTCTCATTTAAAACTTTTGGATCTAAGTATTTTATTCAAACAGCAAACAAACATAAAAGGGCACTCCAGGAATAGCACATTTCATGTGAACAAATAAAAACTTAGGCTCAACCAAAACTAACCAATAGTTGTTGGTGAAAAAAGGTGGGATGCCTACCAGGGCATCCCGAAGCTTAGATGCTTGAGACTTATTGAAATATTAACTTGGGGAGCCTTGGGCATCCCAAGCTTGAGCTCTTGTGTCTCCTGAATTCCTCTCATATCATGGTTTCTCCCAAATCTTAGAAACTTCATCCACACAAAACTCAACAAGAACTCATGAGATAAGTTAGTATAAATCAACTCAAAACCTTAACATACTCTACTGTAGAAAATTACAAAAGTTGTAATTAAACAATGCACACTAAATTTCTCTACATATTTAATACTCCATCACCTAATAGAAATATTAAACAAGCAAACATATGCAAAATCTATCTAACAGAATAGTCTGTAAAGGATGAAGCAAAATTCATACTTATTTAAAAATTCTGAAAAATTACCACATGACAGAGAACTCATGTGTTATTACTATGTAAAAATATCAAGATTTTACCATGTTCTGACTATTCAGGAATATTCAAGACATAATAGAAAAATTTCTGTTTTCAAACAGCAACTCATAAACTTGCAAACTGAGTATGGTAAAGGCTATACTTGCCAATTTTATTGAAATGAAAGATACAAAACACAATTATAAATATCAGCATGCAAATCCAACTAAAAGAAAATGATGCTCCAAGCAAAACTCGTATCATGTGACGAATAAAAATTTGCTCCAAGTAAGGTTACTGATAATGTTGAAGACGAAAGAGGGGATGCCTTCCGAGGCATCCCCAAGCTTAGAAGCTTAAGTCTTCCTTGAATATTGCCTTGGGATTCCCTGGGTATCCCTAATCTTAGGGTTTTGCCACTCCTTATTCTTCGCATATCGATATCTCACAAAAAACATGAAAAGTTCAATCACACAAAACTAAACGGAACTTCATGAGATAGGTTAGTATGATAAAGAGCATCATTCACTTTCATACTATCAAGACAAGATTCATAATTTTTCTCACATAATTCCTACTTTACCCTATCATTTCTACAATTTATGTTGACCAATATAAGTCATAGAAACTACTCCCTCCATCCCAAAATAAGTGACTCAATTTTATACTAACTTTGTACTAATACAAAGTTGAGTCACTTATTTTGGGACGGAGGGAGTATAAAACAAGCAAACTATGCATCAAAAACAGAATCTATCAAAAACAGAACAATCTGTAATGATTTGAACAAAAATCGTACTTCTGTAACTCCAAAAATTCTGAAAAATTAGGAAAATGTAAACAAATTGTATATAAGTAATGTGTAAAAAAATCAGAATTTTTTTACGTTCCAGTAATTAATCTAAATCCATGCACTGGACGCTAAACTTTTTGTTTTTGCACACAAATAAACAAGTATCCCAAAGGCTTCACTTGGCACATTATTGAAATGAAATGTACAAAACATGATTACTATAGTATCTTAATCATATTGGCACAAAAAGACAGAAGGTATAAATATTGGGTTTGATACGTCCATTTTGCATCATGATTACCTATTGTTATTTATAATGTTTTTATGCATAATAATGCTTTCTGGAGTAATTCTAATGCCTTTTCACCCATAATATGCAAGGTTTACACAAAGGGGGAGAATGCCGGCGGCTGGAATTCTGGACCTAAAAAACCTACATCAGAGATACCTATTCTGCACATCTCCAAATAAGCTGAAACTTCACGGAGAATTATTTTGGAATATATGAAAAATACAGGAGCAAATAACTACCAGAGAGGGGCCACCTGGTGATCACAAGACACCAGGGCACGCCAGGCCCCCCAGGCGTGCCCTGGTGGGTTGTGGCTAGCCCAACCCACCTCTGGTGCCCAACTTCTGGTATATATGTCATTTTGACCTAGAAAAAATAAGAGGAGGTCTTTCGAGACGGAGTGCCGCCGTATCGAGGCGGAACTTGGGCAGGAGCACTTTTGCCCTCCAGCGGAGCGATTCCGCCGGGGGAACTTCCCTCCCGGAGGGGGGAATCAAAGCCATCGTCATCACCAACACCCCTCTCATCTTTGGGAAGCCAATCTCCATCAACATCTTCAACAACATTATCTCCTCTCAAATCCTAGTTCATCTCTTGTGTTCAATCTTTGTACCGGAAGCTCAGATTGGTACATGTGGGTGACTAGTAGTGTTGATTATATCTTGTAGTTGATTACTATATGGTTTATTTGGTGGAAGATTATATGTTCTGATCCATTCTGCTATTTAATACCCCTCTAATCTTGAGCATGAATATCATTTCTGAGTAGTTACTTTAGTTCTTGAGGTCACGGGAGAAACACGTTGCAAGTAATCATGTGAATTTGATATGTGTTTGATATTTTGATGATATGTATGTTGTGATTCCCTTAGTGCTGTCATGTGAACATCGACTACATGGCACTTCACTATATTTGGGCCTAAGGGAATGCATTGTGGAGTAGTTATTAGATGATGGGTTGCTAGAGTGACTGATACGTCTCCAACGTATCTATAATTTTGTATTGTTCCATGCTATTATATTATCTGTTTTAGATGTTTTATATGCATTAATATGCTATTTTATATTATTTTTGGGACTAACTTATTAACCTAGAGCCCAGTGCCACTTTCGGTTTTTTCCTTGTTTTGAGCTTCGCAGGAAAGGAATACCAAACGGAGTCCAAACGGAATAAAACCTTCACGATGATTTTTCTTGGACCAGAAGACACCCAGGAGACTTGGAGTGCAAGTCAGAAGAGCCACGAGGTGGCCACAAGGGGGGAGGGCGCGCCCCTGCCTTATGGGCCCCTCGGTGACCCCCTGACCTAGATCTTCCTCCTATATATTCACATATATTCCCAAACCACCAGAAGCATCCACGAAAACACTTTTCCACTGCCGCAACCTTCTGTTCCCGTGAGATCCCATCTTGGGGCCTTTTCCGGCATCCTACCGGAGGGGGATTCGATCACGGAGGGCTTCTACATCAACTCTATTGCCCTTTCGATGAAGCATGAGTAGTTTACCTCAGACCTACGGGTCCATAGCTAGTAGCTAGATGGCTTCTTCTCTCTCTTTGATTCTCAATAGAACGTTCTCCTTCATGTTCTTGGAGATCTATCCGATGTAATCTTCTTTTGCGGTGTGTTTGTTGAGATCCGATGAATTGTGGATTTATGATCGGCTTATCTATGAATATTATTTGAATCTTCTCTGAACTCTTTTATGCATGATTTGATATCCTTGTAATTCTCTTCGAACTATCGGTTTGGTTTGGCCAACTAGATTGGTTTTTCTTGCAATGGGAGAAGTGCTTGGCTTTGGGTTCAATCTTGCGGTGTCCTCTCCTAGTGACAGTAGGGGCAGCGAGGCACGTATTGTATTGTTGCCATCGAGGATAAAAAGATGGGGTTTACATCATATTGCTTGAGATTATTCCTCTACATCATGTCATCTTACTTAAAGCGTTACTCTATTCTTCATGAACTTAATACTCTAGATGCAGGCAGGAGTCGATCGATGTGTGGAGTAATAGTAGTAGATGCAGGCAGCAGTCGGTCTACTTGACATGGACGTGATGCCTATATTTCATAATCATTGCCTTGGATATTGTCATAACTTTGCGCTTTTCTATCAATTGCTCGACAGTAATTTGTTCACCCACCGTATTATTTGCTATCTTGAGAGAAGCCTCTAGTGAAACCTATGGCCCCCGGGTCTATTTTCCATCATATTACTTTCCGATCTACTAGTTTGCAATCTTATATTTTCAGATCTATAAACCAAAAACCCTAAAAATATTTACTTTATCTTTTGTTTAGTTTTATCTATCTCTATCAGATCTCACTTTTGCAAGTGACCGTGAAGGGATTGACAACCCCTTTATCGCGTTGGGTGCAAGCGTTTGATTGTTTGTGTAGGTATTGGTGATTTGTGTGTTGTCTCCTACTAGATTGATACCTTGGTTCTCTAACTGAGGGAAATACTTATCTCTACTTTGCTGCATCACCCTTTCCTCTTCAAGGGAAAAACCGACGCAAGCTCAAGAAGTAGCAGGAAGAATTTTTGGCGCCATTGCCGGGGAGATCTACGCCAAGTCAAGACATACCAAGTACCCATCATAAAACTCTCATCTCTTGCATTACATTATTCGCCATTTGCCTCTCGTTTTCCTCTCCCCCACTTCTAAAACGATTTTCGAAAAGATTTGCCTTTTTATTCGCCTTTCTTCTGTTTGATCTTTTGTTTGCTTGTGTTACCATGTGCCTTCTTTTTGCTTGCATCTTCGCTTGCTAAAATTTTATGGATCCTCATCCACTTGCTAATCTTTTTAAGAGATCCAATTATGATGAACCAATTGCTAGTGAGTTTTGTGCACTAGATTATCTTTATGAAGTTTTGCTTGAAATTCGTGAATCTGAAAATTGTGATGAAGAAATTTATGAAGTGATTCACGATTGCTCCTTGAATAAAAAGCATGATTGCAATGGTTTTACTATAAACTCTATTGATGTCAACTGTGCTAATAATATGCAAAACCCTAAGCTTGGGGATGCTAGTTTTGCTATGTCCACTACTTATTGCAATGATCATGATTGGGGTGATTCTTCTTATGATCTTGAAAATTTATTTAAGCCTCATGATAATAGTGTTTGAAAAAATATTGAAAGTGGGTTTGGAAGAGTGTCAACTCTAGGTAATAATGATCCCACTACTTTGGAGAATGATCAATCTCATGAATTTTTTGATAAAAGTGGGTTTGGAGAAGTCATGACTTTATTTGATGATAATCCCACTATTTTGGAAGAGTGTCAACTTTGCATGCATGTGGATCATGAAGAGAATATTTTATGTGATTGTTATATTGTTGAATTTTATTATGATCCTATTTATAATTATTATGAGAGAGCAAAATATGGTTGTGGAAATCTTCATGTTACTAGATTACCTCTCGTTATGTTGAGTTTGCTATTGTTTCTTTCTTCTTCTTTGCATATGCTAGGATTTGCTTGCCTTGATAATTTGTTTGCCTATAAGATGCCTATGCATAGGAAGTATGTTAGACTTAGATGTGTTTTTCACGTACTTCATGATGTTCTCTTTGTGCTTCAATTCTTCTCTTTTATGTGAGCATCATTGAAATTATCAATGCCTAGCTAAAAGGCTTTAAAGAAAAGCACTTGTTGGGAGACAACCCAATATTTTTCTTTCCTGTTTTTCAATAAATTTTTCATCTAGCCTCTGGTTAGATGTGTTTTGGTGTTTTCATTAGTGTTTGTGCCAAGTAAGACCGGGATGGCTTACGGTGATAGTTGATTTGATCTTGCTGAAAAACAGAAACTTTTGCGTCCAGTCACAGAATTTTAATAATTCACTGGAGCTTTGAAAAATCCTGAATTTTTTACAAAAGATTGGTATACAAATTTCCTCTGTTTTCCTAATATTTAAGAATGTTTGGAGTTACAGAAGTATTAGAACAATTCAGATCTTCACAGACTGTTCTGTTTTTGGCAGATTCTGTTTTCTATGTGTTGTTTGCTTATTTTGATGAATCTATGGGTAGTATCGGGGGGTATGAGCCATGGAGAAGTTGGAATACAGTATATATTACACCAATATAAATAAATAATAAGTTCACAACAGTACCAAAAGTGGTGATTTATTTTCTTATACTAACGGAGCTTATGAGATTTTCTGTTGAGTTTTGTGTTGTGAAGTTTTCAAGTTTTGGGTAAGGATTTGATGGACTATGGAATAAGGAGTGGCAAGAGCCTAAGCTTGGGGATGCCCAAGGCACCCCAAGGTAATATTCAAGGATAACCAAGAGCCTAAGCTTGGGTATGCCCCGGAAGGCATCCCCTCTTTCGTCTTCGTCTATCGGTAACTTTACTTGAGGCTATATTTTTATTCACCACATGATATGTGTTTTGCTTGGAGCGTCTTGTATGATTTGAGTCTTTGTTTTTTTAGTTTGCCACAGTAATCCTTGCTGTACACACCTTTTGAGAGGGACACGCATGAATCGTGATTTATTAGAATACTCTATGTGCTTCAGTTATATCTTTTGAGCTAGGCAATTTTGCTCTAGTGCTAAACTTATATCTTTTTACAGCACAGCGGTGGCCTTATTTTGTAGAAATTGTTGAACTCTCATGCTTCACTTATATTATTTTGAGAGTCTCTAAACAGCATGGTAATTTGCTTTGGTTATGAATTTAGTCCTAATATGATAGGACTCCAAGAGGGATATAATAAAAACTTTCATATAAAGTGCATTGAATACTATGAGAAGTTTGATTCCTTATGATTGTTTTGAGATATAGAGATGGTGATATTAGAGTCATTCTAGTGAGTAATTGTGAATTGGAGAAATACTTGTGTTGAGGTTTGTGATTCCCGTAGCATGCACGTATGGTGAACCGTTATATAACGAAGTTGGAGCATGAGGTATTTTTTGATTGTCTTCCTTATGAGTGGCGGTCGGGGACGAGCGATGGTCTTTTCCTACCAATCTATCCCCCTAGGAGCATGCGCGTAGTACTTTTTTTCGATGACTAATAGATTTTTGCAATAAGTATGTGAGTTCTTTATGACTAATGTTGAGTCCATGGATTATACGCACTCTCACCCTTCCACCTTTGCTAGCCTCTCTAGTGTCGTGCAACTTTCGCCGGTACCATAAACCCACCATATACCTTCCTCAAAACAGCCACCACACCTACCTATTATGGCATTTCCATAGCCATTCCGAGATATATTGCCATGCAACTTTCTACCGTTCCGTTTTATTATGACACGTTCCATCATTGTCATATTGCTTTGCATGATCATGTGGTTGACATCGTATTTGTGGCAAAACCACCTTTCATAATTCTTTCATACATGTCACTCTTGAGTCATTACACATCCTAGTACACCGCCGGAGGCATTCATATAGAGTCATATTTTTGTTCTAAGTATCGAGTTGTAAGTGAATAAGAGTGTGATGATCTTCATTATTAGAGCATTATCCGATGTGAGGAAAAAAATAAAAGGGAGGCCAAAGAAGCCAAACAAAAAAATGAGAGAAAAAGAGAGAAGGGGCAATGTTACTATCCTTTTTTTTCCACACTTGTGCTTCAAAGTAGCACCATGATCATCAAGATAGAGAGTCTCCTATGTTGTCACTTTCATATGCTAGTGGGATTTTTCATTATAAAACCTGGCTTGTATATTCCAACGATGGGCTTCCTCAAATTTCCCTAGGTCTTCATGAGCAAGCAAGTTGGATGCACACCCACTTAGTTTTCTTTTGAGCTTTCATAAACTTATAGCTCTGGTGCATCCGTTGCATGGCAATCCCTACTCACTCACATCGATATCTATTAATGGGCATCTCCATAGCCCATTAATACGCCTAGTTTATGTGAGACTACCTCCCTCTTTTTGTCTTCTCCACAACCACCATATTCTATTCCACTTATAGTGTTATGTCCTTGGCTCACGCTCATGTATTGCGTGAAAGTTGAAAAGGTTTGAGAACACCAAAAGTATGAAACAATTGCTTGGATTGTCATCGGGGTTGTGCATGATTTGAATACTTTGTGTGATGAAGATGGAGCATAGTCAGACTATATGATTTTGTAGGGATAAACTTTCTTTGGCCATGTTATTTTTAGAAGACATAATTGCCTTGTTAGTATGCTTGAAGTATTATTGTTTTTATGTCAATATTAAACTTTTGATTTGAATCTTATGGATCTGAACATTCATGCCATAATAAAGAAAATTACATGGATAAATATGTTAGGTAGCATTCCACATCAAAAATTCTGTTTTTATCATTTACCTACTCGAGGACGAGCAGGAATTAAGCTTCGGGATGCTTGATACGTCTCCAACGTATCTATAATTTTTGATTGTTCCATGCTATTATATTATCTGTTTTGGATGTTTTATATGCATTAATATGCTATATTATATTATTTTTGGGACTAACTTATTAACGTAGAGCCCAGTGCCATTTTATGTTTTTTCCTTGTTTTTGAGCTTCGCAGGAAAGGAATACCAAACGGAGTCCAAATGGAATAAAACCTTCGCGATGAATTTTCTTGGACCAGAAGACACCCAGGAGACTTGGAGTGCAAGTCAGAAGAGCCACGAGGCGGCCACAAGGGGGGAGGGCGCGCCTAGGGGGGTAGGGCGCGCCCCCTGCCTTGTGGGGCCCTCGGTGACCCCCTGACCTAGATCTTCCCCCTATATATTCACATATATTCCCAAACCACCAGAAGCATCCACGAAAACACTTTTCCACCACCGCAACCTTCTGTTCCCGTGAGATCCCATCTTGGGGACTTTTCTGGCATCCTGCCGGAGGGGGATTCGATCACGGAGGGCTTCTACATCAACTCTATTGCCCTTTCGATGAAGCATGAGTAGTTTACCTCAGACCTACGGGTCCATAGCTAGTAGCTAGATGGCTTCTTCTCTCTCTTTGATTCCCAATACAACGTTCTCCTTGATGTTCTTGGAGATCTATCCGATGTAATCTTCTTTTGCGATGTGTTTGTCGAGATCCGATGAATTGTGGATTTATGATCAGCTTATCTATGAATATTATTTGAATCTTCTCTAAATTCTTTTATGCATGATTTGATATCCTTGTAATTCTCTTCGAACTATCGGTTTGGTTTGGCCAACTAGATTGGTTTTTCTTGCAATGGGAGAAGTGCTTGGCTTTGGGTTCAATCTTGCAGTGTCCTGTCCCAGTGATAGTAGGGGCAGCGAGGCACGTATTGTATTGTTGCCATCGAGGATAAAAAGATGGGGTTTACATCATATTGCTTGAGTTTATTCCTCTACATCATGTCATCTTACTTAAAGCGTTACTCTGTTCTTCATGAACTTAATACTCTAGATGCAGGCAGGAGTCGGTCGATGTGTGGAGTAATAGTAGTAGATGCAGGCAGCAGTCGGTCTACTTGACACGGACGTGATGCCTATATTTCATAATCATTGCCTTGAATATCCTCATAACTTTGCGCTTTTCTATCAATTGCTCGATAGTAATTTGTTCACCCACCGTATTATTTGCTATCTTGAGAGAAGCCTCTAGGGAAACCTATGGCCCCCGGGTCTATTTTCCATCATATTACTTTCCGATCTACTATTTTGCAATCTTTTATTTTCAGATCTATAAACCAAAAACCCTAAAAATATTTACTTTATCTTTTGTTTAGTTTTATCTATCTCTATCAGATCTCACTTTTTCAAGTGACCGTGAAGGGATTGACAACCACTTTATCATGTTGGGTGCAAGTGTTTGATTGTTTGTGCAGGTATTGGTGATTTGTGCGTTGTCTCCTACTGGATTGATACCTTGGTTCTCTAACTGAGGGAAATACTTATATCTACTTTGCTGCATCACCCTTTCCTCTTCAAGGGAAAAACCAACGCAAGCTCAAGAAGTAGCAGTGATAGAAGCTTAAACCCTAGTTTATGCGCTACTTCGTAACGGACCGATTTGGATCCAAATGTTTAATGCTATGGTTAGATTTTATCTTAATACTTTTCTTGTAGTTGCGGATGCTTTCGAGAGGGTTAATCATAAGTGGGAGGTTTGTTCAAGTAAGAACAACACCCAAGCACCGGTCCACCCACATATCAAATTATCAAAGTAGCGAACATAAATCGAACCAACATGATGAAAGTGACTACATGAAATTCCCGTGTGCCCTCAAGAACGCTTTGCTTATTATAAGAGACCATTTTGGCCTGTCCTTTGCCACAAAAGGATTGGGCTACCTTGCTGCACTTTATTTACCGTTACTGTTACTTGCCCATTACAAATTATCTTGCTATCAAACTACCTATTACCGACAATTTTAGTGCTTGCAGAAATTGCCTTGCTAAAAACCACTTGTCATTTCTTTCTGCTCCTCGTTGGGTTCGACACTCTTACTTATCGAAAGGACTATGATTGATCCCCTATACTTGTGGGTCATCAGGGTTGTCTCCCAACAAGTGCTTTTCTTTAATGCCTTTTTAGCTAGGCATGATGATTTCAATGATGCTCACCTAAAAGTAAAGAATTGAAACATAATGGGAGCATCATGAAACATATGGCAAGCACATTTAAGCCTAACCCACTTCCTATGCATAGGGATTTTGTGAGCAAACAAATTATGGGAGCAAGAATCAACTAGCATAAGAAGGCAAAACAAGCATGACTTCAAAACTTTTAACACATAGAGAGGAATCCTGGTATTATTGAGATATGTAAAAGCATATGTTCCTCTCTCATAATAATTTTCAGTAGCATCATGAAAAAGTTCAACAACATAACTATCACATAAAGCATTTCTTTCATGATCCACTAGCATAGAATTTTTACTACTCTTCTCGTTAATAATACTGGGAGTATCATATGTAACTTGAATACTATAAATTGTATCCACATTAAAAGAGTAATGCCCAATAGAAGGGTATTCCAGGTACAGAATTCCAGCTGCCGGCAATCTCCCCCTTCATGTAAATCTTGCATATTAAGAGAGAAAAGGCATTAGAATTGCTCCACAAAGTGTCATATTGATTAAAAACACTATAAATAACAGTAGGAAAACATGATGCAAAATGGACGTATCACCTACATTGTGTGAAGGAGACCCGGCCAGCTGCGACGAAAATTGTAGACAAGTTGGACTTGACAAAATTTCAACTTGGCTACACAGAAGTCGACAAGCGCATGACCATGCCATAGCCACAGCCTTGCGAGCTAATCCCTCCATGTAAGCAAGCCTTTGCCTCATATGTCAACACTTCAGATGTGATGAACGAAGAAATGGTGTTTGAGGCTTTGTTAGCAATTTAGTGGGTGGCCGAAAACCCCCAGATCAAAGAGGTGGAAGGCGAGGACCCCAAGAACACCGACAAGCCGGCGCAAGCAGACCCGGCACAGACGCAAGCTGAAGTAGAGTCGGCCAGCATCAACCCAGAAGATCCAACCACCGAGTCTCACCGAGCCACTAGTCCGCAAGCCTGAAATTGGTGTTGTAAGAATAGCCTAGCTATGGCTTTGTAACAGTTGTGATGAAAAACTCCGTAGTCTACCTGTGACATCGAGCACTTAGTAATCTTCCTGTTGGAAACTGATGTTTTTTGTTGTTTGAAAGAAAACCTTGGTTCTGGTTGCACTGCAACCCGACGACGCATGTATTATCTTGTGACTTTACCTTTGAGCCAATGGTAATCCTTGAGAATTATATTTCAACCATGGTTGTTTCTCAACCCGGTATGCATGTACTCATTTTGTTTCTTTGAATCCTTGGTCGTGGTGGCAGTGCAACCCAGCAAAATATATGATAAAAGACCTTAAGTGTTGTAGTATTGCACAGGTTGAAGCAACCAAGACCCAGTCACATTTGCAACCCGGTATTTTTGTGACCCAGTACTTATTCATGCAAACCGGCACCTACAAAAGAAGATGCATATATATATATATATAACATGACATGAAAAATAACTTTAAAGTAAAAAAGCCGGCTTTCGAGGCATGGTATAAAAGGCTGGCTTTTGAGGCTCGAGTCTTGGTTTGCTTTCTTGTGGAAGCAGGCCTTTTAGCCTCTTATGGTTTGTCCTAGCTCTCTGAAAGCCATCTATCACGTGACTTAAGCCGGTGTTTTAACTTTGGTAAGTTCATGGTCAAGACAGTCCAGGATAGGCATCAGTGTGATTGACTTATCAAAAGTACAGGCGGGTCACCTTTTTGAAGTAGCATCAAGCTAACAGGCAGGTTTATTCAAGTATTATAATGGCATATGTCGGGTCAAGAGGGATGTTAGTAGCTAAAATTGATGAGTTGGAAGCCCCCAAGTGACCAATGATCAAAGAACAAAGACTCAATACACAATTTCTGAGATGAAACGAGAAACTCTAGGTTCCAAAGATGTCGGCTTTATTTCATTGATCATTAAATAGGTATATACATGAGAAAAGGTATGTACAAAAAATTTAAGCCCATGGCTTTAGGTGTAATAAGGTCAAATATGTGCAATATTCCAAGGCCTGGTGCTCTCTTCTGCAGAGGTACGTGACTTATTTGCTTCATGTATATCAACGAGGTAGTATGACCCGTTGTGCAGATTCTTGCTAATGACGAAGGGTCCTTCCCAAGGAGGTGAAAGCTTATGCATACCTGTCTATTCTTGTATCAGACGGAGCACTAAGTCACCTTCCTGAAAGGTACAGCTTAGGACTCTATGGCTATGATAGCAACATAGGTCTTGCTGATATATCGCTGATCGTGACGCTGCAAGATTGCGTTCTTCCTTCAGGGCATCCAGGGAGTCTTGTCGAGCAATTTCATTATTTTCTTCAACATATGCTGCTACCTGGGGAGAATCCTGACAAATGTCACTTGGAAGCATGGCTTCTGCACCATAGACTAGGAAAAACGGCATATAGCCAGTCGACCTGTTGGGAGTAGTCCATATGATCCATAATATTGTTGGCAGCTTTGAACCCAACAACCAGGGGTACGCTCAAGTGGTACCATAAGTCTTGGTTTAATCCCATGCAACAACTCCTGATTTGCACGCTCTGCCTGCCCATTGGACTATGGATGTGCAACTGAGGCTAGATCAAGCCGGATATGTTATTTCTGACAAAACTGCTTCATAGCTCCTTTTGACAGATTAGTGTCATTATTAGTAATGATGTTGTGCGGGTATTGTGACACCCCCGATTCAATTGTACACTAATCATACATGCAAATGTGTACGATCAAGATCAGGGACTCAAGGGAAGATATCACTACACAACTCTAGACACAAATGGAAGTCATACAAGCTTTATATTACAAGCCAGGGGCCTCGAGGGCTCGAATACATAAGCTCGAATACAAACGAGTCAGCGGAAGCAACAATATCTGAGTACAGACATAAGTTAGACAAGTTTGCCTTAAGAAGGCTAGCACAAAATAGCGACACTGATCGAAAAGGCTAAGGCCTCCCGCCTAGGAGCCTCCTAACTACTCCTGGTCATCGACGGTCTCCACGTAGTAGTAGGATCCGTCGAGGTAGTAGTAGTGGTCATCGGTGGTGGCATCTGGCTCCTAGGATCCATCATCTGATCGCAGCAATCGGGTAGAGGGGAAGAAGAGGTAGCAAAGCAACCGTGAGTACTCATCCAATGTACTCACAAGATTGACATCAGATCTATTCTAAGTATGCATCTGTAGGATCAAAAGTATGTCTAGAGGGGGGGTGATTAGACTACTTGACCAAATAAAAATCTAGCCTTTTCCCAATTTTAAGTCTTGGCAGATTTTAGCAACTTAGCACAAGTCAAGCAATCAACCTACACATGCAATTCTAAGAGTATAGCAGCGGAATGTAAATCATTGCATATGAAGGTAAAGGGGAGGAGTTTGGAGGGAGCAAACGCAATGTAGACACGGAGATTTTTGGCGTGGTTCCGCTAGGTGGTGCTATCGTACATCCACGTTGATGGAGACTTCAACCCACGAAGGGTAATGGTTGCGCGATTCCACGGAGGGCTCCACCCACGAAGGGTCCACGAAGAAGCAACCTTGTCTATCCCACCATGGCCATTGCCCACGAAGGACTTGCCTCACTTGGGTAGATCTTCATGAAGTAGGCGATCTCCTTGCCCTTACAAACTCCTTGGTTCAACTCCACAATCTTGACGGAGGCTCCCAAGTGACACCTAACCAATCTAGGAGACACCACTCTCCAAAAGGTAATAGATGGTGTGTTGATGATGAACTCCTTGCTCTTGTGCTTCAAATGATAGTCTCCCCAACACTCAACTCTCTCTCACAGATTTGGATATGGTGGAAAGATGATTTGAGTGGAAAGCAACTTGGGGAAGGCTAGAGATCAAGATTCTTGTGGTTGGATTGGAATATCTTGGTCTCAACACATGAGTAGGTGGTTCTCTCTCAGAAAATGAATGCTGGAAGTGTAGGCACGTTCTAATGGCTCTCCTCACAAATGGAGGAAGGGTGGAGGGGGTATATATAGCCTCCACACAAAATCTAACCGTTACACACAATTTACCAAACTCGGTGGGACCGAATAGTGAAACTCGGTCAGACCGATTTAGTTCAAAAATGTGAACGTTGGGATTTTTGGTGGGACCGACATGTCAACTCGGTGAGACCGATTTCGTTAGGGTTAGGCATAACGTAATCTCGGTGAAACCGATCACATGAACTCGGTGAGACCAATTACTGTAATAGGCAAACAGAGAGTTGGTCAGGCAAACTCGGTGGGACCGATCACTCATTTCGGTGAGACCGAAACGTTACGAAGAGGAAACATAGAGTTTGCATTGCGAACTCGGTGGGACCGATCGCTCATCTCGGTTAGACCGAAACGTTATGAAGGGAAACAGAGAGTTAGCAATCCCATCTCGATGATACCGAGATCCCTATCGGTGAGACCGAACTGATTAGGGTTTCTGGCAGTGGCTATGTCAAATGAACTCGGTGGCGTCGGATAGATCAAATCGGTGGGGCCGAGTTTGACTTTTGGTTTGGGACATATATGGATATGAGAAAGTGGTTGAGGGTTTTGGAGCATATCACTAAGCATTTTGAGCAAGCAAGCCATTAAGCAACACCTCATCCCCTTTTAATAGTATTGGCTTTCCTATGGACTCAATGTGATCTTGGATCACTAAAATGAAAAGAGTAGAGTCTTGAGCTTGAGCCAATATATGAGCATTTTGAGGGGTCCACATCTCTAGTCCATGCCATGCCAATCATTGAACTTTCTGAAATGATTATCTTGAAAGAGTATTAGTTCAATGAGCTATATGTTGTTAAGAATTACCAAAACCACCTAGGGATTAGTTGCACTTTCAATCTCCCCCTTTTTGGTAATTGATGACAACATATAGATCAAAGCTTCGACACATGATAATAAGAATGAAGTATATCGTCGCTTTGAGAAGTATGTGATAAGCAAGAGCTCCCCCTAAATTTGTGCATTATTTAAAATTTGCTTTTGAATGCAAATGCACAATCGATTAGGATCATGGGTTACTCTTCCATGTCACATACATCTTGGTGGAGCGCTCAAAATGATGGAATATGAAAATATGCACTCATCACCAAGGCAAAGTGAATGATCATACAAGAAAGATAAATAATGTCATCATCCAAGCACAAACATTAATGTAGGATATGATCAACACATGACCATAAGTATCTCACACACATAAACATAGAATATCAACCAAGCAAGCACACAAAAAGTAGCAAAGAGAATGGCAAAAAGAAGCAAGCACTCTCTCTCGAAGCCTATGATCTATACACTTTCTCCCCCTTTGGCAACAAGTTATTAAAAAGCTTGAAAATGCATAGTGCTATGCGTCTCTCTAGGCTTGATCTTCGGGAGGTGGTGTAGAGAGGACTCTAAGAACAAATGCATCTGTTGAGGTTGTTGGAGCTGGTGGAGTTGCAACCGGAGGGGCAACTGAAGCTATAGCTGCAGGTGCTGACGCAGTAGCTCTTGTATCTGTCACAGGCATTGCTGCAGATCTCTGTGCCCTAGGCACTCTCTGAAAAGCATCTGTGGTAGCTTTCCCTTTCCTCTCTTTAGCTTCTTCCTGGAGCTGCTCAACAGCTGTCTGCATCTCTGTCACCTTCAATTCCAGATCAAAAAACTTTGTTTCAATGATCCTCTCCAGGCTCTCTTGATTCTGAGTCAGGGTGGCCAAACCTTTCTCAATCCTCAAAGTAGCTTGAATGAGATAGCTAAGTTGATCTTGTTTAGACTTGAGAAAAACTTGAGATGCCTCTTCAACACTTGGCATCTTGGCTGCCTTCTCTGCCTTTGCTTTCTCCCTCTTCTCTTGAGCCTCTACTGATGTAGGATCTTCAGCATCCATGACAACTGTGTTGTCCTCAAATTCGGGTCTCAAGGGAAGGTGTTCTTTATCCAACAAATATGTGCCTATGCCCATCTTGGAGTTGATGAGCATCTGGATGTGTGGAGCATACCCACATGATCTCTTTTGGTCTGTTGCAGTTCTCTTGATGGTTTCAACTATTAAGCTCATCACCTTAAACTTCTGGGGCACATCAAACAACAGAAGCAAATTGATGGAGTGGCCTCGGATCATCCTGTGATCTCCTGATTTGGGCAACAAGGTGTGCCTCAAGATGGTGTTAATAGTGGCCAGTCCAGACAATAGATAATATACATAGCCTAGCTTGTGAGTCTCCAAGGCTTTGTCAGGAATCTCCTTATACATGTTGGCCATGGAGTTGTGATCTTTCTTTCTCTTGGCATAGACATCTATGTCATCCTCAAGCTCTGCAGGGGCATTGATCAGCTTGGCCCACTCAGCAACTGTTGATTGGTACCTTGTACCTTCAGACATCCATACAATCCTTCCATCTGGATAGAAATGAGCTGTAGAATAGAATTGCATAATGAGCTCATCATTCCACTTGGTAAGCTTCTGACCCACAAAAGTGTCTACTCCATTGAGTCTGAAACTTTCATGCACTCCTGGGAAGTGGTCTACATTGTTGTCGATGTATTCCCAGTCTACCCACTTCATGTCACACACTATGGGCTTCTTATCCAAAAGAATTGTCTCATAGAAGTCCTGCTGCTCCTTGGTGTGAAATCTATAGTCCACAGCAGTCCTTCTCCTCATAGCATATGGATCTGATTGTCTCCACAATCTGAGACCTGCATCCTTCCTTGCTTTCATATTCTCAGCCACTGGATGATTATCATCATGATCAGGGATCTTTGGCTTCAACTTTCTGAGCACTTGGGCTTCCTCTTCTTCTTCCATTTCACGCACTGGGGCCTTGTTCTTTTCTGCAGCTAGTATGTTTCTTGTGCTTCTCTTTGGTGCAGACTTAGAAGCTTGAGCAGTAGACTTGGGGTAAGTCTTGGGCTTTGCTGAAGCAGCCCCAGACTTGATGGCATCCCCCATCAACTTCTGAGCTTTGGGTGCTGGTGCAGCATCCTCTTCTTCATCTTCTTCCTCATCAGATTGGATCATCATTGATGGCTTTCCAACAACTCTGGCCATAGTCTTCTTGACCCTTTCCTTTCTCTTCTTGCCCTCACCAGTAGCCTCTCCAATAGTTGATTTGGAAGTTCCAAGAGTTGAGGCTCTGGCCTTAGACATGGGCACTCTCTTTGCAGGAGCCTTCTTATTCAAACCAGGTTTTGTAGAGGCAGCTGTGCCAAATTCCTTCTTGACCACTTTCTTCTTTGAGCTGACCTCTTCCTCAGCAGCCACATAATCTTCATCTTCAGAATCAGAATTTATCTTTCTTCTCTGCCTAGTAGCAGCCTTAGGCAGGTTGCTAGGAGTACTTCTGCTGCCATCCTCATAGCTGTCAGAGGGACTAGTGCCCTCACTTAGATTCACTTGCTCCTCAGACTTGTTCTGGCTATCACTCTGATCAGACATTCTGGCACTGCAAACTGAAAGTTGTCCCTGTGAATAGTTATAGATGAGATAGAGTGGATGAGCATCACAAAGTGCAGAGATTTTGCAAAACAATTGAGTCAAAAATTTAGTTTTAGTTTTCCACTGAAAGCATTTCGGAGCTACCGATTTGTTAAACTCGGTGCCACCGAAGCAATATTGGAGTCTGAACTAGTGAGATCGGTCAGACCGAGACACAGTTCGGTGAGTCCGAGATTGCCAGGGTTTCACTGAGAGTTGAACTCGGTCACACCGATTTGCATCTTTCGGTTAGACCGAAAGTTACAAGTGTAAAGGCCTAAGCCAAATCGGTAAGACCAATTTCTACAACTCGGTCGGTCCGAGATGAGTTCGGCGGAAACCTAACCCTAAATTTTTGAATCAAAACTAATCTAAAGGAAGTTTTCGTTGGATAGATTGATCTCATGCGTGGTAAGAATCATGGCATTGTCTTTGTGCTAAGAATCGGAGGTAAAGATTGCACAAAGGGTCGAACTCATACCCTATCTTGGCGATGAGCTCGCTACGGCGGTAACGGCGGTGTAGATTTCCGTTGATGGCAACGAAGACTAGCGGCAGGGGGTCGCTGGCGACAAGAGGACGATCCGGAGACCCGAGTCGGCAGAGCAGGACACGCGCGGGTGAAAAGGTTTCGGAGAAATTTCCAAAATTTGACCCGTCGGTATATATATCCTGACCCTGTCGGTGTGACCGAGTGGAACAACTTGGTGGCACCGAGATGCAGAATCGCAAGCGGTTACTGCAACTCGGTGTGACCGAATGGTTCTAATCGGTTGCACCGAGATTGAAACCTAGATCAACTCAATGAACTCGGTATGACCGAAAGGAGTGAATTGGTCAGACCGAAATACATAGAGAGGTTTTGGAAGTTTAAGTCTATGACGAATCGGTGACTCCGAGTGCTCCTCACCTAGAGAGTTTGAATCTGACTTGATCAAACTTTGTGATGTAGCATGAATAGAGTTTGAGACGAGAAAAGCATAGATAGCTAAAGGAAGTTCTTAGGCATTCTTGTCCATCCATTTGGCAAAAGAAACAAATCAAACAATCAAAACAACAAATGGATGTCCTCGAATGAGAAAAAATATGCAACCAACATGCTCACACAATAAAATGGCAAATGAAATATGTGACAAAGCATGCACAAACACTCTAGCATCTATCAAGCAATTGGCGATGACTAGATCATCTATATATGAGTATATTGACTTAGGAGTCAAATGAGAACATTTGATCATAGGTCATACTCATCGTTTAAGCACAAGTGGGGTTACCACTTTTACATAAAGCATTGTTGTGTTCACACCATTAGAGTTGCTTTAGCTCAATTCTTAGAGTAAAGCTCCCCCTAGATGTGATATCCCCCCTAAGAGGGATGAACTAACCTTGGGTTTTGTCGATGATGACTTCATGTAGATGTTGAAGACGTGGATGCTCAATGTTGATGTAGATCATTTGGAGCAATCCATTGGAGTGAGTTGCACTTTCAATACCTACATGGGTTAGTCCCACAAGGAACAAACAAGGATATCCATAGACATAGAGTGAAGTACACACAAGATGATGTCCATGAAAGCATTAGGTTACCTTGTCCCTTGTCTTACCAACAAGAGGGTTTGTGACTCCTTGAACTAGTGCAAGATGTGGAAGATGCTTGCACTTGTTCTTGCCAAAATGATATGAGTGAAATATGTTGGTGGAGTCACCCTCAGGAATTCTCTAGTTCTTCTTCTTCGGGATCCACATCATCTTGATGGGAATCCTTGGAGTTGTAGTCGTACTTGATGAAGTAGAACTTGATGTAGTCTTGGGAACCCATTTGACCAAGGCCTTAGGAGCTTCTTAAAATGCATCAATCTCCTCTTGAAGCTTGTCCTTGCCTTTTTGCTTGAGGTCTTGTGGTGGAAGATCATCTTGAGCTTGTGTCCCCTCGAAGGAAGTAGGATCATACTTCTCTTATTGAGGAACAAACTTTGTCTTGGGGTATTGATCTTCTTCCCACTCAACTCCATTGGCATTGAACTTTCGTTCAAAACCAACACCTTGATTCTTCCGGTGCCTTCCTTGCTTGCGTACAATTTCCTCAAATTGCTTACTTCCGGCAAGGCTCTTGTAAACACCTTTCTCTATAATTCCCTTCAATAAGCTATTTTCTTGCTCAAGTGTAACTTGGCTAAGAGAATCATTAGTGGAATCAAGAGAACTACTAGAAGCAACAATATTGGATTTAGCATGATTATTGTTACTACTAGAAGAAGAATCTTTCTTACTCTTGTTGCTAGATTTTACTTGTGGCATGTAAGTAGACAAGAGTAAACGCTTGGCAATGTAAGAAGAACTTTTCTTACGAAGATCATCATTGATCGCTTTTAAGAACCCATGCTCTTGCTCTAGGTTGAGCTTTTCAAAGCGTAGTTTCTCATGAGTCTTTAAAAGTTGTCGATGATCTTCTAAGGTAGTTTCATGGGCTAACTTAAGAGTGTTTAGTTCTTTAGTTAGACGCTCAATCTTCTTCTTATCATCATCATTCGTTTTATCTTGTTTAGCATGATTAATAGCAAGTTCATCATAGTTTTCATCACTAGAGTTGTCAACAAGTAAATCATCATCACCTAGCAAATCATCTTCATCACTATTGAAATCAACATACTCGGGGTGTGATACCTTTGGTCCTTTAGCCATGAAGCATCTTCCAATTCCTTCATTTGGTGAGTCAAATATGTCATAGGAGTTGGTTGACACAAGTGCTAGACCGGCAACACCTTCATCTTGAGTATATTCAGAGTCGGAGTGATAACTTCTCTCGGAGTGGTGGTCGGAGTCGGAGCTGGATACCCATTCACCAACATGAGCTTGATGTCTTCATCTTGTGTAGCTCTTTGATGACTTGTCCTTCCTTTCCGAGTCCTTGCTTCTGCAAGAGGGTCTTCGTTCATAACGATCATCTCTACTCCTTCTCTCTCTTGGAGGTGATTCTTCTCTTTTGCTTCTTCTTTTAGTTGAGTCTTCTCTTCTTTTGTAGGGAGCCGTACACTCATTGGAGTAGTGTCCGGGTCTTCCACAATTGTAGCAATTACGCTCACGACTAGAAGATCTTTTGTCATTGTAGGACCTTGACTTGGAACTTCTTTCCTTGCTTCTACTCTTGTAGAACTTGTTGAAGTTCTTCACCATTAGGCTCAATTCCTCATTGAAGGCTTGTTTTTCACGTGATGATGTAGGAGCATCACATAAGGCTTTGTAAGCACCACTAGACTTGTTGTGAAGCTCTTCTTTATCATTGAGTGACATGTCATGAGCAACAATTCTTCCAATGACTTCAGTTGGCTTGAGATCTTTGTAATTTGGCATCATTTGGATCAATGTGCACACGGTGTCATATTTTCCATCCAAGGCTCTTAGGATCTTCTTGATGATGAATCTGTCGGTCATCTCTTCACTTCCTAAGCCGCCAATCTCATTTGTGATGAGAGCAAGCCTAGAGTACATTTCAGCGACACCTTCACCATCCTTCATTTTGAACTTGTCCAGCTGACTTTGAAGCACATCCAATTTGGATTCCTTGACGGAGTCGGTACCTTCATGCATATCAATCAAAGTATCCCAAATTTCCTTTGCATTCTCAAGATGGCTGATTTTGTTGAATTCTTCGGGGCACAATACGTTGAAGAGGATATCGCAAGCTTGAGCATTGTATTGCAACATCTTCAATTCTTCCGCGGTAGCTTCACGATTCGGTTCTCTCCCATCGAAGAATTCACCTTGCAAGCCAATACACACAATAGCCCAAATGTCTGACAGAGCTTTTGGCTGATGCTACGATGCAGAACGCCCATACTATGCCCATGTGATGGTTAGTGCTATCAGGCCAGAGGCCTGCTCGGATCAAATATCCAAATCGTTAGTGGACTAGGGCTTGCGGTAACGAGCAGAGACTCACGAAAGATGTGACCCCGTCACCCCGTCTCGAGGACTTGCTGCAAGGGCTAAGAATGCCCGGCCGTACCTCGTATTCATCACTCGGGCACCATACAGGCAACCCGTCTTCACATCACACGCGGGTACCCCTCAGGGTCGACCCGCCTTCCAAGTAATAGTGTAAAGTTATCCGTGTGTCCATAACATCAGGGGAATCCGAGGTATCACCCTCGTTGGATTCCTACTCGATGTATCTGTCAAGGTGAACTCGGAGGAATCACCCTCGCTGGGTTCACACTTGAGGTGTTGTACGACAGCGTCGTTACCGGAAGTGGTAAAGGAGGAATCACCCTCGATGACCATGATCGAATAGCTACTCTACAGAGTTAACATCAGAAGGGCTACACGAGGTATCACCCTCGGCACTCGATAGTAACGCTGCAGTGTCGTTACAACTAAGGGGGGTGATGTGCGGTGCCGGGACCTGGTCTTCAATCCCGTTGATCGGGTCTTCTGATAATCCAGCAGGGCAGTCGGGATAAGTGGGGTCACTGATAGGTCTCTACCCAGCCTATACTAAGCAGTTTAGGATATGCAGGTAATTATCAACAGCAGGTTACAATAAACAGGCTATGCATCAGAATAGGTAAAGCAGTAGTAGCAGAAATTCTAATGCAAGCATGCGAAATTAGAATGGGCGATATCGGGATGATCAAAGGGGGGGCTTGCCTGGTTGCTCGGCGGCAAGGGCAGGGTCGTCAACGGTGGCGTCGGGCTCCGGAGTTGCGTCGGTCTCGGGAACTACGTCGGGGTCTAACGAGAGAGAAGAGGGGGAGGAAACAGTAAATATAAAGCAAAAAAGAGCATGACATGACAATACGCAGTGCCGGGTGTGCCCTAACGTATGGTTGCACGTCACCGAGGAAGTGGGAATCCATCCGGGAATGTTTTCTCGGTTCCGGACATTTGTCAGCCAGATAACCAGAGGGAAACGGTTCCATGTTCGGATAGCTAGGGACGTGTGGCGGACGAACTGACCGCACACTCGGATTCATGTACAAAGTATTTTCATCCGAGGTATGGTTTATTTTATATTAATTTTCAAAGATTTAAACATTTTTTGAATTATTTTAAATCAAAAAATGTATTATTGCATCAGCATGATGTCATGCTGACATCAGCAGTCAACATGAATGTTGACTGGGTCAACCTAACAAGTGGGTCCCACCTGTCATTCATAGTTTAGTTAATTAGGGTTTAGCTAATCTAACTACAGATTAATTAGACTAACTAATTAATTAGTTTAACTTGTTCAGGATTAATTAAATTAATTAATTCACTAATTAATTTATTAATTAATTATTAATTAATTATTAATTTCGTTTTTATTTTCTTTTATTTATTTATTTTTTAAACGTTCTGGGCCGTGGGCCCGTTCGGTCAGTCGCACAGGGGCTTGGGCCCACCTGGCAGTGGCCCAGGAGGCCACAGCGAGCGCGCGGGCGCGGCACGGCCAGGGGCGAGCAGGCGCTGGGCGCGGTCGCGCCGGCGGCCACAGCCAGAGGCTCGCACGGGCGGCCGGCCGGCGAGCAGGGACGGGCGCGAGCTCGCGCGGGCTCAGCGGGTCCTCGCAACGGCGGACGCGGCCCGGGCGACGGCGGAGACGAGCAAGGTGAGGCAGCTGCGGGAGCGCGCGATGCAGGCGAGCGGCGACAGCGGGCGCGGGGCGTGCGAGAGCCGCGCACGCGCTTCGGCGCGGGCAGGGCGCAGCGGCAGGCGCGCGCGGGCGTGGCAGAGCCGCGTGTGCGCGGTGAGCGCCGGAGAGGAGGAGAGGATGGAGCCCAGCGGGCGGGGCTCACCGCGGGTCGTAGGGACTAGGCAGCGGGGCGCGGGGAGGAGGTCGGGGACGAGGGCAAGGCGGCGGTGGTCGGCGATGGCGCGGGGCGACGGGCGCCCGATCCAGACGGGATCGGGGAGGCGACGGCGTCAGGGGTAGGCGCGGGGTCGGGGCGCGCCGTGCGGGAGGAGACGGAGAGGCGGGTACCGGGGAGGTGGCGAGGGGCGACGGCGACGTGGTCGGGGCTCGCTGCCCCGATCTCAATCTGGACGGGAGGAGAGAAGAGATCGAGGGGGGGTGGGGAGGACTAGGGATAGCGGCGATTAGGGTTTGTGTGGATCGGGGGGTTAAGGGGAAGCGGCTGGCCGGCCTGGCTGGTTGCGGCCAGCTGGGCCGAGGCCCAGTGGGGGGGGTTTTCTGTTTTTTTTTTTGGTTTACTTCCTTTTGCCCTTTTCTTTTATTTATTCTTATTTTCTGTTTTCTGTATTGTTTTGTCTTTTGTCTTTTGTTTTTATTTCAAACCACTTTTGTAAAATATGATACTAGCCCAATTAAATATGGTGCATTATAAGCCACTGCAATATAATGGTTTTGAGTCCAAAGGTTTTCATTTGGGATTTTATTTAATTAAAAAGAATTAAATACTGCTGTTTTGTTGCTGTTAGAGTCACTTAATTAATTTATTAATTGTTGGTTACAATTTTAGAATAGTCTCTGGAATATTTGTCATCTAATGAACATTTTAGATTCTGATTTGAACAACTTTAATTATCACTTTTAGTTTGAATTTCCATTTGATTTTGAATTTGAAAAGAGATATGATACTAATGATTATTAAGCACTGTTGATCATGATGACATGGCATAATCAAAAGGGTGATTACTGTAGTTAACCACTGGGGGTGTTACAAGTCTCCTCCACTAATAAGAATTCTCGTCCCGAGAATTAAGAGGTAGAAGGAAAAAGTTCGGGGTATTCTTGGAAGTTCTTCCGAAGAAACGTTCGGAAAATCTCGAACGACAGGAATGTTCTCGATTCCTTCCAGAGGTGAGGCGTTCAAAGCATTCAGAACATATATCTGAGCTTCAGCATCTCGAGTAATTCGGGCGGTGTAGTTCACTATCTCATCAGAGGGGTGAAGAAGTTGGACGACTTTAGTGGCACAATTGATCGAAGCAATGTGAGCTTTCAACCAATCCATTCCGAGTATGAGGTCTATGGTGGAAGACTTCAAGACGATGGGTGAGGCAAGGAATTCCAACCCTTTAATTTCGACGGTAACGTCTGGTGCTATCACGTCAGCATGACAATGAGAAGTATAATACAACTCGGAGAGAAACGTTAAACAAAACAATGGAAAGGAAAATGATTATCAGACTAATTAGATCAATGGTAAGGAATTAAGCACAGATATCCAGCTCTCCGGGTAGACGAGATTTACGAGATCCTAAGTGTCGGCGTTAGTAAAATTCTTTAACCCGCATAGACGAGAGGTCAGAGTCCCAGAGTAAAGGTCGAGGAGTAAAGATCCTAATACCACCCAGTTGGCGACGTGGGCCCGTAAGCCACACAGCCAAGTTAGTAAAATAGTTTTTCGGTTTCTAGACTCAACTTCGGCCAAGGAGTTAGAAAGGGGGTTCCTACAGGCAGTCGGCTTTGATACCAACTTGTGACGCCCCCGGCTCAATCGTGCACTAATCATACACGCAAATGCACACGATCAAGCCTAAGGACTCACGGGAAGATATCACAACACAACTCTAAAACATAAATAAAGTCATACAAGCTTTATATTACAAGCCAGGGGCCTCGAGGGCCCGAATACATAAGCTTGCGTACAAGCGTCAGCGGAAGCATCAGATATCTGAGTACAGATATGAAACAGAAACAGATAAGCCTCTAGAAAGGCGGGGCAAAACAAAAGCTACGATCGAAAGGCGCAGGCCTCCTGCCTGGGACCCTCCGAACCTACTCCTGGTCGACGGCAAGTTCGAAGCAGTAACCACCCTCGGGGTAGTAGTAGTAGTCGATCGTCGGCGGGGTAGCTGTCTCAGTGGCTCCGTCATCTGGTCACGACAAACTGATATGGGGGAAAAGAAAGCAAAGCAACCGTGAGTACTCAGAAGTACTCAGCAAGCAAGGATCTACACTACATATGCAACATTATCAAAGAGTGGCTGTATATGTGGACTAGGCTGCAGAAATGCCAGAATAGAGGGGAAAGCCTAGTCCTGTCGAAGACTAGCATCTTCAGCGGTCTTGCAGCAATAGAAGAGAGCAGAACAGATCAATATAATGTAGCAGTATCATTAAGTCTCAACCTCACCCAGAGATCCTTTCTCGACTCCCTGCGAGAAAGCAATCCCAGAGCCATACAGTCATCAACCTCGTCCTGAGATCCCTTCTTGACTCCCTGCGAGAAGCAATCCCAGAGCCATATATCCAGGTATCATCTCACGTTCTAGTTGAGTCGATCGTGATACAACTCCGAGTGTCCTTTACCGTAGGACCGGCTATCGATAGATGTGTTCTTCCCTGCAGGGGTGCACCAACTTACCCAACACGCTTGATTAACTCTGGCCGGACACACTTTCCTGGGTCATGCCCGGCCTCGGCCAAACGATACACCGCAGCCCTACCTAGAGCTCAGCAGAGAGGTCCCCGCCGGTCTATATCCTAAGCGCTCAGGGGTCTTGGGCCATCGCCCTGTGCACTCCGGGTCGTTGCGAGCAGGGTGAAGCCAGGCACCAGGAGGGCACCGGTCCGTCCCGGCCACATGGCTGAACTAGACATCTGACAGAGCTTTCGGTTGATGCTACGATGCAGAACGCCCATACTATGCCCACGGGATGGTTAGTGCTATCAGGCCAGAGGCCTGGTCGGATCAAATATCCAAATCGTTAGTGGACTAGGGCTTGCGGTAACGAGCAGAGACTCATGAAAGATGTGACCCCATCGCCCCGTCTCGAGGACTTGCTACAAGGGCTAAGAATGCCCGGCCGCGCCTCGTATTCATCACTCGGGCACCATACAGGCAACCCGTCTTCACATCACACGCGGGTACCCCTCAGGGTCGACCCGCCTTCCAAGTAACAGTGCAAAGTTATCCGTGTGTCCATAACATCAGGGGAATCCGAGGTATCACCCTCGTTGGATTCCTACTCGATGTATCTGTCAAGGTGAACTCGAAGGAATCACCCTCGCTGGGTTCACACTTGAGGTGTTGTACGACAGCGTCGTTACCGGAAGTGGTAAAGGAGGAATCACCCTCGATGACCACGACCGAATAGCTACTCTACAGAGTTAACATCAGAAGTGCTACACGAGGTATCACCCTCGGCACTCGATAGTAACGCTGCAGTGTCGTTACAACTAAGGGGGGTGATGTGTGGTGCCGGGACCTGGTCTTCAATCCCGTTGATCGGGTCTTCTGATAATCCAGCGGGGCAGTCGGGATAAGTGGGGTCACTGATAGGTCTCTACCCAGCCTATACTAAGCAGTTTAGGATATGCAGGTAATTATCAACAGCAGGTTACAATAAACAGGCTATGCATCAGAATAGGTAAAGCAGTAGTAGCAGAAATTCTAATGCAAGCATGCGAAATTAGAATGGGCGATATCGGGATGATCAAAGGGGGGGCTTGCCTGGTTGCTCGGCGGCAAGGGCAGGGTCGTCAACGGTGGCGTCGGGCTCCGGAGTTGCGTCGGTCTCGAGAACTGCGTCGGGGTCTAACGAGAGAGAAGAGGGGGAGGAAACAGTAAATATAAAGCAAACAAGAGCATGACATGACAATACGCAGTGCCGGGTGTGCCCTAACGTATGGTTGCACGTCACCGAGGAAGGGGGAATCCATCCGGGAATGTTTTGTCGGTTCCGGACATTTGTCAGACAGATGACCGGAGGGAAACGGTTCCATGTTCGGATAGCTAGGGATGTGTGGCGGACGAACGGACCGCGAATTCGGATTCATCTCGAAATTCTAAGCAACTTTCATGTACAAAGTATTTTCATCCGAGGTACGGTTTATTTTATATTAATTTTCAAAGATTTAAACATTTTCTGAATTATTTTAAATCAGAAAATGTATTATTGCATAAGCATGATGTCATGCTGACATCAGCAGTCAACATGACTGTTGACTGGGTCAACCTGACAAGTGGGTCCCACCTGTCATTCACTGTTTAGTTAATTAGGGTTTAGCTAATCTAACTACAGATTAATTAGACTAACTAATTAATTAGTTTAACTTAATCAAGATTAATTAAATTAAATTAATTCACTAATTAATTAATTATTAATTTTATTCATTTTGTTTTTATTTTCTTTTATTTATTTATTTTTTTAAACGTTCTGGGCCGTGGGCCCGTTCGGTCAGTGGCACAGGGGCTTGGGCCCACCTGGCAGTGCCCCAAGAGGCCACAGCGAGCGCGCGGGCGCGGCGCGGCCAGGGGCGAGCGCGCGCTGGGCGCGGTCGCGCTGGCGGCCACAGCCAGAGGCTCACACGGGCGGCCGGCCGGCGAGCAGGGACGGGCGCGAGCTCGCGCGGGGTCAGCGGGTCCTGGCAGCGGCCGACGCGGGCCGGGCGACGGCGGAGACGAGCAAGGCGAGGCGGCTGCGGGCGCGCGCGATGCAGGCAAGCGGCGACAGCGGGCGCGGGGCATGCGAGAGCCGCGTGCGCGCTTCGGCGCTGGCAGGGCGCAGCGGCAGGCGCGCGCGGGCGTGGCGGAGCCGCGTGTGCGCGGTGAGCGCCGGAGAGGAGGAGAGGACGGAGCCCAGGGGCGGGGCTCACCGCGGGCCGTAGGGACTAGGCAGCGGGGCGCGGGGAGGAGGTCGGGGACAAGGGCGAGGCGGCGGTGGTTGGCGGCGTCGGCGACGGCGCGGGGCGACGGGCGCCCGATCCAGACGGGATCGGGGAGGCGACGGCGTCAGGGGTAGGCGCGGGGTCGGGGCGCGCCGTGCGGGAGGAGACGGAGAGGCGGGTGCCGGGGAGGTGGCGAGGGGCGACGGCGACGTGGTCGGGGCTCGCTGCCCCGATCTCGATCCGGACGGGAGGAGAGAAGAGATCGAGGGGGGTGGGGAGGACGAGAGGATAGGGCTAGGGTTTGGTGTGGATCGGGGGGGTTAAGGGGAAGCGGCTGGGCCGGCCTGGCTGGTTGCGGCCAGCTGGGCCGAGGCCCAGTGGGGGGGGTTCTATTTTTTTTTGGTTTACTTCCTTTTGCCCTTTTCTTTTATTTATTCTTATTTTCTGTTTTCTGTATTGTTTTGTCTTTTGTTTTTATTTCAAACCACTTTTTTAAAATATGAGACTAGCCCAATTAAATATGGTGCATTATAAGCCACTGCAATATAATGGTTTTGAGTCCAAAGGTTTTCATTTGGGATTTTATTTAATGAAAAAGAATTAAATACTGCTGTTTTGTTGCTGTTAGAGTCACTTAATTAATTTATTAATTGTTGGTTACAATTTTAGAATAGTCTCTGGAATATTTGTCATCTAATGAACATTTTAGATTCTGATTTGAACAACTTTAATTATCACTTTTAGTTTGAATTTCCATTTGAATTTGAATTTGAAAAGAGATATGATACTAATGATGATTAAGCACTTTGATCACGATGACATGGCATAATCAAAAGGGTGATTACTGTAGTTAACCACTGGGGGTGTTACAGGTTGCACGACAAAGGTGTTATCGGGAGTGGTGAAGGAGGAATCGCCCTCGAAGACCACGACCGATTAGCAACACTACAAAGTTAACACCAGAAGTGCTATACGAGGTATCACCCTCGGCACTCGATAGTAGCTTTGCAGAGTCGTACAACTAAGGGGGATGTGATGTGATGTGTCGGGCTCTGGACATCGATCACGTTGATCAAGTCATCGGTCGTCAAGCGGGGGCAACTGAGATAAGGTGAGGGGTCACTGGTGGATCACTAACCAACTTATACTAAGCATTTTAGGATAAGCAGGTAAGGTACCAATTGCAGGTTACAAAATCAGGCTATGCATCTGTAGGATCAAAAGTATGTCTAGAGGGGGGTGATTAGACTACTTGACCAAATAAAAATCTATCATTTTCCCAATTTTAGTTGTGGGCAGATTTTAGCAATTAGCACAAGTCAAGCAATCAACCTACACATGCAATTCTAAGGGTATAGTAGCAGAAAGTAAAACATTGCATATGAAGATAAAGGGAAGGGTTTGGAGAAGGCAAACACAATGGAGACACAAAGATTTTTGGCGTGGTTCCGATAGGTGGTGCTACCATACGTCCACATTGATGGAGACTTCAACCCACGAAGGGTAACGGCTGCGCGAGTCCACGGAGGGCTCCACCCACGAAGGGTCCACGAAGAAGCAACCTTGTCTATCCCACCATGGCCATCGCCCACGAAGGACTTGCCGGTAGCTCTTCACGAAGTAGGCGATCTCCTTGCCCTTACAAACTTCTTGGTTCAACTCCACATCTTGTTGGAGGCTCCCAAGCGACACCTAACCAATCTAGGATCCACCACTCTCCAAAAGGTAATAGACGGTGTGTTGATGATGAACTCCTTGCTCTTGTGCTTCAAATGATATTCTCCCCAACAGTCAACTCTCTCTCTCTCTCAAATTTGTCTGTGGTGGAAAGATGATTTGAGTGGAAAGCAACTTGGGGAAGGCTAGAAATCAAGATTCTTGTGGTAGGATTGGAATATCTTGATCTCAACACATGAGTAGGTGGTTCTCTCTCAGAAAATGTATGGTGGAAGTGTAGGCACATTGTGATGGCTCTCTCTCAAATGGAGAAGGGGGTGGAGGGGTATATATAGCCTCCACACAAAATCCAACCGTTACACACATTTGACTCATCTCTGTGGGACCGAATGGTTAAACTCGGTGGCACTGATCTGCTCAAAAATGTGAACATTAGGAATCTCGGTGGGACCGACTGGAACAACTCGGTGGGACCGATGTGCTAGGGCTTAGGGCAAACATCATCTCGGTGGCACCGATTGCATCAACTCGGTGAGACCAAAGTGAAGCAAAATGGCAACAGAGAATCTGTTAAGCCAACTCGATGAGACCGATTGCATAACTCGGCGAGACCGAAATAAATGCAACAAGTCACAAAGTGTTGGCAAGGCCATCTCGGTGAGACCGAGATCCGTATCGGTGAGACCGAACTGTTAGGGTTTCTGGCTGTAGCTATGTCATATGAACTCGGTGGCGCCGGATAGAAAGAATCAGTGGGACTGAGTTGGAGTTTAGGTTTTTGACATATTTGTATGGAGAAAGTGGCTGAGGGTTTTGGAGCAATATCACTAAGAATTTGAGCAAGCAAGCCATTAAGCAACACCTCATCCCCTTTTAATAGTATTGGCTTTCCTATGGACTCAATGTGATCTTGGATCACTAAAATAAAGATGAAGAGTCTTGAGCTTTTGCCAATATTTGTCCTTAGCATTTTGAGGGGTCCACATCTCTAGTCCATGCCATGCCATTCATTGAACTTCCTGAAACATTTATCTTGAATGGATATTAGTTCAATGATCTATATGTTGTTATGAATTTCCAAAACCACCCGGGGATTAGTTGCACTTTCAGCATCAAAATAGGATCATACAAAAGCAATAGCAATTCTAATGCAAGCATAAGAGTGAAGGGAATGGGTGATATCGGGATGATAAAGGGGGTTTGCTTGCCTGGAAGCTCCGCTGCAAAGGAAGAAGGGTTGTCAGTGACGTAGTCGATCATAGGGGCAGCATCGGTCTCAAGGTCTACTGGAGAGAAGAGGGGGAAGAAACAGTAAATACAATGCAAACAAATGCATCACTAAGCATGACATGATGATATGCAGTGCTATGAGTGTTCTAACGTGACACTACATGTTACAGATGGAGAGGGGAAATAAAGATGAAGAGTCTTGAGCTTTTGCCAATATTTGTCCTTAGCATATTAAGGGGTCCACATCTCTAGTCCATGCTATGCCATTCATTGAATTTCCTGAAATATTTATCTTGAATGGATATTAGTTCAATGAGCTATATGTTGTTATGAATTACCAAAACCACCCGGGGATTAGTTGCACTTTCAATCAAGCCCTTTCTGGTAATTGATAACAACAAATGATAAAATGAATGAAATACATCATCGCTTTGAGAAGTATGTGATAAGCAAGAGCGCCCCCTAAATTTGTGCATTATTTAAAATTTGCATTTGACTGCAAATGCACAATCGATTACGATCATGGGTCACTCTTCCATGTCACATACATCTTGGTGGAGCGCACAAAATGATAATAGTGAAATAACATGCACGCATCACCAAATACATAAGTGAATGATCATACACAAATAATCATAGAGATAGGCATATATCACACATTAAGCATAGTATGATCAAACACACGACCACACAAAGTATCTCATGAGCATAAGACAATAAGTAGCACAAACCAAACAGACAAAGTAGCAACTGGCAAATAAAAACCAACAAGCAAAAGAACGAGACTCTCTCTCTCTCTCAGCCTATGATATATACATTTTCTCCCACTTTGGCAACAAGTTGCCAAAAAGCTTGAAAAGTATAGTGCTATATGACACTCTAGGCACGATCTCCAGGAGCTCCTGAAGCTGGGGTCTTCTGGCTTGTTGCTCCGGTGTGCGTAAATGGCGTTGAGAGAACTGCTTCTTCAAATGCCTCGGCTGATGTCTATTGAGCTGGTGGTGTTGACACTAGGGGTGGCACTGTGGCAGTGGTGGCAACTGCAGAGTGTGTAGTCCTGGTGTCTACTACTGGCACAGCTGATGACCTTTGTACCCTAGGCACTGTGTGGAATCTGTGAGTGGTAGTGTCCTCATTGCCATCTTCAGCATCATCTCTCAGCTTCTCAACAATATATTGTATCTCTGTGACCTTGACATCAAGATTATACATTTTGTCCTCAACTATCCGCCCTAGGATCTCCTAGTTCTTGGCTAAGTTGGCCAGACTTCGCTCAATCCTCAGAGTTGCTTCGAGCAGATATGTCAATTGGTCTTGCTTTTATTTGAGATTTACTATTGAAGCATTGGGTGCACTAGCTGCCTTTGCTACTTTGCACTACAAAAAAATAGACTTCCGTGATGATACGTGTTTGTCACAGTAGGTCATGTTTTCTGTCATGCATGTACATCCATGACGATTTTATGACAGAACCAAGATAGTCATACCTGTGCTGTCGTAGAAGTGTTCCATGACAATACCAAAATTATCATCACGGAAGTGTCCACTTCCATGACGATAAATGGCGCGTCATGGAAGTGCTTTCGTCAAGGGTAACCGACACATGGCATCCACCGTAACGGGTCGCCGTTAATCTATCGGGTTCGGTTTTGGATCCGATAACCCGTTAACAGCAACAACCAATGGCGATTTTCCACGTGTAAAATTCTAATTGGCCAGAGGAAACACGTGTCAGCTCGTCAATGGGCCAGATACGCGCCTATGATATGTCGACACATGCGACGGCCCAACACTGGCCCATTTAGCTTACAAAGGCCGGCCCGTTTGACTTGGTCAAAAGATAGTGGGTCAGCCCATGAAAAGCATGTTAATGGTCTGTTTGCATATAGCCCATTTTACGGCCCGGTAACTCATGACCCGTTATGGCATTCCCAAAATCGGCCCAACAGCATCATGTGGGCCGTCCAGTATAATACCAGCCCATTTCATTTTCAGCCCATGTATGGCTCATGACGTCTTTCAGCCCATACGAGGCCTTTCGTATCTTTGGGCCCTTTAATGGGCCACGGTGACTCTGGCCCATAATAAACAGTAAATTGCTTTATGCCCAGTAAGGGCCCATGATTCACATGGGCCGTTTCCAGCCCGTGTTAGCTTTCGGCCTACTGAAGGCCCATACATTCTTGGGCTCCTTTCCGGCCCTCAATTACTTCCGGCCCGTTACTGGCTTGTTCCCCTATTGGGGCAAATTTGGCCAGTGGTTAGAATCGGCCCGTTTGTGGCATGTTAACCCGTTGCGCCGTTTCCAGCCCGTCCTATATTCTGGCCCATTAACGACCCGTTATGCCTGTGACAGAATTAAGCCTTTGCTGTCTTTCGGCCTATTAACGGCCCGTTATCGTGTTGGCCTGATACCAATTACGCCCATTTACGGCCCATGTGGGCCCATTTATCCGACGGCCCGAAGCCCACTGAATCTACGGGCCGTTGGAGGCTCATTTATCCGACGGCCCGTAGGAGGCCCATGGGTCCTACGGCCCGTAGCAGGCTCAAGGTTACCACGGTCCGTATATGGCCCATGGTTGTTGCGGCCACTAGCAAACCAAGGAAAAAGAAGACTAGGGAAATAAATAAGCCAGAAACTAACGCTAGGCTATTAAGGCGATTGCACAGATTACATCCACTGGGCATCAAAGTTCACCACCAGTGCAAATATAGGGAACACCCTACACTATACAAAAATGGCTTGCTGTTTTCTTCAGCCAGTCGCTGCACGTTAAGAACAAATTTTGTATCAAACAAAACAAATTACAACCATAAAACAAAAGGAAGGTTGGCATAAAAGTTAACAGTCCGGCAGATAAATGCACCACCAGAAGTTCAGAAGCTCCTATCATTTGACCTGACTGTTACGTTTTCATGATGTACTGTCCAATGGAGCACCATAACCTTCGCCTTCATTTCTCCTAGGCTCCTGAACAACATAGCAAATGTCTGATAGTCTGGTTTCAAAACCATGCATATCTTGACGACATCGAACAATGGTTGTCCTTGTTTCACAAAGGGTCTCTGTTAGGGAATGGACTTGTGTCTGGAGCGCAGATATAACATTGTTTTGAGCTTGCATATCTTGATCATGAGGCAGTTTGGACGAGATTGCCTTAACAACCAACCCAGTATTACGCAGGAACGTGCTTTTGGCACTGTTAGTGGACAGGTACTGACCCACTGCAACAAGAGGTGACATTGTGGTTATAGTTGCCTCGTCACCTTCAGAAGGTGGCGGTTCCACCATTTGTTCCATAGCTTGCTGAAAAGTTGAGTTTTTACATTAGTAGTACCAGAATAAAAGATATTAAGGAGGCAGCAAAACCAAACAAAATAGCTTTGGTCTATATACAGAACTTATTCTGGTGAACCCGTGTAAAATATTAGTTGTATTTTACTGCAAAGTACATAATAAAACTAGGTTCCAAACATATGACCATGTACCATGGCTAATGTATTGTCTATTTGTTCACATTGTATTGACAGCTAAGGTTAAAGAGACAAAGTTTATAATACGGTAAGCATAGTATGACATCATTCATATCACAAAACAATTGAGAACAGACAAACAGGCAATTGTAACATTGTGTAGACAAGTCCAGGACGGAACTAGATTACAGATCAAGATCAAAGGAACATCACTCCTCTCTTTTAAACTTTGTAAGGTGCAATGATACACTAAGACAATTGTATATAAAATTGAAAAGAGTAATAGACATTGGCTGCAAACCGTGCAGTTCAATGCACAAGTCAGAGTAAGTAGTAGTTAAAAGGCATGAGGATTAAGGACTTACAACAGCGGCTTTGACTGCTGTAGTCATGCCCTTCGTCTTGCTGGTGTGATAGTCCTTGAAGATTTCCACAGCAATTGGTTCAGGTACTTTTTGGTCCTTGCGGGCTTTCCTTTGTATTTGGAACAAGTCAATATAGATCTGATAATATGGCACAGCGAAAAGAGTGAAACAGCAGCTAATTACTAGAGCCTCATAGTGTGCAATATAGCTACGAGATCCTGTCGTCTATTGGAATTTCACTTTCGTACGATTGGCCTTGTTCTTTGAATAGTTCACCTACAAGAAGATAGATTTGTGAGGCACATGTGTAAATAGGAGTTCAACATGTGATCTGATCACATATATATATATATAACGTACTTGATACTTTGGATTAGACCAGTGTTTAACGAGGCCTCTCCAGTCTTCATCCAATATATTTTCCACTGGAGATGTTTGGGCAAGTTCACTATTAGCCTTGCCTTCAAAGTGAGTTTTCCTCAAGTTATACCTATACTGTCACAGAGCAGACTTGAAAATATGGGTGCATGATTGTCTAGTTGCATCATCTTGGCTATCCAACTTGAACCTCGTCTGTTGAAAATTATGGGAGTCTCATTACCAGCAACCTAGAAAGTATGGGACAGACCAAGACGATATTACTAATTTCCATACATAACCATACTTACAGATAAATGGTCGAGGAAGGTGTTGAACTGGGTTTCGTCTTTGTCATTCCTGTACTGAATACATATTGGGAGGATACGTGCATGACACCTAACGGCAACCGCTGCCTCTGATACTAACTTGGCTGACTCTGTAGCATCACGTGGCCTTTTTAAACCTTCCTCAAAACGGATCTCCATTCTTCCTCCTCTAGATTTAGTTAACCTATCGAGCATTATCCCTAATGTCTATTTCCTCTTGCGCCTAGGTGCTAGTCCATCAACGAACATAGGAAGTGTTAGTGTACATCAAACTGCGAGACTACATATAAAGAAGCATGCAACTGTAACTTGACTCCAGCAACTACCTTCTTGCTGTTGAAGCTCACAAGGTTCATCTAATCTTGCCAACTCGTCTTGTGTCAAGAGTGCTTCGAAAGTAGTGTCGGGTGGCAAGGGAGCTTGGGAACATGCTGCTAGCTGAGTTGACAAACGAGTAACTCGTGCAGCTCGTGGTATTGTGGAAGGTGTTGCAACAACTAGGGCTGTCACTGCTTGTTTGGTGGCAGCTATTAGTTTCTGTTTGGATTGTTTTGCAGCTAGTGTAGCATGGGATACCGTGTTTGTACAATTTTCCGGTGGACTTTGACCTTTTATTACACCATAAGTACCAGCAGAATCTGCATAATTCTTCCGCTTCCGTTTTCGTGTGTCCTAAGTACTAACACCATCCCCTGCCTTCCTTTTTCTCTGTGCCATGTCAAGTCAAGCCGACAAGAAAAAGGAATAAAAATTTAGTTCTTCAGAACAAATTGATGCGTGATACAGACGAACTGAACTTTGATGTTAGACAACTGCATGATAGGAGGATGTAATATGTACGAAAAACAGGACGGCATGAGATAATCAGAACTATGATGTGTAAACTAAGCAGAAGGCATTTCAATAAATTAGAAGCAATGCAATGGAAGGTAGACACCATATGAAAGATGCTACAAATATCGCTCTGCCAAGTTAACAGTGTCTCGTCTTAACTGGCATTTAAACAAATGTGAAGCAGTGCAAGAAATAAATCATATGCAAGATGCAAACAACATCACACTACCAAGTTAAAGGTCTCTCGTCATTAGTGCCATTGCATATTCACAGCTATGATGTGTAAACTAAGCAGAAGGCATTTCAACAAATTAGAAGCAATGAAAGCTAGACACCATATGTAAGACGCAACGAATATCACTCTACCAAGTTAAAACTGTCCCGTCATTAGTGCCATTTCAACAAATTAGTAGTACAAGCTAGAAAATAATGTGAGATGTAAACTATGTCAGACTCCCAAGTTAAACGTGTCTTGTGAAAAGTGATTGTTGCAGGTTACACAATAGTAGTACTTTGATGTAAGAACATGGTGTGATAGACAGATATTGTATGTTCTAGAAACAGGAACACGTGTCTTATTCACAAGTATAATGTGTAAAGTAAGCAGATGGAATTCAACAAAATTAGAAGCAATACAAGCTAGACATCATACATAACATGCAACCACATATAACAGTGCCATGTTAGAGGGAGCACCTGTGATGGTGGACAAGGGGAGACGTGCTCATCATCAACACAGCTACGTTGAGTGTCCATGCATGTGTTGCCTTCCAAATCTTGTTGGGGGGATGGCGGAGTAGAATGTGTAGAGGCCCTCCATTTTAGTTGTTTGGAAGGAGCACCTTTATCCACTGCCTTGCTAATTTCCTTCTGCTTTATTGATTTTGCATTGTCAAGTAAAACCGATAAGAAAAAGCAATAAAATTCACTCTTCAGAACTCATTCATGCATGATACTGACAATCACTACCTTGATGTAAGGCAAACACATGATACGAGGATGGAATATGTACGAAAAACAGGATGGCGTGGCATATTCTATCGGGGATATCGTGCGACATATGCCAGGGGGTGGCTTATCGTGGATGGGGACAAAAGTACGTCGCCGGGCTCTAGAGGCGGGAGTGAGAGAGACCGCGTACGCTTGCGGATCTTACCCAGGTTCAGGGCTCTCCTAGGAGATAACACCCCTAGTCCTGCTCTGCGGGGTCTCCGCATGATCACTACCTCAACAAGTAGCTACAAGCTTGCTCCTTGAGCTGTTTGGCTAGAGGAGGAAGAAAGTCAAGGCTAACTCTATTCCCCTCTCTCTGCGTGTGTGTATGGTGATTTTGGGTGCTCGGTCGAGGTTCCAACCCCCTGCATGGGGCGACCTGGGGGGTTTATATAGACCTACCCCCCAGGGGTACAATGGTAATTCAGCCAGATGCGGGACCCGGCTGTCGGCGTCACTGGTTGCCGGCTTCTCTGCTGACCGCTGGGGCCCGCCGCCTGATGGGTCCCGCCGACTGCCGTGATCTCAGCCGACAGGTAGGGCCCACCGCCTGTGGGCCATGTTGACTGCTTTATGCTGTAGCATCGCTCCTGATGACGGAGGCCTCGTCAGGGGGAGCGTGGATACAGTCCCGCCGCCTGGCGGGCGCTCACTGTAGCCACACCCCGTCACATCTGGTTAATGGCGCACATACTTCGAGGGAGGGGGAGGGCCGCCTGCTAGGAGCCGGCCTCCCCCGAGCCGACTGGTCAAGGCTCGCCGCCCTCTGGCTTCTCATGGACAGGTAGGGCCCGCCGTCTGCGGGCCGTACTGACCGCCCATCGTGGGAGCATGGCTTCTTCTGCCATGGGTGATGTCATGAGCGGCATGGCAATAGTGCCGCATCGGGCGCGGGGTGTCCGCTTGGTACGCTGTACTGTGGCCACGTCCTGCCCTGGATTCGGGGGTGGCAGGCTTGTACTGTAGCCATGCCTTGTCTCGCCACGTTTATATTGGCGCTAACTTTGAGGGCGCGAGGGGCCACCTGCTAGGACCCGGCTTCCCAGGAAGCCGCCCGCTAGGAGTCGGCCCACTTCATGGCCGTCTTCTAGGCTCCGCCACCTCCTGGCAACCGGCCGCCTGGACTAGCCGGCCCCAGGAAGGCGGTCCTTTGTCTTTGATGTTTGAGGGGCGCAGCCTGCCCCGATGTCTTGAAATACCAAGGGGAGCTGATGAGGCTACCCGTGGTCATTTACTCCGACAGTAGTCCCCGAAGCTGGTGGGGCGCTGCGGCTGAAGGGGCGAGAAGCCTCAGCAGCTTCATACTCTGGGTCGTTTGGTATTTTGTTTCGTCCGTCTTCTGAAGTGCCGACTGGTAGGTGTCGGCCGCGACTAGGCAGGCCGCCTGGCGATTTCGAAGCGTCGTGGTGGGGACCAGGTGGCACGCTAGCCAGACGTCAGACTCGCCGCCCGCGCCTGTCGGCCACGTGGCGTTAGCAGGTCAAGCCGGTCTGCCAGCCCACATGCGTGACAGGACGTCGCCGCAGGCTGGGGCCCGCCGCTACAGTGCCTCAGCACGCGCGCGGATCCGCTGCGGCCGAGGTAGATGGTTGGGCTTCTGCGGCAATTAATACACGCCTTTACGGGCGCCACAATCGTGGGATCGTGGGGGAGTGGGCGCAGTTAATCCCACGATCCCCCACGCTCCTGCCCCCTCCGCTTCGCCGCCTGGGGCTATAAGTAGGGGGAAGAGGGGGGGCGTCAGATGCACGCGCGCCCTCCTCTCCCCTCGCCGCTCTTCACCTCCTTCGCTGCCGCAGCGCCCTTTCCTTCCGCCGAAGCACTGCCGCAGCCCACCGTCGTCGAGCATTTTCTCGCTGCGGCTTCCTCGCTCCGTCGCAGCCTCGCCAGCTCGCCACCGCGCCGCGCCTACGACGAGCTCCTTCATCCATGGCGCGCTCCCGAGCCAGCGACTGGGACGGCTGCAACGTCCATGAGGATCACCTCTCCTTCCTTCGTCAAACACGGCGGCTGCCCCGGGAGACGAACATGCAGGTACGCATCCCTCCCAAGGCGGAAATCTCGCCGGCGCCGGAGGGCGATGAACGCTTTGTCTTCCAGTCCCATTTTCTTCGCGGCTTCGGCCTTCCGGCGAGCGGCTTCCTCCGCTCCTTCCTTGACTTCTATCGAGTCCAGCCGCACCACCTCACGCCAAACACGGTGGTGCTGCTGGCCGCCTTCGTCACCATGTGCGAAGGGTACCTCGGCACTCTCCCCACCCTCGAGCTCTGGGGGAGTGCTTTTATCTCAAACTCGGCACCGCCGCCAAGGGCCAGGCGGCTCAATGCAGAGCCTGTGTGGTGCTGCGGCGCCCGGGCACTGGGAACCGCTTCCCACCCATCTCTCTGCTGTAGTCGGTGAAGCTGTGGCAGAAGTCCTACTTCTACGTCAAGAATATCTATCCGACGAGCGACTACATCAACTTGCCGGCTAAAGTGGTCGGCCCGCCAGCCGAGCCGTGCGCCAACTGGCAGTACAAGCCGAGCTCCCTATCGGCCGCCTCCTCCGCCGCCCTCGTCCGACTTCAGGTGATGACAAAGTCGGAGGGTCTGAAGGGCTCGGACCTGCTGGCCGCCTTCGTGACGCGCCGAGTGCTTCCCCTCCAAGCCCGGCCTCACATTGTCAGCTGCATGAGTGGGCATCGGGATCCGTGCTGGATGTGCACATGGGAGCTGCCGGACATGGAGGTGGCCCAGCTGGTCAACTACATCTCCAACTATAAGCTATCAGAGACGGATTGGCGGTTTGGCAAGCGGCCGTATGACCACGCACATTCGCCACCTGCGGTGAGTCTTATAATTCTTTCTCTTTGGCTGGTCCGAGCTCTTGTTTCTCCATCTGACCAGTCGGCCATGGTGCAGGTCCTCCCGGCCCAGTCGGCCGCCGACGCTCTGGATCCAGGTCAGCAGTATATGCCGGACCGAACGAGGAGCGACGTGGAAGACCCCGACTTGGGGGCGGCCGCCATGGAGGAGGACGACGCCACAGGCGGCAGCGGTGGAGCAGGCAGCTCCGGAGGAGGAGGCGGCCTCGAGGACTGGCCGGATGATGATGAGGAGGAGAACGAGCGGCGCCGCCCGCACGGCACCGACAAGGCGGGCGTGAGCTCCTCGGCCGCGCCGACTGCACCAAGCGACGCACAGAAGCGTAGAGCCGGCTCGTTGCTATTCGGCAGCCGGCCGAAGAAGCCCAAGAGCACGGCCGCCGTGACCAAGCGGCGGTAGGCCGCCGCGAAGGTGGCCCAGTTCCAGAAAACCCCGAGGCAACCCCTGATGGTGTCCGCGTAAGTGCTTGGTTGCGTTTTCTTTTCTTCTTTTTTGCAAACTCTTTCTGAGTTTCCTCTTGCCTTGCGTGAACAGGGCCCCACTCTCTCTTGAGTGGTCTGCCGGTGCTTCAGTGATCCAGGCGGCGGAGGGCTCCACCAACACCCGTCGTGTGGACCCGCTTGCCGACCTCTGGGAGGCGACGGAGAGGAACACGCGGGAGGTGCGCGAGGAGCAGGAGGCGGTGGAACGGCAGAAGGCGGAGGCGGCCAAGGCGGCGCAGGCGGACCTGGACGCGGCGGCCAAGGCCCAGGCCGATGCTGCGGCTAAGGTCCAGGCGGATGTCGCAGCCAAGGCCCAGGCGGACGAAGCCACCCAGGCGCAAGCGGAAGAGGCCGCACACGGCCAGACTCCGCAACTCATCATCCCGCTGCGCATAGTGCCGCCAGCGTCAGAGAAACCGGCGCCGACCGGAGGGGCCGGCAACGATCAGCCGATCGTGGAGAGGAGAAGAGGCGATGCCATCGTCCCGGGGGCGGAGTTGCTCCCACAAGCGCCGACTGTCGAGGCCCGAGGCAGTCGGTCTGACGTGCCACCGGCGCCGCCGGTCAGTGGCGAGCTGGTGGTGGGGGCGACCCCTGTGGTTCGTCCTCCGTGGAGCCGTCGTGCGGCGAAGGCGGCCTCGGCGCCACGGGCGCAGGAGATCGGGGCCGCAAGCTCATCGACCCCAGACGCAGAGGCCACCAGTGTTGTCCCACCAGAATGGACGCCTGGGGGCAGGACGGGCGTGCTGAACAAGGCCGCGCAGGACGTTCAGGCCCAGCTCCAGGCCCAAGGCACCACCCTCCAGCAGTATACGAAGGCGTTCTTGGCGACGCGAACGGCCGTCCGGGTACGCTTCTTTGCTTTGTTTTTTTTCTTTTGATTCTTGCACTCTTCCGTGGGGGCACGCCAGCGCACCCACTGGGTGTAGCCCTCGAGTTCCGGGCCGGCTGCTGAGCAGGCGGCTCAAAACTTTAAGATAAGTTTCGAGTGCTAACTTGTTTTTTCTTCTTTCTCTTTGTTGTAGGACTGCCACAACATCCGCGTGGCCGCCTTCAACTCCCAGGTCCAGGAGCTGGCTAAGCGGACCGCCGACCTGACCGAGAGCCGAAGTGAGCATTCCGTCTTCTTCCTCGCGGGGGCGCGTCAGCGCACCCGCTGGGTGTAGCCCCCGAGATTCGGGCCGACTGCTGAGCAGTCGGGCCGGATCTTCCGGCGACCACATTTCTTTTTGGTCAACTTTGTTGATTTGTCTTCTCTTTCTCATTTTTGCAGGAGCCAACGCCACTCTGCAGCAGCGCCTGGGCGAAGTCCAGACCGAGCTGCACGCCAAAGAGGCGGAGTGCAGCAAGGCGGCCATGGAGCGCGACCGTCTGGCCAAGAAGTTGGCGGACCAGGCGGATCAGCACAAGGCGGAGCTCCAGGAACTCAAGGAGGCGGAAGGCGCCCTTCAGGCCGAGTTTGAGACCGAACGCTCAAAGTGGGTCGAGAAGGAGGCGATCCTCGCCACTGGTTACGGCGAGATTGAGGATATGATCAACGGTAAACTTCTTTCTTTGGAATAGCTGCCGACTGCATCGAGAGTCGGCTTCCGACTTCTGATCTTTGTTTTTTCTTTGCGTAGACTTATTTCCTGGGCACGCCGTTGCTGTCAGCCAGGCCATTGAGGCGCGGCGCGACCAGCGTAGGAGGGAAGGAGTGGAGATCCCGCTCGACGCGCCTCGAAACATGAACGAGCAACTCCTGGCCATCCGGACGCGCTTGCAGCCGATTCACCGTCTGCTCCGCCGCCTTCAGCGCGCCGGGTCCCAGCTGGTTTCCCCCCTCTGGCCAGGCGGCCAAGCCCCATGCACCCCCAGTCGGACCGCCGACTGGTTGGAGGTGGCAATCGACCGCTTCAAAGCTTGGAAGGGCTCCTCCGCTCGGGCAGGCGCCCGAAGGGCCTTGGAGTTCGTCAAGGCGTGGTACCCTGGGCTGGACCTAGCCCAGTTGGCCACGTTCCGGCAGGAGGCCATGGAAGAGTTGGTAGCAGTGGGGCCTGCGCTCACTCGTCGAGCGGCGGCGATCGCCGAGTACACCGAGACCGTTGTCTTCCTCCCCGAGCTGGACGAGGAGGGTGCTGAGGTGCCACCGGACTGGTTCGGGCTGAACCCTGATGACGGCGAGGACTCGGCGGAAGAGATCGCCTCCAGCGACGGAGGTGAGGACGAGGAAGGCGAGGATGATGAAGACGACGCACTGGAGGGCGGAGCGGACGGCCAGCCTCAGCTCGATCGGGCCTCGAGCAACGAGCCGCACGCGGGTGCACCGACTGCTGCTGATGGCGACCAAGCCGAGACTCGCCAAACGGCCACTCCACCAGCCGGTGCCGCTGACTCCGCCAACCTGCTGGACTCGCCTACTGCTCCTCTGGCCTAGGCTGCCAACTTATCTTATCTGCTTTTGTAGTCTCTAGAACAAACTTGTTAAATTCGCGCAGTTCCACCCACTGGGGGTGTATTCAAACTTTGTTGAATGCTAGCCAAGGGCCTCCTGCTATATAATTTAACTCTCGCACAGGTTGTGCTCTGCCAAGCTCCAACTTATCTTGCTTTCTGTTCTTTTGGCTTTTTCCTTTGCCGCCTTCCCTTGGCCGCCACCTTTCCGGCCAGACAGCCGCTCTTCGGTCTGTTGGCAGGGTCAGGTACTTGGCCATTTTGGGAAGGCAAGTACTTTGGCCGCTCAGAACGTAGCAAGTTAAGTGAGAAACCGGCCGGCCGGCTGCTCAGCAACCGGACAGCTAGGCGAGGAGCCGGCTTGGCCTATGTGAGTGCTTTCGTCCTTAGCCATTTTTCATGTGGGCAACATTTCCTGCCTTTGACTCTTGCCAGCCAGACAGTCGCTCTACGAGCTACGGCTTATGGCAAGAGAGGGCTTAGCTGCCGGCACACTACTTGTCCGACTGCAGGTAGCGCTGGCATAGTACAAGGCGGCAAGCCCCCGGGCCGACTGGTCGGGCCCGGTGCAGGGCGGATGAATGAAATAACTCATTCACAGGCGTGAAACTTATCACATAGATAAGAAAGGGTAGCCCCCGGGTGCTCTTCGAGGGACCCGGTGTCTTTGCGCTTAATACAAAAGGTAGCATGGTACATACTGCATTAACTGTAAAATCTTCGGAGGAGATTTGTGTTCCATGGGCGCTCTGTTTCCTTGCCGGAATCGTCCCTCTTGCGCGCCCTGGGCTTCTGCGCGTCGATCAGGTAATAGGAGTCGTTGCCCAAGGCTTTGCTGATGATGAAGGGGCCTTCCCAAGGGGCCGAGAGCTTGTGCTGGCCGGCTGTTCGCTGGATCAGCCGGAGCACAAGGTCTCCCTCTTGGAAGGATCGTGGCTTGACCTTCCGACTGTGGTAGCGACGCAGGCTCTGCTGGTAGATGGCGGACCGGCTGAGTGCTAACAGCCGGCCCTCTTCCAGCAGATCGACGCCGTCTTCTCGTGCTTCCTTCGCCTCCGCCTCCGTGTACATGGTGACACGAGGCGAGTCGAACTCGATGTCAGTTGGGATGATGGCCTCGACCCCGTATACGAGGAAGAAGGGAGTGAAACCGGTTGATTTGTTCAGGGTGGTGTGGAGGCTCCAGAGGACGGCCGGCAGCTCGTCGATCCAGCAGCCGGCCGAGCGCTCCAGTGGCTCGACCAATCGGGGCTTGATGCCGGATAAGATGAGGCCGTTTGCTCGCTCGACTTGGCCGTTTGACTGCGGATGGGCAACGGACGCTAAGTCCAGTCGGATGCCCTGCGTCGCGCAGAAACGGGCCAAGGCGCCTTTGGCGAAGTTAGTGCCATTGTCGGTGATGATGCTGTGCCGTACACCGTACCGGACGGTGATATCTGCGACGAAGGTCACAGCAGTCGGGCCATTCAGTTTCTTGGTTGGCTTTGCTTCAATCCACTTGGTGAATTTGTCGATGGCGATGAGCAGATGGGTCATGCCACCGTGTGCCGTCTTGAACGGGCCCACCATGTCCAGCCGCCAGACGGCAAAGGGCCAGGTAAGGGGGATGGTCTTGAGTGCAGAAGCCGGCAGGTGTTGCTTGGAGCCAAATTTCTGGCACCCCTTGCATTTCTTGACCAGATCCTTGGCATCCTCCAAAGCAGTCGGCCAGAAGAAACCGTGGCGGAAAGCTTTGGCGACAAGGGATCTGGAAGCTGCGTGGTGGCCGCACTCGCCTTGGTGTATGTCTCTGAGGATTGCCTTGCCCTTCTCTGGTTCGACGCAGTGTCGGAAGACGTCGGTCACGCTGCGCCTAACAAGCTCTCTGTTTACTATCGTGTAAGCCCCTGCCCTGCGTTGTACCTGCCGGGCCGAGATATCATCAGCTGGTAGCTCTCCGCTCACCAGAAATTTGAGGATGAGCTGCGCCCATGATGGTGCTTCGACCTCATCCACCGTCATTACGGCCACTGAGACTAGGGCGGTTGGGTTGGGAGGCGGCGGGGTGGGGTTGGCGGCGTCTCGCTGCGTCGTTGAAGTCCCCGGGCTGACTGCCGCAGCCGCCGGGCCGGGTTGTGGAGTCCCCGGGCCGGGTTGCGAAGTCCCCGGGCCGGCTGCTGCAGTCCCTGTGCCACTTGCCGAAGTCCCCGGGCCGGCTGCTGCAGCCCCCGAGTCGGATCCGACTGCTTCGGGGGCAGCCGGCACGAAGATGGATTCTGATTCTGGGGAAGGCTTGATAGACGGTTTGCGGAGGTACTGAAGGGACACGCCGGCTAGTATGGCCTGCCGGGTGGAGCTGATCCGTGCCAGGGCATCTGCTTGCTCGTTGTCGGCCCGTGGCACGTGAAGGAACTCGCACCCGTCAAAATATCCGCTGATCTGCTGGACGAGGGAGCGGTAGCTTGCCATGTTTGCATCCTTGGTGTCCCAGTCGCCAGACGACTGTTGGACCACCAAGTCAGAGTCACCGTAGCACAGAATCCGGCAGTTGCCAATCTCCTTGGCCAGCCGGAGTCCGTATACTAGTGCCTCGTACTCGGCCACGTTGTTGGAGGCGGCAAAATGGATTTGCAGCGTGTATCTGAGCTTGTCGCCTTTGGGAGAGGTGAGGACGATGCCGGCTCCCAAACCTATGCGCATCTTCGAGCCATCAAAGTGCATCCGCCAATGAGTGGAGTCTGGAGCTGGTGGCAGGTACTGGGTCTCGGCCCAGTCGACGAGGAAGTCGGCTAGTGCTTGGGACTTGATGGCGGTGCGGGGATGGTAGAAGATGGTGTAGGGGGCCAGCTCGATGGCCCACTTGGCCACCCGGCCCGATGCGTCTCTGCTGCCTATGATCTCCGCAAGCGGAGCGGTGCAGACAACCGTGATGGGATGCTCTTGAAAGTATGGCTTGAGCTTCTTGGCGGCAAAATGCACGCCATAACACAACTTTTGGTAGTGGGGGTAGTTCTGCTTGGATGCTGACAGCACCTCACTCAAGTAGTACACGGGCCTCTGGACCGGCTGTGCCTTGCCATCTTCTTGGCGCTCTACCACCATGACTGTGCTGACCACCCGGTTGGTGGCGGTGATGTAAAGAAGCATGGGCTCTTTGGCAACCGGAGCGGCCAGAACGGGCGGCGTGGTCAACATCTTCTTGAGCTGGAGGAAAGCCTCGTCCGCCTTGTCGTTCCACTCGAAATGAGTGGTTTTCTTCATCAACTGGTACATGGGAAGAGCCTTCTCGCCCAGCCGACTGATGAAGCGGCTGATGGATGCCAAGCAGCCGGTGAACTTCTGAACGTCTCGCAGTCGGGCGGGCCTCTCCATCCTCTCGATGGTCTTGATCTTGACAGGGTTGCACTCTATGCCGCGTTCTGAGATGAGGAAACCGAGGAGCTGGCCGGCTGGTACTCCAAAGGCACATTTTTCTGGGTTGAGTTTGATTTGAAAACGGCGCAGATTATCAAAAGTTTCCTTGAGATCTTCCAGGAGGGTACCGCGCTTCTCCGTCTTCACCACAATATCGTCCACATAAACATGGGCATTTCTCCCGAGTTGCTTGAGGAGGCACTTCTGCATGCAACGCTGAAACGTGGCACCGGCATTTCTCAAGCCGAATGTCATGGTCAGGTAGCATAAGGCTCCGAATGGTGTGATGAAGGCGGTCTTCAGGCGGTCGGCCGAGCTTAACTTGATCTAGTGGTACCCTGAGTAGGCATCCAAAAAACTCAGTAGCTCGCATCCGGCTATGGAGTCTATCACTTGGTCAATCCGAGGCAAGGCGAACGGATCTTTTGGGCAAGCTTTGTTTAGGCTGGTATAGTCAATACACATGCGCCATTTGTTGTTCTTCTTCAGTACAAGGACTGGGTTGGCAAGCCACTCTGGAAAGAACACTTCCATGATGAAGTCGGCTGCTAGAAGCCGGGCTATCTCTTCACCAACAATTCCTCTCTTCTCCTCCGACAGGCGGCGGAGGGGTTGCTTGACTGGTTTTGCATCTGCTCTGACATGTAGCTTGTGCTCGGCGAAATCCGTCGAAACACCCGGCATGTCCTTGGGAGACCATGCAAAGATGTCTCGATTCTCATGGAGGAAATCGACGAGCTCGCTTTCCTATTTGCTGTCAAGGCGAGCTCCTATGACGGCGAACCTCTCCGGGTGCTCCGGGTCCAAGGGTATCTTCTTGGTTTCTTTGGCCGGCTGGAAAGAGCCCTGAGCTTCTGACTCCTTAGGATCTGGCGACAGGTCCGGCTGCTTGCCGGCCATGGCCACAACCCGGTCAAGGAGCCGCTTCTCGACAGCAATCACCAGGGACTCGGCCAGCCGACTGCTGGCAGTGGCATAGGCGGCAGACTTCTGGTAGTCGCCGGCTATAGTGATAATGCCCTTGGTACCCGGCATCTTCATTTTGAGGTAGGCGTAGTGAGGAACCGCCATGAACTTGGCCAGGGCAGGCCGGCCAAGCAACGCATGGTAGGGGCTCTCAAGGTCAACCACCTCGAACCAGATTGGCTCTCGGCGGAAGTGATTCTTGTCTCCGAAGAGGACGTCTATCTTGATCTTGCCGATTGGTGAGCAGGAAAGGCCTGGCACAATGCCATGGAAGACAGTCCGGCTGGGCTGGAGCTGTTTCTCTTTGATGCACAACTTCTCCATGGTGTCGCGGTAGAGGATGTTGATGCTGCTACCGCCGTCTATTAGAATTCGGGAGAAACGAGCAGCTCGCCTCTCTGTTGCAAAGGTGGCATCCAACACCAGGGCGTAGGAACCCGGAGAAGGCATCACCTCTGGGTGGTCAGCTCGGCTCCAACTGATCGGCTTCTCCGACCAGTGCATGAACTCTGGGGCTTCAGAGGCGACAGTATTCACCTCTCGGCACTATTGACGCCGGCTGTGCTTGTCGTTAGCCACGCTGGTGAAGACGACGTAAGCTCCGTGCTCTTCGGGAAACTCATCTTGGATTGCGCCGACCGGCTGGACCGCCGGCTGCTAGGGAGGCGGAGGCGGCGGGCCAGCAGGCGGCGGAGGCAGTCCTTCGCCCCTGGTGATGCGGGTGAGCCAGTGGCACTTCCGGGTGGTGTGGTTGGATGGCTTCGCGCTGCTGTGGAACTTGCAAGGAGCATCAAGGGTTTGCTCAAACGAGAAGGCGGGCAACCAGGCAGGCTTGCCGCCCTTCTGGCGTTTGGGGCCGGGTTGCTCCTCTGGCTGCCGATCTTCGACTGTCGCCACCTGCCGACTGGTGGTAGCCGGCTGCTGGGCCTTGCGCTTGTTGTCGTTTGACTGTTGGCGCCGACTGGGATCACCCGCCGGCGTCTGAGGGGCCGGAGGGAGCATCTTTCCTGACGCATCCACTCGGAGCTCCGACTTCATGGAGGAGTCGGCAGTGGCGTACTTGTCCGCTATGATCAGCAGCTCGTCGAGCATGGCTGGCTCGTCGCAGAGGAGTCGATGCTTGAGTAGGGTGCCTTCTCGGCACCCGGTAGTGAAGTATTCGATGGCTTGCACCTCATGAACCCCTTCGCAGGGGTTGCGTAGCTCGGCCCACTGCGTTAGGTATTCGCGGGTGGACTCGATTGGGCCTTGGATGCACAGGGAGAGCTGGCGAGGCTTGGGCGGCCGCTTGTAGGTGCTGGTGAAGTTGCGGATGAAAACTTCGGTGAAGTCTAGCCAGCTGTTGACGCTGTAGGGCTTGAGGTTGTTTAGCCATGTCCGGGCCATGCCCTGGAGCATGAGCGGAACATACTTCACGGCGACACGCTTGTTGCCGTTCGCTATGTTGACGGCAGTGGAGTAGTCAACCAGCCAATCTTCCGGCTTCACAGAACCGTTGTACTTGGGAGTGTCCCGAGGGAGCGAGAACCCTTTGGGGAAGGGCTCGTCCCGAATGCGGGGGCCGAAACAAGGCGGGCCGATTGCATCCTCTTCTTCCAACGCCAGGGATCGAGCCAAGCGGTCAATCCGGTTGCGGGCGTCGTTCTCTCCGACTCCTTCGCGGGGGCCCAGCCGGCGCCCGAGAGTCGGATGCTCAATAGGCGGCGGGGAGGCACGCCTCTCCCTGCGTGGGGGGGGGGCTGACGACCGTCCCGCAATTCTACTGCCCGTGGGCGGCCGTCCTGGTCGCGCTCGATGGAGATATGGGTGCGGCTGCGGCTAGCAACCGGCTCTGGGTCTCCTCGGCCGTGGGCGCCGTCTGTCGGTGTCCGGGAGGTCGCGCCGTGCTCTCGGCGAGGGGGAAGGTCCTCGGCTTGTAAGCCAGGTTCCACCATGTGGCAGCCAGCTTCTTGCTGTGCGGCGGCCGCGTCGATGAGCTGCTGGACGCGCTCCGTCATGCAGCGACGCTCGTCGCCCTCCAGGCGGTCCAGCTCGTCTGCCGCCGCCTGGGCAGCGCGTAAGTTCTCCATCGGTGTGGCGTAGACTGGGCGGTCGGCCCCCAACATGCTGGCGATGGCCGTGCCGCGCTACCGGACCGTGCCCGCTCGGCTAGGTTCGCCAGCAGCCGACGTGCCACAGACGGCGCGGTCGATCTCGTGATGGTAGGCCTCGGTGAGGCGTCTCATGGCCGCCAACTTGTTGGCGCTGTCGAGGAGTGCGATACGGCATGCTTCTAGCGTTTCACCGTTCGCACCGAGCGCTACAGGAGCGGACAGGTCCCGCATTTCCGCCTGCAATGGGTCCCGGCCAGCCTGGTCGGAGGTTCCGTCATGGCTGATGACCAGCACCTTGGTGACGGTGCTGGTGCTGGCGCTGCTGCCTGCAACGGGGAGTGGGTCATCGAAGATCACCACATCACCGGGGAAGGCATCAGAGAACGCGGCGTCGGCGTCGATGATCATGTCGATGAGCAGGTCGGTGGAGCCAACGGACTCCGGGTCGGAGACCAGCTCGTCGGCGATGTGAAGCTTGCCGAGGAGATCGACGAGGCAGCTCTCGGAGCTAGCTGCGCTCGCGTCGAGTGCGGGCTCGTCGGAGAGGCGGATCCCGCCGATGAGATCTGCGAGGCTGCTTGCGGCGCAAGCCGCTTCCACGCCGTGCAGCGTGCCGGCGCAAGCTCCGTCGGGCGTACCGGGCTGACTGCGCTCGCCAGGGAGGAAGAGGGTTCCCATCCAGAACGTGTTTCCGGACGACGGTGCACCTAGCCCCACGGTGGGCGCCAAATGTCGGGGATATCGTGCGACATATGCCAGGGGGTGGCTTATCGTGGATGGGGACAAAAGTACGTCACCGGGCTCTAGAGGCGGGAGTGAGCGAGACCGCGTACGCTTGCGAATCTTACCCAGGTTCAGGGCTCTCCTAGGAGATAACACCCCTAGTCCTGCTCTGCGGGGTCTCCGCATGATCACTACCTCAACAAGTAGCTACAAGCTTGCTCCTTGAGCTGTTTGGCTAGAGGAGGAAGAAAGGCAAGGCTAACTCTATTCCCCTTTCTCTGCGTGTGTGTATGGTGATTTTGGGTGCTCGGTCGAGGTTCCAACCCCCTGCATGGGGCGACCTGGGGGGTTTATATAGAGCTACCCCCCAGGGGTACAATGGTAATTCGGCTAGATGCGGGACCCGGCTGTCGGTGTCACTGGTTGCCGGCTTCTCTACCGACCGCTGGGGCCCGCCGCCTGATGGGTCCCGCCAACTGCCGTGATCTCAGCCGACAGGTAGGGCCCGCCGCCTATGGGCCATGTTGACTGCTTTATGCTATAGCATCGCTCCTGATGACGAAGGCCTTGTCAGGGGGAGCGTGGATACAGTCCCGCCGCCTGGCGGGCGCTCACTGTAGCCACACCCCGTCACATCTGGTTAATGGCGCACATACTTCGAGGGAGGGGGAGGGCCGCCTGCTAGGAGCCGGCCTCCCCCGAGCCGACTGGTCAGGGCTCGCCACCCTCTGGCTTCTCACGGACAGGTAGGGCCCGCCGCCTGCGGGCCGTACTGACCGCCCGTCGTGGGAGCATGGCTTCTTCTGCCATGGGTGATGTCATGAGCGGCATGGCAACAGTGTCGCATCGGGCGCGGGGTGTCCGCTTGGTACGCTGTACTGTGGTCACGTCCTGCCCTGGATTCGGGGGTGGCAGGCTTGTACTGTAGCCATGCCTTGTCTCATCACGTTTATATTGGCGCTAACTTTGAGGGCGTGAGGGGCCGCCTACTAGGACCCGGCTTCCTAGGAAGCCGCCCGCTAGGAGTCAGCCCACTTCATGGCCGTCTTCTAGGCTCCGCCACCTCCTGGCAACCGGCCGCCTGGACTAGCCGGCCCCAGGAAGGCGGTCCTTTGTCTTTGATGTTTGAGGGGCGCAGCCTGCCCCGATGTCTTGAAATACCAAGGGGAGCTGATGAGGCTACCCGTGGTCATTTACTCCGACATATTCACAACTATTTGTGTAAACTAAGCAGAAGTAATTTAATCAAATTACAAGCAATACAAGCTAGACACCGTATGCAACATGCAAGACAATATCACACTGCCAAGCTAGAGAAAGCACCTGGGATGCCGGTTTCGCCGGAAGACCGCCATCAGTCCCTGCCTTAATTTTTTTCCTTCCTCTTTCTTAATTTTATTGCCTTGTCAAGTCAAACCCACAAGAAAAATGAATAAAAATTTGCTTTTCAGAACTCATTGATGCAGGATGCTGACGAGCACTACTTTAATATAAGGCGACCGCATGATAGGACGATTGAATGTGTAAGAAAAAAGGACAGCATTGCATATTCACAGCTATGATGTGTAAACTAAGTAGAAGGCATCTCAACAAATTAGAAGCAATGAAAGCTAGACACCATATGAAAGATGCAATGAATATCACTCTACCAAGTTAAAGATGTCTCGTCATAAGTGCCATTTCAACAAATTAGAAGTAGTACAAGCTAGAAAAGAATGCGAGATGTAACCTATATCACACTCCCAAGTTAAATGTGTCTTATGATAAGTGATTGTTGCAGGTAACACAACAGTAGTACTTTGATGTAAGAACATGGTGTGATAGACAGATATTGTATGTTCTAGAAACAGGAACTCGTGTCTTATTCACAAGTATAATGTGTAAAGTAAGCAGATGGAATTCAACAAAATTAGAAGCAATACAAGCTAGACATCATACATAACATGCAACCACATATAACAGTGCCAAGTTAGAGAGATCACCTGTGATGGTGGACTAGGGGAGACGTGCTCATCGTCAACACAGCTACATTGAGTGTCTATGCATGTGTTGTCTTGCAAATCTTCTTGGGGGGATGGCGGAGTAGAATCTGTAGAGGCCCTCCGTTTCAGTTGTTTGGAAGGAGCACCTTTATCCACTGCCTTGCTAATTTCCTTCCGCTTTATTAATTTTGCATTGTCAAGTAAAACCGACAAGAAAAATCAATAAAATTCACTCTTCAGAACTCATCCATGCATGATACTGACAATCACTACTTTGATGTAAGGCAAACACATGATACGAGGATGGAATATGTACGAAAAATAGGACGGCATGGCATATTCACAACTATTTGTGTAAACTAAGCAGAATCCATTTCAACAAATTAGAAGCAATGCAAGCTAGACACCACATGAAAGATGTAACCAATATGACTGCCAAGTTAAAAGCATACCATCATAAATGGTGTTTCACCAAATTAGAAGCAGTGCATGCTATAAATCATATGAAAGATGCAACCAATATCACTCTACATATACTAAAGGTGTCTCGTCATAATTGATTGATGCGGGATACAAAAAATAGTATTTAATGTAAGGACATGCTTAATAGACAGATGTACTGTGTACCAAAAACAGGAAGGCATGTCACATTAACAGGTATAATGTATAAACTAAGCAGAATAGCACATGCAATTTAACCAGATTGGAAGAATTACAATCTAGACACTATATGCAACATACAACTACATATCATGCTGCCAAGTTAGAGCAAGCACCTGCGATGGTGGTGTAGGGGAAATGCGGTCATCAACTACAGAGCTACATTGGCTATCTTCATCTAGCATTGTTGTTTCTTGAGAATCATGTGGGGAGGCTGACACTGCATTCTTTAAAAGAGGATCTTTTCTTACAGCAGTCCATTGGCCTGACTGTCTCATCATAAGTGATTGATGAGGGATACACAAGAACATTAGTTTGATGTAAGAACATGGTTAATAGACAGATGTAGTAGTATGTACCAAAAACAGGAAGGCATGTCATACTCAAAGGTATAATGTGTAAGCTAAGCAGATGCAATTTGACCACATTGGAAGCAATACAAGCTAGAGACCCGGCTGGAGTGGTGAGCATGATCATCGAGGACCTAAGAGCCTGGTTGGAGGTGGGCTGCTTCGCCACCATCGTGGCTTTTTAGTTGGCTTGCAGGTGATGCCTGTCTGTGCTGGGCTTGTCACTGGCTCGACCAGTGCCCTGACTAGCTATTTGGCTTCTGGTGCTCCCGGGATGGTGGTTCATGTAAAAAATATATTTCCTTATCTTAATAAATACCAACTTTGGCCTTTCGAATACAAGCTAGACACCATATGCAACATGCAACATGCAACCACATATGGCACCGCGAAGTTAAAGCAAGCACGTGGGATGGTGGTTCATGGCGAGCGAGATCATCAACTCCAGAGCTACGTTTACCGTCTCCATATGTTGAACATGCAACCTTTAAAGTGCCGAGACGTGTCTTGCCTGCCAACGAAGAAAGCAGGAGCAACTTCTCTCTTTTTTTTCGTGTTTCTATCAACAGTTTGGCAGAGGTTGAAATACCCATGCATAAAAAAACAATAGTGAGAGTATGGGTGAAGTGTGTGCAGAACTAGTGCAGTATAAAAGTAGCAGATAGCAGGTGGCTGAAAAATAAATGACAGGAGACATATGATAGCTCTACAACATTGCATGGCAAACAAAATTAGATTCTACTCCGTATGATTTTGTAATATATGAGCACAAGGATGGCTGGGAAATGCAGGTACTCCTCCAGCACACCACCACATGTGGTCCTATCAAAATAACAGTCGACTGAAAATAAATAGGTCAGTCAATTTTTTTTATGAACCGTCCGATCTATAGGAACGGGCAGATGGCCTTCGTCTATCTCCCTCCAGTCACTGTTGACGATCTTTCTCGAACCGCCAGTGCCCAGACCCCTGCCTCCGCCGCCCCGCCCTCCCCTCGACATCACACCACCGCCGTGCTTGGCAGCGCCCCCCTGGCCATTCCTTTAAGCCCGGCCGACCTCCAGATCGGGCGCCAACAGCTCCTAGGCCCCACACACCCCTAAGATAAACACCAAGGCGTTGCTTCCCCGGCGTAATAGGCAGACTAGCGCCTGTTACGCCGGGGAATGCTTCCTTTAATTGGGAATCAACCCACCAGGAATTGAAATCCAGGTGGGCGACGGACCTCAAGCTAAGGTGAAATAGTATATGAGGAGAAACCTTGTGCATCGCGAGTTACTAGGAACATCTAGTATCAGGAAGAAGGTGTAGGAAGAAGCGGTCAACTAGTGTCTTCTGTGGGATGAATATCGTGCAAGTAGACACGTAAGATTTGCACGAATAAGGGAAGAGGAGTACCAATTTCGGTTGCCAGTGTTGTGTCCTCCTGATATCGCGGCGAAGTTCTTCTTTTTACCGGGGGAACCGATGTTTTGGAGGAGGATGGAGCCTTGGACGAACCCATGGCCAAATCGTTGACTGTGTTGCGGTGGCCGTCTATTGGTGGAGGGGAAGCAGATCCAAGGCGGCGAAGGACGGCGTAGCGGGAACAGCTCCGGCGCGGTGGATGGTGGCAACGTTGGAGCGGCAGTGGTGAGGCGCAGGACGGCGTGGCTGAACTGGCTCGGGTACGGCGCACGTCGGCGTCCTGGAGGCAGCTCGACCTCGGCTTCAACTACTAGCCATGTAGGGCATTGTGGTTGCGGTTGTGGTGGACGATGACGTCGGGGTATCGGCTCCGGCGTGATGGAGGAGGGCAGCGGTTGATGGGTGGGATGGGGTGGCGGACGGAGGACGCCGGGGTTTCGCGGCTGGTGGAGAGGTAGTTTTGGTGCCCACGGAGTACGGATGGGGAATCGGACGGGGGGTGGGGGAGCTAAGGGGGAACCATGTTTCGGTCTGGGATGCGCTTGTTTTTTTTTAACAGATGGGATGTGCTTGTTTGAAATTTGGGGAAAGTACAAACTTTGGCCCCCTCTTAAATTTCGAACCTACTGCGGGTCGGGGGTAGGACAGTAATCCTAGGTGTCCCAAATAGTGGGCGGGAGCGATTTCGGCCGAGCGAATGTGTGTTTAGGCGGCCACGGTGTATGAATGTTTTTCGGAGGCAGTTGCGTGGCGTCTAGATGAAGTTACAAACCTACCCCGGTTTAGACCTATAGACGTCGGGCCAGTAGGCTTCACAGGTCGGAGTTAGAAAAGTAATTTCCTTCCACCAAACATTGGTCTCATGCAGTTTCGGGTGAGTAGAGGCTCTTTTGGCGCTTTGTTCAAAATTTTGAAACAGAAGCATTCACGTTTAGAGTGCTCTTGAACTTTGAGGATTGACCTAAATAGACAACGTTAAATTTGACCTTGTATGTTTGAAAACCTCATTAAATTATGCTCTTCTTTTTGAAATTTTGACACTTGAAAATCCTATAACTACGATTATTTTGGAATGGAGGAGGTAAATTTGAATCTATTTTGTACACGACTATATATGCTATTATGTACAAAAGCAAAGCAAAGATTGGTGCCCCCATAATTTAGGTATGATTTATATATGCCATGATCTCGAATTCAAATAATTGAATGGACTTCATGTTGAATTCAAATTTTTTAAACCGCCTTAAGTTGAATTCAAATGTATGCTAGTTCATAGCTAGCTATTTATAATGTTCATTGTGTAACTTTTGTATGTATAATGTGCTTTACACACACAATATGAACTATACTCATGTTTATATTCGAATTGCTAAAGCGATGCATTGTCTGGAGTTCAAAATACTGACTCTATGGATAAATTATGTCAAATAATAACATAGACATGCTCAAATTCGATAGAATATAGATGTCTGATGGATCAATGACCGTTCCTTACGTGAATTGCAAATATCATGATCCCATCCTAATATTTGGATACAATTTATATTTTTAATCAATGTGTACATCAGTCTTTTATGTGTAGTTTCACTCTCCATAGGCCCCTCCTCACACACGCGCTGACTTTCTCTCTCACACATACGCGCACACGGTGTATATCCATCGGTGGTCTCTCACACATGCTCACACACTCTCTCCCGAGGTGTCTTTCTCGCAGACATGCTCTCGATATCACCCTCCCTCCCTCTCGCAACCATTTACGACTGTTTTCACTAACCTTTATCACAAGCACTCTTCCTCTCACATGCATACGCACGCACAATCCCATCGACCATTTCTCTATACATAGACCTGCCTACGTGTCTCCCGCACGCACATTATCTTTAGGCCTGTCTCGCACGCATTGTCTCCACCTCTCTTCCTAATTGATGAGTATGATTCTTGCAGAGCATTCTGTAGGATGCCCCTTAAAGTTAGGTTGGATGAATGGTAATATCAGAGATAAGGGGTTACCTTAGTCCGAGGACCTAGGGTTACAAATCCTAGCTGGCTTTGTTAGTGGACACAGAGTCCTTCACGACTCTGGTATCTTTGTCTTGTACAACTAGTCCTCCACTGGTCTCCCAGAATGCGTCATAGGCCGACCAATGTGGCGCAGGACGGAACCGAACCAAGGGCCTCACCTTGGCCCACCGGACCTCACGCGGTGACACACCCTCTGCCCCTAGGTCTCGTTATCTTCTCACACCCACACATACCAACACAGACACCACAAAAAATATTTTCTCCTCATGCCTCTGTCCCCTCCCCCCTTGCATATACACACTCAAGGGCATCTCTCGCCGTGACATCCTATTCGTCTCTCTCTCTCTCTAGACCTCTCTCATTTCTCGTGCTATCTCTCCCATGTTGCCCCCCCCCCCGGTCGGCCCCTCTATCCATGCCTCTCTCGAATACATAATACATACGCATACCCTCTCTAGGCCCTGCCAAATATGTCAACTACACATTCACACATGTTACATCACGTACCCCATTGATCTAAAAAACCCTCTCTTCATGTTTATTTCGCATACAACATTCCTTTTGAATAAAACCACACAAAGTGTGGCTAAAAATTTATTTTAGAATTTCTACATATATACAACATTACAAAGTTGTATGGAGAAGTATGAATGTTAATTTGCATTGCATGGTGCACCCAATGATATTTATTCCGCACTGTGAATATTTATATTTTTATACTATATATAAAGTTAGTCATAATAAAGAGAAACGAAGAGCATCTCTCTCTCCATCGCATACACCCCCTCTACGCCCCTTTCATGTATGCACACAAACTATCTCCACGTCCTCTAAAAGTACGCCCCCAGCACATTCACGCATGTTTCATCTTTCTCTCGCGATATATACAGTGACGATCATTGTATTTGAAGCAAAAGCATGATACATACATTGGACTTCAGAATCCACTCATTACGGTCACCATTTACGTTTTGTGTTTATTATACACTCACGGGCTCACCGTACAGCTCTGTATTTGCTCAATACACGACTAGTTGACCAGTTAAACGCTCCACATGGCACCTCTAGTGTTGCATCACATTATCTCACTACCATTGGGCCCACCTATCGGCGTGTATAAGAATGAAAACAAATGATTAAAAAAATATTGGACGGTGGTTCGAAGTCATGACCGCGGGCACAGCGGACAAGGTGGCCTTGTATTGGTATGCTGAGCCATCTGTTTTAACACACAGCAGCTGGTGTGGTGATTATACACACACGCACGCATGCACACGAACTGCATGCACGCAACACTCACACATACACACGCAGCCACACACGCATGCAACACTCACACGTACACATGCAGCCACGCACGCATGCAACACTCACACGCACACACGCACGCATGCATGCACACACCACACGACCAACACACACGCTCACGCTCAAGTGCTCAACCTACACGTGCATGCGCACACATCAGGCCCTGACAGACACATACACAACCAGGTGGTTCCCGCGCACGGGTTGGAGTCTTGTCGCGCCTGCGTAAATTTGTGTTTATCTTACCTTTTTCCTATGTGAACTGACAGGTGGGACCCACAAGGAACGTGGTCAATTTAACCAGTCAACATAGTGCCATGCAGACTATTTGGCCGGTCAACAGAGTGCAATCCGATGCTGAACGGTGAGCAAGTGACCGTATAATCACCGCAAAACATATATAGTGACCGTAATGAGCGTATTCTGAAGTCCTGTGACCGTATTACGCTTTTCGCTTGAAATACACTGACCGCCAGTGTATTTATCTCTTCTCTCGCTCTCTCTGTGGAGCCGAGTAGGCCAATGTGCCAGTGCCTAAATTGGCGCACGCCACCCCATTATTGTTGTACTGCTTTCGTAAGAGCAAATAAGCATTCACGTCTACTGTACAAACTGTAGATATGAGTTACAAATGATATGAAGACAAATACAAATATTTGAATCCACTTTATGCCCAATTTCTCTCTGTAGGCCCTCCAAAAGTACATCTCTACATGTTCTCGCATGTTACATCTAACAACTATGCAATAAATCACTACTACTACACTCTAACACAATAAATCATATGTGTTTTAGTTTTACTAGATCTCATATTGTTACTTAATTATTCAATTTGCATACATTAAAATTGCCTTTGAAATGTATGGCTAGTATCATCTACCGCGCGGGAAAAATCCCGCCCTTGCCTGTTTAATCGGGTTTGTATCGATGGATCGTGCGAAACAGCAAAACTATAGTAGTACTACAGTACAAGTAACAGTTCACTGGGCCGCCGTGTCGTGTACTCCTCCGTCGTAACAGTGGAGCGCTCGCTTTCATAAATGTTCTAGTCCCTTTCGCCTACATGTGGGACATCAAGCAACCGGGTCCACGTGCCATACCGAAATAACAGTGCAGAGCAGCAGGGGTGAAGCACCCCAGTCATGGCGCCGGCGTAGTAATGAGAAATGAGGCATCAAATCACAAAGCTGCACCTTTCCCGCAGTTAAGTTGGAGGGACGAAGTAATGCTAAAAAAAGAAGTTGGAGGGACGAAGCAACCATCATTTCACTCGTTGCTGAATCCGCTTCTCCCTCATCTTCTTCAAGTTAACCACGTGTTGCTTTTGCCATTGTTCTGCCTCATGTGGGACGCAGATCGGCTTGGTAAAGCACTGCACGTGGGACCACATGTTAGCAAACCGCCAGGCCAATGTCCTCTAAAAATAAGAAACCTCCCCCGCCTTCCGCGCAGCAAAATCACCTCCTTTTTACTAATCTTGATACTATAATTTTTTAGATCAATATAATCGAGATTTGTATAGATAGCACACAGGAGCAAAACCAAGTGGTACGGTTAAGGGCATCCACAATGTGTAGCCAAATGTGAAAATAGCTTTTTGCATCGATGGGAACCATTGTGGAGGGTGCTACCAAAGCCAAAATGATGGAACCGAAGCTCCCTAATTGATTGATTGAAGGAATAGAAAAATGCAACCTCTCCCCTCTTTCTCCCATGCTTGGACGCATGTATAGTATAGAGCACAGAGTCTACTCCCCTGTCCCTTCTATCACAAATCACAAAGCAGTAAGGCATCAAATCACAAAGCACGGACGAAGCAACCATCATTTCACTCTTCGCTGACTCCGCTTCTCCATCGTCTTCTTCGAGAAACCACCTTACCGCACTAAGCTGGACGGACGATGCTATTGTGTAAGTACTAGTACATTTACGCCTCCTTTGGTTCAACGGACTTCCTGGATGCAAAGAAGGCGGTTGTCTCGGCTTGCAGGCGGCACTTGCGAACGACTTACCGTGGTCTCCCTCAATGGTGTGCTCCGTCGAACGCACTTCGCCAAAGCCACAACGTTCGAGATATCGTTGGCGTCTCCGCAATGGGGAAGGAAGTCAAATAGTTACTACCTCCATTTTTTTTGTATACAAGGCCAGTATCAAAATTACAATTTGTAGAAGGCCACTAACACTAATTGAGGCAAAATTGATGGGGTTTTCCTCATACTAGCAACCAAGGACATTAATATACCCTTGCATGCATGCGGAAGTGAGAAGATTGGTTTGCGTGGCGCTGCATTAATCAAGCAATGAGGAGTGAGATGATTAGCTCTTTGGGCGTTGGAGAAAAAATACACATTAATTGACACGTCAAACGAGGATTTGTAGCGATCAATCCCGCGAAGGAAAACCCCACCTTTCTTTTTTAACACAAGTAGTACGTACGTACTTGTATCCTGTTTGGGTCTAGGCCTTGCATTGCCATACTTCGCCACACATTTTTTCCAAGCTTGCCTAAAGTTTTTCAACATGAAAAGGAGGTAAACTTGTGCATGGCTGTCGCGGTCACACCGCACCCTCACACAGTCGCTCTTGCACGCCGCAAACCCAAGCAAGGGAATGCACCCTCACTGACACGTGCTACCGCATGTGATCAAACCAAACTCAGCCATCCTACCGCTGGCACATAATTTTCGTTCATATAGTATGTTTATCCAACCGCATGTTGGGGAAGATCTGTGCGGCCCGTGTGGTGGTCTGTTGGGGAAGAAGAAGAGGTGAGGAAGAAAAAGGGTTAGGAGACGTAGGATATTCATCCAACTGCCTGAAATGGTCGACTGACCCAAATGATGTAAGTCAGGCAACTTGCATAAATATATGTTTTTACACAGCAAAAGATCCCTAAAAACAACAACATAAAGAAAAACTATCACTGCTTGCGGAACGAGACAGCCTCGTCGTCTTTGGCTGCCGGTGCGAACCAGCCGTAGCTGCCGACGTGTGTCTCCGCACCGTGGTTGTCCTCGGCCTCCAGCTACTCGTTCACGCGGAGCGTGCGGGCGCTCTGCACGAACGCGAGCACCGCCCGGTTCACGTCCACGACGTTTGGTTCCGCCTGCAGGAGCGCCTCGATGGCAGCGGCATCCGCGCGCTCCACGTCGAGTTGAGTCTCCGCCACCCGGTTCAAGTCTAGGACTTCCGGTTCCGCCTGCAGGAGGGCCTCGATGGAAGCGGCATCCGCGCGCTCCGCATTGAGTTGAGCCTCTGCCACCCGGTTCAAGTCCAGGACGTCCGGTTCCGCCTGCAGGAGGGCCTTGATGGCAGCGGCATCTGCGCGCTCCGCGTCAAGTTGAGCCTCCGCCGCCCGATTCACATCCACGACATCCGGTTTTGCCTGCAGGAGGGCCTCGATGGCAGCGGCATCCGCGCGCTCCGCGTCGAGTTGAGCCTCCGCCTCCCGGTCCTCCTTTAGGATCGCCAGGTTGAACCGCTGGTCCGCCTACACCATGGGGGACCCAGATGCCGGCACGAAGTCGACGTCCATCGTCTCATACGCATCGGGGGCCTTCTGCGCCGCGACCTCCGCCATGAACATTGGATCGGCTTCCTCCTCCTCGGAGCTTGGCTCCAGAGAACTCAGGGATTGGCCCGCCGCAAAGCGAGCTTGGGAACGGAGGTCTGTGGCGCCGACCGCCGCTGCAATTTCTGCGCGGTGCTCTAGCGTCAACATCTTGTAGTACGTGACCTTGCGGTGCACCATGGGTTTCCGGCGAACTAGGGGACGACTGATGCGGGCTAGGGGATCGAAAGGTGGGGGAATGGGCTGGAGAGGAGGTGTGGTTTTGGGGCAGTGGTGACCGGCCGGCAAGTAGCTGGCGTAGGTCGAGCAGCGAAGGTTCTGGTGTGAATAGTGGTTCTGGTGACGACCGGTCAATCGGTTTTGATTGTGCGGAGTTTGCAAAGCCGGACGGCTGGAGCCTGGAGAGTTGTGGGGTGGGATGGGACCAACGTTTTGGAGTTTCACGTGGCAGATGTCCGGACCTCCCCACCGTTCCTGTCGACGACGAGGCGGTGACTTCGTAAATCTCAAGATGACTAGAAAGATGCTCGTGCATTGCACGGAACATCAGGATGCATTTTTTTACAAAACACCTGTTGTGATTGACCCATGAAGGAGTAATCCCATGTGTAAAAACTAATGATATCTCAAGAATTTCATCGAAAGAAAGGTATCTTGAGAATTTCATCGAAAAATGATATCTCGAGAAAGATGAGAGATAAGGTGAGGAGGAGTGGGGCGCGATGGTGATTGGTGGTCAGACTTAGCGGAGGCATGGGGATGGACGACGCCGGCAGCGGCCACCATGCCAGATTGTTCCAGAGGCTTCCTTTTTTGATTACTCAACAATGAAGTTGTGGGAGATAAGGATGAACGAGAGAGGTGCGGGTATCCTTTTGCAAAATTGCCATAGTTTGCTTTCTATCCGTCAGATATAGATCGGACGGTCTATATTGCAAGATGGCAGGCACACCATCATCACCGAGAGTAGAGATAAGAGTAGAGATATAGTATTATAGATATGACGGCTCAGTCTCTTGAAGGTGCTCATAGGGGTAGGGTGTGCATGTGTGTGTTCATAGGGGTGAGTGTATGCGTGCATGTATGAGCGCTTGCGTCTGTACTGTGTTAAAAAAAGGAGTACTTGAAATATGCAAGTTCATAACGAACGGACAGTGTACATCACTCTTGTCGTGTTCGCGTTGCACCCCGGCACGGTGGACCCTACACGTCGCTCACCGAATGGAACACGCTTCGTCTTGCATTTTCGCTCGCTTGTGGGACCGCAGTTGAGAGCAAACCGACGTCCGTCCCCCTCCCCCGCCCGCATCATTTACGAATACTACTAGACTAGAAGAGAGAGAGGTCGGCCGAGTGTTAATGAGGCCATACTGATGCTTGAATTTGGCCGGGAAAATAGGGAAACCGACATGTGGGGCACACCTTTCAGGATGACGTGGCACAGACTAGTCCAATGGAGGAGCTGGCCCACGACCTCCTCGCCACCGGCAACCGTTCATGTGGGTAGTGGGGGCCAACAACGTGGCGCAGCTCCCACACCGCCTCTGGGCACGGCGATCGCGGTGAGCGACATGCTCATCGCCGCTGGACACGCTCGGCTTCAGGGTGCCGAGGGTGGCACTGCCATTGTGGTACGACCAGCAGATCAACACCCGGCCCGTCGAGGATGCACGCGGAGCCGTAGTGCGCGCGTGGCACGACGCGTCCGCGGAGTGTTCTAGCGCGGCCAACTGCATCCCCAGGACCTGAGACCATGCCGGGTCGTCTTTCAATGACATGAGGGATCGCATGTGAGCAAAGGGCATGTCCAATGTTGCCACGCCCGCAGCTGACTACCCTGGCACACAAAAAACCCTCGTCCCTCGCGCCGTCATGCGCGTGTGTTCCCAGCTGGCGCCAGCTGCTCGCATTCATGTCGTCCATCTGTATGCCATCATTAAGCAGGCTCGCTGCCCGAGGAACCAACTCCGGCGACTTATTGACACACCCGGACGCTTGGCCTCACCGGAATGCGCTACTTAAAGCGGCAACACCCAGCTAAACTCCACACCATAGTGCATCCTCCTACCTGGCACCACATCCACCATGACCGCGAGCGGGAACGCTCTGCGGGAGAGCTTGTCTTCAGGGATGAAGCTCGAGGTCACCGCCCTCGCTCAACTCGCCGCTCGCAACACAATACCGGTGTAGCCGGACGCAACCACACAAGCGGTGGCCACACTGGCAGCCGATGACGGGAGCATCGCCAGCCACGCATCCTACTTGCCACCGTCCAACGTTCAGTGGCGCATGTGGCAGGTGAAGCGACGAACCGTCCACGTCCATCATCATCGACCTCACGTCCACCGGCACCGCCGAGGTCGGGGACTCCTCCAAGGATGAGTAGGGCATGGGAGGCGGCAGGGCATGGTGTGCCAACTGGCCGGTCCGTCTCCCGTGTTCTACTCTTCCTCGCTGGAAACCGCACCTTCACTTCATGGGTCTTGAACCCCGCCGCCGTTCATGGAGATGGCAGATGGAGGACATCGTCACTGATGCGGAAGTACAAAGGAAAGTGGACGTCGGTCGCCGCCGTAGAATAGGTTTAGGGTCAGGTTTCTTTTCTTTTTCTGTCCTATAAAAGTTCGAAATGTAATGAAAATCTGCCGTGTTTGCATGAATCTCGTCCGGTGTATATGAACTTTCACAATAATAGTAAGATATATTGTATGAAAATATATTGAATGATGATTTGTTTTTGTGTGTATAAACTTGGTCTAAGTTTAGAAGGTTTGACCCAAGACAAAGCTAACATGCGAAGTAAATAAACACATAGGTATACATACACAATTTATCTTAGGCACTCCAATAGTACGTCCACTACACATTCACGCATCTCACATTTTCTCTCGCTCTGTCTGTCAAACCAACTAAGCCTTGTCCTAATAAAAAATAAAGTCCTAAAAAAACCAACTAAGCCAACCTCCCAGCATATCGCGCGGGAAAAGACCCGGCCGCGCCGTTTTAGTCGGGATTACCGGATTACTAGTAGTAGTATCGATGGATCGCGCGAAGCACCAAGTTTAAAAGGAAAAAGGCAGTACACCCACAGCACGCCTGTCGCTGTCGCATTGCACCCCTCACATGGTCAGTCCTGCACACGGCTCACGCAAACGGAACGCGCTTTGGCTTGCCTCTTCACTGACATGTGGGACCACATTTGGAGAAACCGACCATGCGCCAAACTCCCCCGCCCACCGCGCAAAAATTCCCCCCAAATCCCAAATTCAACTACCCTTCGGCCAACTAGCCAATAATATTCCCCAAACCCCCTCCCCCCCGGCCCCCTCCACTCCATTCGCTCCGCCAAAGCCGCCCTCCCTACCGCGCCGATATGTCGGCGCCGCGGTTCGTCGAGGGATGCACAGTGATCCTCTCGCTCCCACAGTACGCTCTCGTAGACTGCCATCCTCCAGCCGCGCCGCCACCGCTGGCGATGTTCTTGTGGAGACGCACGGTGGTACATGCATTCTAGACTGAGGCCCCGTGCATGTCGGAGTAGCGCTGAATGTTAGCTGATAGACGCTGTTAATCTCACTGTTTGCCAAAATAGTTTACAGTCAATATGCTCTGGTTAAGAAGCTTCCTTGCCCTGTTCTGCACTCAATCTGCTTTGCTGAGATGGCATGCCACGCCCGATTAGTTGCTAAAATATCCTGCCATATATTTATTGTGAAGTAGATTGCCATGGTCTAGTAGCCAATCTGTTAGGTGAAATAGCTCGACACCGTTTTATACTCGATCTTTGTTGCTCAGGTGGCCTTCGATGGCTGTGTGCTCGGCCTCATTGACTGCTGAAATAGCCTGCCATAATTTAGCACTCAAATATGTTTGCTGAATTAACTTTACATATATTTCGTTACTTAGATCTGCTTGTCCAAATATCTTGCCATAACTTTAGACATCGACCTAGGTATTTTTTTTCTGGACTTTATAAAAAAGCATATATGTTTTTCCTGTAATATCTAGTAGAAGAACTAATTTGTATGTCTAACAAATGGATAGGACTTGGATAACTTCTGCGTGAAGATTCTCCGTTGCATATGTCGAGGAGGTTGAAAACTTCATGAACTTTATCAGAGCTGAGTACGGTGGTCTGAAATCATATGTGCTCTGCCCGTGTAGCAGTTGTATGAATTCAGTTACAAGACCCCAGTCAACTATGCAAAATCATCTACACTTGTATAGGATGTCGGTCACATATACTAGGTGGGTTCATCATGGTGAAGCTGTGAACGTCAATGTTACTAACTATGTGGAAGCAGCAGATCACCATCTTGATCTGCCTGATGCTCAGGTGGAAGAGGAGGAGGAGGTGGTGGCGGCGGAGCCAGCGAGTTTGACCAACATTGAAACAATGCTATGAAATGCTCGCGCATTTCGTGAACTTTCACTTGCAGAAGAAAAACGGTGGGCCCGCATGTTGGAACAATGCAACGTGGCAGTCACCCCAGGAAATAAGCTATCAGTATTCTCATCTATGGTCACCTTTCTTCAGGTGAAGACATCTGAGCAGATGACCAACAAATCATTCAATGCGATGTTGGCTGCTTTCCACAAATCTTTCCCAGATGCGTCTGAGCTGCCACACACCTACAATAAAATGAAGAATTTCCTTCGTGCAGTTGGAATTGGATATGATATGATCCATGTTTGTAAGAATAATTGTGTTCTGTTCTGGAAGGATTATGCCAACTTAAGTGAATGCCCAAAATGTAAATCATCAAGATGGAAAGATGGCGATGCTGTGAAGAGGATTCCTCATAATGTTCTGAGACATTTTCCAATTATACCAAGATTGCAGAGGTTGTTTCATGATGCTAAAACAAGAGAGGATGTACTGTGGCATTCTAGGAACCAGGAGTACAGAGATCAGAATGTAATGAGCCATCCATCTCATGGTAGTGACTGGAAAAGCTTCAATCAGAAACACAAAAAGTTTGCTGCTGACCCGAGAAACATTAGACTTGGCTTAGCTACAAATGGATTTAGCCCATTTGGCCACCAGAGCGCCACATATAGCATGTGGCCAGTGCTTGTTATCCCTTACAACATGCCACCAAATGTCTGCACCAAAGAATCAAACTACATGATGGCCTTGCTCATCCCAGGTCCAAAAAGTCCTGGAAAGGATTTTGATTTATTCATGGAGCCTCTTGTGGAGGAACTTCAACAGCTATGGAGGGGTGTTCTCACTCGAGACCTATATAGCAGCCCACCAGCTGATTTCTTTCTGTGTGCTATTATAATTTGGTGCATCCATGATTATCCGGCTTTGGGCACTATGTCAGGGTGAACTACACATGGTTACAATGCATGTGTTCGCTGTGACAAGAATCCGCTGTCATATGCAATACTTAGCAAGATCTGTTACATTGGACACTGTCGTTTCCTTGCCAAGGACAAGCCGTGTCCTACAAAATACAGAAGACATGTGTTCAATGCAAAGCATGAAAACCGTGATGCGCCAAAGAGGCTCACCAGCGATAGGTTGCAAGTGGAATTAGAGAAGGTTAGGCATATTACACCAGGAAACCATCCTGATAATGGTAGCGGGAAAAGAAATTGTGGCAGGGCAGAAGAGAGATTATTGTTTACTCGCAGGTCCACTTTGTGGGACTTGGAGTATTGGAAAGATTTGGATCTGCGGCATAATCTTGATGTGATGCACATCGAGAAAAATATATGTGACTGCATTATCGGCACACTTCTTAATATTAAAGGCAAGACAAAAGATACCTTAAAATCTAGGATTGATTTGACACACCTGGGTATCAGAAAGGATTTGCAGGTGGAAGATGAAGGCGCACCACGGGATATGGCACCAGCTGTGTGCGTCTTGGACAAGGTAAAAAGAAAAGAATTATGCAAGGTCCTGTCACGTGTGAGATTCCCACATGGATTTGCTTCCAACCCTGAAAGGAGAGTCAGTGCAGATGGAAACAAGGTACAAGGGTTGAAAACTCATGACTGTCACGTCCTACTTCAAAGGGTTTTACCTGTTATCCTTAGAGGATTGGGCCGCCCTGACTTATACAGAGCAGTTGCAGAGTTGGGACAATTCTTCAGGGAACTCTGCAGTAGAAATATCAGGATATATGCTTTGGAGCATCTTAGAGACAAGATACCAACTATCCTATGCGACCTTGAGAAGATATATCCTCCGGCCTTCTTTGATGTGATGGTGCATTTGGTTGTTCATCTACCTGATGAGGCACTACTTAGAGGTCTAGTACAGTATGGATGGATGTACCCTATTGAAAGGCGGCTAGGCACTTTCAAGGGCTATGTTAGGAACAGAGCTAGACCTGAGGGTTCCATTGCAGAGGCCTACATTGCTACAGAAGCGTTGACATTCTGCTCAAAATACATTGAAACAGCTGATCAGCTTAGTAAAGAGGTGGGTGAAGACAATCCCGAGCTCAATGTTTTCGATTGTTCTGTTTGAGTTACAGGGAAGAGTCGACAAGACGACAAACCTAAAGATTTGGAAAAAATGGTTTGGTATGTGTTGAATAACTGTCCTGAGATTCTACCTTATATCGAGTAAGTGCTAAGTACTGCAGCTTATACATCATAATCTACTAAACTTGCAGCACATTCTTATATAATTAGATGTTTGACGCGGTCACTATGTTGTGCAGCATCTACAAAAAGGAGTTACTGCCGCAAAATCCAAGAAACATTGACAAACTAGTCATGGCAGGATTTGCGAAATGGTTCAAGAGCCATGTAAGCTTTTGAATTGCACTGTCAGTTTTTTTAATATATTGAGTACATAAGATGATCAGCTTGTCTATTTTCCAACCATAGGTTAAGAAGATGCGGGAGGATGGGTAGGCAGTTGATGATGCCCTTTACGCACTAGCAATGGGTCCTGATACTCGGGTAAGACATTATGAATCTTGCATTGTTGGAGATGTGCGCTACAACACCCTTGCACGTGACGAAGGCAGGAAGACACAAAACAATGCCATCATGAGCATGGATACGTACGGTAAAGAGACAACTGAAATGTATGCTAACATAACACACATTGTTCAGTTGCAGTATATCTCCAGTTTCGAGGTTCATTGGTGTGTGGTTCTGTTGTGCTGTCGTTGGTATAACCTGTTTTCCAGGATCGCAAAACCCAGAGCTGATGATTATTTCAAATCCATCAATGTCAAGGCGGCGTACCACACCGACGAGCCTTTTATTTTGGGAAATCAAGCAACACAGATATTTTTCTTGGAAGACACATATGCATGTAGAGATGACTGGAGAGTATTGCAAAGGTTTGAGCAGAGGAATTCGTTTAATGAAGTTGCACAACAAGATGATGCTTACACTGCTCTTGATGTAGAAGATTCCATAGATGTTCCTAATATCTTTGAGAACCATCACGTCAATGACGCTGGTGAAAAGATTGCCTGTCAGGCTGTGGACATACGAGAGTTGATCAATAAGACGCCAATGTTCGAGGACATTGAGGATGAAGAAGAAGATGACACTGGGGGGAATTATGATTCAGACTGATACACATGGCGAAGATGTTGACGCTGCTGCTGCGGATGATGATTAGATTGCTTTTGTCGTATTTGCCTGTGAGAAGACGACTTTTTATCTACTATGTGAAATTGTGTTTGCTATGACAACTGAAACCTGATGACATTGTTGTTTAGTATTTTGCTGTGAGAACATCACTTATTATGTATGTTGATTTGTGTTTGCTAATTGTATGACGACTAAAACATGATGACATTGTTGTTTAGTTGTACTCATATTTGGCTGTGAAACTTGTATTTGATGACATAGTTTGCTGTTGGACTGCATTTTGCTCGACATCTTCGAATGGGAACAAAGCTGACCCGACAGGGCCTCCGCTAATTTATTTATTTATTAGCAAAAGGGCCTCTTCTATTTATTTATTTATGAGCAAAAGGGGATACCCCTTGATTTCCGTTAATAGAAATCATTAAATGTTCACAACACTACACCCAGCCTGCTAAACGGGTTTCATTCATTACTAGTTTCAGCAAAGTGCTCATGTCATAGCCACTGAATACATCACGAGTGCTACATACACTGCAAATAAAGAGACAATCATCCTACAGAGCACAACGATCTTGCCCATTATCTTCACAAGCTCTTTCATCTCCTCATTGCTGTCAAGGCCGTTCAGCAGTTGTTGCTTGGCCATGATCAGATGAACTACATCTTTAACCTTCTGCTATGCATCTTCCTCTTCTGCCGTTCCTTCAGTTACTTGTCCAACACCCCAACCTGCTGGTATTGGGATTCCTCGGCTAACCAAATAATCAGCGTAGTTCCATTCCCCCACATCAGCAACTTCCCAGAAATACAAATCACACGAATCTTCCCTTTTCTGCATGAATCAAATTGGAAGATCATCAACGAAACTATTTAAAAAATCAGCAACTGAAAGCAGGTGAAAAACACTTAAACATATTATTACCCCATGATTCGGGCATTTTTAGAAGACTCGGACAGGGTTAAGGATTGTAGTTGAGACGTGACGGATGACTCTGCGTGATTTCCAGTAGTGGCACCACACCAACGGCAGCGGGTTGCGATGAGCAATCGGTTGCGGTGAGTGTGCCAGCGGGGGTGTGATGAGACCCACAGGGGATGGTACCGGCGGCGACTTGGTGCATATCTGGTTGTTGCCTGCTGAAGAGCAGGTGGACGAGCCGCCAGCGGACATGGTTGCTGCGGCCGGAGCTTCTGATGCTAGGCAGAGTAACTAGAGAAGAGGAGAAGCGAACGTTGGATATGTCAGTTTCATTACTTGCAGAGTAGCATAGCACTATATATAGTCATAGTCTAGGTTTGGATTCGAACCAGCTACAGGAGCACGTCTCTCTTTTTTCTAAAACTCTGCAACTTCTCTTTACTGGTACACTAGCTTGTTCTGTACGCCTTCTCAAGTCTTTGATTTTTGGGAATGTTATGTGGCGAACGTTCCCTAGGTGGAGGACGGCAAACAAACGCATTTTCCTGGCAGTTTTAGTTGCAACGCAAGATCAAACAGTGGCAGTTTCGGAAATGTTATCTAGCGAACGAGCCCAATTTTTTTTTCTTCCTATAAAAAAGTATGCTACGTGGTGTCGGCTTAGTCAACAAACGATTGTGCCAACCTTGACCGTTGGATTGACATTCAACGTCTATCGTGTTTCTTCAGTCTCTTCTTCCTCCAGCTGCCAAAGCCAAACCAGCGCCGGTGGGACCGCCTGCTCTCGTCTCCCACGGCTGGCTATGCTGCCGCACACGCATCATGGCCACATCGCACCCTAAAACTCGGCGCATCTTCCGCGGCTCCTGTTCGTCCCGTCTGAGGCCTCACCATCGTCCTCCGCCTTGCTTCACTCGCCGCGGCACCGCCCTCCAGTGTTGTCAACATGGTCAACAACCGAGAGGAATAAGGAGATAATTGTACATGGTGAGGATGACAATAGGGACCCACCAGGATCATGGCAATAGGCAAGCAAGTGCCTCCTTTATTACAAAAAAAATGGTTCCTCCTGATGGTTTCCTGACATCTGGGTCGCATGCCACTGTCAACGTAGTCAATAAGCGAGATAACTGCACAAGGAGCGGCTGACACCCGGGACCCAGCAGCTCGCGCAGTATTATTTTTTTGTTTTCGGGACGGAGCAGGGTATCAACTATGGCCCGTCTAGCCCAGACTTTTATTTCATATATGTTTACCACATGACCAACCCAGTTTTGTTTTTTCTTTCTGAAAATGGCTAGCCCAGCTATTTTGTTTTTTGCAGAATAACCAATGGAGGCCTACTTGCTTTTCTACGCCCTGTTGGGCCTGAAATCTTTCAAGACGAGGAGGGATGCATTCGGCTTGCCCAGAAAATGGGCTATAAGTAATAAGAAATGGGCTGTAAAATGAAAAATACAGCAAACAGGCAATTAGTTGCAAATTGCTTTTTTCTTTCTGATTTTGATATTTTAAATTTCATTGTTTTTGTGTGGGTAAAATTTCATTGGATTTTACATTAAGGTATGTTTATTTTTAAAATTAATTTGAATCTGGCTAGAAATTTCGGGCTGTATGCTGTTTGGGACAGATTTGGAGGCTGACTTGTGTGTCTACAAGGTTGACATGTACGAAAGGCTTTGTCAACTTAGTCCACAAATGAATCTAGCAGCAGTGACTGTTGGATTGTTAATCCAACAGCCGTGGTGCTTCTTCAACCTCTGGTCTTCTTGCTCCAGCCGCCCAAACCAGCGCCGGCCGTACTGCCTGCTCATGCCTCCCGTGGCCGGCTGTGCTGCCGCGCAGGCCTAACCGCCCCACACTACTCCCATCGCTCGCCTGGCCATCCCTATACTCACCCAGACCTCCTATTATTCTCCGGCGACGGCAGACAAACCAGTAAACCCTCGTGCTCCCCTCAGTGTGGGAAACAACTGCCGAGTCTTCTCCGGCTCCGGGTCGTTCCCTTCCTAGGCCTCGCTGTTGTCCACCGCCCTGGTGCTCTCGGCGCAGCGTGGTCAAACGTGGAGAGAATGACAGCTGGGTCCACGGCCGCACGCAAGGAAGTGCCTCCTTATTACATGCAAAATAATGATTCCTCCACCTGACAGCAGGGACCCACCGGAAGCGCCTCTGTATTTCGCGAAAAAAAGTTCCTCCCGCTAACAGCTCGGACCCACCAGCTATATCTTTGCACACAAGGAAGTGCCTCCTTATACGCACAAAAAAATGAATAGCCCCGCTGCTAGGTGGGACCCACCATATTTGGAGGCTGACTTGTGGGCCTACTAAGTTGACGCGGACGCAAGGTTTTGCCAACTTAGTCAATATAAACGATTCTAGCTATGGTGACCGTACGATGTCCATCCAAAAACCGTCGTGCTTCTTCAACCTCTGGTGTTCTTGCTCCAGCCGCCCAAACCATCGTGGGTCGTGCTACCTGCTCCTGCCTCCTGTGGCCAGCTGTGCTGCCGTGCAGGCGTCATCGCCCCATCCTACTCCAACCGCTGGCCAGGCCATCCCTCTACTCACCCACAACCCCTGTTATTCTGCGGCGACGGCAGCCTCACACCGCAGCCGAACCAGTCAACCATCGTACTCCCCTCCGCGTGGGCATGCACTGCCGCGTCTTCCCCGGCTCCACGTTGTCCCCTTCCTAGGCCTCGCCGTCGTCCACCGCCTTGGTGCTCTCGGCGGGGCGTGGTCAACGTGGTCAAGGAACGACTTCCATCGGAAGAGGACTGTACGTGGAGAGGCTGACAGCTGGGTCCACGACCACAGCAAGTAAGTGCCTCCTTATTACGCGTAAAATAATTATTCCTCCACCTGACAGCGGGGACCCACCGGAAGGGCCTCTGTATTTTGTGAAAAAACATTTCCCCCTGACAGCTGGGACCCACCAGTTATATCTTCGCACGCAAGGAAGTGCCTCCTTATCCTCCTTGACGGCTGGGACCCACCCGGTCGAACCGTACGTAGGGTTGTCTGTCTGGTCGTGAATGTGTACGTACATACTGGTCGATCAGTCTCCATGCAACGATGAACCATGGCCGAGCAAGCAGCGGCACGTGTAGTACTAGAGCCCCCGATGTAGCAGTTCAGGCAATCCAGTCAAAACCATGTACACGTACGTACAGCCAGATTCCAAAAAATACTGCCACGTACGTACATACGGGATAGGTCTCTAACGCCTACTCGCGCATACGTACGGCCAGGGCTCGTGTACATGGAGAGGTAACGGACGGCAGCAACGGCGTACTGTTCATCGGCAGCCAACCGCCTGGGTCGGAATGGAGAAACAGCGTCCTGTTCATCGGGAGGCAACAGACTGGGTCGGAATGCGTCGTGTTCAACGGGAGCCAACTGGCTTGGACGGAACAGCCGGAACGGGGTCTAGAGTACCGCAAAACGGAGGAAAACGGCCTTCTGTTCGACCGCGTATGGTCAAAACGGGGTCCTGTTCATCGGAAAGGGTCTGGCGTACCGCAGAACGGAGGAAACGGCCTTCTGTTCAAGTGCCTACGGTCAAAACGGGGTGCTGTTGATCGGGAGGGGTGTGGCGTACCGCAAAACGGAGGAAACGGACTTCTGTTGGGGCGCCTATGATGAAACGGGGTTCTGTTCATCCACCGTCTACTACCTCGCTCCAGCCTCCATGGGCTACTATTCATCCACCGTCGACCTCCTCCAGCCTCCACCAGATACTGTTCATCCACGGGCTACTGTTCATCCAGCCTCCACCGGCTACTGTTCATAGAGCCTCCAATGGGTCATGTTCATCCACCCCCAACCGGCTGGGGTGTGATACGTCTCCATCGTATCTACTTTTCCAAACTCTTTTGCCCTTGTTTTGGACTCTAATTTGCATGATTTGAATGGAACTAACCCGGACTGGCGCTGTTTTCAGTAGAATTGCCTTGGTGTTATTTTTGTGCAGAAATAAAAGTTCTCGGAATGACCCGAAACTTCACGGAGAATATTTTTGGAATAAATAAAAAATATTGCGAAAGAATCAACAGAGGGGGACCCACCTGCTGTCCACAAGGGTGCAGGGCGCGCCCACCCCCCTAGGGCGCGCCCCCTACCTTGTGGGTCCCCTGGACCTCCACCGACCTTAACTCCAACTCCATATATTCACGTTCGGGGAGAAAAAAATCAGAGAAAAGGATTCATCGCGTTTTACGATACGGAGCCGTCGTCACCTCATGTTCTTCATCGGGAGGCCAGATCTAGAGTCCACTCGGGGCTCCTGCCATCATCATCACCAACCTTCCTCCATCACCAATTTCATGATGCTCACCACCGTACGTGAGTAATTCCATCGTAGGCTTGCTGGACGGTGATGGGTTGGATGAGATTTATCATGTAATTGAGTTAGTTTTCACTGGTGCAGAGACCTGCTATACAAACGGTTTTTAACCCCTTTCCGCGACGACGTTTGGAACCGTCGCCAAGTGAGTGTGGGCGATAGGGGGGTCCTTCCCACATGACCCAGAAACCGTCGAGGATAGGCCCTCCTGGCACACAGGCTGGGGCAAAATGAGCTCGTGTGCGATCTGGCGAGGCATCGAAACCCAATTGTTTCCATTCGTATGTACATCCCACACGGTGAATCCCAAAAAAACATTTCCGTTCGTATGTATATCACACATAGTTTTTTTGTGTGGAAACGTTTGTGCAAGGTGGCCTAACGCAAACAGTTCTCTGCCGGAAACCGTGTGTGATTGTTAGTTGATCGAACACGCCTACTTTCTAGAAACCGTGTGGGTTGTTTGAGTTCATCGCCCACGGTGCTGTCTGAGTAACCGTCTACAATAGAAAACCCCAGTAAGCAGGGTAATTAGCCTATTATTGATAATCCATGTAGTAATCAAATTGATATTTCTTATAAAACACACCAGATATTTCATATTCGTATAACGGCAACCAGGATTTCATAATCGAATTACATCAGATAGCTTCAGCACTCAGTTACGCCATTACACAACAGCATCAAGTTTCACATGCAACATCGAAAACCTTTGGAAAGTAGCATCATACACGGTAAATAGACAAATGAATCTCATCTGGGAAACTGCAGAAGCGGAAGGCAAATATTGAGCCTTCAGTGATGTTGAATGTCCTTGCAACTTTAGGCCAGTGGCTATGGATAATTGCCCGCCCAACCTTCGTCCTCTTCAGGAAGACTTCAATATTGTACCATGGGTGTTGAATGAATACCTTCCTCGCCTCTTGACCATGCAGGTGGTTTGAGAGGTAATCATCGGTGAACTGCTTTGAAAAGTACTGAAAACAAAGATATTCATAAATCGCTGTTATAAATTTTGAAATGGCGCAAGGGGTAAAAACAAGGTAAAAGAGTTAGTACCATCCTATAGTTGACTGATGTCTTCTTCATTGTGCAAACAAAGATCTTGTTGTTATTCGTCGCAAGTTTCTTCATCCAAACAATCTTTCTGAGTTTCTTGACTTGACTGATATTCATGGACATCTCATTAGCCCATATGCAAAATGGGTCGAACAGTGGGTCTAAGCCTCTGACAGCAGGACCTACATGTGCAAGACCAAATTGTAAGAAACCTAAATATTAGAATGATTCCTGCAAATGCACAATAATGTGCTATTTGCGAAAGGACCATGCATGAGCAAACCTTGATGGTAAACCGCAGTGTCTCCCATTGTTTCCCTGCAACACACATAAGGAAGATCTTGATCAGGTTAACTGAGAGTTGCCATACTATCAGTAGAATATGTATTGAGTACAGCCAAATTCGATTTTATTTCTCACATGCATAACAATACAAAATTGTACCCACAGCAAATGAAAATCAAATTGAAGAATTAAACCAAACAGTTAAATGGACAGCAAACCAAATGAACCAAAACAATTAACTGAGCACGACATTGCAGAATAGAAACATGTACTAGAAGATAAGATAGTTAACAAAACAAAAAATCCTTGAGAACAGTACTACGAAATGTATCAATTGTTGGACCAAACTGTTAACTGAACATTACATTTCAGAGGACCAAACTGTTAACTGAACATTATATTTCAGAGGACCAAACTGTTAACTAAATATCAGATTGCATATTAACATTACAGAGGAAAAATCACTAGAAGGCACTGGTGGTGGCCTCGAGAAAATAGCACGAACTGTATTTTAAAGTAGACAACCGCGTGGCGGTGTCGACGGTGGCCTCGAAGATGAGGTGCTCCTCCAAGATCTGGCGGTTGGCACGCATGGCAGCCGTAGTGACCTCGTGCGTGCGTGCGGCCACGATTTGCTTCTCCGCTGCCAGATGCTACTGAGCTCCATGTTATACTGCATGCAAAATGGTTGTGGGTGGCGCTTAATTGGAGGACGGGGACAGTGATTTCGGCGGAAGGTGTCGCACCGTCGGTCGGGGCATGTGGGACGGGGAAGGAGGAGGATGGTGTGGGTGGGGTGTGGATTACCTGACCATATCGATGAGGCCGCACAGCAAGAAGAAGGGTCGGCGGCGAGGAGACCGCGTAGCAAGAAGAACGGTCGCCGGCGAGGAGGCGGCGCTGCAGGAAGAAGGGTCGCCGGCGAGGAGGCGGCGCTGCAAGAAGAAGGATAGCTAGCGAGGAGGCGGTGCTGCAAGAAGAAGGGTCGCTGGCAAGGAGGCTGAGCTGCCAGTAAGCAGCAGTGAAGGTTTGAACTTGGAAAGCAAGGAGGAACAGTGGAAATGTGGCTTTTGGTGGGAGGGAGGGGGCGGGGAGATAGATATTTCCGCGGTGGCAGAAAAATTTTGCTCGGTGCCGCGAGAAACTGGCGCGCAAGTGTGGTTCAAGCGCGGGCGGTGGACTGTAGACGACGAAGCTTCCTGCGTAAGCCAGACAAGACGGTGCGCCAAGATATTTTATATTGCATCCCACACGATTCTTTCTAGTAAACTATTTGTGGTATACCTGATTTTTTCATTATGTTTTGAAAGACAAAATGGTGTTACGGAGGGAAAGGATAGTGTTTGAATTGCTAGAACATTTATGTATAGTGAACATGCAACTACATGAGTGTCATGTTTAAATTTGGAATTATTCCGGGTTCGTTTGGCATTTTTATGCATTAATTGAGTTTCTAGGCATTTAATGTGGATAATTCAAATTTGAACTAGAAGCACATGCTCCAGTGCACCAAAGTTTGTTGAAAAATCACATGTGTGTCTTTGGGTGAATTTATAGGTCCCATGCAAGAAATGGGAATGAAATTCAAACATCTGGGCGTCGTGGCTCGGCCGGGAACATTGAGAAACTTGGTTTTTAAATTCCTGGAAATTCAAAACTCGCCTGAAAATCATGAAACTTGGCATGGTGTCATTTCATGGCACCAACATGTTGTGGTAAAAAAATTGGCCGCATTTGGACAAGTTTTAGTATAAGCTTCTTGCAAACCGGAGCTTCTCTCGAGAAGACTCATGGTTCCCGAGGGGGGACGTGTCACCTTTGTGTGCGAAACGATATACGCTGCCTCCCCCCCCTTGATTTTTTACAGAGGCAACATAGAACTATATGAGTGCCGTGTTAAAATTTGGAATTATTCCGGGTTCGTTTGGACTTTTTTATACATTAATTGAATTTCTGGTCATTTAATGTGCATAATTCAAATTTGAACTACAAGCACATGCTCCAGTGCACCAAAGTTGGTTGAAAAATCACATGTGTGTCCTTGGGTGAATTTCTAGGTCCCATGCAAGAAATGGGAATAAAATTCAAACATCTGGGCGTCGTGGCTCGGCCAGAAAGATTAAGAAACTTGGTTTTTTAATTCATGTAAATCCAAAACACGCCTGAAAATCACGAAACTTGGCATGGTGTCATGACATGGCACCAACATGTTGTGGTAAATTTTTTGGCCGAATTGGGACAAGCTTTGGTATAAGCTTCTTGCAAACCGGAGCTTCTCTCAATAAGGCTCGTGGTCCGAGAGGGAACGTGTCACCTCCATGTGCGAAACGACATACACTGCCTTCTCCCGCCTTAATTTTTTTACATAGGCAGATTAGACCAAATAGAAGTATTGTGCTAAATTTTGGAATTATTCCGGGTTCGTTTGGCCTTTTTTATACATTAATTGAATTTCTGGGCATTTAATGTGCATAATTCAAATTTGAACTACAAGCACATCCTCCAGTGCACCAAAGTTGGTTGAAAAATCACATGTGTGTCCTTGGGTGAATTTGTAGGTCCCATGCAAGAAATGGGAATGGAATTCAAACATCTGGATGTTGTGCCTCGGCTGGAAATATTGAGAAACTTGGTTTTTTAATTCCTGTAAATCCAAAACACGCTTGAAAATCATGAAACTTGGCATGGTGTCATGACATGGCACCAACATGTTGTGGTAATTTTTTTGGCCAAATTGAGACAAGCTTTGGTATAAGCTTCTTGCAAACCGGAGCTTCTCTCAAGAAGGCTCATGGTTCCGAGAGGGAACGTTTCACCTCCGTGTGCGAAACGACATTACACTGCCTTCTCCCGCCTTGATTTTTTTACACAGGCAGCTTAGACCAAATAGGAGTTCCGTGCTAAATTTTGAAATTATTCCGGGTTCATTTGGCCTTTTTATATATATATTGATTTTCCAGGCATTTAATGCACATAATTCAAATTTGAAGTACAAGTGCATGCTCCAGTGCGCAAAAGTTAGTTGGAAAATCATTTATGTGTACTTGGGCGAACTTCTAGGTCCCATGGAAGAAGTGGGAATGGAATTCAAACATCTGGGCATCTTGGCTCGGCCGGAAACATCGAGAAACTTGGTTTTAAAATTCCCGTAAATCCAAAACTCGCTTGAAAATCATGAAACTTGGCATGGTGTCATGACATGGCACCAACATGCTGTGGTAATTTTTCTGTCTGATTTGCGAAGGCGCACACATTAACAATCAACAAAGTCATTTTGGAACAAGTGATGTCATGTTACAAATCGAAAACACAAGTATTATTGAAACTGTGGGTGTTCTACTTACCAATTATGTGCAGCCACGCGTCCCCTTTTTTTATTGGCTAGGAAGTGTCGTGCAGGGTAGCTATTTGAGTACGGGAGGCGTGCGATCATACCCCTGCGCGTGCTCATCGGGAGGAGAGCCATTTGACCTCTATCCGCCGCCCACCTCCCTCCCAACGTCTCCATTAATGGCGCCCGAGCCCCTGTTTCACGGCGTGGCTATCTCTCACTCGACTGAGATTTAAGAGAGAAAAAAGAAAATCTGAAAAGAAAGTTTTGCACGGATCTTGATGTACGATCCGACAGACCTATATAGCATCGACTGCGACTTATAGCAAGACTGATGAATATAAGGACGATGATAGTGGATAATAATTGTCTAACATATTTTGGAAGATAATTAAAAAAAGCCACATGCGGCAACGCCCGAAATGCACAAGGGCAAAAGAAGAAGGAAGACAACGATCTGGCTCGGTGATCTCTACTTTCTTGATGCGTAGCTGCAGGCCGCGGGAGCTAGTCTCCGCGGCGAGCGGCGATCAGTTCTTTCGTGTCCTCAAGACGCTGCTTGAGAGCATCCATGGATTCCTCCATGATGTTGGCTTGAACTACGTCGGTATTTCCCCAAAGAGGAAGGGATGATCCAGCACAACAACGGTAGGTATTTCCCTCAGTGATGAGACCAAGGTTATCGAACCAGTAGGAGAACCAAGCAACACTACGTAAATAGCACCTGCACACAAAGAACAAATACTTACAACCCGATGTGTTAAAGGGGTTGTCAATCCCTTTCGGGTAACGGCGCTAGAAATTGGCAAACGAACGAGAGATAAATTGTAGTAGATTGATAGATGCAAATAAAATTCAGCGAGGTGTTTTTGGGTTTTTGGAAATATAGATCTGGAAACAAAAGTGGCAAATAAATAAAAAAGGCAAATAGCAAAATAGATCTGAAAATATATGATGAGAAAATAGACCCAGGGGCCATAGATCTCACTAGTGGGTTCTCTCGAGAAAAATAGCATACGGTGGGTAAACAAATTATTGTTGGGAAATTGATAGAACTTCAAATAATTATGACGATATCCAGGCAATGATCATTATATAGGCATCACATCCAAGATTAGTAGACCGACTCCTGCCTGCATCTACTACTATTACTCCACACATCGACCGCTATCCAGCATGCATCTAGTGTATTAAGTTCATGGAGAAACGGAGTAATGCAATAAGAACGATGACATGATGTAGACAAGATCTATTTATGTAGAAATAGACCCCATCTTGTTATCCTTAATAGCAACGATACATACATGTCGGTTCCCCTTCTGTCACTGAGATCAAGCACCGTAAGATCGAACCCATCACAAAGCACCTCTTCCCATGGCAAGAAAAATCGATCTAGTTGGCCTAACTAAACCAAAGATTCAAACAAGAAATACGAGGCTATAAGCAATCATGCATATAAGAGATCAAAAGACTCAAATAACTTTCATGGATAAAAACATAGATCTGATCATAAACTCAAAGTTCATCGGATCCCAACAAACACACCGCAAAAAAGAGTTACATCAAATAGATCTCCAAGAGACCATTGTATTGAGAATCAAAAGGGAGAGAGGAAGCCATCTAGCTACTGCCTATGGACCCATAGGTCTACAATGAACTACTCACGCATCATCGGAGAGGCACCAATGAGGATGATGAACCCCTCCGTGATGGTGTCTAGATTGGATCTGTGGTTTCTGGAACTTGCGACGGCTGGAATTGATTTTCGTCGACTCCCCTAGGGTTTCTGGAATATTGGGGTATTTATAGAGCAAAGAGGCGGTGCGGGAGGTGGCCGAGGTGGGCACAACCGACCTGGGCGTGCCTGGCCCCCAGGCGCGCCCTGGTGGGTTGTGCTCACCTCGGAGCCCCCCTCAGGTACTTTCTTGGCCCAACTTGTGTCTTCTGGTCCAGAAAAAATCACCAAAAAGTTTCGCTGCGTTTGGACTCCGTTTGGTATTGATTTCCTGCGAAGTAAAAAACAAGCAAAAAACAGCAACTGGCACTGGGCACTATGTTAATAGGTTAGTCCCAAAAAATGATATAAAGTTGCTATAAAATGATTGTAAAACATCCAAGAATGATAATATAACAGCATGGAACAATCAAAAATTATAGATACGTTGGAGACGTATCAGCATCTCCAAGCTTAATTTCTGCTCGTCCTCGAGTAGGTAAATGATAAAAACAGAATTTTTGATGTGGAATGCTGCCTAACATGTTCATCACATATTCTTTTCTTTGTAGCATGGACATTTGGACTTTTATATGATTCAAAGCAATAGTCTAGTTTTAACATGAATATTTCAATACTCAAGCATATCAACAAGCAACCATGTCTTTCAAAATATCAACACTAAAGCAAGTTATCCCTAGCCCATTATGCTCAATCATTGATCCATTCATGAAACACACTCGCATATTAGCTACACCCAATGCTCAAGTACCATCATAGTGCCCCTTAGTTGGTGCTTTATAAGAGAAGATGGAGACTCAAAATAAAAATTGCATAAAGTAAAAGAAAGGCCCTTCGCAGAGGGAAGTAGGGATTTGTAGAGGTGCCAGAGCTCAAAGCGAAAAAAGTAGAGATAAAACATTTTGGGTGGCATGCTTTTCCTGTCAACGAAAATGATCGAGTAGTTCCCAATACTTTCCATGCTAGATATATCATAGGTGGTTCCCAAAGAGAAAATAAAGTTATATCTTTTCCCACCATACTTTCACTTTCCATGGCTAGCCGTATCCACGGGTGCCCTCCATACCAACACTTTCCAAGGAATTTATTATTTGACAACATAAAGTAAATTCATTTTTCATTTCGGAACTGGGCATCCCTAATACCTTTGCTGTACTCTCGTGCAATGACAAGTTAATAAACACTCATCTTGAGAATAACACATCTAGCATGGAAATATATCAGCCACCCCCTACCATTTCATGAGCGGTACGAGCACACAAAAGAGAAATTTATTTTGAAATTAGAGATGGCACATACAAATTTGCTTAGAATGGCACGAAAATACCGCATATAGGTAGCTATAGTGGACTCATATGGCAAAACTGGTTAAAGGATTTTGGATGCACAAGTAGTGATCATACTTAGTGCAAATGAAGGCTAGCAAAAGATTGAGAAGCATCCAACCAAGAAACGAAAAATCTCATAAGCGAGCATTAAGCATAAATAACACCGAATAATGCACCACAAGTAGGATGTAATTTCATTGCATAACTATTGACTTTCGTGCTTGCATAGGGAATCACAAACCTTAACACCAATATTCTTACTAAAACATAATTACTCATCAACATGACTCACATATTATATCAACATATCGCAAAACTATTACAAGGAATCAAGTTTATTCTGTCCAATGATCTTCATGAAAGTTTTTATTATATCCCTCTTGAATATCTATATTTTTGGGACTAGTTTAATGTGTTGCTTTTGATAGCTCAAACAAATCTAAGTGAAGAACATGAGCATAAAATTTTCTTCTCTCAAAATAATTTAAGTGAAGCAAGAGAGAATTTCTAAAAAAAAATACTAACTCTCAAATAAATCTAAGTGAAGCATGAGAGCATTTCTTCAAAAATACTAAAGCACACCATGCTCAAAAAGATATAAGTGAAGCACTAGAGCAATTCCATAGCTCATAAGGATTTAAGTGAAGCATAGAGAGCAATTCTAACAAGTCATAGCATAATTTTAGCTCTCCCAAATAGGTGTGTCCAGCAAGGATTCATGACTAAAAATAAAAAGAAAAACAAGCAAAGACTCATATCATACAAGATGCTCCAAGCAAAACTCATGATATGTGACGAATAAAAATATAACTCCAAGTAAAATACCGATGGTCGTTAGAACAAAGAGGGGATGCCACTCGGGCATCCTCAAGCTTAGTTGCTTGCTTCTCTTTGGATAATGTCTTTGGGTGCCATGGGGCATCCCCAAGCTTAGGCTCTTCTTACTCCTTATTCCTTCATCCATCGTAATCTCACCCAAAACTTGAAAACTTCAATCACACAAAACTTAACAAAACCTTCGTGAGATCCGTTAGTATAAGAAAACCAATCTTTACTTTAAGTACTATAGAAAACCCATTCAAATTTTGCTCTTGCATTATATATACTGTATTCTAACTTTACCATGGCTCGTACCCCCCGATAAAAACCATAGATTCATCAAAATAAGCACACAATGCAAAGGAAACAAAATCTGTCAAAAAAAGAACAGTCTGTAAAGATGCGAATTGTTCTCATACTCATGTAACTTCAAAAATTCTAAAAAATTAGGACAACAGAGCCAATTTGTATATCAATCTTGTGTAAAAACTTAAGAATTTTTCGTCCCTTCTGTGAATTTCAAAAATTGTTTTACTAGACGCAAAAGTTTCTGTTTCCAACAAGATCAAATCAACTATCACCAAAGCTATCCCAAGGGCTTTACTTGGCACAAACACTAATTAAAACACAAAAAACACAATCATAACAGTAGCATAATTGTGCAAACACTCAAGAACAGAAAGAAAAAGACAAAAATAAATTTTATTCATTGGGTTGCCTCCCAACAAGCGCTATCGTTTTACGCCCTTAGCTAGCATAATGCAAAGATCTAAGTGTTGTCATCTTTGTTTCCAGATCCATAAGATGCCCTCATGATTGATTCATATGGTGGCTTAATTCTTGTTCTAGGGAAGTGTTCCATACCCTTTCTCAAAGGAAATTGGAGTTTGATGTTCCCTTCTTTCATATCAATCACGGCACCTATAGTGCGCAAAAACGGTCTACCAAGAATAATTGGACAAGATGGATTGCAATCAATATCAAGAACAATAAAATCTATGAGCACATAATTCCTATTTGCAAGAATAAGAACATCATTAATTCTTCCCATAGGCTTTTTAATAGTAGAATCCGCCAAGTGCAAATTTAAAGAACATCCTTCAATATCGGTAAGACCAAGCACATCACATAAAGATTTCGGAATTGTAGAAACACTAGCACCCAAATCACATAAAGCAAAACACTCATAATTTTTAATCTTGACTTTGATAGTAGGTTCCCATTCATCATGTAATTTTCTAGGAATTGAAATCTCTAATTCCAATTTTTCTTCCAAAGCTTTCATCATAGCATCAACAATATGTTTAGTAAAAGCTTTATTTTGTTCATAGGCATGGGGTGAATTTATCATGGATTGCAACAAAAAAATACAATCAATCAAAGAGCAATTATCATAATGAAAGTCTTTGTAATCCAAAAGAGTGGGCACATCACTAGTTAAAGTTTTGACCTCTCCAAACCCACTTTAATCAATTTTCTCAACAAGATTTTCACCCTCCAAATTATCGGGACGCCTTCTAGCTAAAGTTGACTCTTATTCAGTCCCTTTTTCATCAATTTTAATTTTACTAAACAAGAAATTGATAGAAGAAACACCAATCACATTAAGATCTTCATCATCTTTATGAAAGCAATCACTGGAAAATGCTTTTTCTAAAAATTCTCTTCTAGCTCTAAGCATAGCGGTTCTTTTCTTACTTTCATCCATAGAAACATATAAAGCTTTAATTGATTCTTCAACCTTAGGCACAAAAATTTTCATCTTGAGATTTTCTACATCAGAGAAATTCTATCAACGCTTCTAGACAAATCATCAATCTTACTCAATTTTTCTTCCATCGTAGTATTAAAATTCTTTTGAGCATTGATAAATTCTTTAATATTATTCTCAAAATCAGAGGTGTTCCTATTATTATTATAAGAAGGATTACCATAGGAATTACCATAATTATTAGAGGAATTACTAGGAAAAGGCCTAGGATTAAAATTACCTCTATAAGCATTGTTATTGAAATTGTTTTGAGAGATAAAATTCACATCTACGGCATCACTATTTTATTCAATCAAAGTAGACAAAGGCACATCGTTAAAATCAATAGGAGCACTTTTATTAGCAACCAATTTCATAAGAGCATCAACTTTTTCACTCAAAGAAGAAATTTCTTCTACCGAATTAACATTTTTACTAGTAGGAGCTATTTCGGTATGCCATTGTGAATAATTTGCCATAATATTGTCTAGCAATTTAGTAGATTCACCCAAAGTAATTTCCATAAAAGTACCACCCGCGGCGGAATCTAAAAGATTTCTAGAAACAAAATTCAATCCCGCTTAAAAATTTTGTATGATCATCCAAAGATTTAAACCATGAGTAGGACAATTTCTTAGCATCAATTTCATACTTTCCCAAGATTGTGCAACATGTTCATGCTCAAGTTGCTTAAAATTCATGATTTGCGTCCTAAGGGAAATAATTTTCGCGGGCGGAAAATACTTACTAATAAAAGCGTCTTTGCACTTATCCCAAGAATTCATACTATTGCGAGGCAAAGAAGAAAACCAAATTTTTGCACGATCTCGCAAAGAAAACAGGAATAATTTCAACTTCACAATATCATTGTCCACATCTTTTTTCTGTTGCATATCGCATCATTCCACGAATGTGTTAAGATGGGACGCGGCATCCTCACTAGGAGTACCGGAAAATTGATCTTTCATAACAAGATTCAACAAAGCGGCATTAATATCACAAGTCTCCGCACTAGTGGTGGGAGGAGCAATCGGAGTGCTAATAAATTCATTGTTGTTGGTATTGGAGAAATCACACAACTTGGTGTTCTCTTGAGTTATCGTGACTACGCAACAAGATTGCACTCAAAAACAGATCTGACGAGAAAACGGCGAACGAAAAAGAGGGCGAATAAAACGGCAATTTTTTGTGAAGTGGGGGAGAGGAAAACGAGAGGCAAATGGCAAATAATGTAAATTGAAAGGAGATGAGATTTGTGATTAGGAACCTGGTAAATGTTGATGATGTCTCCCCGACAACGGCGCCAGAAATTCTTTTTGATGTTGGCTTGAACTACGTCGGTATTTCCCCAAAGAAGAAGGGGTGATGCAGCACAGCAACGGTAGGTATTTCCCTCAGTGATGAGACCATGGTTATCGAACCAGTAGGAGAACCAAGCAACACTACGTAAACAGCACCTGCACACAAAGAACAAATACTTGCAACCCGACGTGTTAAAGGGGTTGTCAATCCCTTTCTGGTAACGGCGCCAGAAATTGGCAAACGGACGTGAGATAAATTGTAGTAGATTGATAGATGCAAATAAAAGCAAATAAAATTCAGCGAGGTATTTTTGGGTTTTTGGAAATATAGATCTAAAAATAAAAGTGGCAAATAAATAAAAAAGACAAATAGCAAAATAGATCTGAAAATATATGATGAGAAAATAGACCCGGGGGCCATAGATTTCACTAGTGGCTTCTCTCGCGAAAAATAGCATACGGTGGGTAAACAAATTACTGTTGGGCAATTGATAGAGCTTCAAATAATTATGACGATATCCAGGCAATGATCATTATATAGGCATCACGTCCAAGATTAGTAGACCGACTCCTGCTTGCATCTACTACTATTACTCCACACATCGACCGCTATCCAGCATGCATCTAGTGTATTAAGTTCATGGAGAAACAGAGTAATGCAATAAGAACAATGACATGATGTAGACAAGATCTATTTATGTAGAAATAGACCCCATCTTGTTATCCTTAATAGCAACGATACATACATGTCGGTTCCCCTTCTGTCACTGGGATCAAGCACCGTAAGATCGAACCCATCACAAAGCACCTCTTCCCATGGCAAGAAAAATTGATCTAGTTGGCCTAACTAAACCAAAGATTCAAAGAAGAAATACGAGTCAAGCAATCATGCATATTAGAGATCAAAAGACTCAAATAACTTTCATGGATAAAAACATAGATCTGATCATAAACTCAAAGTTCATCAGATCCCAACAAACACACCGCAAAAAAGAGTTACATCAAATAGATCTCCAAGAGACCATTGTATTGAGAATCAAAAGAGAGAGAGGAAGCCATCTAGCTACTGCCTACGGACCCGTAGGTCTACAATGAACTACTCACGCATCATCGGAGAGGCACCAATGAGGATGATGAACCCCTCCGTGATGGTGTCTAGATTGGATCTGTGGTTTCTGGAACTTGCGGCGGCTGGAATTGATTTTCGTCGACTCCCCTAGGGTTTCTGGAATATTGGGGTATTTATAGAGCAAAGAGGCGGTGCGGGAGGTGGCCGAGATGGGCACAACCCATCTGGGCGCGCCTGGGCCCCCAGGCGCGCCCTGGTGGGTTGTGCTCCCCTCGAAGCCCCCCTCAAGTACTTTCTTGGCCCAACTTGTGTCTTCTGGTCCAGAAAAAATCACCAAAAAGTTTTGTTGCGTTTGGACTCCGTTTGGTATTGATTTCCTGCGAAGTAAAAAACAAGCAAAAAACAGCAACTGGCACTGGGCACTATGTCAATAGGTTAGTCCCAAAAAATGATATAAAGTTGCTATAAAATGATTGTAAAACATCCAAGAATGATAATATAACAGCACGGAACAAAAAAATTATAGATACGTTGGAGACGTATCACTCCACCAGCCTTTGGCGCTCGATGTGGAGCATGTCATTCTCGTCCATAAGTTTCTTGACGATGACGCCGGTCCTCTTCAACAAGGCAGTGGTCTCCTCCTGCTGCTCCGCACTTCCGACGATCTTCGACCTCAGCAGGTCGTGCTCGGCCCGGAGCTTCACATTGCCCTCACTTAGTTGCCGGATGACGCCGGTAGCCTGTTCAAATGAGGCTTTCATGTTGTCCTGCAACCTCGCCCAGCCGGAGATCTGATCCATCTGCCTATGGACGATCGCATTCATGTGCCTGTAAGAGTCCTCGCTTGAACGCGAGACATTTTCCAAGGCCGCCGCGGCGCGGGAGGACATCTCTGCTGCATTCGCGGCATGGCGGGACATCTCTGCTACTTCCGCGGCGCGGCCGGACCAGTCTGCTACATCGACGGTGCGGTGGGACCTCTGTGCTACTTCGGCGGCGCGGCGGGACCTCTGTGCTGCTACGGCCGCGCGGCGGGACATGTTGGCTACTTTCGCGGCGAGGCGGGACATCTCTCGTGCTTCCGCTTCCATGCTCGCCTCTCCCTCATGGTAATCTCTCGACCAGAACTCACGCTGGCCATGGCAGACGCAAGGGAACGATGATGAATGACTTGTTTGTTTTTGTGGATGAGGAGTTGAGGAGAAATGTGCAGTCATCTTGGAGTAGTAGTATTTATAACCGAGTACTAATACGCTCCTAACTGGGAAACCGTTTAGTTTTTGATCCGTGTGAACAGGTTTGCAATTAAATATAGCGTGGTAGGAATTTGGAATGTGACGGGACGCAGGCTCAAAATTTATTGATGGTTCCATAATTTCTAAGTGCGGCACTATTCCCGGACAGCGTAACGTGGGCACGCTTTCTCGGCCGCGTACGTGGCGTTTGCACCATAGGGTGCACCGCAATAGGCAATGTCAGCACACGTCTTGTTCGAACAACCATGCGCGCTCGTTATTACCATCGCGCATGCTTCTTTTAATTAGAATGTGTGCCCGTCTAGCGCACACACGTTGATCTGTCTAACTATTTCTGTTTGTTGTGGCTAATCGCAAACAGTTCATCCGTGTGAAGTGTATGCCGTCAATCGCAGACACTTTCATCTGGCTGACCATTTCTGTTATGTTGCCTAATCGCAAACAGTTAATCCTTCTGAAGCGTATCCCCTCAATCGCACACACCTTTATCTAGCTACCCATTTCTGTTGTTCCGCCTCGTCACAAACAGTTAATCTGAGTGAACTGTATGCCGTATATCACACACGCCTTCATCTGGCTACCCGTTTCTGTTCTTCTTCCTCATCGCAAACAGTTAATTGAAATGAACCGTATGCCCTGCATCGCACACGCAACTAAAATCGGAACCGTGTTTGATGGCTCCGCCATCGCAAACATTTTGCATCTTTTTTGACAGTTTTTTACATCACCGTTTGTGATTAATGCATCGCACACAGTTTCTTCAAAGGGTCTCTGATCGTAGTGTCGCGTTAGCAGCATCCTGCAGTAGTGTTTGTTAGGGTTTGATCCCTAGTATCCACTATGTCATAAGATTGATGTTGTTATGACTTTGCTATGCCTAATGCTTGTCACTAGGGCCCAAGTGCCATGATTTTAGATCTGAACCTATTATGTTTTCATGAATATATATGTGTTCTTGATCCTATCTTGCAAGTTGTAGACACCTATTACTTGTTATGATCCGCATATCCCAAGGTGACAATAATTGGGATTCTTTTCGGTGATTACCGTAGTTTGAGGAGTTCATGTATTCACTAAGTGTTAATGCTTTGGTCCGGTTCTCTATTAAAAGGAGGCCTTAATATCCCTTAGTTTCCATTAGGACCCCGCTGCCATGGGAGGGTAGGACAAAAGATGTCATGCAAGTTCTTTTCCATAAGCACGTATGACTATATACGGAATACATGCCTACATTATATTGATGAATTGGAGCTAGTTCTGTGTCACCCTAGGTTATAACTGTTGCATGATGAATGCCATCCGACATAATTATCCATCATCGATCCATTGCCTACGGGCTTTTCACATATTGATCTTTGCTACGTTACTTTTCCGTTGCCACTGTTACAATTGCTACAAAACTGTTACTGTTACTTTTTCCACTGTTACCGTTACTTCCATACTACTTTGCTACTAAATACTCTATTGCAGATATCGAGTATTTCAGGTGTGGTTGAATTGACAACTCGGCTGCTAATACTTGAGAATATTCTTTGGCTCCCATTGTGTCGAATCAATAAATTTGGGTTGAATACTCTACCCTCGAAAACTGTTGCAATCCCCTGTACTTGTGGGTTATCAAGACCTTTTTCTGGCGCCGTTGCCGGGGAGCATAGCTCTATTCTCTGAGTCACTTGGGATTTATATCTGTTGATCACTATGAGGAATTTGAAAGATACTAGAACCAAGATTTTTTCCCTCTACTACGAGGGAAGGTAAGGAACTACCATCTAGCTCTGCACTTGATTCACCTTCTGTTTTGAGTAAGCTTGCGATTCCTACACCTGCTATTGATTCTGATATGTCACATGTTATTGATGATGCTACTTCTACTATGAATGATGCTTATGATGCTACTACTTTGCTTGATAAAACTGTGCCACTGGGTGAGTTACTTGATGAACATCTTGCTAGAGTTATAACTATTGACTATGCTGAAGATGATGATATTTCTGAAACTGATGAAATTATTGAAACTGAACACTTTGAAACACCTGATAAGACTAGCTCTCCTAGGTATGAACTTCCTGTTGTACCTGAGGGTTATATTATGGATGAAGAAACAGCTAGAGACTTTTTTGCTTGTAATGATAGAGATGATCTTAAGAAACTGTTAGCTAAGCTGAAAGAAAAGTCTTTGAATGCTAGAATGCAATATGATACTAAGTTTACTACTTCACCTATCTTTGTTATTGATAAGGATTATGAATTCTCTGTCGATCCTGAGTTAATTACTTTGGTTGAATCTGATCCTTTCTATGGCTATGAATCCGAAACTGTTGTGGCACATCTTACTAAATTGAATGATATAGCCGCCCTATTTACTCATGAGGAAAAAAATTCTCTATTACTATATTCTTAAGTTCTTTCCTTTCTCGTTAAAGGGTGATGCTAAGTTATGGTTTAATTCTCTTGCTCCTGGTTGTGTGCGTAGTCCACAGGATATGATTTACTACTTCTCTGAAAAATATTTCCTTGCTCATAAGAAACAAGCTGCTTTAAAGGAAATATTTAACTTTGTGCAAATTGAAGAAGAGAGTCTCCCACAAGCTTGGGGGAGGCTTCTCCAATTACTTAATGCTTTGCCTGATCATCCTCTCAAGAAAAATGAAATACTTGATATCTTTTATAATGGACTAACCGATGCTTCTAGGGACCACCTAGATAGTTGTGCTGGCTGTGTTTTCAAGGAACGAACTGTTGAGCAAGCTGAATTGCTATTGAATAATATATTGAGTAATGATAATGATTGGACACTTCCTGAACCAACTCCTAAGCCAACTCCAAAGAAAAGAGGTATTCTATTCCTCAGTCCTGAAGATATGCAAGAGGCAAAGAAATCTATGAAAGAAAAAGGTATTAAAGCTGAAGATGTTAAGAATCTACCACCTATTGAAGAAATACATGGTCTTGATAACCCGACACAGGTAGTAGAGGTAAATTCTCTCTATAGATTTGATGAAGGTGATATTCCTCATAATAAGTCTGCTAGTCAATGCTTGGATGAGTTTGATAATTTTATTGTTAAACAAGAAAATTTCAATGCTTATGTTAGCAGACAATTGAAACGTAATGCTCACATGCTTGACTGCTTGGGTGATTATATGAGTAGAACTATTAATGATCTTAAGCTTATTAGTAAGCATGCTTCCATGGTTAAAACTCAAGTAGAACAAGTACTTAAGGCACAAGATGATTTGCTTAATGAGTTGAATAGTAAGAACAATGATAATGCTGTTAGGGTTATGACTAGAGGTGGTAAAATGACTCAGGAACCTTTGTATCCTGAGGGCCATCCTAAGAGAATTGAGCAAGATTCTCAGAGAATTAATACTGATGCACCTAGTCCTAGTAATAAAAATAAAAAGAAAACTGATAGGACTTTGCATGCTTCTAGTGAACCTGTTATAGACACACCTGAGAATCCAAATGATATTTCTATTTCTGATGCTGAGACACAATCTAGTGATGAACATGAACCTAGTGATAATGTTAATGATGATGTTCATGTTGATGCTCAACCTAGTAATGATAACGATGTGGAGGTAGAACCTGCTGTTGATCTTGATAACCCACAATCAAAGAATAAACGTTATGATAAGAGAGACTTCGTTGCTAGGAAACATGGTAAAGAAAGAGAACCATGGGTTCAGAAACCCATGCCCTTTCCTCCTAAACCATCCAAGAAAAAGGATGATGAGGATTTTGAGCGCTTTGCTGAAATGATTAGGCCTATCTTTTTGCGTATGCGTTTGACTGAGATGCTGAAAATGTCTCCTTATGCTAAGTATGTGAAAGATATTGTCACAAATAAAAGAAAGATACCTGAAGCTGAAATTTCCACCATGCTTGCTAATTATACTTTTAAGGGTGGAATACCAAAGAAACTTGGAGATCCAGGAGTACCAACTATACCATGCTCCATTAAAAGAAACTATGTTAAAACTGCTTTATGTGATTTGGGAGCCGGTGTTAGTGTTATGCCTTTCTCTTTATATCGTAGACTTGAATTGAATAAGTTGACACCTACTGAAATCTCTTTGCAAATGGCTGATAAATCAACTGCTATACCCATCGGTATTTGTGAGGATGTGCCTGTTGTGGTTGCAACGTTACTATCTTAACGGACTTTGTTATTCTTGATATTCCCGAGGATGACAGTATGTCGATCATCCTTGGTAGACCCTTTTTGAATACTGCAGGGGTTGTTATTGATTGCAACAAAGGCAATGCCACTTTTCATGTTAATGGTAATGAGCATACGGTACACTTTCCGAAGAAACAACCTCAAGTTCATAGTATCAATTCTATTGAAAAAAATTCAACTATTACTATCGGAGGTTTTGAATTTCCTCTCCCTACTGTCAAAAAGAAATATGATATTATTATTGTTGCGGATATGCATATCCCCGTTGAGGTAACCTAGTGTTATTCAAAAATTCTCCGATTTCATGTTATTCGAAAGAGGTTTGTTAATAAGACTTGATCAACCTTGTTAACGGATTCCTTTTGATGAGCATGAGATGGATGAATTTAGAAAGCACAACTTTCTGTACTTACTTTTTACTTTCTGTTATTTAGAATAAATAAAGCAAAAATAGTATTATCTGTCTGTTTTCTGAATTATCCGTGCAATAAAAATATCCCAAAAATAAAAGTTCTCCAAATGCCCTGAAAATTTAGTATGATTTTTTATAGAATATTTTAGAATTTCTGGCACTGAGATTGCACCAGGGGGCTACACCAGTGGACCACAAGGGTGGAGGGCACGCCTTACCCCCTGGGCGCACCCCCCTGCCTTGTGGGTCCCACGTAGGCCCCCCTCACTTATTCCAGCACCCATCCACTTCGTCTTCCTCCAGAAAAAATCATCCCAGTGTTAAAACCTGTGTTCTAGCTCATCTTGCTGCCATTTTCGATCTCCTTGTGTAAAGCTCCATTTGCAAAACTATTTTGGGGGATTGTTCTTCGGTATATGACTCCTCCAATGGTCCAATTAGTTTTTGTTCTAGTGCTTTATTTATTGCAAATTTTTGCTGCTGTGGAGACCTTGTTCTTGAGCTTGCATGTCAAATTTTTATGGTCCAAAGTAGTTTTGATGCATGATATAGCCTCTAGACACTTGTAGGAGTAGTTGCTATCAATCTTGTTGAGTTTGGTTCACTTTTATTTTGAGTCACTAAAAGTTTCAGAAATTTTTCAGAGGAAGAAAAATGTTGAGGAAAATGTACCAAGGTGGTTCCTCAAGGAAGCAAGCATCGAGGCTCGCGAAACATGAACCGAACCTTGAACCACCAAGGGAAGCTCAAGTGCAGCCTTGTGAATGGCCGTCGGATGAATTTATGGTTCGTGCAGGTTTCAAGGATGAGTTTGATGCGTACGTGCAAAATGCTGAACTGGGGGACTTCTTATCAGATAAGTGTCCCCAATACTATCAACTCACTGATTCATTTGTGAGAAGGTTTAAATTTACATCTCAGTGCAATACTCATACTGTCCTATTTGATCTTTATGATGAATCATATACCATGGACCTTGAAGATTTTAATACTGCTTGCAAAATCCCACAATGGGGCATTCATAGCGAGCCTCGTAAAACTGAGTGCAATGATTTCCTTGCTAGCATTACTGTGGGAGAAACTAGACATATTACACAAGCCTCCATGGGGAGTATTCATTTTCCTGCCATACATTATTTTGCTCTCTTCATAGGTAGATGCATTAATGGTAAACAAGATCATAGCCACCTTTGCGCATCGGATCTTAGTGTCCTTAAGTGTGCAGTGTTGGGTGATAAACGATATAACTTGGGGGCCATTATTGCGAGGAGGTTACATCTTAATGCTAAAGATGGAGATTTATTTGGTGGGATTTATGCAACCCGTTTAGCTAATTATCTTGGAGTACCCATAAGGGGGAATGACATTGAATTACCACCTGCTTTTCTTGATTATAATGCTTTGGTTCGCTACCAGTTTCTTGTGAGGAACGAACAGTCCCTCCTGTACCGACTAATCTTTGACCGACAGCGTGCTGTTTACTCTTCCTGCTCCTGCCTTCTTTAACTTTCAGGTCAGAGGGAGATATTTTATAACTAGAGAGGAGGCAAACGAGTATGAGAGAGAGGTTGAGGCCACTCGCCTCCATGCTGCAGCCCTTCAGGCAGTAGCTGCCGCATCATAGTACAACCCCGACTATAACTTTGGATATCCGTCGGGCCAGCCGTGGCCCTAGACCAACTTAGGCCAAAAGCCTAAGCTTCGGGGAGTACGTATTTCTCACCGACATTATATTCATGTTCACAAACTCATTCCAGTTGTCGGTGTTCATACTTTTTCATTGTATTATCCATGTTAGTTTATTTTCTTTTTCCCGCTTTCTTCTTGTGTGTTTGAAAAACCTTAAGAAAAACCAACAAAAATTAGTTGTAGCTTATTTCCTTTCCATGTTTATTTAGTAGTAGTATTAAAGAAAACCCAAAAAGATTTCTCGTTCTTCTTTTGCTTGTTGGGAGCTTTCCCGTGTAAATAGTTTTTCTCGTTCTTGTTTTACCTTCTTTAGAAAAACAAAAACTCCAGAAACATTTCAGTGTGTTTCTTTGAAATTATTTTCTTTTCTTTGGGGGTCGAGAGGAGAAGACCACGATGAAAATGTTGAGTGGCTCTCATATGCATTATTGTTGATCTAACAAAGAGCCCATATCACCTTGTCTTCTCCTTTGAATAAATGTTTGCAGATTCCAGCTTAGTCCAATGCACATGCACTATTATTATTATCCACATCGTTCAGTCGTGCAAGTGAAAGGCAATAATGACAATATATGATGAAATGATTGAGATGAGGAAAAGCTGGTATGAACTCGACCTATCTTGTTTTTGTAAATATGATTAGTTCATCGTTCTTGATTCAGCCTACTATGAATGAAACATGTTTGCAATGACAATTAGAGATTATAGTTACTCATGCCATGCTTAATTAGCTAGGAGTTTATTATGGTTTACCTTGCGTGCCAACATGCTTTTAAAATGGTTGTGATGTAGTATGATAGGATGGTATCCTCCTTTGAATGATTCGAGTGGCTTGACTTAGCACATGTTCACGCATGTAGTTGAAACAAAATCAACATAGCCTCCACGATATTTATGTTCATGGTGATTTATATCCTACTCATGCTTGCACTCAATGTTGGTTAATCTCAATGCATGTTTATGGCTGTTGTCGCTCTCTAGTTGGTCGCTCCTCAATCTCTTGCTAGCCTTCACCTGTACTAAGCGGGAATACTGCTTGTGCATCCACTTCCATAAACCCAAAGTTGTTCCATATGAGTCCACCATACCTACCTATATGCGGTATTTACCTGCCGTTCCAAGTAAATTTGCATGTGCCAAACTCTAAACCTTCAAATAATAATCTGTTTTGTATGCCCGAATCGCTCATGTAGCAACTGAGGGCTGTCAGTATCTTCCATGCTAGGTGGGTTATTCTCACAATGAGTGGACTCCGCTCGTCATTCACGAGAAAATGGCTGGTAATCGGGATGCCCAGTCCCATGCTCAAATCAAATCAAATTATAATTGCAAACAAAACTCCCCCAGGATTGTTGTTAGTTGGACGGTACCCGTTGTTTCGAACCAGCCGTGGAATGTGTTTGTTGGTGGTGGGGGAGTATAAATTTTACCATTCTATTTGGGAACCGCCTATAATGTATGTAGCATGGAAGATACCATCGTTATGTTGATAATGAAAGCATACCGCTCTAAATTATATTCATCTCTGTTTCAAAAAGCTTGAGCTCTGGCACCTCTGCAAATCCCTGCTTCCCTCTGCGAAGGGCCTATCTATTTACTTTTATGCTGAGTCATCATCCTCTTATAAAAAGCACCAGTTAGAGAGCACCACTGTCATTTGTATGTGTTGTTATTAATTGATAGTGAGTATGACTATGACTGGATCTATTTTGCCATGAATTACAATGTCTAGTCAGTCCTTGATCTTCAGGGGTGCTCTGTATTTATGTTTTGCAGTCTCAGAAAGGGCTAGCGAGATACCATTCTGTTATATCATATCATGATTGTTTTGAAAAAGTGTTGTCATCCGAGATTTATTATTATTGCTTGTTAGTTGATTATTCCATTGGTATGAGTAAATGTGAGACCTAAATTTTATTGTGAATATGGTTAGTTTATAATCTTTGCTGAAAACTTGAATGCTGGCTTTACATATTTGCAACAACAAGATCAAACAGAGTTTGTAAAAGTTTTTCTTTATCACTTTCAGTTTATCAACTGAATTGCTTGAGGACAAGCAATGGGTTAAGCTTGGGGGAGTTGATACGTCTCCATCGTATCTACTTTTCCAAACTCTTTTGCCCTTGTTTTGGACTCTAATTTGCATGATTTGAATGGAACTAACCCAGACTGACGTTGTTTTCAGCAGAATTGCCTTGGTGTTATTTTTGTGCAGAAATAAAAGTTCTCGGAATGACCTGAAACTTCACGGAGAATATTTTTGGAATAAATAAAAAATATTGGCGAAAGAATCAACAGAGGGGGACCCACCTACTGTCCACAAGGGTGCAGGGCGCGCCCACCCCCCTAGGGCGCGCCCCCTGCCTTGTGGGTCCCCTGGACCTCCACCGACCTCAACTCCAACTCCATATATTCATGTTCGGGGAGAAAAAAATCAGAGAGAAGGATTCATCACGTTTTACGATACGGAGCCGCCGTCACCTCGTGTTCTTCATTGGGAGGCCAGATCTAGAGTCCGGTCGGGGCTCTGGAGAGGGGAAATCGTCGCCATCATCATCACCAACCTTCCTCCATCACCAATTTCATGATGCTCACCGACGTGCGTGAGTAATTCCATCGTAGGCTTGCTGGACGGTGATGGGTTGGATGAGATTTATCATGTAATCGAGTTAGTTTTGTTAGGGTTTGATCCCTAGTATCCACTATGTTCTAAGATTGATGTTGCTATGACTTTGCTATGCCTAATGCTTGTCACTAGGGCTCGAGTGCCATGATTTCAGATCTGAACCTATTATGTTTTCATGAATATATATATGTGTTCTTGATCCTATCTTGCAAGTTGTAACCACCTATTACGTGTTATGATCTGCATACCCCAAGGTGACAATAATTGGGATTCTTTCCGGTGATTACCGTAGTTTGAGGAGTTCATGTATTCACTAAGTGCTAATGCTTTGGTCTGGTTCTCTATTAAAAGGAGGCCTTAATATCCCTTAGTTTCCATTAGGACCCCACTGCCACGGGAGGGTAGGACAAAAGATGTCATGCAAGTTCTTTTCCATAAGCATGTATGACTATATACGGAATACATGCCTACATTATATTGATGAATTGGAGCTAGTTCTGTGTCACCCTAGGTTATAACTGTTGCATGATGAATGCCATCTGACATAATTATCCATCATTGATCCATTGCCTACGAGCTTTTCACATATTGATCTTTGCTACGTTACTTTTCCGTTGCCACTGTTACAATTGCTACAAAACTGTTACTGTTACTTTTGCCACTATTACCGTTACTTCCATACTACTTTGCTACTAAATACTCTATTGCAGATATTAAGTCTTTCAGGTGTGGTTGAATTGACAACTCAGTTGCTAATACTTGAGAATATTCTTTGGCTCCCCTTGTGTCGAATCAATAAATTTTGGTTGAATACTCTACCCTCAAAAACTATTGCGATCCCCTATACTTGTGGGTTATCAGGGTGCGGCAGCCTCCTCGGGGTCCTGTTCATCCAGCGGCAACGGCCTACTACCACGGGATCCTGTTCATCCAACCCCCACCGGGAACTGTTCATCCACAGCCAACCAACCGGCTCGACTCACCATGTCTCGACTCGTTCTACGTACCACGCGCATGGTAGCAACGGGAGGCACAAGCAAGTCTCCAATATATGCACCTGCACAAACTAACAAACACTTGCACACAACGCAAAAAGGTGGTTGTCAATCCCTTCACGGTCACTTGCAAGAGTGGGATCTAATAGAGATAGATGTAAAAGATAAATAAAAGGCAAAATATAAATAAATTGCAGCAAGGTATTTTTGGTTTTTTGGTTTTATAGATTTGAAAATATATGATGGAAAATAGACCCGGGGGCCATAGGTTTCACTAGAGGCTTCTCTCTCGAAGAAAGCATACGATGGGTAAACAAATTACTGTTGAGCAATTGATAGAAAAGCGCATAATTATGAAGACATCCAAGGCAATGATCATGAATATAGGCATCACGTCCATGACAAGTAGACCGAAACGATTCTGCATCAACTACTATTACTCTAGACATCGACCGACTCCTGCCTGCATCTAGAGTATTAAGTTCATAAGAACAGAGTAACGCGTTAAGCAAGATGACATGACGTACAGGGATAAACTCAAGCAATATGATATAAACCCCATCTTTTTATCCTTAATGGCAACAATACAAATACGTGCCTCACTACCCCTACTGTCAATGGGTGAGGACACCGCAAGACTGAACCCATAACAAAGCACCTCTCCCATTGCAAGAAAAACCAATCTGGTTGGCCAAACCAAATCGATAGATCGGAGAGAAATACAAAGCTATCTTAATCATGCATAAAAGAGTTCAGAGAAGACTCAAATAATATTCATAGATAATCTGATCATAAATCCACAATTCATCGGATCTCAACAAATGCACCGCAAAAGAAGATTACATCGAGTAGAACTCCAAGAACATCGAGGAGAACATTGTATTGAAGATCAAAGAGAAAGAAGAAACCATCTAGCTACTAGCTATAGACCCGTAGGTCTGTGGTACACTGCTCACACATCATCGGAAGGGCAGCAAGGTTGGTCTAGAGGCCCTCCATGATCGAATCCCCCTCCGACAGAGTGCCGGAAAAGGCCCCAAGATGGTATCTCACGAGAACAGAAGTTTGCGGCGGCGGAAAAGTATTTTTGGTGTGCCCTCTGGTATAGGGGAATATTTGAGAATATATAGTGCAGAGATTAGGGTTAGACGGTCTACGGGGGGCCACAAGCCTGGGGGGTGCCCCCCTGGGGTGCGCCCCTTTGGCTTGTGGCCGCCTCGTAGGTCTTCTGGCCTCCTCTCCAAGTCTCGTGGGTTTCTTCCGGTCCAAGAAAAATCAACCTAAAGTTTTATTCCGTTTGGACTCCGTTTGGCATTGATTTTCTGTAAAAGTCAAAAACAAGGAAAAAACAGCAACTGGCACTGGGCACTAGGTTAATAGGTTAGTCCCAAAAAATGATATAAAATAGTATATAAATGCATATAAAACATCCAAGATAGATAATATAATAGCATGGAACAATCAAAAATTATAGATACGTTGAAGACGTATCAAGCATCCCCAATCTTAATTCCTGCTCGTCCTCGAGTAAGTAAATGATAAAAACAGAATTTTTGATGTGGAATGCTACCTAACATATTTATTAATGCAATTTTCTTTATTGTGGCATGAATGTTCAGATCCATAAGATTCAAAACAAAAGTTTAATATTGACATAAAAACAATAATACTCCGAGCATACTAAATAAAGCAATCATGTCTTCTCAAAATATCATGGCTAAAGAAAGTTATCCCTGCAAAATCATATAGTCTGGCTATGCTCTATCTTCATCACACAAAGTATTTTATCATGCACAACCCCGATGACAAGCCAAGCAATTGTTTCATACTTTTAATGTTCTCAAGATTTTTCAACTTTCACGCAATACATGAGCGTGAGCCATGGATATAGCACTATAGGTGGAATAGAGTATGGTGGAGGTTGTGAGGAGAAGACAAAAATGAGAAAGTCTCACATCAACTAGGCAAATTAATGGGCTATGGAGATGCCCATCAATTGATATCGATGCAAGTGAGTAGGGATTTCCATGCAACGGATGCACTAGAGCTATAAGCGTATGAAAGCTAAAAAAGAAAACTAGTGGGTGTGCATCCAACTTGCTTGCTCACGAAGACCTAGGGCAATTTGAGGAAGCCCGTCATTGGAATATACAAGCCAAGTTCTATAATGAAAAATTCCCACTAGTATATGAAAGTGATAAAATAGGAGACTCTCTATCATGAAGAACATGGTGCTACTTTGAAGCACAAGTGTGGAAAAAGGATAGTAGCATTGCTCTTTGGCCTCTTTTTTATTTTTAAGCCCGTAGTCTCATCCCGACTTGTGGGGGAATCATAGCCTCCATCATCCTTTCCTCACATGGGACAATGCTCTAATAATGATGATCATCACACTTTTATTTACTTACAACTCGGTACTAGAACAAAATATGACTCTATATGAATGCCTCCGGCGGTGTACCGGGATGTGCAATGATCTAGAGTGACATGTATAAAAAATAAGAACGGTGGCCAAGCCACAAATACTATGCCAACTACATGATCATGCAAAGCAATATGACAATGATGGTATGTGTCATAATAAACGGAACGGTGGAAGTTGCATGGCAATATATCTCGGAATGGCTATGGAAATGCCATAATAGGTAGGTATGGTGGCTGTTTTGAGGAAGGGTAATATGGTGGGTTTAATGCACCGGCGAAAGTTGCGCGGTACTAGAGAGGTTAGCAATGGTGGAAGGGTGAGAGTGCGTATAATCCATGGACTCAACATTAGTCATAAAGAACTCACATACTTATTGCAAAAATTTATTAGCCATCAAAGCAAAGTACTAATACACATGCTCCTAGGGGGATAGATTGGTAGGAAAAGACCATCGCTCGTCCCCAACCTCCACTCATAAGGAAAACAATCAAAAAATAAATCATGCTCCGACTTCATCACATAACAGTTCACCATACGTGCATGCTTCGGGAATCACAAACCTTAACACAAGTATTTCTACCAATCCACAATTACTCACTAGCATGACTCTAATATCACCATCTTTATATCTCAAAACAAATGCAAGGAATCAAACTTCTCATATATTCAATGCTCTTTATGAAAGTTTTTATTATATCCCTCTTGGATGCCCATCATATTAGGACCAAATTCATAACCTAAGCAAATTACCATGCTGTTTTTAAGACTCCCAAAATAATATAAGTGAAGCATGAGAGTTCATCAATTTCTATAAAATAAAACCACCGACGTGCTCTAAAAAGATATAAGTGAAGCACTAGAGCAACTGCCTAGCTCAAAAGATACAAGTGAAGCACATAGAGTATTCTAATAAATTCACGATTAATGTGTGTCCCTCTCAAAAGGTGTGTACAGCAAGGATGATTGTGGTAAAATAAAAAGAAAAGACTCATATCATACAAGACGGTCCAAGCAAAACACATATCATGTGGTGAATAAAAATATAGCCTCAAGTAAATTTACCGATGGATTGAAGACGAAAGAGGGGATGCCATCTGGGGCATCCCCAAGCTTAGATGATTGGTCGTCCTTGAATATTACCTTGGGGTGCCTTGGTCATCCCCAAGCTTGGGCTCTTTCCACTCCTTATTCCGTGGTCCATCAAAACTTTACCCAAAACTTGAAAACTTCACAATACAAAACTCAACAGAAAACTCGTAAGATCCGTTAGTATAATAAAATAAATCAGCACTTTAGGTACTGTTGCGAACTCATTATAAATTTATATTGGTGTTATATATACTGTATTCCAACTTCTCCATGGTTCATACCCCCCGATACTACCCATAGATTCATCAAAATAAGCAAACAGCACATAGAAAACAGAATCTATCAAAAACAGAACAGTCTGTAGTAATATGGAAATTTCGTATACTTCTGTAACTCGAAAAATTCTGAAAAATTAGGACAACCTAGGAAATTTGTATATCAATCTTGTGTAAAATGTTCATATCAAAATCACGCTTCTGTGATTTTTTAAATTTCTGGCAATGATCGCAAAAGTTTTTGTTTTTCAGCAAGATCAAATCAACTATCACCATAGACCATCCCAAAGGTCTTACTTGGCTCAAACACTAATTAAAACACTAAAACACAATTAATACAGAGGTAATGTTGTGTATTTATTGGAAAACAGGAACAAAAACAAAAAACACAAAATAAAAATTGGGTTGCCTCCCAACAAGCGCTATTGTTTTATGCCCCTAGCTAGGCGTTGATAATTTTAATGATGCTCACATGAAAGACAAAAAATTGAAGCACAAAGAGAGAATCATATAGCATGTGAAAAACAAGTTTAAGTCTAACATACTTCCTATGCATAGGCATTTTATAGGGAAAATATTTATCAAGATAAGCAAAAACTAGCATATGCAAGGAAGAAGAAAGAAACAATAGCAATCTCAACATAACGAGAGGTAATTTAGTAACATGAAAATTTCTACAACCATATTTCCCTCTCTCATAATAATTACATGTGGGATCATATTCAAATTCAATAATATAGCTATCACATAACATATTCTCTACATGATCCACATGCATGCAAAGTTGACACTCTTCCAAAATAGTGGGATTATCATCAAATAAAGTCATGACCTCTCAAGCCCACTTTTATCAAAAAAATTATAAGGTTGATCATTATCCAAAGTAGTGGGATTATTTTTACCTAAAGTTGACGCTCTTCCAAACCCACTTTCAATATTATTGCAAACACATTCATCATGGGGCTTAAATAAACTTTCAAGATCATAAGAAGCATTATCACCACAATCATGATCATTGCAATAAGTAGTGGACATAGCAAAATTAGCATCCCCAAGCTTGAGGTTTTGCATATTATTAGCACAATTGACATTAATAGAATTTATAATAACATCATTGTAATCATGCTTTTGATTCAAGCAACTATCAAGTATGGGTGCAATAGCAATAATTTCATGTTTAACATAAAGAACTATAGCAAATTCATCTCCATAAGCATTATTAATATTGGCATCATGGCCATAAGAATAGAAAGCATCACATTCATCAAGAGGGGATATTTCAATCAAATCAACGGAATCATAATTATATATAGATTCATGCATATCATTATTTTCTTCCAAAGCAGCGGACATTCTCTCAATAAATTCTTTAACATAGACATTATGAGCATACTTTTCATAGCAATATTTAAGTATGTCAAAATTTTCAGATTTGTAGAGAGTAATATCATACTTTTCAATCAAAGAAGCAACTTCATAAGCACCCTTAAAAGCAACAAATTCTTCAATGTGTTCGATATCATAGTAACTATAAACACCTTTGGCATAAGAAGATAGGATTTCATTATCATTAAACTCACATAGGTAGGGAAGGTATTTTGTAGGGTTCTCCGAGCAACAAGTAAAATCATAAATTTCACATAGATTCCAAGCATAGCATAGCAAACAATTTATTTGATTCCATAAGAGTCCCCCTTTTTGAGACAAACGGTGATGCACAAAATGAGCATGCTCATCTAATGATTTTCCCTCAACTAAACTAGTTGGGGTTTCAGCACGAGCACATATGGATCAAAGATGATCCAAGTAGAAAACTTTAAGTGGATCCATATTAATAGATTTTTAGCAAGCAAATAGAAGGCACATGGCAACACAAGCAAAGATAGCAAACAAGCAAAAAAGCATATGAAAAAAAGCAAATAATAAGGCAAATATTTTTGTGTTTTCTGAAAAAGTTTTATAAGTGAGGGAGAGGAAAATGAGAGGCAAATGCCAATTGTAAGTGCAAGAGATGAGAGTTTATGATAGGTACTTGGTAGGCTTGATGTAGAACCTCCCTGGCAACGGCGCCAGAAATTCTTCCGGCTACTTATTGAGCTTGCGTTGATTTTTCCCTTGAAGAGGAAAGGGTGATGCAGCAAAGTAGAGATAAGTATTTCCCTCAGTTAAGAACCAAGGTATCAATCCAGTAGGAGGCACAAGCAAGTCTCCAATATATGCACCTGCACAAACTAACAAACACTTGCACACAACGCGAAAAAGGGGTTGTCAATCCCTTCACGGTCACTTGCAAGAGTAAGATCTAATACAGATAGATGTAAAAGATAAATAAAAGGAAAACTATAAATAAATTGCAGCAAGGTATTTTTGGGTTTTTGGTTTTATAGATCTGAAAATATATGATGGAAAATAGACCCGAGGGCCATAGGTTTCACTAGAGGCTTCTCTCTTGAACAAAGCATACGGTGCGTAAACAAATTACTGTTGAGCAATTGATAGAAAAGCGCTTAATTATTAAGACATCCAAGGCAACGATCATGAATATAGGCATCACGTCCGTGACAACTAGACTGAAACGATTCTGCATCTACTACTATTACTCCACACATTGATCGACTCATGCCTGCATCTAGAGTATTAAGTCCATAAGAACAGAATAACACGTTAAGCAAGATGACATGATGTAGAGGGATAAACTCAAGTAATATGATATAAACCCCATCTTTTTATCCTTAATGGCAACAATACAAATACATGCCTCGCTACCCCTACTGTCACTGGGTGAGGACACCGCAAGATTCAACCCATCACAAATCACCTCTCCCATTGCAAGAAAAACCAATCTAGTTGGCCAAACCAAATCGATAGATCGGAGAGAAATACAAAGCTATCTTAATCATGCATAAAAGAGTTTAGAGAAGACTCAAATAATATTCATAGATAATATGATCATAAATCCACAATTCATCGGATCTCAATAAATGCACCGCAAAAGAAGATTACATCGAGTAGAACTCCAAGAACATCGAGGAGAACATTGTATTGAAGATCAAAGAGAGAGAAAAAGCCATCTAGCTACTAGCTATGGACCCGTAGGTTTGTGGTAAACTACTCACACATCATCGGATGGGGTTGGTGTAGAGGCCCTCCGTGATCGAATCCCCCTCCAGTGGAGTACCGGAAAAGGCCCCAAGATGGGATCTCACGAGAACAGAAGCTTGCGGTGGCAGAAAAGTATTTTTGGTGTGCCCTCTAGTATAGGGTTAATATTTGAGAATATATGGTGCAGAGATTAGGGTAGACGGTCTACAGGGGGGCCACAAGCCTGGGGGACGCCCCACTGGGGCGCGCCCCTAGGGCTTGTGGCCGCCTCATAGGTCTTCTGGCCTCCTCTCCAAGTCTCGTGGGTTTCTTCTGTTCCAAGAAAAATCATCGTAAAGTTTTATTCCGTTTGGTATTGATTTTCTGTAAAAGTCAAAAACAAGGAAAAAATAGCAACTGGCACTGGGCACTAGGTTAATAGGTTAGTCCCAAAAAATGATATAAAACATCATATAAATGCATATAAAACATCCAAGATAGATAATATAATAGCATGGAACAATAAAAAATTATAGATACGTTGGAGACGTATCACTCTCAGCCAAGCAGATATGTGTTTGTACCAACCTTTGAGTTGATAAGCATCTGGATGTGTGGTGCATATCCACATGACCTCTTCTCATCAGCAACAGTCCTTTTGATTGTCTCTACAATCAGGCTCATGACTTTGAATTTCTGTGGTATATCAAATAAGTGGAGCAGATTGATGGAGTGGCCACGGATCATCCTCTCATCTCCAAATTTAGGCAACAAGGTATGCCTCAAGATATAGTTTATGGTGGCCAAACCAGCAAGCAGAAAGTATATGGAGCCAAACTTGTGGGTTTCCAAAGCCTCATCGGGAATGATCTTGTACATGTGTGCCATAGTGTTGTGATCCATCATGGGCTTTCCATATATCAGTATCATTTTCTCCTTCTTCTGGGGCATGGATAAGAGCAGCCCACTCAGAGATTGATGACTGGTATCTAGTGCCCTCAGTCATCCACACAATTCTTCCATCTGGGTAAAAGTGTGATGTGGAGTAAAACTGCATCGCCATCTCATCATTCCATTTGGTGAGCTTTTGTCCAACAAAAGCATCAACACCTGTCAGCCGGAAACTCTCATGAACATGGGGGAAGTAGTCTTCATTGTCATCTATGGACTTACAATCCACCCATTTCATGTTGCTTATGATGGGCTTCTTGTCAAGCAGCATTGTCTCATAAAAATCTTGCTGTTCTCTGGTATGGAAACGATAGTCACATGTTGTTCTCCTCCTCACTGAATATGGTTCAACTTTCCTCCACTGTCTTAGTCCATTATCCTTCCTGAGCTTCATGTTTTCAGCCACTGGATGTCCATCATCATGGTCTGGAATCTTTGGCTTCAATTTTCTGAACACTTGTGGCTCTTCATCCTCCTGAACCTCTGGCACTGGGGCCTTGTTCTTTTCAGCAGTAGGGATGTTTCTTGTGGATCTCTTGGGAGCAACAGTCTTAGGTGCAGGCTTGGGCTTGAACTTGGAGGGTGCACCTGCAGATTTCATGGCATCTGCCATTAGCTTTTGAGACTTGGCAGGGGGTGCAGCTGGTTCCTCTTCCTCCTCATCTTCATCATCCACCATCATGGATGGTCTGCCAATCACTCTGGCAATGGTCTTCTTCACTCTCTCTTTCCTATTTTTCTTCCCATCAGCATCTTCTTCTTCTTCTCTTGGCTCAAGAGTAAATTCCATGGTATCTTGTGGAACTATTTATTTTCTGGCCTTAGACATAGGAACTCTCTTTGCAGGAGCCTTCTTCTGGAGACCTGGCTTAGTGGTGTAACACCCCCGGTGGTTAACTACGGTAATCACCCTTTTGATTATGCCATGTCATCATGATCAACAGTGCTTAATCTTCATTAGTGTCATATCCCATTTTAAATTCAAATTCAAATGGAAATTCAAACTGAAAGTGAAAATAAAAGTTGTCAAAAATCAGAAACTAAAATGTTCATTAAATAGCAATTAAATCTTAGACAATTCTAAAATTATAATCAACTTCTACTAAATTCATTATGTGCCTCAAACAGCAACAAAATAGAGATATTTAATCCAATTTCTTTTAATTAAAATTCAAGTGAAATCATTTGTACACCAAACCAATTTTTAGCAGTGACTAATGTTGCACTTTGAAGTATGGACCAGTTCCTATGTTTTACAAAAGTCCATAAGTGGCCTAACCTTTTTGCAAAACAAAAAAGAAATTAATAAAGAAAAAGAAAAAAAAAAGAAAAAAAAAGGGAAACCCCCTGGGCCTCGGCCCAGCTGGCCACCCACCAGGCCGGCCCACTCCCGCGCTTCCCCCCCACTGGCCTACAAGGCCGCCCCAGCCACACCCTAACCCTAATCCCCCACTTCCCCCCACTCTCTCTCGCTCCCTCCCCTCCTCGATCCAGATCGGATCGGGGTCGGCGCCGAACACGCGCTAGCAGCCCTCGTCCCCGTCGCCTACGCCGGCGCCCCCTGACGACGCCGCCTCCCCGACGCCCGACCCCGTCGCCCCTCGCCATCGTCGCCTCGCCTCCTTGTCCTCCTCCCCACCGGCCGACCCCGAGCCTCGCCGCCCCCTCTCCCCTGCAGCTGCTGGTGAGGCCGACGGCCTCTGCCTTCCCTCTGCCCCCTTCCTCTTCCCCCCGCGGTTGCCGCGCCCACCGCCAGCCTCTGCCGCGCACGCAAGCACTCGCCCGTGTCGCCCTCTGCTGTGTATCGCGCGCCCGTCCACGCCCCGCGCCGCCGCTGACCTCACCCGTCCGCGCCCCGTACTGCTCGCCGCGGCCACCGCCTCGCAGCGCCGTGCCCACGCACGCGCGCGCGCTCGCTTGCTCTCGCGCGCCCCGCCTCCGCCTGGCCCACGCGGCCACGCGCCCGCCTGCGCGCGCGTCCCTGCTCGCCGTCGCTCGCGCCGCTGCCTGCGTCCCCGCAGCCGCAGCCCGCAGCCGAGCCGCCGCCCCCCTGCCTGGTCGCGCCGCCTTCGGCCACCGCGGCCTGCGTCCACCTGGCCGGCGCCGTGGCCTCGCCGTTCCCGGCGTCGGGCGACGCCGCGCCCGCGCGCCCGCAAACCCGCCCCGGTCGGCCCCTGTGCCACTGACCGCTGGGCCCGACCCCCTGGCCCAATGACACATGGGGCCCACGGCCCCGAACGTTTTTAAAATTAAAAATAAAAATAATTAGTTAATTAATTAATTAATTAAGTTAATTAATCCTGATTGGGTTAATCTAATTTAGTTAATTAGTTTAATTAAATATTAATTAATTAGTTAAACCCTAATTAACTAACCAGTCTATGACAGGTGGGACCCACTGGTCCTGACGTCATGCTGACGTCAGCAAACACTGTTTCGGATAATGTTTAATTTAAATAATTAAATAAATTCCAGAAATTAATAAAAACTTTAGAAAATCATATAAAATAATCCGTAGCTCAGATCAAAAAACTTTGTACATGAAAGTTGCTCAGAACGACGAGACAAATCCGAATGCGCGGTCCGTTCGTCCGTCACACGTCCCTAACTATCCGAACATGCAACCGTTCCCCTCCGGTCATCTGTCTGACAAATGTCCGGAAATGGGAAAACATTCCCGGATGAATCCCACCTTCGCCAGTATCACCCGGCACTGCGTTAGATCACCTCCGTCACCGCGTATTGCCATGTTATGCTTTGTGCTGCACTTGTTCGCTGTGTATTTATATTGTTTCCTCCCCCTCTTCTCTCTCGGTAGCCCCCGACATCGACGTCGTCCCCGAGATCGACGCAGCTCCGGAGACTGAAGACACCATTGACGACCTTGCCCTTGCTGCCGAGCAACCAGGCAAGCCCCCCCTTTGATCATCCCGATATAGCCCATTCTAATTTCCCATGCTTGCATTAGAATTGCTGCTGCTACTGCTTTACCTATTCTGATGCATAGCCTGTTCATTGTAACCTGCTGTTGATAATTACCTGCATATCCTAAACTGCTTAGTATAGGATGAGTAGAGACCTACCAGTGACCCCACTAGTCCCGACCGCCCCGCTGGATTATCCGAAGACCCGATCAACGGGATTGAAGACCAGGCCCCGACACCGCACATCACCCCCTTTAGTTGTAACGACACTGCAGCGTTACTATCGAGTGCCGAGGGTGAAACCTCTTGTAGCACTTCTGATGTTAACTCTGTAGAGTAGCTATTCGGTCGTGGTCATCAAGGGTGATTCCTCCTTCACCGCTTCCGATAACAACGCTGTCGTACAACACCTCAAGTGTGGACCCAGTGAGGGTGATTCCTCTGAGTTCACCTTGACGGAGACATCGAGTAGGAATCCAACGAGGGTGATACCTCGGATTCCCCTGATGTTATGGACACACGTATACTTGGACTTTACACTGTTACTTGGATAGGCGGGTCGACCCTGAGGGGTACCCGCGTGCGCCTGAGAGGCGAGTGTTGTGAAGACGGGTGCCTGTATGGTGCCCGAGTGATGAATACGAGGCGCGGCCGGGCATTCTTAACCCTTGCAGCAAGTCCTCGAGACGGGGCGACGGGGTCACATCTTTCGTGAGTCTCTGCTCGTTACCGCAAGCCCCTAGTCCTAACGATTTGGATATTTGATCCGAGCAGGCCTCTGGTCTGATAGCACTAACCATCACGTGGGCATAGTATGGGCGTTCTGCATCGTATGCATCAGCCGAAAGCTCTGTCAGACGTCCAGTTCAGCAGTGCGGCATGGAGTGATTGGCGCCATTGCGGTGGTGCTTGGATTTGAGCCATGTGCGCAATGACCCGGAGGGTGAGGGGCGATGGCCAAGACCCCCTTGCGATTAGGATGTAGACCGGCGGGGACCTCTCTGCTGAGCTGTAGGTAGGGTTGCGATGTGTCGTTTGGCCGAGGCCAGGCATGACCCAGGAAAGTGTGTCCGGCCGGAGTTAATCGAGCGTGTTGGGTAAGTTGGTGCACCCCTGCAGGGAAGAACACTTCTATCGATAGCCGGTCCAATGGTAAAGGACACTCGGAGTTGTATCCTGATTGATACAATTTTAGAACTGGATACTTGGATATATGGCTCTGGGATTGCTTCTCGCAGGGAGTCGAGAAGGGATCTCAGGACGAGGTTGATGACTGTATGGCTCTGGGATTGCTTTCTCGCAGGGAGTCGAGAAAGGATCTCTGGGTGAGGATGAGACTTAATGATACTGCTACATTATATTGTACTGTTCTGCCCTCTTCTATTGCTGCAAGACCGATGAAGATGCTAGTCTTTGATAGGACTAGGCTTTCCTCTCTATTCTGGCATTTCTGCAGCCCAGTCCACATATACAGCCTCCCCTTGAAAATGTTGCATAAGTAGTGTAGATCCTTACTTGCTGAGTACTTCTGAGTACTCACGGTTGCTTTGTTTTCCTTTTCTCCCCATATCAGTTGACGTGACCAAGATGACGGAGCCCCTGAGACAGCTGTACCCGCCGATGATCGCTACTACTACCCAGAGGATGGATATTGCTACGAGTTGACTGACGACCAGGAGTAGGATCGGAGGGTCCCAGGCAGGAGGCCTACGCCTTTCGATCGTAGTGTTTTATTTTTGCCCCGCCTTTCTAAAGGCCTTTCTGTTTCTGTTTCATATCTGTATTCAGATATCTGATGCTTCCGCTGACGCTTGTTCGCAAGCTTATGTATTCGAACCCTCGAGGCCCCTGGCTTGTAATATAAAGCTTGTATGACTTTATTTATGTTTTAGAGTTGTGTAGTGATATCTTCCCGTGAGTCCTTAGGCTTGATCGTGTGCATTTGCGTGTATGATTAGTGCATGATTGAGTCGGGGGCGTCACAAGTTGATATCAGAGCCGACTGACTGTAGGAACCCCCCTTTCCAACTCCTTGGCCGAAGTTGAGTCTAGTGGTCCAAAACTGTTTTACTAACTTGGCTGTGTGGCTTACGGGCCCACGTCACCAATTGGGTGGTATTAGTATCTTTTACTCCTCGACCTTTACTCTGGGACTTTGATCTCTCTTCTATTCGGGTTAAATGATTTTACTAACTCTAAACTCTAGGTTCTCGTAAATACTTCCTCCCGGAGAGCCCCGACATTACCGATGATCGCTTGCTTCACAAGAAGATTCTACGGATACTCCTCGATGTTTCTCGAAACCCTGTGCCCACTACTTTGTAGTTCCTGACCACCGATAAACTCCAATGGAAAACTACTTCCCCCTGTCATTCATATAATCGTTCAAATTACTCTCGGGTTCTATCCGACATATCGAAATACTATTCGACATTTCGAGAATTCTCTGAATCTACTGCCTTGCGGTTCCTTTCCGCCTGAATACACTTACGAATAATTCCTCACATTACTGGGGATCCGTTCATCCCCAGTTATTCAAGTGCTTTCCAGAACACATTGAATTGCTATCTGATCTCCCGAAAATCCTGTGCAGCCCATTGCTCTTGATTTTCCTTGCCTACTTGCACTATGGTTAATTCCACATGTCTAGCAATATTTACTAAAATCCTTTGTGACTGTCATTCTGTTCCTATGGATTCAATGTGTGTGTGAATAATCGCAATCATCACTTAATCCTTAGAAATTTTCTTTCCGGCTCAAACATCATCCCGAACATGAGCTGGATTCTCGACCAATCTATTTGCCGTCGCTTGTACCCCTAAGTCTATTCAATTAACCATCCTTAATCAGAGCGATTGCTTCTGATCCCTTGCTTTGGAAATCATAACTCCTTTGCATTTGAGCTTTGAATTAATGCCTTTGCATTGATTCTTCTTCTGGTTGTGTGCCTATGCTCACGTCAGCTCTGTTATGGACCCTCAGATCCTTTGATGAGTTATCATCTGATAGTGTCCTTAACATCCAAAGTCTTGTGAGTTTTCCCCTGATGCATATTGCCTTTGGTAAATTGTATTCTCTGCTTTGCCAACCTTGCTCCGCTCTCGAGCTTGAGTTATTTACTCCTGGCGTTCGTGGTATACGTTCCTAAGATGCCCCAATTTCTTCTTTGATCCCATTTCTCGGACAAGTTAAAAATTACTTGTCTTTTGTAGATCATTTCACCTGTCCAACCTCTAATTCTGATCTACCTTCAAGTATTGCCCCATGTTATCTCATGATTATCGTGTCATTGCACTACCTCTCGTGAATTCTTATTAGAATGATACTCCATCACATCATTACTAGCCCGATCGGCTATATCATTATTGTGTCGATTTTTAATTATGCTACCTGGTCCTTGTGCCCGGAGCAACTTCTCGACAATGAGCGAAGCTTACGTCGTTCTTCTCATCTTATCATTTCACCTCGAACAAGCTTGACTTCGAGCTTGTGACGAATCCGCGGTTCTCATAGCCTTTCACTTCATCCTTCCTTTTACTTGATGTCGTCGCTGCTCGATGGCATCTTCATAGAGTCTCTCGACAAAATTTGTCGTGATCACCGTCAACACTTTGGCTTCTTCAGAGATGTCAATTAAACTCATGGCTAAAAATACCATCCTTGCCCTCGTTGAATTGAGATACCATCTACAACATCCTTGACTTCCTCTCAACATAGACTTGATCATGTGTTGGTCATACCTTGAGTTCCTTGTTATCCCTAGAACTGTTTCTTGAATATTTCTTGTGATCTTCAAATGCAATCTTTGCTTGAAACACCATGTTACTGCTACCTCGAAGCATGACTATGGTATTCCGAATATCATCGAGAACATTGAAAGCGCAATGCTAAATGCTTCATGATCAATTGTCCAAACACCGTTGTATGGGTAATATCATGAAACTTTCCTCGCCCCTTTTTCTACATACTTTTGAACTTGTTGTCCTATCATGTATATCCTGCTCCACTTTTCCTTGAGCATGATGTACTCCCAATTCTTGTGTGTAAACACATTTTTCTTTCCATTGGTTTGTTTAACCTTATCGTGATTTATATGATCTAAGCAGAAATAATTCCCTGCTTACATAACACCCCGATGTACAACCTTCTCAGTGAGACTCTGTTACTAATGTTGATGACATTCCGGAAACCACCGATGGACGAGAACTTTGCCTATTGGTCTGCCTCGTTCAACGAGCAGGAAAATGGTTCTCTTCGTCCCTCGCCCTTGGTACCGATGTTGTTGCCGACATAACCGACAGACTATCCTCTGACATGCCTTGCTTACGTGATCGTGCGAGACGTCACCGCCCTTCCTACTTTCAACCCACCTGGTGGGCCATAACCCACAGTTCCACAGGATCAAAACCTGACTCTCCTGTACACCCCCTGTTCCCAAAGTTATTCCTCGCGCGTGGCCTCGTATGTAATTCACGGGCCACCATCCTAGTGATCTATTCTGGTACCAGACACAATACTTATTCTCGTTGCTCTGGACCCCTTTCACACCTTGTTCAGACATCGAACGATTATCTATCTGTTTGAAACTTCTTATTGTCCCTTCCTACTTTGCTCTCGATGTTTTTCATTTGTTCAACTCGAGAGATACTCTTATGCCTTCGATCCCATATAAATTGGAGTTGCCGCCGCAGTTCTCTCATATCCACGACGTCTTCCATGTGTCGCAACTTCGTAAATGCTTCAAGGAATCTCCGCACCGAGCTGTGGATCACGAGGTGCTCGAATTGCAAGATGACCTATCTTATAAGGAGCATCCGATCCGCATTCTCGATGAAGCTGAACGTCGGACCCGTCAGAAGGTTACCAAGTTCCTCAAAGTGCAGTGGTCAAATCATACTGAAGAGGAAGCCACTTGGGAACGCGAGGATAATCTTCGTGCGGAATACCCCGAACTTTTTCCTTCCACCTCTTAATTCTCGGGACGAGAATTCTTGTTAGTGGAGGAGATTTGTAACACCCCCGGTGGTTAACTACAGTAATCACCCTTTTGATTATGCCATGTCATCATGATCAACAGTGCTTAATCTTCATTAGTGTCATATCCCATTTTAAATTCAAATTCAAATGGAAATTCAAACTGAAAGTGAAAATAAAAGTTGTCAAAAATCAGAAACTAAAATGTTCATTAAATAGCAATTAAATCTTAGACAATTCTAAAATTATAATCAACTTCTACTAAATTCATTATGTGCCTCAAACAGCAACAAAACAGAGATATTTAATCCAATTTCTTTTAATTAAAATTCAAGTGAAATCATTTGTACACCACACCAATTTTTAGCAGTGACTAATGTTGCACTTTGAATTATGGACCAGTTCCTATGTTTTACAAAAGTCCATAAGTGGCCTAACCTTTTTGCAAAACAGAAAAGAAATGAATAAAGAAAAAGAAAAAGAAAAAAAAAAGGAAACCCCCCTGGGCCTCGGCCCAGCTGGCCACCCACCAGGCCGGCCCACTCCCGCGCTCCCCCCCCCACTGGCCTACAAGGCCGCCCCAGCCACACCCTAACCCTAATCCCCCACTTCCCCCCACTCACTCTCGCTCCCTCCCCTCCTCGATCCAGATCGGATCGGGGTCGGCGCCGAACGCGCGCTAGCCGCCCTCGTCCCCGTCGCCTACGCCGGCGCCCCCTGACGACGCCGCCTCCCCGACGCCCGACCCCGTCGCCCCTCACCATCGTCGCCTCGCCTCCTCGTCCTCCTCCCCACCGGCCGACCCCGAGCCTCGCCGCCCCCTCTCCCCTGCAGCCGCTGGTGAGGCCAACGGCCTCCGCCTCCCCTCTGCCCCCTTCCTCTTCCCCCCGCGGTTGACGCGCCCACCGCCAGCCTCTGCCGCGCACGCACGCACTCGCCCGCGTCGCCCTCTGCTGCGTATCGCGCGCCCGTCCACGCCCCGCGCCGCCGCTGACCTCACCCGTCCGCGCCCCGTACTGCTCGCCGCGGCCACCGCCTCGCAGCGCCGTGCCCACGCACGCGCGCGCGCTCGCTTGCTCTCGCGCGCCCCGCCTCCGCCTGGCCCACGCGGCCACGCGCCCGCCTGCGCGCGCGTCCCTGCTCGCCGTCGCTCGCGCCGCTGCCTGCGCCCCCGCGGCCGCAGCCCGCAGCCGAGCCGCCGCCCCCCTGCCTGGTCGTGCCGCCTTCGGCCACCGCGGCCTGCGTCCACCTGGCCGGCGCCGTGGCCTCGCCGTTCCCGGCGTCGGGCGACGCCGCGCCCGCGCGCCCGCAAACCCGCCCCGGTCGGCCCGTGTGCCACTGACCGCTGGGCCCGACCCCCTGGCCCAATGACACATGAGGCCCACGGCCCCGAACGTTTTTAAAATTAAAAATAAAAATAATTAATAAAAATAATTAGTTAATTAATTAATTAATTAGTTAAGTTAATTAATCCTGATTAGGTTAATCTAATTTAGTTAATTAGTTTAATTAAATATTAATTAATTAGTTAAACCCTAATTAACTAACCAGTCTATGACAGGTGGGACCCACTGGTCCTGACGTCATGCTGACATCAGCAAACACTGTTTCGGATAATGTTTAATTTAAATAATTAAATAAATTCCAGAAATTAATAAAAATTTAGAAAATCATATAAAATAATCCATAGCTCAGATCAAAAAACTTTGTACATGAAAGTTGCTCAGAACGACGAGACGAATCCGAAAACGCGGTCCGTTCGTCCGGCACACGTCCCTAACTATCCGAAAATGCAACCGTTCCCCTCCGGTCATCTGTCTGACAAATGTCCGAAAATGGGAAAACATTCCCGGATGAATCCCACCTTCGCCAGTATCACCCGGCACTGCGTTAGATCACCTCCGTCACCGCGTATTGCCATGTTATGCTTTGTGCTGCACTTGTTCGCTGTGTATTTATACTGTTTCCTCCCCCTCTTCTCTCTCGGTAGCCCCCGACACCGACGTCGTCCCCGAGACCGACGCAGCTCCGGAGACCGAAGACACCATTGAGGACCTTGCCCTTGCCGCCGAGCAACCAGGCAAGCCCCCCCTTTGATCATCCCGATATCGCCCATTCTAATTTCCCATGCTTGCATTAGAATTGTTGCTGCTACTGCTTTACCTATTCTGATGCATAGCCTGTTCATTGTAACCTGCTGTTGATAATTACCTGCATATCCTAAACTGCTTAGTATAGGATGAGTAGAGACCTACCAGTGACCCCACTAGTCCCGACCGCCCCGCTGGATTATCCGAAGACCCGATCAACGGGATTGAAGACCAGGCCCCGACACCGCACATCACCCCCTTTAGTTGTAACGACACTGCAGCGTTACTATCGAGTGCCGAGGGTGAAACCTCTTGTAGCACTTCTGATGTTAACTCTGTAGAGTAGCTATTCGGTCGTGGTCATCGAGGGTGAGTCCTCCTTCACCGCTTCCGATAACGACGCTGTCGTACAACACCTCAAGTGTGGACCCAGTGAGGGTGATTCCTCCGAGTTCACCTTGACGGAGACATCGAGTAGGAATCCAACGAGGGTGATACCTCGGATTCCCCTGATGTTATGGACACACGTATACTTGGACTTTACACTGTTACTTGGATAGGCGGGTCGACCCTGAGGGGTACCCGCGTGCGCCTGAGAGGAGAGTGTTGTGAAGACGGGTGCCTGTATGGTGCCCGAGTGATGAATACGAGGCGCGGCCGGGCATTCTTAACCCTTGCAGCAAGTCCTCGAGACGGGGTGACGGGGTCACATCTTTCGTGAGTCTCTGCTCGTTACCGCAAGCCCCTAGTCCTAACGATTTGGATATTTGATCCGAGCAGGCCTCTGGTCTGATAGCACTAACCATCACGTGGGCATAGTATGGGCGTTCTGCATCGTATGCATCAGCCGAAAGCTCTGTCAGACGTCCAGTTCAGCAGTGCGGCATGGAGTGATTGGCGCCATTGCGGTGGTGCTTGGATCTGAGCCATGTGCGCAATGACCCGGAGGGTGAGGGGCGATGGCCAAGACCCCCTTGCGCTTAGGATGTAGACCGGCGAGGACCTCTCTGCTGAGCTGTAGGTAGGGTTGTGATGTGTCGTTTGGCCGAGGCCAGGCATGACCCAGGAAAGTGTGTCCGGCCGGAGTTAATCGAGCGTGTTGGGTAAGTTGGTGCACCCCTGCAGGGAAGAACACTTTTATCGATAGGCGGTCCTACAGTAAAGGACACTCGGAGTTGTATCCTGATTGATACAATTTTAGAACTGGATACTTGGATATATGGCTCTGGGATTGCTTCTCGCAGGGAGTCGAGAAGGGATCTCAGGACGAGGTCGATGATTGTATGGCTCTGGGATTGCTTTCTCGCAGGGAGTCGAGAAAGGATCTCTGGGTGAGGATGAGACTTAATGATACTGCTACATTATATTGTACTGTTCTGCCCTCTTCTATTGCTGCAAGACCGATGAAGATGCTAGTCTTCGATAGGACTAGGCTTTCCTCTCTATTCTGGCATTTCTGCAGCCCAGTCCACATATACAGCCTCCCCTTGAAAATGTTGCATAAGTAGTGTAGATCCTTGCTTGCTGAGTACTTCTGAGTACTCACGGTTGCTTTGTTTTCCTTTTCTCCCCATATCAGTTGACGTGACCAAGATGACGGAGCCCCTGAGACAGCTGTACCCGCCGACAATCGCTACTACTACCCAGAGGATGGATATTGCTACGAGTTGACTGACGACCAGGAGTAGGATCGGAGGGTCCCAGGCAAGAGGCCTACGCCTTTCGATCATAGTGTTTTATTTTTGCCCCGCCTTTCTAAAGGCCTTTCTGTTTCTGTTTCATATCTGTATTCAGATATCTGATGCTTCTGCTGACGCTTGTTCGCAAGCTTATGTATTCGAGCCCTCGAGGCCCCTGGCTTGTAATATAAAGCTTGTATGACTTTATTTATGTTTTAGAGTTGTGTTGTGATATCTTCCCGTGAGTCCTTAGGCTCGATCGTGTGCATTTGCGTGTATGATTAGTGCACGATTGAGCCGGGGGCATCACAAGTGGCAGCAGCAGTGCCATACTCGTTCTTGAGCACTTTCTTCTTTGTTGAAGTCACTTCCTCTTCAACAACAAAGTCCTCATCCTCACTTTCTAAGGTTCTCTTCTTACTTTGTCTAGTGGCAGCTTTGGGCAGATTGCTTGGAGTACTTCTACTGCCCTCATCATAGTTTCCACTAGGGCTTGTGCCCTCACTGAGATTGACCTATTCCCCTGACTTGTTCTAGCTATCACTTGCATCAGACATCTTGCAGATAGACCCTGTGAATAGATAGGTATGGGCAGAGTGGATGAGCATCACAAAAAGCAGCTGGTTTTTTAAAAAATTGAATCAAAACTTTAATTTTAGTTTTCTGCAGAAAGCATTTCGGAGCTACCGATATGATAATCTCGGTGACACCAAAGCAATAATAGAGTCTAAACACACAAGATTGGTCAGACCGAGTTGTGGTTCGGTGACTTCGAGATGCTAGGGTTTCACTGAGGTTTTGCTTTCGGTCTCACCGATCAGTACACTTCGGTGGGACCGAGTTGTACTAAGTGCAATGGCCAGGGCCAATCGGTGGGACCGAAAGGTTCATTTCGGTCGGTCCGAGATGAGCTTGGCGGAAACCTAACCCTAAATTTTTTTCATCGAATCTAATATAAAGGAGTTTTTCTATGGATAGAAAGTTCTCATTCGTGGCAAGAAGCCAGGCATTATCTTCGTGCATTGAATCGGGGAGGGGAATAGCACAAAAAGATCGAACCGTACCCTAACTTGGTGATGATTCGCTACGGCGACAACGGCGGTGGAGATTGATACGTCTCCGTCGTATCTATAATTTTTTATTGTTTCATGCCAATATTATACAACTTTCACATATTTTTGGCAACTTTTTATATGATTTATTGGACTAACCTATTGATCCAGTGCCAAGTGCCAGTTCCTGTTTGTTGCATTTTTTTGTTTCGCAGAAAATCCATATCAAACAAAGTTCAAATGCAATAAAATTTTGCGAAGAATTATTTTGGAATATTTGTGATTTTTGGGAGTTGGAATCATCAGAAGAGGGGGCCCACAGTGACCACAACCCACCAAGGCACACCCAGGTGTGTTATGCCCACCTCGTACGTCGGTTGGAGCTCTACTTCGGGCGCAAGGAAGCTTATATCCGGAAAAAAAATCGTGTTAAAATTTCAGCGCAATCAGAGTTACGGATCTCCCGGAATATAAGAAACGGTTTTCGGCCAGATCTGGAAAACATGAAACAGAAGAGAACAGAGAGGGAGATCCAATCTCGGAGGGGCTCCCGCCCCTCCGCCACTATGGAGGCCATGGACCAGAGGGGGAACCCTTCTCCCATCTAGGGGGGAGGCCAAGGAAGAATAAGAAGGAGGGGGGCTCTCTCCCCCTCTCTCCCGGTGGCGCCGAAGTGCCGCCGGCGCAAGGATCGTGATGGCGGTCTACATCAACAATCTTGCTACCGTCAACACCAACTTTCTCCCCCTCTATGCAGCGGTGTAACACCTCTTCTCCCCGCTGTAATCTCTACTTAAACATGGTGCTCAACTCCATATATTATTTCCCAATGATATTTGGCTATCCTATGATGTTTGAGTAGATCTGTTTTGTCCTATGGGTTAATCGTGATCTTGGTTGGTATGATTGTATATTTTATTTATGGTGCTGTCCTACGGTGCCCTCCGTCTCGCGCAAACATGAGGGACCCCCGCTGTAGGGTGTTGCAATATGTTCATGATTCGCTTAAGGTGGGTTGCGAGAGTGACAAAAGCTTAAACCCGAGTAAGTGGGTTGTTGCGTATGGGATAAAGAGGACTTGATACTTAATGCTATGGTTGGGTTTCGCGACCTTAATGATCTTAGTAGTTGCGGATGCTTGCTAGGGGTCCAATCATAAGTGCATATGATCCAAGTAGAGCTCATGCCTCTCCCTCATGTCAAATTTCAAGAATGATTACCGGTACTTGTTATCGATTACCTAGGGACAAATGACTTTCTTGTTGACAAAAGCTATCTTCTTTTATTACCTTGCAATTTATTCATAGTTTTATTCTCACAAAGTACTCGTAGTTTTATTCTTGCAAAATAGTTTCATACTTGTTTTAGGTAAAGCAAACGTCAAGTGTGCGTAGAGTTGTATCGGTGGTCGATAGAACTTGAGGGAATATTTGTTCTGCCTTTAGCTCCTCGTTGGGTTCGACACTCTTATTTATCGAAGAAGGCTACAAACGATCCCCTATACTTGTGGGTTATCAGAGATTCCCGTTGATGGTGACGGAGGCCTGCGGCGGAGGCACACAGTTGGAGACGGCGACAATCCGGAGACCAAGGGGGCGGCAGCAACGGGGCGCGAGCTCAAGTGGTTTGAAGTAATTTTCAACCGTACGGGTTTGCAGGATATATATACCCATGTGCTGTCGGTGGCACCGAATGGAATGCTTCGGTGGCGCCGAGATGCAAAACTGCGTGCAGTTAGTGCAACTCGGTGGGACCGAGTCATTCTAATCAGCATCAACGAGATGAAAACCTAGATCAGTATGGTGATTTCGGTGGGACCGAATAGGAGTGAGTTGGTCTGACCGAAATACACAAGAAGGTTTTGGAAAGTAGCCCTTGACGGATCGGTGACTCCGAGTGCTCCTCACCCGGAGGGTCCAAAAAAGACTTGTTCAATTTTTTGTGATTTAGCATGAATAGAGTTTGAGACGAGAAAAGCATAGATAGCCAGAGAAGGTTCTTAGGCATTCTTGTCCATCCATTTGGCCAATAAAAACTAATACAATCAAAACAACAAATGGATGTCCTCGAATGAAGAAATCATGCAACCAACATGCTCACACAATAATATAGCAAATAAAACATGTGTCAAAGCATGCACAACCAATTCTAGCATCTATCAAGAAATTGGCGATGACTAGGTCATCTATATATGAGTATATTGACTTAGGAGTCAAATGAGAACATTTGATCATAGGTCATACTCATTGTTTAAGCACAAGTGGGGTTACCACTTTTACATAAAGCATTAATGTGTTCACACCATTAGAGTTGCTTTAGCTCAATTTTTAGAGCAAAGCTCCCCCCTAGATGTGATATCCCCCCTAAGAGGGATGAACTAACCTTGGGTTTTGTCGATGATGACTTCATGTAGATAGTGAAGATGTGGATGCTCAATGTTGATGTAGATCACTTGGAGCAATCCATTATCGGAGTGTTGCACTTTCAATACCTACATGGGTTAGTCCCACAAGGAACATACAAGGATATCCATAGACATAGAGTGAATTTCACATATGATGATGTCCATGAAAGCATTAGGTTACCTTGTCCCTTGTCTTACCAACAAGAGGGTTTGTGACTCCATGAACTAGTGCAAGATATGAAAGTTGATTGCACAAGTCCTTGCCAAAATGAATATGAGTGAAGTATGTTGGCGGAGTCACCCTCAAGAACACTCTAGTTCTTCTTCTTTGGGATCCACATTAACTTGATGGGAATCCTTGGAGTTGTAGTTGAACTTGATGATGTAGATCTTGACATAGTCTTGCGAACCCACTTGACCATGGCCTTAGGAGCTTCTTCAAATGAGTCGATCTCTTCTTGAAGCTTGTCCTTGCCTTTTAGCTCGTGGTCTTGTGGTGGAAGATCATCTTGAGCTTGTGTTCCCTTGAAAGAAGTGGGGTCATACTTCTCTTGTTGAGGAACAAACTTCGTCTTGGGGTATTGATCTTCTTCCCACTCAACTCCATTGGCATTGAACTTTTGTTCAAAACCAACACCTTGATTCTTCCGGTGCCTTCCTTGCTTGCGTACAATTTCCTCAAATTGCTTACTCCCGACAAGGCTCTTGTAAACACCTTTCTCTATAATTCCCTTCAATAAGCTATTTTCTTGCTCAAGTGTAACTTGGATAAGAGAATCATTAGTGGAATCAAGAGAACTACTAGAAGCAACAATATTTGATTTAACATGGTTATTGTTACTACTAGAGGAAGAATCTTTCTTGCTCTTGTTGCTAGATTTTACTTGTGGCATATAAGTAGACAAGAGGAGACGTTTGGCAAGATAAGAAGAACTCTTCTTTCGAAGATCATCATTGATAGCTTTTAGAAACTCATGCTCTTGCTCTAAATTTAGCTTCTCGAAGTGTAGCTTCTCATGAGTCTTTAAGAACTCTCTATGATCCTCTAGAGTTGTTTCATGAGCTAACTTAAGAGTGTTTAGTTCTTTAGTTAGACGCTCAATCTCCTTCTTATCATTGTCATTCATTTCATCTTGATTAGCATGATTACTAGCAAGTTCATCATAGTTTTCATCACTAGTGTTGTCAACAAGTAAATCATCGTCACCTAGCAAATCATCTTCATCACTATTGAAATCAACATACTCGGGGTGTGATACCTTAGGGCCTTTAGCCATGAAGCATCTTCCAATTCCTTCATTTGGTGAGTCAAATATGTCATAGGAGTTGGATGACACAAGTGCAAGACCGGCAACACCTTCATCTTGAGTATAGTTGGAGTTGGAGTGATAGCTTCTCTCGGAGTAGTTGTCGGAGTCGGAACCGGATACCCATTCACCAACGTGAGCTTGATGTCTTCGTCTTGTGTAGCTCTTTGATGACTTGTCCTTCCTTTCCGAAACCTTGCTTCTACAAGAGGGTCTTCGTTCATAACGATCATCTCTACTCCTTCTCTCCTTTGGTGGTGATTCATCTCTTCTACTCCTCCTTTTTGGTGAGTCTTCTCTTTTCTTGTAGGGAGTCGTACACTCATTGGAGTAGTGTCCGGGTCTTCCACAATTATAGCAATTACGATCACGACTAGAAGATCTTTTGTCATTGTAGGATATTGACTTGGAGCTTCTCTCTTTGCTTCTATTCTTGTAGAACTTGTTGAAGTTCTTCACCATTAATCTCAATTCTTCATTAGAGACTTGCTTCTCACTTGATGTTGTAGAAGCATCACTTGAAGCTTTGTAAGCACCACTTGACTTGTTGTGGAGCTCTTCCTTATCCTTGAGTGACATCTCATGAGCAACAATTCTACCAATGACTTCCGTGGGCTTGAGATCTTTGTAATTGGGCATCATTTGGATCAAAGTGCACACGGTGTCGTATTTTCCATCCAAGGCTCTTAGGATCTTCTTGATGATGAATTTGTCGTTCATCTCTTCACTTCCTAAGCCGGCAATCTCATTTGTGATGAGAGCAAGCCTAGAGTACATTTCGGCGACTCCTTCACCATCCTTCATCTTGAACTTGTCAAGTTGACTTTGAAGCACATCCAACTTGGATTCCTTGACGGACTCGATACCTTGGTGCATATCAACCAAAGTATCCCAAATTTCCTTCGCATTCTCAAGGCGGCTGATTTTGTTCAATTCTTCGGGGCACAATCCATTGAAGAGAATATCGCAAGCTTGAGCATTGTATTGCAACATCTTCATTTCTTCCGCTGCTACTTCACGATCCGGTTCTTTTCCATCCTCGAAGAAATCACCTTGCAAGCCAATATGCACAACAGCCCAAACAGTGGGGTTATGACCAAGAATATGCATTTTCATCTTATGCTTCCAACTAGCAAAATTTGTACCATCAAAGTAAGGACCTCTACGGTGGTAATTTCCCTTGCTAGACGCCATACTCTCCTAGGTTGTGAAACCAAGGCTATGATCACCAATGCTATGGAAATCAAGGCAAATGGAGACCAAAGCTCTGTTACCACTTGTAGGATCGAAAGTATGTCTAGAGGGGGGTGATTAGACTACTTGACCAAATAAAAATCTATCATTTTACCAATTTTAGTTGTGGGTGGATTTTAGCAATTAGCACAAGTCAAGCAATCAACCTACACATGCAATTCTAAGAGTATAGCAGCCGAAAGTAAAACATTGCATATGAAGGTAAAGGGAAGGGTTTGGAGAAGGCAAACACAATGGAGACACGAAGATTTTTGGCATGGTTCCGATAGGTGGTGCTATCGTACATCCACAAAGGGTAACAGCTGCGCGAGTCCATAGAGGGCTCCACCTACGAAGGGTCCACGAAGAAGCAACCTTGTCTATCCCACCATGGCCATCACCCACGAAGGACTTGCCTCACTCGGGTAGATCTTCATGAAGTAGGTGATCTCCTTGCCCTTACAAACTTCTTGGTTCAACTCCACATCTTGACGGAGGTTGCCAAGCGACACCTAACCAATCTAGGAGACACCACTCTCCAAAAGGTAATAGACGGTGTGTTGATGATGAACTCCTTGCTCTTGTGCTTCAAATGATAGTCTCCCCAACACTCAACTCTCTCTCTCAGATTTGGCTATGGTGGAAAGATGATTTGAGTGGAAAGCTACTTGGGGAAGGCTAGAAATCAAGATTCTTGTGGTAGGATTGGAATATCTTGATCTCAACCATTGTTCAAAAAATCTTCCGATTCAGCGATTAATCTTCTGATTTATCGCTACTCGGGTGGTGGCCGATAAGATTATGCTTTATCTTCACCATTTATCTTTTGGGCCGATTTATCGCTCTGACAAGCGATTTATCGGGAATGACCAATAAATCGAACCTATTCGTAGCACTATGCTTGCAAAAACTATGTTTATTTGTGTTTTGTGGACCTTGTTACACAATATGTATGGTTGTCCTATTTTGTTTGTCATTATACAAGGATTTAAAGGCTAGGAATCAAGGTAACACTTCTGTCCAATATTGTTTTGGTGTTGAATATAGCGTATTTTAGTGTTGGGAAACTAGGATTTACAAAAAAATATCCGATTAATAGTCGGCTGATAAAATCGATTAATCGACCGATTTTCGATTAATCTCTAATCCCCAACTAACTGAGACGATAACGTTAAGCGACATCCTCAACATTGATCTCAACACATGAGTAGGTGGTTCTCTCTCAGAAAATGTATGGTGGAAGTGTAGGCACGTTCTGATGGCTCTCTCTCAAATGGAGAAGGGGTGGAGGGGTACATATAGCATTCACACAAAATCCAACCGTTACACACATTTGACTCATCTCGGTGGGACCGAATGGTTAAACTCGGTGGCATCGATCTGTTCAAAAATGTGAACGTTAGGAATCTCGGTGGGACCAACTGGAACAACTCGGTGGGACCAACTGGAACAACTCGGTGGGACCGATATGCTAGGGCTTAGGGCAAACATCATCTCGGTGGCGCCGATTGCATCAACTCGGCGAGACCGAAGTGAAGCAATAAGGCAACAGAGAATCTGTCAAGCCAACTCGATGAGACCGATTGCATAACTCGGCGAGACCAAAATAAATGCAACAAGTCACAGAGTGTTGGCAAGGCCATCTTGGTGAGACCGAGATCCATATCGATGAGACCGAACTGTTAGGGTTTCTGGCTGTGGCTATGTCATATGAACTCGGTGGCGCCGGATAGAAAGAATCGGTGGGGCCGAGTTGGAGTTTAGGATTTTGACATATTTGGATGGAGAAAGTGGCTGAGGGTTTTGGAGCAATATCACTAAGCATTTGAGCAAGCAAGCCATTAAGCAACACTTCATCCCCTTTTAATAGTATTGGCTTTCCTATGGACTCAATGTGATCCTGGATCACTAAAATAAAGATGAAGAGTCTTGAGCTTTTGCCAATATTTGTCCTTAGCATTTTGAGGGGTCCACATCTCTAGTCCATGCCATGCCATTCATTGAACTTCCTGAAATATTTATCTTGAATGGATATTAGTTCAATGAGCTATATGTTGTTATGAATTACCAAAACCACCCGGGGATTAGTTGCACTTTCAACATCAGAATAGGATCATACAAAAGCAATAGCAGTTCTAATGCAAGCATAAGAGCGAATGGAATGGGCGATATCGGGATGATAAAGGGGGTTTGCTTTCCTGGAAGCTCTGCTGCAAAGGAAGAAGGGTCATCGGTGATGTAGTCGATCACATGGGCAGCATCGGTCTCGGGGTCTACCAGAGAGAAGAGGGGGAAGAAATAGTAAATACAATGCAAACAGATGCATCACTAAGCATGACATGACGATATGCAGTGCTAGGAGTGTTCTAACGCGGCACTACACGTTACAGACGGAGAGGGGAAAACATCCGGAGGGGTTTTCCCGATGTTTGGCATTTTCTGGACAGATGAGAGAGAGGGGGCGGTTCCGTGTTCAGCACGCTAGGGGCATGTGACAGATGAACGGATTGCATATTCGGATTCGTTGGATTTTTCTAAGCAACTTTCATATATAAATTATTTTCATCTGACTTATTGATTATTTTATATTAAATTTCAAAATTTTATTAATATTCTGGAATTTCCGGAAATTAAACCAATTTCAAAAATACACATGAAAATGCTAGGTGCACTCGGTCTAGTGCACCCAGCAGTGCACCACAGGCTGACAGTGGGCCCGGTCAACTCCTGACTTAGCAGTCAACAGTTCACTGGTCAATAGTCAACAGTGTAGGGTGGGTCCTACCTGTCATTGAATCATCTAGTAAACATTTAACTAGTTATTTTAGTTAGTGTAATGGGGCCCCAGTAGTCAGTGACTATTAGAGGGGGGTTAGTGTTTAATTGGGGGGATTAGCCCTTAACTAAATGGGCCGGGCCCATGCAGCAGAGAGCCAGCCGGCCTCTACGTTTGGGCACACACGAGCAGAAGGCGCCGGTGGCTGTGACGCCCCCGGCCCAATCGTGCACTAATCATACACGCAAATGCACACGATCAAGCCTAAGGACTCACGGGAAGATATCACAACACAACTCTAAAACATAAATAAAGTCATACAAGCTTTATATTACAAGCCAAGGGCCTCGAGGGCTCGAATACATAAGCTTGCGTACAAGCGTCAGCGAAAGCATCAGATATCTGAGTACAGATATGAAACAGAAACAGAAAGGCCTTTAGAAAGGCGGGGCAAAATAAAACACTACGATCGAAAGGAGTAGGCCTCCTGCCTGGGACCCTCCAATCCTACTCCTGGTCGTCAGTCAACTCGTAGTAGTATCCATCCTCGGGGTCGAAGTAGTAGCGATCGTTGGCGGGGGCAACTGTCTCAGGGACTCCGTCATCTTGGCCACGTCAAACTGATATGGGTAGAAAATAAAAACAAAGCAACCGTGAGTACTCAGAAGTACTCAGCAAGCAAGGATCTACACTACATATGCAACATTTTCAAAGAGAGGCTGTATATGTGGATTGGGCTGCAGAAATGCTAGAATAGAGAGGAGGCCTAGTCCTATCGAAGACTAGCATCTTCAGAGGTCTTGCAGCAATAGAAGAGAGTAGAACAGTACAATATAATGTAGCAGTATCATTAAGTCTCAACCTCACCCAGAGATCCTTTCTCGACTCCCTGCGAGAAAGCAATCCCAGAGCCATACAGTCATCAACCTCGTCCTGAGATCCCTTCTCGACTCCCTGCAAGAAGCAATCCCAGAGCCATAGTATCCAAGTATCCAGTTCTAAATTGTATCAATCAGGATACAACTCCGAGTGTCCTTTACTGTAGGACACGCTATCGATAGAAGTTTTCTTCCCTGCAGGGGTGCACCAACTTACCCAACACGCTCGATTAACTTCGGCCGGACACACTTTCCTGGGTCATGCCCGGCCTCGGTCAAACGACACACCGCAGCCCTACCTACAGCTCAGCAGAGAGGTCCCCGCCGGTCTACATCCTAAGCGCTCAGGGGTCTTGGGCCATCGCCCTGTGCACTCCGGGTCGTTGCGAGCAGGGTGAAGCCAGGCACCCGGAGGGCGCCGGTCCGTCCCGGCCGCAAGGCTGAACTAGACGTCTGACAGAGCTTTCGGCTGATGCTACGATGCAGAACGCCCATACTATGCCCACGTGATGGTTAGTGCTATCAGGCCAGAGACCTGCTCGGATCAAATATCCAAATCGTTAGTGGACTAGGGCTTGCGGTAACGAGCAGAGACTCATGAAAGATGTGACCCCGTCGCCCCGTCTCGAGGACTTGCTGCAAGGGTTAAGAATGCCCGGCCACGCCTCGTATTCATCACTCGGGCACCATACAGGCACCCGTCTTCACAACACTCGCCTCTCAGGCGCACCCGGGTACCCCTCAGGGTCAACCCGCCTATCCAAGTAACAGTGTAAAGTCCAAGTATCCGTGTGTCCATAACATCAGGGGAATCCGAGGTATCACCCTCGTTGGATTCCTACTCGATGTAATCGTCAAGGTGAACTCGGAGGAATCACCCTCGCTGGGTTCACACTTGAGGTGTCGTACGACGGCGTCGTTATCGGAAGCGGTGAAGGAGGAATCACCCTCGATGACCACGACCGAATAGCTACTCTACAGAGTTAACATCAGAAGTGCTACACGAGGTTTCACCCTCGGCACTCGATAGTAACGCTGCAGTGTCGTTACCACTAAGGGGGGGTGATGTGCGGTGTCGGGGCCTGGTCTTCAATCCCGTTGATCGGGTCTTTGGATAATCCAGCGGGGCAATCGGGATAAGTGGGGTCACTGATAGGTCTCTACCCAGCCTATACTAAGCAGTTTAGGGTATGCAGGTAATTATCAACAGCAGGTTACAATAAACAGGCTATGCATCAGAATAGGTAAAGCAGCAGCAGCAGCAATTCTAATGCAAGCATGAGAAATAGAATGGGCGATATCGGGATGATCAAAGGAGGGGCTTGCCTGGTTGCTCGGCGGCAAGGGCAATGTTGTCAATAGTGTCTTCGGGCTCCGAAGCTGCGTCGGTCTCGGGGACGACGTCGGTGTCTGGGGCTACCGAGAGAGAAGAGGGGGAGGAAACAGTATAAATACACAGCAAACATGAGCAACACAAAGTACGACATGACAATGTGCAGTGCCGGGTGTGTCCTAGCGTATGGTTGCACGTCACTGAGGAAGGAGGAATCCATCCGGGAATGTTTTACCGATTCCGGACATTTGTCAGACAGATGACCGGAGAGGGACGGTTGCATGTTCGGATAGTTAGGGATGCGTGACGGACAAACGGACCGCGTATTCGAATTCGTCTCGTCGTTCTGAGCAACTTTCATGTACAAAGTTTTTCCATCGGAGTTACGGATTATTTAATATGATTTTCTAAAGTTTTTATTAATTTCTGGAATTTAATTATTTATTTAATTTCAACATTATCCGAAACAGTGTCTGCTGACGTCAGCATGACGTCAGGACCAGTGGGTCCCACATGTCATTCTCACATTAGGCTAATTAGGGTTTGATTATGTTAATTACAGTTTAATTAGACTAATTAGTTAATTAGATTAATTAAACAGAATTAATTAAGTTATTTATTTATTTATTTAATTAATATTTATTTATTTTTATTATCTTTTTTTTTAATTTCTGGGGCGTGGGCCCCTCATGTCAGTGGGTCAGGGGGTGGGGCCCGGCTGTCGGTGGCCCAGAGGCCACAGCGAGCGGGCACGGGCGTGCGGGCGCACGCCCAGGCCACGGTGACGACGAGCGAACGGCCGGGGCGAGGCCAGTGCGAGCGGCACGGCGAAGCAACGGCGGGGCGGCGCGGTTGGAGCAGCAGCAGGGCACGCGGGCGCGCTGCGGCAGGGCGGCGAGGGAGTGGCGCAGGGGCGATGTCCGGTGCGGGGGCCTGCAGAGGTGAGGCGAGCGCGGGGGCGGGGACGTGGGCGCGCCCCGAGCGCGCGTGCGCGCGGCGACGGCCGTGACGACCGAGGGGAAAGGCGGCGACTGGGGCGATGGCCAGGGGCAAGGGGGAGGCGGCGCTCACATCGGGCTGCCGAGTCGGGTCTGTCCGCGGCGGAGGAGAGACGAGGAGGAGGTGAGGCGGTGCGGCGTGATGGCCGGCGGTGAGGAGGCCAGCCGGGGCGCGGCGGAGGGGCGCCGGGGCAACGCGGCGGCGGTCGGGCGCGGGCGCCAGGCGTCGGGCCGGACGGGGTGAGGCGACGCGCGTTGGGGGCGCGTAGGGGAGGAGGCGGTGGCGATGGCGTCCGGCGACAGTGTCGGCGCGGGGCGGCGTCGAACGGCGGCGAGCGCGCCCGATCCCTCCTTGATCGGGGGGGGAGAGGGAGGAGAGGAGAGCAAGGGGGGTGAGAGTGGGGATTAGGGTTAGCGGGGTGGGGTGGACCGGGGGATAAAGGGGGCAAGCGGCTGGGCCGGCCTGGTGGCCTGGTGGCCTGCTGGGCCGAGGCCCAGTTGGGGGGGGGTCCCTTTTCTTTTTGTTTTCTTTTGTTTTTCTTTTCTTTTCTGTTTTGCAAAATGTGTGGCCCCCATTAGAGTTTTGTAAAATATGAGAGCTGGCCCACAAATCACAGCACAATATATCCTACCACCAAAAACTAGTTTGGGGTAAATATCTTTTCATATTTATTTTAGATTAAATAAAAGGTAATTAAATATTGTCTTTAGTCACTGTTTGGGGATGTTTGAGTCACTTACCCAACTGCAATGATGTTGGTTTCAATTTTAGAATTGTCTCTGATTTATTTGCTATTTAATGAACAATTTAGTTTCTATGTTGGACAACTTTTATTTTCCACTTTCATTTAAATTTGGATTTTGACTTAGGAGTTGAAATGCAATACGATGTTAATGATGATCATGCACTGTTAAACATGATGACATGGCATAATCAAAAGGGTGATTACTGTAGTTAACCACCGGGGGTGTTACAAATCTCCTCTGCTAACAAGAATTCTCGTCCCGAGAATTAAGAGGTAGAAGGAAAAAGTTCGGGGTATTCCGCACGAAGATTATCCTCGCGTTCCCAAGTGGCTTCATCTTCAGTATGATTTGACCACTGCACTTTGAGGAACTTGGTAACCTTCTGACGGGTCCGACGTTCAGCTTCATCGAGAATGCGGATCGGATGCTCCTTATAAGATAGGTCATCTTGCAATTCGAGCACCTCGTGATCCACAGCTCAGTGCAGAGATTCTTTGAAGCATTGACGAAGTTGCGACACATGGTAGACGTCGTGGATATGAGAGAATTGCGGTGGCAACTCCAATTTATATGCCACCTGACCACGTCTAGCAATAATGCGGAAAGGACCAATGTAGCGCGGAGCTAGCTTGCCCTTGATTCCAAAACGGTGAGTGCCTTTCATCGGGGTGACTCGCAGATAAGCCTGATCACCAGGTTGATAAGTCAAACCCCATCGTTTGCGATCATAGTTGCTCTTCTGGCGGTCCTGAGCCGCCTTGAGATTTTCCCGAACAATACGAACTTGTTCTTCGGCGTGTTGAATAATATTCGGACCCACGAGCGGTCGTTCCCCAGTTTCTGACCAATTCAGAGGGGTTCAACACTTACGTCCATATAGTACTTCGAAGGGGGCCATTTTCAAGCTGGCTTGATAGCTGTTGTTGTAAGAGAATTCGGCATACGGGAGAGATTCTTCCCACTTCTTACCAAACGATATAACACAAGCTCGTAGCATGTCTTCAAGCACTTGATTGACTCGTTCGACTTGGCCTTGGGATTGGGGGTGATAAGCTGAACCCCAGGTAATATGAGTTCCCATAGCTGTTTGGAAACTTTCCCAGAACTTGGAAGTGAAAAGACCGCCACGGTCCGAACTAATCTCCTTCGGAATACCGTGGAGTGAAACAATTCTGGAGATATATAATTCTGCTAACTGACTAGCAGTGATAGTCTCTTTGACAGGCAGAAAGTGTGCAACCTTAGAGAGTTGGTCGACGACTACAAGAATAGCATCGTGACCCTTCTGTGACCTGGGGAGTCCTGTAATGAAATCCATCTGAACCTTATCCCATTTCCACAGAGGAATAGGAAGTGGTTGCAGAATTCCAGCAGGTTTCTGATGTTCTGCTTTAACGCGATGACACACATCACATTCGGCAACATAACAAGCAATATCCTGCTTCATTCTAGACCACCAGTACCTTTGACGGAGATCACGATACATCTTGGTGCTACCCGGATGAATAGACAATGGTGTGCCATGTGCCTCTTTCATAACTTTATCAGTCATAAGCTCGAAGCGAGGTACGACAATGCGGTTTCTGAAATACAAGGTTCCATCTTCAGACATCGAGAAATCCCTGTACTTTTCACGAAGAAGATTTTCCTTCATCAGATCAACTTCAGCATCTTTAGCTTGCGCATTCTTAACAGCTTTCTCAAGATCTGGTTGTATCACAAGGTTATTAAGAGAACCCTGTGGAACAATGCGCAGATTCAGCTTGCACAGTTCTTCAAAAAGACGAGGTTGAGCTCGCCTAACCATGAGGTTGTCGCAATAGGACTTGCGGCTTAAGGCATCAGCCATCACGTTAGCCTTGCCAGGGGTATAGGAAATACCCAAATCATAGTCCGCAATGGCCTCCATCCATCTTTGCTGACGGAGGTTTAGAGATGGTTGAGTAAACAAGTACTTCAGACTTTTATGATCCGTGTAGATCTCGCAACGAGTACTGAGAAGGTAATGTCGCCACAACTGCAATGCATAGATCACAGCAGCTAGTTCTAGATCATGTACTGGATAATTCTCTTCATGTGGGCGCAACTGACGAGAGCCATAAGCAATCACTTTACGCTCTTGCATTAGGACACAGCCTAATCCTTCACGGGATGCGTCACAATAAATCACAAAGTCTTTGCGGGTATCTGGAGGAGACAGTACTGGGGCAGATGTTAGCTTGTCTTTGAGTGTCTGGAAACTTTCCTGACATTTTTCTGTCCATTCGAACTTAACGCCTTTGTGAAGCAGATCAGTCAGGGGCTTAGCAATCTTAGAAAAGTTCTCGACAAATCGACGGCAATAGCTTGCAAGGCTGAGAAAACTTCTCACTTGCTTGACGTTCTTCGGAGGAGTCCAGTCAAGAATAGCCTGAACTCGTTCTGGGTTAACAGCAATTCCATCTTTGGAAATCACATGGCCAAGATATGTCACTTCAGATAACCAGAACTCGCATTTGGAGTATTTGGCATACAACTGGTGTTCTCGGAGCCTTTCCAGTACAAGACGGAGGTGTTCAGCATGTTCTTCTTTATTCTTCGAATAAACCAGAATATCATCTAGATAAACCATGACGAACTTGTTGAGGTAATCCATGAAGATGTAATTCATCAGACGGGAGAATGTGGCTGGAGCATTTGTTAAGCCGAAGGACATGACCGTGTACTCGTAGGAGCCATAGCGAGTAACAAATGCAGTCTTCGAAATATCCTCTTCACGAACACGGATCTGATGGTATCCCAATCTCAAATCAAGCTTAGAGAATACTGAGGAACCGGCAAGTTGATCATACAAATCATTGATCCGAGGAAGCGAATATTTGTTCTGGATTGTGGCTTGGTTAATGGGCCGATAATCCTGAACCAATCGGTTAGTTCCATCCTTCTTCTTGACGAAGAGTGAAGGTGCTCCCCAAGCAGAGGAACTGGGGCGGATGAAACCTTTCTTAAGTGACGTGTCGATTTCTTCCTTAAGCTCGAGGAGATGATGCGGAGGCATCTTGTAAGGACGCTTCGCAATAGGAGTTGTGCCTGGTTTCAAGTCGATGACAAACTCGACAGCTCTAGCAGGGGGTATTCCTGGAAGTTCTTCTGGAAATACATCTTGAAAATCACGAACAACTGGAACGTTCTTGACGCCTTCAAGAGGTGAAGCATTCAATGCATTCAGAACATATATCTGGCTCTCAGCATCTTGAGCTATTCGGACTGAGTAATTGACCACCTGACCAGAAGGGTGTGTGAGCTGGACTGTCTTAGTAGCACAGTCAATCAAAGCATTATGGGCTGTCAACCAGTCCATACCGAGAATGATGTCTATGTCGGAAAGTCCAGGAGCAATAAGGGAAGCAGAGAACATCAACCCTTGAATTTTGATCTGATTGTTGTGACTTACCATTTTGGTTTGCCACCGGGAACGGGGAGTGATGATTTCTAAAGGAGTGGGTAATGAGCTCATAGCTAACCCATGCAATTGTGCAAATTGCTGGGACACAAAGGAATGTGATGCCCCGGAATCAAAGAGAACAGAGGCTGCAACTGAATTAACTGACAGAGTTCCCATCACGATTTTTGGAGACTCACGAGCTTCTCCCATATTGACATGAGTGACCTGGCCACGACCCATAGCAAGCGGCCTGGCCTTACGACTTCTGGAATGATGGGTTCGATGGCCCTTCGTACGACCATCCGGAGGACGTGGTGCATCCTGAGGAGAAGCCATAACATTAGGCGGTCCATCATGAACCGTTAGCTGTCTTGGCGGTGAAGGCAGTCGAGGTGCAACATAAGACGGCCTTGGTGTTGGAGCAGGTTGATGATGAACATTGTGTGGGATCCAGACTCGACGTTTCTGAACAGGCTGACCCGAGGATGAGCCAGCTTCATGAGTGCGCTTGAGTGACTCCTGGTACTCAGTCAGAGCTGTTTCAACTTGGAAAGATTTGCTGACAAGCGTTGCGAAGTCTGTGAGATCATGGACAACAAGTGCAAGTTTTATATCGGTACGCAGTCCTTCACGGAATTTCTCCTGCTTGCGAGTGTCAGTGTCGACGTCATCCGCAGCATAGCGGGATAATTCAAGGAATTTCCTCTGATATTCATCCACAGTCATTTTGCCTTGTGAGAGTTTGCGGAACTCCTGCTTCTTCTTCCATCAGACCTTGAGGAATGTAACATGCACGAAAAGCTGACTGGAATTCCTGCCAAGTGGTCACAGTCTCTGCAGGCAACATACCCTTGTGGCTTTCCCACCATTGAGCAGCGGGCCCCTTTAAGTGGAATGTCGCAAAGGTGACGTAACTGTCAGGGGCAACATTGGCTGACTCCATCTCAAACAGGATGTCACGAAGCCAATCATCAGCATCCATAGGATTGGTGGAGTTGCGGAAAACGGACGGGTTGAGGCACACAAATTCTGGCAACGAGATCGGTCCAGGCTCCTGGCGAGCCTCGTTGCGTTCCAAATGTCTTACCAGACTCTCGTTGAGCTGACGGTTCAATTCAAACTGCTGCATCATTGCGGCAATATAGGGTGGAGGTGGAGGATCGTCAGCCATCCTGCCAAATCAACGGGGGCAGTTTAGCAAGTAAAACTGCATGTGTATGGAATGATTCACGAAGCAACACGCACAACAGAAGGAAGTGCAATAGATTCTTCATCATATCCGCACCAGATATTCAAAGCCACACATAGCCTTGGTTACAATCCGGCATTACGACAGCTGAAAGGGGAAGGCTAGACATCTAGGCGGCGCGCAGGCACGCAATATTGAAGTACACAACGAGACATAGCAAAGGCTACATCAACGTCGGAGAAAACTGACGAAGCGAGGAATCCGCAAGTGACAACACAGGGTGCCCTCGATAAAAGGATCCTGTAAGCAGAACCTGGCCCAAAATCTTGAAGCAAGGGGGGGATAATTTCAGAACTCCGGGTGGATGTGAGCACGAGAGCCTAATGTTGGAGTTAGTAAAATTTTAACCCGAATAGAAGAGAGAGCAGAGTCCCAGAATAAAGGTCGAGGAGTAAAAGATCCTAATACCACCCAATTGGCGACGTGGGCCCGTAAGCCACACAGCCAAGTTAGTAAAACAGTTTTGGACCACTAGACTCAACTTCGGCCAAGGAGTTGGAAAGGGGGGGTTCCTACAGTCAGTCGGCTCTGATACCAACTTGTGACACCCCCGGCCCAATCGTGCACTAATCATACACGCAAATGCACACGATCAAGCCTAAGGACTCACGGGAAGATATCACAACACAACTCTAAAACATAAATAAAGTCATACAAGCTTTATATTACAAGCCAAGGGCCTCGAGGGCTCGAATACATAAGCTTGCGTACAAGCATCAGCGGAAGCATCAGATATCTGAGTACAGATATGAAACAGAAACAGAAAGGCCTTTAGAAAGGCGGGGCAAAATAAAACACTACGATCGAAAGGCGTAGGCCTCCTGCCTGGGACCTTCCGATCCTACTCCTGGTCGTCAGTCAACTCGTAGTAGTATCCATCCTCGGGGTCGAAGTAGTAGCGATCGTCAGCGGGGGCAACTGTCTCAGGGACTCCGTCATCTTGGCCACGTCAAACTGATATGGGTAGAAAAGAAAAACAAAGCAACCGTGAGTACTCAGAAGTACTCAGCAAGCAAGGATCTACACTACATATGCAACATTTTCAAAGAGAGGCTGTATATGTGGACTGGGCTGCAGAAATGCTAGAATAGAGAGGAGGCCTAGTCCTATCGAAGACTAGCATCTTCAGAGGTCTTGCAGCAATAGAAGAGAGTAGAACAGTACAATATAATGTAGCAGTATCATTAAGTCTCAACCTCACCCAGAGATCCTTTCTCGACTCCCTGCGAGAAAGCAATCCCAAAGCCATACAGTCATCAACCTCGTCCTGAGATCCCTTCTCGACTCCCTGCGAGAAGCAATCCCAGAGCCATAGTATCCAAGTATCCAGTTCTAAATTGTATCAATCAGGATACAACTCCGAGTGTCCTTTACCATAGGACAGGCTATCGATAGAAGTTTTCTTCCCTGCAGGGGTGCACCAACTTACCCAACACGCTCGATTAACTTTGGCCGGACACACTTTCCTGGGTCATGCCCGGCCTCGGTCAAACGACACACCGCAGCCCTACCTACAGCTCAGCAGAGAGGTCCCCGCCGGTCTACATCCTAAGCGCTCAGGGGTCTTGGGCCATCGCCCTGTGCACTCCGGGTCATTGCGAGCAGGGTGAAGCCAGGCACCCGGAGGGCGCCGGTCCGTCCCGGCCGCAAGGCTGAACTAGACGTCTGACAGAGCTTTCGGCTGATGCTACGATGCAGAACGCCCATACTATGCCCACGTGATGGTTAGTGCTATCAGGCCAGAGACCTGCTCGGATCAAATATCCAAATCGTTAGTGGACTAGGGCTTGCGGTAACGAGCAGAGACTCACGAAAGATGTGACCCCGTCACCCCGTCTCGAGGACTTGCTGCAAGGGTTAAGAATGCCCGGCCGTGCCTCGTATTCATCACTCGGGCACCATACATGCACCCGTCTTCACAACACTCGCCTCTTAGGCGCACGCGGGTACCCCTCAGGGTCAACCCGCCTATCCAAGCAACAGTGTAAAGTCCAAGTATCCGTGTGTCCATAACATCAGGTGAATCCGAGGTATCACCCTCGTTGGATTCCTACTCGATGTAATCGTCAAGGTGAACTCGGAGGAATCACCCTCGCTGGGTTCACACTTGAGGTGTCGTACGACGGCGTCGTTATCGGAAGCGGTGAAGGAGGAATCACCCTCGATGACCACGACCGAATAGCTACTCTACAGAGTTAACATCAAAAGTGCTACACGAGGTTTCACCCTCGGCACTCGATAGTAACGCTGCAGTGTCGTTACCACTAAGGGGGGGGTGATGTGCGGTGTCGGGGCCTGGTCTTCAATCCCATTGATCGGGTCTTCGGATAATCCGGCGAGGCAATCAGGGATAAGTGGGGTCACTGATAGGTCTCTACCCAGCCTATCCTAAGAAGTTTAGGGTATGCAGGTAATTATCAACAGCAGGTTACAATAAACAGGCTATGCATCAGAATAGGTAAAGCAGCAGCAGCAGCAATTCTAATGCAAGCATGAGAAATAGAATGGGCGATATCAGGATGATCAAAGGGGGGGCTTGCCTGGTTGCTCGGCGACAAGGGCAAGGTTGTCAATAGTGTCTTCGGGCTCCGGAGCTGCGTCGGTCTCGGGGACGACGTCGGTGTCTGGGGCTATCGAGAGAGAAGAGGGGGAGGAAACAGTATAAATACACAGCAAACATGAGCAACACAAAGTACGACATGACAATGTGCAGTGCCGGGTGTATCCTAGCGTATGGTTGCACGTCACTGAGGAAGGAGGAATCCATCCGGGAATGTTTTCCCGATTCCGGACATTTGTCAGACAGATGACCGGAGAGGGACGGTTGCATGTTCGGATAGTTAGGGACGCGTGACGGACGAACGGACCACGTATTCGAATTCGTCTCATCGTCCTGAGCAACTTTCATGTACAAAGTTTTTCCATCGGAGTTACGGATTATTTAATATGATTTTCTAAAGTTTTTATTAATTTCTGGAATTTAATTATTTATTTAATTTCAACATTATCCGAAACAGTGTCTGCTGACGTCAGCATGACGTCAGGACCAGTGGGTCCCACATGTCATTCTCACATTAGGCTAATTAGGGTTTGATTATGTTAATTACAATTTAATTAGACTAATTAATTAATTAGATTAATTAAACAGAATTAATTAAGTTATTTATTTAATTAATTAATATTTTTTTTATTTTTATTATCTTTTTTTTAATTTCTGGGGCGTGGGCCCCTCGTGTCAGTGGGTCAGGGGGTGGGGCCCGGCTGTCGGTGGCCCAGAGGCCACAGCTAGCGGGCACGGGCGTGCGGGCGCAAGCCCGATTGGGCGCACGCCCAGGCCACGGCGACGGCGAGCGAACGGCCGGGGCGAGGCCAGTGCGAGCGGCACGGCGAAGCAACGGCGGCGCGGCGCGGTTGGAGCAGCAGCAGGGCACGCGGGCGCGCTGCGGCAGGGCGGCGAGGGAGTGGCGCAGGGGCGATGTCCGGTGCAGGGGCCTGCAGAGGTGAGGCGAGCGCGGGGGCGGGAACGTGGGCGCGCCCCGAGCGCGCGTGCGCGCGGCGACGGCCGTGACGACCGAGAGGAAAGGCGGCGACTGGGGCGATGGCCAAGGGCAAGGGGGAGGCGGCGCTCACATCGGGCTGCCGAGTCGGGTCTGTCCGCGGCGGAGGAGAGACGAGGAGGAGGTGAGGCGGGGCGGCGTGATGGCCGGCGGTGAGGAGGCCAGCCGGGGCACGGCGGAGGGGCGCCGGGGCAACGCGGCGGCGGTCGGGCGCGGGCGCCAGGCGTCGGGCCGGATGGGGTGAGGCGACGCGCGTTGGGGGCGCGTAGGGGAGGAGGCGGTGGCGATGGCGTCCGGCGACAGTGTCGGCGCGGGGCGGCGTTGAACGGCGGCGAGCGCGCACGATCCCTCCTGGATCGGGGGGGGAGAGGGAGGAGAGGAGAGCGAGGGGGTGAGAGTGGGGATTAGGGTTAGCGGGGTGGGGTGGACCGGGGGATAAAGGGGGCGAGCGGCTGGGCCGGCCTGGTGGCCTGGTGGCCTGCTGGGCCGAGGCCCAGTCGGGGGGGGGGGGTCCCTTTTCTTTTTGTTTTCTTTTGTTTTTCTTTTCTTTTTTGTTTTGCAAAATGTGTGGCCCCCATTAGCGTTTTGTAAAATATGTGAGCTGGCCCACAAATCACAGCACAATATATCCTACCACCAAAAACTAGTTTGGGGTAAATATCTTTTCATATTTATTTTAGATTAAATAAAAGGTAATTAAATATTGTCTTTAGTCACTGTTTGGGGATGTTTGAGTCACTTACCCAACTCCAATGATGTTGGTTTCAATTTTGGAATTGTCTCTGATTTATTTGCTATTTAATGAACAATTTAGTTTCTATGTTGGACAACTTTTATTTTCCACTTTCATTTAAATTTGGATTTTGACTTAGGAGTTGAAATGCAATACGATGTTAATGATGATCATGCACTGTTAAACATGATGACATGGCATAATCAAAAGGGTGATTACTGTAGTTAACCACCGGGGGTGTTACAGTGGCCTGGGCAGTGGCTGGCGCGGCGAGCAGCGTTGGGCGACGACGAGCGAGCGGCGGCAGCGGGCGGCCAGGAGGGACACGGCCCTGGTCAAAGGCCGGCTTGGTGGCGTACAGGTGGCAGCGGGGCTGCGCGGGCGGGCAGCAGGCCGCTGCGGTCAGAGGCAGATGCGGCGTGGCGCGCGCCGGGCGGGGCGAGGCTGCAGGCAGCAGTGACAGAAGCAGCAGCAGGGCGGGCATGGGGCGGCAGCGAGCGAGGGCAGGCGCCTGTGGGCACGGTCTGGTGCAGCGCGGGGAGCGGCTGGGCGAAGGTGACGCGGGGCCTGGCCGGGTGAGGCAACTGTAGCCAGGGGCGCGAACGCGGGCAGTGCGAGGCGTGGCCAGGCTCGCGAGCGCAACCCGAGAGCGCTGCGGGCGGAGCTCCGGCTCCGGTGGCGGGGGCAGCAGTAAACGACAGAAGAAATCAAAGGGGAAGCAAGGGAATGGAGCAGAGCTCATATCGGAGTTCGTAGCAGGCTCGGTGGGGGCGGAATCGGAGTGCGTCGATGCGGCGGAGCTCCCGAATGAGGCCTCGGGCGATGGGTACGGCGATGGCCGCGGCTACGGAGGCGGCACGATGATGGTGGCCCTCAGGCGGTGCGGCAAGAGGAGGATAGCGGCGCGGGGGAAGGTGTGAGGTCTAGGGTTACCAGAGTGGTCGAGGGGGGTTCTTATGCTTCTGGGTAGCCGGGGATCGCCGGCACGCGCCATGGCGCGGCTAGATGCCCGCCATGATCCCCTGGTGAACAGAGGAAGGAGGAGGGACGAGCGGGGTGGGCTGGGCCTGGTGCTGTGCACTTGGGCCTCGAGTGCACAGTGCCGGGCTTTGCCTTTTCTTTCTTTTTCTTTTTTTAAACTTTTCTGTTTTTTATTTTACATTTCTTTTAAAACCACAATAGTTTTATTAAATATAAAACTTGCTCCTAAAATACTATTATAATTTAGGCTACTGGCACAATTAGTTTAGCATTAGAATAAAATACTTTGCGACTTTTATTATTTAAAAAGCATTTAAATAATTGCTTTAGCCACTATTTTAAATAGTTTAGGGCATTTAAACACTTTGCAAAAATGTTAGTTCACCACCAATATTAACAAATGAATATTTGCCACATGATGAACATTTTAGTTTTCATGTCTGTGAATTTTTGAATGTCACTTTATATTTGAATTTGAATCCCAGTGGAATTTGAAATGAGATATTGAACAAAGGTGATTAAGCATTGTTTAGCAAAATGATTAGCTTAACCTCAAGGGTTAGTGTAGCTCATTAGTACAGGGGTGTTACAGGTATCCAAAGCGAAAGATCAGCTTTTCAGGAATTTGACTGTTGTTGCTGCGTCGCAATTGCTGATTGGCTCTGCTTCAACCCACTTGGTGAATTTATCAACTGCAACCAAGAGGTGAGTCTTTTTTATCTTTGGACGTCTTGAAAGGACTGACCATGTCTAGCCCCCAGACCGCAAATGGCCAAGTGATTGGGATCATCCGCAATTCTTGGGCCGACACGTGAGCTTGACGTGCAAATTTCTGGCAACCATCACACTTGCAAACGATATCTTCTGCATCTACATGAGTTGTAAGCCAGTAGAAACCGTGTCACAAAGCCTTTGCCACCAAGGACCATGAGCCGGCATGATGCCCGCAATCACCAGAATGAATTTCATTGAGAATTTCACGGCCTTCCTCAGGAGAAACACAACATTGAAAAACGCATGTAATACTTCTCCCGTGCAACTCGCCATTGACGATGGTCATAGACTTGGATCTCCTGATAATCTGTCGGGAGATGATTTCCTCTTCAGGGAGCTCGCCACGAGTGAGATAACCCAGATAAGGTATTGTCCAATCTGGTATTGGGTGAACAGCAGCCACTAGTTCTAATTCCGGGTCGGGAATAGTGATGTCTTCCTCCGTCGGTAACTTGACTGATGGATTATGTAGAACATCTAGAAAAACATTTGGAGGGACCGGCTTGCGCTGAGATCCCACTCGAGACAGTGCGTCTGCTGCCTCATTGAGCCGGCGATCAATGTGATCTGGTATCCCTTGAAATGTCCTGCGATGACTGTCACAGCATGCATGTAAGCTGCCATGAGAGGGTCTTTGGAATCCCAAGTCCTAGAAACTTGCTGAGCGACTAAATCTGAGTCGCCCAGACACCTGACCCGGCTTAGGTTCATCTCTTTAGCCATACGAAGTCCATGAAACAAAGCCTCGTACTCAGTTGCATTATTAGTACAGGGAAACATGAGTCGCAAAACATAACAAAACTTATCACCTCACAGAGAAGTTATGACGACTCCAGCCCCGGAGCCTTCCAACTGCCTGGACCCATCAAAGTGTATCATCCAATATGTATTGTCTGGTTTCTGTCCGGGGGCTTGTAGCTCAGTCCAATCATTGATAAAATCAACCAAAGCTTGAGACTTGATAGCTGTCCGTGGTACATATTTTAGATGATGTGGACCAAGCTTGATAGCCGATTTGGCAACCCGGCCGGTAGCTTATCTGTTCTGGATGATATCTCCCAGAGGCGCTGAACTAACCACAGTGATGGGGTGCTCCTGGAAACAATGCTTCAATTTGCGACTAGCCATGAAAACACCGAAAACCAGCTTCCACCAATGTCGGTAGCCGTTTCGACTCTGTTAACACTTCACTGACATAGTAAACTGGTCGTTGGACTGGATATTCCTTCCCTTCCTCCATGTGTTCCATGACAACTGCCACACTTACTGCTTTGTTATTAGCAGCAATGTGCAGGAGCATTGGCTCTTTGTCATGGGGAGTAGCAATGATAGGTGGTTCTGACAACTGCTTCTTGAGGAGCTCAAAAGCTTTATCTGCTGCATCTCCCCAAACGAAACTGTTAGATTTCTTGAGCAACTGGTACAGAGGGATCGTCTTCTCCCCAAGCCGGCTTATAAACCGGCTCAAAGCCACCACACGGCCCGTCAATTTCTGAACGACATTGATGTTGGCCGGCTTAGCCAGCGTTGTGATGGCTTTGATTTTTTCTGGGTTGGCTTCGCTACCTCGTTCTCACAACAGAAAACCCAACAGTTTACCTGCAGGAACACCAAACACACATTTGGCCGGGTTGAGCTTCATATGATAAACTCAAAGATTGTCAAATGTCTCCTTGAGGTCGTCAAGCAAAGTTTCTTTCTTTTGAGACTTGACCATGATGTCGTCAACATAAGCGTGGATGTTGCGACCGATCTGTTTGTGGAAATAGTTCTGGACATAACGCTGGTAAGTCGTACCTGCACTTTTTAGTCCAAACAACATAGAGCTATAGCAGAAAGCTAAAAATAGTGTGATAAAGGTTGTTTTCTCTTGGTCTTCTTCCGCCATCTTGATGTGATGATAGCCGAAGTATGCATCCAGGAAACACAAGCACTCGCAGCCAGCAGTGGAGTCAATGATCTGATCAATGTGAGGAAGAGCAAATGGATACTTGGGACAAGCTCTATTCAAGTCTGTGTAATCAACACACATCCGCCAAGTACCATTTTTCTTCAGAACGAACACTGGGTTAGCCAACCATTCAGGGTGAAAAACTTCAACAATGAACTCGGCAGCTAGGAGCCAGGCTACTTCTTCGCCAATGGCCTTGCGCATCTCCTTGTTAAAATGACGGAGGTATTGCCTTATAGGTTTCATCTTAGGATCAATATTTAGGCGGTGCTCAGCGAGTCCTCTCGGTACACCCGACATGTCAAAAGGTTTCCATGCAAAGATGTCCCGATTCTCACAGATGAACTCGATGAGTGCGCTTTCCTATTTGGGGTCCATATATTGGCCCCAATAGTGAACTGCTCAGATGAATCACTAGGTGTGAAGTCAACATGTTTTGAATCTTCAGCTGACTTGAACTTGAGCAGAGGGTCGGACTTAGTTGTTGGCTTTTTCAGAGAAGTCATATCAGACGGATCAACATTATCCTTGTAGAATTTTAATTCCTCGACCGCACAAGCAGACTCGGCATAAGCTGCATCTCCTTCCTCACATTCCATAGCGATTTTCCTGTCCCATTGACTGTGATAGTTCCCACAAGTCCAGGCATCTTGAGTTTCAAATAGACATAACAAGGTCGTGCCATGAACCAAGCATAAGTCGGGCGTCCAAACAGGGCGTGGTAAGGACTTTTTATTTTGACCACCTCAAACATCAGGAACTCTGATCTGTAGTTGAACTCGGTGCCAGAAGCAGCGTCCAGTGAAATCTTCCCAATAGGATATGTCGACTTCCCAGGAACAATCCCGTGAAACATTGTAGAGGACGGCTTGAGCTGTTTCTCTGTCAAATTCATCCGCTTGAACGTATCGTAATAGAGGATGTTGGTGCTACTCCCACCGTCCATGAGTACCTTAGTGAGATTATACCCGCCGACTTGAGGTGCCACCACCAGAGCAAGGCAACCCGGATTATCAGCCTGGGGAGGGTGATCCTCTCGACTCCAAGTCACAGACTGCTCTGACCAGTTCAAGTACTCCAAAACTGCCGGCTCAACCATGTTGACGACCCATTTCCTACGCTTCCGGTCACACTTGAAAGTACTGATTGTGAAGACGTGATACTGTATGCTATTCAACTATTTTGGATTGCTCTAAAACTTGGACTGATTTCCCTGGCCAGATCTCTGATTATTAGCGCCGCCACTGCCAGCCCCCTGAAAACCAGATCCCTGGGCGCCTGACCCCTGGAAGCCGGCATTGGGGAAGTTCCCTTGTGAGACGGCACCATGAAAGTCGGCTCCAGAATTTCCTGGATGTCCATCATTGTTGCCACCATGATGGTTCTGAAAAGCCTGGTTTCTAAACTCCTACATAATGAAGCAGTTTTCCCAGGAGTGATTTGCTAGCTTGCCATCAAAACTGTGTTTGGGGCATGGGCCTTTGAGGGCTTCCTCGTAGTTACGAGGTCGATTCCCGTTATAAGGCCTCCCAGAATTACCGTTTCGACGCTGGTTTTTGAAGCTGGTATTTGTGTTTGCGACAAAATTTGAACCTCTGTCAGTATTCTTGCGCTTGTTGTTATGGTTACCATTATGCCCATGAGTACTATACCATTGTTCTGTTGTCCCTTGCCGACGTTTTTCTTACCCTTGCCAGACTTCTCGTCATCTGAAGTTGGATCCTTGGTATTATCCGACTCGACATAACGAGTTAAAATGTTCATGAGATCACCCATGTCTTTGACTTTCCGCTTCAGACGACCAAGTTTTTGAACCAATGGTTGAAAATGATAGTTCTTCTCCAGGATGAGGATGGCTTGAGCAGCTGAGATACTGTCTGCTGAATGGATAATCTATGCAACTCGACGTGACCAGTGATAGGCTGACTCATCATCACGTTGGACGTAGTGCTCCAGGTCAATGATCGTCATTGGGTGCTTGCAGGTTCCCTGGAAGTTCTTGATGAAACGTTCCTTTAGTTCCTCCCAGGTGTTGATTGAATTAGCGGGTAGATTCTTCAACCATGTGTGTGCCGGTCCTTCCAACATCATGGTCAAATAACGAGTGCAAATTGCATCGCTGACTTCCAACATATCATGGCTAACTCATAACTCTCAATCCACTCAGCCGGCTCCAGGTCGGCCGTATAATTAGGGACCTTGCGAGGACCCTTGAAATCAGGTGGCATATGCTCATTATGCAAAGCTGGCCCCAAGCATGGCGTCCCAATGGTCCTTCTCGAAATCCCGGCACTTCGCAGAACTGGTTGGGCTGAGGCGGGTGGGGTTGTGTTACAGGTTGAGCATATGTTGCCCCTGCGTTTCTGATGTCGCTTGAACTACGTCGGTATTTCCCCAAAGAGGAAGGGATGATGCAGCACAGCTACGGTAGGTATTTCCCTCAGTTATGAAACCAAGGTATCAATCCAGTAGGAGAACCAAGCAACACTGTGTAAACGGTACCTGCACACAAAGAACAAATACTTGCAACCCGACGCGTAAGATGGGTTGTCAATCCCTCCACGGTAAAAAGATAGATAAATTTGTGGTAGATTGGATAAATTGCACTCGATAAAATGCGAAATAAAATAAGTAATAAAAAAGTGCAGCAAGGTATTTTTGGGTTTTTGGAATAATAGATCTGAAAATAAAAGCAAATAAAAATAGATCTCAAAGCAAATATGATAAAGAATAGACCCCGGGGTCGTAGATTTCACTAGTGGCTTCTCTCAAGAAAATAGCACATGGTGGGTAAACAAACTACTGTTGGGCAATTGATAGAAGATCGAATAATTATGACGATATCCAAGGCAATGATCAATATATAGGTATCACGTCCAATATTAGTAGACCGACTCCTGCCTGCATCTACTACTATTACTCCACACATCGACCGCTATCCAGCATGCATCTAGTGTATTAAGTTTATGGAAAACGGAGTAATGCAATAAGAACGATGACATGATGTAGACGAGATCTATTCATGTAGGAATAGCCCCCATCTTGTTATCCTTAATAGCAATGATACATGCGTGTCTTGCTGCCCCTTCTGTCACTGGGAAAGAACACCGCACGATTGAACCCATCACAAAGCACCTCTTCCCATGGCAAGAAAAATTGATCTAGTTGGCCTAACTAAACCAAAGATTCGAAGAAGAAATACGAGGCTATAAATAATCATGCATATAAGAGATCAAAAGAAGACTCAAATAATATTCATGGATATAGATCTGACCATAAACTCAAAGTTCATCGGATCACAACAAACACACTGCAAAAAAGAGTTACATCAAATAGATCTCCAAGAGACCATTGTATTGAGAACCAAAAGAGAGAGAGGAAGCCATCTAGCTACTGCCTACAGACCCGTAGGTCTATGATGAACTACTCACGCATCATCGGAGAGGCACCAATAAGGATGATGAACCCCTCCGTGATGGTGTCTAGATTGGATCTCATGGTTCTGGAACTTGCGGCGGTTGGAATTGTGTTTCATCGACTCTCCTAGGGTTTTTGGAATATTTGGGTATTTATAGGGCGAAGAGGCGATGCGGGAGGCCACCGAGGTGGGCACAACCCACCAGGGCGCGCCTGGGCTCCTGGGCGCGCCCTGGGGGGTTGTGCTCCCCTCGGGCCTTCCTTGTGGTACTTCTTTGGCCCATTGGGTGTCTTCTGGTCCATAAAAATTCTCCAAAAAGTTTCTTTGCGTTTGGACTCCGTTTTGTCCTGATATTCTGCGAAGTAAAAAATAAGCAAAAAAACAACAACTAGCACTGGGCACTATGTCAATAGGTTAGTCCCAAAAATTGATATAAATTTGCTATAAAATGATTGTAAAACATCCAAGAATGATAATATAACAGCATGGAACAAGCAAAAATTATAGATATGTTGGATACGTATCAGCATCCCCAAGCTTAATTCTTACTCGTCCTCGAGTAGGTAAATGATAAAAATAGAATTTTTGATGTGGAATGCTGCCTAACATGTTCATCAGATATTCTTTTCTTTTGTAGCATGGACATTTGAACTTTTATATGGTTCAAAGCAATAGTCTAGTTTTGACATGAAGATTTCAATACTCAAGCATATCAACAAGCAACCATGTCTTTCAAAATATCAACACTAAAGAAAGTTATCCCTAGCCCATCATGCTCAATCATTAGTCCATTCATGAAACACACTCGCATATTAGCTACACCTAATGCTCGAGTACGATCATAGTGCCCCTTAGTTGGTGCTTTATAAGAGAAGATGGAGACTCAAATAAAAATTAAAATTGCAGGAAGTAAATAGATAGGCCCTTCGTAGAGGGAAGAAGGGATTTGTAGAGGTGCCAGAGCTCAAAGCTTAAATTGAGAGAATTTTTTTTGAGAGGCATACTTTTCCCGTCAACGAAAATGACCGAGTAATTCCCAACACTTTCCATGCTAGATATATCATAGGCGGTTCCCAAACAGAAAATAAAGTTTATTTCTTTTTCCACCATTCTTTCACATTCCACGGCTAGCCGTATCCACGGGTACCGTCCATACCAACACTTTCCAAGGAATTTATTCTTTGACAACATAAAGTAAATTTCTTTTTCATTTCGGGACTGGGCATCCCTATTACCGCCGCACTCTCGTGCAATGACAAGTGAATAAACACTCATCTTGAGAATAACACATCTAGCATGAAAAATATTGGCCACCCCCTGCCACTTCATGAGCGGTACGGGCACACAAAAAGAAAATTTATTTTGAAAATTAGAGATGGCACATACAAATTTGCTTAGAACGTCACGGAAATACCGCATATAGGTAGGTATGGTGTACTCATATGACAAAACTGGGTTTAAGGATTTTGGATGCACAAGTAGTATTTTTACTTAGTACAAGTGGAGGCTAGCAAAAAGATTGAGAAGCAACCAACCAAGAAACGAAAAATCTCATAAGCGAGCATTAAGCATAACTAACACCGAATAATGCACCACAAGTAGGATGTAATTTCATTGCACAACTATTGACTTTCGTGCTTGCATAGGGAATCACAAACCTTAACACCAATATTCTTACTAAAGCATAATTACTCACCAACATGACTCGCATATCACTATCATCATATCTCAAAACTATTACAAAGAATCAAGTTTATTTTGTCCAATGATCTTCATGATTTTTTTATTATATCCCTCTTGAATATCTATCACTTTGGGACTAGTTTCATATATTGTAATTGCTTTTGACAAGCTCAAACAAATCTAAGTGAAGAACATGAGCATAAAAATTTTCGTCTCTCAAAGTAATATAAGTGAAGCATGAGAGAATTTCTTCAAAAATTTACTAACTCTCAAATTAATCTAAGTGAAGCATGAGAGCATTTCTTCAAAAATATTAAAGCACATTGTGCACAAAAAGATATAAGTGAAGCACTAGAGCAATTCCATAGCTCAAAAAAATTTAAGTGAAGCATAAAGAGCAATTCTAACAAGTCATAGCATAATTTTGACTCTCACAAATAGGTGTGTCCAGCAAGAATACTTATGACAAACTAAAAAGCAAAACAAGCAAAGACTCATATAATACAAGACGCTCCAAGAAAAACTCATGATATGTGACGAATAAAAATATAGCTCCAAGTAAAATACCGATGGTCGTTAGAAGAAAGAGGGGATGCCTTCCGAGGCATCCCCAAACTTAGTTGCTTGGTTCTCCTTGAATATTAACTTGGGGTGCCATGGGGCATCCCCGAGCTTAGGCTTTTTTCACTCCTTATTCCTTCATCCATCGTGATCTCACCCAAAACTTGAAAACTTCAATCACACAAAACTTAACAAAACCTTCGTGAGATCTGTTAGTATAAGAAAATCAATATTTACTTTAAGTACTGTAGAAAACCCATTCAAATTTTGGTATTGCATTATATCTACTGTATTCTAACTTTTCCATGGCTTATACCCACCGATACAATCCATAGATTCATCAAAATAAGCACACAATGCAAAGAAAACAGAATCTGTCAAAAACACAACAGTCTGTAAATATGTGAATTGTTCTCATACTTATCTAACTCAAAAATTTCTTAAAAATTAGTAAAACATAGGAAATTTGTATATAAATATTGTGTAAAAAAATTATAATTTTTCGTATCTTCTGTGAATTTTTAATATTTTGTTACTGGACGCAAAAGTTTCTATTTTTCAACATGATCAAATCAACTATCACCAAAGCTATCCCAAAGGCTTTACTTGGCACAAACACTAATTAAAACATAAAAAACACAATCATAACAGAGGCATAATTGCGCAAACACTCAAGAACAGAAAGAAAAAGGCAAAAATAAATTTTATTCATTGGGTTGCCTCCCAACAAGCGCTATCGTTTTATGCCCCTAGCTAGGCATAATGCATAGATTCAAGTATTGTCATCTTTAGTTTTAGATCCATAGGATGCCCTCATGATTGATTCATATGGTGGATTAATTCTTGTTCTAGGGAAGTGTTTCATACCCTTCCTTAGTGGAAATTGAAATTTAATATTGCCTTCTTTCATATCAATCACGGCACCAATAGTACGTAAAAACGGCCTACCAAGTATAATTGGACAAGACGGATTGCAATCAATATTAAGAACAATAAAATCTATGGGCACATAATTTCTATTTGCAAGAATAAGAACATCATTAATTCTTCCCAAAGGCTTTTTAATAGTAGAATCCGCCAAGTGCAAATTAAGAGAACATTCTTCAATATCGGTAAGACCAAGCACATCACATAGAGATTTCGGAATTGTGGAAACACTAGCACCCAAATCACATAAAGAAAAACACTCATAATTTTTAATCTTGACTTTGATAGTAGGTTCCCATTCATCATGCAATTTTCTAGGAATTGAAATCTCTAACTCCAACTTTTCTTCCAAAGCTTTCATCATAGCATCAACAATATGTTTAGTAAAAGCTTTATTTTGTTCATAAGCATGGGGTGAATTTATCATGGATTGCAAAAAAGAAATACAATCAATAAAAGAGCAATTATCATAATGAAAGTCTTTGTAATCCAAAAGAGCGGGCACATCACTAGTTAAAGTTTTGACTTCTCCAAACCCACTTTTATCAATTTTTTCATCAAGATTTTCACCCTCCGAATTATCGGGACGCCTTCTAACTAAAGTTGACTCTTCTTCAGTCCCTTTATCATCAATTTTAATTTTACTAAACAAGGAATCAATAGAAGAAACACCAATCATTTTAAGATCTTCATCATTTTTATCTTCTAAAGAAATTGGTTTAGCGGCCATTTGATTTACTAGGGTAGCTTGTGCATCGGATATTTTACCTAGTAAATTTTCAGCATGAGCATACTTGGATTGAAGATTGCAAACTTCTCTACTAATATCATCAAGTTGTTTTGTTATAGCATCTAACACAACAGAGTGTTCCTTAAGTTCTTCGGTAAAATATTTATTGTGCTCAAATTGCGTAGTCATATATTCCTTAGTACTTCTTTCAATTTCAAGAAAGATATTGGGGTAAGGAACTTCATAGTACCTTCTCTGAGACATCGCAACTACGCAAACATGATTGCACACAAAAAAGAAAAAAATAGATCTGACGAGAAAAAGCGAACGAAAAAGAGGGCGAATAAAATGGCAAATTTTTGTGAAGTGGGGAAGATGAAATCGAGAGGCAAATGGCAAATAATGTAAATTGCAAGGAGATGAGATTTGTGATTAGGAACCTGATAGATGTTGATGATGTCTCCCCGACAACGGCGCTAGAAATTCCTTTTGATGTCGCTTGAACTACGTCGGTATTTCCCCAAAGAGGAAGGGATGATGCAGCACAGCTATGGTAGGTATTTCCCTCAGTTATGAAACCAAGGTATCAATCCAGTAGGAGAACCAAGCAACACTATGTAAACAGTACCTGCACACAAAGAACAAATACTTGCAACCCGACGTGTAAGAGGGGTTGTCAATCCCTCCACGGTAAAAAGATAGATAAGTTTATGGTGGATTGGATAAATAGCTCTCGATAAAACACAAAATAAAATAAGTAATAAAAAAGTGCAGCAAGGTATTTTTGGGTTTTTGGAATAATAGATCTGAAAATAAAAGCAAATAAAATTATATCTCAAAGCAAATATGATAAAGAATAGACCCGGGGGCCGTAGATTTCACTAGTGGCTTCTCTCAAGAAAATAGCACACGGTGGGTAAACAAATTACTGTTGGGCAATTGATAGAAGATCGAATAATTATGATGATATCCAAGGCAATGATCAATATATAGGCATCATGTCCAAGATTAGTAGACCGACTCCTGCCTGCATCTACTACTATTACTCCACACATCGACCGCTATCCAGCATGCATCTAGTGTATTAAGTTCATGGAAAAATGGAGTAATGCAATAAGAACGATTACATGATGTAGACGAGATCTATTCATGTAGGAATAGCCCCCATCTTGTTATCCTTAATAGCAACGATACATGCGTGTCTTGCTGCCCCTTCTGTCACTGGGAAAGAACACCGCACGATCGAACCCATCACAAAGCACCTCTTCCCATGGCAAAAAATCGATCTAGTTGGCCTAACTAAACCAAAGATTCGAAGAAGAAATACGAGGCTATAAATAACCATGCATATAAGAGATCAAAAGAAGACTCAAATAATATTCATGGATATAGATCTGATCATAAACTCAAAGTTCATCGAAACCCAACAAACACACCGCAAAAAAGAGTTACATCAAATAGATATCCAAGAGACCATTGTATTGAGAATAAAAAGAGAGAGAGGAAGCCATCTAGCTACTGCCTACGGACCCGTAGGTCTATGATGAACTACTCACGCATCATCAGAGAGGCACCAATGAGGATGATGAACCCCTCCGTGATGGTGTCTAGATTGGATCTCGTGGTTCTGGAACTTGCGACGGCTGGAATTGTGTTTCGTCGACTCCCCTAGGGTTTTTGGAATATTTGGGTATTTATAGGGCGAAGAGGCGGTGCGGGCACCGAGGTGGGCACAACCCACCAGGGCGCGCCTGGGCTCCTGGGCGTGCCCTGGGGGATTGTGCTCCCCTCGGGCCTCCTCTCTGGTACTTCTTTGGCCCACTGGGTGTCTTCTGGTCCATAAAAATTCTCCAAAAAGTTTCGCTGCGTTTGGACTCCGTTTGGTACTGATATTCTGCGAAGTAAAAAACAGGCAAAAAACAGCAACTGGCACTGGGCACTATGTCAATAGGTTAGCCCCAAAAAATGATATAAAGTTGCTATAAAATGATTGTAAAACATCCAAGAATGATAATATAACAACATGGAACAAGGAAAAATTATAGATACGTTGGAGACGTATCAGTTTCCCGCATGGAACAAGCGGCATCGACGATTGCTTGTGCATTTGAGACCGCCGGTCGTGGTGGGCCCTGGTGTGGGTGTTGTTGCCTCTGTCACCGCGCATTGCTGGAGACTGCTGGTGACTCTTCGTGACGACTCCTGCTGCGACTCTCATGAGGAGTGGAATGAAGCCGGTGCTGGCTATGGGAGTAATTCATTTACTGGGTAACCGCGGTTTTTAGCATCTCAATAGCATTCCTGGCCTCGATTTCTATTGGGCTATTTCCAGTAATCGGAATCGCAGCGAGATTATGAGTTGCCGCCAGCACATTATCAAACGGGTTGGAATAATGACCCGCTGGAGTCTAGAAACGATGAGGTGGGTGCTGGACCGACGACTGCTGTTGAGCCGGCGATGGCTGGTGTTGCTGAGCCGGCGGGGGTTGCAGCTGGGTGGCATTTGGAGGTATAACCCTGAGTCAATTGGGGTATGACAGGTGCCACACCTGGCGTTCTAGTGCCTGCCCCTCGGATGAGTGTGTTTTGCGGTGTCTCAAACAACCGTGTCGGCTCAAAAACTGCTGGTAAGCGACTCTGATGCCTCCTCTGGTGTACTGCGGAATTCTCGTTCTGACGGAAACTGAGATGAAGTGCCTCTACCTTCAAGCGCTCCGTTTCACTAAGGATTTGGGCCTGTATCTCCGCCATACGAGTATTTTCTACGTTGATATCCTCCTGGATCTTGGCCATCTGCTCATGTAGCTTCGCAACTTCTGTGTTACGTTTGACCAAGTTCTCTGCGGTTACTGGAGCTGCCAAGAGAGTGCCATAGAGGTCATTGTTGGGGAACATTGAATGGAAAACAAAAAAAACTTCTACGTACACGCAAGATCTATCCATGGAGATGCATAGCTATGAGAGGGGGAGAGAATCTACATACCCTTGTAGATCGCTAAGCGGAAGCATTTATCACGCGATTGATGTAGTCGTACTCTTCGCGATCCGATCACGATCCAACCGATCTAGTGCCGAACGGACGGCACCTCCGAGTTTAGCACACGTGCAGCTCAATGACGTCTTGTCCTTCTTGATCCAGCAAGCGGGAGAGGAGAAGTAGATGGGATCACAACCAACACGACGGCGTGGTGGTGACGGAGGTGGTGGAGCACCGACAACGCTTTGCTAAGCGTCGTCGGGACGAGGCGGTGGAACTACGGAGTAACGGGAGAGAGAGGGGCGCCAAGGGCTTGGTGTGTACTCCTGGGGCGCCCCCTCCCCTCTATATATAGGTGGAGGGGCGTGGGAAACAACCCCTCCAAGCCCTAGGGCGCAGCTAAGGGGGAGAGGACTAGGACTCCAAGTCCAATCCTATTCCTACTAGGACTCCTTCCTTTGTTGCCTTCCCTAGCCACATGGGCTTTTGAGGACTTGGTGCGCCTAGCCCAATAAGGCCAGGGTGCCTCCCCTCAGCCCATGCTAGCCCTTGGGTCATGGTGGACCCACTTGTGGGCTTCCGGACCCCTCCGGAATCCTCCGAAACCTTCTGGAAGCTTCCCGGTACAATACCGAAAAAACTGCACCTTTTTCCGGAACCCAAAATATGACTTCCCATATATAAATATTTACCTCTCGACCATTTCGAGAATTCTTGTGATGTCTGGGATCTCATCCGGGACTTCGAACAACATTTGGTTACCACTCATCAAATATCCCAATACTACTCTAGCGTCAATGAACGTTAAGCGTGCGACCCTGCGGGTTCGGGAATTATGTAGTCATGACCGAGACACCTCTCCGGTCAATAACCAATAGCGGGACCTGGATGCCCATATTGATTCCTACATATTCCATGAAGAACTTTTATCGGTTGAACCTTTATGACAACATACGTAATTCCCTTTGTTTGTCAGTATGTTACTTGCCCGAGATTCGATCGTCGGTATCTTTATACCTAGTTCAATCTCGTTACTGGCAAGTCTCTTTACTCGTTCTGTAATACATCATCTCATAACTAACTCCTTAGTCACTTTGCTTGGAAGCTTCTTGTGATGATGTATTACCGAGTGGGCCCAGAGATACCTCTCCGATACACGGAATGACAAATCCCAATCTCAATCCATGCCAACTTAAAAGACACCTTCAGAGAAACCTGTAGAGCATCTTTATGATCACCCAATTATGTTGTGACGTTTGATAGCACACAAGGTATTCCTCCAGAGTCCGGGAGTTGCATGATCTCATGGTCGAAGAAACATGTATTTGACATTAAGAAAGCAGTAGCAATAAACTGAACGATCATATGCTATGCTAACGGTTGGGTCTTGTCCATCACATCATTCTCCTAATGATGTGATCCCGTTATCAAGTGACAACACATGTCTATGGTTAGGAAACCTTAACCATCTTTTGATCAACGAGCTAGTCTAGTAGAGGCTCACTAGGGGACACGGTATTTGTTTATGTATTCACACATGTATTTAAGTTTCCGGTCAATACAATTCTAGCATGAATAATAAACCTTTATCATGAATTAGGAAATATAATAATAACAACTTTATTATTGCCTCTAGGGCATATTTCCATCAGTCTCCCACTTGCACTAGAGTCAATAATCTAATTCACATCGCCATGTGATTAACACCCATAGTTCACATCGCCATGTGACTAACACCCAAAGAGTTTACTAGAGTCAATAATCTAGTTCACATCACCATGTGATTAACACCCAAAGAGTACTTAAGGTGTGATCATGTTTTGCTTGTGAAAGAGGTTTAGTCAACTGGTCTGCCACATTCAAATCCGTATGTATTTTGCAAATTTCTATGTCTACAATGCTCTGCATGTAGCTACTCTAGCTAATTGCTCCCACGTTCAATACGTATCCAGATTGAGACTCAGAGTCTTCCAGATCGGTGTCAAATCTTGCATCGACGTAACCCTTTACGACAAACTCTTCATCACCTCCATAATCGAGAATCAATTCCTTTGTCCTCTTTAAGGATAATTTTGACCGTTGTCCAGTGATCCACTCCTGGATCACTATTGTACCCCCTTGCCAGACTCAAGGCAAGGCACACAACAGGTCTGGTACACAACATGGCATACTTTATAGAACCTATGGCTGAGGCATAGGGAATGGCTTTCATTCTCTCTCTATCTTCTGCCATGGTCGGGCTTTGAGTCTTACTCAACTTCACACTTTGCAACACAGGCAAGAACCCTTTCTTTGACTGATCCATTTTGAACTTCTTCAAAACTTTGTCAAGGTATGTGCTTTGTGAAAGTCCTATTAAGCATCTCGATCTATCCCTATAGATCTTGATGCCCAATATATAAGCAGCTTCACCGAGGTCTTTCATTGAAAAATTCTTATTCAAGTACCCTTTTATGCTATCCAGAAATTCTATATCATTTCCAATCAGCAATATGCCATCCACATATAATATCAGAAAATGCTACAGAGCTCCCACTCACTTTCTTGTAAATACAGGTTTCTCCGTAAGTCTGTATAAAACCATATGCTTTGATCACATCATCAAAGCGTATATTCCAGCTCCGAGATGCTTGCACCAGTCCATAAATGGATCGCTGGAGCTTGCACACTTTGTTAGTACCTTTAGGATCGACAAAACCTTCTGGTTGCATCATATACAACTCTTCTTTAAGAAATCTGTTAAGGAATGCAATTTTGATGTCCATTTGCCAGATTTCATAATCATAAAATGCGGCAATTGCTAACATGATTTGGACAGACTTAAGCATCGCTACGGGTGAGAAAGTCTCATCGTAGTCAACCCCTTGAACTTTCGAAAACCTTTCGTGGCAAGTCGAGCTTTGTAGACAGTGATATTACCATCAGCGTCTGTCTTCCTCTTGAAGATCCATTTATTTTCAATGGCTTACCGATCATCGGGCAAGTCCACCAAAGTCCACACTTTGTTCTCATAAATGGATCCTATCTCAGATTTCATGGCCTCAAGCCATTTATCGAAATCTGGGCTCATCATAGCTTCTTCATAGTTCGTAGGTTCGCCGTTGTCTAACAACGTGACTTCCAAGACAGGATTACCGTACCACTCTGGTGCGGAACATGTTCTGGTCGACCTACGAGGTTCAGTAGTAACTTGGTCCGAAGTTTCATGATCATCATCATTAGCTTCCTCTCTAGTTAGTGTAGGCATCACGGGAACGGTTTTCTCTGATGTGCTATTTTTCAATTCGAGAGAAGGTACAATTACCTCATCAAGTTCTACTTTCCTCCCACTCACTTCTTTCGAGAGAAACTCCTTCTCTAGAAATGACCCATTTTTAGCAACGAAGATCTTGCCTTCGGATCTGTGGTAGAAGGTCTACCCAATAGTTTCCTTAGGGTATCCTATGAAGACGCACTTCTCCGATTTGGGTTCGAGCTTATCAGGCTGAAGCCTTTTGACATAAGCGTCGCATCCCCAAACTTTAAGAAACGACAACTTAGGTTTCTTGCCAAACCATAGTTCATACGGTGTTATCTCAACGGATTTAGACGGTGCCCTATTTAACGTGAATGCGCCTGTCTCTAATGCATAACCCCAAAATGATAAAGGCAAATCGGTAAGAAACATCATAGAACGCACCATAGCTAATAAAGTACGGTTACGACGTTCGGACACACCATTACGCTGTGGTGTTCCAGGTGGCGTGAGTTGTGAAACAATTCCACATTGTTTTAAATGAAGGCCAAACTCGTAACTCAAATATTCGCCTCCGCGATCAGATCATAGAAACTTTATTTTCTTGTTACGATGATTCTCCATTTCACTCTGCAATTCTTTGAACTTTTCAAATGTTTCAGACTTGTGTTTCATCAAGTAGATATACCCATACCTACTCAAATCATCTGTGAAGGTCAGAAAATAACGATACTCGCCGCGTGCCTCAACACTCATCGGACCGCATACATCGGTATGTATTATTTCCAATAAGTCATTAGCTCGCTCCATTCTTCCGGAGAACGGAGTTTTAGTCATCTTACCCGTGAGGCATGGTTCGCAAGCATCAAATGATTCATAATCAAGAGATTCCAAAAGTCCATCTACATGGAGTTTCTTCATGCGCTTTATACCAATATGACCTAAACGACAGTGCCACAAGTATGTTGCACTATCATTATCAACTTTGCATCTTTTGGAATCAATATTATGAATATGTGTATCACTACGATTGATATTCAACAAGAATAGACCATTCATCAAAGGTGCATGACCATAAAAGATATTATTCATATAAATAGAAGAACCATTATTCTTTGTCTTAAATGAATAACCATCTCGCAATAAACAAGATCCAGATATAATGTTCATGCTCAACGCTGGCACCAAATAACAATTATTTAGGTCTAAAACTAATCCCGAATGTAGATGTAGAGGTAGCATGCCGACGGCGATCACATTGACCTTGGAACCATTCCCGACGCTAATCGTCACCTCGTCCTTAGCCAATCTTCGTTTATTTCGCAGCTCCTGTTTCGAGTTACAGATATGAGCAACCGAACCAGTATCAAATACCCAGGTGCTACTACGAGCATTAGTAAGGAACACATCAATAACATGTATATCAAATATACCTTTGTTCACTTTGCCATCCTTCTTATCGGCCAAGTACTTGGGGCAGTTCCGCTTCCACTAACCATTTCCCTTACAGTAGAAGCACTCAGTTTCAGGCTTGGTTCTAGCTTTGGGCTTCTTCACGGGAGAGGCAACTTGCTTGCCATTCTCCTTGAAGTTCCCTTTCTTTCCCTTGCCTTTTTTCTTGAAACTAGTGGTCTTGTTAACCATCAACACTTGATGCTCCTTCTTGATTTCTACCTCCGCCGACTTCAGCATCGCGAAGAGCTCGGGAATCGCTTTAGTCATCCCTTGCATATTGTAGCTTGGTGGCAGTGATTGAAGAACTCTGTCAATAACACTCTCAACTGGAAAATCAATTCCCAGCTGAGTCAAGTGGTTTTGATACCCAGACATTTTGAGTATGTGTTCACTGACATAACTGTTCTCCTCCATCTTGCAGCTATAGAACTTGCTGGAGATTTCATATCTCTCAACCCGGGCATTAGCTTGAAATATCAACTTCAGCTCTTGGAACATCTCATATGCTCCGTGGCGTTCAAAACGTCTTTGAAGTCCCGGTTCTAAGCCGTAAAGCATGGCACACTGAACTATCGAGTAGTCATCAGTCCGCGTTTGCCAGGCGTTCACAATGTCTAGATTACCGGGAATGGGTTGGTTACCTAGCGGTGCATCAAGGACATAATTCTTCTGTGCATCATATCTTGACCATATCACATCACAACATGCCCTGCAAAAACAAGTTAGACGTCCTCTACTTTGTTGTTGCAAGTTTTACGTGGCTGCTATGGGCAACTAGCAAGAACCGTTCTTACCTACGCAAAACCACACCGGTGATTATCAAGTTTGCTGTTTTAACCTTCTTCAAGGACCGGCCGTAGTCAAATTTGATTCAACTAAAGTAGGAGAACAGACACCCGCCAACCACCTTTATGCAAAACAAGTTGCATGTCAGTCGGTGGAACCGGTCTCATGTGCGTGGACATGTAAGGTTGGCCAGGGCCGCTTCATCCCACAATGCCACCGAATCAAAATAAGACGTTGGTGGTAAGCAGTATGAACATCACCGCCCACAACTCCTTTGTGTTCTACTCGTGCATATCATCTACGCATAGACCTGGCTCATGATGCCACTGTTGGGGAACGTTGCATGGAAAACAAAAAAAATTCTACGCACACGCAAGATCTATCCATGGAGATGCATAACTACGAGAGGGGGAGAGCATCTACCTACCCTTGTAGATCGCTAAGCAGAAGCGTTTATCACGCGGTTGATGTAGTCGTACTCTTCGCGATACGATCACGATCAAACCGATCTAGTGTCGAACGGACGGCACCTCTGAGTTTAGCACACGTGCGGCTCAATGACTTCTCCTCCTTCTTGATCCAGCAAGCGGGAGAGGAGAAGTAGATGGGATCACAACCAACACGACGGCGTGGTGGTGATGGTGGTGGTGGAGCACCGACAGCGCTTCGCTAAGCGTCGTCGGGACGAGGCGGTGAAACTACGGAGTAACGGGAGAGAGAGGGGCGCCAAAGGCTTGGTGTGTACTCTTGGGGCGCCCCCTCCCCTCTATATATAGGTGGAGGGGCGTGGGAAACAGCCCCTCCAAGCCCTAGGGCGCAGCTAAGGGGGAGAGGACTTGGACTCCAAGTCCAATCCTATTCCTACTAGGACTCCTTCCTTTTTTGCCTTCCCTAGCCACATGGGCTTTTGAGGACTTGGTGCGCCTAGCCCAATAAGGCGAGGGCGCCTCCCCGCAGCCCATGCTAGCCCTTGGGTTGTGGTGGAACGACTTGTGGACTTTCGGACCCCTCCGGAATCCTCCGGAACCTTCTGGAAGCTTCCCGGTACAATACCGAAAAAACTGCACCTTTTTCCGGAACCCAAAATATGACTTCCCATATATAAATCTTTACCTCTCGACCATTTCGAGAATCCTTGTGACGTCCGGCATCTCATCCGGGACTCCGAAAAACATTTGGTTACCACTCAACAAATATCCCAATACTACTCTAGCGTCAACGAACGTTAAGCGTGCGACCCTGCGGGTTCGGGAATTATGTAGTCATGACCGAGACACCTCTCCGGTCAATAACCAATAGCGGGACCTGGATGCCCATATTGATTCCTACATATTCCACGAAGAACTTTTATCGGTTGAACCTTTATGACAACATACGTAATTCCCTTTGTCTGTCGGTATGTTACTTGCCCGAGATTCGATCGTCGGTATCTTTATACCTAGTTCAATCTCGTTACTGGCAAGTCTCTTTACTCGTTCTGTAATACATCATCTCGTAACTAACTCCTTAGTCACTTTGCTTGCAAGCTTCTTGTGATGCTGTATTACCGAGTGGGCCCAGAGATACCTCTCCGATACACGGAGTGACAAATCCCAACCTCAATCCATGCCAACTCAATAGACACCTTCGGAGAAACCTGTAGAGCATCTTTATGATCACCCATTTACGCTGTGATGTTTGATAGCACACAAGGTATTCCTCCGGAGTCCGAGAGTTGCATGATCTCATGGTCGAAGAAACATGTATTTGACATTAAGAAAGCAGTAGCAATAAATTGAACGATCATATGCTATGCTAACGGTTGGGTCTTGTCCATCACATCATTCTCCTAATGATGTGATCCCGTTATCAAGTGACAACACATGTCTATGGTTAGGAAACCTTAACCATCTTTTGATCAACGAGCTAGTCTAGTAGAGGCTCACTAGGGACACGTTATTTGTTTATGTATTCACACATGTATTTAAGTTTCTGGTCAATACAATTCTAGCATGAATAATAAACCTTTATCATGAATGAGAAAATATAATAATAACAACTTTATTATTGCCTCTAGGGCATATTTCCATCAGTCATGAGCTCTGCCAGCGCTTAAGCAGGCATTTGGCTGGAGCCGGCCACGTCGGAAGCCGCCGTCGGGGCACCAACTGCCACCGCGACACCAGCCGCTGTGGAGTTCTGAGCCAGCGCAGTCTCGACTGTGTTTTGATTTCCCGCCATATAGACGGCCGCGCGACGAGGCGGCTCGAAAACCTCCAGATCGATCTCGTCATCGGAGGAGCCCCCAGCCTGTCGTCGAAGAGCGAAAGAATTGACTCGGTGTCTCCAACCGAGGATTCGCCATCCGAGTTGACCAGCGTGTCACCGCCAGACGCGGAACCGCCTGAAAGGTTGACCCCATGGGTGAAGCCGACGAAAGCGTGAGTCCGGCCGGCTTGTGCCTGGCCGGGTCTGGCGTCACGAGCCGGCTCGATGATGTTGGAGATGATGTCCGGTTCGGGACCAGGTTCCCTGATTATGCCGATGAAGATGTGGATCTTGCCGAAGGGGACCCGGTACCCGTACTCGATTGAGTCGGCCTCGGGGCCCCAGCCTGAGTCGTCGATGTAGAGCTTGCCGCGATGACTCTTCGTCATTCGGCTGATCGCGTATCCCTCGATCCCTGGGAGAGCGCCCTCCAACCCTTCAAGAACTCAACACTACCGTGCATAGGCCCCATGGTGGGCGCCAACTATCGTGGTTTTATCACGGCAGATGTTCTCGTGAGAGGACTAAGTCTGGAGGCCATCACAACTAGGTGGCTGCTTGAACAGGGTTGATCGAAAACGAAGGACACAAGTTTACTTAGGTTCGGCCCCTCACGGTGGAGGTAAACACCTACTTCCTGCTTGATTAATATTGACGATGATCTCGATTACAAGGATGCGGATTCGCTAACCTAGCTCTTGAGAGATTGCAACTTAGTCTTTTCATCCTAGGGGCTCCCCTTTATATAACAGGTTGAGTCCCTAGATTTACAGGAGATTCCGGGTCGTATTACCAACCCGTACCCTACTCTAACTCTCATCATCTTGTCCCCTAAGTTAGGAAATTGTCACCTACGGGATCTTCTTCTCGAGTCGGCCCTTTGGGTCCATGAGAGCCGACCGGGTCTTGCTTCTGGGATTCTAGCCCACCTTGATCACTTTTCATATGACCCGGTAGTGACGTGACTCACTGAGCCTCAAGGGCCAGGGTCGGGTCACGCTCATGCCGGGTCTCCACCGTGGGAAACATCCCCAACACATACAGTTCAACATGGCAATGGGTACCCGCAACCCGCAAACCCGACGGGTAAAAACTCTATTAGGGTAAGGGTTTCGGAAAAGTAAATACCCATGGGTTTATAAAATGGGAAAAAATTATACCCATCGGGTAAGCCGGGTATGGGTATGGGAAGACAATACCCATACCCACGTACCCGCATACCCGCGTACGAAAATGCAACCGCTAACCTCGACCCAAAATTCCATCCCCTTACTCATGTGCATGATCTTATTTAAATGCGTTGATCTTGTTTTGTGAACTCATGATTTTGTCTCTGATTTTTTCATCTTATTATAGTCTTCTTCATTTGATCATTTTAAAGTAGGGGCTTCAGAAGTAACTTCAATAAAAGAAAATTATAGGAAATTGTGCCCCTCTTGTTTGTCTTGTAATTGGAAAAAAGAAGAAAGAACATATGTGAATGTTTCTCTAAGAAGTTCACTTACATATGTGATTGTTTGGTGCCATCTAGTTCATGCTTATTGCTATCAAATTTTCTAAATTAATACCATTTTTTATTCCATCGCACAACAAATCATGATATGCATGTGCTGAAATGCTAAATTATGGTATATATTTGCAGAAATTTTGAAGTATACATGCTGAAATTTTGTATATATATATATATATGAAAAATGCTAAAAAATACATGGTGAAGTGTGAATTGAGTAAGGTGGCCAAGATGGGTATTTTTACCCGTGGGTATTACCCGCACCCGGCCGGGTACGGGTATGGCAACAATTTGAAACCCGAGGTGCGGGTACGGGTTTGGGCGAAAAATATTAAGACGGGTAAGGGTTTGGGCGACCATTATCCGCACCCGAACCCGGCGGGTGCCATGTTGACATACAGTCAAGTCTTGCTCAAAAAAAAAAACAGTCAAGTATGCTTTCTAAAAATGCTAAAAAAAAAGGAAAAAGGTATTTTTTTTAAAAAAAAGGTCAGGTATGCCATCGAGTCGGCGACAGTTGAAATCCCACCCCTCCACGTCTCCATCGTCCTGTTTCTTTCTCCCTCACAGCCTCTCCCGAATCCAAAGCTCCAAACTGAACCCCCCACAAAATCTCTCCTGCTCCTAGGTGTCACCGCCGTGCCCTAGAGCTGCCGCCGTGCCGTGCCGTGCCGTGCCGAGAGGGCACCGCCGACGCCTCAGCCCCCGCAGCCCCTGCTCCTCTCACGCGCGTCGCCGCCACCGCCGTTCCCGTTCTACCTCAGCGCGACCCTGGTGTCTCCACTCCCGCACGCCGTTCGTCATGCTGGACATTGGTTTTTAAGGTATCGGCCTTTTTTTTTCTGTCCAGCCCCTACGAATTTTGGGTCGGTTGCGCACCATCTAGATCCGCCCCTTAGTGCCGCCGTTACGCATTAATTCCAGTTACCGTTGTTAGGTTTCTAGCAGAGCAGCAGGCGTGCTGTGCTGTATTATCTCTAGGGTATAGGTTATTTGTTTTCGGGTGCTTATGCTTTTTCTAATCGAGAGATTATCGTTCTGTAATTGAGGTTCCAGCAAAATATTTAGTGCTGATGTGCCATTTTGAACTTGCTTGGCAGCTTGGCGTGATTGTCCACATTTGGCTTGCGGAGAAAAGGAATGGAGCACATGGGAAATGAGAGCCACGAGGGGAAAAAGCAAGATGAAGAGGGGCATCATAACAATGAGGTGAGAATGGTAGAACTCAAGTAACAATGATATGAAATGAGTAGCCCCAAAATGTGTAACTGCCTGCTTGATATTTTACTGATGTTCCAACCTTGTAGTTAAAACTTAATAATTCCTGTCCTTTACTGAAAAAGGGTTTCCCCCCGCTTTATATTATAAAGCAATCATCACCACATACATCTGAGCGAGCCGAACAAACACACGCCACCACGACACACATCAAACACACCCAAGGCTAGATACAAGGGTGCCGAGCACCATCACACCACTCGGATACAACCAAGCCAACAAAGTATGAGCTACGAAGAACCACTTGGAGCCACCGAGGGGGTGAGACGGACCATGACGAAGCAAGGACTCCAAGACGGTGCCTCCCAGAAGGGTACGACCACGGATAGCCGCCACCGTCCGATCCGCAGATCAAGTTTTCACCCGGAGCAACACAGGGGGTGGGTGCACCGCGACGGAGCCTTCAAGAAGAATACGACGTCCGCGGACGCCGCCACCGACGGCCAGAAACTGGGCAAGTGATGAACCCCGGTGCTCGCACCCCGCCGACACACCCCTGCTCCGCCAACCACCCGCAGCCACGTCTCCCGCGAGACCATGGCTGCCCGCACGCACCTGAGACGCAGGTTCCGCCCCCGAACGCCACGCCTCCCGCCGCCAGGGCCGCCGCCCAACATCCGGACACCCCCAAGACCATCCAAAAAGATCAACTTTGCACCAAAGGAACACCACCGACCGACGAACCGCAGCATACATCCTGCCTTGAACATCGCCGGAGCTGCGACAGCCAGCACGCGGCCGGGGAAAGGGGGAGGTGGGGGAGCGGACGCATCCGGACCGGCACACCCCTGTGCCAGTGATGGGGGCCCGAGCACGTCGGCGCCACCCATCCCTCCAGCCAGCCTCCCCACCGGACACACCCCTGTGCCGCCCCACCTCAGCGGCCGACGCAGCACCGCGCAAGGCCACCGACGCAGACCCGACCACCGGCAAGGGGGACCCCAAGTACAGCCGCCGAACGCCAAGAATACTCACCGGGGAGCCCATCCGCCCTGCCGCCGTCGTCCAGTCGGCGGGACGACTGGATCCCGACCAGCACGCCCACCAGCCACCGCCGCTGCGCCTCCACCACCACCAGCCGAGGCCACGGTAGGGGTGGACGCCACGGATCGGATGGTGGCGGCTATCCGTGGTCGTACCCTTCTGCACTTAGTGACACACAGTGACGATAGTAACACTGATAGTGACACATAGTGACACACAGTGACGATATGAACATTACACCAATTAAATATGGCCTTGTGCACTTAGCTTCCTTTCTCTCGTGCATCTTTAAAAGCCTGGGTAGAATTAATCGGTGATTGTATATGTTGCAATCTTCGTACTTCAATTCAAAATTTCTGATTTGTTCTAAATGTTGACTGTTTGTAGGTGGCCCGTCTTGAAGAATACAAGAAGCTTATTGATGTAAAGACAGCTCTCCGCCAGAGTAACCTAAAACCTGAGAGGCCTGGTACTTCCATTGTTCTTCTAGTAATGCCTATTTAACGGAAGTTCCAGTGATTTGCTTAGTCTAACCAGGACGAACTGAAATTCACATAGTAAAGTGTTACATCCTATCTAAACAAAGTTCGTAAGATCTTGATGTTGCAGAACTTGGTAGGTAGATGAGTTGGTTCCTACTATGTGCAAGAAAAGTTTATTGCGATACTTGAATCTTCCTAGGACTAAATCAGTAGCACATTCATTTAGACTTAATTTGCAACTCAGTGATACATATCCATTAAACATATAGGTGGTAATACTAAAAATAATGAAATGGAGCTTCTTAGAGGCAGGGCAGTATTTAGAGTTATTCATACATACCCACGCATCCTAAAAACTCAAGGTTTGGAATGTGAGCCATGCTTTGCTCTGGTAGCTAGTTCACGCGTGTAAGTTTAGAAATCAAATTGTTTTTCAGTATTCTCGCTGGCTAGCATCCTTGTTAAAGAGCATGGAATTCTTTTGGACCAAACATTCATTGATCCCTATAGTTTATAGTGACACAACTTTCCATGTGGTTGTTGTACAACCAACCTAATGTGCCTGCCTGCTGGAACTATGTTAATTATGTCTGTTTTTTCCCCCTATATCTATTCTTTTCTGAGAGAATGATTCATGTTTTGCTCTGGTAGCTAGTTCATGTGTGTAAGTTTAGAAATCAAATTGTTTTTCAGTTTTCTCGATGGCTAGCATCCTTGTTAAAGAGCATGGAATTCGTTTGGACCAAACGTTCATTGATCCCTATAGTTTATAGTGACACAAATTTCCATGTGGTTGTTGTACAATCAACCTAATGTGCCTGCCTGCTGGAACTATGTTAATTGTGTCTGTTTTTTTTCCCTATATCTATTCTTTTCTGAGAGAATGATTCATGTTTTGCTCATCTCAGTCTTGAATATACAAGTTTCAATCTTGATACATGAAATTCATAATTATGACGTGGTTACTCGTTCATTTTAGATGCAAGTCACCTGAGAACTCTTGATTCCAGTATAAAGCGCAACACAGCAGTTATCAAGAAGCTCAAAGTGATAAACGATGAACAAAAGGATGTCTTAATGGAAGAATTGAAAAGTGTGAATCTAAGCAAATTTGTTAGTGAAGCAGTTTCTTACATTTGTGAGGCCAAACTTCGTTCTGCTGATATACAAGCTGCTGTTCAGGTATAGTGGTTACAGTATTCCTAGTCTTAATTGATTCTTAAGTATATTCTTAATCTGCCTTACAGCCTTGCTCACCATATTTTGACTATATATAAACTTTCCACCATGTCTTAAATCAGTTGTTTCTATTGTTTACAGAATCTCCTGTCCATGAATGGGGCTGTGCTTGTATGGGTGGATGCTCCCACTATCTCAGCCGCGAAATGTTCCCTGAGATCTGTGCACACTCTATCACACTACATTTCTAGTAGGGTGAGATAATGTGCACAGATCTGAAGGCATGTTTCATGGTTGAGATAGTGGGAGCAGCCACCGATACAAGTACAATGGTTTTCCTTTTCTGGTAGATATATTCTAAATTTGTTCAGTCTCATGTATTTTCCTCAGTTATAACATGTGTATCTTTACCTATATCAAATTTGCACATCATTGCATATGAACTTTTTTTTTCTTTCATATTTGCATGTAGCTCATGTTGCTATTTGCACCATTCCCTTGATCTCCAAATGATTTATAAATTTAACAAAACTCATTTTCTCAAATGTGTTTACATGTGTGGATGTTAAATTCATATGATGGAATACTTGTCTCTTAATCTTATTTGTTGCAGATTTGCTCGCTGCTTCATCAAAGGTACAAGGACTTCTCTTCTTGCCTTATTCAAGGACTGCTGAAAGCCTTCTTTCCAGGGAAATCTGGAGATGATATAGATTCAGATAAGAACTCAAGGGCCATAAAGAAAAGAAGCACACTGAAACTTCTTATGGAGTTGTATTTTGTTGGAATTGTTGAAGATGCTAGTACTTTCATAAACATTATAAAGGATCTGACGTCGGTGGAGCATTTGAAGGACCGTGAAACAACTCAGACAAATTTGTCTCTCCTTGCAAGTTTTGCTCGTCAAGGAAAACATTTTCTTGGATTACAAAAGCATGGGCAAGAAGCTTATGATGAGGTCAGCCAAATTTTAGTTTCATCATGTAGTAGCTAATCATAAAGAAAATGGTAGAGGTGATCTGTCTGTAGTAATGTAGCAATCTTCATTGTGGCCCAGGGGTATATTTTTGAATATGCAGACATCAAGAAAACCCCTAAAATGTCTCAAAAATATTAATAATACATGTCTCTGTCTTCACAGTAACGGGGAACTCTGCAGGCCCCAAATGTAACTTTTTGTATAGCGCAATGATGTATTTATATGATAATCTGAAGTACTGCTGCCGTGCCATAATTAGCAGCATGCTTAATTTTTCTTAGGCTCATTGATACGTGATCTTTCAGTGACTGGCTCTGTTCCACAATGAGGTGATGGTACAGTCCTAACCACTTGTTGCTACTCACAGCATTTGTTCTATATGCTGCAGTTTTTTATGGGCCTCAATGTTACTGATGATCTGAAGACGTTCTTTAAGAAATCCTTGAGCTCTTACTATGATGCTGCAGTTGCAGTTCTCCAGTCAGAACATGCGGTAACTAAATCTTTTCCAACATAACGTTGTTAGGCTTATCTTTTGCTCTATTATTGCTTCAGCATGTTTATTATGCTGCCATTCATAACATCGTGCAGTCTCTTCGTGCAATGGAGTCTGAAAATGCGAAGATCTTAAATGCCAAAGGCGAACTAAGCGATGAGAATACTGCCTTGTATGAGAAGCTCCGGAAATCTTTTGATCAGTTATTGCGCTGTGTTTCATCGTGAGTTTCCCTATCGACATGTACCACCTTATTTATTTATCTCTCATGCAGCTGCATATGTAGTTCACCTTGTTCGCTTAATTGAAAATAAGTTCCTTTCTTTTTTTACTCTTATTTTATTGCGCCTTCATCTTTATCTTCTGTTACAAAATTGAAGTTAATGTGTTAGTCATACGGTGAAAGGACCAAGTGGCAAGTATATTCATCAAACAAGAACCTATGATTCTGATTTAGTTAACCAGTAGTTTTAGTAGTCAATATAGTGCCTATCACTATCATGGTAGTCTACAGATGGCTATCAGTCTCTCTTGTTCCTCTGAGCTTTCTCTCTTTTTAAGCAAAATAAACCGTTGAGGAGAAAATAAATAAACTGTTGCTTCAATTATGTCAGTCACTTTGTTTTTTAGCTTACTGTCATATTTTTAGGACCATATACGTCTGCTTGCAGAAATCTTGTAAAACATTCAAATATGTTCTCTTGCAGCTTAGCTGAAGCTCTTGATATGCAGCCTCCTGTTATGCCAGATGATGGACATACAACAAGGGTAACTACGGTGTCTGAGTTATCCCCTTCTGGGAAAGATTTTTCTGAAGTAGAACCTATCTGGGATGATGAAGACACAAAGGCATTTTACGAGTCTTTGCCTGATCTCAGGTTTTCCCTGGATTTTGATCATATTTTACTTTCCCGTCTACAGTTTGCAGAACTGTAGTAGTTGTACTATGTGATTATTTTGAACCTATGTATACCTTTTGAGCAGAGTATTCGTGCCTGGTGTACTACTGGGAGAAGCTGAACCAAAGTTGGTAGATCAACATGGAAAGGTTCACGAACAAACTGGTGTAAGAAAGGTCTCTCATACTCAAGAAACTTGTGTTGTACGATATAAAGGCTCATTTTGTGGTTGCTTTTGTGTCCTTATCTTTAAAATTACTGCGAGGAACTTACGAAATTCTGTCTGGTAATGAAACTAAAGCTAGATAAATTATGTTATCCAATGATACATCTTGTCTCATATGTTTTGGCACACAAATGCAATAACATATTCATTTGCAATTTGACTAACAAAAGTAGCTAGTCAAACACCTAAAAATGGGTCAAGCAAAACAAGATTATCATAATAAACCGTAATGCCAAATGGAGCTTGCATAAGGTTCAATAATATTTGTCTTAACGAACAGAATTATCAAATATTGCCATGGCGACTTGGTAATATCTGACTATGTAGCTAGCTCATATTTTCTCTTCATTTTCCATATTTTCTTGAAAGTTTGCTCCCTTTTGTTGACTCCCGCATACTCCCTTGTCTTTTTTGTCACACGCTGCCATCTTTTTCCCCCTTTTTACTGTCAGGACCTATGCTAATTACCCTTTTAGTGTGGTGTTGTTACTATGTTCTGTACTTTTTTTTTAGATAGGCGAATGCATGCTATATTTGCATGATAGCTGCTAGACTTTTTCTATGCCGTTGCACCTGACCCTACTTTATTTATCTTCATAAAGTATTTGACCAATCTGTGGCAAATATGCTAAATTTTATTTTAGGAGCCTAAATTGGAACAAGGAACTGAAGTTCAAAACAATGCTGAAACATCCGTCCCTGAGCATCAATTGGAAGGAAAAACAAATGTTGGATCTAAGAATAGAGAAAAAAAAGATAAAACAGGCAAAGAAATTTCTAAAGAAAAAGAGGCTGATCAAAAAGGAGATATTGAAAGAGAAAAAGTAAGAGTCACAGATGGCGCAAGTTTGGACAGCCTGCTACAGAGGCTGCCAAGATGTGTGAGCCGAGATCTGATTGACCAATTGACGGTAATAACAACTGCATTATGTACTTCTGTGCATTTGAGATGGTTCCACCTTATTCTTAAACTCCATTTATTTATTCTTTCAGGTAGAGTTTTGCTATCTGAATTCTAAAGCAAACAGGAAGAAACTTGCACTAGCTTTATTCAATGTTCCAAGGACTTCGTTGGAACTGTTACCGTACTATTCCCGTTTAGTTGCCACTTTGGCCACATGCATGAAGGATCTCCCAACTATGCTCTTGTCAAAGCTTGAAGAAGAGTTTAACTTTTTGATGAACAAGAAGGTTTGTCTTGTATTCATGTATTTCTCGGTCCTTGTTGTCCATAATATACTGTTTTATTTGGCACTTGTAAGAAAAACTGTTTTTGGTTCTTCCAATTTTTGTACCGCTCCATTTTTCTATGGTGAGTTATGTAGTTCAAATTCAGTATAACTAACAGGGTTATCTACTTTGCAGCACTAATTATTGTTCTTTGTTATATTCCCTCTTTCAGGATCAGATCAAAATCGAAACAAAAATTAGAAATATTAGATTTATTGGGGAATTGTGCAAATTCAATATTGCTCCATCAGGCCTTGTTTTTAGTTGTTTGAAGGTATGCAAATCTGCAAATAAATCCAGTTACGGAATTAGTGCCTTCCTATGTATTATGCTTCTGTTGAGTTTCTAAATTTCCTTGTGCTCTTGTTTAACTACCTTTTAGATGGTACAGAATAGCTCTATTGGAAGTGGAATAATAGTTAAGCGCCCTAAATTTGGTAGTCAGTACAATGGTCAACTAGATAGACTGGGAAACATAGTTAGCTGTGTATGTTCGAAATCACTCATACAAGTGGATGCGTCATGCCGTGATCACGTGGGTAATTTCTGACCACATGGAAAGGTGTGTGGCATTTCCTGCGGAGGAAGGTTTCAGACCACACTCTCGATTTTTTCTTTCTCCGATAAGGTATTCTCGCCTGTCTGTTTTCTTCTGGTAAGGCCATAAGTGACTTTCCACCTTTTCTGTTGCGAGCTAGCCGGGAGCTTGTGCTCAGCTGACAACTATTAGACCTTCTCTGTGCGTGAGGCCCAGGCTGCATGCTCATGTGTGCTTATTAGCCTTTTATAAGTTGTCAAAGCATTACACCCTACTCAATTGCGCAAAGCCTGTCACTTGAGAAGGACTGGAGAGACCCTGCGCATTGAAGGGTTTTTGCAGAATGCGCCCCTTCATTACTTATTTAATTAAAGTTGACAAGTCAAAGGGTGCTTTGATTCGGCCCGAATGATGTCTTTGCCAAATGTGACCCTCTCCCCTGGCCGATTGCCCCTTCACATCCTTATCTGGTATTGATGCACAGCTGGCTGCTGCTATTCTGAATGCGCCTTTGACGAATGCCCCAACTTCATTATCTCTTTTAAAGTTGATGGGCTGAAGGTGCCATGATCCGACGTGGCTGATAGCCGTAGCTACGCTGAACGCCCCTCACCTCATGATCTTTATTTAGGAGTTGGCAGTTACATGACCTGCGTGCATACATCCTTACAAAATGGATATAATTTATCATATTACAAGCTTGCAACACCACACAATCAATCAATTTGCAACTGCCAACTTAATTTGGTCATTGTGATCATCTGTATTTCAGGCTTGCTTAGATGATTTTAGCCATCATAACATTGATGTGGCCTGCAATCTTCTTGAGACCTGTGGGCGCTTTCTTTATCTCTCACAAGGAACTACAGTTCGCATGTCAAACATGCTGGAAATACTGAGGAGGTTGAAAAATGTGAAGAATTTGGATCCACACCACAGCACACTTGTAGAGAACGCCTATTACTTATGCAAACCACCAGAAAGATCTGCCAGAGTCTCTAAAGTCCGGCCACCTCTGCATCAGGTAAGCCTTTTATCCTTTTCTGTTCTCTTTTCTTTCTGTTATTTTCTGGTTTATGTGTACATAAAATGTTACACTGAAGAAGTAATATTGTCTTTCAATGCATGCAGTACATAAGGAAGCTGCTTTTCTCAGATCTTGATAAAACAAGTGTTCAACATGTTCTTCGTCAGTTACGCAAGTTACCTTGGGCTGAATGTGAGCAGTACCTGGTGAAGTGTTTTCTCAAGGTTCACAAGGGAAAATATAGCCAAGTTCATCTGATTGCTCTTCTAACTGCTGGTCTTAGTCACTATCATGATGATTTTCATGTGGCTGTGGTAGATGAGGTGAGTTACCTTGCTGAAACAGATAATTTGGAAAAACTTTGGCTGAGACGGTAAACCATTGCATGAGAAGTCAGTAGCAGAAATTGTTTCACACTTTACATAAAAATATTATGTATGGCATGCAAAGTGTACCATGAATAGTGGACCAGTTTCCAACCTATCATGTGCACTTGTATGTCTATCCCCGTTCTCTCTTTACATTCTCTGTGTTTGGTGCTCAACTTTGTTTCTTTATTTCCTCTGACCTCTGATTGTCCTTTAAAAAAAAAGCTTAGCAAGTGTATTCCATATTTTCGTATGTTTTTGTATTTGATTGAGATTACTAGCATGTTGTTATTTTGTATAGTATTATAAAGATTTTCTTGTATCTGGATTCAGGTTCTAGAAGAGATTAGAGTTGGACTTGAGCTGAATGACTATGCAATGCAACAGCGACAACTTGCCCACATGCGATTCCTTGGGGAGCTATATAACTACGAGCATATTGATTCATCAGTTATATTTGAGACAATGTACCTTATTATTGTATTTGGTCATGGAACACCAGAAGTGAGTAAACACATCCAAACTTACCAGCTATCTTTACTTTGTTTTCTTTATATTGATATATTTCAACAATCCATTTTCTGGCTTATACAGTGTTTAGTGTTTCCGATTTAGTATATTTTAAAGAAACACACGCACTTATAAATTTGATAACGTTCTTGATAACTACTCCCTCTGATCCAAAATTAGTGTCACAGTTTTGAACTGGGGTTAGTTGAAAACTGTGACACTTTTTATGGATCGGAGGTAGTACCTCCTACCATGCCATTCTTCAACTTATTTTGTACTCCCTCCATCCCAAAATAAGTGTCTCAACTTTGTACTAACTTTAGTACAAAGTTAGTACAAATTTGTACTAAACTTGAGAATTTTGGGACGGAGGGAGTATTCTTTAATTTGTTGTTTATCGTGCTTGGTATGCATAATTTTTCATTCGAACTGTATGGCTTATGAATCCCTTTTGTTTGCATCTCTTTTCTATGATCCTGGATAAGTATGTTGCAAACTTAAAAAGTTTTTTTTTTTTTTGGGATAACAAACTTAAAAAGTTAATAAACATGATTCTCATCCTTTGTCTCTAATGCCTTACGCATGCTTAATCACCTATTTTTAAAGGAATCGATATGACTTCTCACTTCAGTGAATTTATCCTTTGGATTTATCCTGTGCAGCAAGATCAACTTGATCCACCAGAAGATTTCTTTAGGATAAGGATGATTGTTACACTTCTCCAGACATGTGGTCACTATTTTGATAGAGGCTCTTCAAAAAGAAAGCTTGATAGATTTTTGCTACATTTTCAAAGATATATTCTGAACAAAGGGCCATTGCCACTTGATGTTGAGTTTGATGTTCAGGTTAGTATTGTTCTAAACACCAGCAACTTAGGTTGCATCTTTAAAGCATAAATGCATGTCGAGTCTTCATTGTATATGTAATGTTTACGATACAATGTAAGTGGAGAAGAACTGTTCCGATACATCAAGTTAAATGTCCGGTGCAAGGTGAGCCAGTATAATTCTGCTTGTTTTGCCTCTTTTCTCGATATCATAGCTATCAGGCTGTGATATGAGAGAAAGAAATTATCTGGATATAGTTGGAAGTGGCGTTTCAACATTTCAACCTGCAATGCTGAGTGTGTTGGCTTCAAACTTAGTATGGAAGCAAGGGGTACTTTGGCTCTCGCCAATATCCAAAATATCTAGAGAGATCCACGCATTTAGGAATGCTAAATGCGTATAAGTAACTGGATATTCTCGATTGGGTAGAATCCAATTCATAATAATACATTATTGACAAAAGTTGGTGTTATTATTGTTGTTTTAGATATCCTGTGCATTATGTTTGTTGGAGGACATGGAACCGTTTACTTCCTAGACCTGTTTAATGTGCTTAGTCGGTTACCTCCATGCCGGACTGCTTTAATTTGCTTAGCAAATTGTGCAGTACTCAAATGGCATGCTAGACCAATAGTATATGTGATTATTCTTCTATAGATTGTAACAGATGTCTCTGAAGTGAGTATAGCTCCTAATCTACTTATTTTACAACTGATGCAGGACATGTTTGCTGAGCTACGGCCTAACATGACTAGGTATTCATCTGCAGAACTGTTGGCTTCTGCTCTGGTTGAGCTTGAAGAAAATGAGAAGACGAAACAATCCGAAAGTGCGGCTTCTGATGCCAGCTGCAAGAGCTCAGCAAACAGACCTGACAAAAATGGCAGGGGCCATGAAGAAGTAGCAGACAGTGAAAGCTATTCAGGTAGCAGAAGCATCTATCGCGATGGAAGTGAAGATGGAGATTCTCTGTACGAAGAAAACTCAGATGACAGGTCAGGGAATGGAGTCGTTGATGACGATGACGCCATGCCTTCTGGTTCTGACGAAGAAGAAAGGGTCCAGGTTAGACATAAGGTGGTGCAAGTTGACCCTAAGGAGCAAGAAGACTTTGATCGGGAGCTGAGGGCCCTTCTACAGGAAAGCTTGGAGTCGCGTAAGTTGGAGCCACGGGTGAAATCCACTTTGAATATGACTGTACCGATGAAAATCGTTGAGGGGTCAAAGGACTCGAGAGTCACTGAAACAGAGAGTGGAGAAGAGCTTACAGCTGAAGAAAGTGGTAATGCTGGGGGCGGTAGTGAGGTCAAGGTGTGCGTCAGGGTGCTTGTGAAGAAAGGGCACAAGCAGCAGACAAGGCAAATGCTCATTCCTGGGGACTGCTCACTCGTTCAGAGCACAAAGCAGCAAGAGGCGGCTCTGCTCGAGGAGAAGCAAAACATCAAGCAGAAAATCCTTGAATACAACGAGAGGGAGGAGGAAGAATTCAATGCATCAGCATTCCAAACCGGATTCTGGGGTCAAGGAGGAAGCAGCGCAGGCGGCAGTATTGGCTCCGCCGGGCGTGGTCCCTGGGAAGGTTCGCACAGAGGCGGCCGCGGCCGGCAGCGGTACTACATCGCCGGCGGGATCTACCATGGGTATGGCAGGGGAAGGTGACATTCTGCCTTGTGGCGCTAAAATCACGGTTTAGTTCACCGCTGCCTTGCGAACTGGAAACCCAAATGACGAACGGCATAACGTAATTTTGGAAGTGGCCTAGGTGCTGTACACCGCTGGGCAAATAGCCCCCATGTTTACAGTCACGTGTAAAGTGGGTTTCGTCTCCGGTAACAGGATTAGGAGTGTACGTTTTCTTCTTTTGAACTGGTTTAGGCGTTTTCTCTTGTTACATAAGATGTTCTCGCTCATTACCCCAGCCCCAGATGAAGAATAGCTTCCTTGAGTCCGCAAAAGGTCTGCAGCTGCAAACGGTAGAACCTTTATCAGTGCATTTTTACTCGTTTGAGCTGTTCCCGTCCTCGGCGCCACATGATTTAAAGGCCGGACCACAGCCTTCCCCCTTCTCCGCGCCATGATTAAGGCTCTGACCCACACGCGTTTGTGCATATCTGCCATGAGCATCCATCCAGCTTTCCACCCAACAATTACGAGGGGGGCACACCGCGGGCACGAGCCCCCTATGCCGAGCTCGCCCAATTGAATCGCGCGGCAGTGCTGGTGCCAAGGCCACCACTAGGGACGTTGCGTCAAACGCCTGTGCAGTGCAGCCACAGGGAAGCGCATCTCGCACACGAATCCATCATCCATGGATCGGTCACGGCTCGGAATGAATCCCCTCTGCCCTGATCCACTTCCTCCTTGGGCCACAGTACAGAATCCATATCTTCACTCCTCCTTTTACGCTGGATATGGGCATCCATCACAGTACGGCCACCGCTCCCGGCACAGTTACACACTCGTAGTAGTATCCTCCTACTACATGTGGAGGCGGATCCATGCAATGCAAGTAAAGCATATGTGCGCGAGTGACTCATCGGGCAGGCATGTAACCTCGCCGGCATTGGCGAGCAGGGCGCGGGTCAGCCGGGGCCATCCATAGTTGCGGGAGCACTAGGGGGCGAGAAATAGTATCCGGGCCCGGCCGGCCTTTGGAATCTCGGGCGAGGAGTGGATTCTGTCACGGTGTCACCCGCCTTTCTTCTTTCTCCAAGGAATCTGATGTGCGTCCGCCCTGGCCCGGCCCTGTGTTGGGGTGGAGCCTGGCTTTTCGAGGGTTTTGACTCTTGGGGGGGAAGGGAGGGATCTGCGAGAGCGGCGTTTGTTAGCTAGATTCTGCGTCGCGTTGCCAACCAAGTTGGTTACCTCTTTTAGCGTGGCGCGAATAAACTGAGTGCTTCCTGCTGCTGCCTACTAGCTTTAGGCCCCTCTCCTCTGGTGCTCTCTCTCTTTTCACTACTGCTTGTTCCTCTTGATCCTAGTTGGATAAAGCCGCCACGTCCACGTCCATGTGCATACATAATATCTGCACTAACAACCTTCCCCTCTCGACCTCATCTCAGGTGGCCTTTGATGTGGAAAAGCAATGCAAATGCGCGGCTACATTGTGTTTACGAGCGAGTGCTTTGCTCTGTGTGCAAAGCTCTATCTTCTTTAGTTCCCAACATGACTCGTCGCCCGTTCCAGAGATCGTCTCTCTCTCTCTCTCTCTCCTCAGTTCGGTGCGACGGATGACAGTGATCGCCCACTGCTAATTGGCTTTACATCACATCCATTTTACGAACCACATCTGACATCTTATGTATGCTGCCAAAATAGAGTAGAAAACAAAAAAGGGTACATATAAATTTTTGCGGGAAAAGGATTATATAATTATATACTGTGACCTAAAGCACGCAGCACCAAGTATTTACCCACGGAATGGATGCACAAGAAAGAAAGAGCAAACTCATATGCGTGCTGCTGTCCTGTGATGCTGTGATGGATGTCAAAGGGTGCTGGGCCCAGCCTCCGAGGGACCACCCTAATTTTTTTCCAGCCACGCCTATCGTTGCCGTGTGTTGTGCTGCCTCGTCAGTGACCACCGGCGGGGAATCCATTTGCAATTCAATATGCGCATCTACATTTCACAAGATTTTCGCATCATGCGAGAAGATGGAGTAGAATCTCAAGTGGGATGAGAAATTTGTCCTATAACCTTTAGGACGCTCTCACATGAGAATACAATCCTTGCCATCATTTCTTTTTCCGCCAGAATCTTTGCCATCAATTCACTACTGGTAAATTCGGCTGTCCTATAAAAGTTGCAAGAATGGTAAGATTATAAAGAAATAACCCATCTATACTCGAATATTGCCTTTGGACATGGAGCTCGGTTTTGAAAAATTGAAAATTCGTCAAATTTCATATTTTCTACATTTCAAACAATTCTGAAAAAATACAGATATACATGGAGGCATAACACACATGTGTGTAAATTTTTAGGGCAAAATACGTTGAAATGAGAGCTGTGCAAAAAAGACAAATCTGAGGCTTTTTAACACGTGATACTATTCATCCTTCCAGGCCATGAATTTGTCTTTTTTTGTACAGGTCGCATTTCAACGTATTTCATCTTAAAATTTTACACACATACACATAACATCCTTATTTACTTGCACAATTTTTTTCAGATTTTTTGAAACCAAAAAATTTGAATTTTGAATTTTTCAAAAATAAAGGCCTCCATGAAGGCCGAGAGACAAACATCCGTTCTCATCTATACTTGCTTTCTTACTCCATAAGAGCAACTCTGACAGAGTTGTCATATTCGGAGCCTCCATAACACATATGGAGGATGCTCCATATTACTATTTTATAGGCCGCGGAGGCTGTGCGCAAACACATGATCGTTATAATATGACTTCATAATTTTTCTTCTGTTTTTCCCTTTCTACGCTGTTACAATAATTTAGATCAGATAATTCAATAATTCGACGAATATTATTACAAACCATTAATAAAAATACATCAAATAATCTAAATTAATCCAAACACAACAAATAATCCGATTAAATACGTTGTCCAAGTAAAAACAAATGAATTTAAAGGAATTTAAACACACTATCTCCCACCTAGCTACCAATGATACTCAATGAAATCCTCCTTCAGCTGATGATGAGAGGTCCGGTCTTTAATCTTTCGACACGTCTTAAGAAATGCTTGAATGTGGTTTTTGTGCCTGCAAGACGTGACAATTGTGGCAATATCTTCAAAGTCAATGGGGCTTGGCATATCGGCCTCATCCTCTATGACCATGTTGTAAGATCACATGATATGTCATTATTTGTCAAGACATCATTGTTCCAGAAATGAGTAGGCCCCTGGACAATTGAAGGTCTTGCTTGGGCACTCCAAATGGCCTCTCAATTCCTTCCTCTGAGCTTCTTGCACCTAGGCAAAATGCTTATGTTTCTCATCTCAAGAGTAGGAATTGTTTTCACAAATATTATCCAAGATGGATAAATGCCATCGGCTAGATAGTAGCCTTGGTCATACTGATGGCCATTCATCATGAAGTAGCAAGCTGGAGAAGTACTAGCAGCTAGACTTGAAAACAGATGTGATCTCTGCAAAGTGAAGAAGTATCAACAGCTAGCCTTGCAAACAGATGAGACCTATGCAAGGTGGAGACGTACTAGCAGCTAGCCCTGCAAACAGATGAGATCTCTGCAAAACATTGATGTCATTGTGAGATCTAGACAACCCAAAGTAGCAATGCCAAATGCACAAATCTTCAGGGGCAACAACTTCCAAAGTTACTTGGATCACGACAATGCCTGGTGAATTTGCCGTGACAAGCTATATGGCAATTATTTTGCCTCCAGTGCATACAATCAACACTTCCTAGCATCTTACACCAGCCTTTTGCTTCATGCATCGCTAGAGGCTTGGACGTGTCGACGACATTGGGTGCTCGCATATACTGCTCTCCATAAACCCTCACCATAGTTTCAATGCACATTTTTGTGCACATTATGATTGCACATTCGACAGTTCGAAGGTTGTCATCCAATGCATCTGCAGGAACGCCATATGTAATCATCTGAAGTGCCGCAGTCACCTTCTGGAAAGGGAAAAACCAAGGAGAATGGCGACATTTCTCCATTGTTGGAAGAAAGGTTCATTGGCTTCCATGTCATCCGCATTTTGAGGAAACAACAATCTAGTCACACGGAAGCTTCGCCGAAACACGTACAACGGGAAGATACATCCTGGCAGAAAGTAGTCGCGCATGAGCTTCTCGTGGCCTTCAATTCTGTTCCGGTGAAATGCCGCATGACCAATCCGTGACCCTCAGAGGCTTACTCTTTGTTCCGGTTGCCGCTATCCACTCAGCAACCATCAATATTACCTCGCCTTCTTTGGCGTCCATTATTTCACTCGGATTCGAAGCTAGAATCTGACTACTAATCATTAAAAACATTGCATCGGGTAGTATTTAACAGCTCATGCCAATCTAAGAGTGTCCTAACCTACAATGGTGGAGCGTTGTCGGGACCATCCAGGGCGGTGGCGTTCCTTCAGAGAGAAATATGTGCAAGGATAAGCTTCTCCTCATTTTTTCGAAAAGGAGATTACAACTCGGCCTCAGCATCATTGTAATGCACCGAGCCATTCTTATTAATTATTAAGCTAAGTACATAACAAAGCAACCAGGTCTGGACCGTTACAATATATGAAAAACCATCTACGATTAAGTCAACTTCTACCACAACAATGCCTTCAAGAAGCTATGCACATCCTTACACCAACGTCACCACATCCGTCCAGAGATGGCCCGGACAAGGATTTTCATCCTCATTGCCGAGGTCAGTCAATGAAGACCAGCACAACGACAAGTAGACAAAGCCTTCAACAAGGTAATGTCGCATGTTCGTCGCTGTTGAGCCCAATCAATAAAGGCCGAAACAAGACTTTTCACCACACACATGAAGTGGTGATCAAATTAGCATCTTGATGATAGAACATACAATAGTCGCCTACGCTAGTACTCCGGGCCAGGCCCAAGAGGCACCAATAGAACAATGGAATGACTTTCCACCTATGCCCACCACCACGGTGACGATGTCCTGGACTAGGGGGTACTCACCACGTCGTCTCCTGACCGGGTGGATCGGGCCGAGGATGTAACACCCCCTGTAATTAACCACAGTGATCACCCTTAGTTAATGACATGTCAGCAAGTTCAACAGTGCCTAGTCACCATTTGCATCATATTGCATTTCAAACTCATAATTCAAACTTCAAATTAATTTAAAGAGAAAATAAAAGTTGTTTAAATCCAGGAACTAAAATGTTCATAATATTGTAAATAATCCATAGGCAATTCTAAAATTATAATCAACATATACTTAATTAGTTAATTGACTCTAACAGCCTAAAACATAACCAAAACAGAAGATATTTAATCCATATTCATTTAATTAAAATCTAACTGAAATCACTGTGGCTTCAAACCAATTCCTGGCAGTGGCAAATAATGCACCATATTTAATAAGCTAAGTCACATATTTTTCAAAAAGTTATCTAGTGGCCAAACTATTTGCAAAACAGAAAAGAAAATAGAAAACGAAACAGAAAATAGAAAAAGGAAAGAAAAGGGGCCTTGCTACTGTGCACTTTAGCCCGAAGCAGCAGTGCAGGCCCGGCCCACCCCGCACCTCCTTCAACCTCCTGCTCACCTCGTCGCGCTGTCGCCCGCACCGCGCCCGCGCGCGCCAGGCCCCCCTCTCCTCTGCTCGACACTCGCGCTCTTCGTGGAGGGGATAAGAGCCCCCTCGCCCGTCCCCGTGAACCCTAGCCCCCTCAGACGCTCGCCCGCGCCTCTCCTCTCTCTTTTCCCCACTCACCCGAAAGCCGTCGTGGCCGCGCCGCTCGATTCCGCGGCCACCGCCACCGCGTCGCCTCGCCGCCGTGCCAGAACGGATCGCCGTCGTCCGCTACGCCGTCCGGTGCAACCCAGGGGAGCTGGGAGCCCCCACAGCGAGCGCCTCGACCTCTTCTTCCCCGGTGCCGTCTGCCACTGCCGCCGTCGATTTGGTCATCTCCGACCACCACCGGCTTCCCCGAGCGCTTCCCGTCAACGCTGTGAGCACCGCCATCAGCTCCTCTTCCTCTCTGCGCTCCCCGTGACCATCTAGCTAGCTGCTGCTGCTGCCGGACTCCGACCACCGCCATTGCCGCCGCCCGCGAGCCGTACATGCTCCCGAGCCCCCGCGCGAGCCACTGGCGCGCTCCAGAGCGCGTTACGCGATGCACCCAGCCCCCATTTGACCCCCTCGCGCACTCCCGCGCCTTTTTTGACGAAGCCCGAAGAGCACCGCCGCCAATCGTCGTCGCCGGCGTCGTTCTGGGCACCCCTGAGTCCGACCACTCGCCCCACGCGACGCGCGACCTCGCTAGCTCTCTAACGCAGGTAGCCACGCCTGGTTTGGACCACCGTAGCTTGAACCCGAGCTCGCCGGAGTTCTCTGCCGCGTCCGGCGCTCGCCGGCGCGTCTTCGGCGGTCGGCGCCGACGTGGCCAGCTGGGGTCCGCCCCCAGCGCCACTGCCACTGGGCCCCAGTGAGGTCCGTTGACCAGTCAGCGCTGCTGACTGGGCAACCCGTGTCACTGACACGCGGGCCCCACCGCTAAAACGTTTTAAAAATAAATAAATAAAATGTTAGTTAATTAATTAGTTAATTAAAACACTAATCTGTCACTGACTATTGGGGCCCACATTTAATTAATCTATAATTAGTTAAATAAATCCCAATTAAGCCATTGTCTCACTGACCAGTGGGGCCCACTGGTCAGGTTTGACCTGGTCAGCTGGGTTTTGACCTGCTGACACCATCATGACGTTCTGCTGACGTCATTAATCTTTTTCAGTAATTCTGTTAATTTAAATAATTCCAGAAAATGCTTTAAACCTTTAGAAAATCATATAAAATAATCTGTAGCTTGGATCGAAAAACTTTGTACATGAAAGTTGATCAGAACGACGAGACAAATCCAACCGTGCTATCTGTTTCCGTGTCGGGAACCTCTACGGAGGTGAACCCGCAACTTCGAGGCCGTATCCGGTAGATGAATAGTGCATAACTACCGGTTAATAAATCCAACTTAAATCCTAAAATAACTAATATGACTTAGACATGCTTTTAGGCAACCCTGCACTGCACGTTAGCATAGCCTGCTCTGTGTTGCATATGTTTACCGTGTATTTATTTGTTTCCTCCCCCTCTTCTCTCTCGGTAGACCCCGTTACCGACGCAGTTCCCGAGACCGACGCAACTCAGGAGCCCGACGACACCGTTGACGACCTTGCCTTTGCCGCCGAGCAACCAGGCAAGCACCCCCCTTTGAACATGCCTATATCGTCTATTCTTTCTCCCTCCTGCTTGCATTAGAATTTGCTGCTGCTACTGTTTATCCTATTCTGATGCATAGCCTGTTTTTGTAACTGCTATTGATACCTACCTGCTTATCCTAAACTGCTTAGTATAGGATGGGTAGAGACCCATCAGAGACCCCACTTTGACCCAACTGCCCCGCTGGATTATCAGAAGACCCGATCAATGGGATCGAAGACAGGCCCCGGCACCGCACATCACCCCCTTAGTCGTACGACACTACTGGGTTACTATCGAGTGCCAAGGGTGATACCTCGTCATCACTTTTGATGTTAACCTTGTAGGGTAGATATTTGGTCGTGGTCATCGAGGGTGATTCCTCCTTCTCCACTTCCGATACGACGTTGTCGTGCAACACCTCAAGTGTGAACCCATCGAGGGTGATTCCTCCGAGTTCACCTTGACAGTTACATCGAGTAGGAATCCAATGAGGGTGATACCTCGGATTCCCCAGATGTTATGGACACACGGATACTTGGACTTTACAACTGATACTTGGAAAGACGGGTCGACCCTGAGGGGTACCCGCGAGTGATGTGAAGTCGGGTTGACCAGGAGGTTACCCGTGAGATAAATACGAGGCGCGGCCGGGCATTCTTAGCCCTTGCAGCAAGTCCTCGAGACGGGGCGACGGGGTCACATCGATCGTGAGTCTCTGCTCGTTACCGCAAGCCCCTAATCCACTAACGATTTGAATATTTGATCTGAGCAGGCCTCTGGCCTGATAGCACTAACCATCATGTGGGAAAAGTTATGGGCACTCTGCATCGTATGCATCAGCCGAAAGCTCTGTCAGACATCCGGTTCAGCATCGCGGCACGGCTGGGCCGGCGCCATCCTGAGGGGTGGTACCGAGATTCGCCGTGTGTGCAACGACCCAGAGAGCACAGGGCGATGGCCCAAGACCCCTGAGTGCTTAGGATATAGACCGAAGGGGACCTCTCTGCTGAGCTGTAGGTAGGGTTGCGGTGTATTGTTTGGCTGAGGCCGGGCATGACCCAGGAAAGTGTGTCCGGCCGGAGTTAAGCGAGCGTGGTGGGTAAGTTGGTGCACCCCTGCAGGGAAGAAAACATCTATCGATAGCCGGTCCTACGGTAAAGGACACTCGGAGTTGTATCCCGATCGATACAACTAGAACTTGAGATGATACCTGGATATGTGGCTCCGGGATCGCTTTCTCGCAGGGAGTCGAGAAAGGATCTCTGGGCGAGATTGATGACTGTATGGCTCTGGGATTGCTTTCTCGCAGGGAGTCGAGGAAGGATCTCTGGGTGAGGTTGATAACATTACTACTACTTTATACTGTGCTATCTACACTCTTCTAATGTTGCAAGACCGCTGAAGATGCTAGTCTTCGATAGTACTAGGCCTTCTCTCTATTCTGGCATTTTTGCAGCCCAGTCCACATATACAACCTTCCTTTGATAATGTTGCATATGTAGTGTAGATCCTTGCTTGCTGAGTACTTCGGATGAGTACTCACGGTTGCTTTGCTTTCTTTTCCCCCATATCCATTTGATGCAACCAGATGACGGAGCCCCTGAGACAGCTGCACCCGCTGATGATCGCTACTACTACCCCGAGGATGGTTACTTCTACGAGCTGGCCGACGACCAGGAGTAGGATTGGAGGGTCCCAGGCAGGAGGCCTGCGCCTTTCGATCGTAGCTTTTGTTTTGTCCCACCTTATTAAAGGCTTATCTCTCTGTCTTATGTCTGTACTCAGATATCTAACGCTTCCGCTGATGCTTGTTTGGCATCAAGCCTATGTATTCGAGCCCTCGAGGCCCTAGCTTGTAATATAATGCTTGTATGGCTTTATTTATGTTTTAGAGTTGTGTTGTGATATCTTCAAGTGAGTCCTTAGGCTTGATCGTGTGCATTTGCGTGTATGATTAGTGCACGATTAAGCCGGGGGCATCACAGAGGACCCCCATGGCGGTTCACTATTTGGCCAGTTCGGACAACCGCTGACATATACGAGGAAGATTCCACAAGACTTGTTGATCAAGACAAGTACTCCTCTCCACCAACGTATTCGACTAGGACTCTTGTTATCCTAGGCCTCTGGTACATTATATAAGCCGAGGCTAGGTTAGTCGATAGATCATTATGACATTTATCATCACACCCCTAGGGTTTAGACCAAAACATATGATCTCAAGGTAGATCAACTCTGTACTTGATACTCCATCAATATAAATAAGAGCAGGACGTAGGGTTTTACCTCCATCAAAAGGGCCCGAACCTGGGTAAAATATTGTCTCCTTCGTTCCTGTTACCATTGATCCGAGAATCCACAGCTCGGGACCCCCTACCCCGAGGTCTGCTGGGTTTGATACCGACACACGGTCATCGGGAGGCCACCCATGGCGCGGGATAGAACTGACTGTTGCCACTCCACACCTAAGAGAAATGAGTCACATCATCCACTGAACAAGCCTATCTTGTGCTAAATTCTGGCCACAATGCCCATCGATGCTGGATCGGCCCTCACGAAACCTCTCTGCCACAGATAGGAGGTGACGGCCGTCACCACGGCCGAACCCTTGTTTCTGACCCGTCGGTAGGCCATGCAAGCAAGAGGGCGTGCTCCTCCATGAGCACACACCGGATCTCGGCCACGAGTGCTAGGGTCACAACCCCCTCCCACCGAAACTGCTGGTGGTGCCATGGCCCTGTGGATGGACCGGATCCACCAGAGGCGACCCTCCAGGTGGCAGCCGGTGGTCCGAGCGACGGCTGTGACATTCCACGACGGACGCACATCACAATGCAGGGGCATCTTCGTGGATGGCATGGCGGCACATGCGATAGCAGTACCCGTTGTCCCGCATGATGGCGCCCAACACTGCAGATGCGGGAAGAAGGAGCACAACGATTGGGAGAGTAGGTTCTATGGTAGAACCGGGATGCGGCGGCGGCCAAATCGCTGATCCAAAATTTCGGATCAGGAAATTTTTCCGCCTACCTCCCATCTGACTCTTCAGATCCTCCTCATGCTAAACTCTCTACTAATCTTTTGGCCTTTCTGGTCTCCCTTTCTAACAGTGCTAAAAAGATCTTACATGCATCCCAATTGCAGACCCTCAAACTGCCCACAAACGTCTGGATTAAGCGGTCTGGACGTAGTTTGCCATCCAACGTGGTACCCCATCGGTTCGCGGACCGGCCTGGATGTCTATTTTCCCGCAAACCAAAGGCAAACCAAGGGGCTTTGCGGGCATCCAGATTGCTGCCACGTACATGTATGACACCCCAGACCACACTAACCCTCTTCGTGCAAAGCTGTTGCCACACATTCATGCCGGCCAGCACCGCTCCAGAGCACATGTGACTCCACGACATTGGTGCTGGCTAGAGAGACCTGATCGGACAAGCGGGCGGCACGCTTCGATGCCGACACGGTAATCAAGAAGCCTACTCAGGTCGCTGTGGCACATTCAAACCGACTTCCTATCCCTTAGCCTAACTGCGCCTATTTAAGCAGGACTCTAGCACCGTCCACACCGCACCACTTTCCTATCCTCTCCATTCCAGCGCTATCCAGACCACCGTATCCACATCATGCCCAAGTCATGGTTCTCGCGCTGGCAGGCGGTGACTCCGGATCTAGGCACCGCCGCCATTGCTCTCTGGGGCTCTCGACCTCCACGGCCGCCGCCGGCTCCTCCAAGAAGGGGTCTATCATCTCCTCCAGCGACGAGGAGGAGCAGCCATCGCAGCCACCCTTGTACGCGTAGGCGGTGGCCACAAATGATGAGTAGCACGGGAAATGGAGCTGATGACCGAGCAATCGCCCCAGGACTGTGGTCTGGCGCCGCCAGCCCACGGGAAGGAGGATCAGGCATCGCCACCGCGTGAAAACGGAGCCGACCCTGTCGTGGTTTTGTCACGGCAGATGTCCTCATAGGAGAACTAAGTTGTGAGGCCATTGCTGCTAGGTGAAAACTTGAACGAGGTTGATTGGAAACAAGAGATGCGAGTTTACTCAGGTTCGGCCCCTCGCGGTGGAGGTAAAATCCTACTCCTGCTTGATTGCTATTGATGATGATGATCTCGATTACAAGGGTGTTGTTTCACTACCTAGCTTTTGAGAGATTCTAACTTGTCTGTCCCCTTGGACGCCCCAAGAACCCCCCTTTATATAACAAGTCGGGTCCCTAGTTTACAGTAGATTCTGGGTCGTACCAATAATCAGAGTCCTACTCCAAGTCTTGTAAACCTTCCGTGTCTGCCAAGTAGGTGGACTCCTTCTGACTTTGGAACTCCCGTAAGTCGGCCTTGATACTTGGGCCAGGTTTCCTTCTGGGCTTCCTTATTCCGGCTTTGGCGGCCCCAAGGGTAAGCCGGCCCTTGTCCTTTGGAACTATTGGTGGGTCTTGACCCTTGGGCCTAAATACCGGGTTATCTTTCGTGGGGTATATCCCCGACATTATCCCCCAGGTTGGTGCGAATTTATTCACACCAAGCTCCTGCAAAAAATAATAAGCCAAAATAAAGGAGGAAGTACCGAGTCTACTTTTTTATCAAAGAACCGGCTTTCTCCAACTCATTTTCCGGATCTTGCACCGCCCGGCTCGTGATCTTATCTTCTCACACTTAGCATTTCTTTCGCGCATCTCGCAAGATCTTTGTTTACTGACATGTGTCAAGATATGACAACACATCCAGGATTTGACCTAGGTCAAAGATTTCATAAAGCGGAATCTCAGGGGTATCCTTGGAAAACCGCTGTGATGCCTCGGGTTTCCCACCCCCATCTATAAATAGGGAGGCAGGGGGCCCGAGGCCATTTTACCTCGTGCACCCAAACCCTTCTTCCTTGCGACCACCCAAGCGTTGTGTTACTTCCGCCCGAGCTCCAAACCCTAGCTACCACCGGAGTCGCTCGCTTCGACCGACGTGTAAACTCTTTGGATTTAGCTTGGCAATCCTCAAGATCGAAGATGGGAAGATTCGTTGAACCAGTTTTCAAGGCCGACGACCAAAGATGAAGAATAGTTCAGAAGAACTGAGGAGTGTCCCCAACTTGAAGACCGGTTCAGGGGGCTACTGACGGTGTCTTGGACTAGGGGTACTCACCACGACGTCTCCCGACCGGGTGGATCGGGCCAAGGACCCCCATGGCGGTTCACTATTGGGCCAGTTCGGACAGCCAATGACATATACGAGGAAGATTCCACAAGACTTGCTGATCAAGACAAGTACTCCTCTCCACCGATATATTCGACTAGGACTCTTGTTATCCTAGGCCTCTGGTACATTATATAAGCCGAGGCTAGGCTAGTCGATAGATCATTATGACATTTATCATCACACCCCTAGGGTTTAGACCACAACATATGATCTCAAGGTAGATCAACTCTGTACTTGATACTCCATCAATATAAACAAGAGCAGGACGTAGGGTTTTACCTCCATCAAGAGGGCCCGAACCTGGGTAAAATATCGTCTCCTTCGTTCCTGTTACCATTGATCCGAGAATCCATAGCTCGGGACCCCCTACCCCGAGGACTGCCGGTTTTGACACCGACAATGGTGCTTTCATTGAGAGTTCCGCTGTGGGATCGACAAAGGATCAATGGCTCGCCTGCAGATCAACTGCGACGTCGGCATCTTCATCGCTGGCTCGACTAGTCACCTTGGCTCGACCGAGGACTGCTATCTGCCTCAGATCATCATGTTCGGACAAGGGCTTTCATCAATGTCAACTCTGATCTCTATCAAGATCATGGAGGAATCATCCATGGAGCTCGGGGGCTCAATGTCAATATTGCCCTTGAGTGACCGTGCTGTTTTTCTGGACAGCGCACTTGTATCCGCTGCCACAGCCTCCTTGAGTGTCGCTTTGATGATTGCTTTGGTGTAATTATGCGGAATTGAGTCTACAACAACACTGTAAAATTTCGTCGTGTTCCGATGAAGGAATCTCCGGCGATCTCCGATATACCAGAGCCCTGTTGAATCTGGACGGGAATCTGGGTGAGTTTAGGGCGAGGAATCCAGCGTCTGGCTCGGACATCATTTGGAAGATCCAACCATTCATTGGCTGCGGAATTCATATATCAACCAGCCCTCAAAATTTCAGCTCGATCCTACCGTTCAAACTCGAGGAAACTCCCGATGAGTGGATCAATTTTTGGATCTATTTTCTTGGCGAATACGAATCCGCCCCGAGTTCATCTTTCTTCATGAATGGGATATTGGACATCCTTTTTGGAGAAATTTCTTTCTAGGGTATTGTGTTTTGTTTCCAAACACATGCCCATAAATTTTGGTCCTTTTCGAAGGTAATCTTCATCATCGGGCCGGGGTCAAACCAGCCCGACAACGTTGTGCCACGGCTGCCGACCTGCGCTAGACGGGCCGTCGCTTTATCGAGCCGAGCTCAACCTTATCAGATCGTCATCTCGGCAAGCCGAACAAGAGTTCGGCATCGCGAAGGCTAAATCATCACCAACGTCGTCGCCCCATGGATTTCACGGGTCAGGCTTGCCAGCATCGCCGCGCAGTCACTTCATCAAGACGGCATTGGCCGCGTCACAAGTTACACCCTGCATCGACGTGGCCTCGCTGTTCCTTCTTCAAGTCGATGTCCAACACGCCGACCTGCTTCGACACCTCGGCTGGTATACCGACCTGCTCCATCACCTCGGCTGGACCGGGGGCTTCGTCATCTCTTCATCAACCTACTCCGGGGACTTCGGCATCACCAGCCGACCAGCTTCGTCACATTAGCTGGACCAGGGGCTTCGCCTCGCCGCATCGACCGCGCTGCGTCGTTACTTCGTCAAGCCAAGCTCCTCGCTAGGTCACCTCGGGCCTGGGAGGCTGGGACCTCGGCCAGCCCGAGGACTACGTCTTCGTCCCTCCACGAGCTCGGACCTCATCAGCAACACCGAGCACATTAACCAGCTAAGTCGCTTCCATGCTCAGTTTTTTTTAAATTTTTAATTCTTGTTCGGTTCGACCAAACATTATATTTGTGTTAAACAAAAACGTTGTTTGTTAAAAACTTAGTTTGTCAAAATACTTCTTTTACCCAAGTTAACTGGGGCTCTTAAATTTGTATGAGCCGTTTTATAATAACTGTTTTTTTTCTAAGTCGTTGCAAAGTCTTTTTCTACCACTCCTTTTTCGACTTGAGTGTATGGTCAATAGCTGGATAGCCTGCCTTCTCTCTAAAGCCGCTCGAGTTTAGTTCACTAAACTGGCCTCGGAGAAGCACTCCGCCTTCGGGATAAGGAGATTGAAGCCAAATGCTGACCTACTTGAAGTTTAGAGATCAGATGTGTCATGTTAAAGCACGACAGAAGCACAAAATTTTTTAAGACCGATTTCGGATTGGCACAAAAGAACTTGATTTAGTTCGGACGTAAAGTTTTTACTGAAGTTTTTTGGTTTTCCAAGCTTATGGCACTTTTAACCTATTTGTGTGTTTCTAGCATAAGTCTTGCAGTACAATGCCAGACACCTTTACCGAAAAAGGCTTCCGCCCCGCTTTATATATAAAGCAACAATCCACAGCAACTCGGTACAAATGCACGCCACCACAACACACGCACACACCCAAGGCAGGATACATAGATGCTTAACGCAGCAACACCTCCCCTAGCACTACAATAGCCACCGGGGTCCTCCGTCGTGAACATGCCACCGCGAAGAGATGAAGCCACATACGACGAACCGAGAGCTCCAAGGCGGCGCCTTCAGGAAGGAAACGACACCGGAGCGCCGCCACCGCCCGACCCGAGGGTCAGAGTTTCCCTTGGAGCAACACGACGGGCTATGAGAGCTGCGATGACGCCTTCAGGAAGGGAACAAGCTTCGCCGCCGCCGGTCCGTCCGAAGAAAGAGCGGGTTTTCACCCCGGCCAACACTCACTGCCACCGAATGCCACACCCCAGCAACCACACCGCCCCCACGGGCATAGTCACCGGCAGCACCGAGCCACGGGCTCTGCCCATGAGCACCACGCAACCACCACCAGGGCCGCCGCCCCGGCATCCAAGGCCTAAACACCACCTCACCCGAGACCCGCCGCTACCCCAACCAAAGAGACTGAGCGCCCCCCAGCGTCTGGCCTCCATCGACTCGTCCTGCGGCACTGTGCGCGCGACAAGCTCGGTCCTGCCGCCAGGCGCGAGACAAGCTCGGTCCTGCAGCCATGCGTGAGACGGGCTCGGTCCTGCCGCCAGGCGCGAGACGAGCTCGGTCCTGCAGCCGCGTGCAAGACGGGCTCGGTCCTGCTGCCGGGCACGATAAGAGATCAATCCTACAGCACTGGGCGCGAGACGAGCGATGGACCACCGCTGGGAGCAGGCTAACCCTCCGACGAAGATTGCGCCCGGGCACCGAGAAGAGGGGTCGAAGGCCTGCACAGGCCGCTCACCGACGGGCCGACGCCGAAGAAGTCCAGCCGCCGTCGTGAGACGAACCCGACCACCGCCATGAGCCACCACTACGCCGTGACAGCCCACATCCACGCCGAGCACAGCCCGCGGCACCTGCCATCGCTGGATCGGCCGGGGGCCGGCAGGCCCGCCACCACCAGGGAGCGTCACAGCAGGGGCGGCCACCGGAGCAAGCCACCACCTGCGGCGAGCCGGAGCCCCGCCACCACAAGGGCCCAGGCCACCCGAGCCGCCGCCGCATCAGATCTGGGCCGCGCCCAAAGCCACCGCCGCCGAGAGTAGAGCACGCCCCCAGCCCGCACCAGCCACTCCACGCCGCCGCCTGCAAGCCGCGCCCTGAGCCCGCGCCGCGCCGCCGCCAACCCAGATGGCCCATGCCATCCAGTGCCGCGCGGGGTAGGAAGAGGCCCCGTCGCCGCCCGAGCTGGCCGGGCTTTGCCCGCCAGCACGCCGGGGCGGTGGCGAGGGGAGGGAGGAGCAAGAAGGGGGGCCGAGCCCTGCGCGCTAGGATTTCCCCCCCGGCGGCGCTCACGGGAGCGGCTAGGGAGGTGAGAGAGGGAGTGGCACCTTTAAAGCTTCAGCAATATCAACGCGGGGCTGCGACTAGAGCCGAACCCACCAAGAGCCAAGGTACTCCGAGGAGTCCTCGGCAAAACGTTCTCGGATATTGCTTTATATGCATCAGTTTCGAATTGTGTCTTCGGTCAATAGTTGGGTTGCCCGGGTCCTATGCTTGCCTCCTACGTTTTGCTTTGTTCGGCTAGGTGTGTAAACGGAGAACCACTGCGATTGTGCTTCCAGCTCGAATGGTTAAGCACCTAAGTGAAGAAAGCCGAAAACTGACTGTTACAATGAGCGTAAACTGGTCAGCGATCCGATGACTGTGTCAAACTATAGATTGATAGAGGTCACGCCGTTTTAGACGATGAGCCTTTCATAAAACTGGTTGAAGTGTTAATGGCTTGACCTCGGTTGACGCCGAACACTAACCGGGGGCTCATAACTGGCCTCCCAACTTTAAGCTCCTATGACTAAGTGAAAGTTATAAAGTCCGCATATCTGATTGCCTCGTTTCCTCTAACGCAATCGCCTCCGGGCACCGAGACGTCGGCTAAGGATTGTCTTGTGACTGTGGAAACACCGTGCAAAGCATCTACAAAGGGGTAGAAGCCGACGATGGGCCACTTTCAAATGATAAATGGTCGCAACGGAGTCAAAATAAACATATATCATCAGTGTTTGTATTCAATATACAAGCACTGCCTTCCGTAATTATAGTTATAAAGCCATAAAATATGCATCAATTTGACTTAAGATTTTGGCCAAGCTGGGTTGCCTGGCTCCTGTGTTTACACCCTACGTTCCCGATTGTTCGGCTAGGGGGTAAAGGGAGCACCTCTGTGATTGATACTACTGGGTCATCTGGGTTAGTACCTCAGACTGGGTGAAGCCGAAAGCTAGCTATCTTAAGAATATAATTGGTCGGCAACGACGGAAGTGAAAATTTTGGTTCATTAAGACCACAGAGTTTGGGAACTTCCCTCAAACTAAATCCTCAATATTTTCCTCCCGCATTGATCGGAGTTGAGGTTTCACGATCATGGTCAACATGATAGCCTGGCAAAAGGAACTTATAAAGGAACTATTTTTCCCAGAAGATGTTTCTTACTTTAAATAGTAATATAACATATCTCTCCGTGTACCATTGTTTATAAAGCCGTATGGCCGGATTGCCGTAAATCTTTGCCCTCATAAAGGCTTTATAAGGTAGGAAAATGATGTCTACTACGCAACCTTTCTTCTAGTAGACTCGTGTTGGGCCTCCAAGCGCAGAGTTTTGTAGGACAGTAGCAAATTTCCCACAAGTGGATGACCTAAGGTTTATCAATCCATGGGAGGCGTAGGATGAAGATGGTCTCTCTCAAACAACCCTGCAACCAAATAACAAAGAGTCTCTTGTGTCCCCAACACACCCAATACAATGGTAAATTGTATAGGTGCACTAGTTTGGCGAAGAGATGGTGATACAAGTGTAATATGGATAGTAGATATAGGTTTTTGTAATCTGAAAATATAAAAACAACAAGGTAACTAGTAACAAAAGTGAGCAAAAACGGTATTGCAATGCTTGAAAACAAGGCCTAGGGTTCATACTTTCACTAGTGCAAAGTCTCTCAACAATGATAACATAATCGGATCATATAACAATCCGTCAATGTGCAACAAAGAATCACTCCAAAGTTTCCATCGGAGAACGTAGGACGAAAACGTGCATCAACCCCTATGCATAGATTACCCCAATGTCACCTCGGGAATCCGCGAGTTGAGTGCCAAAACATACATCAAGTGAATCAATAGAACATCCCATTGTCACCACAGATATCCCATCGCAAGACATACATCAAGTGTTCTCAAATCCAATACTCAATCCAACATAATGAAACCTCAAAGAGCAAGACTCAATTCATCACAACAAGAGATAGAGAGGGAAGAAACACCATATGATCCAACTATAATAACAAAGCTCGCGGTACATCAAGATCGTGCCAAATCAAGAACACGAGAGAGGGAGGTCAAACACATAGCTACTGGTACATACCCTCAGCCCCAAGGGTGAACTACTCCCTCCTCATCATGGAGACCGCCGGGATAATGAAGATGGCCTCCGGTGATGATTTCCCCCTCTGGCAGGGTGCCGAAACGGGCTCCCGATTGGTTTTTCGTGGCTATAGAGGCTTACGGTGGCGGAACTTCCCATCTAGGGTTCTTTTTGGAGGTTTCTGTATATATAAGAGTATTTGGCGTTGGAAACAAGTCAGGGGGACACCCGAGGGGCCCACAAGCCCTAGGGGCGCGCCCTGGGGGGATGGGCGCGCCCCTGGCTCGTGGCCTCCTCGGTCACCCCCTGGCACAGCTCCGGTGCTCCGTGGGTCTCTTCTGGTCCATAATTGATCACCGTAATTTTTTAGATTGTTTGGACTCCGTTTGATATTCCTTTTCTGTAAAACTCAAAAACAAGGAAAAAAAACAGAAACTGGCACTGGGCTCTAGGTTAATAGGTTAGTCCCAAAAATAATATAAAATAGCATATTAATGCATATAAAACATCCAAAACAGATAATATAATAGCATCGAACAATAAAAAATTATAGATATGTTGGAGACATATCAAGCATCCCCAAGCTTAATTCCTGCTCGTCCTCGAGTAGGTAAATGATAAAAACAGAATTTTTGATGTGGAATGCTACCTAACATATTTATCCATGTAATATTCTTTATTGTGGCATGAATATTCAGATTCATATGATTCAAAACAAAAGTTTAATATTGACATAAAAACAATAATACTTCAACCATACTAATAAAGCAATCATGTCTTCTCAAAATAACACTAGTGGAAAAAAGCCTAGCTATGGCGTGGCAAAAAGTGCCTTGCTGGCGTAGAGACCCAACGCCACCAATATGGCGCCAGTGAAAACAGTTTAGTGGTGGCGTTGGCAAACATGTCAGCAGTATTTTAGTACTGATGGTGTACCACCTGACTAACGCCAGCAATATATTGTGTTATCTATGGTGTTTATTGTCAGGCAACGCCAGCAATTTGTATTTTTCAGCAATAAAAAAAATATACCCAGCGATTAGTATATGTGCAGCCATTTAAACTTCTAGTGGTAAGTCTCAAATCGACAAAATATACCCAACTATTACTACAGTTTTCAGTAACTAGCTTGCTACTACGTACAAGCAAAAGTTATCCGGTGGCTAGCTCTATATACAAGCAAAAGTATCGTCATCGATCTCACGCAACTTGTTATCCGCGCGCTAACTAGCTACGATGAAGAATGATCCTCATCTCATGCAACTTGTTCCTGTTGCTCTCTCCCTCCTTTCTGAAATAGACTTTGCGGGTTTTCAACTACTCCCTCTCGGCCTTCAGGAGTCGTATCTCCTTCTTCATAGACTCGATCTCGGTGACCAGTAGCTGCTTCTGGTCGATGAGCTTCAATTTCTTATCGCAGAGATCGGAGATCTCGTCGATCATATCGTTCTTCTCTTTCTTCAGGGAGTTATTCAACTCGTTAAGTGCCTTCATTGTACTCTCCTTTGACGCGACAAGCTTACGGCTGAGCATGTCCACGTCACGTCCTGGTAGCTGCTGCTGACTGGTTCTGGAGATGGGCCTCGTACATACGCCTGGCAAGTCAAATATTCGAAATCATCAATAAAGAATGGTTAGATGATATATGTATATATGCATGTGTTTGCAATGCTCATGGATGTTTTTGTAATCTTACCTGGTTGGTGCTCGTTTCGCCTTTGTCAACTTCATCATAGGCCGCGAAGTTGCACGAGGACTAGTAGTGGCTGTTCCAGCTAGTCATGGCTGGAACTTCAAAATAATGACAAGTATAGGTTATTATGACAAGAACCAAACACACATGGCAATGTAATGCCAATCACTACAAAAATATATATAGATAGCATCACAATGTCAAACAAGAATTTCCTTAGTTTTGACAAGAACCAAACACACATGTCAAACAAGAATAACAAGTAAGTTGCATCCATGCCCATCTTTGCTATGTGTTGCAAGTTGGAAAATGATTTGTAAGTTGATAATATTGCCTTGCTGATCAAACAAGAATAACAAGTAAGTTGATAATAATGCCAATCAAAGTATGGCAAGTGATGTAATGCCAATCACTACAAAAAAATATATAGATAGCATCACAATGTATCAAACAAGAATTTCCTTAATTAGTGCTAACAAAAAATTTCCTTAGTTCTGACAAGAACCAAACACACATGTCAAACAAGAATAACAAGTAAGTTACAAGTAAGTTGCATCCATGCCCATCTTTGCTATGTGTTGCAAGTTGGAAATTGATTTGTAAGTTGATAATATTGCCTTGCTGATCAAACAAGAATAACAAGTAAGTTGATAATAATGCCAATCAAAGTATGGCAAGTATGGCAAGTGATCTAATGCCAATCATAATAATAATAACAAGCAAGTTGATAATAATGCCAATCAAAGTATGGCAAGTGATCTAATACACTTACACAAATTCTACAACATAACTGATCTATACAGAGGCATGTCAACTTGTCAAGTAAACAAAGGAAATTATGTTCTTTTATGGGAGTAAACAATGGAACCCTGATCTAAACATCCACATGATGATCATTGATGCAAAATGCAGATACAAAATGCCACTGCCACTGTCATATAATGAACAAGATACATATTTTGCATTAGGCCACTGTCATTGATGCAACATGCAGATACAAAATGCCACTGCCAGTGCCACTGTCATATGTTCATTGATGTAAAATGCAGATACAAAATGCCACTGCCACATGAAAGTGATAAACAAGCAAAGAAATTGTATAAACTACAAATACCAAAGACCCTACAATTTAGCATTAGGAACACTACAATTTAACAATTTAACACTACAATTTTAAAAAATGCCACTGCCACTGCGAAGATGGAGGCGATGAACTCACTGAGGGACAAAGATGGAGGCGATAAACCCTAGCAGTCCGTCGCTTCCGCCGCTGCCGTCGTCTCTTCCGCTGCCTCCGTCGAAGAAACCCTAGCTCAAAACGAAATGAACTCCAATCAAATTGGAGGGCAACGAGCGGCAAGAGAGGGAGAGAGGGGGAGAGAGCGGAAGATTACCTAACCACCGGCGAGAGAGGGAGAGCGGCCGGCGACGACGAGCGGAGAGAGATCGAGAGGAAGGGGAACGAGAGAGAGGGAGTGGGGTGAGGGTGTCGTTGCCCTGGTTTTGACCCCCACGGCCTCCTAATACTTGGGCTTGGCCCAATGCTATAAAAAAGATCACCACATAAAAAACTAAAAATAAAAAAAATTGGAAGTGTCAAACCACATATTTGAAGGCTTAAAACTATATATTTCAAGTCTTAAACTAAAAAGAAAAAAATTAAAGTCTCGAAGTACATATTTTATAAAATGTCATTATTTCCATTTAAAAATAATATAAATTTAATAAAAGTAAAGTATAATATACTATAAAAAAGATCACCACATAAAAACTAAAAATAAAAAAATTTGGAAGTGTCAAACCACATATTTGAAGGCTGAAAACTATATATTTCAAGTCTTAAACTAAACAAAAAGTAATTTTAAAGTCTCAAAGTACATATTTTAAAAAAGTTCATTATTTCTATTTAAAATAATATAAATTTAATAAAAGTAAACTATAATATACTATAAAAAAGATCACCACATAAAAACTAAAAAGAAAAATTGGAAGTGTCAAACCACATATTTGAAGGCTCAAAACTACATATTTCAAGTCTTAAATTAAAAAGGAAAAAAAAGTAAATTTAAAGTTTCAAAGTACATATTTAAAAAATGTCATTATTTCCATTTAAAATAATATAAATTTAATAAAAGTAACTATAATATACTATAAAAAAGATCACCACATAAAAAACTAAAATAAAAAAAATTTGAAGTGTCAAACCACATATTTGAAGGCTCAAAACTATATATTTCAAATCTTAAACTAAAAAGAAAAAAAAGTAAATTTAAAGTCTCAAAGTACATATTTTAAAAAATGTCATTATTTCCATTTTAAAATAATAGAAATTTAATAAAAGTAAACTATAATATACTGTAAAAAAATATAAGAATTGTGGCATTGACAAAATAATAATACTGGCGTTGGAACCAACAACACGCCACAACTAAATATAATAGTACTGGCGTTCCTTGCTATTCCCCGACAACACTATATTACGCCTGGTACAAATTGTTGATCCCATAAACTTCTGACGCTACCCTGTTTTCCAACGCCACCATTATGCCCCTACTAATGTCGTACCAAATAAGCCAACACCACAACTATTTGAAAAAAATAGTGGTGGCGTTGGTTGTAAATGACGCACCACCAACGAAAGTTGTGGCTAGCACTTTTTCCACTAGTGTAACATGACCAAAGAAAGTTATCCCTAGAAAATCATATAGTCTGGCTATGCTCCATCTTCATCACACAAAATATTTTATCATGCACAACCCCGATGACAAGCCAAGCAATTGTTTCATACTTTTGATGTTCTCAAACCTTTTCAATTTTCACGCAATACATGAGCGTGAGCCATGTATATAGCACTATAAGTGGAATAGAATATGGTGGTTGTGAAGAAGACAAAAAGAAGGAGAAAGTCTCACATCAACTAGGTGTATTAACAGGCTATGGAGATGCCCATCAATAGATATCAATATGAGTGGATAGGGATTGCCATGCAACGGATGCACTAGAGCTATAAGTGTATGAAAGCTCAAAAAGAAACTAAGTGGGTGTGCATCCAACTTGCTTGCTCACGAAGACCTAGGGCACTTTGAGGAAGCCCATCATTGGAATATACAAGCCAAGTTCTATAATGAAAAATTCCCACTAGTATATGAAAGTGACAAAATAGGAGACTCTCTATCATGAATATCATGGTGCTACTTTGAAGCACAAGTGTGGAAAAAGGATAGTAACATTGTCCCTTCTTTCTTTTCTCTCATTTTTTTTATTTTGGGCTCTTTGGCCTCTTTTTTTTTTCTTTTTTTTGTTTGGTCTCTTTGGCCTCTTTTTTTTCGTCCGGAGTCTCATCCCGACTTGTGGAGGAATCATAGCCTCCACCATCCTTTCCTCACATGGGACAATGCTCTAATAATGATGATCATCATACTTTTATTTACTTTACAACTCAAGAATTACAACTCGATACTAGAACAAAATATGACTCTATATGAATGCCTCCGACGGTGTACCTGGATGTGCAATGATCAAGAGTGAACGGTGGCTTTGCCACAAATATGAACGGTGGCTTTGCCACAAATACAATGTCAACTACATGATCATGCAAAGCAATATGACAATGATGAAGCGTGTCATAATAAACGGAACGGTGGAAGTTGCATGGCAATATATCTCGGAATGGCTATGAAAATGCCATAATAGGTAGGTATGGTGGCTGTTTTGCGGAAGGTATATGGTGGGTTTAATGCACCGGCGAAAGTTGCGCGGTACTAGAGAGGCTAGCAATGGTGGAAGGGTGAGAGTGCGTATAATCCATGGACTCAACATTAGTCATAAAGAACTCACATACTTATTGCAAAAATTTATTAGGTATCAAAACAAAGTACTACGCGCATGCTCCTAGGGGGATAGATTGGTAGGAAAAGACCATCGCTCGTCCCCGATCGCCACTCATAAGGAAGACAATCAAAGAATAAATCATGCTCCGACTTCATCACATAACGGTTCACCATACGTGCATGCTCCGGGAATCACAAACATTAACACAAGTATTTCTACCAATCCACAATTACTCACTAGCATGACTCTAATATCATCATCTTTATATCTCAAAACAAATGCAAGGAATCAAACTTATCATAGTATTCAATACTCTTTATATGAAAGTTTTTATTATATCCCTCTTGGATGCCCATCATATTAGGACTAAATTCATAACCTAAGCAAATTACCATGCTGTTTAGAGACTCTCAAAATAATATAAGTGAAGCATGATAGTACAACAATTTCTATAAAATAAAACCACCGCCGTGCTCTAAAAGATATAAGTGAAGCACTAGAGCAACTGACAAACTACTCCAAAAAATATAAGTGAAGATCAATGAGTAGTCAAATAATTAAGTAGCTATGTGAAGATTCTCCCTCATTTAAGAATTTCAGATCTAAGTATCTTATTAAAACAGCGAGCAAAATAAAATAAAATGATATTCTAAAAATAGCACACATCATGTGAAGAAGCAAAAACTTAGGCTCAATCGATACTAACCGATAATTGTTGAAGAAGAAAGGTGGGATGCCAACCGGGGCATCCCCAAGCTTAAATGCCTGAGACTTCTTGAAATATTAACTAGGGATGCCTTGGGCATCCCCAAGCTTGAGCTCTTGTGTCTCCTTAATTCCTTTTATATCACGGTTTCCCTAAATCTTAAAAACTTCATCCACACAAAACTCAACAAGAACCCGTGAGAAAAGTTAGTATGAATCAATGCAACACCTTATCATTCTCTACTGTAGCAAATCACTAAAATTATTATTTAATATTTTATATTAAATTCCTCTGCATATTTAATACTCCTATCCTCAAATAGAATCATTAAACAAGCAAACATATGCCAACAATGCAAACATAACAGCAATCTGTCAAAACAGGACAGTCTGTAAAGAGTGCAATTACACTCATACTTCCCTAACTTAAAAAAATTCTGAAAAATACCACACTGTAGAAAATTTGTTGTATCTCATTGTGTAAAAATTTCAAGATTTTATCACATTCTGACTTTCCAGAAGAATTCAGACAATGATAGAAAACATTCTGTTTTCAAACAGCAACATATAGACTTGCAAAATAAGCATGGTAAAGGCTATACTTGACACTTTTATTGAAATAAAAGATGCAAAACATTACTCTAAATAACAGAAAGCGAATACTTATAAAATGAAATGATGCTCCAAGCAAAACTCATATCATGTCTTGAATAAAAATATAGCCTCAAGTAATTTTACCGATGTATTGAAGACAAAAGAGGGGATGCCATCCGGGGCATCCCCAAGCTTAGATGCTTGGTTGTCCTTGAATATTACCTTGGGGTGCCTTGGTAATCCCCAATCTTAGGCTCTTGTCACTCCTTATTCCGTAGTCCATCGAAACTTTACCCAAAACTTGAAAACTTCACAACACAAAACTTACCAAAAAACTCGTGAGCTCCGTTAGTATAATAAAACAAATCATTCACTTGGGTACTGTCAAGACAAGATTCATAATTGTTTCCACATAATTCCTACTGTACTCTATCATTTCCACAATTTATATTGGCTAATATAAGCCATAGAAATCATAAAACAAGCAAACTATGCATTGAAAACAGAATCTGTCAAAAACAGAACAGTATGTTAAGATCTGAATTGTTCACATACTTCTGTAACTCCCAAAATTCTAAGAAATTAGGAAAACGTAGATAATTTGTATACCCATCAACTTTAAAAAATTCAGAATTTTTCCACGTTCCAGTAAAAGATAGGAATTTCTGTACTGGACGCAAAAGTTTCTATTTTTGCACAGAATCAAGTCAACTATCATCCACACTATCCCAAAGGCTTTACTTGGCACTTTATTGAAAAAAAAGCTATAAAACATGATTACTACAGTATATTAATCATGTGAACAAAAAAAAATAGTAGGGGTAAATATTGGGTTGTCTCCCAACAAGCGCTTTTCTTTAATGCCTTTTTAGTTAGGCATGATAATTTTAATGATGCTCACATAAAAGTAAAGAATTGAAACACAAAGAGAGCATCATGAAGCATATGACTAGCACATTTAAGCCTAACCCACTTCCTATGCATATGTATTTTGTGAGCAAACAATTTTTGGGAACAAGAATCAACTAGTATAGGAAGGCAAAACAAGCATGACTTCAAAACTTTCAACACATAGAGAGGAAACTTGATATTATTGCAATAGGTAAAAGCATATGTTCCTCTCTCATAATAATTTTCAGTAGCATCATGAATGAATTCAACAATACAACTATCACATAAAGCATTCTTTTCATGATCCACAAGCATAGAAATTTTATTACTCTCCACATAAGCAAATTTATTCTCATGAATAGTAGTGGGAGCAAACTCAACAACATAACTATCATGTGAGGCATAATCCAATTGAAAATTAAAATCATGATAACAAGTTCCATGGTTATCATTATTCTTTATATAATAAGTGTCATCACAATAATCATCATAGAAAGCAACTTTCTTCTCATAATAATCAATTGAAACCTCTTCCAAAATAGTGGATTCGTCACTAAATAAAGTCATGACCTCTCCAAATCCACTTTTATCAATATTGTGAAAGGATTCAACACCCTCCAAAATAGTGGGATCAATACTTCCTAGAGTTGACACTCTTCCAAACCCACTTTCATCAATATAATCATCATAAATAGGAGGCATGCTATCATCATAATAAATATTCTCATTAAAACTTGGGGGCCTAAAAATATCTTCTTCATCAAACATAGCATCCCCAAGCTTATGGCTTTGCATATCATTAGCATCATGGATATTCAGAGAATTCATACTAACAACATTGCAATCATGCTCATCATTTAAAGATTTTATGCCAAACATTTTAATGCATTCTTCTTCTAACACTTTGGCACAATTTTCCGATCCATCATTTTCAAGAAAGACATTAGAGATGAATAATATGAGGCAACCTCAATTCCATTTTTTTGTAGTTTTCTTTTATAGACTAAACTAGTGATAAAAAAAGAAACTAAAATATTCAATTGCAAAATCTAAAGATATACCTTCAAGCACTCACCTCCCCGGCAACGGCGCCAGAAAAGAGCTTGATGTCTACTACGGAACCTTTCTTCTTGTAGACTCGTGTTGGGCCTCCAAGCGCAGAGTTTTGTAGGACAATAGCAAATTTCCTTCAAGTGGATGACCTAAGGTTTATCAATCCCTAGGAGGCGTAGGATGAAGATGGTCTCTCTCAAAAAACCCTGCAACCAAATAACAAAGAGTCTCTTGTGTCCCCAACAGACCCAATACAATGGTAAATTGTATAGGTGCATTAGTTCGGCAAAGAGATGGTGATACAAGTGTAATATGGATAGTAGATATAGGTTTTAGTAATCTGAAAATATAAAAACAGCAAGGTAACTAGTAACAAAAGTGAGCAAAAACGGTATTGCAATGCTTGAAAACAAGGCCTAGGGTTCATACTTTCACTAGTGCAAAGTCTCTCAACAATGATAACCTAATCGGATCATATAACAATCCCTCAACGTGCAACAAAGAATCACTCCAAAGTTTCTATCGGAGAACGTAGGATGAAAACGTGCATCAACCCCTATGCATAGATTACCCCAATGTCACCACGGGAATCCGTGAGTTGAGTGCCAAAACATACATCAAGTGAATCAATAGAACATCCCATTGTCACCACAGATATCCCATCGCAAGACATACATCAAGTGTTCTCAAATCCAATACTCAATCCAACATAACGAAACCTCAAAGAGCAAGACTCAATTCATCACAACAAGAGATAGAGAGGGAAGAAACACCATATGATCCAACTATAATAACAAAGCTCGCGGTACATCAAGATCGTGCCAAATCAAGAACACGAGAGAGGGAGGTCAAACACATAGCTACTGGTACATACCCTCAGCCCCGAGGGTGAATTACTCCCTCCTCGTCATGGAGACCGCCGGGATGATGAAGATGGCCTCCGGTGATGATTTCCCCCTCCGGCAGGGTGCCGGAACGGGCTCCCGATTGGTTTTTCGTGGCTACAGACGCTTACGGCGGCAGAACTTCCCATCTAGGGTTCTTTTCGGAGGTTTCTGTATATATAAGAGTATTTGGCGTTGGAAACAAGTCAGGGGGACACTCAAGGGGCCCACAAGCCCTAGGGGCACGCCCCCTGGCTTGTGGCCTCCTCGGTCACCCCCTGGCACAGCTCCGGTGCTCCGTGGGTTTCTTCTGGTCCATAATTGATCATCGTAAATTTTCAGCTTGTTTGGACTCCGTTTGATATTCCTTTTCTGTAAAACTCAAAAACAAGGAAAAAAACAGAAACTGGCACTGGGCTCTAGGTTAATAGGTTAGTCCCAAAAATAATATAAAATAGCATATTAATGCATATAAAACATCCAAAACATATAATATAATAGCATGGAACAAAAATAATAATTATAGATACGTTGGAGACGTGTCAGAAAACACTCCTTGGCTACTTGCTGAGGAGGTTGAAGCCAATGGTCGGCCAACAAAGTTTTTACAATACGGATCCGAGCATTAATGATGCAAAGTACTTGGATACATAGAATCATTACACATAAGCTGTGATTAAAGTCAATTTACTCTGGATATTGATCCTTAATTCGGCCACCCTTACCCAATTTATGGCTCGGGGGCTACTGGCTTCATGCTTCTCACTTAACAGCCAATAATGGGGTACATCAATCCCCTGATCTGGTGTTGCCACCCGACCAGTGGCTCTGGGGCTACTGCATTGCCTATTCAATGCAGAAAATTCAAAGTGCCCAGTGTTCGGCTTGACTGAGCTATGGGCAAACGTGTCTTCGGACAACAATAGATACCATCTGGGACCTATCCGGCATCAAGCTACTATATTACGGCGACTTCTCAAGACCCTCTCTCAAGAGCCCGTCAACTGATCACTATCTCCTCTAATATATTACACCGCGTTTTGATTCCTACGTATGCTGCCGAGCTGGGAGTTGATCCTCAGGCCGATTTCACGAATCGACCTGAGTCTCTGGGGCTACTGGGATCAACGGTTTCATGTTTTCCTTTTGGTGCATCTCAGATTTTAGGCTGACACACACCTTGAGGGCTACTGGCTATATATCTCAGCAGAGAAGAAATTGCACCAATCGTGAAAAATAAATCCGTAAAAAAATCAGCCCAAGACCGAGGTGTTGCACCACCTCGGATGCAGTCCGGCATAAAGCTCGGATACAAGTGGCTGGCTCCATAGAGGGCATTCCGGCATTAAGCTCGGCTGAACTCCTTCAACTTTTTTGAATCAAGGTGATCTATGACACCTTGGATACAGTCTGGCGTTGGAGCTCGGCTGCAAACAGACACCTCAAATGCAGTCCGACATTGAAGCTTAGATAGAGTCCGGCATTGGAGTTCGGACGCGAGAGGACACCACCGCATTGGAAACACCTCAAACCCGAGGTGTGGCGTAAAAAATAACAAGGCATTGATAAAGGCCGAAGACTTAAAGGGCTCCTCGGATGCCCAACGTGTAAACTCTTTGGATTTATCTTGGCAATCCTCAAGATCGAAGATGGGAAGATTCGTTGAACCAGTTTTCAAGGCCGACGACCAAAGATGAAGAACAGTTCAGAAGAACCGAGGAGTGTCCCCAACTTGAAGACCGGTTCAGGGGGCTACTGACGGTGTCTTGGACTAGGGGTACTCACCACGACGTCTCCTGACCGGGTGGATCGGGCCGAGGACCTCCACGGTGGTTCACTATTGGGCCAGTTCGGACAACCGATGACATATACGAGGAAGATTCAACAAGACTTGCTGATCAAGACAAGTACTCCTCTCCACCGATGTATTCGACTAGGACTCTTGTTATCCTAGGGCTCTGGTACATTATACAAGCCGAGGCTAGGCTAGTCGATAGATCATTATGACATTTATCATCACACCCCTAGGGTTTAGACCACAACATATGATCTCAAGGTAGATCAACTCTGTACTTGATACTCCATCAATATAAACAAGAGCAGGACATAGGGTTTTACCTCCATCAAAAGGGCCCGAACTTGGGTAAAATATTGTCTCCTTCATTCCTGTTACCATTGATCCGAGAATCCACAGCTCGGGACCCCCTACCCCGAGGTCTGCTGGGTTTGACACCGACACACAGTCATCGGGAGGCCACCCATGGCGCGGGATAGAACTGACTATTGCCACTCCACACCTAAGAGAAATGAGTCACATCATCCACTGAACAAGCCTGTCTCGTGCTAAATTCTGGCCACAATGCCCATCGATGCTGGATCGGCCCTCGCGAAACCTCTCCACCATAGATAGGAGGTGACGGCCGTCACCACGGCCGTACCCTTGTTTCCGACCTGTCGGTAGGCCATGCAAGCAAGAGGGCGTGCTCCTCCATGAGCACACACCAGATCTCGGCCACGAGTGCTAGGGTCACAACCCCCTCCCACCGAAACTGCTGGTGGTGCCATGGCCCTGTGGATGGACCGGATCCACCAGAGGCGACCCTCCAGGTGGTAGCCGGTGGTCTGAGCGACGGCTGTGACATTCCACGGCAGACGCACATCACAATGCAGGGGCATCTTCGTGGATGGCATGGCGGCACATGCGATAGCAGTACCCGTTGTCCCGCATGATGGCGCCCAACACTGCAGATGCGGGAAGCAGGAGCACAATGATTGGGAGAGTAGGTTCTGTGGTAGAACCGGGATGCGGCGGCGGCCAAATCACCGATCCAAAATTTTGGATCAGGAAATTTTTCCGCCTACCTCCCATCTGACTCTTCAGATCCTCCTCATGCTAAACTCTCTACTAATCTTTTGGCCTTTCTGGTCTCCCTTTCTAACAGTGCTAAAAAGATCTTACATGCATCCCAATTGCAGACCCTCAAACTGCCCACAACTGTCTGGATCAAGCGGTCCGGACGTAGTTTGCCATCCAACGTAGTACCCCGTCAGTTCGCGGACCGGCCTGGATGTCTATTTTCCCGCAAACCAAAGGCAAACCAGGAGGCTTTTCGGGCATCCAGATTGCTGCCACGTACATGTATGACACCCCAGACCACACTAACCCTCTCCGTGCAAAGCTGTTGCCGCACATTCATGCCGGCCAGCACCGCTCCAGAGCACACGTGACTCCACGACATTGGTGCTGGCTAGAGAGACCTGATCGGACGAGCGGGCGGCGTGCTTCAATGCCGACACGGTAATCAAGAAGCCTACTCAGGTCGCTGTGGCACATTCAAACCGACTTCCTCTCCCTTAGCCTAACTGCGCCTATTTAAGCAGGACTCTAGCACCATCCACACCACACCACTTTCCTATCCTCTCGATTCCAGCGCTATCCAGACCACCGTATCCACATCATGCCCAAGTCATGGTTCTCGCACTGGCAGGCGGTGACTCCGGATCTAGGCACCGCCGCCATTGCTCTCTGGGGCTCTCGACCTCCACGGCCGCCGCCGGCTCCTCCAAGAAGGGGTCTATCATCTCCTCCAGCGACGAGGAGGAGCAGCCATCGCAGCCAACCCTTGTACGCGTAGGCGGTGGCCACAAATGATGAGTAGCGCGGGAAATGGAGCTGAGGACCGAGCGATCGCCCCGGGACTGTGGTCTGGCGCCGCCAGACCGCGGGAAGGAGGATCAGGCATCGCCACCGCGTGAAAACGGAGCCGACCCTGTGGTGGTTTTGTCACGGCAGATGTCCTCATAAGACAACTAAGTTGTGAGGCCATTGCTGCTTGGTGTAAACTTGAACGAGGTTGATTGGAAACAAGAGACGCGAGTTTACCCAGGTTCGGCCCCTCGCGGTGGAGGTAAAATCCTATTCCTGCTTGATTGCTATTGATGATGATGATCTCGATTACAAGGGTGTTGTTTCACTACCTAGCTTTTGAGAGATTCTAACTTGTCTATCCCCTTGGATGCCCCAAGAACCCCCCTTTATATAACAAGTCGGGTCCCTAGTTTACAGTAGATTCTGGGTCGTACCAATAATCAGAGTCCTACTCCAAGTCTTGTAAACCTTCCGTGTCTTCCAAGTAGGTGGACTCCTTCTGACTTTGGAACTCCCGTAAGTCGGCCTTGATACTTGGGCCAGGTTTCCTTCTGGGCTTGCTTATTCCGGCTTTGGCGGCCCCAAGGGTAAGCCGGCCCTTGTCCTTTGGAACTATTGGTGGGTCTTGACCCTTGGGCCTAAATACCGGGTTATCTTTCGTGGGGTATATCCCCGACATTATCCCCCAGGTTGGTGCGAATTTATTCACACCAAGCTCCTGCAAAAAATAATAAGCCAAAATAAAGGAGGAAGTACCGAGTTGGCTTTTTTATCAACGAACCGGCTTTCTCCAACTCATTTTCCAGATCTTGCACCGCCCGGCTCATGATCTTATCTTCTCACACTTAGCATTTCTTTCGCGCATCTCGCAAGATCTTTGTTTATTGACATGTGTCAAGATATGACAACACATCTAGGATTTGACCTAGGTCAAAGATTTCATAAAGCGGAATCTCAGGGGTATCCCTGGAAAACCGCTGTGATGCCTCGGGTTTCCCACCCCCATCTATAAATAGGGAGGCAGGGGGCCCGATGCCATTTTACCTCGTGCACCCAAACCCTTCTTCTTCCTTGTGACCACCCAAGCGTTGTGTTGCTTCCGCCCGAGCTCCAAAGCCTAGCTACCACCAGAGTCGCTCGCTTCAACCGTCGCCACCGGAGCTTCACCCGCGGTCGCCGTTGTTCATCCACACCTTCGACGAGTTCATCCGCCGCCGCCGTCTAGATCCGTAAGTTTTGCCTGTACCTTTCTAGTGTAGTTCAACCACTATTTGGCCATCGTTCTTCGCAGTTCATCCTCGACTAAGTTCGTCTCAATGCTAGATCTTAATACCGTTGAGCTTTAGATTGGTTTCCATTCCATGTCGATGCTTGTTTCTGTAGCGGTAGATCTTCCCTTTAATTGCCATGGTAGTCTATTTGTCTTTGTTGTTTAGGTTTTACCACCTTTTTGCTTTATTTTTCCAGCATTATTTAGATCCAAAAAATTCTTTCAATCTTAACAGTAGCTGTTCATAAGAACTTGATAACTCGGCCAATTTTTTCTTTGCCGGCTTATATCTTCCCTTGCCAACTTATAGCTCATTACTATCTTATACATGTCTGCTCAATGGCTCCCAAAAACAAAGGGAAGAAAAACACAGAGCTGACACCTGAGCTGGGTTCCAAGCAAGTTAAGCAAGCAAACTGGGTGAAATCCCTAATGATTGAGCTCCAGCTTACAGAGTTGGTTAATTCTGGCTTGCTTCCCCGTAAAGAGGAGATTGAGTGGTGCGCACCCGAAGAGGAGACCCAGCCCCAACCAGACCAAAATGAAGTCATCATCTTTGCTGACCATCTCAACAGGTATTTTAGGCCGCCGGGTTGCCGATTTTTCTGCAATGTGCTTCAGTATTACAATCTAAGGCCTCAAGATCTAGCACCAAACTCCATCCTTAAGACTATCTTCACATAGAACCAACAGTGAGTCTATTCCAAGAAATTTTCTACTGCAACAAACAAACCGAGTGTAATGGAGGACCGGCGTTGGAATGCGGCGCTGTGACGACCCAAAAACATAGAGATTGCATCTTCCCCAATATGAAATTGGCGAGTCACCCGAAAGGATGGCAAAAGACATTCTTCTACCATGAAGATGCCTCTCAAAAGGCCAGAATCCACTGCCGGGTGACCGTGTTAGCCGGCTCGAGTATAGCAATCTGCTGACCTCTTAGGCACTAGCAGCAGAACGAAAAGCATTGGAACTAGTTTATCAAAGGATTAATGCCTTAATAGCACATGGGCTCAAAGCGACAAACCTAAGACGGTGCTAGGTTGATTGGCATATCCTACCTCTCAATGTTAGAAACCGCCTATTCCATTAGTATACCAGTTAGTCGGATGATGACATCGCTACAGTCGCAAAGAACTGACCCGGAGTAATCTCATCAAAGCCGTCAAGAAGCTCATGGGCGAGCCTCGTGAGCAGATATCGATTGCGGGTCTTGCGCCTTTCGAGGCTAATAACTCGGCCCCTGTAGTATGTATCTTTGACTCACTCTATAAACTTCATGTAACTTTCATCCTTCATCTGCTTATTATGATGTCGGCTTATATTCTTTCAGCAAGACACCAAATGGTGGAAAACTGACTTTCAAGCTCCTACTACTCTAGATGAGGAGATGATAGAAGAAGAAGAGGAAGAAGAGGAGGCCGACGAGGTAGAAGAACTTGACTCTCTTGGCCAACTGCATAATGAACTTGCTGACGCCAACTCTTCGCAGGATAATATGGGAACTAGTAAGTGTTGGAAATATGCCCTAGAGGCAATAATATTGTATTATTATATTTCCATGTTCATAATTAAGAGTTTATATTTCATGCTATAACTGCTATGATCCTGGAATATGCGATTCAGTGGAAAACTCATATGCACATGTGGAATGATAAATGGTAAAGAATAGGTTTCCGGTCTTGCTTCTAAGACTGGCTCAAGTGTTGTTGGTGACCATGTTTTCCGGATCTTAGGATATCGTTAAGTGTAACGATAGTCCTAAAACAACATTGAGAGTATGACGTTAGAAGAACGATCATATTGAATCGACCCAATCTTGTTTGTTATACTTTGAGGTAATATCGTCTGTAATCAATTGTTATAACACGGAGTGTTAATGTGTGATTTTGCTCCTTAGACCATGAGAGTATCGCAGTCACTTCTTACCATATGGTGGACTTTGGGGTTGCTCAAACATCACATGTAACATGGTGATCATAACGACAACTTACAGGCTCATCGGAAAGTTTGACAAGGGACTAGATAGCTCCAGAGTGGGATTTGCTGCTCTGACGATGGAGAGGATGTTCTTTGGGCCCTCTCAGTGTGATGACATCCATCATCGTCTGGCCAGACACAGGTGACTACATCACGGGGATGCCAGAATACAATAACGAGAAAGAAGAACAAAACCGGTAACGAGGATTTCGGTATAGTGATTATAGTGATGACTCAGGAGGATACCGATGCATCTCGGGTTTTGTGAAGTATCGTGAAGCAAAGGGAACATCACATGATAACCAAAGGTTCACTCAAATATCATTCGTGTGCTCATAGGGATTGATATGGATGTCCACGGTTTCGCTGTCGCTCATTGAACGAATGGTTTCATTCATGTCTATGAGTTACCAAATGTACGAGGTCACAAACTTAAGGCAATCATGATCTTCTAAGTGTTATTAGGATGGGAGTGATGAGAATATATTTGTGGAATTGTTTCATCAATATTCATAATAGTTCCTAGAGGATCCAAAAGCGTTTCAAGGTCACCGGAAGGGTTTCAGAGAGTATCAGGTAATACTGGGATTACCGATAAATATATATAGGTGGAAAATGTTTCTGGGGATGTTAAATTATATATAAAATGGTCTAAAAGTATTTAGAACAATTTTATATTTAATTTAATATCAACGGGCCTTAAAAGGCCAAGAGGTGGAAGTCAACTTGGGCCACAAAGGCCCAAGAGGGGAGGCACCCCTTCCTGCAAGGAAGGAGGCCGAATTGGGAGAGGGAGGAGTCAGAATCCTCCATCCCTAGGCTGACGCACCAAGGGGGAAACTTCCCCCTTGGTTGCAGTCCCTCCTCTCCCCTCTACCCTATATATACATGAGGATTTGTGCTCTTTTGAATACACAAGTTTTGAAGCCTCATCTAGTTCTTCTAGTTCTAGTTCTAGTTGGTCCTAGTTGACTAATTAGAGATAGACTAATACTCTAATCCTCACAAATAGAAGTCCCGTGTGGTTCCAATCTCCTCCTTGTAATTATGTGCCACTGATTAGCTCTGGACGGCGAAGTGCTGCCAGATTGTGAAGGTTGCACGCTTGCAGCGAAGTAGAGAGGTCGTGCTTTCGGTCTTCAGTTCAAGGGACAGTTCATGGGCGGTTGACGGGGTCATTCATCGATGGTTCGAGGGACTCCAAGTACAATCTACACTGACACGTTCTTCTTCTGCTGCAACTCCGTGATGGTAACGACCGTGATCCCAACCCGTTATGCATCTTCATATTGATCTTGGGTGTGCGTAGGTGCGATTTTTTTGTTTTCTACTATGTTTCAAACAGTGGCATCATGAGTAGTTATATGAGTAGGTGCATATTGCGATCTAGATCACATGTGGATGTGAGGTCTGATGTTCTTGCTATGCTTCCCTCGAGTGTTGCTTCAGATCAATTAATTGGCGGCATGATGATGCTTTGTACAAAGTTCTGACAATCGCTCGGCTCTGGCTGTCGACGATCTGCTTACAGTTCTTTGGGCCTCATCATAGTCAAGAATAGTGAATCGTCGCATAGACAAGAGGGTGCCAAAGATGGACGATCTTCTAGGTGGTCACGCGTATTTGACGAAGTTTAGTGTGGGGCTAGAGATTTTTAATTAAGTGTCTTGTTTCACACACCCCAAAACTTAATCTAGCATCAAGAATCATCGCCTATGTTGTGGACGTAGGTTGCTAGTATTATTTGCTAAAACTGGGTAACTGTGTAATTAAAATTTGCTAAAACTTATTATGGGACGTCTAACTTGGTTTTGTAGAGTATGCATATGATGTGATATAGCCTTCGTCATGATAATGAGTTTATGCATGAGATTGTTATATGTTGTATTGTTAAGTGGCCTGCGCATCATCACATGATGGCTGGAGCCATGGGATTGCCACGTTAATGTAAATATCATAGAGATAGCCTACAGGTTACATGTGACGATGGCAAAACGTACATGAAGGACCTCGACGTGGAGAAGGTGTACTAGGCGCGGTATGAGGAGCTATAATTTCATGCCACGGTAGAATTATTTCCGAATTTGGTGCCAGGACAATGTTTTCTGAAATGGTCGCCACGACAACCTTTTTTGAAATTGCCGTCCCGGCAACATTTTTGAAATGGTTGCCGGAGACAACAAAATATTGGCCATCATGACGCTTCAACAGAAGATTGAAGATGATCATGACGGATTCCCAGTGCCTAGGGCTATACCATATCATGCTTCTATGAAATGTCTGAGATGTTTATCCCTTTGTTGTTTGCACCCTTTGATTGCACATTAGTCAATTATTAGGGTGATCGCTCACAGTAAATATCAAGTTAAAAAGGAGCTCTTCCCAGTGTTGCAACCATCTATAACATGTGGCCTTTCGATGTACTACTTCTACCATGAGTACAAACGAGAAGTGAAGTGTAAGGCGGGTGAGGTAGGACTTCACAACAGATACACTCGGTTGCCTTGAAGTTCCAGCAGAAAAGTTCTAAGCTCGGAGCACAAAGTATCAAAAGATGAACAAGAGTCATATGGAGATATTGTTGGGGAACGTTGCATGGAAAACAAAAAATTTCTACGCACACGCAAGATCTATCTATGGAGATGAATAGCTACGAGAGGGGAGAGCATCTTCATACCCTTGAAGATCGCTAAGTGGAAGCGTTTATCAACGCGGTTGATGTAGTCCTACACCTTCATGATCCGTCCCGATCAAGTACCGAACGTACGGCACCTCCGCGTTCAGCACACGTTCAACTCGATGATGTCCTCGCCTTCTTGATCCAGCAAGACGGGCGAAGTAGTAGATGAGTTCCGGCGGCACGACAGCGTGGTGACGGTTGGTGATGAAGAGCAATCTCCGCAGGGCTTCGCCAAGCACTACAGAAACTAGGTGGAGGATAAACTAGAGGGGACGGGGTTGCCGGCACATGGCTTGGTGAATCTTGATGTGTTCTGGGTGCTAGCCCTGCCCCTCTATTTATATGTTGAGCCCTGGGTCGAAACTTGGAGAAAGAGCCTCCTCAAAGTCGGTTTTGCCCGCAAGGAATAGTCCTTCTTGGACTTCCATGACCAGACGCCATAGTCCTTGGCGTCTGGCCCAGACGCCATCGGCCACTGCGTCTGGCCCAGGGCCAGACGCCAGGGTCTCCGGCGTTTGGTCCCTGACCTCTGCAAAACATCCTTTTGCACCAACCTAAAGCCCCGTGGGCCTCACCCCTTGGCCTAACCATATCATCCAATATATCAATCTTTACCTCCGGACCATTCCGGAGCTCCTCGTCATGTCCGTGATTTCATCCAGGACTCCGAACAACATCCGGTCACCAACATACATAACTCATATAATACTATATCATCAACGAACGTTAAGCGTGCAGATCCTACGGGTTTGAGAACTATGTAGACATGACCGAGACACCTCTCCGGTCAATAACCAATAGCGGAACCTGGATGCCCATATTGGCTCCTACATATTCTACGAAGATCTTTATCGGTCGAACCTTATGACAACATACGTAATTCCCTTTGTCCGTCGGTATGTTACCTGCCCGAGATTCGATCGTTGGTATCTTCATACCTAGTTCAATCTCATTACCGGCAAGTCTCTTTACTCATTTCGTAATCATCTTGCAACTAACCTCTTAGTCACTTTGCTTGCAAGGCTTCTTATGATGTGTATTACCGAGAGGGCCCAGAGATACTCTCCAATAGACGGAGTGACAAATCCTAATCTCGACCCATGCCAACTCAACAGATACCTTCGAAGATACCTGTAGAGCATCTTTATGATCACCCAGCTACGTTGTGACGTTTGATAGCACACAAGGTATTCCTCTGGTATCCGGGAGTTGCATGATCTCATAGTCGAAGGAATATGTATTTGACATTAAGAAAGCAATAGCAATAAACTGAACGATCATATACTAAGCTAATGGATGGGTCTTGTTCATCACATCATTCTCCTAATGATGTGATCCCGTTATCAAATAACAACACATGTCTATGGTTAGGAAACCTTAACCATCTTTGATCAACGAGCTAGTCTAGTAGAGGCTTACTAGGGACACGGTATTTGTTTATGTATTCACACATGTATTTAAGTTTCCGATCAATACAATTCTAGCATGAATAATAAACCTTTATCATGATTTAAGGAAATATAATAATAACCATTTTATTATTGCCTCTAGGGCATATTTCCATCAGATATGATCGACAAAAGATTGCCTACCAGTTGAAATTCACATCATATGAGATGCTACCATCCATGGGTATGAAGGAAATCAGGATCTTGAATCACTCACTTTCAATTATGAGATATATTGATTTGAGTGGGAGTGCACTTTATATTAAAATTAGTTTAATCACTAGTGTAAATTAATTATGAACAATGTCTATGTGTAGTTTTCATTATAGTTGTAGAATTATGGCTCATGGTTCCACCTTTGTTTTTTAAATTGATTGACCGTTATTTATCTGTTTAAATGTTTTATAATTGAGAGGATTATCCTCTAAGAGTGCCAAGAAGGATTTTGTTCTACTACATGCTTGCAATGCTCTCCTGTTAATGCCATGGATGAGGAGACTTTTGTCTTTTGATCCAAAAGGTTAAGAATTACATTACGATCTACTTGCTTCCGAGAAACCGAACTTCAAAATGTTTGGGATAGTTATGTGATATTCTTGGAACTAAAAATTGTTTTCAGAAACAAACAAAGGTTAAAAGATATATGATATCTAAAGAAGTGTTTTGTTTGCAAGTTCTAGGGAAGCGTTCAACTATGTTTGAGACTAAAATCTGTAAGATCCGGAACACCAGTCATGAGTTGATGGTGAGAACTTAAAGAGAAAGAACAAAACCAAAGGATGTAATGAGACTTACATGCCTAGGGAAGTTCGGGGCTCACGCCACTCTTAAAAGGTTAGATGATTCTTCTGTTGAGAGGGAGAAATATTGAAAGTAAAACTATAAGAAGTTTGGAGGCAGAAAGAAAGGAAGACTGGATTGTCTAGCTCAGGTATGAAGGTCATACAAGTTAAGATGTAGAGAAAGTCGGTCAAGTAAAGTGTGATTCTTGAGAATTGTGATTAAAATTGTTAAACACTAAATTCTTCAGGAATTGTGGTTAAAAGTTGATCACAAGGATACCGACACTATTGCATGTTGTTGCGAATCGACGCAAGAATTGCTACGGCCTAATGACCAACAAATTAATGAGGTTAAAATATGTGTTGAAAATTTTGTAAAAGTTATGATACTTTTTCATCAACATATTACCTCTGAATTTATTGTCGTAATTCATTTTAGAGTTTTGTACACTCTAGCCCATTGCCTAGAAGTTGCATGGAGGTTGTTCATAAGAGAACAATAGTTGTTCGATGTAATGAACAAAAGGGCCATACTCCTATTGTGAATAGGATGTAAGTTATGAATATGGGTCTTTTACATTTCAGCCCTTAACTCGAACCCACTACTGAGATTTACCCCTAATTTCAAAGTGTGCTCAAATTTGCTCTTCTCCGTTATGTGGTATTGTAGAAATACCCCTAAATGATGTTTTTGTCAGGTCTTCTCCAATTTATATGCTTCACAACGTTCCTCTATAGCTGCTGGTGCTTTCCGTTCTTTTGTAGCATTCCCGAGCATCTCCATGGATGATAGTTCTGGTTTTTGGTGTTTTTGTTTTCAGGGAAAATAAATATTTTCAGGGACGCTACAAAAGAACGGAAAGCACCAGCAGCTACATAGGGACGTTGCAAAGCTTATAAAGTAGAGAAGACCTGACAAAAACATCACTCATGGGTATTTCTATAATGAGATTTATATTTGTGTGCCCCTCCTTCCTTAGTTGTACTCAGTTTTGCCCCACCCATCTAACTTTGCTCACTTTTGCCCTCCTCTACTCACCCTCGCCTCACAAGAACCCAAATGGTGGCTTGTCGTAGGGTCAAAATCATGGACCGTTACTTCACCAGGTAAAGACGCGTCGGACCCCTTCGCTGATTAAAAAGGCCTTGGGCTTAAAGCTGTAGTGAGCTGCATGGTTGGTTGCTGGGTCGAAGTCCTATAGCAGCCCAGTAACTTAGGAAAATTGTCTTTATTTTTATTTTCAACTACGGGATATGATTTTGGCCCAAAACTGGTCCAAACCAATTCATAAAAATTAAGAAAATTCACAAAACTAAATATACTCATATAGAGCTTAGTGAACATCAATGCCAGCTCAATTCAATTTTCTAAAATTCTTTATCAACTCCAAATAATTTTCAAACATAATTCCAACTAATTTTTATATTGAAGAAGTCATTTTATCTCCCCTCAATAGTTTTCTTGTGAATTAGAAAAAAGTTTGGATATTTCAAAATCAAAATAAAATTTCAATCATTTTTGTGTGGATAATACACATAATCCTAGTTGAGTATCTGAAAATGATTTTGCCAATTGTTTGGACCCAACTATAACACACTTATAGTTCAATTTTTAATTACTTTCTTTAAATGTTCATAAATTCATATAATCAATGGAATATAGAAAAAACTCAAAATTTTAAAATCTTTTGTGAACACTTTTTTTTTAAAAACTCATCATATTCCTAATTTATCATTAGCTGAGGGGGCTGATGCAGATCCATAACTTGGTTGTCATGGTGCTGCAAGGGTTTCTTGTGTTTATAGGAATTCACTAGAATTAGATCATGAGTCTGTGTGTCGTAGAATAAAAAACAAGGAGTGGTAAGAAGAAGAAACCAAGTGGTAAGAAGAAGCAGAAGTGAAAAATTTACTGTCAACTAGTGTCTTTTAGTCATGATTAGTCTACGAGTCTCAACTTGTGTGATGTAATGCTATTTGTACTTCAATGTGTATTGTACTTTGAAAACTATGTGCCAGATTTCAAATTTGAGTCAACTTTCAAATTTTGAGCTAGATTTCGAAATTGTGCTTTGATGTATTGTCAAACCCCATGTTTATGCCAAATATAGTTCCCTTACCATGAAGTTTGCCATGGATATGGCCATGAACTTGGTCATTTGGCTTGAAATGCATGAATCCTCACACATGGTAGTCCATTTTGTGAAAACTTTTTTAAAAAAACTCATCGCATTCCTCTCAACTTTTTATCACTTGATATGTGGGTGAAATGATGATACCTTGCCAAGTTTCAACCTCTTCAGATTTCATTTGTAGTGCTTTTGAATTTCAAGGTCATTTACCTAAAAAAATAGTTAAATGCATGAAAAATAGCAAATGGAGTCAGAAAGAGTTGAAATTTGAGGATGTGGATTTGAATGGTTCATATTGAACACACAAAAGTCTGGAGTTGAAAGAAGTTTAAAAAATGAAATATCTTTGTACCAGGTGAGTTTTCGTCCGAAACCCTGATACTTAGAAAGAGATGGTCCAGTTTGTACATGAAGTGCATCCATTTTTCGTCGTAACCCTCTCAAATTTTTAGAACATTCTATGTGCGTGAAATGATGATACCATACCAAGTTTCAACCTTTTCAGAGTTCATCTGTGGTGCTTTCCAATTTTAGGGTCATTTAGCTCAGAAAAAATCAGTAAATGCATGAAAAATAGCAAATGAAGTCAGAAAGGGTTGAAATTTGAGCATGCGACTTTGAATGGTTCATATTGAACACACAGAAAATCTGGAGTTGAAACAAGTTTAAAAAATGAAATGCCTTTGTAACAAGTGAGTTTTCGTCCGAAACCCTAATACTTCGAAAGAGATGGTCTAATTTGTACATGAAGTGCATCCAGTTTTTGCCGTAACCCTCTGAACTTTTTAGAACATGCTATGTGGGTGAAATGATGGTACCATGCCAAGTTTCAACCTTTTCAGAGTTCATCTGTAGTGCTTTCCAATTTTAGGGCCATTTAGCTAAAAATATATATTAAATGCATGAAAAATAGCAAATGAAGTCAGAAAGGGTTGAAATTTGAGGATGTGACTTTGAATGGTTCATATTCAACACACGAAAAGTCTGGAGTTGAAATAAGTTAAAAAAAATGTCTTTATAACAGCTAAGGTTTCATCCGAAACCATGATACTTCGAAAGAGATGGTCCAATTTGTACATGAAGTACATCCAATTTTATTTTTTTCCTAGCAACTTAGTCACATAAAATGATGATGCGCGCAAGTTTTATATTTTTATAATTTTTTTAAAATTACTTATGCTCAACCCTAACCCCTGAAATCCCTGAAAACCCCTCTCAAAACCCCTAAAACCCCGTGAAACCCCGCACCCCCTGGCCGTTGGATCGCTGTAATTGGATTGTTTGGATCAGCCGCTAGGGTTATACATGGTCAATCCATGAGAGGCGACCTGATTGGTTGGCTCAGTGGGGTGCTCCGTCGCTTGGAGGAGCTGACATGAGTGGCCCACCTGGTAGCGGCAGAAGAGGAGCAAGCGCCGGCGGCCATGGGCCGAACATGGATGTGGGCCGGACAGTGAGCGCTCAGAATGGACACTTTTTTCATATGCATATATTTGGTTGGGCACGCTGGTGGTGGGTCCCGCTCTAAGGTGGATATGTGGTGGGTCCCATGCTCAGTGGACAAACTATGGGTCCCGTGTTGAGGTGGATAAGTTGTGGGTCCTGCTTGGCTTTTGATACGTGTGAAATACGCACAATTGTTGCGAACGATATTGCTTTGCTTCCAATACGCGTGAAATACATCACACAGGAGCTATTTGCTAGTTGCGGCGGCCCCACCTATCATAAGTTGCCCTGGCCCCACATGTTAGGATATCCGCATCAGCACTGTGAGTAGAGAGAGAGAGAGAGTGGCCTGACCCCACCAGTCAAGGTATCATGCGGCCCCACATGTCATAAGTTGCTTCAACCCCACCTATCAGGATATCACGCGGCCCGACTACTCACGAGGTAACGATCAAAGGCTTTGACCAGACGGAAGTGCTTCGTTTAGGCTTTTGTGAGCAGGTGGTGGAGGGGGAGGGCAAAAGTGAGGAACGTTAGTTGGGCGGGGAAAAACTAAGCACAACTAAGGAAGCAAGGGCACGAAAATAGAAATCCCTTCTATAATACCACATAACGATAGATGGCAAATTTGAGCACACTTTGAAATTAGGGGTAAATCTGAGTAGTGGGTTCGAGTCAAGGGCTGAAATGTAAAAGTCCCTATGAATATTGATGATAGAATTGAACATCCATAACACTGATGCTAAATGTCGCAAGACTAAAAGAATACCACATATGTGTGGCACTGCATTTAGTCACATTGGAGAAACCCGCATGAAGAAAATCCATACTGATGGATTTTGGAGTCATATGATTACGAATCATCTGACACTTGCAACTTTCGTCCAAATAGTGAACTAAACTAAAATACCCTTCATAGGCCATAAAGAATGAGCAACAAAATAATTAGAAATATGCATATTGATGTATGTAGTACAATAAGTGTTGTTGCAAGTAGTGGATTTATCTATCTTCAAGTATGACTCAACTAGATATTTATATTTACTAATTGAGACATAAATCTGGATCTTTTGAAATGTTTCAAAAGATTTTCAAAATGAAGTAGAAATTATTGTAACATGAAAATTATGTTTCTACAGTTGGATTGCAGAAAATAATATTTGAGTTACAAACTTAGCGAATGTCTGATGAGCTATGAAAAATATTTTATAGCTTGCACCTCCTAAAAACACTACTAAGAGTAGAGAGTTTTGAATAGATGTAATCAAGCTATGTGTGACATGGTGCAATCAAAGATGACACTAATCATTTTGCCAATATACTTTTTAATGTGATGCATTAGAGATTGTGGCTTTTACACTAAATAGCACCATCAAATTTGTTGAAATAAGTGCTAATTTGTAGGTTATTCCAAATGGTCGGGTATTCCGCTATCACTACGTCGAGGCAAAGTGTTTTGTCATAGAGTGTGGAAATTTTGAAGAAAATATTTCTGCAAAACAATGAGTGAGAGGACAATGCAACTCGACGAGATTATAGAATCTTCATGATCAGGTCAAAGAAAAGAAACACTAGAAGTGGTTCTAAAATTTCTTACCGCAACTGATATAGAAGCCTCTACATAAGTTATAGAGACTTCGGCCGAACGTGCAACTGAACTATATAGGTTAGAAAATTCGTACAAACCTTCAGGGTGTGCAGACAAAATATTGTTGAACAAACAATGAACCTATAATACACAAAGAAGCGTTGATGGGCCCTGACTTTGAAAATTGGCTATATGCCAACATAAACCAGATAGTATCCATACACATAAATCAAGCTTAGAACTTGATGAACCCTTCGAAGGACTTAGAGTCTAAAGAATAGTAATGGATCTATAAAACTGACAAAGATAAAAATGTTTTATAATGCTTGACTTGTTTATGACAAGATCAAGGAGTTAACTATGACGAGATTGTCTCATCATAAGCAATAGTTAAAGTCAGTTCGGGTAAATTAGCAATTACTAATATTTCAATTGTGAAATATAATAGATGGATGTCAAAATGATTCCCTTGAGATGGAAATAGAACCAAGGTTGTATATTTGATACAATCCAAGGTAATTTGTTGATCCAGAGGATGCTAGTAAGTGTGCAAACTTCAAGAGATCCTATAATGATCTGAAGCAAGCATAGTGGAGTTGGAATCTTCATACTGATGAAATAGTCAAATAATTTAATTTCATCAAGGAAAGCGAAGATGCTTTTATTTACAAGAAAGTAAGTGGGAGCAAGATAATATTTTCTAAACACTATATGTGCATAACATATTATTGATTCGAAATTACTTGACACAAATTAAGACTTTATTGATACTAGTTTTTCAGTAAAGTAACTAGGAAATATATAGTCCTGATATTAGGCATACTAATCTATGGAGATAGTAGTGTCTACTAAGGACTAGCCAAAATACATATTGACAGAATACTAAAGTAGTTTAGTATGAAATACATAAGAAGAGTTTCTTGTAAAAGTCACATGGAAGGAGTTTTAAGAAAGAATCGGTATTGTGAAATATTGATGAATGAAATACGTGATTTCAATCACATTTGTGTTAAAATGTTCCATGGTATGTAAACAAGTATATGTTTTCCAGTACTCCAAGTAAGTTGTGAGTAAGTTACCAGACTGATCAAATTGTTGATCATATAGGACAACAATGAAAATTCGTTAAGTATTACCAACATGTTTATCTCATATGGAGAAGAGGAAGAGGTTGCTGTAAGGAGTTACATCAATATAGACTCGCTGTAAGTAGTACATCAATAAAATCTTCATTAGTGCTCCAAACAATTTTCGGTTTCAACTAAATGATTAATGGTGGCACAATAAGTTGGAATTGGTCCAAGAAAGTTACTGTGGTGAATTCTATAACAAAAGGATGAATATGTTGTTGCTTTAGAAGCAACAATAGAGGGTGATGAATCAAAGGTCCATTTATGAACTTGGTATGGTTTCTAGATGATTTTGCAAATGGAACACTATTCTCAATAGTAGTTCTGTAGTTCAATATAAGGAATCAAAGGTTCTACCGGTGATTCAATGTATACAAAGCCTGTTTCACATAAATTATGAATTCTTGTGAAAGCATGATAGATGCATAGATATGCAAATAATAGACACGGATCTAAAGATTGTCAGATTCGATAGGACGAAGTCTATGCCACAAGCAAACCATGTTCAAACACCGTATTGCCATTGGTGTTAAATATGCTAATTAGATTATTGACTCTAGTGCAAGTGGGAGACTGTTGGAAATACGCCCTAGAGGCAATAATATTGTATTATTATATTTCCATGTTCATAATTAAGAGTTTATATTTCATGCTATAACTGCTATGATCCTGGAATATGTGATTCCGTGGAAAACTCATATGCACGTTTGGAATGATAAATGGTAAAGAATAGGTTCTAAGTCTTGCCTCTAAGACTGGCTCAAGTGTTGTTGGTGATCATGTTTTTCGGATCTTAGGATATCATTAAGTGTAACAATAGTCCTAAAACAACATTGAGAGTATGACGTTAGAGCCTAGTTGACTAATTAGAGCTAGACTAATCCTCTAGTTCTTCTAGTTCTAGTTCTAGTTGCTCCTAGTTGACTAATTAGAGCTAGACTAATCCTCTAATGCTCATAATAAGCCATGTGTGGTTCTAATCTCCTCCCTCTAATTCTTCGGCAACGATTCGCTCTGGACGGCGAAGCGCTGCCGGATCATGAAGGCTGCATGCTTGCAACCAAGTAGAGAGGTCGTGCTTTCTGTCTTCAGTTTGAGGACTGTTTGTGGGTGGTTCGCGGGGTCGTTCATCTATGGTATGTGGGACTCCAAGTACGATCTACACCGGCACTTTCTTCTTCCGCCGCAACTTGGTGATGGTAACGATCGTGATCCTAACCTGTTATGCATCTTCATATTGATCTTGGGTGTGCGTAAGCACATAATTTTTTGTTTTCTACTACATTTCCCAACAGTAAGCCAGCTAAGCAAGAGGTTATTCTCTCTAATACCAAAACTCTTGGTGGAAGGAGGACCCGTCCGGCAGTACGGAAGGTACCTTTTTCCCATCCATCGGCTTATTTGGATCCAAACTTAACTTTAAAGAAAACATAGCATGAAGAGAGGAAGAAGCAGAAAACTCGAAGCTTTGGCTCAGACGACCTTCATGAAGGCCTTCCTCTTGAACTATCTCCTCGCCGGGGTCGCAGGAAAGAACAGCTAAGCCCTACTTCTTCTTGCCCGAGAGCCAGCCAAATGAAGGCTCCATTGGACCCCTCTGACCCGGCTTACCGCGTTTCCTCTCCTTCGTCTAAAACCTCCTGCGTGAGCCAACTGCCCGAGTTTACCATAAACATTGGGTAAGCTCACAGGCCTTATTATGTAATTTCGATTGACTTGCTGTTTCTTCATTTAACATATGTTTGGCTGAAAACAGGGCCAAGGCCATTATGAAGGAGAAGCTGGCTGAATCTTCCACAGCCGCAACTGATGTGGAGATGGAAACCTCGCCCAACCTCATTGAAGACCCAACAAGAAGTGGGCCGGCCTTGGATGACCAGGTTCCTCCGTAGTCACGTGTTGAGGGCCCGACTTTAAATGAGCCAGTCCTTAATTCCCTCTCCAGAAACTGCTGTCGAGGGTGAGAAAACAGAAGACCCTACCAGTAACAAGCCGGCCAATGGCAAGTCTGCATAGGATGATGTGATGATTGCTATAGAAGAACATGCGCCACCACCGTGTTCCTCCAGTGGTCTTTTGATGGCTCCATAGTGGACACCCAGGACCCAGACTTAGCCATTTCAAAGGTGAAAAAATTCATTTTTCCAAAGTACTCGAAATCAAGATCTAAAACCATAAATGGATCTGCGCCATTCATATGAATCCAACGAGCCCAAGAACGTCAAATCCCGAGTTCGTATGAAGAAATGGTGACCTTTTTACCAAAAAAGGTCAGACCAAAAGACATCGTTTCATGCGACCATTGTTGGTTGTTTGGGCGCCCGTATAGAGTCCACACAACACTGAAAGTTGCCTCTCGTGGCAGGATCCTTCGTGGATTTTGTCCCTGTTTGTTCCCATGACTCCTTGGCCTTCAAGGGATGATTTGGGAGAGTATTGTGCTCATCTAGAGCCCTTAGATCAAATGAGAGATGCCACATCAAGGGAGGAGGCCTTGAGAGAGCTCTTATATAAACACCATCAACCCTAGCCGCCGCCTCCTTCTTCAATCATCGTCATCTTCACCATTCATCACCTCCTCTCCACTTGCAGCCGCCGCCACATGAAGAACATACCATAGTTGCAACCTCGAAGGAGACTGGAAGGGAGCCGCCGCCGCGTCATCACCATCACCATCCGCGCCGCCGCCATCACCATCCCTTCTTACTCCTCCATCACGGTCTCCATGATGGGTTGTAACAACTCTTGAACCCCCTTATATGTGATGTTATTTGAGTAATTGTTGGCTATGGCAGTCGATTAGTAAGTGGTTATTTGATATGTGTTGTGTAATTATGCGTGTTGCTTATTTACGTTCGGTAACTTAGTGATGGAAGATGTCCTATCCATTTGCATAGTTGGAGACATCCAACTCCCCTAGCCACACATGAAGTATATAGATGGTTGTGGAAATCGAGAGACATGCGGTGTGACAGGTGCAGATATCTTGAGGGGAACACGATTATTCTAGGAGCATGGTTGTCCATAGAACCTAATGCCTTCATCCGGTTCTCAAACCACGAGGACCTTAATATCTTTGCGTTAGCCGCCTCAGGTATGGGACATGAAGTAAGCTGAATGAGTTATCTCAATATAGCGCGTCTTGAGAGATAATGTTATGCGAGCGATCACCCACTAGAAGTAGACCACCATATCCTATAATGCAGGTACTGACTTAGTCACAACGTGGCATAGTCGTAACCCGAACTCTATTCCGCGCCCGTGCCGAACAAGGTCGTACCCAGATGCCAGCAATCTCATCTAAAACATCACATACTTCTATTAGTTTATTTCCTCTGTTTAGTTTAGTATTTATTTTCCGTTCTCTCTAGTACTTAGTTTAATTCCTTGTTTTTACCGTTCCCTGGCAACTTACTTAAATGGGCTATTTTCGAACTCCGGTTTGGGTGTGAGCGTAGTTCTGTTAGTGACAATGCAACCGTGGGGATTGTGGTGCCATCCTATTCGCTCCCTATGGGATCGACAAACCTTACTTATCACAAAATTGCTACATAGCCCTGTGAACTTGCAGGCCATCATCTTTCAAAAATGATCGTTGAGAATAAGCCACCCTTGCGTGAAGATCCGACTCTTGCCCATCTTCTTGAGGGGTATGAAAAGATGGGTGTGTCTGCCCTTCATCAACAGTATGAAGCCTAGCTTACGCAAAATTGAGCTGATGAGAGTGCACTAGTTGCACTGCTGAGGAACAAATATGAGGTATGTCTTCTTCCCCTATCTCTGTACTTCTTGTAGCCCCCAAGCTTCAAGTCCTTCTTGGAGGGAGGACTGTGTGACGCCCCCGGCTCAATCGTGCACTAATCATACACGCAAATGCTAACAATCAAGCCTAAGGACTCACGGGAAGATATCACAACACAACTCTAAAACATAAATAAAGTCATACAAGCATTTATTACAAGCCAGGGCCTCGAGGGCTCGAATACAAAGCTTGATGACAACAAGCATTAGCGGAAGCGTTAGATATCTGTGTACAGATATAAAACAGAAAACAGAGAAGCCTTTAGAAAGGCGGGACAAAAATAAAACACTACGATCGAAAGGTGCAGGCCTCCTGCCTGGGACCCTCCGATCCTACTCCTGGTCGACGGCAAGCTCGAAGTAATATCCACCCTCGGGGTAGTAGTAGCGATCGTCGGCGGGGACAGTTGTCTCAGGGGCTCCGTCATCTTGGTCATGACAAACTGATATGGGGAGAAAAGGAAAACAAAGCAACCGTGAGTACTCAGAAGTACTCAGCAAGCAAGGATCTACACTACATATGCAACATTTTCAAAGGGAGGCTGTATATGTGGACTGGGCTGCAGAAATGCCAGAATAGAGAGAAGTCCTAGTCCTATCGAAGACTAGCATCTTCAGCGTTCTTGCAGCAATGGAAGAGAGTAGAACAGTACAATATAATGTAGCAGTATCATTAAGTCTCAACCTCACCCAGAGATCCTTTCTCGACTCCCTGCGAGAAAGCAATCCCAGAGCCATATAGTCATCAACCTCATCCTGAGATCCCTTCTCGACTCCCTACGAGAAGCAATCCCAGAGACATAGTATCCAAGTATCCAGTTCTAATTGTATCAATCAGGATACAACTCCGAGTGTCCTTTACCGTAGGACCGGCTATCGATAGATGTGTTCTTCCCTGCAGGGGTGCACCAACTGACCCAACACGCTCGATTAACTCCGGCCGGACACACTTTCCTGAGTCATGCCCGGCCTCGGCCAAATGATACATCGCAACCCTACCTACAGCTCAGCAGAGAGGTCCCCGTCGGTCTATATCCTAAGCGCTCAGGGGTCTTGGGCCATCGCCCTGTGCACTCCGGGTCGGTGTGTGCAGGATCGGGACGAGCACCACCTCAGTCCTGGATGGTACTGGCCCGGCCCGGCCACGAGGCTGAACTGGACGTCTGACAAAGCTTTCGACTGATGCATACGATGCAGAGTGCCCATAACTCTTCCCACGTGATGGTTAGTGCTATCAGGCCAGAGGCCTGCTCGGATCAAATATCCAAATCATTAGTGGACTAGGGCTTGCGGTAACGAGCAGAGACTCACGAAAGATGTGACCCCGTCGCCCCGTCTCAAGGACTTGCTGCAAGGGCTAAGAATGCCTGGCCGCGCCTCGTATTCATCACTCGGGCACCACACTGGCACCCATCTTCACAACACTCGCCTCTCAGGCGCACGCGGGTACCCCTCAGGGTCGACCCGCCTATCCAAGTAACAGTGTAAAGTCCAAGTATCCGTGTGTCCATAGCATCAGAGGAATCCGAGGTATCACCCTCGTTGAATTCCCACTCGATGTATCCGTCAAGGTGAACTTGGAGGAATCACCCTCGATGGGTTCACACTTGATGTGTTGCACGACAGCGTCATTACCGGAAGTGGTGAAGGAGGAATCACCCTCGATGACCACGACCAAATAGCTACTCTACAGAGTTAACATCAGAAGTGCTACAAGAGGTTTCACCCTCGGCACTTGATAGTAACGCTGCAGTGTCGTTACAACTAAGGGGGGTGATGTGCGGTGCCGGGGCCTGGTCTTCAATCCCGTTGACCGGGTCTTCTGATAATCCAGCGGGGCGGTCGGGACTAGTGGGGTCACTGATAGGTCTCTACCCAGCCTATACTAAGCAGTTTAGGATATGCAGGTAATTATCAACAGCAGGTTACAGTAAACAGGCTATGCATCAGAATAGGTAAAGCAGTAGCAGCAGCAATTCTAATGCAAGCATGAGAAATTAGAATGGGCGATATCAGGATGATCAAAGGGGGGGGGGGGCTTGCCTGGTTGCTCTGGCAAAGGCAAGGTCGTCAACGGTGTCGTTAGGCTCCTGAGCTGCGTCGGTACCGGGAACTGCGTTGGGGTCTAACGAGAGAGAAGAGGGGGAGGAAACAGTATAAATACACAGCAAACATGAGCAACACAATGTACGACATGACAATATGCAGTGCCGGGTGTGTCCTAACGTATGGTTGCACGTCACCGAGGAAGGGGGAATCCATCCGGGAATGTTTTCCCGGTTCCGGACATTTATCAGACAGGTGACCGGAGGGGAACGGTTCCATGTTCGGGTAGTTAGGGACGTGTGACAGATGAACGGACCGCGTATCCGGATTCGTCTCGAAATTCTGAGCAACTTTCATATACAAAGTTTTTCGATCTGAGCTACGGATTATTTTATATGATTTTCTAAATTTTTATTAATTTCTAGAATTATTTAATTAATTAATTTTGAATTATCCGAAATAGTGAATGCTGACGTCAGCATGAGGTCAACAGACTGTTAGGGTTAATTAGGGTTTGATTAATTCACTTAATTATAGATTAATTAGGTTAATTAAACTTAATCATTTTAATTAATCAGAATTAATTAAGTTAATTAATTAATTAATTATTAACTTTAATTATTCATTTATTTATTTTTCTAATAGGGGCGTGGGGCCCCTTGGGCAGTGGCCCGGGGGGGTTAGCGGGCGCGCGGTTGCGGGCGCGTGCCCGAGGGGCCGGACCCGAGCGGGTCAGACGGTGGGCGAGGCCGCAGCAAGGGGCGGCGTCGGCGCCGGCGCGGTTAGCCGGAGCCGCGGCGAGGGGCACGGGCGCGCGGCTGGTGCCGGCGGCCGGACAGCGCGGGGGTGTGGGCAAGCCGCTGGGTGGGGTCCGCGCGGCTAGCCGGAGCAGCGAGCGGCGCGCAGCGAGCGCCGCAGCAGAGGTGTAGCCTCGCACGGGCGCGCGTGGGGAACGACTGGCGGGCGCGACGCGGTGAGGCCACATGAGGTGGGGGAAGGGCCGCGGTCGGGCTGCGGCAGCACGGCGGCAGCAGACGAGCAGGGCGGCGCGGGCAGTGCCGGGAGCGTGAGCGGACACGGCCGACGCGGGAAGAGAGGAGAGGAGGGGGAACGCGCAGCTCACCCCCGTTTGTAGGGGATCGGGGTCGGCGAGGCGTGTGGGAGTCCGGCGAAGGGGAGTCGGGGACGGGGCAGTCCTGCGGTGAGGCGGCGTCGGCGACGGCGGGCGTCGAGGTCGTGCCCTGATCCTGCTCTGGATCGGGGAGGGGTGAGGACAGGGAGGCGAGCGACGGGGTCGAGGCGGCGATGGCAGGGCGGCGTCGGAGACGACGAGCGGCGTCGGGGCGCCGAGGAGCGGCGTTCGGCGATGGGGATCGAGGGAGTGGGGCAGGGAGTGGGGGGGGGGGGGAATGGGGCGACCGGTTGGGCTAGGGTTTCCCTCGGTGTGGGGGATATTAGGGAGAGAGGGGGGGCGGCTGGGCTGGCTTGGTCTGCTGGGTCGGCTGGGCCTGCCCAGTGGCTAAGGCCCAGACAGAGAGGGGGGTTTTCTTTTTCTTTTGTTTTATTTTTCCTTTTGTTCCTGTTTTGTCTTTTAATTTCATTCCAAAAGACTTTTGTAAAATATGAGACTGGCCCAAATAAATATGGTGCATTTTATGCCACTGCAATAAAATGGTTTTGAGTCCAAAGGTTTTCATTTGGGGTTTTATTTAATTAAGAAGGTAGTAAGTAGTGTTGTTTTGCTACTGTTAGAGTCACTTAATTTGTTAATTAAATGTTGATTACAATTTTAGAATAGTCTCTGCAATATTTGCTATTTATTGAACATTTTAGTTTCTGGGTTTGGACAACTTTTATTTCCACTTTTAGTTTGAATTTCCATTTGAATTTGAATTTGAAAAGAGATATGATACTAATGATGATTAAGCACTGTTGATCATGATGACTTGGCATAATCAAAAGGGTGATCACTGTAGCTTAATACATGGGGTGTTACAGACTGGGAGGTTGTATAGAAGAAAACATTTGCATATGTAGCCCCCAAGGGTCAGGTTGTGTGCTTGCAATAATTCGGGACTTGTGTTTAATGAACTTTAACTTGAGCTTCAAATAATGTAACCCCCAAGTGTCGGGTCGCATGCCCCGTGCGGCTTGGGAATTTAATTTTAGTCTTAAATGCTGTAGATATATCGCGTCAAATAGTGTAGACCCCAATTGTCTGGTTGTCTTGCCTGCGGCGACCAGGGACTTGCAATCTGAATAGATTTTTGCAGTAGTGTAGCCCCCAAGTGCCGGGTTAGTTGTCTGTGGTCTCCTGGGACTTAACTACTTGATGTTTATATGCCTTGAACTTCAAATTGACCTATTGCAGCTTTCAATCATTGGGTTATCTTTCGTGTGATAACCCGAGTTTTGCATACCTGATCTTTACTGTATCTTGCAGAAATCCAGATCTGAGTCTTATGCTGAGATAGCTCGGCTGAGGCAGCAAGTCGCCGAAGAAGCCGACAAAAGGGAGAAATCTAAAAACTAGCCCAAGAAGCTAGAGAAGCTACTCAACAAGCCATCCAAGAGCTGGAGAACGTTAAATCTGAAGCATCTCAACAGGAAGAGATGTGGACGCAATGTGCAGAGGTGGCAGAGCACAAACTGAAAGGGATGGAAGGCAACTTTGCCAATCTCAAAAAAGTGCTTGATGACATCTGGATACTTGTCTTTGGTAAGCCGGCGTTGTCATCTTGTTGTAAAATGACAATAATACTAGCTGGGAATGTCTGCTTATGATATTGATCTGCTCTGCAGGAAGAACTAGTGGCGATAATCTCCAAGTTCCCGAAGAAAAGTTGAAACTACTATATACACTATCAAGCAGTTATATATCCGAGGTGCTGCTGATGTGAATGCCATTTGCGGCTGGGAGAAACTGCCACAGCACCTTGGTTCTTTGCTTGCCGAGTGACCAATGGTGCCTGAATGGATTGAGCACCTAAAGCTATCAGCCTGCCGTAAAGGTGTTATGCGTGTTATGACGCTAGCCAAAGCCTGTCATCCTGAAATGGACCAGTATTTGTTTGCTGGAAGCTATCCAGAGTAAAAGGCGGATAACACACGCTTTACGTCAAATGATTTCAATCTCATCGTCAAGTAAACCCGACACTATGCTTCAGCCATTTCCCGAGACATCAATCTGAAAATCTTCCAATAAGAATGTGATGCTAACAACAAGATCATGGACGCACCCAAGCCTCAACCATTTCCTCTTTCCACACAGAACAAAGGTCCACTCCATCAGCCTCCTCCAGCGGCACCATCTGGCTCTGGAACTCCAGTGGTGCCGGCTCCTCTTCAATCCAGTACACAAGGTGAGGATGATGAAGTGAGGACCATGGAGGCGGTTTCCTTGATTTACGGGACGATACATGAAGGTGGTGATGGTGCAGGAGGCGTCAGGGGTGGTGAAGATGCTAACAAGGACAGGCCCCCCACAACTCAAACATTTAGCTAGGGAAAGCTAGTCGAGGTGACTCGTGAAGACCCGGTGCCATCAACGGTACAGAAGACCGTGTATGGGTCTGAGGGCCAAGCTTCAGTAGAGTAGTTGTACTTCTGTAAAACATTGATATTTAGCCCAATGGGTGTTTAATAGGTTTAGAAAAACTTTTATGTCTTCATCTGGATTGTGTTGCTAGGAACTTTGCGATGCACTGTTTGCTATGATGCCCTTTGATATCTATATCCTTGTTGTGTGATAAAACCGACTTATATTCCTTGTTTGGATTGTGATACATCCATTTTGCATCATGTTTTCCTACTGTCATTTATAATTTTATTAATCAATATAACACTTTTTTGAGCAATTCTAATGCCTTTTCTCTCTTAATTTGCAAGATTTGTATGAAGAGGGAGATTGCCGACAGCCGGAATTCTGGACCTGAAAAAGCTATGTCAGAGATACCTATTCTGCACATCTCCAAATGAGCTGAAATTTCATGGAGAATTATTTTGGAATAAATAAAAATATTGGAGAAAAGAAATACCAGAGGGGGCCACCCAGGTGCCCACGAGGCACTAGGGCGTGCCCTGGTGGCTTGTGGGGCCCCTGGCCAGCCTCCGGTGCCCATCTTCTGGTATATAAGCCTATTTTCCCTAGAAAAAAAATGAAGAGAAGACTTTCAGGATGGAGCGCCGCCCTCTCGAGGCGGAACTTGGGTAGGAGCACTTTTGCTCTCCGGCGGAGCGATTCCGCCGGGGATACTTCCCTTAGGGAGGGGGGAATCGAAGCCATCGTCATCACCAACAACACTCTCATCGTGGGAGGACCAATCTTCATCAACATCTTCACCAGCACTATCTCATCTCAAACCCTAGTTCATCTATTGTATTCAATCTTTGTATCAAAACCTCAGTTTGGTACCTGTGGGTTGCTAGTAGTGTTGATTACATCTTGTAGTTGATGCTGGTTGGTTTATTTGGTGGAAGATTAAATGTTCAGATCCATTATGCTATTCAATACCACTCTGATCTTGAACAAGAACATGATTTGTGAGTAGTTACTTTTGTTCTTGAGGACATGGGAGAAGTCTTGTCATAAGTAATCATGTGAATTTGGTATTCATTCGATATTTTGATGATATGTATGTTGTGGTTTCCCTTAGTGGTGTCATGTGAACATCAACTACATGACACTTCACCATGTTTGGGCCTAAGGGAATGCATTGTGGAGTAGTAATTATATGATTGGTTGCTAGAGTGACAGAAGCTTAAACCCTACTTTATGCGCTATTCCGTAAGGGGCTGATTTGGATCCATATGTTTAATGCTATGGTTAGATTTATCTTAATTCTTCTTTCGTAGTTGCAGATGCTTGCGAGAGGGGTTAATTATAAGTGGGAGGCTTGTTCAAGTAATAACAACACCCAAGCACCGGTCCACCCACATATCAAATTATCAAAGTAGCGAACGCGAATCAAACAAACATGATGAAAGTGACTAGATGAGATTCCCGTATGTCCTCAAGAACGCTTTGCTTATTATAAGAGATCATTCCAGCCTGTCCTTTGCTACAAAAAGGATTGGGCTACCTTGCTGCACCTTTTTTACCGTTACTACTTATTGCTCATTACATATTATCTTGCTATCAAACTATCTGTTACCGACAATTTCAGTGCTTGCAGAAAATACCTTGCTGAAAACCGCTTGTCATTTCTTTCTGCTCCTCGTTGGGTTCGACACTCTTACTTATCGAAAGGACTATGATTGATCCCATATACTTGTGGGTCATGAAGACTCTTTTCTAGCGCCGTTGCCTGGGAGTGAAGCGTCTTTGGTGAATGGAATTTGGTAAGGAAACATTTATACTACGTGTTTAAATTTACTGTCACTTGTTACTATGGAAAACAATTCTTTCAGGGGTTTGTTCGGGGTATCTCCACCTCAACCGGAAGCATAAAGAGTTGCTCCTCAACCTACTGCACCTACTGAAAATATTTATTATGAGATTCCTTCGGGTATGATAGAGAAACTGCTAGCTAATCCTTATGCAGGAGATGGAACAATACATCCTGATATGCACCTAATTTATGTGGATGAAGTTTGTGGATTATTTAAGCTTGCAGGTTTACCCGGAGATGAAGCTAAGAAGAAGGTTTTCCCTTTATCTTTGAAGGGAAAGGTATTGACATGGTATAGGCTATGTGATGATATTGGAACGTGGGATTGGAACCGATTGAGATTGTAATTTCATCAAAAGTTTTATCCTATGCATCTGGTTCATCGTGATTGGAATTATATATATAATTTTTAGCGTCGTGAAGGAGAAAGTATTGCTAAAGCTTGGGGGAGGCTTAAGTACATGATGTACACATGCCCCAATCATGAGCTCTCAAGAGAAATCATCTTACAAAATTTTTATGCTCGGCTTTCTCATGATGATCAAACCATGCTCGATTCTTCTTCTACTAGTTCCTTTATGAAGAAAACTATTGAATTCAGATGGAATCTCCTAGAAAGAATTAAACACAACTCTGAAGATTGGGAACTCGACAAAGGTAAAGAGTCAGGTATAATACTTAAGTTTGATTGTGTTAAATCTTTTATGGATACCGATGCTTTTCATAAGTTTATCACTAAATATGGACTTGACTCTAAGATAGTAGATTCTTTTTGTGAATCATTTGCTACTCATGTTAATCTCCCTAAGGAGAAGTGGTTTAAATATCATCCACCTATTAAAGAAAATATTAAGGAACCTGTTATAGTTAAAGAAGAAACTATCTTTACAATGTTGATCCAGTTGTGCCTACCGCTTATATTGAGAAACCACCTTTTCATGTTAGGATAAAGGAACATGCTAAAGTTTCAATTGTGGTTAACAAAAGTAATATTAGAGCACCTAGACCCTCTGAACAAATTAAAGTTGAACCTAATGTTGCTATGGTTAAAAATCTCTTGGTCGAGAATATTGATGGGCATGTTATTTACTTTTGTGATGAAGCTACTAGAATTGCTAAGCCTGACACTAAAGGCAAGAATAAACCTGTCGTTGGCATGCCTATTTTCTCTATTAAAATAGGAGATCATTGTTATCATGGCTTATGTGACTTGGGTGCTAGTGTGAGTGCTATTCCATTTACCTTTATATCAAGAGATTATGAATGATATTGCACCTATTGAGATAGAAGACATTGATGTTACTATTAAACTTGCGAATAGAGATACTATTTCACCGCTTGGGATTGTTAGAGATGTTGAAGTCTTGTGTGGAAAAATAAAATACCCTATTGATTTCCTAGTTCTTGGTTCTTCACAAGATGATCTTTGTCCCATTATATTTGGCAGTAACTTTGGTGATGTATCTCATGAGTTTAATTTCTCTAAGTTCCGTAGACAACCTCATGATAAAGAATTGCCTAGTAAGGATGAAATTGTTGGTCTTGCTTCTATTTCCGTACCTTCTACTGATCTGTTAGAACAATATTTGCTAAACCATGAGAATGATATGCACATGAATGAAAGAAATGAAATAGATAAGATGTTCTTTGATCAACTGCCTATCCTGAAACACAATTTGCCTGTTGAAACTCTTGGAGGTCCTCCTCCACCTAAGGGTGATCCTGTGTTTGAATTGAAACAATTGCGTGATACATTGAAATATGCTTATCTTGATGAAAAGAAAATATATCATGTTATTATTAGTGCTAACCTTTCAGAGAATGAAGAAAAGAGATTACTTAAAACTCTAAGGAAGCACCATGCCGCTATTGGAAATACTGATGATCTTACATTAGTCCCACTCTATGTCAGCACAATATTAATATGGAACCTGATGCTAAACCGGTTGTTGATCACCAATGTTGGTTAAATCTTAAGATGAAGGATGTGGTAAGAACTGAAATATTAAAGCTTTTGGAAGCAAGTATAATTTATCCCATAGCTGGTAGTAGATGGGTAAGTCTTGTTCATTGTGTCCCTAAGAAAGGAGGCATTACCGTTGTTCCTAATGATAAAAATGAACTCATTCCACAAAGAATTATAACTGGTTATAGGATCGTAATTGATTTTAGGAAATTAAACAAAGCTACAAGAAAAGATCATTACCCCTTGCCTTTTATTGATCAAATGTTAGAAAGACCACCTAAGCACATACACTTTTGCTTCCTTGATGGATATTCTGGTTTCTCTCAAATACATGTGTCACAAGAAGATCAAGAGAAAACTACTTTTACTTGCCCTTTTGGAACTTATGCTTATAGACATATGCCTTTTGGTTTATGCAATGCATCTGCTACTTTTCAAAGATGCATGACTGCTATATTCTCTGATTTTTGTGAAAATATTGTTGAGATTTTCATGGATGATTTCTCTGTTTATGGGACTTCTTTTGATGATTGCTTAAGCAACCTTGATCGAGTTTTGCAGAGATGTGAACAAACTAATCTTGTCTTGAATTGGGAGAAGTACCACTTTATGGTGAATAAAGGTATTGTCTTGGGTCATAAAATCTCCGAAAGAGGTATTGAAGTAGACAAAGCTAAAGTTGATGCAATTGAGAAAATGCCATGTCCTAAAGATATTAAAGGTATAAGAAGCTTCCTTGGTCATGCTGGTTTCTATAGGAGATTTATTAAAGACTTCTCTAAAATTTCTAGGCCTCTTACTAATCTCTTGCAAAAAGATGTTCCATTTGTTTTTAATGATGATTATGTAGAAGCCTTTGAAACACTTAAGAAAGCCTTAACTTCTGCACCTATTGTTCAACCACCTGATTGGAACTTGCCTTTTTAAATTATGTGTGATGCTAGTGATTATGTTGTTGGTGCTTTTCTAGGACAAAGAGTTGATAAGAAATTAAATGTTATCCATTATGCTAGTAAAACTCTAGAGAGTGCTCAAAGAAATTATGCTACTATTGAGAAAGAATTTTTAGCAGTTGTGTTTGCGTGTCATAAATTCAAATCTTACATAGTTGATTCTAAAGTAATTGTTCACACCGATCATGCTGCTATCAAATATCTTATGGAAAAGAAAGATGCTAAACCTAGACTCTTTAGGTGGGTTCTATTTCTACAAGAATTTGACTTGCATATCACTGATAGAAAAGGAGCTGAGAATCCCGTAGCTGATAATGTGTCTAGATTGGAAAATATTCTTGATGACCCACTGCCTATTGATGATAGTTTTCCTGATGAGCAATTAGCTATTACAAATGCTTCTTGTAATACTCCTTGGTATGCAGACTATGCTAATTACATCGTTGCTAAATTTATACCACCTAGTTTCACATACCAACAAAAGAAAAATTTCTTCTCTGATTTAAGACATTACTTCTGGGATGACCCACATCTTTATAAAGAAGGAGTAGATGGTATTATTAGACGTTGTATACCTGAGCATGAACGGGAACAAATCCTACGGAAGTGTCATTCCGAGGCTTACGGAGGACACCACGCTAGAGACAGAACCACACATAAGGTATTATAATATGATTTTTATTGGCCTACTCCCTTCAAGGATGCTCATAAGTTTGTCTTAGCTTGTGATGAATGTCAAGGAATTGGTAATATTGGTAGACGTCAGGAAATGCCTATGAACTATTCACTTGTTATTGAGCCATTTGATGTTTGGGTATTTGATTATATGGGGCTTTTTCCTTCCTCTAATGGGTATACACATATTCTAGTTGCTGTTGATTATGTTACTAAGTGGGTAGAAGCTATTCCAACTAGTAGTGCTAATCATAACACTTCTATTAAAATGCTTAAAGAAGTTATTTTCCCGAGGTTTGGAGTCCCTAGATATTTAATGACTGATGGCGGTTTACATTTTATTCATGGTGCATTCCATAAAACGCTCGCTAAATATGATGTCAACCATAGAATTGCATCTCCTTATCATCCTCAATCTAGTGGTCAACTTGAATTGAGCAATAGAGAATAAAATTAATTTTGCAAAAGACCGTCAATAGATCTAGAAAAATTGGTCTAAGAAACTTGATGATGCATTATGGGCTTATAGAGCCGCTTATAAGAATCCTATGAGTATGTCTCTGTATAAAATGGTTTATGGAAAAGCATGTCATTTACCTCTTGAGTTAGAACATAAAGCATATTCGGCAATCAAATAACTTAATTCTGGCTTTAAACTTGCTGGTGAAAAGCGGCTATTTGATATTAGCTCGTTAGATGAATGGTGAACCCAAGCATATGTGTAAGTGCATCTAGTGCCCCTTAGTGATTTTGGTGTATTGAAGACTTATAGGTTAAGGGACTAATGTGTTTGTGAGTGTACACAGGTGTAATAAGTCTATGAGTAGTTTGATATTTCCGAAGAAAGTCGACCCCTAAAAATGAATGTCTTCATTTGAAGACTTTGGTTTTCTTGAAGACTTTGAAAATGAGGAAATTGGTGTGACCTTGAAGACATTGATATTGATGCGAGGATTATGAAGCGTGAAGACTTTTGTTTTTGTAGTTTCATTTTCTATTTCTTGAGTCATAGGAAACACTGTACTGTTAAAGGGGGTCGAGGTAAAACTAAGGAAACATTTCCAAGTGATGCTCATCTCAAAGCCTACACATACCCAATCCTTCGAGTGAAGCCTTTGGAAATCTCATACAGTTCAGTCAATTTCTTCAGTGACAGAGGCGAAGATCTTCTGTTCTCTGAGGAATTTGTTCTGACTGAGGAGTTAGGAATTCGCCAGTGCGGATTGCCTACAAGTGAGGAACATGATAGCCCTGAGGAATTTGAGAGTTCAAATTTCCGACCGTTGCTGTGCTACGCGCCAGCTGTCCCAAATATCTTATCCACCTAACGGTCATATCATTGAAGGGCATTTATGTCTTATCATGTCGGGCTGCTCCCCGGCTATAAATAGCCGCCCCCTCAACCACTAGCTGGTTGGCTGCTGCGAGAGAATCTGACACTTGTCATTTAGAGCATCCCATCCTCCGAGGACTTTGAGAGAAATCATCAGTGAGGAAAAACCCAAAACCCCAAACACCTAAAACCGAAAGTGATTGAGCATCACTAAAGAGATTGTTCCTGTGTGGAACCGACGTTTGTTACCTTTGAAGACTGTGCATCTTCCAGACGGTTAGGCGTCAAGGTCTAGAGCATCCAAGAGGAATTGTGGATCGCCGAGTGACCTAGTCTGTGAAGGTTTGGAAGTCACCTTGAAGACTTACCACGAGTGATTGGGCTAGGTTTGTGTGACCTTAGCTCAAGGAGAATACAGTAAGGACTGTGTGTCCTGGGACTGTGTGTCCTTTGGTTTAAATACCAAGCTGCTCCAACCAGACGTACAACTATCACAACAGTTGGAACTGGTCTACCAAATCACTGTCTTCATCGAGCTACTGGTTCTATTTCCTCAACCCTTTCATTTCCTCGCATACTTGCTGTTTATCTTGATCGTTACTGTTTGAAGACTTTGACTGAAGACTTTCTCAATTTCCTCTATCCTATTTCTTCAGTCATCTTGTTTTCCGCCTGCTTATCCTGTTTACACGCTACCTGTGCTCTGTGTATGTTTTATTTCATCATGATGACTATGTCACTGTCTTGTTATGCATGCACCTAAGTACTTATTCCGCTGCTAGTAGTTCGTCTCTTAGCAAATTACTCAAGTAATAATTCTTCAAGTGATGAATTTATAAAAATTGCCTATTCACCCCCCTCTAGTCGATATAACACACTTTCAATTGGTATCAGAGCAGGTTACTCCCCTGTTCTGTGTGATTTTGGTTTAACCACCTGGAGTTCTAGTTATGTCGACTGCAGGCATGATCAAGGTCTCGGCTGGGTGTCCTACCTTTGATGGGACGGACTACCCCTACTAGAAGAACAAGATGCGCATGCATCTTGAGGCAATTGACAACGATCTCTGGTATGCTGTGGAAAATGGCGTTCCCTCCATCACTCCCTCCATGAATGCTGCTGATGTGAAGAGATTCAAGTAGCTCGACTCTCAAGCGAAGAATATCATATGTGGCCATCTGAGCAAAGGACAATACGACAGAGTGAGTGCTTTGGAGACAGCAAAGCTCATCTGGGATAGGCTGTCCAAGGTCAATGAAGGAGTCTCAACCCAACGTGACTCTCGAGTTGATGTTCTTCGCAATCTCTTCAACCGCTTCAAAAGACTCGACAACGAAAATGTTCAGCAAACCTTCGACCACCTCACTGATATCTCCAATGAGCTTCAAGCACTTGGTGCCACTGACATCACCGACCATGAGGTGGTGAAGAAATTGCTGAGATATCTTGATTCCTCATTCGATACACTGGCACTGATGATTCAAGAACATGGAGAATACAAGTTACTAGATCCTGCTGATATCCTTGAGAGACTGAACACTCATGAATTCCAACTAGCTGAGAAGAGAGACCTCTACGGGCCAAGCCATGGAAGATCACGTGCACTGAAGGCCAAGGCAGTTTCCTCATCTGGAGGGGAAGATTCTGACAGCAGCCTTGGTGATCCTGAAGAACTAAGTCACGAGCTAGCAATGCTTGTGAGGAAATTCCAGAAGTTCTCAAGGCGTGGCCGCTTTGGAAAATCTTCAAGAGGTACATGAGATCAGATTCTTCATCCCGCAACTACAAGAAAAGGACTGGCCACCAATGCAAGAAGCCAGGTCACTACATGGCTGATTGTCCTCAAGGGCTGAAGGAATCAAATAAGAAGAAGTACAAGGATGACAGTTCTGATGACTCGAAGAAAAAGAAGAAATCTTCAAAGTCCTCATCATCAAAATCTTCCAAGTCTTCATCTCACAAGAAGAGCAGTTCTGGAAAGGCTTGGGCATTCATTGGCAAGGAAATGGACTCTGAAGCTGAATCCAAGGAAAATGAGGAAGAGGAGGAATCTGAGGTGTCAGACTCTGGTGTGGCGAGCCTAGCTCTCGCTACTGCTTTCGTCAGCAAGTCCATCTTCAACTGTGAAGAAAATGGCAACTCCAACACTGCTGATGATGGCAATGATGACTTCGCTCCCACCTATTGCTTCATGGCAAAAAGGTGCCAAGGTACTCAAATATCCCTCCTCTGAATCAAGTGAGGATGAATCTGATGAAAATCTCAGACCTAGCTATTCCAAACTTGCTAATATTGCCATGAAACAACAAAAGGCTTTGGAAAAGGTTCAAAATTTTCTAGACAAAAGCGATGACCTGTTGGGCGAGGAACTGAATCGAACTCAAACTCTGACTGATAATCTTCAACGGCTACAGTCTAAGTTTGATAATCTTGAAGGTCGCCATGAAACACTCTTAGTCGATCATGAGAAGCTTTCTTATGAATTTATTCAAAGAAAGCAAGATGTTGAGAAACTAAGGGTGAGTCATGAAGATCTTCAAAGGGAAAATGATTCTTTGCTTGCTCAACAGATCAGTTCCGCTCAGGAAGAGTTTATTCCACCATGTTTGAAATGCATCGAACATGAATCTGCTAATTCTTCACCTGAATGTTCAAATGCTTCTATTGATACAAATTCTTCAACTATCTCTGTGGTCACAAATTCCTCATCTGAGGATACCACAAGTATCACTGATGAAAATGCAGGGTTGAAGGAATTGTATGTGACATGCATGTACAAAAGCCTCAAAGGGCATCAGGCTCTTTGTGATGTGCTCAAAAAGCAGATCTTGAATAGGACCCCTAGGAAAGAGGGTATTGCCTTTGAGAGGAAACTCAATGCTGATGGGTCGTACTGGAAGCCTGAGCAGTATCCCAAAACCACATGGGTTGCTGCAACAGGGCCTCCTGTAGATCCTTCTAGTTTATCTGCTTTACCTGTGAATCTTCATGTTCATCTGATGAGTCATTTGACTCCAACTATAAACTGTTCAAAAATCAGAATGGTGAAGTATTTGCCAGATATGTTGGAACTAACTGCAGGAACGATCCCCCTATAAAGAAAATCTGGGTTCCCAAAAGGTGCCTTGAAAGTCTTCAGGTGAATGTCCTCATGACACCACCTGTGAAGAACAGGAACCCCAAATCAAATTCCTCATATGGACCAAAGTCTTCACATGGATCCAAGTCCTCACATGAATCAAATTCCTCATATGGATCCAAGTCCTCATATGATCATCATCATGCTAATGCATCTGTTTCGCAGGGAAAATCTAAGAGTTATGAATATGTGCATTATTCTTCAAATCATTATGTTCATAAGTCCTCGAAGAATTTCTCTGCTTACTCATATGCATACTCTAACCCCTCCTCTGTGAAACAAAGTGCACTGGCTTCAATGCCACCGTTCTCTTATGGAGCTCACAGAATGATGAACTCTTTGCCACCCCTCCAGATGTGGGTGGTGAAGAAAAAGAACTAATCTCTTATGCAGGGTCAGGTCTCCAGACGAACTTGAACATCTGAAGAATTTGCTGGAGACCTGAGAATGCTTGAAAGGACGCAAGCTAATAATGAAGAAATGAATTACTCATTTCTCATGTCCTTATACTGCTGTATCTATTGTACTGCTTGATGAAATTCTATCTGATGAATTTGATGTCATATTCTTCACTATGAAGTATATGAGTTCGTAAGATGCACTAATTCATCTGCATGATGAATCTCCCAAAGCTACTGAGTGGGTCCTCGATAGTGGATGTACAAATCACATGACTGGTGACAAGAACTTATTGATGGACTCTGTACTATCTCCATCTCATCTGAAGCATATCACCTACGCTGACAAAGGAAAAAAGCAAGGTATTGGGTCTAGGTAGGGTTGCAATATCAAAGGATCGACACATGGACAAAGTCATGCTTGTCGAGTCCCTTGGATTCAACCTCATGCCTGTCTCAATGCTTTGTGATCTTGATATGGTTGTCGTCTTTGGCAAATATCGCTGCATAGTACTCATGGAATCTGACAATTCCAAAGTCTTCGAAGGCTTTAGGAGAGGAGACTTGTATATTGTTGATTTCTCTGCAGGACCACAGCCTGCCACATGTCTACTTGCAAAAGCTTCAGAAGGCTGGCTATGGCATCGACGACTAGGTCATGCTGGCATGAGGAACTTGCACACACTGGCGAAGAAGAAACACGTCATCGGCGTCGAGGGTGTCAAATTCCTCAAAGACCATCTTTGTGGGGCTTGTGAGGCTAGAAAGATGACCAGATCCAAGCATCCCTCGAAGACTATCATGACTACCTGTCGTCCTTTTGAATTGCTTCACATGGATCTCTTTGGCCCTACTCATTATGCCACACTAACAAATGCTGCATCTCTCTATTGCTTTGTTATTGTTGATGATTATTCTCGTTACACCTGGGTGCATATCATCACTTACAAAACTGAAGTGCAGGAAGTCTTCAAACAATTTTCCTCAAGGGCCTCGATGAATTTCGGTGTGAAGATCAAGCATATCAGGAGTGACAATGGAACCGAGTTCAAGAACACTTGTCTTGATGACTATCTTGATGAACTTGGTATTACTCATGAGCTATCTGCCCCATACACTCCTCAGCAAAATGGCGTCGTGGAGCGCAAGAATAGGACTCTTGTTGAGATGGCTCGCACAATTCTTGATGAATACAAGATGCCATGTCGCTTCTGGCCTAAGGCTATTGATACTGCGTGCCACATCATCAACATGCGTTCCTCGAAGAAAATTTGCATACTTCCTCAGAAACATCCAAAGTTCAAAGTCCTCAAGTGAGGAAAATGACAGATGGGAAGAGACCCTAGAAGGGAGGCAAGAGGCCAGGGACAAACACTGCGTTTGAAATCCCTGAGGACATATATGATGAATATTGCACACCAGATGAAGAAACTCATGGGAAGGAGAACAAGAATCAGCGCAAAGTGCGCATACAGAGGATTGAGAGAATACGGGCCAAGGAATGGAAAGAATACCACTATGTTACTCCAAAGTACATGAAGAAATTCGCTGTAAACCCTCCTTGCCCAAGACCACCACTTGCTGCTGGCCAGCGAGCTGATCCCACCAGCATCAAGCGTGGTGAGGAATTTCCAAAGGAATGGGCCAAGCGCCAAGCTAAGCTTCAGAAAGTTGCTGCAGAAGCAGTGAGGAAATTCAATGTGGATTCTCAAGCTGTTGCTGCTGAGGCCTTTGCCAGTAAGCCAAAGAAGGCTATGCCCTCAAGGCCAAGTTCCTCAACGGCAAAGCCCTCAAGGCAAATTCCTCGGGCAACTTCCTCAAAGGCAGCGCCAACTCCCTCGGCTGCTATAAAATCCTCAGTGGCTGCCACCAAGTCCTTAACACCTGCACACCTTGCAATGTGTCAGTGGATTGCAGGCTTCTCTATTGCCTCTGGAGCATCTGCTAGTTCCTCAGCTCCACCACAATCTTCAAGTGGTCCTACTTTCCTGAAAGTCAAAGCCACTGCTGGACGTGGAACGAGGCCAAGTCCTCATAAGAAGCAAGTGGCATTTCATGTTCCATCCGATGATGAAGAACTTGCTGAAATCATCAGGGACAGACAAGAAAGGGCTGCTAGAGCTAAAGGCAGCTCTGTGCCTCTCATGCTGGATCCAAAGAGGATCCTCGACTTCATTGATCTATGGCACAAAGATCCCAACACTCCACTGCCTGATCTGAACCTGACTCCTGGTCAAAGTCACATGCTAACCACCTTCATATGCGAAGAAAAATGGAAATTTGAGAAGGCCAAACAAGTAAAGAAGGCCTAGTACAAGAAGGAGCGATTTCTGAAGAACAACGTTCTGAATATGTCTCCTGAAGAACTTGTAAATATGCAAAAGGAAATCAAAGGCCTTAGTGATGAATTTGACACATATCATGCAGATTGGCTCGGTGCCAAGGTCAGATTCATCAAACTCTCCAAGAACCTCAAGCTAAATGTTGCAGCCCCATCGCAACAAGAAATTCCTCAGGCTGAAGCATCTGCTCAGCCCACTGAAGAAACTGCTAGCACAGCTGAAGAAGTTCAGGCTGCTGAAAATTCCAAGGTTGATGAAGAAATTCTAGCTCCTGAAGAAACTGCCAGGGTAACCACCAATGTTGCGCCTGAAGAACAACCCAGGGCGACTGCATCAGTTGTGCCTGAAGAAACTGCACCAACTTCATCTGCTCCTCCAGCAAAATCTTCAAAGGTGAAGAAAATCACTCTTCCTTCTGCATCAGAAGTGAAGAAAACAAAGGCTGCGGAGAAGGAAGCCGCAAGAAAAAGGAAAGCATCTACCTCTGCAGAATCCTCAGCTCCCAAGAAAGTGAGTACTTTGACAAGTTCTTTCATGAAACCAATTGATGCTGTTCAAATATCTGTAGTGCCATCAAAGGAGCTCATTCCATTTGGTGAAGAATATGTCATTCCAGATGACACTGATGAAGAAAATCCTTCTGCTGCTTCCTCAGAGCAGTTGGATGAAGAAATTAATGTGGAAGATGTTGATTCCACACCATTGGTTTCATCGCATGTGCCTCAGTTCACTGCTGAAGAGGTAGGCGTTGAGGAAATTGATGAAGATGTGGATATTGGCTCTACAACTCCTGTGATGAATGATGACTATTGGGAAAATCTTCACCCCAATTCTCCAATTACCACCCCTCTACATCCAATTCCTCAGTCTCCTATGCAGACTGAAGAACTTCTAACAGGATCTGAAGGACGTCAAGCTTCACTTCAGTCCATACCTGAAGAAATGGAGAACCAGACTGCTGCTAATGAAACTGCCGCTGAAATTCCTCAGTTTGTGGCTCTTGAGGTTGTAACTCAAGAGGTTGTAAGACCGTCAACTGGAAATCTTCAGCCCAAGCCACAAAATCCTCATGCAAAGAGGCCAAAATTCAAGGCTGATAATTTCTTCGCTGCGTATCATTTCTTCACTGATGCAAATCCATATGACTCAGCAAGACTTAGGCGCAAGAGGGTCTGGACTGCAAGCCAGATGAATTTCTATGCATCGCTTCTGTTTGATAAGGACAAGGTATTTCAGCACTGTCAAATTCCTCATGTTGATATGGACTCCATCCCATGCTTTCAACCAGTTCTCAATGTTCTTCATGAAGCTGGGCTCCTAATTTCTGTGTTGATATCTGTGATTGGAATGAAGAGTTAATTCTTCAGTTCTATGCTACCTTGCATCTCACTGGCAATGTCTCAGATGTCAATTCATGGGTGCTAGACTAGATGACTGAAAACACTCACTATAAAGCTCCGGCCTCTGAATTGCTTCATGCCGTTCTAGTCAGTCCTCCTGCTGAAGGCGCAAGGCTGATTTATGAAGAACCTGAACTTGCAAATCATCTCATGCAAGTGTTGATGAAGCCTTTGCGGCCAGGCCAAGCTCCAAGAACCACTTTCCTCGTGAAAGATTTATTGTATGTGCCAAGGACCATTTACCGCATCTTGACCAAAACCCTTAGTCCGATCAAAGGCCACAACTCTGAAGAAGAAGAAGTTGTTGGCATCATGAAGAATCTGTTGTTCAATATCATTAATAGGATTCCCATTAACTATCATGATTTCTTCATGAGGACTTTGGCAAATGTTGCACTATCACCATTTGAATTGAAGCCCTATGCTCCCTGGATAATGAAATTCATCAGAACCAGGTCTTCAATTCACTACAAGGCTGATTTTCAGAATCACCTCACCTTTCTGCCTCCCATTGAAGTCCTCAAACGGACTATTTCTTCAGTTGATGAAAAAGGCAAAGCTGCTGTTATTGATGAAGGCACTCGCCCATTGGATGGTCAGTTTCGTAAGGCTGCATCTTACTCCACCAATGATGACTCTGCAACTCAAGATTCTGCTGCAAAAGCCTCAAAGCAAAATCCTCAAGCCACTGCCTCGCGAGTGATGACTGATCATGAGCTTCTTTTAAGTCTTCATCAGAAGGTCGATCGCAATCACAAGTGGGCCAAGCGTCAATTTGGCTCAATTCTTCAGAACATGACTGTTACGCAGAACACTGTGAAGAAGAATCATTATTATGCGCATGAAATCTTCGATCGCACTTGGGCCATACTTTCTCATCTTTACAGTGATGAATACCTCAAGCAGATGGGATTTCAACAGGACTTTGACTGGTCTCATCCTCCTTCAAAGAAATTCAAGAAGGTCAAAGTTCCTCAGTTGGTCACAAGTTCATTTTCTTCATCGCGTGAGATGGATGAAGCTCAGGATTTCAACGACACTGCGGTAGGCCCTACATCGACAAATGACCCCGACAACGCTGGCGCTCCTCCATCGACCTCATGATGATATTCTTCAGGGGCGTTAGTCCTCAAGTTTCATCCCTTTTGGTCATTTGATGACAAAGGGGGAGAAATTTGAGTTAGTCTTCAAGCGGGTCTTATATATGGGCTGTTTTTTCATTAAGTTACAACTCTCGTTCTTCTGAAGTGTTTGTTTGATGAGTTGTAAACTTAAGTCCGATGGTGGTCTGATACTTTTGAACTGCTTTCTGCATACTTATTTCCTCAAGTACCTTAATGCACACATGCTGAATTTCGTCAGACACCATTTTCCATCATGCATTTCAAATTCTTCATACTATATGTTAAATGCATGAATGAATTACAAGATATATGGGGAGATCTCCATGATTTTACTCTACAATGTGCATTTGCAATCCAAAGCAAATTCCTCAAATATGCACATCTTCAGGGGGGGGGGGTTCTTCTATATCTTGCAATCAAATTCCTCAATATCAGTATTTACACTTCATATGTTTATCCCCGTTGAAAACTTAACCTATTTGTCATCAATCACCAAAAAGGGGGAGATTGTAAGTGCATCTAGTGCCCCTTAGTGATTTTGGTGTATTGAAGACTTATAGGTTAAGGGACTAATGTGTTTGTGAGTGTACACAAGTCTAATAAGTCTATGAGGAGTTTGATATTTCTGAAGAAAGTCGACCCCTAAAAATGAATGTCTTCATTTGAAGACTTTGGTTTTCTTAAAGACTTTGAAAATGAGGAAATTGGTGTGACCTTGAAGACATTGATATTGATGCGAGGATTATGAAGCGTGAAGACTTTTGTTTTCGTAGTTTCATTTTCTCTTTCTTGAGTCATAGGAAACACCGTACTGTTAAAGGGGGTCGAGGTAAAACTAAGGAAACATTTCCAAGTGATGCTCATCTCAAAGCCTACTCATACCCAATCCTTCGAGTGAAGCCTTTGGAAATCTCATACAGTTCAGTCAATTTCTTCAGTGACAGAGATGAAGATCTTCTATTCTCTGAGGAATTTGTTCAGACTGAGGAGTTAGGAATTCGCCAGTGCGGATTGCCTACAAGTGAGGAACATGATAGCCCTGAGGAATTTGAGAGTTCAAATTTCCGACCGTTGCTGTGCTACGCGCCAGCTGTCCCAAATATCTTATCCACCTAACGGTCATATCATTGAAGGGCATTTATGTCTTATCATGTCGGGCTGCTCCCCGGCTATAAATAGCCGCCCCCCTCAACCACTAGCTGGTTGGCTGCTCCGAGAGAAACTGACACTTGTCATTTAGAGCATCCCATCCTCCGAGGACTTTGAGAGAAAATCATCAGTGAGGAAAAACCCAAAACCCAAAACACCTAAAACCCAAAGTGATTGAGCATCACTGAAGAGATTGTTCCTGTGTGGAACCGACGCTTGTTACCTTTGAAGACTGTGCATCTTCCAGACGGTTAGGCGTCAAGGTCTAGAGCATCCAAGAGGAATTGTGGATCGCCGAGTGACCTAGTCTGTGAAGGTTTGGAAGTCACCTTGAAGACTTACCACGAGTGATTGGGCGAGGTCTGTGTTACCTTAGCTCAAGGAGAATACAGTAAGGACTGTGTGTCCTGGGACTGTGTGTCCTTTGGTTTAAACACCAAGCTGCTCCAACCAGACATACAACTGTCACAGCAGTTGGAACTGGTCTACCAAATCACTGTCTTCATCGAGCTACTGGTTCTATTTCCTCAACCCTTTCATTTCCTCACATACTTGCTGTTCATCTTGATTGTTACTGTTTGAAGACTTTGACTGAAGACTTTCTCAATTTCCTCTATCCTATTTCTTCAGTCATCTTGCTTTCTGCCTGCTTATCCTGTTTACACGCTACCTGTGCTCTGTGCATGTTTTATTTCATCATGATGACTATGTCACTGTCTTGTTATGCATGCATCTGAGTACTTATTCCGCTGCTAGTAGGTCGTCTCTTAGCAAATTCCTTAAGTAGTATTTCTTCAAGTGACGAATTTATAAAAATCGCCTATTCACCCCCCTCTAGTCGATATAACGCACTTTCAATATGAAAATGCCAAGTTATTTAAAGAAAAGGTTAAAATATGGCATGATAAAAGAATCCAAAAACGGGAATTCAAAGTGGGTGAGTATGTTATGTTGTACAATTCTCGTTTCAGATTTTTTATGGGAAAACTTCTCTCTAAATGGGAAGGACCATATATCATCAAAGAAGTTTATTGTTCTGGAGCTATTAAGATCAGCAACTCTGAAGGTACTAATCCGAAGGTGGTCAATGGACAAAGATTAAGCACTATATCTCAGGTACACCTATTAATGTTGAAACTACATTATTAAAACTATGACACCGGAGGAACACATAAGAGAGACCTTCCGGAACACTCCAGAACCCTAAAAAGGAATAGGTATGTCATACGGTAAGTAAACCGACTCCAAAAATTTCGTAAAAATACTTTCTGTCGGTTTTGGAATATTAGAAAAAAATACCAAAATAAGAAACAGCCGAGGGGACCCACGAGATGCACACGAGGCACCAGGGTGCGCCTTGGTGGCTTATGGGCCCCTCATGAGCCTTCTCGACTCCGTTTTCTTCTGGAATACTTGTTTTGCAAGACAAAAATTCTTTATATATACTCCCCGATGTTTTGACCACCGTATCACAGAAAAATCCTCTGTTCTTGTTTTGTGCTATTTTTTTTTCAGATCTACCAAGCCATGCATCATGTCTTCTTCCTCCTCCAACAACGTAGAAGATGATTCTTGGTTGCTGCAAATGGAACTAAGGAGAGAGGGAACTGAGGAGTCCACCATGGAAGAAGATGAAGGAGACTCGCTCGGAGTCCACCCCCCGGCCTCGGAGAGGGGCACGCTGGCTGGCATCTCCACTACTCCGAACCCCCATCAAGCCATGAGGCCGATGAATGACCAAGGGGATCATGAAGTGCAAGGAGATCTTCCCCCCTAGGAGGCCCTTACACAGGTGACATCAGAACAATTTTCATAATTTGGTTCACAATTATGGGGTTGAAAATACTCCTCGTATGCACATACCGTCCAATTGGGACATATCTCGCCCGAGAGAAAGTGATGCAGGAACAAACACTTGGGGACCAGAGAATAAATATAATATGGCTGAGGTGGAAAAGAATACTGAGTTAACTCGTCAAGCGCTCCGGGAAATTCAGAGTTTGAGGGAGGCGCTCATGAGCATTATGGAGAACAAGCCCGCTACTTCATCACCACCATCATCATTGAAGAAAGAAGCTTGAGTACATGGGTATGGGCACCCCTTGGCTTGTGCCAATCTTGGGGGAGGTGCCCCGGTATCGTATCACCATCACTTTTATTATCTTTACCTATTTTTAATTTGATCCTTAACTATTTCATGATTTAGTTGAATAAAAGTTTAGTATGATCTATTTTCGAGTGCTAGTTTCGTGATTTATCTATCTATGTAATCGAGTGGAGAGTTATATAATAAAGAGTAGTTTGAGTTTTGCTTCTTTACTTTTATGTTTCAATTTTAGTAATGAAAAAAATAGATAGATCATATGCTAATCTTATGGAAAGTAATGACATTACATAAAGAAGAGTGTAAGTGGTAAAATTTATTGAAAGTTAACAAACATAGCATTGGTCAATGATGCAATTCATGAAAGAATTAATAAAGGAAGAGAAGATTCACATATAAATATACTATCTTGGACATTTTTTATGATTGTGAACCCCCATTAAGTATTTTATGTCAAATTATTGACATTGGACAAGGAAGATAACGTAATGAGTCATGTTTGCTTATATTCACATATAAGTTATATTGTTATAGATCCTCCAACATGTGGTGCTTGCTCAATATCTTTGCTAGCCAAAAATCCGCACCAAGTAGAGATACTACTTGTGCATCCAAAAACCCTTTAACCAGTTTCATGTCATGAGAGTCCACTATACCTACCTAAGGATTGAATAAGATCCTTCAAGTAAGTTGTCATCGGTGCATAAAGCAATAAAAATTGCTTCTAAATATGTATGATCTTTTATTGTAAGGAAAAATAAGCTTTGTATGATCTTGTGATGGTAAAGAAATAAGAGCGACGGACTGCATAATAAAGGTTGCTATCACAAGGGGCAATATAAAGTGACGTTCCTTGCATTAAGAGCTTGCACATCCAAAAACAAAAAGTGCATGACAACCTCTGCTTCCCTCTTTGAAGGGCCTATCTTTTACTTTTATGTATTTACTTTTTATGCAAGAGCCAATAGTGTTCTTATCTATTCCTTTTTATTTTTCTCTTTTGCAAGCATCATGTGGTGGGGAAAGATCTAGGCATATATATCCAGTTGGATATGGGTGATCACGAGTTATTATTGTTGACATTACCCTCGAGGTAAATAAGTTGGTAGGCGAAATTATAAGCCCCTATCTTTCTATTTGTCTGACTGAAACTTTTTCTCCATATTGCTACTTCTTGAGCTTGCGTTGGTTTTTCCCTTGAAGAGGAAAGGGTGATGCAGCAAAGTAGAGATAAGTATTTCCCTCAATTTGAGAACCAAGGTATCAATACAGTAGGAGGAACACACAAGTCACCAATGGTTGCACCTACACAAACAATGGTTGCACCTACACAAACAAACAAATACTTGCACCCAACGCGATAAAGGGGTTGTCAATCCCTTCACGGTTACTTGCAAGGATGAGATCTGATAGAGATAGGTATAAAAGATAAATAAAAGTGCAAAATGAAGTAAAGGTAAATAAATTGCAGCAAGGTATTTTTGGGTTTTTGGTATTGTAGATCTGAAAATAATATGATAAAAATAGACCCGGGGGCCATAGTTTTCACTAGAGGCTTCTCTCTTGAAAGAACGCATACGGTGGGTAAACAAATTACTGTTGAGCAATTGATAGAAAAGCGCAAATTTATGACGATATCTAAGGCAGTGATCATGAATATAGGCATCACGTCCGTGACAAGTAGACCGACTCCTGCCTGCATCTACTACTATTACTCCACACATCGACCGCTATCCAGCATGCATCTAGTGTATTAAGTTAACAAGAACGGAGTAACGCCTTAAGCAAGATGACATGATGTAGAGGGATAGATCCAATCAATATGAAATAAACCCCACCTTTTTATCCTTAATGGAAACAATACAAATACGTGTCATGTCCCCTTCTGTCACTGGGTATGAGTACCGCAAGATTGAACCCATTACAAAGCACCTCTCCCATGGCAAGAAAAATCAATCTAGTTGGCCAAACCAAATCAATAGATCGGAGAGAAATACAAAGCTATCTTAATCATGCATAAAAGAGTTCAGAGAAGACTCAAATAATATTCATAGATAATATGATCATAAATCCACAATCCATTGGATCTCAACAAACAAACCGCAACAGAGATTACATCGAATAGATCTCCAAGAACATCGAGGAGAACATTGTATTAAAGATCAAAGAGAGAGAAGAAGCCATCTAGCTACTACCTATGGACCCATAGGTCTGTGGTAAACTACTCACACATCATTGGAAGGGCAGCAAGGTTGATGTAGAAGCGCTCCGTGGTCGATTCCCCCTCCGGCAGAGTACCAGAAAAGGTCCCCAAATGGGATGTCACGAAGAAAGAAACTTGCGGCCACAAAAAAGTATTTTTGGTGTGCCCTCTGGTATAAGGGGAATATTTGGGTATTTATAGAGCAAAGATTAGGGTTAGAGGAGCATCAGGGGGCCCACAAGCCTGCCCCCCTAGGGCGCGCACTCCGAGCTTGTCTCCAACTGGTGGCCCCTCTGACCTCTTCCCGAAGGTTCCTAGGTGTCTTCTGGTCCAAGAAAAATCCTCAAAAAGTTTCATTCCGTTTGGACTCCGTTTGGTATTGATTTTTTTGTAAAAGACAAAAACAAGAAAAAAAATAGCAACTGGCACTGGGAACTAGGTTAATAGGTTAGTCCCAAAAAATGATATAAAATAGCATAATGATGCATATAAAACATCCAAGATGGATAATATAATAGCATGGAATAATAAAAAATTATAGATACATTGGAGACGTATCACATATATATGTCGTGAGTGTTAGCAATCATAGAGGACTAAATGATAGTTTAGTATGTGGACTTGCTAACAAGCTCTTACATGAGACCCTTCCTGAAAAGATGATGAATTGTAATTGCCTTGTTGACTGAGAACATAGTTTGTTAGTTTTCAAGAGAGTTTATGCCTTATACTTTGATGTTGTGATGAATTGTTACTTGCTCATGAGAAGTTTTATGATGATAATATATTGCTGCTATAATATTGATCATGATGCTTATATGTCCGTATTTTGTTTTTATCGACACCTCTGTCTCTAAACATGTGGTCATGATTACCGATATCGGCTTTCTCTTGAGGACAAGCGAGGTCTAAGCTTGGGGGAGTTGATACGTCCATTTTGCATCATGTTTTCCTACTGTTATTTATAATGTTTTTAATCAATATAACACTTTGTGGAACAATTCTAATGCCTTTTCTCTCTTAAGTTGCAAGATTTATATGAAGAGCAAGATTGTCGGCTGCTGGAATCTAGACCTGAAAAAGCTATGTCAGAGATACCTATTCTGCACATCTTCAAATGAGCTGAAACTTCACGGAGAATTATTTTGGAATAAATAAAAATATTGGAGAAAAGAAATACCAGAGGGGCCACCCAGGTGCCCACGAGGCACCAGGGTGCGCCCACCCCCCTGGGCACGTCCTGGTGGCTTGTGGGGCCCCTAGCCAGCCTCCGGTGCCCATCTTCTGGTATATAAGCCCATTTGCCCTAGAAAAAATAAAGAGAAGATGTTCGGGACGGAGCGCCGCTCTCTCGAGGCGGAACTTGGGTAGGAGCACTTTTGCTCTCCGGCGGAGCGATTCCGCCGGGGATACTTCCCTCTGGGAGGGGGGAATCGAAGCCATCGTCATCACCAACAATACTCTCATCGTGGGAGGACCAATCTCCATCAACATCTTCACCAGCACCATCTCATCTCAAACCCTAGTTCATCTCTTGTATGCAATCTTTGTATCAAAACCTTAGATTGGTACCTGTGGGTTGCTAGTAGTGTTGATTACATCTTGTAGTTGATGCTAGTTGGTTTATTTGGTGGAAGATTAAATGTTTAGATCCATTATGCTATTCAATACCCCTCTGATCTTGAAAATGAACATGATTTGTGAGTAGTTACTTTTGTTCTTGAGGACATGGGAGAAGTCTTGTCATAAGTAATCATGTGAATTTGGTATTCGTTCGATATTTTGATGATATGTATGTTGTTGTTTCCCTTAGTGGTGTCATGTGAACATCAACTACATGACACTTCACCATCTTTGGGCCTAAGGGAATGCATTGTGGAGTAGTAATTATATGATTGGTTGCTAGAGTGACAGAAGCTTAAACCCTAGTTTATGCGCTATTCCGTAAGGGGCTGATTTGAATCCATATGTTTAATGCTATGGTTAGATTTATCTTAATTCTTCTTTCGTAGTTGCGGATGCTTGCGAGAGGAGTTAATCATAAGTGGGAGACTTATTCAAGAAATAAAAGCACCCAAGCACCGGTCCACCCACATATCAAATTATCAAAGTAGCGGACGTGAATCAAACAAACATGATGAAAGTGACTAGATGAGATTCCCGTGTGTCCTCAAGAACGCTTTGCTTATTCTAAGAGATTGTTCCAGCCTGTCCTTTGCTAAAAAAAGGATTGGGCTACCTTGCTGCACCTTTGTTACCGTTACTACTTATTGCTCATTACAAATTATCTTGCTATCAAACTATCTGTTACCGACAATTTCAGTTCTTACAGAAAATACCTTGCTGAAAACCGCTTGTCATTTCCTTCTGCTCCTCATTGGGTTCGACACTCTTACTTATCGAAAGGACTATGATTGATTCTCTATACTTGTGGGTCATCAGATTGCTCTCTGCCTTGAGCTGGTACTTGTGAAATTTTATCTATGATGAACGCAATCTGTAAGAAGCTGGTTTACTTGTGAAGACCTTGCTTTTTCCTGTAAGCCAGCTTGTGATACATCAAATAAGTACCTGCAATTCTGACAAAAACGGCTTTTGATAGCCAAATTAATTTATATTGGTTACAATAAACCATATATGAGACCGGGCGACTTATCATCAACCGGTTTTGAGGGACCATATGGTCATTCTGTTGAGTAAAGCCGACTTTCAAGGCATGTCGCTTTATATTTGCGTCGTTGGAAAGCAGGCTTTTATAGCCTTGAGGTTTGTCCTTACTATACTGTAAAGCCGGCTCTTCGCGTGAGATATACCGATGTTTTAGCTTTGATAAGTTAAGGGTTAAGAAAGGCCGTAATAGGCATCAGGGTTGATTGACTTATCAAGTGTACAACCTAGGCCACATAATTGTGAGTGGCATCGAGCTTATAGGCAGGTGTAACCGATGATATGAATTGGCATGGGCCAGGATCAAGGGTGATTAGCTAAACTCGTTGAGTTACAATCCCCCAAGTAACTAATGATCAATTGATAAAAAATAAAGACTCAACACACATTGATATGAGGTGAAATGACAAAGCTCTGGGGTCCAGAGATGCCGGCTTTATTCCATTGATCATAATAATATATACAGGATGATATGCATGCTATGCAATATGTAGACTAAGCTAAAATATAACTGATGAAAGGAAACTATGTATAATAAGGACGCAGATGAGCGATGTTCCAGGGCCTGTTGCCTTCCTCCTCGGATCTACGTGATTTATTTGCTTCACATATATCAACGAGGTAGTAAGACCGATTATGCAGATTCTTGCTGATGACGAAGGGTCCTTCCCAGGGTGGGGAGAGCTTATGCATACCTGTCTGCTTTTGTATCAGTCGAAGCACTAAGTCACCTTCCTGGAAGGTACGACTTTGTACTCTACGGCTATGATGGCAACGTAGGTCTTGTTTATATATCGCTGATCTTGATGTTGTAAGACAGCATTCTCCTCCAAGGCAGCAAGGGAGTCTTGACGAGCTGCCTCGTTATGTGCTTCGATGTAGGCAGTAACCCTTGGAGAGTCATGACGATATCGCTTGGCAATACGGTTTCTGCACCATAAACCAGGAAAAATGGTGTATAGTCTATTGATCTATTGGGAGTAGTCCGTATGCTCCATAATACTGCAGGAAACACTTCCACCCAGCAGCCCGGGGTACACTCTAGGGGAACAAAGAGTCTGGGTTTGATGCCTCTTAAAAACTCCCGATTTGCATGCTCTGCTGTCCATTGGATTGCGTGTACGCCACTGAAGTCAGATCAAGTCGGATAAGTTCCTTCTGACAAATTTTTTCCATGGCTCCTTCAGATAAGTTGCTACCATTGTCTGTGATGATGCTGTGAGGACATTTGAAATGATAGATGATATTCTTTAGGAACTTGACTATTGTCTTTGCGTTGCAACTACTGACGGGCTCTGCCTCTACCCACCTGGTGAATTTATCAACTGCGACCAAGAGGTGGGTCTTCTTACAAGACGGCGGTTTGAAAGGTCCGACCATGTCGAGCCCCCAGACTATAAACAGTCAAGTAATTGGGATCATCCGAAGCTCTTGAGGCGGCACGTGGGCCTGTCTTGCGTATTTCTAGCATCCATCACACTTGCCACAATGTCTTCCGCATCAGCATGTGTCGTAAGCTAGTAAAAACCGTGCCTGAAGGCCATTGCGACCAGAGACCTGGAACTTGCATGATGTCCACAATCACCAGAGTGGATTTCATTGAGGATCTCGGGCCTTCTTCTGGATAACAATGTTGAAAAACGCATGTAGTACTCCTCCTGGGAAGTTCGTCGTTGACTATCGAGAATGCCTTGGAACGTCTGGTAATCTGTCGGGCGATGATTTCCTCACCAGGGAGCTCGCCTCATGTCAGATACGCCAGGTAAGGCCCTGTCCACTCTAGTGTCGCATGCAATGCTGCAACCAACTCAAATTCTGGATCAGGATTAGCAATATCTTCCTCTGTTTGCAACTTGACCGATGAGTTATTCAGAACATCCAAGAAGACATTGGGTGGAACCAGCTTTCACTGAGAACCAAACCGAGACAATGCATCTACTGCCTCATTTTGCTGATGATCTATATGGTCAGCCTGATAGCCTTTGAAGTGACCCACCACAGCTGTAACCGTACGCCTGTAGGCTGCCATAACTCTGGATCTTTTGAATCTCAAGTCCCAGAAACTTGTTGCGAGACGAGGTTAGAATCACCAAGGCATCTAATTCGACTGATGCTCATTTCCTTCGCAATGCGCAATCCATGAAGTAGAGCCTGATATTCTGCTGCATTGTTAGTACATGTCAACATGATCCGTAAAACATAACTGAACTTATCATCGTGAGGGGAAGTGAGAACTACTCTAGCCCTCCAACTGCCGAGACCCATCAAAGTGCAAGGTCCAGTACTTGGTGTCCGACTTCTCTGGAGGTGCTTGTAGCTTTGTCTAGTCGTTGATGAAATCAACCATACCTTGAGACTTGATGGTTGTATGTGGTATGTACTTCAGATGATGTGGTCCAAGCTCGATAGGCCACTTTGCAATTCGACCTGTCGCCTCTCTGTTCTGAATGATATCAGCCAAAGTTGTTGAACTGACGATGGTGATGGGGTGTTCCTGAAAATAATGTTTCAACTTACGGCTTGCCATGGAAACACCAAAAACCAGCTTCTGTTTGTGTGGGTATCGCTGCTTGGACACCAAAACCCAGCTCTAGCCCTCCAGCTTCTTGCGATAGACCGAGTAATCTTTCCCCTCCTCTTTGCGCTTGACCATTATGATTGCACTAACAGCTTTGTTATTAGCAGCGACGTACAACAACATAGGTTCCTTCTCCTAGGGACCTGCGAGGATAGGTGCTTCAGACAACTGTTTCTTGAGCGCCTCGAAAGCCTCAATAGTCGCATCATCCGAGACGAAGTCATTTGTTTTTCTCAACAGACGGTACAGTGGGATCACCTTCTACCCAAGCCGGCTTATAAACCGACTTAAGGCTGCCACACAACCTGTGAGCTTCTGGACCGCACTGAGGGAAGCCGGTTTCTTCAGGTTCACGATGGCCTGAATCTTTTCCGAGTTTGCCTCAATGCTGCGCTCTGAGACAAGGAAACCCATCAGGTTACCTGCAGGTACTCAAAATACGCACTTTGCCGGGTTGAACTTCAACTGTTAGACGCGCAGATTGTCAAATGTCTCCTTTAGATCAACAATGAGGGTGTCACTTTTCTGGGACTTGACTACAATGTCATCGACATAGATGTGCACATTGCATCCAATCTGGGTGTGCACGTAATTTTGGATGCAACATTGAGAAGTTGCACCTACACTTTTCAAACCAAAGGGCACCAACGTATAGAAGAACGCTCCAAAAGGTGTGATGAACGCTATTTTCTCTTAGTCTTCCTCCTTCATCTTGATCTAGTGATAACCAGAGTAAGCATCTAGAAAACACAGGCTCTCGCAACAGGTTGTGGAATCAATGATCTGATCGATGCGAGGAAGAGAAAACGGATCCTTGGGACAAGACTTGTTCAGGTTGGTGTGGTCAACACACATTCGACAAGTGTCGTTCTTCTTCAATACAAGGACTGGGTTAGCCAACCACTCCGGGTGAAAAACTTCAACGATGAACCCGGCTGCTAGGAGTCGAGCCACCTCTTCGCCAATAGCTTTGCGCTGCTCCTCATTAAAACGAGGGAGGTACTGTATGACATGTTTGATTTTAGGATCAACATTTAAGCAGTGCTTGGCGAGTTCTCGCGGTACACCAGGCATGTCAGAAGGTTTCCATGCAAAGATGTCTCGATTCTCATGGATGAACTCGATGAGTGCACTTTCCTATTTGGGATCCCATGTTCTCCCCAATGGTGAACTGCTTGGATGAGTCACCGGGGGTGAAATCAACTTGTTTGGTGTCTTTTACAGACTTGAACTTGAGCAGAGGGTCAGACTCAGTGGTTGGTTTCTTCAGTGAGGTCATATCCTCTGGATAAATGTGTTCCTTATAGAATTTGAACTCCTCTGCTGCACAAGCCATCTCAGCATATGAGGCATCCCCTTCCACACACTCTAATGCAATGTCACGATCTCCATTGACAGTAATAGTCCCGTTGGGACCCGACATCTTCAGTTTGAGGTACACATAGCAAAGACGCACCATGAACTTAGCGTAAGCCAGCCTCCCAAAGAGGGTGTGGTATGGGCTCTTGAATTTGACAACCTCAAACGCGAGAAAATCAGACCTAAAGTTGAATTCAGTGCCAAAAGCAACCTCCAAGTAGATCTTGCCGATAGGATGGGCTGATTTACCAGGAACGATACCATGAAGAATAGTGGATGATGGCTTCAATTGCTTCTCAGAAAGATTGATCCGCTTGAAAGTACCGTAGTACAATATAATGATACTACTGCCTCCATCCATGAGCACTTTAGTCAACTTATAGCCATAAACCTGAGAAGCAACAACAAAAGCCAGACTCCCAGGATTATCAAACCGTGGAGGATGATCTACTCGACTCCAGGTAACGGGCTATTCTGACCAGTTTAACCACTATGGAACTGCTGGTGCAACCGCGTGCACAACTCGCTTTTGCAGTTTCCTGTCCCGCTTTCATGTATTGGTGGTGGAGACGTGATACTGCCCACTGTTCAATGGCTTCAAATTACTTTGGAAACCAGACATTCCTCCCTGGTTCTGATTAGCTTGGTCGGCTCACTGATTGTTGCCTCCACCATTGTTAGCCCCCGAAAAACCGACTCCCTGGTTGCCGGCTCCTGAATTGCCAACTCCCTGATAGCCAGCTCCTGAATTGCCAGCTCCAGGGTTCCTAGGATGTCCACCGTTATCGCCATTATTATTATTATTGTTGTTGTTGTTGTTGTTGTTGTTGTTGTTACCTCCAAAGCTTACGTTTTTAAATTCCTGGATAATATAGCAGTCCTCCCAAGAGTGTTTTGCTGGTCGATCCTCCCGGCAAAGCTTTGGATACGGGGCTTTCAGAGCTTCCACGTAGTTTCGTGGACAAAACCCTAGGGACAGTTTCTTGAAATTGCCGCTCTAACGTTGACTCTTGAAACCCGAATTGGTGTTAGCAACCAGATCTGAGCCTCCTTCAGCGTTCTTGTGCTTGTTGTTATTATGATTGTTGTTTCCGTTGTTGGTATTCTAATGGCTCTTGCCACCATTCTTCTTGCCCTTCCCATACTTCTCATCATCCAAAGTTGGGTCATTTGTGTTACAGACTCGGCATATCTAGTCAAGACATCCATGAGCTCACTCATGTCTTTCACAGTCCTTTTGATATGCCCGAGCTTATGAACTAAAGGTTGAAACCTGTAATTTTTCTCCAGGACGAGAATAGTTGTCTGTGCCGTGATGCTATCAGAAGAGTGAACAACCTCTGCAATTCGGCGTGCCCAGTGATGAGCCGACTCGTCGTCCTTCTGGATGCAATACTCTAAATCAACAATCATAGTCGGATGCTTGCAGGTCCCCTGGAAATTCTTGATGAAGCGCTCTTTCAACTCCTGCCAGGTGTTGATTGAGTTTGCAGGCAATTTTTTCAACCATGTTCGTGTCGGACCTTCTAACATCATAGTCAAATACCGGGCACAGACTGCATTGCTGACTTCCAGCATATCCATGACCAACTCATAACTCTCTCAATCCTGTCTGCTGGCTACATATTTGTTGTGCAATTAGGAACTTTACGGGGACCCTTGAAATCCTGCGGCATGCGCTCGTTCCTTAGGGATGGCCCCAAACACTGAGTCGAACTAGTCCTCCCAACAAATCCAGTTCCTGCTGGCGCTGGTTGGGTCGTGGCGGGTGGGACTCGCACTTCTGGCTGAACATACTCAACACCTGTATGACCTGCGTTTACATTGCGTAAAGCACGTGCGTTATCCACAATAGCCTGTGCATATGAGACCGCCGGTCTGGGTTGTGAGGTGGCTGTTGCGGAACCACCTGTTCCCTTCGGCGGTGTGCACTGCTTGATACTGCGGGCGACTCTCCATGCCGGCTCCTGCTTCGACTCTAGTGAGGCGTGGAGTACAGCTGGTTTGGACTATGTGAGTAATTTACCTGTTACGTGACCGCTGTTTTTAATATCTCGATCGCGTTCCTGGCCTCTACCTCCATCAGGCTATTGCCATTTATTGGGATTGAAGCAAGCTTGCGTGTCGCAGCCCACACATTGTCTACCGGGTTTGAATAGTGACCAGCCGACGTGTGGAAATGCCCTAGCTGCTGTTGAATCTGCTGATGAAGCGGCGGCTGCTGGTACTGCTGTTGAGCCGACAGTTAATGCTGAGCCAATAACTACTGAGCCGGCGGCTGTTGCTGGGGTATATTCAGCAAATTACCTTGAGTTAATTGGGGTATGACAACTCCAGCGCCTGTCGCTCCAGTGCCGGCTCCCGGCACATTCTGAAGCGTATGGTCTACCGGTGTCTGGAAAAGCCTCTGCGGCTCCATCCCTATTTGGAGCCGACTTTGGAATCTCCTCTGGTGCACCGCAGACACCTCGTCTTGATGAAAACTGAGATGAATTCCCTCGTCCTCTAGACGCTTGGCCTCCGGAAGGACCTTGCTCCGAGCTTTAGCGAGACAAGCATTTTCTGCGTTGATTTCCTCCTGAACCTTGGCTAGTTGGTCACGACACTGCTCGATCTCTGCCTTTCGTGTTTCCTCGTTCTCTGGGGTTACTGGATTCACGAGGAGAGTGGCAAGCACAGCCGCCGTCTCAGCCAAAACTTCTGAACCTGGAATCTCCGCACCGACTCCTCCAGTTGCGGTTGTTGCTCCTATGACAACCATCATGACATTGGACAGCTGACTCGTCGTAACCAAAGGCGGGTTCTGACTTGAAGACGAGTTTGGTAGATTTGTAACTAGGTTCCCCTGATCATCGTAGAGGCTGATTTCTAGCCATGTAGACAGCTGCGTGACGAGGCGACCCATAGGAGACCAAGTAATCTTCCTCTGGGAAGCATCCTCCTAGCCTCTCATCAGAAAGCTGAAAGATAGACCTAGTTTCATCGTGGTCGTTCCCGCCAACCGGCGACTCACTATCTGAATAGACAAGCGTCTCACCCCCTGACATTGAGTCGGGAGCGGATTCTGACTCCTGCGCTGTTCTGCCGATGAAGCCGACGAAAGTGCTAGTTTGGCGGGGGAGACCCGGCGTGCGGATTCGACGAAGCCGGCAACAACATCCGGCTCTGGCACGAACCCGCCGACGAAACCGATGAAGACGTGGATCTTGCCAAAGGGGACCCAGTATCCTGACTCGATGGAGTCGGCCCGGGGGCTCTAGCAGGCGTCGTCGATGTAGAGCTTCCCACGCTGGCTCTTAGTCATCCGGTCAATCGCAAGCTCCTTGATTCCTGGGTGAGCTCCCTCCAAGAACATAACACCATCGTGTGTTGGCCCCATGGTAGGAGAACTAAGTTGTGAGGCCATTGCTACTAGGTGAAAACTTGAACGGGGTTGATCCCCATGCGCGCAACTGTGGCATCCAAATCGGACGTCGCGAAGGAAGGACCAACATCGGCACCACGCTGCGACTGGCGTTGCAAGGACGTGAAGGAGGAGGAAGTACCGCCAACGATCTTGAAGGCACACGAGCGTCTCCTCCACTACCTCGACAGCCGTAACGGTGGTGACTCCTTATCATCACAAAGTGTCGTGTCGGCCAAGGAGAAGGTGACCAGGGAAGCGACATAGCTGGAGCGGCCCAACGCGCCACGCCGTCCAGCCTTCCAAAGTTTGATGAGGCGCCCTGGGTCTGCGGTGACCTCGACCTCGTGGATGCCTAGGCCTGTGAAATGTCTCTGAGCACCGTGGAGATAGGGAGCTCGCGAGGATCAGCGACGAGTGGTCGCTTAGCGAGACTGACGCCGCCACCGCCTCCGCAGCTGCATGCAGTGGCAAGGGCAAGGCTCCCTGGCTAGGGTTTACACTGGCCCCGGCAGCCCTCCGCACGACGCAGGAGGAAGCAGAGCGGCTCCTTCGCGAGCGCCAAGTGGCCGGACAGGGCTTCCTCGGCCCCGTGCCCTTTCGCCGCTTGAAGGACACCTCCATGGACGATGATGACACGGACGACGATGGTGGTGCCGTTGGCCAGGTGGCCATGCGTACGAGGTCACCGTCCGCTACAAGTTAGTTTATGTTTTTAAGTTATATAGTTGAACGGACGAAATATCACCCGTTTTATGTAAATTATGTCTGAACTTAAGTAAATTCCTTTGTGTTTGCATAAAAATCATTTGATTTTTTCAAATTTGCTTCGAAATATATGCGGGCACAGTCAGATGGCCCGCTTCCGTATCAGTATCCACGTACGCGTCCGTGGACAAATAAAGTTTCCGTTTTGGGGTCCCAATGTCCCATTGAAGATGCCCTAAGGAATCGACACTTTTTTTTTAAATTAGGAATCGACATTTTTGTTGTTTCCGTTTTAGATGTTAATATTTTTTCATATAAATATGGCTAAATTTTATGAAGTTTGACTTCTGACAATTCTTATATGCAGAGTAAAAAGGACCAGAGAGAGTACACACAAAATTCTCCTGGAAGGAAATGTAAGAAGAGAAAACAAAGCCAAAATCTATGTTTAAAAAATCGATTAGTGTAGTAAGGTTCTCAACAAAAGTTATCTTGAAATGAAAGATTCTTGAGAAAAGCGACACCTTTTTTGTTGACAACAAGAGACTCTATACTACTTTCAGTTACGTGCAGCATCTTGAAAGACAGACTTACGTTCGTTAGCGGTTTCCAAAACGAACTACGGGTAAGTGGTAACCACAAATATTTCAGCAAAGAGTCATGGTGGCGACCCGGGTCAAAGACATGTGCACTGATTGAGCTCTAGTTCCAGACAATAAAATGTCAGTTCGGTGAAAATGTGACATATATTCATATCTTATCATATGCGCATGCCATCTGTCGTGAACCATAGACTAACATTTAACACGCGTCTCAGAGGACCAGCATCTGCTCCACCATCGTTATTATCAATTATTTGAATTTGGACGAGAGCTAGTGAACAGTGGAGACCAGAGTCTTTTTTGAAGAAAATATCTGTTGGAAGTTGCTGTCGATCTTTTGGCCCAAACCTGCGGCCAGAGCATCGATCTGGATTTGGCCCCCGTCACGGCAGTAGACTAGCACATAATCTCTTCCTTTATTCCCACAAAGAATGTCAAAAAATGCTGCTGCCTGGACGCGCCTCACACATAGTAATTCGGGGTAATAATCTATCCATCTGTTGCGAACTACAGACTATTCTGCGTGTCCATCAGTTATGCTCCATGACTCACTGCTTGCCTCTGGGCGCTAAGAGCGTCTAGAGCCGGGCGCCCCAAACTCCTCTCAAACGTCCGGACGGACGGTCCAATCACTGACCAGTCACGAAATTTCGAATTAGATGGACACCTTAAACGGGTCCTAAACATCCGGGCTGACCGGCATCCTCATATACAGCCCAAATAAGAGATGGATATAGGGGCGCCCGGACGTGTCCGTCACATCAGACCCGGCCCACGTTGGCTCACTCGACGCCACATATATTCTTCTCCATCCGCTCGTCGGACCAAACCCTAGCCACTTCACTTCACTCCTCTCCACTCCCTTCCGCCACCCAAGCTCACCTCCGGCTCGGTCGTCTCCGGCATGACGGGCAGCGGACCTGACTCCGACCAGTCCGGATCTGTCGACTGGGGTGTCATCCCGTGCGGGTTGGAGGAGTCAATGGCCGTCCGCATTGCACTTCGCCGCTCCCGGGAGGACAGCGCCCGGCCGACGGCAGGATCTATCCGGCCCGACTCCATAGCGTCGGCTCAACGCGCGCTCGGATCCTCTGGGGCTGGATCATCGCGGTCTCGGCAGCCGAAAAATCTCTACTTCCCCGTCACCGGTCGGGCGGACTACGAATCCCACCAGGACCGGTGTGCCCGCCGTGGGAAGGAGAGGATAAGAGCCGCCGAGGCCCGTATCGCTGCCGACATGGCGGCGGCGGAGGCGGCTGATGTTGCGGCGAGGGCGGCCGCAGAGGAGGAAGCCATCCGCGCCCGCATTGTGAAGAAGCGGTAGCGGAGGAACACGCACGCCCTCGCCCGAGAGCAGAATCGGGCGGTCCATGCCATGGCTGGACTGCCACCGAAGGAGGAGAGGGGGGACAACAACGGCGAGGACACCTCCGGCGACGAGCAGATCCGACTCGATCCGTACTGTGTCTTCGACCGGTACTTCCGCGACAAGGACAGCAAGGGTGCCGAGAAGGGCAAGGGCGGCCATGGGTGATCTTCTCCACCGTAGCCAAACATGCTAAATTTTGGTAGGCCGATGGCATATTTAGTGATCTAGTAGCCGGACGATGTGTGTAATGGATCGACGTAATTGTATGGGTTTGTATGGATTTGAGATATGGTAATTGAAGTGTCCGCTTGTAAGAAGACAAATTTAAGGCTTGACAGGTCAGTATCCATGGGTGTTTGCGGGACGGAGTTGTCCTCGCGCGTCCGCTGACATTTGAAAGGTCGGATTTGTCCATACTCTAAAGATGAGAACAGACGATTGCCCACGAGGACACGCATGCATGCCCTCTATCACGGACATATTCCTCCGTCAATATCTCCTATTCTCCATGGTGACATGGGGGTAAAAGGTCCAGGAGGCTGTATTAGTAATATTAGTATTGGTTTGTCTCGTGCGGAGAACGGGCACCATGGTTGTGCGAACTGTCTTTTCGCAATAATGCGTGTGATCGCACATGGAACCTTTCAAGATCATGGAGGAGAGGGAAACGCTCGGCCGTTTTGCTTGCAGCAACTTGCACACTGGCTGGCATCTCCCTGAGCCTACAGGGCAGGGCAGCCGCCGGGACGCAACCACTGCGTCTGCGTGCAGGCGCGGTGTGAAACGTTCCCGTTGTCGCTTGCGGTCGTGGCCCGTTCCTTGTTTGGTCAGATCGGCCGTGCCTTCGGAATTACTCCGTTTGGCCGTAGGTTCGTAGCCGACTGCGCTGCAGAGGCACCCGGCGGCGAACGAGAGCGCACGAGGCGCCAGTTCTTTTCGGCGATTCTACCAGAATCACCTCCCTCCACAGCTTCTCTCAGAATCGCTACTCCATATATTTTTTACAATCCTAGCTAATTAGGATCTAATTAGCTAGGATTGTAAAAAATATATGGAGTGGCGATTCTGGGGGAAACTGGGGAGGGGGACGATTCTCGGAGAATCACCCAAAAGAACTGGCCCGAGAACTGGAACGGGAAGCCTACGCAGCGCGATGCATCGGGGACGACGGACTGGGGCTGCACCGACGGGAACGTATCCTGTGCTACCGACGAATTGGTGCTACCGGACCGATAGCACATTGAAAAAATGTTCGAAAAAATCCGAAAAAAATTTAGTGCATTGACACGACATCAATGTGTGTTGTCACAAAAATTCAACTCAAAATTCGAAACATTGCTCAAGATACAAAAATGACAAATTTGGCCTCAATGTGCTAATGGGCTGAATCTGAAGCCCAACTAGTGTTGTGTACTATTTAGTGTCGAATTTGTCATTTTTGTATCTCGAGCAATGTTTTGAATTTTGATTTGAATTTTTGTGACAACACACATTGATGTCGTGTCAATGCGCTAAATTTTTTTCGGATTTTTTCGAACATTTTTTCAATGTGCTACCGGTCCGGTAGCACCGGTAGCACCAATTCGCCGGTAGCACAGGATACGTTCCCCTGCACCGATAGTGCTCGCACACACGGATCCCACGCGCACGTGAATCCGTCCGGCGTCCCCTCACAGGCTGGTGAAAGCGTCGAGTACTCGGTAATTGCTTTATGAACGTGGGTTCATATGCTCCTAGTGAACAGTAAAATCAAAAAATAGCAGAAAAATTCAAAAACTTCCGATTTTTGCATGCAAGATGTTTAGTGCGTGATGCCGGTGCAAAGTTTGGTGGTGTTTCATCATTCGAGGAGGTCGTGGTAAAAAAGATAAAATGAGCTCCGAACAATGTGTTTTTTCAAACTTCCTCAAATGCCAAGATTTTATTCTTTTTTCTAAGAGCTACTCAAATGCCGAAACACCATCAAATTTGGCACAGACATCACACATTCGAGCATCTTGCATGTAAAAAAAAGAATCTGATTTTTTTACTGTTCATCCATGGGAGCAAATGACCCCGGGAGCCAAATTGCCTCGTCCGAGAGTACGTTTGCACCCGTATAAACACTCGGGTAGTTGGATGGAGAGGTGTGTTCTTTTTTCCGGAGGAAAACATTTGGCGACCTTTTTTTATTAGATAAAATTGTTTTTATAGGGATAAGATAAAATAGTTTCAATTTTCATCAAATAAGAAAAATAAAACCATGAGGCTCATCGATCAAATACATGAACTATTAAACGTGAAAACAATCCTACCTAGCTCACGAGTCCCGCCGCTGTGTCTTCCCCCTTCCTCGGCTCTCTCGCCTCGCTGCCACGGGAGGCGCCCGACGACGAAGCTACCGCAAGGTGGATGCTTGGTCGTGTCGTGCAGTGGCGCTTGATTTGGAGCGTTGTGGTGGACACTGCTCGGACGCGCGGTTGTGTGGGTGTGTGGGTGGGGTGAGGCTTCTGACGCCTTAGATGTTAATCATGTGGCGGGTGGTACATGTGCATTCCCTCGTTGGATCTCCCCATCTCCTCCCACCGCTGCTGCCACTAGCCCTTGTCGCGGTGGCATGGACCCCGATAACCTATGGGGGTGGGATGCTCTGGTCCTTTGCGCACTGATGGCCGGCAAGCGCACAGGTTTAGTTATAGCATTTTCGAAGTAAGAGTATCGATCCTACAGGGAGCACATGAATTAATCTTTTCTCTTGTAGGGTTTGAATCGCAATGCCTACAAGTTAAATGCAATCCAAAGCAATAGTAATATGGATGAAAGTAGTGTAGCGAATAGTGAAATAAATTGTAGAAATAAAATAAAGTAGTGCAAGACGTCAATGAAAGTTGTTGGAATCGATAGGACTAAGGTGTTCCCAAGGAGTCTGGATTCTCCACGCATGTGTCTAAACGATCAATGCCTAAGCATAATGCTACGTCGGATTCCTAAGCCACTTCATATGTTTTTATTTGTGGGCGAAGCCGGTACATGATTAAGGGGAAAAAGTCCCCGGGGACGTAGCCTATAAGCGGTCTTCGTTTATCCCATGCTACAACAATCCGAGATGAGGGAGATAGGCCCTGTCACTAAACTACCTCCGCAACTAGGCGGTTCACCAACAATAATAACCTTCTGTCCAAAATTGGCATATGTTGGATGGTCGACTTCACCCAACATCAAGAAGACTATTAACATAAGCATACAAAGATGATATTAAATCCTAATACCAAAAGATCTATTACATACTAGGGTTTCTCCATATCCCTGAGAGCTAGGGAAATTACTTGCACACAAATGAGATGAGATGAATTATGATGAACATGGTGATCTCACACAAGTAACACAAGATTGAATCCACTCCAATTATTGTAGTATTACAAATGGATGGGGACGAGGTGATAACGGTGGTGGTGATGATGATGAAACCCTATTTATGCAGCCTTGCGGCTGTGATGCCCCCGGCTTAATCATGCACTAATCATACACGCAAATGCACACGATCAAGCCTAAGGACTCACTTGAAGATATCACAACACAACTCTAGACACAAATTTAAAATAATACAAGCTATATATAACAAGCCAGGGGCCTCGAGGGCTCGAATTCATAAGCTCGCTTACAAGCGTCAGCGGAAGCATCAGATATCTGAGTACAGATATAAAAGAAAGACAGAAAAGCCTTTAAGAAGGCGGGGCAAAACAAAGGCTATGATCGAAAAGGTGCAGGCCTCCTGCCTGGGACCCTCCGAACCTACTCCTAGTCGTCAGCCAACTCGTAGAGGTAGCCATCTTCGGGGTAGTAGTAGTGATCGTCTACAGGGGCAGCTGGCTCCGGGGCTCCGTCATCTGGTTGCATCAAACGGATATGGGGAAAAAAAGAGGGAGCAAAGCAACCGTGAGTACTCATCCGAAGTACTCAGCAAGCAATGATCTACACTACATATGCAACATTATCAAAGAAAGGCTGTATATGTGGAATGGACTGCAGAAATGCCAGAATAGAGAGAAGGCCTAGTCCTATCGAAGACTAGCATCTTCAATGGTCTTGCAGCATTAGAAGAGTGTAGATTAGTACATTATAAAGTAATAGTAGTAATAAGTATCAACCTCGCCCAGAGATCCTTCCTCGACTCCCTGCGAGAAAACAATCCCAGAGCCATACTATTCATTTCTCATCTCAACATTATGTTCTAGTTGTATCGATCGGGATACAACTCCGAGCGTCTGTTACCGAGGATCCGGCTATGCATAGATTAGTTCTTCCCTGCAAGGGTGCACCAACTTACCCACCACGCTCGCTTAACTCCGGCCGGACACACTTTTCTGGGTCATGCCCGGCCTCGGCTAACCGACACGCCGCCGCCCTACCTAAAGCTCAGCAGAGAGGTCCCCGTTGGTTTATATCCTAAGCGCTCAGGGGTCTTGGGCCATCGCCCTGTGCACTCTGGGTCGTTGCGTGCAGAGTGGATACCAGCGCCATCGGCATGATCCGACCCGGCCGCCATGCTGAACTGGACGTCTGGCAGAGCTTTCGGCTGATGCATATGACGCAGAGTACCCATATTTATTCCCACGTGATGGTTAGTGCTATCGGGCCAAAGGCCCACTCAGATCAAATATCCAAATCATTAGTGCATTGGTAGCGTGCGGTAACGAGCAGAGACTCACGATCGATGTGACCTCGTCGCCCTGTCTCGAGGACTTGCGGCAAGGGCTAAGAATGCCCGGCCACACTTGGTATTTATCTCATGGGCACCCTCCAGGTCAACCCATCTCCACATCACTCGCATCTTATGCTCGCTCGGGTACCCCTCAGAGTCGACCCGACTTTCCAAGTAACAGCTGTAAAGTCCAAGTAACTGTGTGTCCATAACATCAGGGGAATCTGTGGTATCACCCTCGTTGGATTCCTATTCGATCTATCCGTCAAGGTGAACTCGGAGGAATCACCCTCGATGGGTTCACACTTGAGGTGTTGCACGACAGCGTCGTTATCGGGAGTGGTGAAGGAGGAATCACCCTCGATGACCATGACCAAATAGCTACTCTATAAAGTTAACATCAGAAGTGCTAAACGAGGTATCACCCTCGGCACTCGATAGTAACGCTACAATGTCGTACAACTAAGGGGGTGATGTGCGGTGCTGGGGCCTGGTCGTCGAGTCTTCCGATGATCCAACGGGGGCAACTGGGACAAGTAGGGTCACTGGGGTTCACTAACCAGCCTATTCTAAGCAGTTTAGGATAAGCAGGTAATTATCAAAAGCAGGTTACAAAATCAGGTCATGCATCAGAATAGGTAAAGCAGTAACAGCAGCAATTCTAATGCAGGCACAAGAGAGAAGAGAATAGGCGATATAGGCATGCTCAAGGGGGGGGGGGGTTGCTTGCCTGAAAGCTCTGCGGCAAGAGAAGGGTCATCAACAGTGTAGTCGAACTCTGGAGCTGCGTCGGTCTCGGGGTCTATCGGAATAGAAGAGGGGGAAGAAACAATAAATAAAAGGCAGACAATTGCAATCACAGATGCATGACATGGCAGCACGTTATACGAGGGACGCCCTAATGCAGTACTACGCAAGTTAGTGGGAGCGGGAAATTATCCGGGAGTGTTCTCCCAGCTCCGGGTGATTATCGGACAGATGAAACGGAGGGGAAAGTTGCATGTTCATCATGCTAGAGGCATGTGACAGGTATGGGGAGGGCATATTCGGATTCGTCTCGTCGTTCTGAGCAACTTTCATGTAGAAAACTTTTTCATCCGAGTTACGGTTTATTTTATATGATTTTTCCAAAGTTTTATTCATTTTCTGGAATTTCTTGTTTATTTTTAATTCGAAATTATAAATAGCAAAAGTGCTAAATGCACCTAGCACAGTGTACACAGAAGTGTTCACAGTGGCTGACAGGTGGGGCCAGTTGACTAAGTCAACCGCCCAGTCAGCACCCAGTCAGCAGAGGCTGGCATGTGGGTCCAGCCTGCTGAATCAGCAGCTGACTGGGTCAATCTTATCCACTGAAACAGTGGAGGAGCCCCACATGTCAGTGTCTCAGCAGTGTCAATCAGTGTTTTAAATTTAACATAGATTAATTAGCAGTCGGACCCCACCTGTCAGTGACTAATTAGTAATTTAATTAATTTTAATTATAAAAACATTTTATTAGTTTAATTAAGCGGTGGGGCCCACTTGTCAGTGGCAGTGGCTGCCACGTCACCATAGTTGATCAGGTCAACTGGTCAATCGGGGCCCCTGGGCCCACTTGCCAGCGACCCAGGGGGTGGCCCAGGTGGTGCCACGTCGGCGTCGGCAGGCGGCAAGCCGCCGACGTCTAAACGCACGGCGGCGACCTCGGGATCTCGTCGGAAAACGCGCACATGGGGTCATTTTGCGCGCGCTTGGGCACGTTGGAACGGGCGTTCGACGCCGCATCGTTTGGTGGCGGTGGCCGTGCCTAGGGTGGCCGGAAACGGGCGCTGCGACGTCGCCGGTGGCGAGATGCTCGGGCGAGCTACGGCAACAGCGGCACGATGCACTAATGAGCGATCTGAAAGGTTAGGCGTGCTCTACGCGGCGCGGTGAAGCTAACGGACACATGCCTGTGACCATTTGGTCACCGGAGCCTCGCCGGCGACGAGCTCCGCGGCGACGGGCTCGGGCTCGCGTGGAACAGTAGCTACGGCACGCCGGAGCAGGGAGAAGAGAGAGGGGAGGAGCTGCAGCTCACCTTGCGGCTAAGAAAAGCCCTTGATGGGTTTAGTAGCTACAGGGGTGGCCGGAGTCGAAGGAGCTCGCCGGTGGCCGAGGCGGAAGGGGGCGGCTCGATCCGCGGCCTGCGGTGCTCCCCGGCTTGCGCTCACGGACGGGGATGGGGTAGACGGCGACGGCGGAGACGATGGGCACGATGGCGAGGCGAACGGGGCTCGGTGGTCGCGAGGACGAGCGAGGCACGGCGGCGACCGCGTCGGCCTCCTCTCCAAAACGAGGGAGAGGGAGAGGGAGAAGGGGAGAGTGGGTGAGGGAGAGTGGCCAGGGGGAGGGATGGCTCGGCCTTATCCTCTCGGGGCGCCCTGTGGCGGCAGGTGTCGAGGAGCGGCAAGGAGAAGGGAAGAGTGGGTGAGGGAGAGTGGCCAGGGGGAGGGATGGCTCGGCCTTATCCTCTCGGGGCGCCCTGTGGCGGCAGGTGTCGAGGAGCGGCCGGAGGAGCGCGCGGCGGCCACGGCGCAGGCGACACGCGCAGAGAGAGAGAGTGGGAGGAGGGAGAAAAAGGCCAGCTGGGCTGGGCCGTGCCACTGTGCACTTAGGCCCAGCTCGCTGTAGCTGTTAGGGCCTTTTTTCCTTTTTCTATTTTGTTTTTCTGTTTTTCTTTTTGAGATACGGTTTTTGAATTAAAATGAGCTGCCAAATGATTTTGTACAAATGTGAAACTTGGTCACATAAGTACAATGGAATATTTTGCACTGCCACATAAAGTTTGGGCAATTTTTGGAATTCATTTGAATTTTTCATAAATGGAATTGGCATTTTAAAATGTTGTTTTGCCCTGTAATAATTGCTAGTGTCCATCTTAGCATTGAGGTGATGTTGTTTTCCTTAACAATAAATTGTTTTGGAATATTTGCTAAATGATGAACATTTTTCCAGCAAATTTTGTGCAACTTGAAATTTCACTTTGAATTTGAATAGAATTCAGAGAAGGAATTTGAAACGAGATATTAATCCAATATGATTAAGCTTTGTAAATCAAGATGACTTGGCACTGATCATAAGGGATTACTGTAGTGTGATGCTGGGGATGTTACAGCGGCGACAAAGTCCTTGAATCAATTCCCTCTCAGGAGGCTAGGGTTCTGTGTTCTGGACATGTTTATGGAGGCTGTGTGCGTCTGATCCCCAATCCGACTTCATGGGGTGGACGTAGTCGGCCAGGAGGCGGCGTTGGCAGGTCATACGACCGCGTGCGCGCTAGGCCATCTTGCACTTTGGACCAGCTGCACAAATCCCAAATGACTACAATTCTTTTGCAACTTTTATGGTAGGTGATAACATATTGATTGGTGTGATTTCATCATAATTTTCTGGGGTTTCTTCCATAGTAATCCTTTTACTCCAAAAGACGTTTCTTGGGAAAACCGACAAAAAGCAATGATGAACAGTAAAATTTCACAAAGCCTACTACGTAAGCACAAAATAAAAGGTAAAAACTTCACATAAATTGAACTCATCACACACGGTGACATGATGCGATATGAGTGCGGCAATTTGAGGCACTAGTAGCGGCTGTGAAGCATCGGGAACGTTGTTTCGTGACAATTCGGAGAGGGTGTCTTCTAGTCTCATACCGAAGGTCATTTTTGTGATGGAGGTCGCGATCCCGTGATATGCAGGTTCTCAGGCGACAACCATCTGCCCTGTGAGACGGTCCTCCACTGTTTGCGAGGATGGTGGAGCAAGGGGTGGCATGTGGTGGTGTCGCCTGATGTTAATCTTCCACTTATGAGGATAGTGCGGGGCTTACTGGGTGTCTCCCCGAATTAGGATTTTGGTGGTACCGGTGACCTTCCTCCCTTATCAATGACTTCGTCACATGTGTGACAGTGAGCTTTTGTCGTTCGACACATTTTGTGGCGAGTGCTCTTGTAACGGCTCGACCAACTGTTTGTGCAGGTATGGTCATCACTCGCGCAAAATCTCATGTCGGGACTGTGTGCGTATGTAACTACTAGGATCACGGGAAGTGAAGGCGACAACACAAGATGACTTTAGTTTGGTTGTACTTCTTGAGTACCCAGCCTTGAGATCTGAGGTGAAAACCCTGGGTCCGATCCTAGTTGGTTATACCTCGCAATGATGGTATTTTTGCATCATTACCTTATCGAGGACACTGCTTGGAGTTTTCTCGAACTTGATCTTTAGGGTGCCTTCGTCCGACAACAATGGTGCTTGGGTGTTGTTCTCCTCCTGGAGGCGTTGCTTTTGAAAACTCTTCTTGTAGTCCTTGTTTTGTCAAGAGATGATTATTGATGATGGTTATTACTATATTTTGTAGCTCAACTTTTTGGTTGCTTTGAGGTATTTCTGTTTTCATCCACCTAGGTAGAGCTTTGGTCTTTTAAGACTTTGCCCTTCGTTGTTGTGATCTTTGTGTGTGTGGGCGCGCGCGCGTGTGTTGGTTCTGTGCATCCTACTTATGCATAGGTCGGATGTGTGCTCATCCACTATTGCTAGAACTTCCTTCGACGCTGGCCAAGCTATCGCTTCCGAATCCCTAAACAGAGAGGAGCAACTCAGGTGGTGCGACAACATGTAGGCGGCCGGCATCCACGAGTCGGCAAATGTCCGCATGATGAGAATTAAGTCTAGCATGATAATTAAAGTAACTGAGGTTAGTGTATTTTAGGCCTTGCGGATGGATGCAGACGCGTCTGCCCGCATCCTGACCCCCTCACCGAGACCAGTTCATGCGCAAATGCACTCCTTGCCTTGTCGGTCACGCACAAGAGAAATACGCCTATGAGCTATTAGTTTAGTCAGCTCACACTAGGCCTGACTATGGGCCCATCTAACAGAATGAGAAAGATGGTTGTTAGGAGTAAAACCTGGAACAATGTTGTTCAGGGCATCTCCAACGCTGACCGGTAATTGGACATCGTAAATGTTCGTTTTTACGTCCAGATGTGGCCTGCGGACATGATGCGGGAGGGAGCCATCCAACGCTATTTACAAATTAATCCGGTTGTGAGGAGAGAGAGGAGAGGGACTGTGACGCCCCCGGCTCAATCGTGCACTAACCATACACGCAAATGCACATGATCAAGCTAAGGACTCACTTGAAGATATCACAACACAACTCTAAAACATAAATAAAGTCATACAAGCTTTATATTACAAGCCAGGGGCCTCGAGGGCTCAAATACATAAGCTCGCTTACAAGCGTCATCAGAAGCATCAGATATCTAAGTACAAATATAAAAGAAAGACAGATAGGCCTTAAGAAGGCGGGGCAAAACAAAGACTACGATCGAAAAGGCGCAGGCCTCCTGCCTGGGACCCTCCGAACCTACTCCTGGTCGTCGGCCAACTCGTAGTAGTAGCCATCCTCGGGGTAGTAGTAGCAGTCGTTGACGGGGGCAGCTGTCTCAGGGGCTCCATCAACTGGTTGTATCAAACGGATATGGGGAAAAAGAGGAAGCAAAGCAACCGTGAGTACTCATCCGAAGTACTCAGCAAGCAAGGATCTACACTACATATGAAACATTATCAAAGAAAGGCTGTATATGTGGACTGGGCTGCAGAAATGCCAGAATAGAGAGAAGGCCTAGTCCTATCGAAGACTAGCATCTTCAGCGGTCTTGCAGCATTAGAAGAGTGTAGATTAGCACCGTATAAAGTAGTAGTAGTGTTATCAACCTCGCCCAGAGATCCTTGCTCGACTCCCTGCGAGAAAGCAATCCCAGAGCCATACTATCCATATCTCATCTCAAGTATCCAGTTCTAGTTGTATCGATCGGGATACAACTCCGAGCGTTCGTTATCGAGGATCCGGCTATGCATAGATTAGTTCTTCCCTGCAGGGGTGCACCAACTTACCCACCACACTCGATTAACTCCGGCCAGACACACTATTCTGGGTCATGCCCGGCCTCGGCCAAACGATATGCCGCAACCCGACCTAAGCTTAATAGAGAGGTCAGCATGCCGGACTAAACCTATGCACCCAGGGGTCTTGGGCCATCGCCCCGGGCGCTCCTGCACATTGCGAGGGCGGCCGGTGAGCAGACCTAGCAGCCTCCATTACAAAGGAGGGTGCTTAACGCGGTCCAACCCGGCGCGCGCCGCTCAGTCGCATGACGTCTAATAAGTTTCGGCTGATGCATACGACGCAGAGTGCCCATAACTGTTCCCACGTGATGGTTAGTGCTATCGGGCCAAAGGCCCCCTCGGATCAAATATCCAAATCGTTAGTGTGTTGGTAGCGTGCGGTAATGCGCAGAGACTCACGATCGATGTGACCCCGTCGCCCCATCTCGAGGACTTGCTGCAAGGGCTAAGAATGCCCGGCCGCGCCTCGTAATTATCTCACGGGCACCCTCTAGGTCAACCCGTCTCCACATCACTCGCATCTTATGCTCGCTCGGGTAACCCTCAGGGTCGACCCGACTTTCCAAGTAACAGTTGTAAAGTCCAAGTATCCGTGTGTCTATAACATCATGGGAATCTGAGGTATCACCCTCGTTGGATTCCTACTCGATGTATCCGTCAAGGTGAATTCGGAGGAATCACCCTCGATGGGTTCACACTTGAGGTATTGCACGACAGCGTCGTTATCGGGAGTGGTGAAGGAGGAATCACCATCGATGACCACGACCAAATAGCTACTCTACAGAGTTAACATCAGAAGTGCTATACGAGGTATCACCCTCGACACTCGATAGTAACGCTGCAGTGTCGTACAACTAAGGGGGGTTACGTGCGGTGCCGAGGCCTGGTTGTCGATCACGTTGATCGAGTCAGCTGATAATCCAGCGCGGGCAACTGGGGACAAAGTGGGGGGTCTCTGGTGGATCACTGACCAGCCTATACTAAGCAGTTTAGGATAAGCAGGTAGGTAACAAATAGGAGGTTACAAAATCAGGCTATGCATCAGAAATAGGATAAGCAGTAGTAGTAACAATTTCTAATGCAAGCATAAGAGGGAAAGAATAGGCGATATCGGCATGTTCAAGGGGGGGTGCTTGCCTGGAAGCTCTACGGCAAAGGTCTGGTCGTCAGGGGCGTAGTCGATCTCCGGAGCTGCGTCGGTCTCAAGGACTACGTCGGTGTCGGGGTCTACCGAGAGAGAAGAGGGGGAGGAAACAGATAAATACACAGCAAACATTTGCAACACACGGCGTATCATGCTAACGTGCAGTGCAGGGTTACCTAAAGACATGTCTAAATCATTTTAGTTACTTTAGGATTAAAGTTGGATTTATTAACCGGTATATATGCACTATTCATCTACCGGAAATGGGAAAAAAGTTGCGGGTTCAACTACTTAGAGGGTCCCGACACGGAAACAGATGGCACAGTTGGATTCGTGGGATTTTTCTGAGCAACTTTCATGTATAAAGTTTTTCCATCCGAGCTACGGATTATTTTCTATGATTTTTCAAAGATTTTAGCATTTTCTGGAAATTCTGGAATTATTTAATTCGAATTATCCAAAACAGTGTAAGGTGACGCCAGCAGAACGTCATGATGATGTCAGCAGTTCAAACCTGGCTAACCAGAGTCAAATCTGACCAGTGGGGCCACTGGGACCCACTTGTCAGCCTCTGTTAGTATTAAACAGAGTTTATTTAAACTAAACTGAGGTTAATTAGTAGCAGGGCCCCACATGTCAGTGACTGATTAGTATTTACTAATTACTTTTATTTATAAAACGTTTTAATTAACTTAACTATGCGGTGGGGCCCGCGTGTCAGTGGCACTGGGGTGCCCAGTCAGCAGTTGACTGGGTCAACCCAGTCAACTGGGGCCCTTGGGGCCCACTGGCAGTGACCCTGGGGTGGCCCCAGGCCAGCCACGTCGGCGGTGGCCGGCGGCTTAACGCCGGCGATGCCGATACGCGGCGGTGCGGCTCTGCCCTCGTCGGAAAACGCGTACAGGGCTCGGGTAGGAGCGGGGCTAGGCTCATTCGAACGAGCTCTCAGCGCCGCGTCCAGTGGTGGCCGTGGCATCGCCGGACTTGGCCGGAATCGGCGCCGGCGAGCGGCGGAGGCGGCGGCGTGCATGGGTGCTCGACGGAAATGGAGCTATGGCGCGCTAGCGAGCAAACGGAGAGGCTGGGGAGGATTTGCGAGGTGCGGTGAGTGCAACGGGCACTGGCCCATGACCATTTGGTCACCGAAGCCTCACCGGCGACGAGGCGGGCGGCAGAGCGTTCGGGCTCCTGACGGGAACGGTGCTAGGAAGCTCGGGAAGGCGTGTGCGCGTGCTCGTTGTGCTCCGGGGAGCACCAGGAGCACGACGGAGTGCTCAGACGAGCGTGAGAGCGGCTGTGGCCACGGCGGCGAAGTGCTCAACGGCGGCGAGTATGGCCATGGCGGAGCTGCTGGCTAGCGAGCTCGTGCGGGCGAACGGAGAGAAGAGGATGGGGAAGGAGCTCGCCGAGAAGGCACAAGTAGGCTCGGTGACAGGTTAGTAGCAGCAGTGGAGCTGGGGACGCCGGAGATCGCCGGAGACCAAGGAGAGAGCGAGCGGCTCGATCTGCTCGATGTGGAGCTTCTCGACTCCAACCAGCGGTCGGGGACGAAGAGGCCGAGGTCAGCGGAGCTCCTGGGCAGCACAGAAGGATGAACGGGCGCCGGTGGCCGCGGCAGCGGCGAGCCACGGCGGCGAGCGTGGTCGGGCACGGTGGATCTGAAGGAGGGAGAGAGGGAGGAGAGCGATGGAGGGAGAGGGGAAAGTGGATGAGGATGGAGGGGAGAGACTGAGGGGGTTCCTTATCCCCTCCTCGCGTCGGTGGCCGTCGTCATGTCGACCAGCGGCCGGAGCAGCGCGCGGCGGCCACGGAGCGGCCGACACGGCGAGGGAGAGAGAAGGAGCGAGGCGTGCGCTGTGGGCTGGGTCGTACTGTGCACTTAGGCCCAGTCCACAATAGCATTTTTCCTTTTCTCATTTTGCTTTCTGTTTTTCTTTTTCGGAAACTTTTGCAGAAACATTTAAGCCACCAAATGACTCTTGAAAAAGGTGAACCTTGGCCCAAAATATTCTTTGCAAATTATGGCACTGCCACAATTATTTTGGAAGAGATTTGAATCCAATTTAATTTTTCATAAATGGAATAGCATTTTAAAATGCTAGAATTGCACTGGATTAATTGCTACTGCTCATTTTAGCAACATAGTGATGTTCTTTTTCTTAACATCAAATTGTTTTGGAATATTTGCTAAATAATGAACATTTTTCCAGCAACTTTTGTGCAACTTCAAATTTCACTTTGAATTTGAATAGAATTCAGAGAAGGGATTTGAGTTGAGATATTATCCCAACATGATTTAGCTTTGTAAATCAAGATGACTTGGCACTGATCATAAGGGATTACTGTAGTGTGATGCTGGGGATGCTACAAATCTCCTCCACTACAAGAAATCTCATCCCGAGATTTAAGTGGGGAAGTAAAGAGTAACTTCGGGAGAACTGACCCTTATAGGGTTAATTATCTGGTGAATAATTCTGGGAATGTGGCAGAAGTATCTCTCGAGTTGAAACTTAAGAAAACATCGAGAGCAAAGTATGAAGGTACAATAAGAAGTTTCAAGCGAATGGACATTCGATCGATACCTGAACAGAGTGTGAGAAGGGGGTTCAGAGCATCGGAAATAGATCATCTCTCGGAGGGTGGCTCGTAATAACACCCAAAACCAAGGCCATAGGATACTTCGGAATCAAGGATGTACAGGAGAGCCAGGTTCCGATCCTATGGAACTGTGGGGGGTGTCGATCAAGAGTAGGGAGAACGGTGACATCTTACTGGTCACGTCAACAAGGTATGTCAGAGAATAGTCTGTCAGTTATGTCGGTGTAAACATCGGTACCAAGGGCGAGGGACGAAGAGAACCATTTTCCTGCTCGTTAAAACGAGGCGAACCAATAGGAAAAGTTCTCGTCCATCGGGGTTTACCGGAATGTCATCAACAATAGTAACAGGGTCTCACTGACAAGGTTGTACATCGGGGTGTTTTATAAGCAGGGAATTATTTCTGCTTATATCATATAGATCACAAGAAAGGTTAAACAAACCAATGGAAAGGAAAATGTGTTTATGCACAAGAATTAGGAGTGTAACTTTTCCCAAGGAAAAGTAGATGTAACTTTTCCCAAGGAAAAGTAGAGCACGATATACATGTCAGATCAACAAGTACATCACCATTTAAATAAAGGGGCAAGGGAATTCATGATGTTATCCATACAATGGTGTTTGGATATTAGAGCAAGAAACATTTGGCAATGATCTTCCAATGTTCTTGTTGCTGTTCGGCGTACCACAGTCATGCTTCGAGGTAGCATTAACATGGTGTTTTAAGCAAAGATTGAATCTGAAGGTCACAAGAAGTACAAAGGAACAATTCAAAGAATGTCATGGAACGTAAGATATAACCAAAACATGACCAAGTCTATATTGGCAGGAAGTCAAGGATGTTGTCGATGTTATCACAAATCATCGAGGGGCAGAGATGGTATTTTGCATCATGAATTCGAATGATATCTTAGAACAAGGCAGTATATAGACGGTGATCACGACTAATTTTGTCGAGAGGCTCTATGAAGATGCCATCGAGCAGCAACGACATCGAGTCGGGAGAGGATTAGGATTTGTCACTCTGAGTATCGGAGAGGTATCTCTGGGCCCTCTCGGTAATGCACATCATGATAAGCCTTGCAAGCAATGTGACTAATGAGTTAGTTACGGGATGATGCATTACAGAACGAGTAAAGAGACTTGCCGGTAACGAGATTGAACTAGGTATGATGATACCGATGATCGAATCTCGGGCAAGTAACATACCGATGACAAAGGGAATAACGTATGTTGTCATTACGGTTTGACTGATAAAGATCTTCGTAGAATATGTGGGAACCAATATGAGCATCCAGGTTCCGCTGTTGGTTATTGATCGGAGATATGTCTCGGTCATGTCTACATAGTTCTCAAACCCGTAGGGTCCGCACGCTTAACGTTTGATGATTTGTATTATGAGTTATGTGTTTTGGTGACCGAAGATTGTTCGGAGTCCCGGATGAGATCACGGACATGACGAGGAGTCTCGAAATGGTCGAGAGGTAAAGATTGATATATTGGAAGGTTATATTCGGACACCGGAATGGTTCCGGAGTGGTTCGGGTATTTTTTGGAGTACCGAGGGGTTACCGGAACCCCCCCGGGGAAGTAATGGGCCTCATGGGCCATAGTGGAAAGGAGGAGGCAGGCCGCAGGAGGTGGCGCCCCCCCCCCCCCATGTGGAGTCCGAATTGGACAAGGGGGAGAGGGCGCGGCCCCCCTTTCCTTCTCCCTCTCTCTCTCTCCCTCCACTTCCCTCTTTCCCCCTCCGTTGGAAAGGAAAGGGGGGCCGACTAGGACTAGGAGTCCTAGTTGGACTCCCCCCACTTGGGCGCGCCGTAGGACGGCCCTCTCCCCTCTCCCTCCTTTATATACGGGGGCGGGTGGCACCCCAAAGCACATCAATTGTTCTTAGCCGTGTGCGGTTCCCCCCTCCACAGTTTACTCCTCCGGTCATAGCGTCGTAGTGCTTAGGCGAAGCCCTGCACGGATCACATCACCAACAACGTCGCCACGCCGTCGTGCTGACGGAATTCTCCCTCGACCTTCTGCTAGATCAAGAGTTCGAGGGACGTCATCGAGTTGAACGTGTGCAGAACTCGGAGGTGCCGTACGTTCGGTGCTTGATCGGTTGGATCGCGAAGACGTTCGACTACATCAACCGCGTTAAGCTAACGCTTCCGCTTTCGGTCTACGAGGGTACGTGGACACACTCTCCCCCTCTCGTTGCTATGCATCTCCTAGATAGATCTTGCGTGAGCGTAGGAAATTATTTGAAATTGCATGCTACGTTCCCTAATAGTGGTATCAGAGCCAGGTCTATGCGTAGATGATATGCACGAGTAGAACACAAAGAGTTGTGGGCGATAATAGTCATACAGCTTACCACCAACGTCTTACTTTGATTCGGCGGTATTGTTGGATGAAGCGGCCCGGACCGACATTACATGACCGCGTTCATGAGACTGGTTCTACCGACGTGCTTTGCACACAGGTGGCTGGCGGGTGTCTGTTTCTCCAACTTTAGTTGAATCGAGTTTGACTATGGCCGGTCCTTGTTGAAGGTTAAAACAGCACACTTGACGAAAAATCGTTGTGGTTTTGATGCATAGGTAAGAACGGTTCTTGCTAGAAGCCCGTAGCAGCCACGTAAACCTTGCAACAACAAAGTAGAGGACGTCTAACTTATTTTTGCAGGGCATGCTGTGATGTGATATGGTCAAGACATGATGTGATATACGTTATTGTATGAGAAGATCATGTTTTGCAAAAGTTATCGGCAACTGGCAGGAGCCTTATGGTTGTCGCTTTATTGTATGAAATGCAATCGCCATGTAATTGCTTTACTTTATCACTATGCGGTAGCGATAGTCATAGAAGCAATAGTTGGTGAGACGACAATGACGCTACGATGGAGATCAAGGTGTCAAGCCGGTGACGATGGAGATCATGACGGTGCTTTGGAGATGGAGATCAAAGGCACAAGATGATGATGGCCATATCATGTCACATATTTTGATTGCATGTGATGTTTATCTTTTATGCATCTTATTTCGCTTAGTACGGCGGTAGCATTATAAGATGATCCCTCACTAAATTTCAAGGTATAAGTGTTCTCCCTGAGTATGCACCGTTGCGATAGTTCGTCGTGCCGAGACACCACGTGATGATCGGGTGTGATAAGCTCTACGTTCACATACAATGGGTGCAAGCCAGTTTTGCACGTGCAGAATACTCGGGTTAAACTTGACGAGCCTAGCATATGCAGATATGGCCTCGGAACACTGAGACCGAAAGGTCGAACGTGAATCATATAGTAGATATGATCAACATAGAGATGTTCACCATTGAAAACTACTCCATCTCACGTGATGATCGGACATGGTTTAGTTGACATGGATCACGTGATCATTTAGATGACTAGAGGGATGTCTATCTAAGTGGGAGTTCTTAAGTAATATGATTAATTGAACTTTAATTTATCATGAACTTAGTCCTGATAGTTTTTGCATATCTATGTTGTAGATCAATGGCCCGTGCTACCGTTCCCTTGAATTTTAATGCGTTCCTAGAGAAAGCTAAGTTGAAAGATGATGGTAGCAACTACACGGACTGGGTCCATAACTTGAGGATTATCCTCATTGCTGCACAGAAGAATTATGTCCTTGATGCATCGCTACGTGAAAGGCCTGCTGCAGGAGCAGATGCTGATGTTATGAACGTCTGGCAAGCTCGATCTGATGACTACTCGATAGTTCAGTGTACCATGCTTTACGGCTTAGAATCGGGACTTCAAAGACGTTTTGAACATCATGGAGCATATGAGATGTTCCAGGAATTGAAGTTAATATTTCAAGCAAATGCCCGAGTTGAGAAATATGAAGTCTCCAACAAGTTCTATAGCTGCAAGATGGAGGAGAACAGTTCTGTTAGTGAACACATACTCAGAATGTCTGGGTACCATAACCACTTGACTCAGCTGGGAGTTAATCTTCCGGATGATAGTGTTATTGACAGAGTTCTTCAATCACTGCCACCAAGCTATAAAGGCTTCGTGATGAACTATAATATGCAAGGGATGGAGAAGACAATTCCCCAGCTCTTCGCAATGCTAAAGGCTACGGAGGTAGAAATCAAGAAGGAGCATCAAGTGTTGATGGTTAACAAGACCACTAGTTTCAAGAAAAAGGGCAAAGGGAAGAAGGGGAACTTCAAGAAGAATAGCAAGCAAGTTGCTACTCCCGGGAAGAAGCCCAAGTCTGGACCTAAGCCTGAAACTGATTGCTTCTACTGCAAAGGGACTGGTCACTGGAAGCGGAACTGCCCCAAGTATTTGGCGGATAAGAAGGATGGCAAAGTGAACAAAGGTATATTTGATATACATGTTATTGATGTGTACCTTACTAATGCTCGTAGTAGTGCGTGGGTATTTGATACCGGTTCTGTTACTCATATTTGCAACTCGAAACAGGGGCTACGGATTAAGCGAAGATTGGCTAAGGACGAGGTGACGATGCATGTGGGAAATGGTTCCAAAGTCGATGTGATCGCCGTCGGCACGCTACCTCTACATCTACATTCGGGATTAGTTTTAGACCTGAATAATTGTTAGTTGGTGCCAGCGTTGAGCATGAACATTATATCTGGATCTTGTTTAATGCGAGACGGTTATTCATTTAAATAAGAGAATAATGGTTGTTCTATTTATATGAGTAACATCTTTTATGGTCATACATCCTTGAAGAGTGGTCTATTTTTGTTGAATCTCGATCGTGGTGATACACATATTCATAATATTGATGCCAAAAGATGCAAAGTTAATAATGATAGTGCAACATATTTGTGGCACTGCCGTTTAGGTCATATTGGTGTAAAGCACATGAAGAAACTCCATGCAGATGGACTTTTGGAATCACTTGATTATGAATCATTTGATACTTGCGAAACATGCCTCATGGGCAAGATGACTAAGACTCCGTTCTCCGGAATAATGGAGCGAGCAAATGACTTATTGGAAATAATACATACCGATGTATGCGGTCCGATGAGTGTTGAGGCTCGCGGCGGGTATCGTTATTTTCTGACCTTCATAGATGAGTTGAGCAGATATGGATATATCTACTTAATGAAACATAAGTCTGAAACATTTGAAAAGTTCAAAGAATTTCAGAGTGAAGTGGAAAATCATCGTAACAAGAAAATAAAGTTTCTACGATCTGATCGCGGAGGCGAATATTTGAGTTACGAGTTTGGTCTTCATTTAAAACAATGTGGAATAGTTTCACAACTCACGCCACCTGGAACACCACAGCGTAATGGTGTGTCCGAACGTCATAACCGTACTTTATTAGATATGGTGCGATCTATGATGTCTCTTACCGATTTACCACTATCGTTTTGGGGTTATGCATTAGAGACAGCTGCATTCATGTTAAATAGGGCACCATCTAAATCCATTGAGACGACACCGTATGAACTGTGGTTTGGCAAGAAACCTAAGTTGTCGTTCCTTAAAGTTTGGGGTTGCGATGCTTATGTGAAAAAGCTTCAGCCTGATAAGCTCGAACCCAAATCGGAGAAGTGCGTCTTCATAGGATACCCAAAAGAAACTGTTGGGTACACCTTCTATCACAGATCCGAAGGCAAGGTTTTTGTTGCTAAGAATGGATCCTTTCTAAAGAAGGCGTTTCTCTCGAAAGAAGTGAGTGGGAGGAAAGTAGAACTTGATGAGGTAATTGTACCTTCTCTCGAATTGGAGAATAGCTCATCACAGAAAACAGTTCCCGTGATGCCTACACCAATTAGTGAGGAAGCTAATGATGATGATCATGAAACTTCAGATCAAGTTACTACCGAACCTCGTAGGTCAACTAGCACACCAGAGTGGTACGGTAATCCTGTTCTGGAAGTCATGTTACTAGACCATGACGAACCTACGAACTATGAGGAAGCGATGATGAGCCCAGATTCCGCGAAATGGCTTGAGGCCATGAAATCTGAGATGGGATCCATGTATGAGAACAAAGTGTGGACTTTGGTTGACTTGCCCGATGATCGGCAAGCCATAGAGAATAAATGGATCTTCAAGAAGAAGACTGACGCTGACGGTAATGTTACTGTCTACAAAGCTCGACTTGTTGCGAAAGGTTTTCGACAAGTTCAAGGGGTTGACTACGATGAGACCTTCTCACCCGTAGCGATGCTTAAGTCTGTCCGAATCATGTTAGCAATTGTTGCATTTTATGATTATGAAATCTGGCAAATGGACGTCAAAACTGCATTCCTTAATGGATTTCTCAAAGAAGAGTTGTATATGATGCAACCAGAAGGTTTTGTCGATCCTAAAGGTGCTAACAAAGTGTGCAAGCTCCAGCGATCCATTTATGGACTGGTGCAAGTCTCTCGGAGTTGGAATATATGCTTTGATAGTGTGATCAAAGCTTATGGTTTTATACAGACTTTTGGAGAAGCATGTATTTACAAGAAAGTGAGTGGGAGCTCTGTAGCATTTGTGATATTATATGTGGATGACATATTGTTGATTGGAAATGATACGGAATTTCTGGATAGCATAAAAGGATACTTGAATAAGAATTTTTCAATGAAAGACCTCGTTGAAGCTGCTTATATATTGGGCATCAAGATCTATAGGGATAGATCAAGACGCTTAATAGGACTTTCACAAAGCACATACCTTGATAAAGTTTTGAAGAAGTTCAAAATGGATCAGTCAAAGAAAGGGTTCTTGCCTGTGTTGCAAGGTGTGAAGTTGAGTAAGACTCAATGCCCGCCCACTGCAGAAGATAGAGAGAAAATGAAAGTCATTCCCTATGCCTCAGCCATAGGTTCTATCATGTATGCTATGCTGTGTACCAGACCTAATGTGTGCCTTGCTATAAGTTTAGCAGGGAGGTACCAAAGTAATCCAGGAGTGGATCACTGGACAGTGGTCAAGAACATCCTGAAATACCTGAAAAGGACTAAGGATATGTTTCTCGTTTATGGAGGTGACAAAGAGCTTGTCGTAAATGGTTACGTCGATGCAAGCTTTGACACTGATCCGGATGACTCTAAGTCACAAACCGGATACGTATTTATATTGAATGGTGGAGCTGTCAGTTGGTGCAGTTCCAAGCAAAGCGTCGTGGCGGGATCTACGTGTGAAGCGGAATACATAGCTGCTTCGGAAGCAGCAAATGAAGGAGTCTGGATGAAGGAGTTCATATCCGATCTAGGTGTTATACCTAGTGCATCGGGTCCAATGAAAATCTTTTGTGATAATACTGGAGCAATTGCCTTGGCGAAGGAATCCAGATTTCACAAGAGAACCAAACACATCAAGAGACGCTTCAATTCCATCCGCGATCAAGTCAAGGAGGGAGACATAGAGATTTGCAAAATACATACGGATCTGAATATTGCAGACCCGTTGACTAAGCCTCTTTCACGAGCAAAACATTATCAGCACCAAGACTCCATGGGTGTTAGAATCATTACAATGTAATCCAGATTATTGACTCTAGTGCAAGTGGGAGACTGAAGAAAATATGCCCTAGAGGCAATAATAAAGTTGTTATTTATATTTCCTTATATCATGATAAATGTTTATTATTCATGCTAGAATTGTATTAACCGGAAACTTGATATATGTGTTAATACATAGACAAAACAAAGTGTCCCTAGTATGCCTCTACTTGACTAGCTCGTTAATCAAAGATGGTTAAGTTTCCTGACCATAGACATGTGTTGTCATTTGATGAACGGGATCACATCATTAGGAGAATGATGTGATGGACGAGACCCATCCGTTAGCTTAGCATTATGATCGTTAAGTTTTATTGCTATTGCTTTCTTCATGACTTATAAATGTTCCTCTGACTATGAGATTATGCAACTCCCGAATACCGGAGGAACACCTTGTGTGCTATCAAACGTCACAACGTAACTGGGTGATTATAAAGATGCTCTACATCTGTCTCCGAAGGTGTTTGTTGGGTTGGCATAGATCGAGATTAGGATTTGTCACTCCGAGTATCGGAGAGGTATCTCTGGGCCCTCTCGGTAATGCACATCATGATAAGCCTTGCAAGCAATGTGACTAATGAGTTAGTTACGGGATGATGCATTACGGAACGAGTAAAGAGACTTGCCGGTAACGAGATTGAACTAGGTATGATGATACCGACGATCGAATCTCGGGCAAGTAACATACCGATGACAAAGGGAATAACGTATGTTGTCATTACGGTTTGACCGATAAAGATCTTCGTAGAATATGTGGGAACCAAGATGAGCATCCAGGTTCCACTGTTGGTTATTGATCGGAGATATGTCATGGTCATGTCTACATAGTTCTCGAACCCGTAGGGTCCGCACGCTTAACGTTCGATGATGATTTGTATTATGAGTTATGTGTTTTGGTGACCAAAGATTGTTTGGAGTCCCAGATGAGATCACGGACATGACGAGGAGTCTCGAAATGGTCGAGAGATAAAGATTGATATATTGGAAGGTTATATTCGGACACCGGAATGGTTCCGGAGTGGTTCGGGTATTTTTTGGAGTACCGAGGGGTTACCGGAACACCCCCCGGGGAAGTAATGGGCCTCATGGGCCATAGTGGAAAGGAGGAGGCAGGCCGCAGGAGGTGGCGCACGCCCCCCCATGTGGAGTCCGAATTGGACAAGGGGGAGGGGGCGCGGCCCCCCTTTCCTTCTCCCTCTCTCTCTCCCTCCACTTCCCTCTTTCCCCCTCCGTTGGAAAGGAAAGGGGGGCCGACTAGGACTAGGAGTCCTAGTTGGACTCCCCGCCACTTGGGCGCGCCCTAGGCCGGCCCTCTCCCCTCTCCCTCTTTTATATACGGGGGCGGGGGCACCCCAAAGCACATCAATTGTTCTTAGCCGTGTGCGGTTCCCCCCTCCACAGTTTACTCCTCCGGTCATAGCGTCGTAATGCTTAGGCGAAGCCCTGCGCGGATCACATCACCAACAACGTCGCCACACCGTCGTGCTGACGGAACTCTCCCTCGACCTTCTGCTGGATCAAGAGTTCGAGGGACGTCATCGAGCTGAACGTGTGCAGAACTCGGAGGTGTCGTACGTTCGGTGCTTGATCGGTTGGATCGCGAAGACGTTCGACTACATCAACCTTGTTAAGCTAACGCTTCCGCTTTCGGTCTACGAGGGTACGTGGACACACTCTCCCCCTCTCGTTGCTATGCATCTCCTATATAGATCTTGCGTGAGCGTAGGAATTTTTTTGAAATTGCATGCTACGTTCCCCAACAGGAGCTGCTGGCTAGCGAGCTCGTGCTGGCGAACGGAGAGAAGAGGATGGGGAAGGAGCTCACCGAGAAGGCACAAGTAGTCCCGGTGACAGGTTAGTAGCAACAGTGGAGTTGGGGACGCCGGAGATCGCCGGAGACCGAGGAGAGAGCGAGCGGCTTGATCGGCTTGATGTGGAGCTTCCCGACTCCAACCAGCGGTCGGGGAGGAAGAGGCGGAGGTCAGCGGTGCTCTTGGGCAGCACAGAAGGACGAACGGGCGCCGGTGGCCGCGGCAGCAGTGAGGCACGGCGGCGAGCGCGGTCGGGCGCGGCGGATCTGAAGGAGGGAGAGAGGGAGGAGAGCGATGGGGGGAGAGGGGAAAGTGGATGAGGATGGAGGGGAGAGACCGAGGGGGGGGGTCCTTATCCCCTCCTCACGTCGGTGGCCGTCGTCGTGTCGACCAGCGGCCGAAGCAGCACGCGGCGGCCACGGAGCGGCCGACACGGCGAGGGAGAGAGAAGGTGCGAGGCATGCGCTGTGGGCTGGGCCGTACTGTGCCCTTAGGCCCAGTCCACAGTAGCATTTTTCCTTTTCTCGTTTTGCTTTTCTGTTTTTCTTTTTTAGAAACTTTTGCAGAAACATTTAAGCCACCAAATGACCTTTGAAAAAGGTGAACCTTGGCCCAAAATATTCTTTGCAAATTATGGCACTGCCACAATTATTTTGGGAGAGATTTGAATCCAATTGAATTTTTCATAAATGGAATAGCATTTTAAAATGCTAGAATTGCACTGGATTAATTGCTACTGCTCATTTTAGCAACATAGTGATGTTCTTTTTCTTAACATCAAATTGTTTTGGAATATTTGCTAAATAATGAACATTTTTCCAGCAACTTTTGTGCAACTTCAAATTTCACTTTGAATTTGAATAGAATTCAGAGAAGGGATTTGAGTTGAGATATTATCTCAACATGATTTAGCTTTGTAAATCAAGATGACTTGGCACTGATCATAAGGGATTACTGTAGTGTGATGCTGCGGATGCTACAGGGACCATGCATGTGAAGAGAAAAAAAGAGAAGAGGACCACATGGGGCTATTTGTTGGTCAATTGCATGTCCGGACTACCCCATAGATCCCCAAATTTGTCTCGAATTTGCCGGAAAACGAAGGTCTGGACTGATCTGCCGACGTTTAAGGGTCCCCATTGAATAACAAAAATTAGCAAAAGTGGTCCAGACACCATGGTCCAAACGTATACTGGAGCTTTGAGGGTTCGCTCTGAAGATGTCCTTAAACGGTGCAAGCGGGAGGATTTTTTGTCGAGAGATGCACACATGATTTGAGCTTTGTTAAACACACGATCCATGCTCTAGGAATGTTAGCTAAGCCTTCAAATACAAAATATTGTGAAATAGGAAGATTCTTATGTACTCCCTCTGTTCATTATTATAAGATTTTCAAACTTTTTTCTGATTCAGATGTATATATATGTATTTTAGTACGTTTGTTCATTTATTTCAATTCGTATGTAGTTCATATTAAAATATCCAAAATATCTTATATTGGTGAACGAGATGGGTATTAACTAAAAAAATGTAGATTCATATTCTTACGCAGGAAACTAGCTAACTACTAACTGCACACATAGCGAGACTTATCTGCCCCACTGAACATATTCCTTAAGTGGTCTCAAGGTATTAACTTACACAACACATAAATCCTGGTTGGTCGCTGCAAAAATGGTTCTGTATACATCTGACTCATATCACCTCACGATACTTTACGGTGAGGTCCCCTCGTTTTAATGGCTATGGTTGATTTACTAACAAGCAGACGGATCAACCTGATGTACTGAATAGATGCCCTACAGACTGTTGGCGGCCTAGTGGAGGGGAAACACGCGCAAATTGCATGTTGCCTTCATGTACAGTCTAGTTTGGTTCTGTAAAATTAGTAGGATCCGATTCCATGTCCACAATGAAATAAGAAAAGAGAGATCCACTGAGGGAATGAGATGGGCACCTAATCTCTACTTGCATTTAGAAAACAACAAATGAAAGAAGACATTGCAAATGTTTGTTTCACATGAGTGACACGAAGTAAGAAAGTGAAACAGGTAGATATAAAGAACTGTTCTTTTATGTTGTTGCGGGGAATCATTAAAGAACTGTTGCCAATGGCTAACTTAGGACTACCCCCCTCAAATTAGACTTTTTAAATATAGTCATAGTCATTAATACCCTAGTATGTAAATAATTTTCACGACAAACCTATTAACACATAACCAACCTATATTGTTTTCTACTCCTTCCATCCCAAAATTTGAATTAAAACCATGACATTTATTTTGGGACGGAGGGAGTATTTATTAAGGGTTAATTTGATAAATGCCACTCCAAATCTGGCGATTCTGAGAAATGCCACTGCAATTTCCAAACTTTGAAAAATGCCATTTCATGCCATTTCCAGTGGCATTTTTCGAAGTCTGGAGTGGCGTTTTTCAAAGTTTGCAAAAATTGCAGTGGCATTTTTCAAAGTTTGGAAATTGCAGTGGCATTTATGAATCGCCATAATTTGAGTGGCATTTATCTAATTAACCCATTTATTAGTGGTTAAAATAGACAAAATTGAAGGTTGGTACCATAATTTTAAATGGTCCTCTATTTCTAACCATACGTGGTGTACAAGATTTATGGTGATTTGTTACATAAATATGACTCTCAATTACCATATGGTTAGAACTTTAGATAGGTTTACATAAGTAAGAGACATAATTATCAATGGTTGCCACTGATTCAAACACAATGGTTAACTCTCTCTGTTCCTGAATATATGTCATTCTAGCATTCATATTTTGTTTCTGAACCCGGGGCACTTTTGTTTTGTTTTTTAATCAATACATTTTATCATTTTGAGGAAACTTTTCACCATTTTCCCCCTTGTATACCACTCCCTTTGCAATGTCAAGCAACACACATCTTTTAGAAGTAGTAAGTGGTCAACAGGGGTAGTGCTGTTTTAGAAGCATAAGATTTGAAATGTCATCATGAATGCGGAGCGTGTGGTTTAAGCGTTATCTTTGTCTATCACTTAATAGTAGCATTGATACAAGATTTTTTGACGCACATGAAAGTTTTTTTCCTGGTGCATTAATATAATGATACATGATGCCAGAAAATGCGTGACGAAAAGAAATCAGATTCAAGATGAAAACGCTTGGGGCGTGTCCAAATGCAGTACAAACTTGCTTAGGGTCTTTTTTTTCAACGAAAACTGCAACCGTGTCACGAGCCCTTTTCTCTGCTTTTGAATAGAAAAGAGGGAGTAAAACCTAAGATGAAAACCAAGTGTGGCAATTATTTTATTAGTCACCGGCTCTACCTGCCTCCATCAGCTCTGATCTTCATTCTGGCATTCATATCTTGTTTTGAACAAGTTTAAGTTTTGTTTTGTTTTTTAATCACTACATTCTATCATTTCGTGGAAACTTTACACTGTTTCCCCCCTTGCATACCATATCCTTTGGAATGCGATTTATTAGTATGGACCAAAGCAACACACATCTTGTCAAAGTAATGCCATTTTAGAAACATAAACTTCTGCATACATGAACAAGGAGAGAGTGGTTTGAGCGTTATCACTATCGATAAATAGTAGCATTGATACAAGATATTTTTGGTGCAATTTTATTTTGTGGTGCACTAATATAAAGATATATGACACATGTAAACGCTTGACGAAAAGAAGTCAAACTCGTATGATGCACAAAACATCATTTGGTACAGAAAAGGCAATATCGCTTCTCCCTCGCCTATAATGAGACTAGCTAGTGTCACACTATTATAGATGTCCTAATATTACTAGCAGCGTAATGTCATAAAGAACAAAGGCAATTCAGTTCACAACAATGGAAATTGGGCGGAAAGGAGCATGATCTTGTTGCTTTCCTCGCATGAGAAAAGAAAGCCGGGAAGGGGAAATTTAAACAGTGACTTCGGTGGTGCGTTCGAAGCATAAGCATGCTAAACAATGATAGTGTTGTTTTAGAAGCGTGAAATTCTAAAGGTCATGCATACATGGACGCGGAGCGTCCATTCAAAGTGTTACCTCTATAGTAGCATTGATATGAGATTGTTTTCGGCGCAAATGATTGATATTTTTGCGGTGCATGATTAGAAAGATATATGATGCAGAAAAATGTGTGACGAAAAGAGGCCAGACTTGTATGATGCATGAAACATCATTTCATACAGAAAACACGCTTCTCCCTCGCCTATAATGAGACTGGCGTCACACTATTATAGATGTCCTAATATTTCTAGCATTGTAATGTCATAAAGAACAAAGGCAGTTGAATTCACAACAATAGAAATTGGGTGGGAAGGAGCATGGTCTTGTTGCTTTCCTCACATTAGCAAAGAAAGCCAGGAAAGGCAGGGGAGAAGGCAGCAAGGGTGGGGGTGGGGTATGTTTTTCAGTTTTTGATGGCGACTTACATTCTTCCATTCAGTTATATATTTTCAAAACTAACTTATTTTTATCAATTAGGATGTAGTTTCATACTTCTAAAATGTATTTGCACCAATTTACTCTGAAATCAATAAGTTGCTACTGATATTTTACTATCCACATTTTGAAAGGTAGATTCTAGAGATAAGTAAAGGCATCCCTTGTAATAGAGAAGGCAACCTTCTCTTGTGCACTTAATGTAGGTACCGATGACAAGAACACTATAATACAAACACAAATGGTTTACTCTATGTTCCTGAATAGATGTTCTTTCAGCATTCGTATTTTTTTTAACCAAGCCAAGAACACTATAATACAAACACAAATTCGACTTTTAGTCTATCATTTCGAGGAAACATTACACCCCCTAGCATACTACCCCCTTTGGAATGACATTTATTAGTATGTACCAAAGCAACACACATCTTCTAAAAGTAGTAAGCATGCTAAACAGGGGTAGTGCCATTTTAGAAGCGTAAAATTCTTAACATCATGCATACTTGAACACGGAGAGTGTGTTTTAAGCGTTATCTCTATCAATTAATTTTTTGGCGGGATTTTTTTTTGCAGTGCATTAATACGAGATACATGCAGGAAAATGCGCAATGAAAAGAAATCATCTTGTATGACACACAAAACAACATTTCATACAGACAACACAATATTGCTTCTCTCTAGCCTATAATGATAATGGTGTCACACTATTATAGATGTCCTATATTGCTAACATCGTAATGTCATAAAGTAAAAAGTCAGGAAAAGAAGCATGTACCTATTGCTTTCATCGCATGCGAAAAGAAAGTCGGGAAAGGCAAGGGAGATAGGCAAGAGGGATATGTTTTTGGTTTGTGATAGAGACTTAGATTGTTCCACCCGATCATGTATTTTCAAAACTAACTTATTTTTATTTTTGATGTAATTTAATACTTCTAAAATGTATTTCTACCAAGTGATTCTAAAACCAATAAGTTTGCTACTGATATTTGACCATCCACATTTCAAAGGTGGGTTCTAGAGACAAGTTCTTATAATAAAGAATGTGACAGAGCAGCACACATCTTCTAAAAGCAGAAAGCATACTAAACAGGGTAGTGTAGTTTTGAAAGCGTAAAATTCTAAACTTCATGCATACTAGAACGTGGAGCATGCGTTTTAAGCGTTACCTCTATCAATTAATAGTCGCATTGATACAAGATTACTTTTGGTGCAATTATTTTTTGCGGTGCATTAATATAAGGGTATCCGATGCAGGAAAACATGCGGCGAAAAGAAGTCCTCTTGTATGGCTCACCCAGGGAGGACTCTCCCGCCCCCAGGTCGACCGACCCCCTGACATCTATCAATTAATAGTAGCATTGATACAAGATTATTTTTGGCGCAAATTTTTTTTTGCGGTGCATTACTATAAGGGTATCCGATGCAGGAAAACGTGCGACGAAAAGAAGTCCGCTTGTATGGCGCACCCGGGGAAGACTCTCCTGCCCCCAGGTCGACCGGCCCCCTGATCTCTATCAATTAATAGTAGCATTGATACAAGATTACTTTCGGCGCAACTTCTTTTGCGGTGCATTAATATAAGGGTATCCGGTGCAGGAAAACGTACGACGAAAAGAAGTCCTCTTGAATGGCATATCCGGGGAAGACTCTTCCGCCCCAGGTCGACCGACCCCCTAACCCCTTCCACCTATATATAGGTGAGAGGGGGCGCACCAAAGGCACAACAATTAGCCTTGACTGCCTTCTCCCTCACTGCCCCGCACCCTGTTTCTCGCTCGGTCTAGATTGAATCTAGATCGGACGCCACTAGGTCGTTTCTCCGTCTAGTTCTTCCTGTTGTACTCTGTGTTGGTTCCACGGAGTGTCGTGGTGCTGTTAGAGTGGATACCTCGGTGGTGTTGAATACTTCGACCCTAGATCCCGGTGCAAATTCTCGCGGCTGGGAGGTATAACCTAGCTGCAGGAATCGGCGAGCTTCATCAACTCTTCTTCCTCTGCTTCTGCTACATGGATTGTTGGTGAGATGATACATCTTATATCTCCATAGTGTTCCTGGTGTGAATGTATGTGAATAATTGTTACGTAGCACGTTCTCTTACAAGAGGGCAACCTTCTCGTGCGCACTTCATGTCAATAGTGATGACAAGAAAACTATAATACACACAAATGCTTTACTTTCTTTGTTCCTAAATAGATGTTCTTTTAGCATTTTTATTTTGTTTCTGAAGTTGCCCAAGTTTTGTTTTGTGTTTTATTCTATCATTTCAAGGAAACATTACACCCCCTAGCATACTAAACCATTTATTAGTATGGACCAAAGCAACACACATCTTTTGAAAGGTGGGTTCTAGAGAGAAGTAAAGGCATCCCTTGAAATAGTGAATGTGACCGGAGCAACACACATCTTCTAAAAGCGGTAAGCATACTAAACAGGGGTCGTGCGGTTTTGAAAACGTAAAATTCTAAACTTCATGCACACCGGAAAGCGGGGTGTGCGTTTTGAGCGTTACCTCTATGGCTCTATCAATGAATAGTAGCATTGCTACAAGATTTTTTCGGCGCAAATTAAAATATTCTTTTGCGGTGCATTATATAATATAAAGATATCTGATGCAGGAAAACGTGCAAAAAAAAAGTCGTCTTTGTATGACGCACAAAACATCATTTCATACCGATAACACAACGTCGCCTCTCTCGCCTATCATGAGACCGGCATCGCACTATTATAGATACCCTAATATTACTAGCGGCGCAATGCCATAAAGAACAAAGGCAGTTGAATTCGCAACAATAGAAATTGGGCGGAAAGGAGCATGGTCCTGTTGCTTTCCTCGCATGAAAAAAGAGAGCCGGGAAAGGCAGGGTGGAAATGTAGACCGTGGCTTGGGTGGTTTCTTTCTTTCCAACTAAAACTGCAGCCGTGCCGCGAGGAAAACCTCTGCCCTGCCTCTCAAAAAGAGGGGGAGTGAAACCTATGATGGACACCAATTGCGGCAATCATTTGTTCGGAAGCCTCTGCCTCTGGTTGCCTCCACCGGTTCCTTCCGATCTCCTCCCTCTAAAACCCGAGCTCCCAACAGAGATCGCCCCTGCCTCTCCTCCTCCACCACCCTCCACCCTTTTGTCAACTTGTTAAACTGGCACACGACTTCGGCTTTTTGGAGAGGGGAGGCCGGGCCGCACACACAGAGACGGCTTACTGGAGAGGCGGGGCCGCCGCTTTTTGGGCTCCTCCCCATTGGAGCGCACAAAGCCGGGCGGCACCATTTAACACTACCACCTCCACCTCCACCTCCACCACCACCACCACGCGCACCGTCACGCACACGAAGCGCCGGGGAGTCGACACGCAGGAACCACACTGGACTTCGCCTTCCCCGGCCTGCTGCTCCCCCCGCTGCATCCAGATCGGACCCGGGCCAGTAAGTTCGCCGGCAATTCCGTCTGGCTACCTGCCTGCGCTCTTGCCTGTTTTCCTTTGCCGCTTTCGGCTCCGGCGGGAGGATCGGGGCCTGGCTCGCCCCCCTTTCCGAGCGCCTCCTTTGTGCGCTACTCTCGAAGGGAAAGACGCACGTTTTCTAGATAAGATTTGGGGGTACGAGCCAGGTCTGTTCCCTGACGGCGCTCTGCATGCATGCCCGCCCGCCTGCCTCACTGTGTGTTGATTGGTCAGGCCGGGCTTTACGTAATCATTTCTAGAGGTTTATCTTGGGTCTCTATCCACGACCTATGAACGAACTGCAGGGGAGCAGATTGGCCGGGTCCTTGTCCACCTGTTACTTTCTTGATTTGATTCTTTCATGGAGTTATTATTGGCTCTTTGTTGTTTATGGGGTTTTAGTTACTCTTCCTTCATGTGTTTTTCATGCATAGACTCTGTTTAACATATTGGGTCTGTAGATAAACTTGTTTTGCCAGTCGAATTGATCGACGAAAGTACCTTTGGCTGATTTCTCAACTCACCCAAGAATTGCGTAGGAAATGGAAGAAGAGAAAGACTCCTGGTGTCTGTAAGGCTGATAGTTTGATGTTTTAGGATGATCATTTCCAAGTGTCATGTGGTTGAGAAGAGTTTGTTGTTTTAGGTACGGAACTGACAATACATTAGCGTCTTTGACAAGTGAAAGAAAATTCTGTTTCTGAACTCTGACGGGTACCTTTCGGTCAGAGCATACTTCTTTCTGTTCCACATATTATTCCTTTGATGAGGCATAGGAAATTTCGAGTTCTTCCTGTATTGGATTCTCTTTTTCTCCAAAATTTCAAGGTTCTAACTCTCTTTTGCCATGTCTACTATTTGCATCTGCAGAGATTGTTACAGGAGTCTACACTTGGAAGAATTAGTGGAGCAGTAGGCGATAAACTTGCCCAGAGTGTGTCCAAATGCAGTAAAACTTGTAACAAGAAGCTCTGATCTGGTGCCGGCATTCTGAAGTTGTTCTGGACCTAGCAGTGCATCCTTCCACGCTGGAAGTACCAGATTCTGTCCTAGAGGAGTTGCTGGGCATAGAGATGGCAGATGATCCTAATCAAAACTTCGGGCCGTTTTCGCAGCCGTTCTGCAGCCAGAATGTGGTTTCATTTCAGACGAGCGCGACGCCTAGCGGGTCGGGAGGCAGCATGCCGGTGTACCTAGACTGCTCCAGCAGCATGGGGTCTAACATGGGGATGATGAACACCACGCCTTCAGTAGCTGTCTCCACAAGTTCATCCAATATGGTTGCTGATTCTGCGCAGAACCTCAAATATGGAGGACCCCTGGCTGAAAGCTGGTCGCATCTCGAGATCGAAGTGCTGAAAGATTGCCTACATAGGTAAGTTATTTCCACTTGTCTGGCTGTTTTTATAAGGAAATTAACACAGAACATGTGGTCTCCATCCTTCAGCTTTATCCTAAAACTGTGTCCATTAGACACAGATTTTCTTGTCATGTTGGTTTATGCTACCATAAATCTTTTCTTTCTATCCCTTTATTTTTGCGTTCATTCCATCGTCTCTATGTGCACCCTTTCAGATATGTGAATGAACATGGTATCATGAAGTACATAAAGATAGCCGCTTCCCTACCAACCAAGACGGTGAGGGATGTTGCGATGAGATGCCAATGGATGGGGGTAAGTAATCTCTAATTTGCATACATACTCTGCATTTGTTCTTGTTTTTCTGGTTACATGGATGCCATCTGTTTGAGGTGTTCGTTGGAAGTGCTACATCAGAAAATAGTTCATGTCCAAGAGGGACAACACTTATTTAGATCTGAGCTCTGAATGGATACAAACCCACACATCCACATAATTGGCAATTTCGGGTGCAACTGGACAAGAAGAAATTAATCGTTTTTTCCTCCTAGAGCAGCTCTTTTCAAGGGACATGCTAAAATTTGTCTTGGTTTCAAGATTAATCTGAACATACTAGGATTGGTGATAGATGCATTTATTCTAAATGTGTGCATATGTTAGGACGAGTGGAAGGTACACTTATTCTCATTGTATATACAAATATTACATTTTGGACCTTATATAGTGGGACATGAGTTGGCAATCAGTGTATGCTTTTGGTATGCTATTTTATTCTTGTCCATTCGTGTTACCTAAAAGGAAGGTATATAAAACACAGGTGTTCTTATTTAATTACAAAATAACAAAGTATCATATATTATTTCATCAGTGATCCATCTTCTTGGCTCAACATATTTATTAGTTCCAACAGCTGAATTCTTAATAATTGCCTGATCTTTTGATTGACCAATAGTTCTGTGCTGTTGAAAATTAAAGCATGATACCCTTTTCACCTGGAATATTGTTTTCTCATGAACCAAAATGTAGTGCTTCATGTTCTACACAGTCTTGCTGAAAATATAGCTAGCTACAAAATAAAGGCTGGCATTTGTTTCTAGAACATATACTGTTAAGATAAATATGTTCGTAGCTGACTTAGCACCTTTTTTTAATTTTTAATAATGTAAGTGGTTTGATGCTTTTATAGAACAAACAAACTACAAGACGGCGGAGGCCTGCAGAACAACATAGCAGAAAAATGAAAGATAGAAAGGTACCAGCATCTTCCTTTTTCTATTTTATGAACTTTGTTTCATATAACATCGGTAATTATCCCCAATAGTTAGAGATAAAACTACGAATAAAGCTTTCAGTCAAAATTGTTATAAAGGTGTCGATAAGAATACCGAAGATGTACTACTATCAGTTCCTTACAAAGGTTATTTTGAAAGAAAAATTTTGAGGGGGCAAAAGTTTATGTAAAATATACCTAGTATCCTGTGCATCTCACATGTTATGTGCATATTTTTGTCTGGTGTTACTCATGGTTATTTCTCAGGATAAAATGGTGGGGCCTTCATCCTGGGGTACCACTCATCCTGTTCAGACGGATACAGGAGTCTCTTCCTTTGTGCCGCATCATGCCATTAAAAACAGTCAATATCTATCTGGAGGTTGGTAGATCACCTGAGTATCAGGCTTTCTTTCTTTACAATTTACCAGGTCCAATTGATTTAGTCCGTAATTCCATTACCAACCTATTTTGCTTATAGCTAACTGCTATGATGTTTTTACAAAGAAAAGACAATACGACAGTATCATCTTGCAAAAATTCTATACTCATATAAACATACCAGTTGGTGTTGATGGTTCATTTACCCTAGGATCGTACCAACCGTATGATTTGCAATCAATGGTTGAGATTGAGTTGAGATACTCCCGACCCACTTAAAAATGTTTTGTAAAAAACACCTTGTTCTGCCATGAATTTGTGGATACACAGAGCATCATCTCAACCCAATAAAGTAACAACTAATAAGTCCTGCGAACATGTATTATTATGATCTTTTTAGGTCTTCCCGCAAAAAAAAAATGATCTTATTAGGTCGTAGCAAAGCACTGGTTTCTTGGTAGTTACTGAAAAACACAAAGTGCTAGTTAACTGGCACAGTGTCTGTGTTGATACAAAATAATGTGAAAAGGCTATGCAATGGGGTGGAGTGGGTTGGGTGCGGCACAAAACTACCGAAGAAGGTGAGAGATGTGTGAAGCTGCTTGATGTAGATCTGATGGTTCACACGATCAAATGGTGCATGGACCACCATGACCAGTTGACATATTTATAGGAGTAAAGAATTTTACAACAAAATTGCAGTACTTAGTGGAATTTTTTTTTGGAAAAGGAGGCTTGCCCCCGGCCTCTGCATCTAAACGATGCATGCAGCCATATTATTAAAAGTCTCGAAGTAGCACAAAGTCATAAAATCATTACAGCTCGCAAGCGGAGCAAAGAACACATATAAAACTCAATACCACAACCGGTAAGTACTTAGTGGACTTAGTTATTGACTAGGTTTCTAAATTTAACTCACATAGGCAGGGGTTATTTTAATAAAAGGCACGGGATTACTTGACTCCGTTGGAACTTGTTATGTTGAAATATGTATCATTGTACTTGCAAGAAATGATTAAGAGAGTCGTCATTTTAGAAATGGATCTCTGATTATTGAGTATCTGTGGATATTTCGAACCTGTTTTGCCAAACTTGGGGTTGGATAGACCATTAACCGTGTGGTATTTAACGGGGGTGAAACTTACTGTAAGATCACAAACCATTTCCGCCTGAACTTCAGGTGAAACTTACTGTAAGATCACAAACCATTTCCTCCTGAACTTCAAAGATAAGTTCAGAGATCCTGATGGTCGACGAGATTCAGCTAATGCTTTCCATTTGTTTCGATCCTTGTTCCATAAACTGACCATCTTTTCCGCCATGTAGCCTCGGAGATGGATCGTATAGTACAGCTTGTACTGGAAGAAAATAATCGGCTTCTTACTCAGATAGACACAAATATTCAAACATTTCAGGTCAGTCTTTCTTTTCATGTGCAATTACTCGTACAGCAGAATGCAGGAGTTCCATGATTTTCTCAGTCAGCCATCATCTGGAGGGTTGTTTTTTTTATGAATGGATTTCATATCGGTTGTCTTATTTCTTCCAGGCTCAAAATAACATCGATCTCTTCAATCGCGTGCGAAGGAACATTGATGGCCTTTTGAAAATGTAAACATATTATTCCACCTATGATGCATGCATAATTCAGTTGCAGAAATATTAAAGCTGTGCTTGTGAAAAAAAAAATTCCTGCCTCTAATGATGCTTCTTCTATGAGCAGCATGAGCCAAATGCCGGGAAAAATGAGTCAGATGCCTCAGTTGGGAGTTGCGGTGAATGAAAACCTTGCCAGTTACTTGCTCCCAGATCTTACAATGGTAAGTTCTTCCAGGTGCTGTCACTACTTGACACTCTTTTATCACAAACCAGTTTGAGATTGTGCATTTTACCTAGTGATTGCATATCCTTTCATGAACTGCTTTGGAGTTCGAAATGCACAATTTTGTGTTGTTCTTGATCTGGTAAACCAACTTACCAAGTAACCTTTTCTCTCTAAGGCACAAGTTCTTGGAAATAGACATTTGAAGGAGGAGCCAAGAGGATGGTGAGTCGCAGCCAGAGCAGGTCACAGATGAGGCAGATGCTGAAACTTCATCGGTAGTTCGACGAGTTATAGGAAGATAAATACTGCTTCAGCATGTACGCCGGATGGTGACGAATAGAGTCACCAAGGAACCTTGTTTCCTCTATCTGGAAGCAAAGGAGAGGTGAGTGGTGACTGAGGAACCACTCTGCATTGCATAGCGACAAGCCTGTATATTGGTGGCTGAACATTGATCGAGCAGTGATGGTTTCAGGAAATTGCAGTTTTTCTCGTCCTGCTGCACCTGCAAATGTCGACTCTTTTTTTGGGTTTCTCCTCCAGAGAGTAGAGTAAATACTAGTAGAAGATGTAGCAACAAGAAGCTAATAAGAACTAGCTACATAGCAAAAGAAAAGCCTTTTTGCCGGTCCCTATTAATTTGCTTCTCCTTGTATGCAAACGTAAATCCGGAGGTCTAGTTTTATCCAATCTCTCCCTCTATCCTAGACGATCGAGCCAGTGCAAAAACTACATGATTCTGGCAAAAATCTGGTCAATGGCGGCCACAATGTTGCCGTAGCATTCCTGCACTTGGAGCTCATCCTTGTCTCTGGCCGCATAGTCCAGCTGCGCGCACAAGAGCAGAGCAATGTCAGCGCACCATGAACAATGTCAGAGGCTCAAAAGGCAGATTGATTTGTGTGCGATCCCCTACTCTGGTGACGTTGTTGAAGAGGTCGGAGTAGAGCCTCCGGAGCTCGGGGCGCTGGCCCGGGGGCCTCGCCTGGATGATGGCGTACAGGTCCTGCTTGAGGTTGGCGGCGCTGGCCCGCAGCGCCGTCTGCAGCTCCCGCCACGACCTGGCGTCGATGTACTGCTTGACGCGCACCAGGTTCCTCGCGTGCGTCCTCACCACGGCCTCGGCCTCCTCGCTCGACTGCTCCGGGATGGTGATCCGGAGGTCGAGATCGAACGCGCCTGCGATGCCCGCCGTGGGCGGCAGCAGCTGGGAGGCGAGGAGCGCCGTGCTGACCGCTGCCGCCGCCGCCGCAAGGCTCCTTCTGCCGCTGGTGGTGGTGGTGGTGGTTGGCTCCTGTGGGTGGTGGTGGCCATTGCTCGGGGGCTTGGTGGTGGGTTTGTTAGGAGAGCGGGAGAGGCTTGCGGCGAGTGATTGGATGGCGAGCTGCAATGCCATTGCCATGGCGGAGCCTTTCCACCTTGGTGGAATCTTGTTCGGTTCTCCATGGGTTCAGGTATGCACAGCATAGTAGCCATGTATTCCGAGGATAAGGTTCGTCACATTCGCCGGGAGGTAATCTAGCGGTCCTCTGCTGTTTAGGCTCGCATCGTTTTTGTTTTCATTTACATACTTAGTCCTAATTGGGGCTGGTTGGCAAAAAACCAACATCTGCATGTTGATTGGTTGCCTGCATGTAGTGATGCCTCTGTGCACCGTGTTTGGTTGCTCGCATTGTATGTGCTCACACGAGTGCACGTTGTTTGGTTACATACGAGCATAGAGTTGTGCTCACCTTGTACCTACTTGATGAGCTTATCAATACTACTACACCTTACACACGTTCACACCGAGCACATCAACGCCATATCACTGCCATGACGATGAACTGGACGAAGATGATGAAGTTCTTCAGCCCTAACAGGCGATCCACCTTGCCAACCTCAACCTTGCTGCATGAATGCTCTCGCACATACTTGAAGTAAGCATCTTCTGCTGCCTGCCTAGTCTTAAACCCTCCTCTGTGGTTGCTATTGCTGTACCCTGAAACTTGTTTGTTGCAAGCTTCCCATAAACTGTAAACCCCTGTAACCCTACCTTTGAACACCATATACCACTTGCCCTGGCAGTGCAAACGAGCAATAAGTTCAAGCAACAAGCATTGGAACACACAAACAGCAAGCAATGAAGAACTCTAGGAGTAAGCAATGGAGCAGAAGAGCATTAGTAAGCATGCATGATCATAGCAAGTTCAACCTATCACTACTTTGATGTCATCCTACCACAACATCCAAAAGAAGGTGTAATCCTACCACCGCAAGTTCATGATCATCACAAGGATCATCGTGAAGGGTTAGTATAGACCACCTCACCAAAATATACATACAATAAGATTGTTTTCAAGCCCTAACTACACAAAATATACGTCGTCATCGTCATCGTCGTCCTTGTCGCCATCGCCGTCGAGGATCATGCACGCCGTCACCACCAGCAGAAGCAACACTAGTAGTAGTGCTTGCCCAGTCAGGTCCTCAGCCAGAGCACCCTGTGGGCTGCTCCCATGGCAACAAACCCAACCCCCTGGGCTTTGTTGTCCAGTAGGTGGCTGAGAGCCACCATGAGAGCCTCTGGGCTGAAGCCAATCTGCTCCATGACGGCGCCATAGAGCTCAAGGTGGACATCCACACTCTTGCTCTCCCTGATGGCGGTGGTCACCTCCTTCACTGCCTCAGTCATGCTGCTGAAGACGCTCATCTCCTCCTCCATGAAGCATGCCCACTTTCTCTTCCTATCAAGCACAGGAACATGCTCACCATCCTTCTCAGAAGCATCAACGTTGATGGTGTCTGACTCCTGGGTGACTGGATACTCCAGCATCGGCGAGCCCATCGGCTGACCAGAGCCCATTGCATGCTTGCCGGTTGCCAGCCCGAATGAGAAGATCTGCTGCATCTGGTGGTAGTTCTGAATAGGGGTGTTGAGGAACTCTGCGTCCTTGGGGTGAGCCTAAGAAGAAACAGGGCAGAGAGATTTGTTAGTATGGCAATGGTTCATAGGCTTAAACTGCTAGTTTGTTAGAATGACATGGTTTGTGAGCTAACCGCGATGTGACCTTGGTAGTGCTATGCCTCCAGAAGGATCGAGCAGGTGTCCTCATCCCATGAAGCACCACTGAGGTCTCTGAGATTGGACGCGGTCATCCACCTAGCTCTCCTCTTCCTCAAGTGGTTGTACACCTGCGTCGAGGTGACCTCCTATCCACAGAAGTCGAACACCTGCTTTGCAACAAGGTTCAAGTGCATCTCCTTGAAGCCCTTGTCAATCCTCACCCCACTAGCTATGATCTCACACATCTTGTTACGCACAAAAGTGGAGAGGAACGGCTGCCATTTCATGTTGTTCCCCTGCCATCCTTCTTCTCCTTTGCGGCTGCCTTTTGAGAAGCAGCAAGAGCAACAACATTGGGCTGAGCCAGCACAAATGGAGGAACCGTAGGCCGCACCTAAAAAATCTCTGAATCAGGAGGCATCTGGTCCATAGGAGGCTGGGAGTCCTCAACGTAGGACGACGGGAACTGGCTCTCGGACAACATGATGGCCTGACTAAACTCTTGGGTGGTCATGTCCTACAAACGTAAGCGTCATCAACACCACAAAACACTACAGATGGGTAGTAGGAACTAGCAGTACAACATGGACAGATCGAACTAGCAGTAACACATGCACACATGAATGATCTAGTTGAAGACAACACTACCAAATCCATCAAAGCATACCACAGCTCAACACAACATAACAGAGCACTAATCATGGACACATGGATGATCTTGTTCAACACTTCCACACTAGAATACCACCAATCCATCCATGACCACTAGCTACCAATACTTGCCCACATGGAAACAACCCCTAGCATGCTCCAAATCCATCACAACTAGCTACTACAACATCACTATCAAATAGATCGGACGACCTAACCCTAGCACATGGACAGATCTAGATAGAACTAGTAGAGAGGAGGTGGTGATTGAACTTACAGACGCCAGCGGAACGGCCGCGGAGGAGGTGCTTGGCACGTCGGAGAGGAGGAGGAGTCGACCCGCTGCCGCAATCAACCAGTCGCTGGAGTAGTTGCGCCGCTTACCTCATCGTCGAAGTGGATCCGCGCCAGAGGGAAAGCTCGAGAGGGGGGAAATGGTGGCGGGAGTTTTGCCACGGGGGTCACCCTCGATATATAGGGCGACCGAATCGGCGGGCGGTGACTCGAATTCGTCTCGCCGCTTTTTCGAAGATGCGCCATCTCCCGCCATCTCCCTTCCCTGCGCGGCGTGGCGCAGCGTTCCCCTCCCCTGCATGGCTCGAGCCTGACTCGCTGGAAACGGACGATTCGACCGTTCCTAGCGGGCCTGGCTGAGGGGTGCTTTGAGGTTCGTGCTATGCGGGCCAAACAGTAAACACATGCATCCAAACAGCCCAATTTCATCCCCCGTGGGCCTGGCCCGACCTAATGCGCCTACAAACGCGCCCTATGTTTAGATGAAGGTAAATTATTCTCACTGGCCAGCTGGCTTTTTTTTTGTTTTTTGAGACAAACCGCTTGGCCGGCTAACACTAGCGTCGGTCAGTCGTGCGCCGTCTGATCAACAACACATCGCTCGGTCCTGGGCCATCTGATCGAACAACACACGAGGCTCGCTCCCGTATCGCTAGCTAGCCACCACGTAATCATCCCACACGCCCCTTCTCTCTCGTTCTATAAGCAATGCTACACCTACGTAGCTATTATATGTAAACTAACGTAATAGCTTACGTGGCTTTTTTCAGTTAAAGGAAATTAGGGGAGGGGCCCCATCCAGTTGAAATCAGGGGGGCGGAGGGATTAGTAGTTAGTCAAGTTACGTAACAGTACGTAGGTTTTTACGTAAGTGTAGTGTTTTTGCGTTCTTATCTCTAACGAAGCCTCTCAACCATTCGTTTTCTTCTCTCCCCACGCCTCCCCGGACAGTGGCTAATTACCCTCGCAATCTCTCTCTTTTGAGCTGCCGTGCGCCGCTTGAAGCCTCGACCGCTCACCCTGTTTTTAGCCGGCCACTGCGGCGGCGTGACTGCTGGTATCCACCGTCGCCCGGGTCACGTGACTGGTGGTAGCCACCGCCGGCGTTGCAAGCACCACGTGCTGGTGGGCTGCAAGGGATATCGACGACGCAGATTTTGGGCCCGCGAGTTGCGATGGTGATCACTGATCACCGTCGGCACGAACTGCGTGGCGTGCTGCAACCAACAAGTTGTGGAGCTACAACCGGGGTGCTGCAATGCTGCAACCAACAAGCGGCCGTGTGACGAAGGGGGAAGACGCGCAGCTGTGGAGGAGGACACCCAGCCCGTTCCAGCTCTGCCACTCACCGATTACAGTTCTGCTATAGCCAGTTGTAGCTCCGTGCCCCAAAATGGATGCAGCTCTGCACCTCTGCCCCTGCTCGTTGCAGCTCCGCCACTCGTGGGTTCCAGCTTGGCGCCTTGCCGGTTGCAGCTCCTCCACTAGCCGGTTCCAACTCTGGCGTCGAGCATTGCTACGTGCTAATGAGTTGTGCTACAACCGGCAGCGAGCGATGCTGGAACTAGTGCAAAGGAAAGCTGAAACCAGCAGTCCGTCGTGCTGGGCGAGCGAGGCTTTTTGCTGCAAGCCCAGGGCGCCCTACTGGAAGGATGTGCTAGGACCGTCGATGAATTTTGTTGGAACCAGCAGTCTGCAGTGCTATGATGGGGCGTGCGAGGATGCTGTAATCGACGACGACATTTGCTGGAACCAGCTACTCGGGGTGATGCAGTGGGCATGGGCATGAAAGGATGCCGTGCGATGCCACAACCCAACGACAACAACAGGACGCAGTGCTGCAATGCCCAGCGGAGCTGAAACGGTCAGGTGGCGGTGCTGCGACCCACCGACAACGAAGATGGATTGGTTGTTGGGTAGATAGGCGAGTCTCCCTGGTAACCGCGGTGAGCTACAAATGGCTTGGTGGCGAGCTGTGGTCGTGGGGAGCTATAATGATGATCATGGCAAGCTGCAACCTGGGGCCAGTAGGGCGCTACACTGCGAGTCTGCTGCCATGTTGGTTAGGGTGCTCCAACCGCGGGGGACACAGGTGGCTCAAAGTCAACGCGTGAAAGGATCAGTATCCTTGAGGTTGAATAGGCGACTAACAATTTCTAAATTCATTCTCAAATTTTAGGCTCAACAATAAAAGTTGTCTAGATATGCAACTAGGTGGACAACATATATGACAGGCACAACAAACAACAAGTGCAAGCAAGAGTAAACATAAAATAAAAAGCTTGCATAAAGTAAATGATAAATGTAACCGCATGTGGAGATGAGGATGTGTTAACTCCTGGGAGGTACGTCTCCGTTGGAGGGGTGTAGAGGTACAATGTTCCCCAAGCGTCACAAGGACTCGCCCTATTCTCCTCACACCCTCGCACGATGCAAGGTTTCGTGAATCCACTAGTGGTGCCCTTGAAGGTGACAACCAAAACCTTTACAAACAAGGTTCCGACAATCTCCACAACTTAATTGGAGGCTCCCAACACCACCACGAGAATTCACCACAATGGAATGTGGCTTCGAGGTGACCTCTTCTGTCTAGGGTGCCCAAACACCCAGGAGTAACAAGATCCACAAGAAATGTGTGAGGAGATCAATTTTTTTGATGAAAGTGTAGATCTAGGTCCCCTCCCTCAATCCCTAGCCAATAAAAAAGTTGTGTTGGCTACAGAAGGAGATCGGGCTAAATGAAGCTTAGGGCATTAATGAAGGAGAGAGTGTGGCAAGAGGAAATTTGCAGGAGGAAGACCCCACCCCCCCCCTAAATAGTCCCACCTCAATTCTAACTGTTATGCAGGAAAAGCACTGGAGCGGTACAACCATTCGCGTGAGCGGTACAACCGCTCCAGGCCGTAGAACCAGGCCAAGATGGTGAGAGCGGTACAACTGCCTAGACTAGTGGTAGTACCAATTATTGCAAGAATAACTGGAACCACCGTTCCTCAACCGCTCTAGTACTGCACCCAACCTCGAGGGGAAATCTCCCGTCAGCGGTTGTTGTGGCGGTGCTACTTGTGAGCTACGTTGGGATTTCCTCGAAGAGGAGAGGATGATGTAGTACAGTAGAGATAAGTATTTCCCTCAGTTAAGAACCAAGGTTATCAATCCAGTAGGAGAACCACGCAAGACCTCGTGAATAGCACCTACACACAAAAGAACAAATACTTGCACCCAACGCAAATAAGGGGTTGTCAATCCCTTGGCGGTTAATTGAAAGGATCAAATCTGATAAATGGTAGATAGATAAACAAAAACACAAAATAAAATAACATTAAATAAATTGCAGCAAGGTGTTTTTGGATTTTAATATATGGTAAAGATAGACCCGGGGGCCATAGTTTTCACTAGAGGCTTCTCTCTCGAAGAAAAAGCATACGATGGGTAAACAATTTACTGTTGGACAATTGATAGAAAATCGCATAGTTATGACGATATCCAAGGCAATGATCATGTATATAGGCATCATGCCCGAGACAAGTAGACCGACTCCGGCCTGCATCTACTACTATTACTCCACACATCGACCACTATCCAGCATGCATCTAGAGTATTAAGTTCATAAAGAATGGAGTAACGCCTTAAGCAAGATGACATGATGTAGAAAAAGTAAATCCAAGCAATATGAATAAACCCCATCATTTCAAACCTTAATGGCAACAATACAGATACGTGTCTTGTCCCTTTCTGTCACTGGGATATAGAGCATCGCAAGATTGAAGCCATCACAAAGCACCTCTCCCATCGCAAGATTAATCAATCTAGTTGGCCAAACCAAACGGATAGATCAGAGAGAAATACAAAGCTATAATAATCATGCATAAAAGAGTTCAGAGAAGACTCAAATAATATTCGTAGATAATCTGATCATAAACCAACAATTCATTGGATCCCAACAAACACACCGCAAAAAGGATTACATAGAATAGATCTCCAAGAACATTGAGGAGAACATTGTATTGAAGATCAAAGAGAGAGAAGAAGCCATCTAGCTACTAGCTATGGACCCGTAGGACTATGGAAAACTACTCACACATCATCGGATGGGTAGAAAGGTTGATTTAGAAGCCCTCCCTGATTGATTCCAGCTTTGGTAGAGTGCCGAAAAAGGCCTCCAGATGGGATCTCGAAGAACAGGAACTTGTGGCAGCGGAAAAAATATTTTGGGTGGCTGATACGTCCATTTTGCATCATGTTTTCCTACTGTTATTTATAATGCTTTTATGCATAATAACACTTTATGGAGTAATTCTAATGCCTTTTCTCTCATAATATGCAAGGTTTACACAAAGAGGGAGAATACCGGCAGCTGGAATTCTAGACCTGAAAAAGCTACGTCAAAGATACCTATTCTGCACAGCTTCAAATGAGCTAAAAATTTAAGGAGAATTATTTTGCAATATATAAAAAATATTGGAGCAAATAACTACCTGAGGGGGCTGCCAGGTGCCCACGAGACACTAGGGCACGCCAGCCCCTCCATGCGCGCCCTGGTGGGTGATGGGCAGCCCAGCCCACCTCTAGTGCCCATCTTCTGGTATATAAGGTCTTTTGACCTAGAAAAAATAAATATAGGACTTTCGGGATGAAGTGCCGCCGTCTCGAGGTGGAACTTGGGCAGGAGCACTTTTGCCCTCCGGCGGAGCGATTCCGCCGGGGGAACTTCCCTCCCAGAGGGGGAAATCGAAGCCATCGTCATCACCAACAACCCTGTCATCTTTGGGAGGCCAATATCCGTCAATATCTCCAACATCACCATCTCATCTCAAACCCTAGTTCATCTCTTGTGTTCAATATTTGTACCGGAACCTCAGATTGGTACCTGTGGGTGACTAGTAGTGTTGATTACATCTTGTAGTTGATGCTATATGCTTTATTTGGTGGAAGATTATATGTTCAGATCCATTATGCTATTTAATACCCCTCTGATCTTGAGCATGGATATTATTTGTGAGTAGTTACCTTTGTTCTTGAGGCCACGGGAGAAGTCATGTTGCAAGTAATCATGTGAATTTGATATGTGTTCGATATTTTGATGATATGTATGTTGTGATTCCCTTAGTGGTGTTATGTGAACGTCGACTACATGATAGTTCACCATCTTTGGGACTAAGGGAATGCATTGTGGAGTAGTTATTAGATGATGGGTTGCTAGAGTGACAGAATCTTAAACCTTAGTTTATGCGCTATTTCGTAAGGGACTGATTTGGATCCATATGTTTAATGTTATGGTTAGATTTTATCTTAATACTTCTTTCGTAGTTGCGGATGCTTGCGAGGGGGTTAATCATAAGTGGGAGGCTTGTTCAAGTAATAACAACACCCAAGCACCGGTCCACCCACATATCAAATTATCAAAGTAGCCAACACGAATCAAACCAACATGATGAAAGTGACTAGCTGAAATTCCCGTGTGCCCTCAAGAACGCTTTGCTTATTATCTGAGACCGTTTTGGCCTGTCCTTTACCATCCAAAGGATTGGGATACCTTGCTGCACTTTATTTACCATTACTGTTACTTGCTTGTTACAAATTATCTTGCTATCAAACTACCTGTTACCGACAATTTCAGTGCTTGCAGAGATTACCTTGCTGAAAACCACTTGTTAGTTCCTTCTGCTCCTCGTTGGGTTCGACACTCTTACTTATCGAAAGGACTACGATTGATCCCCTATACTTGTGGGTCATCAAGACTCTTTTCTGGCGGCGTTGCCGGGGAGTGAAGCGCTCTTGCTAAGTGGAAATTGGTAAGGAAAAACTTATACTACGTGCTGAAATTTATTGTCACTTGTTACTATGGAAAACAATCCTTTGAGGGGTTTATTAGGGGTATCTTTACCTCGACCGGAAACACAAAGAGTTGCTCCTCAACCTACTGCACCTATTGAAAATATTGGTTATGAAATTCCTTTGAGTATGATAGAACAACTGCTAGCTAATCCTTATGCAGGAGACGGAACTAATCATCCTGATATGCATTTGATACATGCGGATGAAATTTGTGGATTGTTTAAGCTTGCGAGTTTACCCGGAGATGAAGTTAAGAAGAAGGTTTTCCTTTTATGTTTGAAGGGAAAAGCATTGACATGGTTTAGGCTATGCGATGATATTGGATCTTGGAACTGGAATCGATTGAAATTGGAATTTCACCAAAAAAATTATCCTATGCATCTAGTTCATCGTGATCGGAATTATATATACTAGTAAATGCGCACGTGCAATGCACGTTAATATTTAGCCAATATATTAATTGCACACGGATATTAGGTATGCTATTATTTGTATGTTAATTCTGTGATTAGTGCAATATTTGGTATGATACTAATTGCACGTTAAACACGTTGAACGGTCACCATTGGGGCAGTCTAGGTCGTTGGATTGAGTTAGTTTGATGGCCGAGATCAGTTGGATCTGCCCCTTTGGGTCTTTTTATATTGGTATAGATAATTTTTGGCCTCGTGAAGGAGAAAGTACTGCTCTAGCTTGGGGGAGGCTTAATTCCCAATCATGAGCTCTCGAGAGAAATTATTATTCAGAATTTTTACGCTCGGCTTTCTTGTAATGATCAATCCATGCTCGATACTTCTTGTGCTGGTTCTTTTATGAAGAAGACTATTGAATTCAGGTGGGATCTTTTAGAAAAAATTAAACGCAACTCTGAAGATTGGGAACTCGACGAAGGTAAAGAGTCAGGTATTAAGCGTGAGTTTGATTGTGTTAAATCTTTTATGAATACCGATCCTTTTCACAAGTTTAGCACTAAATATGGACTTGACTCTGAGATAGTAGCCTCTTTTTGTGAATCATTTGCTACTCATGTTGATCTCCCTAAGGAGAAGTGGTTTAAATATCATCCCTCTATTAAATAAAAAAATAAAGAATCGATTTTAGTTAAAGATGAAACTATCATTTACAATGTTGATCCAGTTGTACCTAATGCTTATATTGAAAAACCACCTTTCCCTGTTAGGATAAAGGAACATGCTAAGGTATCAATAGTGGTTCGCAAAAGTAATATTAAAGCACCTAAACCTTCTGAACAAATTAAAGTAGAACCTAGCGTTGCTATGGTTAAAGATCTCTTGGTTGATAATATTGATGGGCATGTTATTTACTTTTGTGATGAAGTTGCTAGAATTGCCAAACCCGATGAAAAAGATAAACATAGACCTGTTGTTGGCATGCCTGCCATCTCAGTTAAAATAGGAGATCATTGTTATCATGGTTTATGTGACTTAGGTGCTAGTGTGAGTGCTATCCCTTTTACTTTATACCAAGAAATTATGAATGACATAGCACCTGCTGAAATAGAAGACATAGATATTACTATTAAACTTGCTAATAGAGATACCATCACACCACTTGGGATTGTTAGAGATATTGAAGTCTTGTGTGGGAAAATAAAATACCCTACTGATTTTCTAGTTCTTGGTTCCCCACAAGATGACTTTTGTCCCATAATTTTTGGTAGACCTTTCTTGAACACTGTCAATGCTAAGATAGATTGTCAGAAAGAAACTGTCTGTGTTAGTTTTGGTGATGTGTCTCATGAGTTTAATTTCTCTAAGTTTCGTAGACAACCGCATGATAAAGAATCACTTGTAAAGATGAAATAACTGGTCATGCTTCTATTGTCGTACCTCCTACTGATCCACTAGAACAATATTTACAAGACCATGAAAATGATATGCACTTGCATGAAAGAAATGAAATAGATAAAATGTTCTTTGAACAACAACCTATCCTTAAACACAATTTGCCTATTGAAACTCTAGGAGGTCCTCCTCCACCTAAAGGTGATCATGTGTTTGAATTAAAATAATTGTGTGACACTCTGAAGTATGCTTATCTTGATGAGAAAAAGATATATCCTGTTATTATTATTGCTAACCTTTCAGAACATGAAGAAGAGAGATTATTAAAAATTCTGAGGAAGCACCGTGCTGCTATTGGATATACTCTTGATGATCTTAAGGGCATTAGTCCCACTCTCTGTCAGCATAAGATTAATATGGAACCTGATGCTAAACCCGTTGTTGATCACCAACAACGATTCAACCCTAAGATGAAAGAAGTGGTAAGAACTGAAATACTTAAGCTTCTAGAAGCAGGTATAATCTATCCCATAACTAATAGTAGATGGGTAAGTCCTGTTCATTGTGTCTCTAAGAAAGGAGGTATTACTGTTGTTCCTAATGATAAAAATGAACTTATTCCACAAAGAATTGTTACTGGATATAGAATGGTAATTGATTTTAGAAAATTAAATGAAGCTACTAGAAAAGATCATTACCCTCTGCCTTTTATTGACCAAATGTTAGAAAGATTATCTAAGCACACACACTTTTGTTTTCTTGATGGATATTCTGGTTTCTCTCAAATACATGTTTCACAACCTGATCAAGAGAAAACCACTTCTACTTGCCCTTTTGGAACCTATGCTTACAGACGTATGCCCTTTGGTTTATGTAATGCACCTGCTACCTTTCAAAGATGCACGACTACTATATTCTTTGATTTTTGTGAAAAGATTGTTGAGGTTTTCATGAATGATTTTTCTGTTTATGGAACTTCTTTTGATGATTGCTTAAGCAACCTTGATCGAGTTTTGCAGAGATGTGAACAAACTAATCTTGTCTTGAATTGGGAGAAGTGCCACTTTATGGTTAATGAAGGCATTGTCTTGGGGCATAAATTTTTTGAACGAGGTATTGAGGTGGATAAAGCTAAAGTTGATGTAATTGAGAAACTGCCATGTCCTAAAGACATTAAAGGTATTCGTAGTTTCCTTGGTCATGCTGGTTTCTATAGGAGGTTTATTAAAGACTTCTCTAAAATTTCTAGGCCTCTTACTAATCTTTTACAAAAGGATGTTCCATTTGTTTTTTATGATGATTGTGTAGAAGCCTTTGAAACACTTAAGAAAGCCTTAACTTCTGTACCTTTTGTTCAACCACCTGATTGGAACTTGCCTTTTGAGATTATGTGTGATACTAGTCATTATGCTGTTGGTGCTATTCTAGGACAAAGAGTTGATAAGAAATTAAATGTTATCCATTATGCTAGCAAAACTCTAGGTAGTGCCCAAAGAAATTATGCCACCACTAAGAAAGAACTTGGCAGTTGTGTTTGCTTGTGATAAATTCAGATCTTACATCGTTGATTCCAAAGTAATTGTTCACATTGATCATGCTGCTATAAAATATCTTATGGAAAAGAAAGATGCTAAACCTAGACTCATTAGGTGGGTTCTCTCTCTATAAGAATTTGACTTACATATCACTGATAGGAAAGGAGCTGAGAACCCCGTAGCTGATAACTTGTCTAGGTCAGAAAATATTCTCTATGACCCACTACCTATTGATGATAGCTTCCCTGATGAACAACTAGCTGTAATAAATGCTTCTCATAATACTCCTTGGTATGCTGACTATGCTAATTATATTGTTGCTAAATTTATACCACCTAGTTTCACATACTAACAAAAGAAAAAAAATTCTTCTATGACTTAAGACATTACTTTTGGGATGACCCACATCTTTATAAATAAGGAGTAGATGGTATTAATAGACGTTGTGTACCTGAGCATGAACAAGAACAAATCCTACGCAAATGTCACTCCGAAGCCTATGGAGGACATCATGCAGGAGATAGAACTGCCCATAAGATTTTTTGCAGGAAAACTTCTTTCCAAATGGGAAGGACCATATATTATCGAAGAAGTTTATCGCTCTGGAGCTATCAAGATTAATAATGCCGAAGGTACTAACTCGAAGGTGGTCAATGGACAAAGAGTTAAACACTATATCTCAAGTACGCCCATTAATGTTGAAACCAATATTATCCAAACCATGACACCGGAGGAACACATAAAAGAAACCTTCCAGAACACTCCAGAACCCTGAAAAAGAAGAGGTACGTGATACGGTAAGTAAACGGACTCTGAAATATCCGCAAAAATATTTTCTATCAGTTTTGGAATATTAGAAAAAAGGAAAATAAGAAATAACCGGGAAGGCAACCGAGGTGCCCACGAGACACTAGGGCACGCCTGCCCCACCTGGCGCGCCCTGGTGGGTGGTGGGCCCCTCGGGCACCTTCCCGACTCCGTTTTCCTTCCATATGCTTGTTTCCCAAGATAAAAAATCTTTATTTATACCCCCGGATGATTTGACCACCATATCACGGAGAAATCCTATGTTCTTGTTTCGTGCTATTTTTCTGACAAATCTGGATCGCCATGGCCGCACCAAGCTCCTTCAAGGACAAGTTCTTCGAGAGGGTAATCAATCCCTAATTTTCGAAGGTGATGAAGCACCCTCAAGCCATTGAGATGCGTGAGGGGGTGCTCAACATCCGGGATGTTCAAGGGCCCAAGAAGACGGGAAGCGTGGAGGCTAGGCTTGAGGCAGTGGAGCAGGAGATCTTCAAGTGCCAAGGGATGGTGGAGTGTGGACTCAGTGCCAATCACCTCATGATCACGGAATTCACCCGTGATCACAAGGTGGATGGTCGGTCTATGAAGGACACCGTATTCACCTTCAACGAGCAAATTAATTTTCTGCAAGCCAAATCTATGATCTTCAAAATCAAGTCTTTGAGTATGAGGCAAGATTTAAAGGTATAAGTATAGCTACCAGTTGCAGGACTTAGGAGACTCATGCTTCTTCTTATGATGGTGAGCCGCTGCCATGGAAGCCAGAGGATAAGCTTGCTACCACCTCATCACCACCACCATCATCATCATCATCACCAAAGAAGGAGACTTGAGTACACGGGTATGGGCACTCCCCTTGGCTTGTGCCAAGCTTGGGGGAGATGCACCGGTATCGTATCACCATCACTTTTATTATCTTTACTTATCTTAGTTTGATCCTTAGCTATTTCGTGATTTAGTTGAATAAAAGTTTAGTATGATCTATTTTCGAGTGCTAGTTTCGTGACCTATCTATCTATGTAATCAAGTGAGAGCTATATAATAAAGTTTAGTTTGAGTTTTTGCTTCTTTATTTTTCTGTTTCAATCAAAATAAAAGGAAATAATGAAAAAGATCATATGCTAATCTTATGGTACGTAATGACATCACATAAGGAAAAGTATAAGTGGTAAAATTTGTTGAAAGTTGATAAACATAGCATTAGTCAATGATGCAATTCATGAAAGAATTAATAAGGGAAGAGAATATTCACATGCGAATATACTATCTTGGACATCTTTTATGATTGTGAGCCCCCACTAAATATCTTATACCAAAGTGTTGACGTTGGACAAGGAAGACAACATAATGATTTATGTTTGTTCATATTCACATAGAAGTTATATTGTCATAGATCCTTCAACATGTGGTGCTCGCTCAATATCTTTGCTAGCCAAAATTCCGCACTAAGTAGAGATACTACTTGTGCATCCAAAAACCTTAAATCCAAACTCATGTTTTGAGAGTCCACCATACCTACCTATGGATTGAGTAAGATCCTTCAAGTAAGTTGTCATCGGTGCAAAAAGGGCAATAAAAATTGCTTCTAAATGTGTTTGATCATTTAGTGTAAGAGAAATTAAGTATTGTACGAACTTGTGATGGCAAAGTAATAAAAGTGACGGACTACATAATAAAGGTTGCTATCATAAGGGACAATATCACATGACATTCTTTTGCATTAAGAGATTGTGCATACAAAACCAAAAAGCGCATGACAACCTCTGCTTCCCTCTGCGAATGGCCTATCTTTTACTTTTATGTATTTACTTTTTATGCAAGAGTCAAAGTGTTTTCCCCTATTCCTTTTTATTTTTTCTTTGGCAAGCATCATGTGGTGGGGAAAGATCTAGGCACATATACCCAGCTGGATATGAGTGAACTTGAGTTATTATTGTTGACACCGCCCTTGAGGTTAATAAGTTGGGAGGCGAAACTATAAGCCCCTATCTTTCTATATGTGTCCGGTTGAAACTTTTTGCTCATATATATGTTGTGAGTGTTAGCAATCATAGAAGATTAAATGATGGTTGAGTATGTGGACTTGCCAAAAAGCTCCGATGCGTGACCCTTCCTGAAAATATGATGAATTGTGGTTGCAAAGTTGACTGAGAACATGATTTGTTAGCTTTCAATAAGGTTTATGCTTTTTACTTCGATGTTGTGATGAATTGTTACTTGTTCATGAGAAGTTATATGATAAAGCTTTATGATAAAGATTTGTGATGAAGTTTGTTGCTATTATAATAATATGCATGATGCTACTATGTCCGTATTTTGTTTTTATCGACACCTCTCTCTCTCTAAACATGTGGACATGATTTTCGATATCGGCTTTCGCTTGAGGACAAACGAGGTCTCAGCTTGGTGGAGTTGATACGTCCATTTTGCATCATGTTTTCCTACTGTTATTTATAATGTTTTTATGCATAATAACACTTTATGGAGTAAATCTAATGCCTTTTCTCTCATAATATGCAAGGTTTACACAAAGAGGGAGAATACCGGCAGCTGGAATTCTGGACCTGAAAAAGCCACGTCAAAGATACCTATTCTGCACATCTCCAAATGAGCTGAAATTTTACAGAGAATTATTTTTGGAATATATAATAAATATTGGAGAAATGAACAACCGGAGGGGAGCTACTAGGTGCCCACGAGACACCAGGGTGCGCCCTGGTGGGTGGTGGGCAGCCCAGCCCACCTCTGGTGCCCATCTTCTCTTATATAAGGTCTTTTGACCTAGAAAAAAGAAAGAGAGGTGAGGGAGTCCTGAATTAGGGGGTCCTCAGGGTGCTGGCTCATCTCACGTGGGCCGGACAGTTGGGCTGCACCGTATCCTGACCGAAGACCTTTTGTGGCTTGGTGTGCCCCCCAAGTCAAGATAGAAGACCCGGAGTTTCCTTGATGTAACCGACTACCTGTAAACCCTAGCACCCCTGGTGTCTATATAAACCAGGGGGCTTAGTTCGTAGAGGCTAGAGGAACAATAACCATCCTACTAGTTAGGGTTTAGTTCGTCTGATCTCGTGGTCGATCTACTTTGTAACCCCCTTATACACAAGCAATATACTCAAGCAGGACATAGGGTTTTATCTCTTAGAGAGGGCCCGAACCTGGGTAAACATCGTGCCTTACATCTACTGTTCCCCATCGATCCAAGGTCCACAGTTTGAGACCCCCTACCCGAGATCCGCTGGTTTTGACATCGACATTGGTGCTTTCATTGAGAGTTCCGCTGTCAGATCGCCAAAGGGTCGATGGCTCGCCTGATTATCGGAGACGGCATCAGCATCGGAGACATCTTCGTCCCCGGGCAACATTTCGCGTTCGGCATCATTGTTCTGCATGCCGACGCGACCGGCCACCTCAACCAGATCGACAATTTCACCCCTGGGCAGCAGATCAGGTTTGGCAACTTCGAGTACATCACCGATGCTCGGGGTGATCTGATCTTCTTGGGCTTCTCAACCTCACCTGTAACAGCCATGGCCTCCGAAGTATTGACCTCAGGGGCTATCCCCGACCCGATCTCCGGATCGGCCCTTACAACGCAACCAACGTCGGGCTCGAAAGCATCTCCCATGTCTGAAGACCAGTAGTCAACCCTGTCCTTACCTTCCCTCCTCAATGAGGATTCGGCCTTGAACCTTGACGAGAATTCGGTGTCCGAAGACAGGGTGTCAACCCCCGCCGAACTCGCCCTTCTCCGCCTTGATGCAAGTGCGGCGCCCGACGACCCAGGTTTTGCCCTGACCAGACCCGTGCCTTAGCCCACCATTGCGACGGATATCAGCTCCAAGGAAACTTCATACACCACTCCAGCCAGCCTCGCCTTGTTGAACGAGGCGCTTGACCGGATCCAGATGATGGCTATTATTGATGGCCCATCCTCGGCTCACGCCCAACGGAGCCTCGAGGTAGGCCACAAGGAATTTTATGTACCACCCACCACCCACTTGATAGCCACTATCAAAGATTTAATCGACATGCTAGACTATGCCTCTGAGGAGGCCGACGACATGGACGACGATGAGGAGGCCACATCTCGCATAAACACCGCCCTCCCGTCACCGGCCGCTGGACGGCCACATCCACCTACGACATCTACATGGTGGACACCCCCAAGGACGACGGCGACGGGGCTAATGGGGATGGCACCGCCAGAAGGGATGGTAACAATCCCGGAGAGGAGCCCCCCAAACACCAAAGACAACGCCAACGATCCAAGGGGCGACGTAGCAGGGAAAGCAACACGGGCACCGGAGAAGGGGACACTCCAGACAACGCGGAGGACCTCGGCGACCCTGCCCCCGAGCACCAGTCCGACGGCTCGAAGGGGCATGATGATCAAGATAACCCCGAGGACCTGGATGATTCCGAGGATAGCAATTATATGCCCCTCTCCGAAGAAGAGATCAGCCTTGGAGCCGAAGACTTCATCGTCCCAGAAGACCCACTGGATCAGGAACGCTTCAAGCGACAGCTTATAGCCACTACGCGAAGCCTAAAAAAGCAGCAGCAAAAGATAAAGGCCGAGCAAGATACCCTCAATGACAGATGGACTAAGGTCTTGGCAGCCGAAGAAGGGTACGGCTACAAGCGGCAAACGAAGAGCTACCCCAAGCGCAAGTTGTTGCCACAATTCGACGACGAGGCCGTCGAGCCCGCACCACCCAGGCAAACCCAAGGCAACCAGCCCGACCGCCCCCTCGAGGAAGGGACAGAGCGGCTGGTGAAATCAAATACCCACCTGCCCCTCCCTGCCATAAAGGCAAGGAGGCGGCACAACCAGAATACAAATATGATCTTCGACACGCCCTGGCTGCTAGAGCCGATAAGTCTAGGTCCATCTATGGGTCAAGAAGTTATCCTCCCGATAATAGAGACGGATACCAGGCGTGGCTTGACTGAGACAACAGAGTTCGGGATCAACGCCAGGCCAGGATGGACTCCGAGGTTCAAGGTGATGTGGCCCGAATAAGGGGCGCCGCTCACCCAATGTGTTTCACCGATGAGGTGATGCATCACCAATTCTCGGAAGGGTTTAAACTAGTGAATATCAAGCCATACGATGGCACTACAGATCCAGCCATGTGGATTGAGGACTTTCTCCTCCACATTCATATGGCACGAGGAGATGACCTCCACGCCATCAAATATCTTCCTCTAAAGCATAAAGGACCAGCCCGGCACTGGCTGAACAGCCTCCCCGAAGATTCCACCGGGAGCTGGGAAGAGCTCGAGGATGCTTTTCAAGCCAACTTCCAAGGCACCTACGTTCGGCCTCCGGATGCCGACGACCTGAGTCATGTAGTCCAGCAGCCTAGCGAGTCGGCCCGACAGTTTTGGAACAAGTTTCTAACCAAAAAAGAATCAAATAGTCAACTGCCCGGACACCGAGGCTATAGCCGCGTTCAAACATAGTATCCGGGAAGAATGGCTTGCACGCTAGCTCGGCCAAGACAAACCGAGGACAATGGCGGCCCTCACCTCCCTCATGACCCACTTTTGCGTGGGTGAAGACAGTTGGTTGGCCTGTAGAAGCACCAACCCAAAAGAACCCGACACTTCGGAAGTCCGGGACGGCAACGGAAAGCCAAGGCGTAACAAAAACAAACACCGACACAACGACGCCGAGACCGATGATACGACAGTAAATGCCAGATTCCGTAATTCCAAGTCAGGGCCGCGCAAGAAGCCCTCTAAAGGAAACCAGGATGGACCCACTAAGTTGGATGTTATCCTGGATAGGCCATGCCAGATACACGGCACCACAGACAAGCCTGCCAACCATGCCAACCGTAACTGTTGGGTGATTAAGCAGGCCGGCAAACTCACACCCGAAGACATGGGCAAAAGCCCCCAAAGCGAGGATGATGAGGAACCTCGTAGGCCGAACAATGGAGGCCAAAAACAGTTCCCTCCGGAGGTTAAAACAGTGAACATGATCTATGCGACTCATATACCAAAGAAGGAGCGGAAACGCGCACTTCGGGACGTCTACGCCATAGAGCCTATAGCCCCGAAGTTCAACCCATGGTCAGCATGTCCGATCACCTTCTATCGCAAGGACCACCCGACCAGCATCCATCATGGAGGATCATCAGCCTTGGTCCTAGATCCCATTATTGACGGATACCACCTTACCAGAGTCCTTATGGACGGAGGCAGCAGCCTCAATCTGATCTATGGGGACACAGTCCGGAAAATGATATTGACCCGTCAAGGATCAAACCCAGTAACACCACCTTTAAGGGGGCCATCCCCAATATCGAAGCCCGCTACTCAGGCACCCTCACCTTGGAAGTGGTATTTGGCTCTCCGGACAATTTCCGGAGCAAAGACTTGATCTTTGACATCGCCCCCTTCCGCAGCGGATATCACGCCCTCCTAGGCCGAACGACGTTCGCCCGTTTTAATGCCGTCCCCCACTATGCCTACCTCAAGCTAAAAATGCCCGATCCAAGAGGTGTCATTATAGTCAATGGTAACACGGAGCGCTCTCTTCAGACTAAGGAACATACCGCGGCCTTGGCGGCCAAATACGGAGGACCGAAGTGTCTGCCCACCATCAAGGTGCGAGAGGCGAACAAGTGAGCACGGGCCCTATCTCCATCCAAGGGACCTCCCTGTGTTCAGCGTACATAGGAATACGCCCCAATAGCCCGCCTAACCCAGCAGCACACTACGTGCCTCGATATCACAATTTCGCTCTCAAAATACCATGGGCAGCTACGGGGCTTAATCACCAAGAGCGACCGTACCATGGCACAATGCGTCTCCGGACGACAAACAGGTACCATCAAGGACCTATGTGGCATCAAGCCTTAACAGCGCAGCGATCTCTGGAAGGCTCCTTTTCAAGGACCCGCTGCCGGACAACCACCCCATGATGACGACCCTCCCAACAGAAGTAAAGGCGCAGACATGCAGTAGGGCACAGTTCGGGAATTAACCCACACATCAAGGCCCTACGTAAACCTTTCATCTGTAAATTTTCTTCTTCTTTTTTGAATGAATGTATCCTTTCTGACGCTTTGTTCGGCAGTTCGAATCGTATGACTAAACGTCACGAGCCTATGGGAAGTAATACAAACCTTTTCAGGTCCTTATACAATTATTCATACTACGTTTTTTCCCTGCTCTTCGATCTTGCCTTGAACTCGTATGGCACATACTTGCCCTCACATGCACAATGGCTTATAAACCAGGGGCTCAGCCGTAAGGCTCGCCCCGCATGTTAAGTCCGGCACCCTACTTTCTAACGTGTCCGGCGTCTCGGATATTGCATTATATGCATCAATTCCGAATTATGTCTTGGGTCAATAGTTGGGTTGCCCGGCTCCTGTGCTTACCTTCTTATGTTCCGCCTGTTCGGCTAAGAAGGTCAAGGACGAACCACTGTGATTGTACTTCCGCCTCGTTCGGTCAAGTGCCTCAGTGGACAAAGCCGAAAACTGACTGTCATAATAGGCGTGAACTAGTCAGCGATCCGATGACTGGTATTAAACCCGCAATCATTGGCGATCAGACCGTGTAACACGAAGGGTTTGTCCTTACACAAACCAGGTGGTAGATGCCTTGCCTTCAGGACTGCCGCACATTCCCCCACACTGGGGGCTAGTCATCAGCCCCCGCAGTCAAGCTCCTATGGCTAAGTGAAAGTTATAAAGCCGCATAGTCCGATTGCCTGGTTCCCCTCCTACACTACCGCCTCCGGGCGCCGAGACGTCGGTAAGGGTCATAGTACGGAGGAAGCAACACCCCTCGTAGCATCTACATGGGGGCTGAAGCCGACGACTAGTCACTTTATAATAAAATGGCCACAAAGGAGTCAAAATTAACAAAAACATACGCCCATATGATAAAACCATACAAAACACAATCGCGTTATAAAACATTAAGGTTCAACCACAGTCTAATACACAACAAGGTTAACTATTCCAGGATTACATCCTTGGAACATAATGCCTCTACGGCCCGAGCACCGCACATCACGGCGGTGAAGTATTGCTCCGGGCGCCTATGCTCCTTTCCGATTGGGGGAGGTCCGGTGGCCATCTCGAAGGGTTTGGTCTTTGGCCAATACACCATGGTCTTCGAGAACACCATACGAGCCCCTTCAAGGCACACCGAGCACTTGACGGTCTCAACCTGGGCCGGAGCGTCACACAGCTTCGCCACAAGACCGAAATAGCTGTTCGGCAGGGGATCGGAGGGCCACAGCCAGACACAAAGGTCCTTCATGGCCGGCTCCACCATTCGGTGCAGCTCCATCAACTGTTTCATTTGATTAACAAGGAGGGGAGGGTGCTCGGGGGCTTGAAATTGTGCCCAGAATAGCCTCAAGTTGGCGTCACCTTCTCGAGCCGCATAGTATCTTGACGCATCGGCCGCACTCCTCAGGAGCTCCGCAAAGGTGCCTGCGGAATGCCAGACCAAGGTAAGCAACGCGAATCTTTTGCCACCGAAGACACTTTGCAGTAAGTACTGCTTACCATTCGCAATTTGCTTCGCCTGTCGGAGCTCTTCCCGAGCACCTCGCGCCTCTGTTCGTGCTTCCTAGGCCTCCGTCTTCATCTTCGCCAGCTCGGTGGCATGTTCTTTATTCTTCTGCTCAAGGTCCTCACATTTTGTGATGGCGTCCTTGAGCTCCTGTTGCACCTCGGCCACCCTGGCCTTGTGCTTCTCACTGTCATTTTTCACCAACGTGAGCTCGACGGCCATTCGCTCGTCCATCGTCTTTTGTTCGGCTGCGTCGGCTTTCGCCTTCCGCAGCTCGGCCTTGAGGCTTTCAACCTCTACGGCACCAGCTGCAATGATTTTCTTGCTTAAGGGATCATCCCGAAAAGTCTACTTAAACATAAACTACTCGCACAGACTAACCTTGTGCTTCGTCTAGCCGCTTGTTGACAAGGTTCAGTTCTTCCTCGGAGCCCTTTAGCTTCCGATTGATCTCAACCAACTCAGCGGCATTGACAGGAGCCGCCAACACCGAAGCCTGCAAAATAGAAACAAGTTGATTCTTCGGCCAACATCCTCACAATTTCGACCCTCTACTAGGTTTCTTCCCAACCTACCAGAGTCTCGGGGGCTGCTACATATAAGGATGGCTCAAATATTATTTACAAAACAACAAAAAAATTACTTTGTTTACCTCAAAGCCTGTTAGGAGGCCTCCAAAAGCGTCTTTCAGTCTGCTGTTAACGGACCGGACGCTTTGCAAAACCGCATCCATTAGGATGCGATGTTCAGCGACTATGGAGCAGCTTTTCATAGCCTCCTCCATCATGTCCCGCTATTCGGCCACACCCCGACGCCAAGTGTTCAGCATGGGCGGGGGGGGGGGGCTGCTCCCCCTTCGATGGAAGGCGGTAGTGTTGTTTCGAAGGGCCGCTCAGGCTTCAGAACCGCCATTTAGGAAGGCTCAGGTTGCCCGAGCTCCTTCTCCTTGTTTTTAGTGGCCAAAGCGTTAGCTTCGGCCATGACAATATCCACACCCCCCCGTGTTCGGCACGGGTGGGGTCCTCTGGGATAGTACCTACCATGACAATATCCTCACCCCCCTCGTGTTCGACATGGGTGGGGTCCTCTGGGACAGTACCTCCCCGGTCTCTCCGATGACCTGGGAGACGCGGACTGCGACGCGCCTCCACTCTCCGCCAGGTCGGCCGGCGGAGAAGTGCCCTCCGACACCTGGTCAGTGGGGAGGTCACGGGGTGGGCTGCGGTGTAAAATAACATATACTTTTAAGTATTGGGTTAGTGAAACTGATGCCCGAAAAGTCTTCGGACTCTAACCTTTCGGCATGGGGCTTGATTCTGGAAGCCCACTCCGGGACATTCTCCGAAGCTGCAGACTCCTTATCGGAGTCAGAGCTGTCGTAAAGTATGACGAGCTTTCCCCTCCCCCTCCTCTTCGGAGATGGGGAAGGGTGTTCCCCCTCAGTTTTGGCCGGCGCCGCCCTCTTCTTGGAGCAGGAGGAGTCGCTCTCCTCTTCGTCCTCATCCTCGTCCCCATCTTGGACAGAGGCGGCCGTGGTGTCTCCGGATTTGCTGTCCGGATGACCTCTTGTGCGGAGGCCCCCCAGGGCTCTAGTGCATCCTTTTTATTCTCCTCCTTTTTCTGGGCGCCTGGTAGGGCATCACGATCAACATCTCTTGTAACAAAGCCGACATGGGATCTTCGGGCAGTGGCGCTGGACAATCCATCTCCTCGGGTTTCTTGAGCCAGCCCTAGAGAACAAGTTGAGAGAGTTGAGAATCAAAATGAGATAGTAAATATCCGAACACAAAGGGGACTGTGTTACATGACCTCCTTGGGAGGGTTCTCGGCGTCAAGGCCGATGTCCTCCTTCTTAGTTGGCCACATCTTCTGCGGCTTGAACAACGCGCTCCATAGTTTCTTGCGGGTAGTGCCTGATGTCGCTTGAACTACGTCGGTATTTCGCCAAAGAGGAAGGGATGATGCAACACAGCTACAGTAGGTATTTCCCTCAGTTATGAAACCAAGGTATCAATCCAGTAGGAGAACCAAGCAACACTATGTAAACGGTACCTGCACACAAATAACAAATACTTGCAACCCGACGATTAGGAGGGGTTGTCAATCCCTGTACGTGTAACGGTGCCAGAAATTGTCAAGTTGACGGGATAAAATTTGTGTAGATTGGATAAATAGATCTCGATAAAATGCAAAATAAAATAAATAGCAAAAAAGTGCAGCAAGGTATTTTTGTGTTTTTGGTATAATAGATCTGAAAATAAAAGCGAATAAAAATAGGTCTCGAAGCAAATATGATAAAGAATAGACCTGGGGGCCGTAGATTTCACTAGTGGCTTCTCTCGAGAAAATAGCATACGGTGGGTGAACGAATTACTGTTGGGCAATTGATAGAACATCAAATAATTACGACAATATCCAGGCAATGATCATTATATAGGCATCACGTCCAAGATTAGTAGACCGACTCCTGCCTACATCTACTACTATTACTCCACACATCGACCGCTATCCAGCATGCATCTGGTGTATTAAGTTCATGGAGAAACAGAGTAATGCAATAAGAACGATGACATGATGTAGACGAGATCTATTCATGTAGGAATAGCCCCCATCTTGTTATCCTTAATAGCAACGATACATGCGTGTCTTGCTGCCCTTTCTGTCACTGGGAAAGAACACCGCATGATCGAACCCATCACAAAGCACCTCTTCCCATGGCAAGAAATATCGATCTAGCTGGCCTAACTAAACCAAAGATTCGAAGAAGAAATACGAGGCTATAAGTAATCATGCATAAAAGAGATCAAAGAACTCAAATAACTTTCATGGATATAGATCTGATCATAAACTCAAAGTTCATCAGATCCCAACAAACACACCGCAAAAAGAGTTACATCAAATAGATCTCCAAGAGACCATTGTATTGAGAATAAAAAAAGAGAGAAGAAGCCATCTAGCTAATGCCTACGGACCCATAGGTCTACAATGAACTACTCACGCATCATCGAAGAGGCACCAATGAGGATGATGAACCCCTCTGTGATGGTGTCTAGATTGGATCTCATGGTTCTGGAACTTGCGGCGGCTGGAATTGTGTTTCGTCGACTCCCCTAGGGTTTTTGGAATATTTGGGTATTTATAGGGTGAAGAGGCGGTGCGGGAGGCAACCAAGGTGGGAACAACCCCCCTGGGCGCGCCTTGGTGGGTTGTGCCCACCTCGGGCCTCCCCTCTGGTACTTCTTTGGCCCATGTGGTGTCTTCTGGTCCAAACAAATTCTCCAAAAAGTTTCGCTACGTTTGGACTCCGTTTGGTACTAATACTCTACGAAGTAAAAAACAAGCAAAAAACAGCAAATGGCACTAGGCAGTATGTCAATAGGTTAGTCCCAAAAAATGATATAAAGTTGCTATAAAATGATTGTAAAACATCCAAGAATGATAATATAACAGCATGGAACAAGCAAAAAATTATAGATACGTTGGAGACGTATCAGCATCCCCAAGCTTAATTCCTACTCGTCCTCGAGTAGGTAAATGATAAAAACAGAATTTTTGATATGGAATGCTGCCTAACATGTTCATCCCATATTCTTTTCTTTTGTAGCATGGACATATGGACTTTTATATGGTTCAAAGCAATAGTCTAGTTTTAACATGAAGATTCCAATACTCAAGCATATCAACAAGCAACCATGTCTTTCAAAATATCAACACTAAAGAAAGTTATCCCTAGCCCATCATGCTCAATCATTGATCCATTCATGAAACACACTCGCATATTAGCTATACCCAATGCTCAAGTACAATCATAGTGCCCCTTAGTTGGTGCTTTATAAAAGAAAATGGAGGCTCAAATAATAAAATAAAAATTGCATAAAGTAAATAGATAGGCCCTTCACAGAGGGAAGTAGGGATTTGTAGAGGTGCCAGAGCTCAAAGCTTAAATTGAGAGATAAATTTTTTGAGAGGCATACTTTTCCCGTCAACGAAAACGACCGAGTAATTCCCAACACTTTCCATGCTAGATATATCATAGGCGGTTCCCAAACAGAAAATAAAGTTTATTCCTTTTTCCACCATTCTTTCACATTCCACGGCCAGCCGTATCCACGGGTACCGTCCATACCAACACTTTCCAAGGAATTTATTATTTGACAACATAAAGTAAATTTCTTTTTCATTTCGGGACTGGGCATCCCTATTACCGCCGTACTCTCGTGCAATGACAAGTGAATAAACACTCATCTTGAGAATAACACATCTAGCATGGAAAATATTGGCCACCCCCCACCGCTTCATGAGCGGTACGGGCACACAAAAAGGAAATTTATTGTGAAAATTAGAGATGGCACATACAAATTTGCTTAGAACGGCATGGAGATACCGCATATAGGTAGGTATGGTGTACTAATATGGCAAAATTGGGTTTTAAAGATTTTGGATGCACAAGTAGTATTTCTACTTAGTACAAGTGGAGGCTAGCAAAAAGATTGAGAAGCAACCAACCAAGAAACGAAAAATCACATAAGCAAGCATTAAGCATAACTAACACCGAATAATGCACCACAAGTAGGATGTAACTTCATTGCATAACTATTGACTTTCGTGCTTGCATAGGGAATCACAAACCTTAACACCAATATTCTTACTAAAGCATAATTACTCACCAACATGACTCACATATTACTATCATCATATCTCAGAACTATTACAAAGAATCAAGTTTATTTTGTCCAATGATCTTCATGAAAGTTTTTATTATATCCCTGTTGAATATCTATCACTTTGGGACTAGTTTCATATGTTGCAATTGCTTTTGACAAGCTCAAACAAATCTAAGTGAAGGACATGAGCATAAATTTTTTCGTCTCTCAAAATAATATAAGTGAAGCCTGAGAGAATTTCTTCAAAAATTTACTAACTCTCAAATAAATCTAAGTGAAGCATGAGAGCATTTCTTCAAAAATATTAAAGCACACCGTGCTAAAAAAGATATAAGTGAAGCACTAGAGCAATTCCATAGCTCAAAAAAATTTAAGTGAAGCATATAGAGCAATTCTAACAAATCATAGCATAATTTTGGCTCTCTCAAATAGGTGAGTCCAGCAAGGATACTTGTGACAAACTAAAAAGCAAAACAAGCAAAGACTCATATAATACAAGATGCTCCAAGCAAAACTCATGATATGTGACGAATAAAAATATAGCTCCAAGTAAAATACCAATAGTTGTTAGAAGAAAGAGGGGATGCCTTCCGGGGCATCCCCAAGATTAGTTGCTTGGTTCTCCTTGAATATTAACTTGGGGTGCCATGGGGCATCCCCAAGATTAGGGTTTTCTTACTCCTTATTCCTTCATCCTTTGTGATCTCACCAAAAACATGAAAACTTCAATCACACAAAACTTAACAAAACCTTTGTGAGATTTGTTAGTATAAGAAAACCAATCTTTACTTTAAGTACTGTAGAAAACCCATTCAAATTTTGTTATTGCATTATATCTACTGTATTCTAACTTTACCATGGCTTATACCCCCCGATACAATCCATAGATTCATCAAAATAAGCACACAATGCAAACAAAACATAATCTGTAAAAACAGAACAGTCTGTAAATATGAGAATTGTTCTCATACTTCTGTAACTCCAAATTTTTTTAACATTAGGACAATAGAGGCAATTTGTATATAAATCTTGTGTAAAAAATTCACAAATTTTTGTTGCTTCTGTGAATTTTTAAAATTCTGTTACTGGACGCAAAAGTTTCTGTTTTTCAACAGGATCAAATCAACTATCACCAAAGCTATCCCAAAGGCTTTACTTGGCACAAACACTAATTAAAACATAAAAAAACAATCATAACAGAGGCATAATTGTGCAAACACTCAAGAACAGAAAGAAAAAGGCAAAAATAAATTTTATTCATTGGGTTGCCTCCCAACAAGCGCTATCGTTTTATGCCCCTAGCTAGGCATACTAATTTTAATGATGCTCACATGAAAGACAAAAATTTGAAGAAGAAAGAGAGAATCATATAGCATGTGAAAAACAAGTTTAAGTCTAACATACTTCCTATTCATAGGCATTTTTGTAGACAAACAAATTATCAAGGAAAGAAATATCTAGCATATGCAAGGAAGGAGAAAGAAACAATAGCAATCTCAACATAACGAGAGGTAATTTGGTAATATGAAAATTTCTACAACCATATTTTCCTCTCTCATAATAATTACATGTAGGATCATAATCAAATTCAATAATATAGCTATCATATAAAATTTTCTCTTCATGATCCATATCCATAAAAATTTTATAATCTTCCAAGATAGTGGGATTAGAATCAACTAAAGTCATGACCTCTCCAAACCCACTTTTATCAAAAATTTCATAAGATTGAACACTCTCCAAATTTGTGGGATTATTTTTACCTAGAGTTTACACTCTACCAAACCCACTTTCAGTATTATTGCAAACATATTCATCATGAGGTTTAAATAAATTTTCAAGATCATAAGAATCATTATCACCCCAATCATGATCATTGTAATAAGTAGTGGACATAGCAATATTAGCATCCCCAAGCTTGGGGTTTTGCATATTATTAGCACAATTGACATTAATAGAATTTATAACAATATCATTGCAATCATACTTTTCATTCAAGGAGCTATCGTGAATCACTTTATAAATTTCTTCTTTTAACACATCATCACAATTTCCAGATTCACGAATCTCAAGCAAAACTTCATAAAGATAATCTAGTGAACTAAATTCACTAGCAATTTGTTCATCATAATTGGATCTTTTGAAAAGATTAGCAAGTGGATGAGGATCCATGTCAATCATTTTTTTTGCAAGCGAAGATGCAAGCAAATAGAAGACACATGGCAACACAACCAAAGATAGCAAACAAGAAAAAGGCAATAGAAAATAAGTCAAATAAAAAGGCAAATATTTTTGTGCTTTTCGCAAAAATGTTTTAGAAGTGGGGGAGATGAAAACAAGAGGAAAATGGCAAATAATGTTAATTGCAAGGAGATGAGATTTGTGATTAGGAACCTGATAGATGTTGATGATGTCTCCCCGGCAACGGCGCCAGAAATTCCTTTTGATGTCGCTTGAACTACGTCGGTATTTCCCCAAAGAGGATGGGATGATACAGCATAGGTACGTTAGGTATTTCCCTCAGTTATGAAACCAAGGTATCAATCCAGTAGGAGAACCAAGCAACACTATGTAAACGGTACCTGCACACAAATAACAAATACTTGCAACCCGACGATTAGGAGGGGTTGTCAATCCCTCTACGGGTAACGGTGCTAGAAATTATCAAGTTGACGCGATAAAATTTGTGTAGATTGGATAAATAGATCTCGATAAAATGCGAAATAAAATAAATAGCAAAAAGTGCAGCAAGGTATTTTTGTGTTTTTTATGTAATAGATCTGAAAATAAAAGCGAATAAAAATAGATCTCGAAGCAAATATGATAAAGAGTAGACCCGGGGTCCGTAGATTTCACTAGTGGCTTCTCTCGAGAAAATAGCATACGGTGGGTGAACAAATTACTGTTGGGCAATTGATAGAACATCAAATAATTATGACGATATCCAGGCAATGATCATTATATAGGCATCATGTCCAAGATTAGTAGACCGACTCCTGCCTGCATCTACTACTAGTACCCCACACATCGACCGCTATCCAGCATGCATCTAGTGTATTAAGTTCATGAAGAAACGGAGTAATGCAATAAGAACGATGACATGATGTAGACGAGATCTATTCATGTAGCCCCCATCTTGTTATCCTTAATAGCAACGATACATGCGTGTCTTGCTACCCCTTCTGTCACTGGGAAAGAACACCGCATGATCGAACCCATCACAAAGCACCTCTTCCCATGGCAAGAAAAATCGATCTAGTTGGCCTAACTAAACCAAAGATTCGAAGAAGAAATACAAGGCTATAAGTAATCATGCATAAAAGAGATCAAAGAACTCAAATAACTTTCATGGATATAGATCTGATCATAAACTCAAAGTTCATCGGATCCCAACAAACACACCGCAAAAAGAGTTACATCAAATAGATCTCCAAGAGACCATTGTATTGAGAATCAAAAAAGAGAGAAGAAGCCATCTAGCTACTGCCTACGGACCCGTAGGTCTACAATGAACTACTCACGCATCATCGGAGAGGCACCAATGAGGATGATGAACCCCTCCGCGATGGTGTCTAGATTGGATCTCGTCGTTTTGGAAATTGCGGCGGCTGGAATTGTGTTTCGTCGACTCCCCTTGGGTTTTTGGAATATTTGGGTATTTATAGGGTGAAGAGGCGGTGCGGGAGGCCACCGAGGTGGGCACAACCCACCAGGGTGTGCCTGGGCCCCCAAGCGCGCCCAGGTGGGTTGTGCCCCCCTCGGGGCACCCCTTTGGTACTTCTTTGGCCCAAGTTGTCCCTTCTGGTCCATAAAAATTCTCCAAAAAATTTCGCTGCATTTGAACTCCGTTTGGTACTGATATTCTGCGAAGTAAAAAACATGCAAAAAACAGCAACTGGCACTGGGCACTATGTGAATAGGTTAGTCCAAAAAAATGATATAAAGTTGCTATAAAATGATTGTAAAACATCCAAGAATGATAATATAATAGCATGGAACAACCAAAAATTATAGATACGTTGGAGACGTATCAGTGCCGTGAAGGTATTGCGCGGTGCGGGGGTCCGTGGGCTTCCGAGACCACATTGGGGTGACTCGGCGTTCGCAAGGCAGGAGACCGCAGTAGATCATAATTTGGACCACATTGGTCAGTGCGGCCCCCACCTTTATCATATTGGAGACGCGTGTTTGCAGCGCCTCCACTTCGGTGGTGGAACCCCAGTCAAAGCCTTTTCTGGTCCATGAGGTTAACCTCGCTGGGGGACCGGATCTGAATTCTGGAGCGGCAGCCCAGGCCGCGTCGTGGGGCTTGGTGATATAGAACCATTCCTTTTGCCAGACCTTAACCGTGTCAACAAACACGCCCTCCGGCCAGCCGAGTCGGGAAAGCCTGCTGACCATGGCGCCCCGGCAATCTGCATGCTGGCCGTCGACGATTTCCGGCTTAACATTATAAACCTTGAGCCATAGGCCAAAGTGCGGCTGGACCCGAAGGAAGGCCTCACAAATGATGATGAAGGCCGAAATATGGAGGAAAGAATTCGGAGCTAGGTCATGGAATTCAAGGCCATAGTAGAACTTCAACCCTCGAACGAACGGATGGAGGGGGAAACCTAGTCCCCGGATAAAGTGGGGGACGAACACCACCCGTTCACCTGCGTGAGGCGTCGGCACAATCTGACCTTCTTCTGGGGCTCGATGGGCAATGTTGGGGGAAAGGAAGCCCGCCCGCTTCAGGTCCTCGATGTCGCTGTTAGTGATGCAAGAGGCCTCCCACTTGCCCTTCGCTCCAGATCCAGCCATTGCCAAACTCGATTTGGCGAAAGATGGATTGGAGTGCTCGAGCTCTGTAGATTGGGAAAGTTATGGCGAGAAGGGGAAGAAGGCGTGCGGGGATAGCCATGGCTGCCCCTCTTTATAAGCAGTTGTAATACCAGGAGTCCTGTAAATGCGTCGCCGACCTCGCCTCTTCCCGATATACTCATAGCGTTATGCGCGAGTGGGATACTGTGAATCATTGATCGAATCCCTTAAAAAACGGGGCACGATCTCTACCTTGAAGGGACATGTCATCAAAAGGGCAGCCTCGAGTCGCGTATCGAGTCTTCGTGTTAATGACTAGACGCGAACCTTCGCCTAAAGCTGTCAGTCAAAGATAATGTTCGCATTCGGACGATTGGCCTTCAAGGCTAAGTAAACAAGACAACTTGGAGTCCAGATATGGTTCGGTGTATGGCCAAACTGAATCAAGTACCATTCAAAGAAAAAGGAACTCACCTGCAAGCCAGAGCCTGCAGTCTTGGAAGTCATGAGAAGCCGGCATTGAAGGCTAGTTCGGGGGCTACTGAGGGAGTCCTAGATTAGGGGGTCCTCAGGGTGCTGGCTCATCTCACGTGGGCCGGACAGTTGGGCCGTCCCGTATCCGGACCAAAGACCTTTTGTGCCTTGGTGTGCCCCCCAAGTCAAGATAGAAGACCCAAAGTTTCCTTGATGTAACCGACTACATGTAAACCCTAGCACCCCTGGTGTCTATATAAACTTGGGGGCTTAGTCCGTAGAGGCTAGAGGAACAATCACCATCCTACTAGTTAGGGTTTAGTTCGTCTGATCTCATGGTACTCTGTAACCCTTATACACAAGCAATATACTCAAGCAGAACGTAGGGTTTTACCTCTTAGAGAGGGCTCGAACCTGGGTAAACATGGTGCCTTACGTCTACTGTTCCCCATCGATCTAAGGTCCATAGTTCGGGACCCCCTACCCAAGATCTGCCGGTTTTGACACCGACAAGAGGACTTTCGGGACGGAGTGCCGCCGTCTCGAGGCGGAACTTGGGCAGGAGCACTTTTGCCCTCCGGCGGAGCGATTCCGCCGGGGGAACTTCCCTCCCGGAGGGGGAAATCGAAGCCATCGTCATCACCAACAACCCTCTCATCTTTGGGAGGCCAATCTCCATCAACATCTTCAACAGCACCATCTCATCTCAAACCCTAGTTCATCTCTTGTGTTCAATCTTTGTACCAGAACCTCAGATTGGTACCTTTGGGTGACTAGTAGTGTTGATTACATCTTGTAGTTGATGCTATATGGTTTATTTGGTGGAAGATTATATGTTCAGATCCATTATGCTATTAAATATCCCTCTGATCTTGAGCATGAATATTATTTGTGAGTAGTTACCTTTGTTCTTGAGGCCACGGGAGAAGTTATGTTGCAAGTAATCATGTGAATTTGATATGTGTTCGATATTTTGATGATATGTATGTTGTGATTCCCTTAGTGGTGTTATGTGAACATCGACTACATGCCACTTCACCATCTTTGGGCCTAAGGGAATGCATTGTGGAATAGTTATTAGATGATGGGTTGCTAGAGTGAGAGAAGCTTAAACCCTAGTTTATGCGCTATTTCGTAAGGGACTGATTTGGATCCATATGTTTAATGCTATGGTTAGATTTTATCTTAATACTTCTTTCGTAGTTGCGGATGCTTGCGAGGGGGTTAATCATAAGTGGGAGGCTTGTTCAAGTAAGAACAACACCCAAGCACCGGTCCACCCACATATCAAATTATCAAAGTAGCGAATGCGTATCAAACCAACATGATGAAAGTGACTAGATGAAATTCCCGTGTGCCCTCAAGAACGCTTTGCTTATTATCTGAGACCATTTTGGCCTGTTCTTTGCCATTCAAAGGATTGGGATACCTTGCTTCACTTTATTTACCATTACCGTTACTTGTTTGTTACAAATTATCTTGCTATCAAACTACCTGTTACCGACAATTTCAGTGCTTACAGAAATTACCTTGCTGAAAACCACTTGTCATTTCCTTCTGCTCCTCGTTGGGTTTGACACTCTTATTTATAGAAAGGACTATGATTGATCCCCTATACTTGTGGGTCATCAGTGGCTCTTTGTTGGTTTCCCGATTTTAGAGAATTTATAGAGTTGGAATTAGGCCAGACGGAGCCATGAGGGGTCCACAAGGTACTTGGGTGTGCCTACCCCCTGGGCGTGCCCAAATGCCTTGTGGCCTACTCCTTTGCATTCTGGCCTTCTCCTAAAGCTTCTAGGGTCTCTTCTGTCTAGAAAAAATCATCAAAAAGTTTCATGGGATTTGGACTTTGTTTGGTACTGATTTCCTGCAAAACCAAAAACAAGCAAAAAATAGCAATTGGCACTTGGCACTGAGTTAATAGGTTATGCCCAAAAAAGATATATAATTGCATATAAAACATCCAAGATTGATACTATAATAGCATGTAACAATAAAAAATTATAGATACGTTGGAGACGTATCAAGCATCCCCAAGCTTAATTCCCGCTCATCCTCGAGTAGGTAAATGATTTTTTTTATGTGGAATGCTACCTAACAAGTTCATCATGCAATCTTTATTTTATGGCATGAGTATTTAGATCTGAATTATTCAAAGCAATAGTCTATAATTGGACATAAAGACATAAATACTCAGGCATACCAACAAACAATCATGCCTTTCAAAATAAAAATGCTAAAGAACGCTATCCCTACAAAATCATATAGCCTTGTCATGCTCCATCTTCTTAACACAAAGTATTTATCATGCACAACCCCGATGACAAGCTGAGCAATTGGTTCATACTTTTTAACGCGCTTCATCTTTTTCAACCTGCACACAATACATGAGCGCAAGCCATGGATATAGCACTATGGGTGGAATAGAGTACGGTGGTAGAGGTTAATATGGAGAAGACAAAAAAAAAGAGAAAGTCTCACTTCGACGAGGCTAATCAATGGGCTATGGACATGGCCATCAGTTGATGTTAATGCAAGGATTAGGGATTGCCATGCAACAGATGCACTAAGAGCTATAAGTGTATGAAAGCTAAAAAATAAAACTAAGTGGGTGTGCATTCAACTTTCTTGCTCATGAAGACCTCGGCCATTTGAGGAAGCCCATCATTGGAATATGCAAGCCAAGTTCTATAATGAAAAATTCCCACTAGTTATATGAAAGTGACTACGTAGGAGACTCTATATGAAAAACACAGTGCAAAAGGTTTACCGCTCTATGATTGGTTCATTGTTATATCTATGTGCCTCCCGTCCCGATATTATGTTAAGTGTGTGCATGTGTGCACGATATCAAGCGGCCCCTAAAGAATGTCATCTTAAGGCTGTGAAAAGGATGGTGAGATACTTAATTCATACACCAAATTTTGGCATTTGGTATCCTAAGAGATCTTCTTTTGATCTTGTTGGCTACTCCGATTCGGACTATGCCAGTGACAAGGTTGATAAAAAGTCCACTTTGGGTACTTGTCAATTTCTTGGTAGATCCCTTGTGTCTTGGTCCTCCAAGAAACAAAACTCGGTATCCTTATCCACCGCCGAAGCGGAATACATTGCCGCCGGATCATGTTGTGCTCAATTACTTTGGATGACCCAAACCCTTAAGGATTATGGGATACATGTGAAACATGTTCCATTGCTTTGTGAAAATGAGAGTGCTATTAAGATTGCTCACAATCCCGTGCAACATTCTCGAACTAAGCATATTGAAGTTCGTCATCATTTCGTTCGAGATCATGTTGCTAAAGGAGACATCAATCTTAAGCATGTTCGCACCGATAAGCAATTAGCGGATATATTCACCAAACCGCTTGATGAGAAAGTATTTTGCCGTTTGAGAGGTGAATTGAATATCATTGATGCCTCAAACTTGTAGTAGAAACTCCATTTGGATACATGCAAGGCATGCGCCTTTTATGACTAATCCTAGATATCTCTCTTATGATGATGATCATTTGTCTTGGATCTATACTTGTACCCTTGCATGTTATCTAAACCTTGTAGATACTTGGATGAATCCAAATCTATGGGATTGCAAGTCATTCATATCTTAAGCAATCTCTACATCACCAAGTCTCTACTATATGGATGTTGAATGCAAGGAAGCATGAACCCACTCAACATATCCTTTGACAATTTCTATATATCAAATTTCATTTGGTATCAAGTCTCATGATTGTCATTTTGGATACACAAGTGCTTTTCCTTGCAAGGCTAACCCAAGTAGGAAGATGAACTCAAACTACAAGTGGTGCTCCCAACTCATGATGGACTACATCAACCTTGAGCACCCAACATAAGTTCAACTACATGATCAAGATCAACACCACCCAAGGTATGTCATTCCATCTTAGAGAAGCTTTGCCCCAAGTCATGAGACAAAGCAACTCAACGAGATGCGATTACATCAAAATGCTTAAACGAAAAATTGTAACCCCATTTTGAGCTTAAATGATGAGTATGACCTATGATCAAGTGATCTCACTTGACTCCTAAGTCAATATACTCTAACATAGGTGACTTTGTCGCTGACCCCTTCTAGATGAAGTTCTCTAGTGTTTGTCTGTTCACTTACTTTGTGTTCTTGCATATATTTCTTGCTATCTTGATCCCCTTATCAAAAAATAAAAACTTCATCTAGATCTCTTTTCTGTTTTTCCCTCTTTCTGTGGTTAATTCATTGCAAATCCTTCAGTCAATTCCTTGCAAATCCTTGTGAGATTTCTCTTGCCTAGAGAGCTGAGATGACAAGATTTTTTCCTCTACATTGAACTCGGACTCATCGATCCCAGCCTATCGGCTAGACCGAACTACAAGAATATCTTGTAGACAGTTCATCGGTACAACCGACATGGACTACCCGGTCTGACCAATATGCATCATCCATGACACTGCCAACTCGGTGTCACCGATGGAAATAGATCGGCGTTATCGATTTCAGTGTTGAGAATTTTTTTTGCCATTGCATTCTGCATATTCTATTTCTTCTCCAGCTCCACTCAATGATTCTTATCCTCTACCCGCATCTTAAACTACATGCTGCTTTGTAGTGTGTCTCAAGGACCAAACCTATTTGACTCATGCTCCAGAAGCACCCTTCTTGGAAATTGATGTCAAAGGGGGAGAGAGAGCACATCAAAGCTTATCATATGAGCACATCTAAGCTCTTCCAGATGCTAGTAAAACAAAGAGGAGAGAAGTCACATGTCTTTAAGAGGGGAAAGCCATGTCAATATTTGTTTGATCTTTGATCTTAGCTATTGCTAACATTTTTGTTGCTCTGAATTTTGGTTGTCTACACCATTTCTTGCTCTGATTTTCTTACCCTACTTTCTCCCATTATCCAATATCAGATTCAGGGGGAGAAAATGTCCATTTCTAAGGGAAGAAAATCTTTGGAATTCATTGCATATCTTTAAATCTTTGGGGACATGTCAATATCTAAATAGAGTACCTAGTACCTACCCATTACATGTCATCCCAGTCTTGGTACTCTTGTGGTTTCCTGAAAATTGCTTTATCTAGAGTGTTCTTGTGTTATCTAACCCTGTTTTCTCAAGTCCACTTCTTCTAAAGCCAGACCAAGACCACAAGGTAAGTATATGCATCACACTCATGTGCATGATGATCTCTTGATGATGTAAATATTGTTTGCAAGAAGGATTCATGAACATGGAGATACACTTCCTACACATCATTTACTCTGATGCATATAGCCAAGATGCATGTAACTCATTGCTTGCTCTGTCATGCTTATGCATTCACATGTTCTTATATTCTATCTTCACATGATTGCATACATGTAGGGGGAGCCTATGCATGTTACATGTCTTTCCAAAGCTTTACTTAATACCATGTATATCCTTAATCCCAAGCTTTGATGTATGTTGTCAGCAATTACCAAAAAGGGGGAGATTGAAAGCACAAGTGCTCCCTGGGTGATTTTGGTAATTAATGTCAACATATCTCTTGTTGGACTAACACTTTTATCTAGTATATTTCAGATGAGTTCAACAATGGCGTGGTGAGGACAAGAGGTTGCGGAACCCCTTCAAAATGCTAAGGACAAAGATTGGCAAAAGCTCAAGACTCTTCATTTCTATTTTAGTGATCCAAGATCACATTGAGTCCATAGGAAAGCCAATACTATTAAAAGAGGATGAGGTGTTGCTTAATGGTCTACTTGCTCAAAGTGCTTAGTGATATTGCTCCAAAACCCTCGGCCACTTTCTCATTTCCACTTATGTCCAAAACTCCAAGTCAAACTCGGCCCCAACGAAATGACCTATCCGGCGCCACCGAGTTCAGTTGACATCTCCACTGCCAGAAACCCTAGACAATTCGGTCACACCGATACGGATCTCGGTCTCACCGAGATGGCCTTGCAAACTCTCTGTTGCCTGTTGCAATTATTTCGGTCTCACCGAAATGTGCAATCGGTCCCATCGAGTTTGCTTGACATCCTCTCTGTTGCCTTATTGCTTCACTCCGGTCTAACCGAGTTGATGCAATCGGAGCCACCGAGTTGATGTTTGCCCTATGCCCTAGCACATCGGTCCCACCGAGTTGTTCCAGTCAGTCCCACCGAGATTCCTAACATTCACATTTTGAACTAAATCGGTCTCACCGAGTTCTTCTATTCGGTCTGACCGAGTTGGGTCAAATGTGTGTAATGGTTGGATTTTGTGTGGAGGCTATATATACCCCTCCACCCCCTTCTCCATTTGAGAGAGAGCCATCAGATTGTGCCTACACTTCCACTACTCATTTTTTGAGAGAGAACCACCTACTCATGTGTTGAGACCAAGATATTCCAATCCTACCACTAGAATCTTGATCTCTAGCCTTCCCCAAGTTGCTTTCCAGTCAAATCATCTTTCCACCATAGCCAAATCTGTGAGAGAGAGTTGAGTGTTGGGGAGACTATCATTTGAAGCACAAGAGCAAGGAGTTCATCATCAACACACCATTTATTACCTTTTGGAGAGTGGTGTCTCCTAGATTGGTTAGGTGTCGCTTGGGAGCCTCCGACAAGATTGTGGAGTTGAACCAAGAAGTTTGTAAGGGCAAGGAGATCGCCTACTTCGTGAAGATCTACCCGAGTGAGGCAAGTCCTTCATGGGCTATGGCCATGGTGGGATAGACAAGGTTGCTTCTTCGTGGACCCTTCGTGGGTGGAGCCCTTCGTGGACTCGCGCAACCGTTACCCTTCGTGGGTTGAAGTCTCCATCAACGTGGATGTACGATAGCACCACCTATCGAAACCACGCCAAAAATCTCCGTGTCTACATTGTGTTTGCACACTCCAATCCCATCCCTTACTTTCTTGCAATTAGCATGCTTTACTCTTTCCGCTGCTTATACTCTTACCATGCTTGCTTGAAATGTATTGTGAATGCTTAAACTTGTGCTAAAACTCAACCTCAACTTGAAGATCTTAAAAATTGCCACTTTTACTTGTTGAGGGTCTAATCCCCCCCCCCCTCTAGACCCCTCTTCTCGATCCTTTTAGAGGGAGAGAGAGGGGCCACCACCGTAGTTTTTAGATCTGGAGAGAGGGTGATAGTGTGAGAAGCAAGTGGGCAGCCCTTAGCAAGCAAGCGCTGAGCTCCAGCCTATATATCTTTTTTGATACTAGTACTAGAGGTGGAGTAGTGGTAAAGTAGTTTATATTTTCTCTGCATACAGTACCAATTAGTTGTGCTTCAAAACTGAACGACACGCCATTAATTAAAAAAATAAAGTCAAGAAATAATGCGGCACCTCAGGCCAACGCGGCCAGATCGCATTTTGCACGAGAAATGACACACCATGTTTCGTTGACATGTGGTCCCGTTCCAACATGTCAGTGAGACGACGGTGAGTCCTTTTGTACAATTTCCGAATGAACGTCTATGTAGGCCGCGGCGCCTCTTCCTATACCGTGGCAACCGTCCACCACCTCTTCGCCTTTCCCTCTCGATTTGGAACTGCTGTCGCACGCTCTTCCTCCCTTCATTTGCCTTCACCCTTCCTTCTGCCATTGTTTGATCATCTTCTCTATGGAGGGAACAGGCCAGAAACGACCCCGTTATTCTTGCCCCGATCTGAAAGATGACGTGGTGGAGGAACTCATTGATCGGTGTGGCGTCATCACCTCGGCTAGCCTGGCAGGTTCGTTCAAGAGCATTCTTGACTCAACAAATAACATCATTACAAAGAACCCAAGGGTTCAGGAGCGGTTTGATCTCCCCTATCTTCTTCGCCATGACCTTGCTCGCTGGCGCGGGGACGATGGAAGCCTCGCCTTGTGCAAGTTGATGCCGCTTGATAATCATACGTGTGATGTTAAGATGCCATCGCTTAAGGGTAAGGCCTGGGCAGGCGCAAATTGAGATTGGGTTGTTTATATTGGGTACAACTGCGAGTGGGAACTTGTGAATGTGTACACTCGTCACCGGGTTCCACTTCCAAAAATCTCAGAGTGTCCTGAGGTTGAGGACACAGATGATCTATGTAGGTTCAAATACGATCATGGTGACTGTCGTCTACAGAAGATAGCAATTTGTCGAGTTCCCAACCACTCTTGGAATTACACGAACTATCGTGTTGTTGCTATCTTCGACAATCTTGTTGCCGTCCTTACTTCCACGCCTCGATGGATATTGCTCAAAAATCAATTTCTGTACACGGATGAGTACTGTGATGCAATTCAATACGAGAGTCTTGTGTTTGCTACCACCACTCGTGGCACTGTTTTTGCATGGAATCCTTATTGCTTCGGTACGCTTGTCTTCCACCGTAATTAGAGTTGTTTCATCCATGTGCATGCGAGTTAGTATCCCCGTACTAATTAACCTTCTTGTGTTTCCAAGGTCCTGTGAACATTCCGCCACCTATACTTGAAATTTTTTATAACCAACGGGGATATGACGATGGTGATGATCACGAGCATGAGGACAAGCAGGACCTACATACTCAGTGGCGCCTGGCAACTTATTCTGATGGATCACCTCTTGTATGTATACATGGCACTGCTGATGTTACTAAGGAAGCAGGTGTTGTCTCCCATGTTCGCACTCTCTGGACCTATTCCAACATCCGTTGCAGGGTATTCGAGGTGGATACTAGTGTGCTAGCGCCAACACCTTCTGCCTGGTTCCATATTGATAGTCTTGGAGAAAACTCGCTCTTCCTTGGACAAAACTATCCAATGATGCTGAAAGGCGATCCAGCTGCCGTTGGCACAATGTTACTACCATTTATGAGAAGCAATTGTATCTATACCTCAGACATTGCTATGGTTCCCTACCCTGGCTATCACAATATGCGTCCTGATATAGGCTGCTTCAGCATGGATGATGAGTCCTGCGTTGGTCTCGATATTGACAATAGCTGGCCCTTCCCAAAGGCTTACTTATGGTTCAAAGCAAGCGTTTCCAACACCGAGGATTGGTTGAGCTAAAGTTCATTTCATTGCTTGTTATTTGTTGTGTGATAAAAACTTTAGTATTTACTAGAATGTTTTGTTGGAAATAATCTATAATCCAACATGTATCCTCGTTGTCGTTGTGTGTTGATGACTTGTTGTATGTAATGAATGGTACATTTCCATATGCATGTCATAAACTCAATTTATGAATGGTTTTCGAGTCACTTCTTGGAGTGTGAGTACCGTAGTAGTATAGCCAGCATCCGGTTATATGAAGTTGCCACATCACATAGAGCCAACCTAATAGTGGAGTATTCTAGTACAATAGTTAGTCCTAGGAGTAGTATACCATCAGCTAGAGCTAGGTGTCGCATGGAGGCCGAGAAATATGGTGATAGCGTGAGGTGGGCTTGTACGCATGATGTAGGCACCGGGCTTGCAGTGTTTCCTACTCCTCTGGTCTAAATGTGGAGAAGATTTGGTCGAGTTCTTCCTCCTTTTGCCGACACGTGGGACATCCAGCATCCAGGTCGTGTCATGCAAGAAAATGGAGTGCTAGTTGAAGGTAGGAGTATGTGCCGTGCATCTTGGGTTAAACTGTAAATAGAATCTTACTCTTGAGTAACTCCAAAAGCGGCCACCGAAGATCTTTACTGGATTTGTTTTTCATCACCAGCACATCGAGGTGAAAGATGTGCAGATTCAGTGGGTCGTCTTGCATTTTCACTGACATGTGGGACCAAATGTGAGCAAACAGACGATGGGCACACTCCGTGCATTTGCTGGCTGGCTGAGAAGAGAGAGAGAAGGGCTGAGCACGGACTCCAGGAAATTTCGCGACAATGTGAGTACTAGTACTAGTGGTGTACCGTATGGCCTAGTGGTGTTCGCTCTACGTAACCAGCACCTCAATTAATAGTGGGGTGGCATGGGCCATAACTAGCATTCATGTCTAGCAGTACGGCACATGCCACCCACACGAGTCCCATCTGACACCAATTTTCTTGGACTCCGTGCTACAGCTATCTCTTCTCCCTCCTGTTTTCTCTAGCTTAGCCATCGCGCGGTGGGCGGGGTGGGGGTTTGTCGATAGTCAGTTTGCTCAACTGCGGTCCCACTTGTAAGTGAAAATGCAACACAACACGGATTCCCCCTTGAGCGGCATGCTGGACGAACCGTGTGGGGGTGCGACGCAAACATGACAGGCTTTTCCTTTTTTTTTTGAGGAACCGGCAGGAGCACTACCTTTTTCTTATAGAAGGGATGGCGAAAAGACGCAATTTACAGAGGGGCGAGGCTTTTCCTTTTGAACTTGTAACTTGTAAAATTTGGTTCTGCTCCTTGGCGCGACCGATAGATAGAAATAATGATTTTCCCTAGAGTAATGAGAAGTTTGGTTCTGGCGCGGTTCATGCATGGTACGTATGAAAATTATGAAGTTGATGCGAAAGGTAAGATAATTACAATATACACTACATGGAATTGACGGAAAGATAAACATACATACCGATCCATCAACGACATCCTCACGCCCTAGTGTGCCGGGTCACCAACCAACGTGTGAGGAGCAGCGGCATTGGCGGCGAGCTCAATGTGCTTCTGAACAATGTCGTCCAAGGTTGCCCTGCGGTCCAAGAAGGCCATCGTCCTATCGTCCTCCTCTTGCACATAATAGTCCTTGTGGATGATTTGCTCATAGACGTGGGTGATTATGTCGATGGTGTCTTGCTGCACCAGGCGCTGCGCAGCGAGCGCGACCTCGAGGTGGACATTCTCCGGCGCTACGGCGGGCAGTCGCAGGGCCACCAGTGCGTCAAAGAGGTTGTCACCATAGAGGCCGTTGAGGGTGGCAGGCATCGCAGAGCCTGGGCGCATGGGCTGGAGGCGTACGTCAAGGTCGTCTGCGAGCTTCTTGACGATGGTGAACTTGTCGAGGAAGCCAACGAGGACCTCGTCGAACAAGGAGACGAAGCTTTCGTCCAAGAGGCCTATCGCCTTCGCGGCCTCAAGCATGACTTGGAGACGTTCCTTGGTGCCGGGCCGCAGGCTAGTGTCATGGACCATCTGGCACAGCCGGCTGATGCTCGCGCTCATCGCCTCCATGGGTCTAGCTTCTAGTCAACTGATCTTGCGATTGGAGTGATCACTCTTGCCCTTGGTTAGGGTGCATAGGTGCGTAGGATTTCGTAGATTGGACTGGCGGGGAGCCTTTATATGAGAAGTGCAGTCTGCGTTGCATCCACGTGTGTTGGCCATCTACTCCTTGTCCCTCTCTCCGTGCCAGTGCAGTATAGTCATCTCACCGAGACCAAGTTGGGGCAAAACGAGAGAACTTTGATGTTTACTGGTTTATTGGTCCCCTTTGCATTTTGCGCCAAGTTTTGACCTTTGATTTAACTAATAAAATGTTAATGCATGTAACCAAAAATAATATCATTGGAAACTATGTTCAAATACGAATCCAATGATACAATTTTTTGTGACATGCATTATTATTATTTTAGTTAAATATATGGTCAAAATTTGGCACTAAATACTAAGGGGAGCAATAAACCAGGACGGAGGTAGGAGTAGTATTTTGTAATTAATGTCATTGCATAAAGAGAATTGAGCACTGCATGTTGTGCTAAGTAGTCTCAAGTCATCGAATGCATACGCACCCCACGTCTCCAATTGGGTGATTTCTTTTTTCGTGGCAAAAAATAGGGAACGAGGTGGGTAGTTAATGCTCCGCGCCTAAAAGTTTTTGGATTATTTGGTTTTCGTAACATGACTAATGCACCAGTATGGAGGGAGTACAATAGTAGTCTTTGATTGCAATTTTTTGTTGGTAGCTTACCAAGCTGACCGCTCGGTGAGTACAATAGTAGTCTGATTGATGAGAATTCAGATTTGAGCCATCTACCGGAAGGGAGAGTGTATAATATCATCGGGAACTACGTTCAAAACCGAATAAAACAATACTCCATGTATTTATTTACAGAGGGAGTAGTATATTTTTTGTGACATGCATTACTAGATATTGCTAGGCAAATACTAAATCCATACGGAGGTGGTAGTACTACTAAATCCAGATGGTGGTGAGTAGTAGTACGACCAATGTAGTAGTATTGTACTACCCGTTGGTCAAATTATTACGTGCTGCTCCTCAAAGTGAAGTGACAAGACCCTGCGCCGGAGATGACACCTGATTGTAGGCGCCGTGTTCGGCATACCAAAGTTAGCCTCACCGTGTGCAGTCACTATCATCATGGCTGTAGAGCTAGCCTGCTTACAACTAGCCGTGTTCAACATAATTTCCCGTGTGTTGCCACGAGTATCTCTACTCTTTTCTTATACGAGTAAGATGCCCGTGCATTGCACGGAACACCAAGATTGGGGGTGGACGGCGCCAGCAGCGGCCATCACACCAGATTGTTCCATGGCCTTCTAGATGTGGTGGGGAAGAGATAAGGCTGATTGTGAGAGACAAGGAGTTGTTTGTAAATAGGGAACAAGCGCAGGCATCTTTTTGCAAAACTGCAGCAGTTTGCTTTGTATGCGTCAAATCTAGATCCGACGGCTATTGGTGAAAGATGGCAGGCACACCATCATCACCAACTCAGGTTTTTATAGGAGTAGTATAGAGAAATAGAGAAACTCTTATAAAAACCGAGTTGGTGAAGATGGTGTGCTTGCCATCCTGCAATATAGACCGTCCGATCTATATCTGACGGATAGTAAGCAAACTATGGCAATTTGCAAAAAGATACCCGCACCCCTCTCCACATTTGCAGATAAGGCCTTCCCTCGTTCATCTTCGTCTCCCACAAGATAAACAGCTCGTATAAATGCATCTTGATGTTCCGTGCAACACATGGGCCTCTTGCTGGTAATAATAAATATTGTACTTGAGTAATGGGTATATCGTTGCTGCACCTATGCACGCGAACATTTATCCTAACATAGTACCTCGTGCTAGATAGTCATAATATTACAAGTTTCAAACTGATATTACAAATGCTAGGAGTAATGCTGCACCTACGAAGAGGTAATTATTAGGAAGTTTACGTAAGAACTTTCGTTACTTTAGGTCGATGCAGCATTATCGTACAAACTAAAATCCACTGCCCTGACAAGTCACTAATGGGCAAATAATTTTTTTAGTCTCTGGTGACCAGATGTTTCAAAAACAAATTCAGCTTCTGTGGAGACTTTGTCATTTAGGCTTAGACGCTTGCGGTGATCAGCACGCCATTCATTGTTGCACCAGAGAACGCCAAACCTCATTACCTTGAGCACACTTGCCTCCAGAACAAAGAACCTGGCCAATTTAATCTCAGTTGTGTTGCCTCGGTAAGATGGAGATCAAGGCATTCGATGAGATTGTTGTAGTGTAGCACATTTTTCACTTTTGGGTCTTTTTTATCTGCAAAAGAAGAGAACATATTAGAACAGCTGGCTGTATAAGATTGCCGTGTCATCAAGAGGTACCAAGATTGCTGTGTCATCAAGAGGTACCAATATCATTCGCTCATACGATAGGGTTGGCTATAAGGCTAATGATATTTTTCACTCTCTCTTTCTTTCTCTTTCCTCTCATTTACCTAGGAGCACGTGAAGAGCTTGGGCATTTGTTGCCTTCCACTATGTGGCTGATGCCATATTTCTCAAAAGTATGCCACATAATATGCATCGATGTCAAATCAAAAGATTTTGGCACCGCTCTAGCAATGTGAGAGAGTTGGCACCGCTGTGCACACAGACCGACAAGTATAAACAAATCAATCAAACCAACTACACCAGCCTCTCCCTCTCCCAAATAAGTGTTTTTTTATTGCCTCAGTCCTCTCCCTCTCCCACGCAAGTGTTTTTTCATTGCGTGAGTTAATTTGGCACCGGAGTAAAGTAGGTGATCCAGATTGGGGCACCAGGTGAGCAATGGAGGGCATCGATGCCAAGTGCATCAAAAGTGAATTTGGCACGTGTTTTGGCCTACATAGTGGAGGGCCATTATAGCCCACTTTTGTACTACCTCGTATTTAGTGTAAAATTTTGACCATAGATTTACCTAAGAAAATGGCAATGCATGTCACCAAAAATTATACCATTTGAAATTATGTTCAAATACGAATCCAACGATATAATTTTTAGTGACATGCATTAACATTTTGTCAGTTAAATCTATGGTCAAATTTTGATACTACAAAATACGAAGAGTAAACCAGGACGGAGGTAGTACTTGCTCTTAGGCTAACGATAGAGTCACTAGTCTAAGTTACTTGCCACTATGACTAGCCTAGGCTACTAGTACAACAAAAAAATGATGCAGGTGATCACGTGAGAAAAAATACTAAAAACATTTGTTTCGGTGCAGTGCGTAGATGCAGTTTTGAACATTACACTTGTCATCATGATTTGGGAAAATCACGAAAAAACTAAGCTACATTGTGATTACCATTTACTAATAGGAAAGAAGTTTCACCTCGATGAGTAGCTTCTCCATGCATGGAAAGCACGTAAGGAATCCAACAACTTGATCCAGATTGGGGCCGATAGATTTTATTGCCAAGATCTTCACTGTGCGCACAGACTGGATCAAGCTTGTGGGAATCATTTTCTGGATGACAGTCGTAAATACATCAAGAAGAAATTTAAAAATGTGAATTTCAAGAAGACGGAGAAGAAGATGAGTGTTGTACCTGAACGATTACGGATCCAATAAAGAGTTCGGAGAATTTGGCAGACGAGTACACCAACGCTGTCAATTTTGGCGCGTCAATGACCCTGATTTTTGTTGGACCTTCTAGATCAGATATAAGCAATCTCTCAAGGAAAGGCGCATTCTCAATGACCATAACGTGGAACAGCTGGAGTGATCTCTTCCCAATTGATGTCTTGTTGCGGGGCTAGCAAGACACATAAATCCATCGGAGATTTGTCGAGGCGATGTGGAGGCTAATGAACCCGTGGATCTACCGAAGATGAAGGTACTCGAGCGCAGTACAGCTGCGGAGCACGTGCTCCATAGCCTTCTTCGAGATGCCAACGTCGAAGAGGTCAAGCTGCTTGAGTTGAGGGAGAAGAAGGGCGGATGCGGCATTAATCTAGGGAAAATAGCAGGAGCTGAAGCTGGCGCGGCGCAACGTTGGCGTGAGGCGGAGCGCGGACGGCGGCAAAGAGCGACATCGTCCAGCTTCAAACCTGTGCTCCTCGAGCTGATCTAGGGCGGGGGATAAGAACCACTCATTGAACTTGGCTTGGACCTTGCAGTTGGTACTGAACATGCGGATGTCAAGGTGTCTGGCTGGCCTAGGGTGCAATGAAAGGATCTTGGAGATTGCTGCCATGCATTTGCAATCCCCGTCACAGACGTAGCTATCAACGGTGAGGTTGAGGGGGACGCGGCGCCAGAGGGGGCACCACCGCCGGGAGAGCAGGGTGGTCCGCATGGCAGATTTGGTGGGGAGGAGGATGATGATGACGAGCAGCATTTCGTCAGGGAGGCTGCTGATGAAGTCCAGGCTCGCCAGATGCAGTTTTGGCTCGTGCCGCCTCCGCTTGTTGGCTGCCTCGCTGTCCATCTCAGCTGGCGGCGACGCTGGTGTACACGTGTGCTGGGTGTGCACGAGTGCGTCCTTGTGTGCATGCCGCCGCGCAGTGGTGAAGTGTGCGCGAGTGCGTCCTTCACGCGAAAGAAGTGTGCCCTCAATTTACTAGCGTGCGGGGTGCTACCGCGAGTGGTTTCAACTTTGTTTACTTTACCGCGTGTCAGATGGGCCTCTAGTTTACTTATTTTCACCCACTGCCACATGGGCCGGCACACGAAGATAGAGAACACAAGCTGACAAGGCAGCATGTGGACTGGTTGACCGGTCAACTAAACAATATACGGAGCTATACGCTAACACAGTGACCATATAATCCCTCGGTAAAGAGAGATCGAGTGAGAGGGGAGGCCCGTGAGAGATAGTAGAGAGAGAGAAAGAGCTACTCCCTTCGTTCGATAATGTAGTGCCTATATTTTTTTTAAAGTCAAACTTTTGAAACTTTGACCAAGTTTATAAAGAAATTACTTATATCTACAATACCAAAGATAAATGATACATGTTGTGATGAATCTAATGATCGTTCCAGATGTAAATGTTTTTCTCGACATATACCTGGTCAAAATTTTCTGAGGTTTGACTTTTCAAAACATCCATATGTTTATGGACGTGAGAGAGTACCTAACTAGAGAGAGAGAGAGTGTGTGTGAAATAGAAAGAGTGAGTGAAAAAAGTGTGTGTGTGCGTGTGTGAAAGAGACATGGACAACACACGATAAAGTAGAGAAAAAGCGTGTGTGTCTTATGCAAACATATCACACATGCATCTTCGACATCGGAAGCGAGGTGAGGAGATAGTGTGTGGTTGTTTGTAACCGAGAGAGAAAGACCCCTAGCACGTGGCCAAGAGAGGTCTGACAAACAAGGGAGAGAGGTCGAGAGAGACGTATGGAGAAAATGCAGGCATGGGGAGGAGAGAGTGTGTGTTCGTGACAAAGAGAACCTCTGGAGATCGTGATGGGACTACATGGGTGGGAGATCGAGTGACAAGGTGTGTGCGCGATAGAAGATACCTTGAGAGATATCGAGATAGACGTATGGCTGGAAGGAGACAATAAGTGTGTTCCTGATGGATAGTGAGAGATAGTCATACTTAGGGGGGAGTGCGTGTGCCTATGATGGAGTGAGGGATTATGGTACTTAGGGGGGTGCCAAGGGCGGAGAGTGTTAGATGGGTCTATGTAGCGCGAGCGAGATATGTGTATGTGTGAACCAGGGAGATATAAAGTTTGAGAGAGATAGAGGAGCCCCGATATGGCTGAGTGGTGCGTCAGATAGCTGAGAGGGGGAAAGAGATACTCCATCTGTTCGATAATGCAGTGCATACAAATTTTGTAGAAGTCAAACTTTGGAAACTTTGACCAGGTTTACGCAAATATTATTTATATCTACAATACCAAAGATACATCATACGAAACTATATCTCATGATGAATCTAATGATATATGTTTGCCGTTCTAGATGTAAATGTTTTTCTCCACGTACCTGGTCAAACTTTGTGAAGTTTGACTTTCAATAAATCTATATGCTATGGACCGAAGAGAGTACCTAAGTCAAGAGAGATCAAGTGCGTGTGAAGGAGAATGAGTGAGTGTGCAAAAAGAGCGTGTGTGTGAAAGAGAAAGGGACAACAAACGATAGAATAGAGAGAGAGTGTGTTTGTTTCTTATGCAAACATATCATGCATCCATCTCCGAGATAGAAAATCGAGGTGAGGAGATACACGAAGATAGCTAGTGCGCGATTGTTTGCAACGGAGAGAGATACCCCTATAGCACATGTCCAATAGAGGTCTGGCCAATAAGGGACAGAGGTCGAGACGGACGCATGGAGAAGATGGACGCATGGGGAGGGAGAGAGGTTGTGTTTGTGATAGAGAGATCCCCTCGAGATCGTGAGGGGACTATATGGGTAGGAGATCGAGGGACGAGGTGTATGTGCAATAGAAAGATGCCCCAAGAGAAATCGAGATAGACCAAGTGAGGAAAAGAGACAATGCATATGTTTGTGATGGACACTAAGAATTAGTCATATACATAGGGGGGACTGTGTGTGCCTACAATTGAGTTAGAGACAATCATACTTAGCTAGGCGTGAGATTGTGTGTGTGTGCGTGTGATATGGAGAGAGAATGAGGGGGAGAGAGAGAGTTTTAGATGGGTCTATCGAGTGCGAGTGAGATATGCATGTGTATGTGTGACCCAGGGAGACGGAGAGTTTGAGAGAGAGAGGGAAGAGCTTCGAGACAGCAGAGTGGTGCGTGAGAGAGTTACGGGCAACGAGCTAGGGAATTTGTGTGCGTACGATGAGTGCACCCTAGATATTTAGCTTGGACTAGAGAATCATACATTGTGTGCCAGAGAGACCTATACATGGAGTGTGCATGCGAACTAGAAAGACCCCGCCCCCCCCCACACACACACAGAGAGAGAGGGAGAGGGACCGACAAGGTTTGTGTTTGGATGCGTGCGATAGAATTGAAGATTGTCGGCGAGAGAGAGAACAGGAGTCTGGGAGAGGGGGAGGTCGCGTTTATGCATCAAAGACTGATATAAACCATGTTTCGATATAAATTTGCATTCAAATATTTGAATTGGAGAACATGTTGTCTGCAATCCACGAGATATGCGTATCAAACAAGTTCATTAATTTGACTTTCAACATGTTCATGGAGTACTATAATACAACATGCTACTCAATTGAGGTGTTCAATTTTGGATTTAGTTCACTATTTTGACCTGATGAACAAGCTATTTCATTGAATCGAGATATTTCATTTTGGGTTTGATTTCCGTTTTTGAGTGGGTCAACTATTTATCATATAGTAAATTGTTAGCAATGAGCATGTAAAAACACATTAGTCCCGGGCATCATCTCACCATCTAAAAAAGAAGTGGCAAGCTAATATTTCAAAATTTGATTCAAATTGACTTTTTTTTGAAATGGAACACTCCGATTTCATACTTAAACTGGCTCAGCCAAATTGCTGGCCATTCGAATCGACTTGGTAAGGTAGACGTGGATGCTCATTCTCTCAAAATTTGAACGAACCGCTAAACACCCTCTGCTCGGTGGAATTCGCTCGAGCAAATAAATGGGAGACGGGAACTTACCGGCCTATGTGGGACACACATCAATTGGCCCATTGTACATCGAGGATAGGTTCGTAACTTCATCCAAGCGCACCTTCTCCTTGGCCGAAATGACAGGTGCCGAATAATTCATAAACCATGGGCGGCAAAACACCCTCTCCTCGGCCGAAATCGCTCGCGCCGACTATTTCAAAACACGCCCTCCTTGCCCGAAATCGCTCGCGCCCACTATTTCAAAACACGACCTCCTCGCCCGAAATCGCTCGTGCCCACTATTTGGGAGAAGCAAAGTTACTCTACTATCCCCGACCCTCAAGACACAGACCCAAGCCCACAAGCCTAAAGGTAGGGGTAGAACTGTAACTACCCCCCACATTTTAGACAAATTCGTCCGTAAGACATGGTTCCCCCTCCCAATTCCCCATTCATACATCATGGGCGCCAAATCACCTTCTCCCCGGAAGCTCCCTTCTCCCCAGCCGCGAAACCTCAGCCCCTCCTCCATGGCGCCCCCACCGCACCAAATTCACCGCCGCCCTCCTCCCCAATGCCGGAGACGCTGTCCGTTTGCCGTCGTGCACTGGGCCGTGTGCCTCTTACTCCGTGCTGCCGGAGCTGCCTCGACGACGATCGCGTGAACCGTGCCGGAACCGATTCACACCCACCGTTGTGCACGGCGCCGGAGCGGCTCCAACTTCGGATCCGTCCAGGGCCCCGGTGCTGCTTCCCTGTAGCCATTGACCGTCGCGACATATCTGCTTTCCTGCCGTCGGGAGCCACCGCAACCGCGCCGGCCTCACCGACTCGGTAGCTAGAGCTGCCTACTTCACCGGGCCGCAAGATAGGTCGTACACTCATCTTAAATTACTTTATTTAGGCGTCAGTCGTCTGAATTTTTATTCTGGGCCAATCGATTCCCAATGGGAAGCAGCACCCCTCGAGGCGGCAGAGCTCCTAGGCTGCCGGTTGGCCGGTGTCTATCGTAAGGGTGCTAGGGCGCAAGTTCGCCGTGGAAGCAGCGCTTAGGTGGCTTTCCTAGAGTTGCGTGGGTTGAAGGTACTGCCGCCGCCGGATCAGGATGACGGAGAGTCTTTGTGGATTGGCCGGGGGCGGCGCAACCACGGCAATGCAGTGGGGCGGGGAGCGGGGTTTTGGTCAGAGCTCTCGCGGCCAGGGACGGCGGAGGCAGGCTGATCTGCCGATGGTCGCCGGCTCTTCGGGGAAGATTCTGAACAGTGTCAGCCGGGAGGCACAAGACAACCATCAAGCCATCCGGCGTAGATCGGACAGTACCAAAATAAAATAAAATCGTGTGACCCCAATTTAGTTTTCAGACGTGTGACAACTCTCGTACCTTACTGTTGATCTCTTAGGGTATTTCTTCAGATCAGAGATATGTGTTGTTCTTAACATTATGCGTTTTCTGCATCTTCAGCCACACCATCTTCCTTCTCACCGCAACTGCTACAACAAGGGAAGCATACACCAGAAGGGAGCTATAGTCCCCACTCAACAGTTCCCTGCATCGAATGTGCATGCCCGACATGGACATCCACAACAACTGCAGGGCCATCGACAAGTCAGCACATGATGCTCACTCCTATGGATGGCGGCCAGATAGGTTGTACCCTCTTCTTACTTGTGTGCAACATTTATGGCTTTGTTATTCATCTAAGCATGGAAAATAGATTATCACATTTCACTGTATATTCATGCTGATCTCTTAAGAGTCTTGTTCAGGAGTTAACGCTGTTCCATAGTTCAGATAAGAGATTTGTTCTTTAGGTAACGTTGTTCCATAGTTATCATCCATCAGCCAATGCTATCCCACAGACTGGTGATTATAGTATTATACCACTTCTAGTATTACCTATGTTGTTCTTTAATACTTTTGTGTGCCATCTAGTTAATCTCGAGTACAAATGATACATATTCTGTAGCTTTCATCTGTGTTCTCCCTTTAGTTTTTGAGACCTGTTGCTGCTAGTTAAGCCCAGTCCTACTATTTATGTCGTCTCCTACAGGCACTCATTACATAAATCTAACTACTAGTTGTCTTCCATGCATGTCAGATATAATTGCACACACTGATATTTCCACAAGAACCTCACGGAGCAATGTAACGACCAACAAACTTGACGTCAATGATACCCAATATGATGGAACATGTAAAGGCAGTTCTTCAGAAGACTTGCAGAAAGATGACGAATCCTATTCACCCCACAAGGTCCTTGCTCTAACTTGGCCCGTGATATGGGTACATCATGCATATAATGTCCTGGAGTGCATCTACTCTATTACAATGCCATGTGCTTAGCCTGCTGATCATGCATGTAAATATGTCATGCCTTCCTGTTTTTCAATACCTATACCAATCATGATAACATGCTTTCAAATTCAAGTAACGTCATTCTACTCTGTCGCAATGCCATCTGCTTAGTTTGGACATCATGCTTCTGAATATCTTATGCATTGTTATTCATCAGTATGTACTTCATCTGTCTACCATACCATGTTTTTTTACATTGAAGTGATGTTCTAGTTGTCTGTTGCAATGCCATCTTAGTTTCCCAATCATACACGCATATGTCCCCTTAGTGTTTTTCTGTATGTATTCCGCTATCATACAATTTTACATTCAACTAGTGTTTTTTTACTCTGTTGTCATGTTGTATCCCTAGCTCTTACATCATACTCCCTCCGTCCGGATTACATGTCGCAGAAATGGATAAAAATGGATGTATCTAGAACTAAAAAACTCCTAGACACATCCATTTATTTCCGGATGGAGGGAATACATGTCAATATGTCATGCCTTTCTATTCTTCAATACCTATTCCATTTCTCTCCTGTAGCATGTTTTATAACTGAAGCACCCTTCTTCTATATAAGGCATGCAAGGGGAAGACGACTATGTTAGAATCTGAAGGGTTACAAACAAGGTCTTTGCAAAAGATCCAAACGCCAGGAGATAGTAAACCAACTCCAGTGTTCATAGATACTTCTCCAGCACAGAGAAACCCAACTGCGTGTGTGTATCCTCACATCATGAAATTTTATAGCATTCAGATCATATTTTCTACATGTTTCTTACCCATCTCTCTTTTAGAAAATAAGCTTAAAGTATAGAAGAATTTCTAAACTGGGATCGTGTTCGAGGAAAGTATCTTGCGGGAATTCTCTGTGCTCCAATGCTGATGTAAGTACCTGTTGTATATCACTAATTTTTTACATCAGCATGTATTTTGTTAATCGGTGTGAATCCAACCTCTATCTGATCTAAATTTACTTGTAGCAAAATGTATAATTATGCCTGGTAGTTTTGCATACTGAGCTGCATGAGTGTACTATCTCATATCATGCACATTACTAAATTGTAGTGCTGTTCTGGTTGCCCAATCATTCATTGTGTCAATGTTACCTGGCTGATGATAGTTTGTGCCATATTGTGTTAATTTGGTGTAGGCTGGTGTGGTGTGGTTGCCCAAATGTTTGTTGTGTCAATGTTGCTTTCCTATTATCTGACCTAGCCAATGATAGCAATGCTAGTGTGTTAATTTGGTGCAGGCTGCTGAAGATAAGAAGACAAACTCTGAAAACAGCAAGGCAACCCCATTGTTTCTTTCCAATAAATCTAGGCCAAGTAATATGGCAATAACTCTTGATTAATCTGTTCGGTTCCCCTCCTAATTTATGTTATTGTGCAGTGGTCGAGACACTCTCCAATATCAATAATACAAGCCTGCCAAAATTGCCATCTGAATCTGTTTGGTTTCCTCTGTCTCGAATCCAACGGAAAAAATGTATGTTTGTGAACCAATTACTGGCTAAAGCAATGATGGAAATTGTGGAGGAATCAGAGGTGCACATTCTTGCGCAACAACAACTGATCAATGTTTTCAGACACAGTGTAGCAAAGAAGGAAGAACTTGCTCACATGCTTATGGGCGTCATCCACGCTGAGGTTGCAGATTGTGAGGTTGTAGATCGTTAAGTTCTATTCATTTATTTGCACTGGCATCAATCTTTGGTTGCCCAGTGGATGTAATTTCCTGTAATATATGCTGGATGTGCAATGTTTTTCCTTGTATGCCCTACGTTTGCTTAGTGCGCCTGCTAGGAAGCCAAAAAAGCAGTGAAATTATTAGTTAGCACGAACAGTCGTGGGCCCTATATGAAGGAAGCGGCCCACTGCCCTTAATGGGCTCGCAGGGGCCAAAATTCTCATAGGCCTTTGATTGACCGGTTTTGGTCCTGTCCATAATTGCTCGTCGTAATGGTCTCAAATTATATCTGGGCCAGAATCGACGTTATCTAATTGGGCCTACACACACGTTCGAACTTTAGTGGGCCCATTAAGTTAATGGGCCGTAACCAGGCCGAAAGCTCTATTGGGCCGCTATAATTGAAACGAGCCAACGGTTAATGCTTGGCCCTGTTACCTCCCGGGTCGTTAACAGGCCGACATCGAAGCGGACAATAAGTGGGCCAATTCGATTTCACGGGCCGTTAATAGGCCGATACTAAGGTCGGGCTATATATGGCCCAACTGTACTGTGGGCCTTTAGCAGGCCGAAAGAGACAGCGGGCTCGTACTGGACCATGAAGAGCATGGGCCACTAAGAGGCCGAAAGTCAGGTCGGACTGTATATGGCCCAACTGTGTTGTGGGCCTTTAACACTTAAATGGGGCGCTAAAAGGCTGAAAGACGTACATCCTAAAAATTGGTCCATCCCTTGAATGGGCCGTTAACAGGCCGAAACCACATCAGGCCGATATTGAGCCCAAATATATAACGGGTTGTAAACGGGCTCGAACTGACGATGGGTTGCAATGGTGTCAAATAGTTAACGGGCCATTGACAGGCCGAATTGGCACATCTCGTATGGGCCGTGGGCATGGACCAGACACAAGTAGGCCCTATATGGGCCGGCCTGCTAATTTTGACTGGGCCGGCCTCTTTCGCCTAAATGGGCCACTGTTGGGCCTTGCCACGTGCCAACGTATCATAGGCGCCTCCCGTACAATGAGTGGATGACATCTGTCCCAACGCTGAGCCGACACGTGGATCCTCCGGCGAATGAGAATTTTACACGTGGAAAATCCCCATTGGTCGGGGTTGTTAACGGGTTATCGGATCCAAACCGGAACCCGATAGCTTAACGGCGACCCGTTACGGTGGATGCCACGTGTCGGTTACCCTTGCCGAAAACACTTCCATGACGCGCCATTTATCGTCATGGAAGTGGACACTTCCGTGATGATAATTTTCGTATTGTCATGGAACACTTCTACGACAGCACATGTATGACTATCTTGATTCTGTCATAAAATCCTCATGGATGTACATGCATGACAGAAAACATGACCTACTATGACAAACACGTATCATCACGAAAGTGGTTTTTTTGTACTGAGGACTCCCTCAGTAGCCCCCGAACTAGCCTTCAACGCCAGAGCCCACAACTGCTGATCGCCCCGTGATTCCCAAAATCTTCGGCTTGCAAGGCGAGTCCCTCATCTTCACTTTGTTCGGCTGACTCCATCAATTCGGTTTCCGATGACTTCTTGATCCATCAAATCATTGCGGGCCCCTTATCATTAACTTTATCAAGGATGACCCTCGATTTTTGTGCAGCTGCCAGAAGGCGAGTAGTCTTGTGTTTTTTTACAAAAACACCCACCCGGGACCAGGGACATATCTATTAAATAGGCCAAGGGTGCCTCAAGTGTTCCATCCATACCCAAGAAAGGAATCCCATCCTGCCCAAAGAAAATCCTCAAGGCACATGGCCGGCGTCCCTGGCTCATCCTCGTGCCCTCAAGGCCATCTTCCGGGCGACTGGCCCAGCTGCTCCGTGTCACGGCTCCAGCTATGCGACCTCCAGCGGCAAGGATATCTTCCAGCCGTAGATCTCATGCCCATTCATGTCGGGTTGGCTTCAGACAACGGCGAAGCCTTCGCAGAGAACTTTCCCAATCCAAATAAGGATGAGAGGGTATGTTTTGTATCCTTCCTTCTAAGAGGTCTAGGATTCCCCATTCACCCGTTCTTAAGGGGCCTGCTAGAGTTTTATGGGATCCAACTTCACCACCTCACCCCAGGATCAATTATGCATATTTCTGGCTTTGTTGCTCTTTGCGAGATGTTCCTGGGCAGTGAGGCCCATTTCAAACTATGCAGGAAGTTTTTCTGCCTCGTCCCTCGCACCTATGGGGGGTTAATTCTTGAAGTAGGCAGAGCTGAGGTGTGTTGTATAGCCGGAACTGGATATCCCATTGGGACTCCAAAGAAAGATTCCAAAGAGTGGTCTTCGGAGTGGTTTATATCGAAGATGTCCCCCTGTTCGAACCAGTTTGGAGGGGTCTGCCTGTGTATTCGGACGCCCCACTTAAGAAATGACTTAACTAGCGGCCCAAGGGCCCCTCCCAGGAAGAGTCTGCTAAAGTGCGGTGCCTAGCCGCAAAGGTAAGGGTGTTGGCCCATGGGGGATTGGCCATGGTCGACGTAATGGCCGCGACAATCGAACGATGCATGCAACCCCTCCAACAAAAGACTCACCCCTTGTGGAGCTATAACGGGATGAGTGACGTGTCCCGCTACAAGCGACAGGGGCCAGACAATCAAGCAGCAATGGCCGCCATATTGGCGGATCTTTTCAAAGGCGAGGAAGAAGAGTTCGCCCGCCCGAGAAACTGGAAAGGCTACTCGGGCTACAACCCCATTGAATGGGTAAGTTTAAACTTGCGTACATAGCTCGGATATCACACCCGAATACTGATTTGTTCAACCATTTTTATGAACAGAGCGGGAGACGCCAAGTTGAAGGCATCAACTGCCCTGCTCCTCAACCGAAGGATCATTCTCGCGATGACGACCCAGGCTTTCACGAGGACCCGGAGATATCGATTGACTTTGAGGACGGGGTTTTCTTTCAGGAAAGCCTCGACGGTTCTAAGGTGGCCATCACAACCGATCATCCTAGGCTCCTCCCCTCCTCCATCATAAGTAGCAAGAAGGCCTCCTTTCCAACAAGGCGTTCACCTTGCGCTACTCTGGCTACGCTAACTTCTACTCCCAAGGGCCGCCCTACCTCACGCCGAACACCAACGGAGGCGGTGTCAATTCCGGCCAACAAACGAGCCTCCAAACGGAAAGCGACCATGCCAATCGCATCTTCGGAAAAAAGGTAATATACTCTAAAACTGCCATCAATTCACCACTTGGCTCATCTATGCAGGGCTCTGCTGAAATTCAATCCGGGCCAACAGGAAGAAGGTACCACCCCAACCGTCTGAAGACATCGAGGGAGTGTCAGGGAGTGGCCGAAGATCCTCAGCGCGGGCGAAGGTTAATGTGGGAGATCCCACAGTGCATCAGCCTGTGGAAGATCCTGAGGATGTTTCGGTTACCAATTCGGAAGTTGAAAGTGTGATGAATCAGCGGCGACGGAAGGAATCCCTGCGCTAGGCCGCCTTTACCGACCAAGAATTTAATGCTTTCAATTCGGTCGACGCATATCTCGGAGCGTCCTCTGTCAGCTGATATGCAGGTAAGGAATGAGTTCCAATAGCCAAATGTAAGTACTAACCCAGTAGCCCCCGAGCCTTGAATCGGGCGGGACGACCGAGTTAAGGGTCTGAGAAATATTTATCGTTCGCTGCAGGCCTTAAAGGACCTGAATAAAAAATTGTCCAATGACCTTGAGCTAAGCCAAACACGGTTGGCTGATGTGGAAGCCGAATTGGAAGCTGTGAAGAAGTTCACTAGCGAGGCCCATGGTGAGGGAAAGTTCTAAACTTGCATGGATTATGCCATCGCGATTTGTTTAACACCGGCTATCTTTATAGCAGCTAAATCCATAGGTCAACTACAAAAGGACCTTGACACCGCCAAAGAAACACAACGATATGCGGAATCACAGCATCAAGCCGGTCTTCGGGTTTTAAAACGAAGCCAGGAGGAGACCAACAAACTGAAGGCGGAGAACTAGCAACAGGCCGAAGAACTGGAGAGTCTAAAAACTCAATTGGCGCAAGTTCGTGGAGAAAACCAGACTTGAGAAGCGGCATGTTTAGTAAGTTTGTCCGTAAAGTGTTGGATAGGTATAGACTTGTACCGTGCTTGAATGTAAAAGATATGCCATGCTTTGACGCTAGGTCTCCTGACTGGCCGGCCTGGAGAGGAAGTCCAGTCCTTTGGCGGGAATGTGCTGAAGGAACTGTCCGTGGTTCATGAGAAAGCTTAAAAGGCTATGAAGAACATGGTGAAGGCGTTATGGCTGACCAAAGTGGTGCCGGACAATATGGCCGAACTGGCGAATCGCTTTAAGGGAACTCGGCGGCGCTTCAAATTGTGGAAAATATCATCTTGTCAGGAGGGAGCGCGAGAAGCATGGGCCATGGTGAAAACCCGGTTCAGGAAACTCGAGCCAGAGCATATGGCTCGTGTGGGACCAGTAGGGCCGGATGGGCAGGAAATACCCTTTCATTTGGTTTATGACCAAGTGATACCTGCAGCTCGATTATCCAACGGGATTGTGCTTTAGAGAGCATAATAGACAATGTGGACAAAGAGTGATGTGTTTGATTCTATGTAACTATGTACTTTACATCGAACGGTCTTGATCCGAACTGTAAAACATTGTCTTAACCGGCCATCGGCTTCTGCCTCCCCGACCAGTGATCGGGGAGTGTTCCGTACTATGTGACCTGAGGTAAGCAGGAAAATCACTTCTGGTAACCAGGCAATCCGGCCTTTGGGTGCGAACAGACAAAAACGCGTGCGGAGAGTTATGTTATATTACTGTTTAATGCAAGAAACATCTTCTGAAGAAAATAGTTCCTCTATGGGTTCCTTTCTGCAGGTTCGTCATGTCAAGTGTAGACGTTTGTATTCGGATCCCCGAAGTATGCGAATAATTGGTGCAGGGGTCGAATCCCCAAGCGTTGGTGATGAACACCAAGAGTACTATAGTTTTCCTCTTTGCTGACCCATTGTGTTCTTAAGAATGCTAGCTTTTGGCTTCACCCGTCTGAGGTACGTACATCGCTGACCCGGTCGTAACAATCGCAGAGGTGCTCCCTTTACCCCCTAGCCGAACGATCGGGAACGTAGGGTGTAAGCACAGGAGCCAGGCAACCCATGTTGGCAAAAACTTAAGTCAAATTGGTGCATATAATGGCGGAAGAGGTATTCGGGAGAGTGCAAACACGACATAGACGATTACGTGCACCGGAATATATTGATTGGCTGCTTTAAAGGAGCCCCCAGGTAAAATATGGGTGTTACATTTTGAGAATGTGCGATGAAGAGGGCCTAAACAGAATTCGGTTTATCCAAAAAGGGCCCGGGAGATGCTAATTCTCCAGAATAAAAAAGAAGAAATTTACAATGAGGAAAGGGGTAGTGGACTGACGTGGGCATCTTTAGCCGTAGAAGCGCCGGAGCCGGGCTGCGTTCCAGGGGTTTAGTTCGAGGCGTTTATTGGCTGGGTTGCGAATACAATACGCTCCTTCGGCTAACACTTCATCAATTATGAAAGGGCCCTCCCATTTAGGTGAGAGCTTGTTCTTTTGCTTCTATGGGAGGCGGAGAATGAGTTCTCCAATGTTGTATGCCTTCGCCTGAACTTCCCTGCTCTGATAGCGTCGAGCCTGCTGCTGATAAAATGTAGAACGAGCCCAAGCGACATCCCGCTCCTCTTCCAAAGCGTCTAGATCATCCTGCCGATCCAACTCGGCTTCCTTTTCCTCATACATGCGTACTCGAGGTGCGTCGTGAATAATATCACAAGGTAGGACTTCTTCTGCGCTGTACAGCATGAAGAAGGGTGTGTATCCCGTTGATCGGTTGGGGGTAGTGCACAGTCCCCAGAGCATGGAGTCGAGCTCCTCCACCCAATTACAATTAGATTGTTTCAAGGAACAAACTAGGCGAGGCTTAATGCCGCTCATGATTAGTCTGGTGGCCCTCTCAACTTGTCCGTTGGTTTGCGGGTGGTACACCGAAGCGTAATCGACCTTGATGCCCATAGTAACGCACCAGTCCTTGACTTCCCGGGCCATGAAATTGGATCCATTATCCATGATGATACTGTGAGGGACACCGTAACGGTGTACCACGCTGGATATAAAGTCGATAACTGGTTCGGACTTTGCTGAGGTTACTGGTTTTGCTTCAAGCCATTTAGTGAATTTGTCGACCATAACCAGTAGGTATTTCTTTTTCTTGGTTCCCCCTTTAAGTGGTCCAACCATGTCCAATTCCCAGACTATGAAAGGCCATGTGATTGGTATAATCTGGAGAGTCGTGGGGAGCATGTGGCTTTGATTAGCGAAAAGCTGGCATCCAACACAATGTTGGACTAGAGTGCGGGCGTCTTGGCGGGCGGTGGGCCAGAAAAACCCTGCTCAGAAAGCCTTGCTTACCAGGGCCCGAGCTGCCACATGGTGGACGCCCATGCCGGCATGTATCTCGGCCAAAAGTTGCTGTCCCTCTGTTTCTGGTATACACCGCTGTAGGACTCCAGTAGCACTTTTCTTATATAACTCGCCCTCGTGGACCTTGTAGGCTTTAGAGCGCCGGATTATGCGTCGTGCCTCGGTCTGATCATTGGGGAGCTCCTACCGTATCAGGTAGGCAAGGAAGGGCTCAATCCATGGTGCAATTACGGCCATGACCTCATGAGCCGAAGTGGTTTCTTCAACTGTTGAGCCACCGATGATGTCGTCATCTGGCTCGATGGCCGGAGGGACGATTTGTTCGTTGGTTGCTGTATCCTAATCCCCATCCTACCACACCACGGATGGCTTGAAAAGCCGCTCCAGAAAGGTGTTTGTAGGGATAGGGTCGCGCTTGGCACGCATGCGGGCGAGGATATCTGCAGCTTGATTATTGTCTCTAGAGACATGGTGGAATTCTAACCCTTCGAACCGGGCTGATATTCTTAAGACGGCATTTTGGTATGCCACCATTTTTGGTCTTTGGCGTCAAATTCGCCGTTGACTAGAGAGATGGCGAGGTTGGAATCTCCCCATACCTCGAGCCGCCGAACACCCATTGACGTTGCCATCCTGTGGCACCCCGGCTCAGAGAACCGGTTTACCAGTGTTTCCAACCCAGAGATCATGTCTTCTGGAAACACACAACAACTTGGAATAGAACATAGCTGAACTTTTATTGATAATAGTCGAGTACAAGCTTATATATTACACGATCATCGAGGCCAAAAGCACATCTAGTGCTATGATAGTATCTACATTATTTATCTAACATATCAGGGCCTCGGTATTACTGCGGGATACTACAGCGAAAGACTACTCTGTAGCGGAACATGATAGTAACTCCATCCACAGGGACACTGCTGAGGACACATCCTAGTCATCGCAACACGGACCTTCGAGACCTCCGTCTTAGTCTTCTCCTGCATCTGGCATGATACACCAGGTGAGTACTTTGAATGTACTCGCAAGCACATGACAACCAATTATGCAGCAAATAATATCATGGCAATCAACATGTTAAGTCTTAAATGATTCACTTACTGTCATTAACTTACTCATATCCAGGTTGTCTCACAACCTTCGGAATACTCGATGCCAATGAGTACTTCCGCTCATAAGGCAAGTTCTTCCATCATTACTATGGTTATTATGGTTGATCACCTAGAGAGGTCTGGACGGGCTGTCCAATACCGTGCACGCGGCTATTCGAATAGATTTTACACTCTGCAGAGGTTGTACAGTTTTCCCAAACCATGGAGCACCTGACCTCGTGATCCCATTCGGGTGGACCAGCGTTGCTCCAACGAAACCCACCTGACTCGTGACTCTCCCATCATACCACCGGCAATCACACTCCCTTGGAGTCAAGCCTTGGGTGGCCCCGTGTCACCTCGTGACACTTGCCACCTTCATGGCCTAACTAAACTGTCCCAAACAGGGACGCCGGCACAAAACTCAACTGGGCTCATAGGGTTATCGCGTCTACCTGATCAGGGCAGCACGCACGCATAACCCTCCCTATCTGGAGGTACCGATGAAAGAGCACGGAGCCAGACCAAGGCAAGGCCGTCCCATACCGGCAAATGTGGCTGCACGGGTAAGCCCAGACAGGTGACTCTTGATCAACCAACTAAGTTTCACTTAGAAATCATGGTCATTCATCATATCAATTTAAGTTGTCAACAATAGGCATTTAAATACTTCACTTGAATTATCTAAGTTAATTAAATGCAAGGAATGAATATGAATTATGCAATGCTATGAAATGCTTCATAATATGGATGTCCTGGCTTGCCTTGATCAGTTGGGTTGTTCAAATACTCCTGGTCTTCAAATCCACAAGAATCTCCTTCTGAAAACATTTTTAAATGGAAAAGGAAAATGTCACATAAAGCCTTTTTATTCACCAACAATTCTGTGAGTATTTGAAAAATACCAAACTTGGTCAGAAGCTAAAGGAGTTTAATACCAACACAATGCAAAAAGAATCAGGTGATTTGGACCTTTTAATAAAAAGTTATTAGTGGTCAAAGTGGCTGGTCAACTCTGTTTAATAAATAAAAACCAGAATATTAGAAAAACCAGCGGAGGGGCCACGTTGAAGGCGTAAACGCCGCGGGTGCCTCCACTTACCGCTTCGGCCAGAGGATGATAGGTGGGGCCGGGCCCGTTTAAAACAGAGAGAGAAAGGGCAGAGAGAGGGGCGGCTCACCGGCGCTGATCGCCGGCGATTTCGACTGCGGTTGGGCTCGGGGATGGCGGGGATGGATCGGATGGTCGACGATGAGCACACCCGTACCCGTAGATTCTCCGGAGGTGGTCGGACGGCGTCGCGCCCTTCTTCTCCGGCGGGTGGTGGCTACGGTGGTCGTCGGGGATGGCGAATTCGGCAGCAGTTCGACCGGGCGGCGGCTCTGGAAGGACTAGTGGAATGAGCTGAGCACGATGGTGGTCTCAGGTGGGGCTGAGGTGGAGCGAAGGTGGCTGTCGATAGAGCAAGGGCAGCGGAGGAGCTCCGGTGAAGCTCGAGGCCAGAGGGCTCTTGGCCTTGGCTCTTGCTTGGGGAGGCAATTGAGGATGGAGGGAGAGGGGTGAGGAGTGAGCGAGGCCGGGCGGGGCTATTTATAGGCGGGAGGCGAGGCTCGGCGAGCTCTCTGGATCGGCGGCGACATGGCTATGCCACTGGAGCAAGGACGGCGAGCTGGCCGTCGCGGTGCGGGGCGAAGAGACGGGAGAAGGCAGAGGCATTAAATGCGTGAAGAGACTGCTCGCGAGGAAGAAGACGAGCGGCGCCACAACTGTGGCCGCACGGGCGTCACAGTGCCCGTGGGCGTGGCGGCCGCAGAGAGCTTCTCCGGTGAGGGGGAAGAGTCTGGAGGGGCTAGGTGGCATGCGGGGAGCTTGTCGGCACAAGCAGACGGGGTACGGCGACGCGGGCGTCTCGCTTCGACGCCACCCGAGCCTGGCGGCGTCCAGAGCGCGGCGACAGACATGTCGCAACCGTGCTCACCACGGTGTTTGCCACCAAGAGGCCACGTACGCCTGGAAAAACTTGTCCCACATGTCGACCCTCGATCACTCGTCTCACCTACACCCCTGGTTTGGCTTGGTTTGGTCTGAGATGAAGGGTAGCCTCAGCTACAGATTCTGACAGTGAACTAGAGAGATATCTGGAGGGTTGGAGAGCTGGAGATAGAGCCAATGGAGATGTCCAGAGTGATCTAGGTTGGAAGGACTACGAGCTGTCCAAATTTGAGAAGGTTTGGATGAGATTTGAGGGTAGTTGATGTGTAACCTACAAATCTGGTCCAAAATCTGAATGTTGAGGTACCACTCACTTGGAAGATCTCCTGAGGCTGAAACTTGGTGGAGTGAAGTCATTTGTAGTTGTCCTCATGCCACAAAAATTTCAGAGCATTTGGATAAACCTAGCATGCACTTCCTTCACAAGGGTTCAGACTGTCCAGGAACAAAACTAAATTGTTTTGCAAAATATTTGAACTAGGCCATGGAATATTTTTGGATATTGGGCAAGATATGGTCCAAGGTATTTTAGAGAATTATTTGAGAATTTTCTGGCCATCCAAACTATAGGTTGCTTCACAACCCATAGTGATGACCTAAAGTCCCAAATAAAGGAAATGAGTTATTGGAAAAGATTTAAATAGGGATTTGGGTCCTACAGGTACTTGGCAGGGTTTTAGCAAAGTGATGAGGCTTTGGATTACTTGGAAAAGATTCAAAAGTTTCCAAGACCAAATGAAAAGGTTCAAAAACCATTCAAATTTCAAATAAAGCCAAGAAAAGTTTTGAAAAGAAAAAGTTGCCAAAATCAGGGTGTCACACATCCGAAGACCGTGCAACAGGGCCTCATATTCGGTTGCGTTGTTGGAATCCGTGTACATGATCTGCAGTACATACCGAATAGTGTCGCCTGTGGGGGACGCGAGGATTATGCCAGCCCCCAGCCCGGCCAGCATCTTGGAGACGTCAAAATAAATTGTCCAGTGTGAGTACGTGATGTATTCCCGGGGAAGCTCGGCTTCTGTCCATTCTGCCAGAAAATCAGCTAGTACCTGAGACTTGATAGCTCGGCGTGGCTTGTACACAATTTCAAAAGGTAGGAACTCTATGGCCCATTTGGCGATGTGACCTGTGGCGTCCCTGTTGTTGATGATGTCATTCAAGGGTACTTCAGATGCCAACGTGACTGAACACTCTTGAAAGTAGTGTTGGAGTTTACGGGATGCTATAAACACTTTGTAGGCGATTTTCTGGTAGTGCGGATATCGAGATTTGCATGGGGTGAGCACTTCTGATACACAATAGACAGGATTTTGTATCCGGAACTTGTGTCCTTCTACCTCTCATTCTACCACGAGTACGGCGCTCACCACCTGGTTCGTGGCTGAAATGTATAGTAACATGGGTTCGCCTATGCCCGGTGCTGTCAAAATGGGGTTGCCTGCGAGTAGAGTTTTTATCTCCTCTAGAGCGGCGGTGGCCTCATCAGTCCATTCGAAGTTTTTGGTCTTTTTGAGTAATTTGTAAAGCGGTAGAGCCTTTTCACCGAGGCGGGAGATGAAACGACTCAAGGCTGCAACGCAGCCGGCCAGCTTCTGGACGTGTTTGAGTTCTGTGGGTATTGCCAGTTGGAACAGAGCTCGGATTTTAGCCGGATTGGCTTCTATCCCTCTATGGGAGACAATGAATCCGAGCAGTTTTCCAGCGGAGACTCCGAAAACACACTTATCTGGATTAAGCCATATATCATATGTTCTCTGGTTTTCGAAGGTGAGACGGAGGTCGTCGACCAACTGGCCGACATGTTTGGTCTTAATGAGCACATCATCCACATAGGCTTCGACTGTTTTATCGATTTGGGTTTCCAGACATGTTTGAATCATGTGCTGATATGTTGCACCTGCGTTTTTTAACCCAAAGGGCATTGTGTTGAAGCAGAATGGTCCGTAGGGTGTAATAAACGCGGTTGCTGGTTGGTCGGATTCCTTCATCTTGATTTGGTGATACCCTGAGTAGGTGTCAAGGAAACATAGCGAGTCATGTCTGGCGCTGGCGTCGATGATCTGGTCTATTCGGGGCAGAGGGAAGGGATCCTTGGGGCAAGCCTTGTTGAGGACTTTGAAGTCGACGCACAGCCGCCAGGATTTGTCTTTTTTAGGTACCATGACCAGATTTGCTAGCCAGTCGGGGTGTTTGATTTCTCTGATGAATCTGGCTTCGAGTAGTTTAGTTAATTCTTCCCCCATGGCTTGATGCTTGGGTTCGGAAAATCGGCGGAGCGTCTGTTTAATTGGCTTGAATCCCTTAAGTATGTTCAAGCTGTGTTCTGCCATCCTGCGTGGGATACCTGGCATGTCCGAAGGGTGCCAGGCGAATATGTCCCAATTTTCACGCAGGAATGCGCGCAGCGCCTCGTCGAGCTCTGGGTCCAAATGTGCTCTGATGGTCGCTGTTTTATTGGGGTCCATCGGATGTACTTGGAACTTGACAGTTTCGTCAGCTAGTTTGAAGGATGTAGACTTGGGTCTTTTGCTGAGGGTGACATCATCCCTGTCGACTACTATACATAGTGTGGTCAAGTCTTCGGCTGCGAGAGCCTCAGATAGTGCCTCGAGGGCCAGGGATGCTGTTTTGTTTTTGGCTCGGAGGGCCTTGTCCGGGTCGCTGGCTATTGTGATTACACCATTGGGCCCTGGCATTTTGAGTTTCATGTACCCGTAATGGGGTATAGCATGGAACTTGGAGATTGCGTCATGCCCTAATAAGGCATGGTATCCGCTATGGAAGGGGACGATGTGGAAGAGTAGTTCTTCGGTCCTATAGTTCATTGGAGTGCCGAACACTACATCCAGAGTGACTCATCCGGAGCAGCGCGCCTCCTTGCCGGGATGATTCCCCGAAACATAGTGTAGCTTTGTTCGATTCGAGATCTGTCGAACTGCATCTTGTCAAGGGTATCCTCGTAAATGAGATTTAGGCCGCTGCCTCCATCCATAAGCACTTTGGTTAATCTGAAGCCATCCACGATGGGGTCGAGGACTAATGCGGCAGGTGCTGGGATGGGTCGCGCCCTAGGTTCGTCCTCCGCATCAAAGGTGATGGGGGTGTCCGTCCAGGAGCTTGCTGCTGTGACCTGATGGACTTGACTGAGCTCTCGTAGGGTTCTTTTCCTCTGATTTTTTGAGGAGAAGGTTTCGTAAATGGTTAGGATGTTATTGTCATTGGGTGAGGGTATCTCTGATCCTCTACTGGGAGTTTGAAGGCGGAGTATGGCTTCGCCACTCTTGGCGACCTGTCTAACAACCCAGCAAGCTCGAAGCCTCTGAGTTGGATTTGTGTTTAGCAGGGCCGAGTGTATGGGGCATGGCTTATCCAGTAGCTCATCTAGGACCGATCTGGGTCCGGCAAGGGGTCTGTTTCTTTTTTCAGCGGGCTCGTGTTCGGGCGACCACTATGCGTATTCACGCTTTTCCCGGATTGTACTTGGTTGTTTAGCGTGGTTTGACGCCACGCGCATTTGTTGTTCTTTCTAGGTGCTCTCCATGATGCAGTATTTGCATACCAGGTCTGATAACTCGGTGAGGCTTTGCACGTGGCGGTGGATGAGGGCGTTCAGAAGCCCTTCGTCTCGGCAGTTAGACCGAAAGGTCGTAACCACTTCTTGATCATGGTAGCTTGTGATTTTTTCTTTTACCAAGAGGAATCTAGCCCGGTAATGATGTACTGTCTCTCCAGGCTGCTATTTCAAGTACATCAAATCCCAGATGTCCGGAGGTTCCGAATTGTCTGGGGAGTACGCGACATGGGAGGTGGGTGGGAGAAGATTTCGCATTCCCCAAGGTTGTGTATCCGGAACTCTAGCGGCGGCATCCGCGACTCCTGAAGCACTTGACGTGTTGGATCCAGCATCCATATTGTCTGAGGACAGCGACGAGGACTTGGAGCTATGTCCTAGGTCAAAGTTTGGCTCCGGGCCTTCTCCGGAGCGATCGTCGGATTCCAAGCTTGAAGCCCGATCATCGATCCAGACGTAACATGTTTTTAGCTTCAGCGATAGCGAGCCCTCGGACGACTCAATGGTGGCGACGAGGTGCGTAATGGGCGGGGTGTGAATTTCCCTATTATCAGGTTTGAGCCCAATTCGGTCGTAGACCGAGGATTGGCTGACGGAGACCCCCATGGCCCAAATTCGATCCAGCGGATTACTGATGGACGAGAGGTTGGTCCGGTCCATGCTGCCCGAGCGCTCGGGGCTGACTCGAAGTGTGGCCGCTCCAGGTTTGTTCCAGACAGTGTCCGGGCGGCGTACAGCCGACGTGTTGACGGAATCCAGGTCTAAGGCTAGGCTCTGCACATCGTTGGTTTCCGTCCCCAAGATCAAAGCAACGGGGTCGGCGAGTTCCCCAAGGGGAGAAGGCGGCTTGGCAAGAGTAAGATCTCCCCAGGAATCAGAGGTGAACTCAAGGCTCCCAAACCTGATTTTCTGACCGGGGGTGAAGCCTCCATCCTGGCCAAGGGGTCGGATGGATCAGTATGCGGCGTGTTGCCGCCGGCGTAGGAGCCCGGCCAGGAGACGAGATGCCTCTCGCGTAGGTGGCCATCGACCCTTCCGTTGACCCAACAACGGAACTCTTAATGAAAACACCAATATCGGTGTCAAAACCGGCGGATCTCAGGTAGGGGGTCCCGAACTGTGGATCTTGGATCGATGGGGAACAGTGGACGTGGGACACGATATTTACCCAGGTTCGGGCCCTCTCTAAGAGGTAAAACCCTACATCCTGCTTGATTATATTGCTTGTGTATAAGGGGGTTACAGAGTAGATCTACCATGAGATCAGACAAACTAAACCCTAACTAGTAGGATGGCGATTGTTCTCCTAGCCTCTACGGACTAAGCCCCCTGGTTTATATAGACAACAGGGGTACTAGGGTTTACAGATAGTCAGTTACATCAAGGATACGTTGGATCTTCCACCTTGACTTGGGGTACACAACAAGGCACAAAAGGTCTTCGGTCCGGATACGGCGTGGCCCAACAGTCCGGCCCATGTGAGATGAGCTGACACCCCGACGACCCCCTAGTTCAGGACTCCCTCAACAAGACTATATGATTTTGTAGGGATAACTTTCTTTAGCCATGATATTTTGAAAAGACATGACTGCTTTTTAGTATGCTTGAAGTATTATTGTTTTTATGTCAATATTAAACTTTTGTTTTGAATCTTACAGATCTGAATATTCATGACACATAAAGAAAGATTACATGATAAACATGTTAGGTAGTATTCCACATCAAAAGTTCTGTTCTTATCATTTACCTACCCGAGGACGAGCATGAATTAAGCTTGGGGATGCTTGATACGTGATGACCCACAAGTATAGGGGATCAATCATAGTCCTTTCGATAAGTAAGAGTGTCGAACCCAACGAGGAGCAGAAGGAAATGACAAATGGTTTTCAGCAAGGTATTTTCTGCAAGCACTGAAATAGTCGGTAACAAGTAGTTTGATAGCAAGATAATTTGTAACGAGCAAGTAACGATAACGGTAAATAAAGTGCAGCAAGGTAGCCCAATCCTTTTGTGGCAAAGGACATGCCAAAACGGTCTCTTATGAAAAACAAAGCGTTCTTGAGGGTACACAGGAATTTCATCATATCACTTTCATCATGTTGGTTCGATTCGTGTTCGCTACTTTGATAATTTGGTATGTGGGTGGACCGGTGCTTAGGTGTTGTTCTTACTTGAACAAACCTCCTAATTATGATTAACCCCCTCGCAAGCATCCGCAACTACGAGAAAAGTATTATGATAAAATCTAACCATAGCATTAAACTTTTGGATCCAAATCGGTCCCTTACGAAGTAGCGCATAAACTAGGGCTTAAGCTTCTGTCACTCTAGCAACCCATCATCTAATAACTACTCCACAAAGCATTCCCTTAGGCCCAAATATGGTGAAGTGCCATGTAGTCGACGTTCACATGACACCACCAAAGGGAATCACAACATACATATCATCAAAATATCAAACACATATCAAGTTCACATGATTACTTGCAACATGACTTCTCCCGTGACCTCAAGAACAAAAGTAACTACTCACAAATAATAATCATGCTCAAGATCAGATGGATATTAAATAGCATAATGGATCTGAACATACAATCTTCCACCAAATAAACCATATAGTAATCAACTACAAGATGTAATCAACACTACTAGTCACCCACAAGTACCAATCTAAGGTTCCGGTACAAAGATTGAACACAAGAGATGAACTAGGGTTTGAGAGGAGATGGTGCTGTTGAAGATGTTGATGGAGATGGCCCTCCCAAAGATGGGAGAATTGTTGGTGATGACGATGCCGATGATTTTCCCCGCCGGTAGGGAAGTTCCCCCGGCGGAATCGCTCCGTCGGAGGGCAAAAGTGCTCCTGCCCAAGTTCCGCCTCGAGATGGCTGCGCTTCATCCCGAAAGTCCCCTCCTGATTTATTTCTAGGTCAAAATGACCTATATACCAGAAGATGGGCACCGGAGGTGGGCCGAGGAGGGCACAACCCACCAGGGCGCACCTGGGGGGCCTGGCGCGCCCAAGTGGGTTCTGCCCACCTGGTGGGCCTCCTCCGGTAGTTATTTGCTCCAGTATTTTTTATATATTGCAAAATAATTCTCCGTAAATTTTCAGCTCATTTGGAGATGTGCAGAATAGGTAACTCTGACGTAGCTTTTTCAGGTCCAGAATTCCAGGTGCCGGTATTCTCCCTCTTTGTGTAAACCTTGCGTATTATGAGAGAAAAGGCATTAGAATTACTCCCAAAAGCATTATTATGCATAAAAACATTATAAATAATAGTAGAAAAACATGATGCAAAATGGACGTATCAACTCCCCCAAGCTTAGACCACGCTTGTCCTCAAGCGAAAAACCGAAATCGAAAAACATGCCCACATGCTTAGAGAGAGAAGTGTCGATAAAAACAAAATACGGACATAGAAGCAACATGCATATTATTATAACAGCAAGGAACTTTAACATAAAACTTTATCAAATAACTTCTATCATATAACTTCTCATGAACAAGTAACAATTCATCATAACATTGAAGTATAAAGCATAAACCTTATTGAAAACCAACAAACTATGTTCTCAGTCAACCTTGCACCTACTATTCATCATATTTTTAGGAAGGGTCATGTGTTGGAGCCTTTAGGCAAGTCCACATACCCAACCATCATTTAATCTTCTATGATTGCTAACACTCACAGCATACCCATGAACAAAAAGTTTCAACCGGACACATAGAAAGATAGGGGCTTATAGTTTCGCCTCCCAACGTATTGACCTCAAGGGTGATGTCAACAATAATAACTCATGCCCATTCATATCCAACTAGATATATGTGCCTAGATCTTTCCTCACCACATGATGCTTGCAAAAAGAGAAAATAAAAAGGAATAGGGGAGAATACTTTGACTCTTACATAAAAGTAAATGCATAAAAGTAAAGGATAGGCCCTTCGCAGAGGGAAGCAGAGGTTGCCATGCGCTTATTTGTTTGTATGCCAAATACCTTAATGCAAAAGAATGTCACGTTATATTGCCCCTTATGATAGCAACCATTATTATGCAGTCCGTCGCTTTTATTACTTTGCCATCATAAGTTTGTACAACGCTCAATTTTCTCTTACACTAAATGATCCAACACTTTTAGAAGCAATTTTTATTACCTTATTGCACCGATGACAACTTACTTGAAGGATCTTACTCAATCCATAGGTAGGTATGGTGGACTCTCAAAATAATATTTTGGGTTAAGGGTTTTTGGATGCACAAGTAGTATCTCTACTTAGTGCGGAATTTTTGGCTAGAAAAGATATTGAGAAAGCACCACATGTTGAAGGATCTATGACAATATAACTTCTATGTGAATATGAACAAACATGAATCACTACGTTGTCTTCCTTGTCCAATGTCAACAATTTTGACACAAAATATTTAATGGGGGCTCACAATCGTAAAAGATGTCCAAGATAGTGTATTTGCATGTGAATCTTCTCTTCCCTTATTAATTCTTTCATGAATTGCATCATTTACCAATGCTATGTTTGTCAGTCTCCAATAAATTTTACCACTTATACTTTTCCTTATGTGATGTCATTACTTACCATAAGATTGGCATATGATCTTTTTCATTTATTTTCCTTTCTTTTTATTGGAACAAAGGAGTAAAGAAACAAAACTCAAACTACTCTTTATTATATATCTCGCACACAATTACATAGATAGATCAAGCAAGCACTCGAAAAGAAAGGATCGAACTAAACTTTTATTCAACTAAATCATAAGATAACTAAAGATCGAACTAAAATAGATGAAAGCAAAGATAGTGGTGGTGATACACTACCGGGGCACCTCCCCCAAGCTTGGCACAAGCCAAGGGGAGTGCCCATACCATGAACTCAAGTTTCTTTTGTTGGAGAAGATGATGGTGGTGGTGGTGATGAGGTAGTAGCAGGCTTATCCTCCGGCTTCCATGGCAGCGGCTCACCATCATAAGAAGAAGCGCGAGTCTCACGAGTCCTGCAACTGGAAGCTAAACTCATACCTTTAAATCTCGCCTCATATTCAAAGACTTGATTTTGGAGATCATAGATTTGGCTTTGCAAAAAATTGATTTGCTCGTTAAAGATGAAGACGATGTCCTTCATGGATTTGCCATCCACCTTGAGATCACGGGTGTAATCCGCGATCATGAGGTGATTGGCATTGAGTCCACATTCCACCATCCCCTTGCACTTGAAGACCTCTTGCTCCATAGCTTCGAGCCTAGCCTCCACGGTTCCCGTCTCCTTGGGACCCTGGACGTCCCGGATGTGGAGCACCCCCTCACGCATCTCAATGGCTTGAGGGTGCTGCATCACCTCCCGCAAATAAGGGTTGATGACATTCTTGAAGAACTTGTCCTTGGAGGAGCTCGAAGTGGCCATGGCGATCTAGATCTGTCAGAAAATAGCAAGAAAGAAGAACAGAAGGTTTCTCCGTGATACGGTGGTCAATATATTCGAGGGGTATATAAAGATTTTTTATCATGGGAAACAAGCAAACAAGAGGAAAACGGAGTCGGGAAGGTTCCCGAGGTGGGCACAACCCACCTGGTCGCGCCAGGGCGCCCAGGCATGCCCTGGTGTCTTGTGCCCTCCTCGGTTGCCTTCCTAGTTGTTTCTTATTTTCCTAATTTTTGAATTTTCCAAAACTGACATAAAATATTTTTGCGGATGTTTCGGAGTCCGTTTACTTATCGTATCACATACCACCTCTTTTTTAGTATTCTGGAGTGTTCCGGAAGGTCTCTATTATGTGTTCCTCCGGTGTCATGGTTTGAATAATATTGCTTTCAACATTAATAGGCGTACCTGAGATATAGTGTTTAATTCTTTGCCCATTGACCACCTTCGGGTTAGTACCTTTGGCATTATTGATTTTGATGGCTCCAGAGCGATAAACCTTCTCGATAATATATGGTCCTTCCCATTTAGAGAGAAGTTTTCCTGCAAAGAATCTAAAACGAGAGTTGTACAAAAGAACATATTCTCCAACTTTGAATTCCCGCTTTTGGATTCTTTTGTCATGCCATCTTTTAACTTTTTCTTTAAATAACTTGGCATTTTCATAAGCTTGGGTTCTCCATTCATCTAATGACACTGGTACAGCAAGGTGCTATACAAACGGTTTTTAACCACTTTCCGCGACGGCGTTCTGAACCGTCGCCTAGTGAGTGACTGTGATAGGGGGGTCCTTCCCACACGACCCAGAAACCGTCGGGGATATGCCCTCCTGGCACACACGCTCGGCAAAATGAGGTCGTGTGCGACCGGCGAGCGAGCAAATACGGTTATACGTACAGTAGTCCTAAAAAAATACAATTATACAGGCAAAATCGTTTCCGGTCGTAAGTACATCCCACACAGTCAGTCCCCGCTAAATGTTTCCATTCGTATATACATCCCACACAGTCGCTCCAAGGAAAACGTTTCCGTTCGCAGGTACATCACACACAATTTTCCCCATTAAATCGTTTGTGATAGAGTTGCCATTGCACACGATATTAACAATTTTATCGTTTATGTTATTGAATGCATCACACACGGTGCGTAGAAGAAACTGTGTGGCAAAGGCTGTCCATCACACACAGTTTTTATGTGGTAAACATTTACGCAAGGTGGCCTAACGCAAACAGTTTTCAAGAGGATGTCGTGTGTGATTGTTCATTGATCCAACACGGTTTATTCCTAGAAACTGTGTGTGTTGCCTGAGGTCATCGCACACGGTGTTTTCTCAATAACCGTTTGCAATAGAAAAACCAAATTAGCAGGCTAATTGCCCTATTATTAATAATCCATTTATTAATCTAATTGACATTTCATATTAAGCACACAATACATTTCATTTCCATATTAAGGAAGCAGGATTTCATAATTGAAATACATCAGAGTACAACATCATATAGCTTCAGCACTCAGCTACCCCATTACACAACTGCACCAGCACCAAGTTTCACATGCAACATCTACAACCTTTCGAAATCACATGAAACAGCTACAACCAGACGGAACATAGACAGATGAATCTCATCTGGAAAACTGCTGAAGCGGAAGGCGAATATTGAGCCTTCATTGATGTTGAAGGTCTTTGCAACTTTAGGCCAGTGCCTATGGATGATTGACCGTCCATCCTTCATCCTCTTCAGTAACACTTCAATATTGAACCGTGGGTGTTGTATGAAAACCTTCCTCGCCTCCTGACCATACAGGTGGTTTGAGAGGTAATCATCAGTGAACTACTTTGGAAAGGCCTGAAAACAAGGATATGCATAAATATCTTCTCCAGATTTGAAATGGCGCAAAGGAATTAAAAAGACAAGGTATAACAGTTAGTACCATCCCGTAGTGAACTGATGTCTTCTTCATTGTGCCGACAAAGATCTTGTTGTTTTTTGTCGCTAATTTCTTTATCGTAACAATCTTTCTGAGTGTCTTGACTTGACTGATATTAATGGACAACTCATTTGCACATATGCAAAAAGGGTCAAACAGTGGGTCAAAACCTCTGACAGCAGGACCTACATGTGCAAGACCAAATTGTTAAAAACCTAATATTTAAAAACAAGAAGTGGAAAGGTGTGTTATTAACTGCAACAGGCCTAATATTTAAAAACAAGCAAACGTAGTCGTTCAAACTTGTATTGTGCAGGTCTAAGTACACTAGTTATTGGCCCTGTTTGGATCCATGGGTTAGAGTTAGTATGAGCTAGTTTGGGCTCAAATAGCACTAAAGTATCCAAAGATGAGGGCTAGTTTGAGCTAGTTGCGTCAAACCCACCCAAAACAACTATCCCACCCAAGAGGTGCTGATTGGGGCTAGTTCTCCTAGTGCATTTATTGTCAATCTAACACTGTCATCCAAACACCTCTTTGGCTAGAGTTAGTTCAGGGTTAGTCATTGTTGAGTATCATTGTTATTTAGGAAACATAGGATAGCGTAGGATTTATTCTACCTTGAATTGTACTCCAAGATGACCATGTACTCCTATATATATGCCCACGAGGCTCAAGCAATACAATCAACTATTCCACCAATCTCTCTCTCTCCCTTTTAACTGTCATGAGCTAGAAACTAACTCTAACCTCTAGCTAAGTTAGAGTATCCAAACAGTGCCATTGTTAAATCAAATGGAAAGGCGTGTTCAATACTCCCTATGGTCCTTTTTACTCTGCATATAAGAATTGTCTGAAGTCAAACTTCATAAAGTTTGACCTTATTTATATGAAAAAATATCAACATCTAGCATGCTAAAGTTATATAATATGAAAATTTAAGTCATGACACATGTATTGATATTTATTTCATATTGTGAATGTTGGTATTTTGTTCTATAAAGTTGGTCAAACTTTAAGAGGTCTGACTTTAGACAAATCTTATATGCGAACTAAAAAGATTTGGAGGGAGTACAGCATGCTTAACAGCAACCAAATATAGTCATTCATAGAGCTATTGTTAAATTTGGTATTGATGAAATTGAACTGCATAGTTCATACTAGCACATATAGAACATCACACTGTTAATAGCTGAAATAAACAAGGCATACTACGAACAACCAAAGATGGCAATTGAAACTGGACATATGCTAACTACAAACAACCGAACAAACATAAACCGTAGAAATAAACAAGGCGTAATGCAAACAACCTAATATAGCAATAAATACTGGACATGTTCTCACTACAAAAGGGGTTCTAGAAAACAAATCATGGGTTTCCTCACTTGTCACAGATTGGCTCTTCCTCGTGGTCGCCGTCGATGAGATCTGACTTGCCAGCTGAGGATCCCAGGCCAGCGTCGCAGAACGTGTCCTTCAGAAATGACAAAAGGGGCTCCATGGCGATGAAGGATGGCAAATTGTTCATAATGATCCACAGGAGATCAGCGGCAGGGCCATCGATGAGATCGACGGCTGTTGAACCCGAAGGGTTGGGGGTGGGCAAATTAACCTATGACATAACCCGTGTCAAGCCGTCGGTGTCGACGACCTCGATGTCGTAGCCGGCGTCCATGACATGCCAGAATACTCTAGCCTGCTGATTAAAAGGCTCAATCCAGGTCCAGTCATCGTCGTCAGCTTCCTCGGCGGCCACCTCGCCTACGTCGGGCGAAGAGGCCGCGGTAAAGCTCTTTTGGGCCATTCGCTCCTCGAGCTCCCCGGGAAGCGTAGCTGGGCTTAGGCTGCGACGCTCTGGAGTGGGGAAGGGGGTGTGGATGGGGATCTCTGGGAAAGGGGGCGTTTCACAGGCGTCATCTAAGAAACTCAGGGCGGCGAGGGTATGTCTATCGGTGGGTAAACTGCACGGGCAGACCGGCAGATGTTGATGATGGAGGCGGCGCGGCGGCGGCGGTGACCTAGCTAGGTTTGGAGCAAGGGAGGGGTGGTGTGTATGTGTGTGAGCGGGGGATTTGGGGTGAGCGAAGGATTTGTGGTGTGTGTGTGGAGGGGGTCCAAGGTGGTGTTTGAGGAAATGCCGCGGGTACTGAAAATTTTACTAGGCGGGAGTAAAATGGCGGGGCTACCAAAAATTTGGATCAAGGGATTGAAGCAGAGCGGGGCGGGAGTAAAATGCCGGGGCTACTGAAAATTTGGATCTACTGATTGAAGCAGAGTGGGGGTAACAGACATCGCACACGGTCTAGACATACTAATCGTGTGCTATCAAACAGAAAAACCATCTACGCGGGTAGATATTTTCGAGATTGCGAGGGAGTAGATATTTTCGAGAGGGGGAGGGAAGCCTCGTGGAGCCCAATCTACTGTGATCATGTGAGGAGCAGGGGCGCGGCACACGGGTAGTCCTAGGGAACCGTGTCTGTTTCATACCCGATCACAGACGGTTGCTGCGTCTGACTCATCTGCTGTTTATAAATTTGGCCAAAAAAACACTGGAAAGGGTCCGAACATGAACACACTTGCATGTGGACCAAATATATGTATGAAAAGGGTGGTTTTATGTTCAAATACCCAATGCACAACTTTGATGTGGCACCTGTTGCACAAGGCGCACGTTATTATTGCTAGCCCCCCCTAAACACACACACACACACACACTTCGTGTTGCCGGGAGGGGAATCCTAGCTATGAACACATGCCCCCAAATAGCTAGGTCTGACATCTCACCGTACCGTAACACAAAACCGAAAGGAGTACATCAACCCCCCTCCCCCCTTTGCTTCCGATCAAATGTGGACCATGTGCGGGCCCACAGATGTGTTCTTCTGGCGTTAGATGGATGACACAACTTACCAACCACACCTGCAGGTGGCCCGATGTGTGTGTGTGTGTGTGTGTGTGTGTGTGTGCGGGTGTGTGTGTGTGTGTGTGTGTGAAAACGATGTGCTATGATATTTAAATAACCAAATCACAAATTTGATGTGGCACATGTGCATCACTAATTAACCGGGCATCCCCAACCCCACGGAGGTTCATCTAGTACGAAGTAGTACTGTCCCCACCCCCCCCCCCCACACACACACACTTTGAGTCGAGGGGAGGGGGCATCTCACCAAGGCGTATTGTAAGACTGACCAAGAAGAATCACCACCTTGGTCGTATAACCTCTCTTGTTTGTTGGGTCAAAGTCATCCATTGACGTTCCACACGCGGCCCCACAAAATAGGCTAGCTTGTCACCGATAACCATGCGAGGGAGTGCCTGAAGACAACCACTGCGTGCATGTGGCCCAAACATATGTATGAAGTGTCATGTGGTGTTTGAATAATATACCCAATGCACAACTTTGATTCATGTGTATGTGAACCCTCAAACTTAGGTCTCGAATCTCACCATGATCAACGTACGACTATACGGTAACGCGAACCAAGAGAAGAAGAATCCACCCTGGTAACCTCTCTCGCGTTGTTTGTCGAAGTGATGGAGACGTCCACGCGGACCCACGAATATATAGGCCGTCGATGATAACCAAGCGAGGGAGAGTGTCCAAAGACAACCACTGCATGTATGTGCCCCAAACATATGTATGGACATGCGTGATGCATGCATATATGTTTGAATACCAAAAGCACAACATTTTGATGTGGTGCATGCATGCGTCGAAAAACGCACATTCCCCACACAGATCTGGTTCATGATGCATCGCATGCTCCCCCCCCCCCACCACTTCGACCCGGTGGGAGGGATTCGTGTGTACACATGCGCGCGAAGTATAGTTGCATGTACAGAACCGTATAAGAAGAACCAAATTTAGTCCACTCCTAATTATAAGTCAAATTAACCTCTATCACTGTTGGTCGAAGTGATTGACCAAGCAGGCACACAGAGATGGATGAAGCATCTTGTCAATAACCCCGTGAGTGAGTGCTAGAGGACAACCGCCATTGCTTGCTTGTGGGCCAAACACATATGTATGGAGATGTGTGGTTGTGATGTTTGAATACCTAATATATATGCAGAACTTTGATGTGGCACCTGCCTCAGAAACCTTTAAGTCCCCCACACACGAACCGAGGTTCACGACACGTAGTATATATATTTTGCCCCCCTTCCCTCTTCGACGCGCAATATATACTCCTACGTACGTACCGTAACACAACCCGAAAATAATCCTCCTTGTTCGTCAAATTACCTTTCTCGTTGTGTCATATATTAGATGGACGATGACCTCGCGGGCCCATGGAGGGAAGAGTCGCAGGCGAATGAGTGACAACCATTGTCTGCACGTGGCCCAATGTGTTGGTGATGTTTTTAATACCCAATATGCAAAACTTCTTTGCGGCACCTGCCTTGGAAACTGAAAAGTCTCCACACGGAGCGAGATCGATTCAAGACGTGTGTGTACTATATATGTGCTGCCCCGGCCCCCTCCTCCCCTCTTCGACGTGTACTATATACTCCTACCGCAACACAACCCAAAAAGAAACCTCCTTGTTGGGTCAAAGTGATGGAGGACAACCTCGCAGGCCCACGGATGGAAGCATCGCACGTGAGTGAGTGTCCTATATGACGCGTAGTATTGCCCCCGGCCACCCTCTTCAACGCGTACTATATATATATACCCCTACCGTACGTATAACAAAAACAAAAAAATGACCATCCTTGTTGGTCAAATTAACCTCTCTCATCGCATGTCATAGTGCTGGACGGCGACCTCGCTGGCTCACGCGAGTGAGTGTCCTAGGACCACCGCGTGCATGTGGCCCAAAGATGCATGTCAAACTTTTTCTGCAGCGAACATGCGACCAAAGGAGTTTAGTGCTGAAAATTGAAAAAAAATAGATAACATCTATTTGTTTTTTATACATTGATTGATTTCTCAGGGATTTAAATGTGCAAAATCAAATTTGATCTACATGAGACCCGTGATAGTGCACGAAAATGGATTGCAAAATCATATGTGTACGTGCCCCTGGGTGCATGTTTAGTCCCCATGCAAGAAATTTCTAACATCTAGAATTTTGATTTTAAAATCCAATAAATCCAAAACTAAGTTGAAATTCATGAAACTTATCGTGGTGTCATATGGACACCAATAGACTGTGATATTATTTATTTTTTCAAATTTGAGACAAGTTTTGATATAATCTTCTTACATAAAGGAAATTATAAATAATTATCAACCAATATCGCAAACGAAGTCTTTATTCGAACCGTGTGCATTAGACCAACAATATAAGTGACGTGCTTCGGTTAAGCAATAAAGCGGCAGAATTAATCATCAAAAAGGAAAAATCAATATAATACATGCCGCGCATGCGTCCCGTGTGCCGTACGAGCATGCGTGAGTTAACGAGACGCATGATAGCAGGCAGACCGAGAGGCCGAGGCATGCGCGTGTTCGCTATGCACTCACCATGGGGCGTGCTAGTAGCTGTGTGAAATGACGGTAGGCGTGCCCGTAGTCCGCCGCACAGGCTCACTGGGAGGCGAGCCAGCCCTTTGACCGCCGCCCACCTCGCTCCCACAGCTCCATATTAATGGCGTGCCCGCCTCACTCCATGAAATGATGGTATAGGAATGCCAGAAGTCCACCGCGCAGGCTCACCGGGAAGCGAGACAGCCTTTGACCGCCGCCCACCTCGCTCCCACTGGTCCATATTAATGGCGCGCCTGAGCGGCCGCACCCCCGCCCCCCCATCCTCGCCACACACACAATCCTCTCTCTCCGCCCGCATCCTCGACGCTGCTCTCAGTCCTCAAAGCCGGCACCCCCATCCTAGCCACACACACAATCCTCTCTCTTCGCCCACATACTCGACGCCGCTCTCAGTCCTCAAAGTTGTCAGTGTATGAGGATGCCGCCGAAGCGCCCCATCGGAGGGAGTGGCGACGCCGGGGCTGCTGAAGCACCGGAGCACGGCGTGAATATGGAGACAAAGGTTTCCGTCGCCGCCGACGAGGTGGAGAACGAGGCTGCCAACAAGAGGAGGCGGGTCGAGAAAGAACCGCAAGCGACTCCAGCAGGCCTAGCCTTCATCAGCAGCCTCCCCAATGATATGTTGACAGTCATCATATCCCTCCTCCCAATCAAATATGGGGCGAGGACAACCGCCCTTTCCCGGCGGTGGCGCCCCCTATGGCTCTCCATCCCTCTCGACCTCCTCGACGCCCATGAGCTCTGCCATGGCTATCGCAAAAGCTTGGATGCGTTCTCCCAGATCCTCGGCAGTCACCATGGCCCAATCAGAGGCCTTATCACGGGCACGTTATGTTCCAATGGCAAGGACCGAGCCAAGCTTGACGAGTGGTTCCGATCCCCCGCCCTAGATCAGCTCGAGGAGCTCAGTTTTAATGATGGGCATACGCGCTCACTGCCAACGTCCGCGCTCCGCTTCGCGCCCATGCTGCGCCTCGCCAAGTTCATGAACTGCCATTCCCCCCCCCTTAATGACGCGCCCGCTCTTTTTCTACCACGACTGAAGCACCTCGAGCTCGTCGCCGTCTGCATCCCAAAGGATGACATGGAGCGCCTGCTCCGCGGCTGTACTGCACTCGAGTTCCTTCGTCTTCAGGCGATGAATTGGTCGAGTAGCTTCCACATCACCTCCAGGACTCTCCGGACTATTTATGTGTGTTGCTGGTGCTGCAACAAGAGATCACAAAAGGTGGACCACAATATGGTCATTGAGGACACACCTTCACTTGAGAGATTACTTGTAGTTGATCAACAAGGTCCAACAAGAATCAATGTCATTTCTGGGCCAAAATTGACAGTGGTGGGCTACTTGTCTATCAAATACTACTACTTTCAGGTACAACAGTCGCCTTCTACCTCTCCTTCTTGATATCAACATTATTTCTAGTTTTGAAGATGTATGTTCGTCTATCATCCAGCAAAGCTTCACCTAGATTATGCGCACAGTGAAGGTCTTGGCACTAGAATCTGTCGGCCCCAACCTGGACGAAGTTGTCAGTTTCCTGAGATGCTTTCCGTGCCTGAAGAAGTTGTATATCGAGGTGATGTTCCTTTCCTGTTAAATGTTAACCATAAGGGAGTTCAATTTTTTGCACCTTTTCCCAAGTTTACAATGACAGTGTACTATGATTTCTGAAGGAATTTTGGAGGATTTCAGGACATACACCCCCACCCCATATTGGTTGCTTGATTCATATGGTTACAATCCATAAGCATTTCTCCTTTGGATTCATCTATACTAGTTTTCTTAGGGAATTTTTCATCCAATCCAACCTCTTGTGAAGAAGGCTACATTTTTCTAGATTGTAATCAAATGCCCATGTTAATCATGTCAGATCGAAGATGGCACGTTGGTGCATTTTACAAATCCTGCAAACCAAATAGGCGTGTAGTAGTGTTCAAAACTTCCTGTAGGCACTAACACGTTCTCTTCTTTTGTAGATAATAATAGGCCCGGAGGTGGATAATGTTTATAATGACAATCACATCGAATGCCTGGATTTGCATCTCTCATATATTACTTTGAACTACTACTGAGGGACCTTACCGGAGATTAAATTTGCCAGGTTCTTTCTTGCTAGAGCAAGGGTGCTGAAGGTACTGAGGTTGAACACGCATTTAATTAGGAAAGATGAATGGTTTGTTGATCAGAGCCGGCAGCTACTGCAGAATGGAAGAGGCTCCAAAAAAGCTAAACTTCGTATTGGAAGAGCATATGGCAGAGTAATTGGAAGTCATTGTCCCAAACCCATACATGACTTGTCAGCGGCTGATCCCTTTGCAGAAATAACGAGGTTTGGAAAGCGGCCTTACTATTTTAATTTTTAGTTTGAACCTCTCTTATATCCATGTTCAGCTGATCAGCACGGGCGTTTGCAGCTGAATGAGCTGAATTTCATTTCTAATATCAGTTTGAACCTTGTAATCTTTGAATTTGAGCCATGTAACTCCGGAATTTGAACCTTGTCATATTTCGGGCTTTTGTGGTACAATCGTTGAAATGGCATCGTATGAGACTCGTAGATTGGTAGTACTATTTTGACCTTAATATGCAATAGACCTAGATTTTATTAACCATTCACGACCAGGGATCCAACCGGAAGCAGAGCAATGGCAAACGTCGTCGCAACAAGATGTAGATGATTAGATGCTCGTTTCTCCTAGTTTAGTATGCATGTAATTGCTTACTTTGGTGTGTGGAAATGTTATGTGTGTAGTCACTTATGTAATTGTATACTTAATTTGGTCATGCAATGTTGTTCTTATAAGTATATATGTTGATGTTCTGTAGACAGAGCATATCACATCGCACACGGACCACACTAGGGAACCCGTTGATCATGAATTCATCAATCGCAGACGGTTGTATACCAGCAAGCGTTTGCCCACAACACACACGGCTTATTCCATCACAAAAAACTCAGATGGATCAACTGTATGCCACGTATCGCACACGCAACTCTAATCTGATTCGTGCTTAATGTCTCCGCCATCACTCGCACAGTTCGTCTTATTTGCCACGTATCACTGTGCCGGCCTCTGCTTGAGTCCCTCGGCGCGCTGTGCTCACCGTTAGGTGCCACAGCGTGCTGTGCTCGCCGTTAGGCACCACGGCATGCTCTGCTCGCGTCCGTCGACGCGCTCTGCTGTCCGTCGGCGAGCTCTGCTCGCGTACCTCCACGCGCTCGGCTTGTGGACAGCTTTTCCTTGCGTGTTCAACTTCTATATGCATATATATGGTTGCTCGCCGTTGAGGCGACCGTGGAGCGCTCTACTCGTGTCCTTCCGCGCGCGCTCTGCCAGCAATTGGGCCTACGCACAATCATGTTGGGGGGCCCATATGCATGTGGTTGCGCCGCGCGCGTCGCCACGCGATGCAGTTACGTGCGACACAATGGAATTACGCGCTGCAAATTAGAACTGCCATCCGGGCGTGCCGATATTCCAGGCCGTCCGGCTTCCCCTTTAACTCCCGCGGCCATTATAATAACCTTAGTCTCTTCAACCTTTCGATCGCGCCCGACAACACAACAAGCACACCCACGATGACACATAGAGAGGGGATGTCTAGCTGTGCTCCAATGGAGTTCGGCGAGCATAAAGTGGAGACCCACGTGAGGGAGACAGATCTCTCGGTGGTGTACACCATCGACCCGGTCGTGGTGGACGACTACATCAACACCGTTGAGCAGTTGCTTGCTCGAGACAAGTACAAGGTGGTCGGTATCGACCTCCAATACACCGGCGGTCGTCCCAACATAGATCAGAAGGTTGTCGTTGCCCAGTTGTGCGTGCGCCATCATGTCCTCATCTACCACTACTGCATGCCCACAAAACCTTGCGACCATTTCGCCAGGTTTGTCAACAGCACCGACTACAAGTTCGCTACGGTGGAAACCACCGACGATGTAAAAGCGCTCAAGGTTACGGGCTTGGCCTGCAAGAACCTTGTCGAAATCCGTGAGCACTACAGGGTCTGGGGCAGCACGAAGAAGGACTCCCTGGTTGAACTCGCCTCGGCCATCATCGACCCATACTACAAAAAGATGAAGCAGGATGCCAATAGAACACGTCCCGTATCCTGGCACGGGGCCTGGATGCGGCAACTGGATGAACCTCAACTCAGGTTCGTGGCCAAGAGCGTGTACACATGCTACGAGATGCACAGGCGGATCGTTGACATGAGGAAGTGCCTCGTTACCGAAATCGACGAGGCCGGATCGAGCCACAAGCAGAGCAGTAGCGGCAAGCGTCACAAGAAGTAGATGATGATCAAATGATCGTTTATCCTAGTTAATTATGCATGTAATATATAGTTGACTTTGGTGTGTGGAAATGTAATGTGTGCAGTAGCCACCTATGTAATTATGCATGTAATAGTTTACTTTGGTGTGTGCAAATGTCATGTGTGTAGTAGCCACCTATGTAATTGGATGTTTAATTTGGTTATGCAACCATGTCCTTATAAGTGTGTGTATATATGTGTTGTTGTTCTGTATGCAATCCCAACGCACAACACACACGTCTTATTAGCAGCAATCGTCTGTGTTATTATCGGTCTTCACACACATTTCTGATTATAGACCTATTTGCCGCGTATCACACACATCTTGTTAAATTGAACCGTTTCTGTTATCTTGGCTCAACGCAAACAGTTCATCCGAGTGAACTGTTTGCCCTCTATCGCACACACCTTGATCTGGCTGCCCGTTTTTTTTTGTTCCGCCTCATCACAAATAGTTTATCCGAGTGAACCGTATGTCGTAGATCGCACACGCCTTCATCTAGCTGCCCGTTTCTTTTGTTCTGCCTCATCGCAAATAGTTTATTGAACTGAACCATATGCCCCGCATCGCACACGCAACTAAATTCAGAACCGTGTTTGATGTATCCTTCATCGCAAACGTTTTGCATCTTTTTTGACGGTTTTTTTACATCATCGTTTGCGATTATTGCATCGCACACAGTTTCATCGAAGGGTCTCTGATCGTAGTGTCGCGTTAGCAGCATCCTGCAGTAGTGTGAGCTAATATCAAATAACCTCTTTTCACCGGCAAGTTTGAAATCATAGTTGAGTTCTTTAATTGCCCAATATGCTTTATGTTCTAACTCTAGAGGCAAATGACAAGCTTTTCCACAAACCATTTTATAAGGAGACATACCCATAGGATTTTTATACGATGTTCTGTAGGCCCAAAGTGCATCATCCAATTTCTTAGACCAATTCTTTCGGGACCTATTAACCATTTTCTGTAGTATTAGTTTTATTTCTCTATTGCTAAGTTCAACTTGACCACTAGATTGAGGATGATAGGGTGATGCAATTCTATGGTTAGCATCATATTTAGCAAGCATTTTACGGAAAGCACCATGAATAAAGTGTGAACCACCATCAGTCATTAAATATCTAGGGACGCCAAACCTCGGGAAAATAACTTCTTTAAGCATTTTAATGGAGGTGTTATGATCAGCACTACTAGTTGGAATAGCTTCTACCCACTTAGTAACGTAATCAACAGCAACCAAAATATGTATATACCCATTAGAGGAAGGAAAAGGTCCCATATAATCAAAACCCCAAACATCAAATGGTTCAACAGCAAGTGAATAATTCATAGGCATTTCTTGACGCTTACCGATATTACCATTTCTTTAACATTCATCACAAGATAAAACAAACTTAGGGGCATCCTTGAATAGAGTAGGCCAATAAAAACTAGATTGCAATACCTTATGAGCAGTTCTATCTCCCGCATGATGCCCTCCATAAGCTTCGGAGTGACATTTCTGTAAGATTTGTTTCTGTTCATGGTCAGGTACACAACGTCTAATAATACCATCTACTCCTTCTTTATAAAGATGTAAGTCATCCCAAAAGTAATGTCTTAAATCATAGAAGAATTTTTTCTTTTGTTGGTATGTGAAACTAGGTGGTATGTATTTAGCAACAATATAAATAGCATAGTCAGCATACCAAGGAGTATTATGAGAAACATTTATTGTAGCTAGTTGTTCATCAGGAAAGCTATCATCAATAGGCAGTGGGTCATCAAGGATATTCTCTAACCTAGATAAGTTATCAGCTACGGGGTTCTCAGTTCCTTTTCTATCAGTAATATGTAAATCAAATTCTTGTAGCAAGAGAACCCACGTAATGAGTCTAGGTTTAGTATCTTTCTTTTCCATAAGATATTTAATAGCAGCATGATCGGTGTGAATAATAACTTTAGAATCAACAATGTAAGATATGAATTTATCACAAGCAAACACAACTGCTAATAATTCTTTTTCAGTAGTAGCATAATTTCTTTGGGCACTGTCTAGAGTTTTGCTAGGATAATAAATAACATTTAATTTCTTATCAACTCTTTGTCCTAGAACAGCACCAATAGCATAATCACTAGCATCACACATAATTTCAAAAGGCAAGTTCCAATCAGGTGGTTGGACAATAGGTGCAGAAGTTAAGGCTTTCTTAAGTGTTTCAAAGGCTTCTACACAATCATCATAAAAAACAAATGGAACATCCTTTTGTAAAATATTTGTAAGAGGCCTAGAAATTTTAGAGAAGTCTTTAATAAACCTCCTATAGAAACCAGCATGACCAAGGAAACTACGTATACCTTTAATATCTTTAGGACATGGCCTTTTCTCAATTGCATCAACTTTAGCTTGGTCCACCTAAATACCTCATTCAGAAATTTTATGCCCCAAGACAATACCTTCATTAACCATAAAGTGGCACTTCTCCCAATTCAAAACAAGATTAGTTTGCTCACATCTCTGCAAAACTCGATCAAGGTTGCTTAAGCAATCATCGAAAGAAGTTCCATAAACAGAAAAATCATGCATCAAAACCTCAACAATCTTTTCACAAAAATCAGAGAATATAGGAGTCATACATCTTTGAAAAGTAGCAGGTGCATTACATAAACCAAAAGGCATGCGTCTATAAGCATAAGTTCCAAAAGGGCAAGTAAAGGTGGTTTTCTCTTGATCAGGTTGTGAAACGGGTATTTGAGAAAAACCAGAATATCCATCAAGAAAACAAAAGTGTGTGTGCTTAGATAATCTCTCCAACATTTGAGCAATAAAAGGCAAAGGGTAATGATCTTTTCTAGTTGCTTTATTTAATTTTCTAAAATCAATTACCATTCTATTGCCAGTAACAATTCTTTGTGGAATAAGTTCACTTTTGTCATTAGGAACAACAGTAATACCTCCCTTCTTAGGGACACAATGAACGGGGCTTACCCATCTACTATCAGCTATGGGATAGATTATACCTGCTTCCAGAAGCTTTAATATTTCAGTTCTTACCACTTCTTTCATCTTAGGATTCAAACGTCGTTGATGATCAACAACGGGTTTAGCATCAGGTTCCATATTAATCTTGTGCTGACAGAGAGTGGGGCTAATGCCTTTAAGATCATCAAGAGTATATCCAATAGCAGCACGGTGCTTCTTCAGAATTTTCAATAATCTTTCTTCTTCATGTTCTAAAAGGTTAGCACTAATAATAACAGGATATATCTTTTTCTCATCGAGATAAGCATATTTCAAAGTGTCAGGCAATTGTTTTAATTCAAACACGGGATCACCTTTAGGTGGAGGAGGACCTCCTAGAGTTTCAATAGGCAAATTGTGTTTGAGCAGGGGTCGTTGTTCAAAGAAAATTTTATCTATCTCATTTCTTTCATGCATATGCATATCATTTTCACGGTCTAGCAAATATTGTTCAAGTGGATCAGTCGGAGGCACGGCAATAGAAGCAAGACCAATTATTTCATCCTTACTAGGTAATTATTTCTTATGAGGTTGTCTATTAAACTTGGAAAAATTAAATTCATGAGACTCATCACCAAAGCTAACACTGACAGTTTGTTTATGACAATCTATAGTAGCATTAACAGTGTTCAAGAAAGGTCTACCAAAGATAATGGGACAGAAGTCATCTTGTGGGGAACCAAGAACTAGAAAATCAGTAGGGTATTTTATTTTCCCACACAAGACTTCAACATCTCTAACAATCCCAAGTGGTGTGATGGTGTGTCTATTAGCAAGTTTAATAGTAACATCTATGTCTTCTATTTCAGCGGGTGCTATGTCATTCATAATTTCTTGGTATGAGGTAAAAGGAATAGCACTCACGCTAGCACCTAAATCACATAAACCATGATAACAATGATCTCCTATTTTAACTGAGACAACAGGCATGCAATAACAGGTCTATGTTTATCTTTTTCATCGGGTTTGGCGATTCTAGCAGCTTCATCACAGAAGTAAATAACATGCCCGTCAATATTTTCTACCAGGAGATCTTTAACCATAGCAACACTAGGTTCTACTTTAATTTGTTCAGCAGGTTTAGGTGCTCTAATATTACTTTTGCGAACCATAGTTGAAACCTTAGCATGTTCCTTTATCCTAACAGGGAAAGGTGGTTTTTCAATGTAAGCAGTAGGCACAACAGGATCAACATTGTAAATAATAGTTTCATCTTTAGCTATGTCGGGTTTTTTAATTTCTTCTTTGATAGGGGGATTGTATTTAAACTACTTCTCTTTGGGGAGATCAACATGAGTAGCAAATGATTCACAAAAAGAGGCTACTATCTCAGAGTCAAGTCCATATTTAGTGCTAAACTTGTGAAAAGCATCGGTGTTCATAAAAGATTTAACACAATCAAATTAAAGCTTAATACCTGACTCTTTACCTTCGTCTAGTTCCAAATCTTCAGAGTTGCGTTTAGCTCTTTCTAAAATATCCCACCTGAATTCAATAGTCTTCTTCAAAAACGAACCGGTACAAGAAGTATCGAGAATGGATTGATCATCACGAGAAAGCCGAGCATAAAAATTCTGAATGATAATTTCTCTAGAGAGCTCATGATTGGGGCATGAATATAACATTGACTTCAGCCTCCCCCAAGCTAGAGCGATACTTTCTCCTTCACGAGGCCAAAAATTATAATTCCGATCACGATGAACTAGATGCATAGGATACATTTTTTGGTGAAATTCCAATTTCAATCGATTCCAGTTCCAAGATCCAATATCATCGCATAGCCTATACTATGTCAATGCTTTTCCCTTCAAAGATAAAGGGAAAACCTTCTTCTTAGCTTCATCTCCGGATAAACCTGCAAGCTTAAATAATCCACAAATTTCATCCACATATATCAAGTGCATATCAGGATGTTCAGTTCCATCTCCTGCATAAGGATTAGCTAGCAGTTGTTCTATCATACCCGAAGGAATTTCATAACCAATATTTTCGGTAGGTGCAGTAGGTTGAGGGGTAACTAATTGTGATTCCGGTCGAGGTGAAGATACCCCGAACAAACCCCTCAAAGGATGATTCTCCATTGTAACAAGTGACAATAAATTTCAGCACGTAGTAATAATTTTTCCTTACCAAGAGCGCTTCACTCCCCGGCAACGGCGCCAGAAAAGAGCCTTGATGACCCAAAAGTATAGGGGATCAATCGTAGTCCTTTCGATAAGTAAGAGTGTCGAACCCAACGAGGAGCAGAAGGAAATGACAAGTGGTTTTCAGCAAGGTATTTTCTGCAAGCACTGAAATAGTCGGTAACAAGTAGTTTGATAGCAAGATAATTTGTAACGAGCAAGTAACGGTAACGGTAAATAAAGTGCAGCAAGGTAGCCCAATCCTTTTGTGGCAAAGGACAGGCCAAAACGGTCTCTTATGATAAGCAAAGCATTCTTGAGGGTACACGATAATTTCATCATGTCACTTTCATCATGTTGGTTCGATTCGTGTTCGCTACTTTGATAATTTGATATGTGGGTGGACCGGTGCTTAGGTGCTGTTCTTACTTGAACAAACCTCCTACTTATGATTAACCCCCTCTCAAGCATCCACAACTACGAGAAAAGTATTAATATAAAATCTAACCATAGCATTAAACTTTTGGATCCAAATCGGTCCCTTAAGAAGTAGCGCATAAACTAGGTTGCTTCTGTCACTCTAGCAACCCATCATATAATAACTACTCCACAATGCATTCCCTTAGGCCCAAATATGGTGAAGTGCCATGTAGTCGACGTTCACATGACACCACTAAGGGAATCACAACATACATATCATCAAAATATCAAACACATATCAAGTTCACATGATTACTTGCAACATGACTTCTCCCGTGACCTCAAGAACAAAAGTAACTACTCACAAATAATAATCATGCTCAAGATCATAGGGGTATTAAATAGCATAATGGATCTGAACATATAATCTTCCACCAAATAAACCATATAGTAATCAACTACAAGATGTAATCAACACTACTAGTCACCCACATGTACCAATCTAAGGTTCCGGTACAAAGATTGAACATAAGAGATGAACTAGGGTTTGAGAGGAGATGGTGCTGTTGAAGATGTTGATGGAGATGGCCCTCCCAAAGATGGGAGAGTTGTTGGTGATGACGATGGCGATGATTACCCCCTCCGGGAGGGAAGTTCCCCCAGCGGAATCGCTTCACTGGAGGGCAAAAGTGCTCCTGCCCAAGTTCCACCTCGAGACGGCGGCGCTTCATCCCGAAAGTCCCCTCCTGATTTTTTCTAGGTCAAAATGACCTATATACCAGAAGATGGGCACCGGAGGTGGGCCGAGGAGGGCACAACCCACCAGGGCGCGCCTGGGGGGCCTGGCGCACCCAGGTGGGTTGTGCCCACCTGGTGGGCCTCCTCTGGTAGTTATTTGCTCCAGTATTTTTTATATATTGCAAAATAATTCTCCGTAAATTTTCAGCTCATTTGGAGATGTGCAGAATAGGTAACTCTGACGTAGCTTTTTCAGGTCCAGAATTCCAGCTGCCGGTATTCTCCCTCTTTGTGTAAACCTTGCATATTATGAGAGAAAAGGCATTAGAATTACTCCCAAAAGCATTATTATGCATAAAAAACATTATAAATAACAATAGGAAAACATGATGCAAAATGGACATATCAATACGTCTCCAATGTATCTATAATTTTTTATTGTTCCATGCTTATATTATCAATCTTGGATATTTTATATGCATTATTATGCTATTTTACATCATTTTTGGGACTAACTTATTAACCTAGTGCCCAGTGCCAGTTGCTATTTTTTTCCTTGTTTTGTCTTTACAGAAAACCAATACCAAACAGAACGAAACTTTTTGACGATTTTTCTTGGACCACAAGACACCGTGGAAGCTTCGGGAGGAGGCCAGAAGAGCCATGAGGTGGCCACAAGCTCAGGGGGCGCGCCCCGGGGGGGGCCAACCTTGTGGGCCCCCCGTGGCACTTCCAAACCTAATTTTTCTTCTATAAATACCCAAATAGTCCCCGTAGACCAGAGGACACAACAAAAATACTTTTCCACCGCCGCAAGTTTATGTCTTCATGAGATCGCATCTGGGGACCTTTTTCGGTACTCTGCCGGAGGGGGATTCGATCACGGAGAGCTTCTACATCAACCTTGCTGCCCTTTCGATGATGCGTGAGTAGTTTACCACAGACCTACGGGTCCATAGCTAGTAGCTAGATGGCTTATTCTCTCTCTTTGATCATCAATACAATGTTCTCCTCGATGTTCTTGGAGATCTATTCGATGTAATCTTCTTTTGCAGTGCGTTTGTTGAGATCCGATGAATTGTGGGTTTATGATAAGATTATCTTTGAATATTATTTGAGTCGTCTCAGAACTCTTATATGCATGATTTGTATAGCTTTGTATTTCTCTCCGATCTATTGATTTGGTTTGGCCAACTAGATTGATTTTTCTTGCAATGGGAGAGGTGCTTTGTAATGGGTTCAATCTTGTGGTGCTCAATCCCAGTGACAGAAAGGGACATGACACGTATTTGTATTGTTGCCATTAAGGATAAAAGATGGGGTGTGTTCATATTGATTGGATCTATCTCTCTACATCATGTCATCTTGCTTAAGGCGTTACTCCTTTCTTGTTAATTTAATACACTAGATGCATGCTGGATAGTGGTCGATGTGTGGAGTAATAGTAGTAGATGCAGGCATGACTCGGTCTACTTATCACGGATGTGTTGCCTATATACATGATCATTGCCTTAGATATCGTCATAACTATGCGCTTTTCTATCAATTGCTCAACAACAAATTTTTTACCCACCGTATACTTTCTTTCAAGAGAGAAGCCTCTAGTGAAAACTATGGCCCCCGGGTCTATCTTTTATCATATTATTTTCAGATCTATAAAATCAAAAACACAAAAATACCTTGCTGCAATTTATTTACTTTTATTTTATTTAGCACTTTTACTTATCTTTTATATCTATCACCATCAGATCTCATCCTTGCAAGTAAACGTGAAGGGATGGACAACCTCTTTATCGCATTGGGTGCAAGTATTTGTTTGTTTGTGTAGGTGCAATTATTGGAGACTTGTGTGTTCCTCCTACTAGATTGATACCTTGGTTCTCAACTGAGGGAAATACTTATCTCTACTTTGCTGCATCACCCTTTCCACTTCAAGGCAAAAACCAACGCAAGCTCAAGAAGTAGCAAACAGCAGTGGCAGAAAGGTTTAGTACGGTAACATGAATCATATCCCTGGGGATTCAAGAGGTGTAGTCATTAAACGCCAAAGCTTTTGTCTGATTATTGCAATCTTAATTATCGAAGCAACCCCGTACGAAGGATAGGGCATTTGGTTGGATAACTGACTCTTGATGCAGGACGCACGCCGGTCAAGATGTAATTTGGACACATCCCCCACTCCGATACGTAACAAGCACATCTTGATGGGTGACTTCCAAAGCACAAATTAAGATCATATTTGGCCCCGTCACAAATATATGGTTGTGCGCATAAGTCCTCATAACCATGCCTATTTTTATTATAAGTGTTCTTCCTGTGTCAGTTTGATTTACGATTCGGTACAAAGTTGGAATTAATTTTTTAGCAAAAGCTTGTTTGAGACCCTAGCTTAAAGGGCGCCGTCCTCTTGTGGGTTCAATAACTTAGGGTCACCTACGGGGAAAAAAGGCGAGAATCCTTTCTGCTCCATTTCCGGATCACCAAAGGAAGTAATCATGGTACAACCGCTCTAGCAAACGATAAAACTGCCTAGGCTAGGCCTGCAATTTTCCACTCCATGTAGGGAGGGTTACAATCACAGGCACCAGCGGTACAACTGCTTGGTACTATTTCTGCATAGTTAGAAATGAGGTTCTCTCCTCAAACAGAAGGGGAGGTATTTGTGAGTGTAATATGAATTTTTTGTACGTGATTTGATTCCACCCGTACCTTCTTAATAGTATGGATTTTCTATGACCAAAGAAATAAAAGAGTGGGAAATGCTAACTTCACTCTTTTCCTTTCAGAGGGGTGCCTAACTATCTTGTGCATTATAAATATGCCGGTTTAGGTCAAGCATATGGTTAGTCCGCAAATTGTGGTGTCATCAACACTAAAACACTTAAGGCGGGAAACGCCCTTTCAATCTCCCCCCTTTTGTTGATTGATGACAACACAACGATTTGCACAAACAGTCTAGAAAATATAGACGGTCTCCCCCTAGATGTAAGCACTATTTTGGATTTTCTTTTGGAATGCAAAGTGGTCACAACTAGGATCAATTCCCCCCCCCCCCCTAGATTTTATAGACCGACAATAGGTTGAAAATGAAATACATATACACTAAACATGCATTTGCAACAACAACATGGAATGAAGCAACATATAAGGACAACAATAATAACACGGCTCCACAAACATGAATTTAATGACATGAGTAAGATGGAGATATACGGATTGCATGTCTCATACCATACTAAGATAAAAAAAGTCTCCAAATAAGTTCACAAACCAAAGTAAGTTTCAAACTTAACAAGGAGTTCACAAGCGAGCAATAAAGACCATGAAAACGGGCTTGTGACTCCCACCCATACAAATGCTGAATAACCTAATAGATATCTCTCAGTCTTTGGCATCAAGACACCAAAAAGGGAAAGGGAGATGCTAACGTCACGAAGATCAATACTCATCACCAACGGACTCCTCCTATGACTCCTTGGGGCCGGGTCATCGTCCATCTCCCCATCATCATCATCTCCATCACGACTCTGAAATACTGGGGTGCGCTTGCGCTCTCTTTCGACAGTGGAGGTGTCAGGTGCATCTAAGTCATCATCATCAATCCTGGCTCTGAGTAGAGATCCACTTGTCCCGTGGAGTTATGCTCTTCTCTGACCCACTGGCTACATCAATGTACAATGACTTCATCATCAAGACCTTGCGACGATGAGCTAACTTCTCACTGTGATGAGCCTCATACATCCTATGCTGGATGTCAACCTGCAAACAGAAACTCTTCTTGATCTTATTCTTTAGCCTGACAACCCAATGTGGCTTCTCCCTAGGGTGTAGTGATAATCCCCAAGTGCAAGGAATCATCGTGGCAATTTCCAAAGATGGAAGTGATAAGTATGGAGTGTCGAACCCACAAGGAGCCAAAGGTAAGATCAATATTCTCTCAAGTCCTATCTGCCACTCATACGACTCTACATACACCGAATGTTTGCTTTCATCTAGAAATGAGAAATAAAACTACGTTGTGGGTATAAAGAGGATAGCTTTGCATGATATCGGAGAACTAAAATATAAAAATATGTGCTGTCAACATAAAGTTAGAATATATTACAATATATACAAAATAGCGAGTGTGGAATAATGATCGATCGGTGTGCGGAATTGTCCTAGGCAATTGTTAACAAGATCGGTAATCATTATTGCAATTTTATATGAGGGAGAGGCATGAACTAACATACTTTCCGTACTTGGATCATATGAACTTATGATTGGACCTCTAACAAGCATCTGCAACTACTAGAAATCATTAAGGTAAACCTAACCATAACATTTAGTATCAAGTCCCCTTTAATCCCATACGCAACAACCCCCTTACTCGAGTGTAAGCTTCTGTCACTCTAGCCACCCACTATAAGCGAATCATGAACGTATTGCAACACCCTACAGCGGGAATCCCTCACGTGTGCGCGACACGGAGGACACCATGATACGTCTCCAACGCATCTATAATTTTTTATTGTTCCATGCTATTATATTATCCATCTTGGATGTTTTATATGCATTAATATGCTATTTTATATCATTTTTTTGGACTAACCTATTAACCTTGTGCCCAGCGGCAGTTGTTGTTTTTCCCTTGTTTTTGTCTTTTACAGAAAATCAATACCAAACGGAACGAAACTTTTTGAGGATTTTTCTTGGACCAGAAGACAACCACGAAGCTTCGGGAGGAGGCCAGGGGAGCCACGAGAGGGCCACAAGCCCTAGGGGCGCGCCCCAGGGGGCGCCCCCAAGGCTCGTGGGCCCCTCGGGACTCTCCTAACCCTAATTTTTCTTCTATAAATACCCAAATATTCCCCGTATACCAGAGGGCACACCAAAAATACTTTTCGCTGCCGCAAGTTTATGTCTTTGTGAGATCCCATCTGGGGACCTTTTCCGGTACTCTGCCGGAGGGGGATTCGATCATGGAGCGCTTCTACATCAACCTTGCTGCCCTTCCGATGATGTGTGAGTAGTTTACCACAGACCTACGGGTCCATAGCTAGTAGCTAGATGGCTTCTTATCTCTCTTTGATCTTCAGTACAATGTTCTCCTCGATGTTCTTGGAGATCTATTCGATGTAATCTCCTTTTGCGGTGTGTTTGTTGAGATCTGATGAATTGTGGGTTTATGATCAGATTATCTATGAATATTATTTGAGTCTTCTTTGATCTCTTTTATGCATGATTAAGATAGCTTTGTATTTCTCTCCAATCTATTGATTTGGTTTGGCCAACTAGATTGATCTTTCCTGTAATAGGAGAGGTGCTTTGTGATGCGTTCAATCTTGCGGTGTCCTCACCCAGTGACAGTAGGGGTAGCGAGGCACGTATTGGTATTGTTGCCATTAAGGATAAAAAGATGGGGTTTTTACCATATTGTTTAGATCTATCCCTCTACATCATGTCATCTTGCTTAAGGCGTTACTCCGTTCTTGTTAACTTAATACACTAGATGCATGCTGGATAGTGGTCGATGTGTGGAGTAATAGTAGTAGATGTAGGCAGTAGTCGGTCTACTTGTCACGGACGTGATGCCTATATTCATGATCATTGCCTTGGTTATCGTCATAACTATGCGCTTTTCTATCAATTGTTCAACAATAATTTGTTTACCCACCATATGTTTTCTTCAAGAGAGAAGCCTCTAGTGAAACCTATGGCCCCCGGGTCTATTTTCTATCATATTATTTTCAGATCTATAAAACCAAAAACCCAAAAATACCTTGCTGCAATTTATTTATATTTACTTTATTTTACACTTTTACTTATCTTTTATACCTATCTTTATCATATCTCACTCTTGTTAGTGACCGTGAAGGGATTGACAACCACTTTATAAAGTAAGTTAAGAGATCCTGATTTCCAACCACGTGGCACATGTGGTAAGAATTTCAAACTATTTGAAAAGATCCTGATTTGAATGTAACATGCACTTTTGGTTGACGTTTTCCCTCAAGGATCTAATTGCGGCATGGAACTAACAACCTACTAGGTATAAAATAGCAACGCATGTGCTACACACTAAACATGATTTCTATTTTCTCTTTGGCTATTCCCTAGACAACTTTTTTTCTTGTTAGTCACATTCGATCACCTTATTTAATCTCAGGAAGTCTCCGAAGTGGTTAGAGCTGCGAAGTGGAGCCGGTGGCGTCAGAGAAGTGGAAAAGCTCGCTAGACAATTGGATAACCGGGTTCATGTTTCTATCTGACAATGAATAGGAAAAGTAAGGTATCACCGAGTATTTTTAGTAGGAATTAATAAGTCTAATTTAACCCAATATTTGTGGACCCTCTTGGTTGGCGAACGTTCTCTGGAGGGTTGGCAATTACAAATATTTTCCATGGCAATTTTAGTTGTAGATGGATGTCAATTTCGTCTGACTAGCGTGACAATTTCTTCGTAGAGAAGGCATCCCCCCCCCACCCACCCACCCCAAACCACCATCATTTGATCTCGACCAAATGACCATGAGGACATTCGCTGTGAGTTCCTTCCCAGCGAATGTTTGCCAGCTAGCATTACCGATATTTATATGTGACAATCAGTCATCTTACCATAAAAAAAGACCTAGAGTGGCAGTGGGTGGGGATGAGTTTGGATTGAGGCGACGGTGAATCGGTAGTAGCACTAAAGCCAAAAATTATAAAAAAAGACAGACTTCACTGTTCAAACAAGGACACTAAAATAGAGAAGAAAATGATTGTTGGGTGTACGTAGCTATGCGCATACCTCCTAATCCTCTCAACAGATCCTTCTAATTTTGTTTGATAGAAGCTATTCTCTTACAACATGTTTAGTTGAGGGAAATTAGTAGTGTGGAATGACAGTTTTAGGGGTATGAGCCATACAATCCATTGTTTGGTTGGAAGGCAAAGAAGTTGAGGAGGGAAGAAGAACGGGAATTAAGTAGGCCAATTTTCATTTTCATGAAACTTCCTCTTAAATTCCTACTAGTATCATTCCCTGCTTTAGGTGGTAGAATCTCTTCGCTATAGCTTTAGAGATGTCGTCCTCTTCCACATTCAAGGGCAAGGATGGCGAGTTCACCGAGGTCGTGGTGGTACGGCACAGCGAGACTTCCTAGAACACCTCGCCCGTCAAACAGATGATCACGATTGCTGAATACTCCCGTCTTTTTTTTCATTCAGGGTGAAGGGAGCTTTGGCACAACGGTAAAGTTGTTGTCTTGTGACTGTAAGGTTATGAGTTCAAGTCCTGAAAATAATCTTTTGCAGAAATATAGTGAAAGGCTGCGTGCAAAAGACCCAAAGTGTTTGGACCCCTTCCTGGACCCTGCGTAAGTGGGAGTGCAGACACACTGTTAATAAAAAACTTAGGCGTGCTAATCGATGGCCAAATCAGTCACCATCACACGTACTATACAAGTCTAGTGAATCATCAGTTTATACAGTTGCAAAATCCACTAATTAACAATGCCAAGCCATCCTTTTTTCTTAGTCGAACAATACCAAAGCTATCCGATAGAACATACTGCCTCTGTTTTGAAAGAGTGAAGTACATTATAGGTCCCTGAACTATTTTAGGGTGTCATGTACGTCCTCAAACTATGAAAATCGACATCCAGATTTTCGAAGTACAGTAAGCGTGTCATTCAGCTCCAAAATATGTCCGACCCCACCTGACCGGCCAATTGGCGTTGTTGACCCATGACACATCGGATAGGGGGCCGCAAGGTAATGTCCGGTGACTGAAATATGCAAATAAATTTAAATTCACGGTTTCAAATAATGTTCGCCAATATGGAAAAATGTTCATGCCTTAAAAAAAAGTTCATTAGTTTATAAAAATGTTCACAAATATAGGAAAATATTCGCGACTTTAAAAAAGTGTAGGCAAACAATGAATTTGAAAAAAAGTTTGTGAACGCTGAAATTGGAAAAAATGTTCGCGACTTGTTTGCGAGCGATAAAGTTTATTAGAAAAGAAAATATGTTCACGAACGATAAATTTGAAAGTATGATCGTGAACAACAAAAGAAGTTCGCGAAAACGAAATGAATGTTCACAACTTTTAAAAAGTATTCACGAACAATAAATTTGAAAATATATTCGCGAACTACAAATATTATTCATGTCTTTAAAAAATGTTCGCGAATGATGAATTTGAAAAAAAAATCACAAACAATGAACTTGGAAAAAATATTCAGATTTAAAAAATATTTGCAAACGATAAATTTTAAAAGAAAAGAAAATATGTTCGCAAACCACCAATATTGTTCGCGAACAATAAATTTGAAAATATGTTCACGAACCACAAAAAATGTTCGCGAATATGGAAAAAACGTTCGTCAATGATGAATTTGAAAAAACAATTCACAAATTTAATAAATGTTCATTATTTTCTAAAAAAGTTAGCCTTTTATATATATTTTTTCTGAATTTAATTTTTTTTACAGTTTTACAAAAAACATTCAGGGTTAAAAAAGTGTTCATGAATTTGATAATATGTTTTTGAATTTATGAAATGTTCATTTATTTAAATGTTCAAGGTTTCAAAAAATATTCGCTAATAGTGAAAAAATGTGCACAACTTTAAAACTATCGCTATCATTTGCTCGTGCCCCTGACCGCCCACTCCCGCAGCCACTGTGCCCGACCGCGACACCTCCTGTCGCCCCACCCACATCCGCTCATGGCCGCGTCCGCTGCCCCCCCTCGCGTGCCCCGCCCTCGCGCCGCCTTCCCCGGCCGCTGTCCTCCGCACTCGCCGTCGGCGGCGGCTCCCCGTGCCTGCATCCGGCCGCCGGCGCCCGCCGTAGGTGCGCCCGGTGTCTTCTCCTTCGCCGCCAGGGCCACCGACGTGGCAGGGCGTGGTGCGCCCCCCGGGTCGCTGGTCAGTGGGTCCCGCTGACCTAGTTGACTGGTCAACCGATCAGCGTTGACCTGCTGACTCAGCCCCCCCAGGCCCACTGACAGCCCCCAGTGCATTGTTGGGTGCACTGCACCGGGTGCACCCAACACTTCCGGTTACTGTTTATTTTTGAATTAATTTAAATCCTGTAAATCTAGAAAATGGTTAAAACTTTAAAAATTAATAGAAAATAAACCGTAAGTCGGATAAGAATAATTTATATATGAAAAATGATCAGAAAAATATGACGGGTCCGAACATGGAACATGCCCCCAACACAACGAACATGGAACCTTCCCCTCCGGATCGCTTGTCCGATAATTGCCCGGACCCGGGAAAATATTCCCGGATATTTTCCCGCCCTGTCGGTAACGCGTAGCACTGCGTTAGGTCACCCCTAGCATTGCGTATTGCCATGTCTTGCTTTGTGATGCTTTTGATTGCTCTATTGTTTATTGTGTTCCCCCTTCGTTACTTCCTTTCCGGTAGACCCCGAGACCGCGGTTGAACCGGTGATCGACTACTTCACCGTCGAGGGTCCGTATCTGTCTGCAGAGCTTCCAGGCAAGCAACCCCCCCTTGATCATTCTGATACCGCCCATTCCATTCTCTCTCATGCTTGCATTAGATTTTGCTATTGTACTTGATTGCTCCTATTCTGATGCATAGCCTGCTTTTGTAACATGCTCTTGTACCTTACCTGCTTATCCTAAACTGGTTAGTATATGTTGGTTAGTGATCCACCAGTGACCCCTCACCTTGTCCCAGTTGCCCCCGCTTTATATTCGATGACTCAAGCAATGTGACCGATGTCCAGAGCCCGACACATCACATCACCCCCCTTTAGTTGTACGACTCTGTAGAGCCACTATCGAGTGCCGAGGGTGATACCTCGTAACACACTCCTGATGATAACTCTGTAGTGTAGCTATTCGGTCGTGGTCATCTAGGGTGGTTCTTCCTTCACCACTCTCGATAGGACTCTGTCGTGCAACCCCTCAAGTGTGGACCATCGAGGATGATTCCTCCAAGTCCACCTTAACAATTACATCGAGTGGGAATCCATCGAGGGTGATTCCTCGGGTTTCCCCCTGCTGTTTTGGACACACGATTCCTTTGACTTTACCACATAACCTTGTTGAAGTTGGGTCGGCCCTAAGGGGTACCCACGAGTTGATGTGTAGTCGGGTTGACCTGGAGGGTACCTGCGAGATTTCTACGTGGCACGGTCGAGCATTTCGGGCCCTTGCCGTAAGTCCACGAGAGACAGGGCGACGGGGTCACATGATCGTGAGTCTCTGCTCGTTACTGCGCGCTCCTAAGACACTAATGGATTTGGGTATTTGATCTGAGTTAGCCACTGGCCTATACGCACTAACCACCACGCGGGACAAGATATAGGCAACCGGCGTCGTAGTATCAGCCGAAGATCTTCAGACGTCAGCGACTGAGTGGCGCGCGCCGGGTTGGACTGGAACGCCTGCGCTTGTATAAGGGGGCTAGGTCTGCTCACCGGCCGCGTTCGCAACGTGCAGGAGTGCAAAGGGCGATGGGCCCAAGACCCTTGCGCACTTAGGATGTAGACCGGCATGCTGGCTTCTCTGTTGAGCCTAGGTAGGGCTGCGACGTGTTGATCTTCCGAGGCCGGGCATGATCCAGGAAAGTGTGTCCGGCCAGAGTGATCGAGTGTGTTGGGTAATGTGGTGCACCCCTGCAGGGAAGTTTATCTATTCGAATAGCCATGACGACGGTAACAGGACAACTTGGAGTTGTATCTCGATCTATACAACTAGAACTAGATACTGAGATGTGAAATGGATATGATGGCTCCGGGATTGCTTTATCGCAGGGAGACGAGGAAGGATCTCCTAGCGTTTCTAATTATAAACTGTTATTCTTTACTTTTCTAAATGCTGCAAGATTCTTGAAGTTGCTAGTCTTCGATAGGCTAGGCTTTCCCCCTCTTCTGGCATTTCTGCAGTTCAGTCCAAAGATATAGCCCCATTCCTTTGATACCGATGCATACTTAGTATAGTTCTGATGTAAGTCTTGCGAGTACTTTGGATGAGTACTCACTGTTGCTTTGCTACTTCTTTTTTCCTATACCTGATTGCTGCGATCAGATGGCGGATACCAGGAGCCAGACGCCACCATCAACGACTACTACTACCCCGAGGGTGCCTACTACTACGTGGAGGCCGCCGACGACCATGAGTAGTTAGGAGGCTCCCAGACAGGAGGTCTTGCCTTTTCGATCTATGTTGCTTTTGTGCTAGACTTCTTAAGGCAGATCTTGCTTAACTTATGTCTGTACTCAGATACGCCGCGAACATCATTTGAAACCATGAATTTGAATTTATTTTGAGTGAAGTGCATTTATCATTCCTTGGAATTTATTTGCATATTTCAGTCACCGGCCGTTACCTTGCGGCCCTCTGTCCGGTGTGTCACGGGTCAACTGCGCTAGCTGACCAGTTGGGTGGGGTCGAACAATTTTTAGACCTGAATGACACACTTACTGCATTTCGAAAACCTGAATGCCGATTTTCATAATTTAAGAACCTATATAACACCTCTAAAATAATTTAGGGACCTACAATGCACTTCATTCGCTTAAAATATAAGACGTTTTGTTAGGCCATTTTAGCCTACCAAAACGTGTTATATTTTGCAATGGAGGTAGTAGAAGCTTGTAGATGGAGAAGCCCAAAGCAAGACAACAAACAGCTAATTCCAAATCAGAGTTCAGCTAAGACCACCGGGCCCACATGCAGGGCCACAGAGGTCACGGCCGCCTGTATATAACGCCCAGACACGGCTACAGGTAGAACCAACCGTAGAGGCGGGGCCAGTTTTGCTTAGCACCGAGAGAGAGAGAGAATAGTCACGCGGCGCCGGGTAAACTGGTAAAGGCAGGAAAGGAACGCAAGGTACAAACACGAGCCATGCTCCTCTCTTGCTTTGCTTCCGGTTCGCTTAGTTCTTACTGGAGTATAGCAATTAATAAATTCAAGTTACAGCGGCCAATATCAGCCGCTTTAAGAGAATCATCATCATTATAGGTCGTAATTTTACTGTTGCTTTGAGAGGGACAGTACACGAGCACTGTGATCCTCGGGTGAATCTTGACTTCGATCGCATCGATCAAGTGTTTAATACAGGAAAAAAAAAGGTTAGTTCTGTTCGAGATGGGGTGGGGGTGGGTAGTGGAGCATCTCCATGAAGAACAAGGAAGAGCATCTCATCTCCTTGGTTAGTTGGTTAGATTTCCTCGGATTGCCCGTTTTGATTAAGTCATGCCTGGAAACACCCGCGGTTTAGTGCGCGGGGGGAGAATCCGCGGCGAGCGATTTCTGCAGATTAAACGTCGGATCGGATTTGGGATGGGGGTGTGGATCGGTAATGTAGGGGGAATCTGAGATTTCTCTGTTCTTTCCTGCCCCCCTCCCTTTCTCGACCCCGGATTATTGATTCGGATCCTATCTACACACTTTCTGTTCTGATCAGCGTAAAGCAGAAAAGGAAAATGCTCGTCCTTGGCTGTTTATTGTGTCTTTTAACTACCGTACTTCTTTAATCCCCTTTTCATCGTTTAGTTCCGTCCTCAACTTCATGTTTCAAATTTCAAATCCTGGCGTTGTGTAATTGAGTCAAATGTTTTCTTTTGTTTGTTTATGAGGAGGTTAGAAATAAATGTCGCCGCCGACGGGTCGTATACGCTGCTCCAAAATTTCTACTACTTGGTACCGTGGATTTCTTTCCGTCTCTGCAACTTGATGATGGAAGAAATATCTCTCCTGTTTCTTTTGTTCCGTTGCTTTTCGGTGGCATTACTGTTCTGCAGCCAACGCTGCAACCATCGTCTTGTGAATTCATTATAGGGTTATGTTAAACATGTCAAAACTCCAATTCCTGGTATCTTAGACGGCAACCCTCAAAAGCTTTACACTACGGATAACCCTAGTAGTAGCGCTTGTTTTATAGCTAGCAGTAGCGCTCGTAAGCGCTACCAGTAAGGCGCTACAGCTAATTGGTAGCAGTAGCGTTGGAAAATCAGCGCTACTGGTTAGCAGTAGCGATTGGTCGGGAAAAGCGCTACTATAATAGTAAGTAGCAGTAGCGTTTCTTCTGAAAAGCGCTGCTGCTAAATTTTCCTGTATATTTGAAAATGCAGCTTATTGTTGCTGTATTTATATACGTTTTATATACATTACTTTCATCATATGATTTTATGACCATGATTAGTTATTATATATATCAGTGGGTGAAATGAACATGGATTAAATTCAAGTGGAGGCAACATGTGGTGCATGTCGAAAGTACTACTAATCCAAATAACTCATCATTGATATCATAATAACAAGTCCTACTCATCATCATCATACAACTTCTACTCGTTATCATAATAACAAGTCATACTCATCATCATCATAGTCATCTAACTAACTCTACTTAATTGTTCTTAGGACATGATCATGAGTATTAGCTAGGACCTAACTACCCTCTCTAAGGTAAAATAGTATAAAACAAGATAGGCACTGACTCTCCATTATGGAGAATGGAGATTATCCTGTCTCCAATTCTTGCGCTTCGCACAATGTTGCTTCCAAATAGCTCCCTACGATTGTCCATACATTTTTTCCAATTTTTGATTGTCATGTCTTCATCGGTTTTAGAAATCCGGTATGAACAGCAGTGAAGCCTAGGATGACCTGGCCGTAAGCTCATAACATCAAGGCGACCTTTCGGAAACATTAGATCAGGCACACAATCCTTCGGGATTTTCTGTTGAAAAACATAATAATAACATCGTAGTTAGCAATGTAGTTTAGTTTTAGAAGAATATATGCAAAAGATGCACGTATGTCGTAATAGTAAAAAATCTTACCATGCCATCTCCATAGATGTTACTGTAGTTCAGCACGTGCACTAGTGGCACGTATTGACCATAATGTGCAGGAGTTTGATAATTGATATTGTAATTCTCAACATCAATAATAAATGAGATAAGATGATCTTTCTCCTGATAAGTTAATTCTGCGCCATCCGTGTAGTAGGTTCTGTCTACCATCTTCTGTACATTTTTTGAAGAATGAAAATATGCTGTCAATGGAAATAAGCTGTCAAATATTTTGAAATAAACAATATAAATTACTTAATAACTATGTTTGAGAAACTCACGTAGCGGTAGAATTGGAAGCGTATCAACAAGGACCCAAATGTCTATATTCTCTTCGTCGATGTTAGGATCACCAAGATCCAAGGTGACAAGCATACCCTCATGAAAATCATACGTCTTGCAAAGTGCTTCCCAATTCGGGCAACCAAAATGGGATACGCTCTCAGAATTGTGTAGATTTACAGCAAAATCATAACCATGATGGGTCCTTAGGTGTACTATCTTGGTCTCCATATTTTCATGATCTTCAAAATTCAGCTTCTACAAAACATAGCGTCTTGCATGGCATGGGATAAGCTAGTCGAACTGTAAAAGACGAAAATTACACGTTGAAGAAGCAGAAGTCGTGCTTAATTACGAAAAAACACTTGTCGTCGTTGCGTACCATTTCAACATCGAAGGTCTCGTGGAGCTTAATACTGAAGCGCCGACCTTCTACCAGATGAGGCATGTCGCACAGACCCCGGTCGTCGCCGCACCAGTCGCACTCCGGGAGCTTATCGTCGTCGGACGACATTTTCTATGTTCATAATTCAAAGATTAAACTTCTAAAATTAAATATATGTACTACAAAAACTAAATTAGATCATTATTATTCATCACGGGTTGACTATCGGTCTGTCGAGTATTTTCTTGAAAACTCTCAGCTCACGTGGTGTATATATTCGACCGTCGGTGATGGTAGCTCCTTCTTTCGTTCCCGAGTGCATTACACCAAATTGTCTAGCACACGGGAACGAAGGAGAAGCTACCCCCACGACAACAGTCGGGATTCTTCGTCCTCTCATATATGGTGGAGACTCTCCCTCACTGATTCCTCTCTGACATTTGCGATCGTCGGTGATGGTCGTTACTCCTTCTTCCCCTAGTGCATAACAAAGGTCTAGCACAAGGAGAAGAAGGAGAAACGACCCCCACGACAACAGTCGGGATTCTTCTTCTCTCATATATGGTGCAGACTTTCTCCCTCACTTATTTGTTGACTGTCATGTATGGAGCCTCGATAGACTTAAAGTCAACCCGAAATGTCGTTTAATTATCTTTCTACAAAATCCGAGCGACTCGATATTTCCTACATATTCTAGCACAAGTCATGCCAAAATTCACGGAAAAATCCGGCATGACCTTTGCTAAAAAGGACATATATCGAGCGCCTGAAATTTGCCGGAATGAAAATTAATCAACACACCAGCAAAACATAGGCCACTGTGAGGTGTTCCCTGCAAACATAGGCCACTCATGTAGCTACTACTCTACTACAACTATCAAAACATCTACATCACCATCGACATGGGGATAGCGCTCTTTCTCACCTTGAGGTCGGAGGTGGTCGGTGACGGGGATGGCGGCGGGGATGATGCAGGGCTCCTTGATTTCTGCAAAAATAAAATATAAAGAAAAACATTATTATCCTCATCTTACGACTTAGTGAAACCCTATGTCTAAAACATCCTACTTCTAGCCCTACCATTTACTAAAAATACCTTGTTCTAACCCTAAAAATTAAAAAGACCTATACATTTACTAAAAATACCCTAGTTCTAGCCCTAACATCTGTCCATCCATCCATCTATCTATATATCCTCATAAATCCTAGAAAAATGCCCTGGTTTTTTAACTACTGTCTACTTCTTGAATCACAGAAAAATGCCCTAATTTCACATAACTTAGAAAAATTCCTATTCTATTCAAAAGACCTACATTTACTTATTTTTTTTCAATTCTATTCAGAAAACCTACATTTACTAAAAAATCTCATATAGCATAATACATTTCTGTACCTAAAAATTTCTATTACTAAATTCTTTTACTAAAAAATTCTATACTTAAATTTTTATACAAAGAGAGGTGGGAGGAGGAGGAGGAGGAGGGAGGAGTGAGGGCTTCGGGCGGTTGGGGGAGGGAGGAGAGAGGAGGGCAGTGGGAGGAGGGAGCAGGGAGCAGGGCGGTCGGACGGGGGAGGAGGGAGGAGGGCCGCCGGCGCGAGGAGGGAGGAGAGAGGAGGGCCGCCGGAGGTAGGAGAGAGGAGGGCGGCGAGAGGAGGAGGGAGGGAGGCAGATACCTTGGGGGCGCTGGTGGGCGACGGCGGCGACGGTGGGCGACGGCGCGCGGCGGAGTGAGCGAGTGAGAGTGTGAGGGGGAGAGTGAGGATGCGCGCGGGCCGGGGTGTGGATAAGGTGCCCCGTAGTAGTAGCGCTGGTTCGTAACCACCGCTACTGCTAAGCTCCATAGCAGTAGTGCTTTAGGTGAACAAGCGCTACTGCTATGATCATTAGCAGTAGCGTTTTTGTAGAACCAGCGCTACTACTAAGGCTATGATCATTAGCATGTAAAAAAAAGCATCAAATTAAAAAAAGCATTGGTCATCAATGATCTTTTTGTGTAGAATCTTAATTGTCAGTATGAATCTTCGCCGGTTTAGGAACCGGCGAAGATTCATATTGCCACAGATCCTACACATGAGTACAATGAAGACCAAGTGGTTGTGATAGTTTGAGAAGCACCATATTTAAGGTGGTAAACATTCTGTTCGCGGAGCGAGGTGGGACTAAACTTTGGTCATAGGAGGGGACTGAATTTAGCAGTAGCGCTGGTTGGAGGAAAACGCTATTGCTAAGTTCAATAGCAGTAACGCTTTTTAGTTACGTGCGCTACTAGTATACCTAGACTGCCGGCAACAGTCTGGCAATTATAGTAGTAGCGTGTTTTATAACTACATCGCTACTGCTATGTGCATAGTAGCAGCGCTCGTTCTGCCCAAGCGCTACTGCTAAATAGTAGCAGCACTGCCCTTGAAAAAGCACTACTAGTAAGCTACTGTGTATAAGATTTTCCCTAGTAGTGTTATCTCTGTGTACAAATATTAAGCAGTGAAATTTTAGGTGTCAGCCAACCCATGTATCATGTATGGAGGCAAAGGGGAAAAGATAGAAGAGAACCACATTTGGCCCTCCTCGGCTTTCGTTTTCAGAACCTATTGCAATCAGTTGCTATCTTGTCTGCCTTCATCTTCTTACTATTCGAAACTAGGACAGTAACTGAAGAATATGTAGAATCCATGCTTATAAAAAAGAAAATAAGTAGGACTCACAACTCAGCTTCTCAGTGAACATGTGTAATTCGGAATTTTCTTTACCATTACTTGTTATATTCAATATTCTTGAAAGGTATGGGGAGTGGATAGGAGAGAAAGGAAGGCAGCTTGAATTGATTGTTTAGTGATGGTTATAAGCCAAACTGTAGGTCAAAGAGAATACAAACTAAACTAGGAAAAGTGTTTGCCGTTACTTACTATGCTTACTCAATTGCTACTAGAAACCGAAAGTGGAAAGTGGAAAGCTTTAACCTGTCACACTTTTGCAATAGCAATAGAAATTACATCTGAAGGTGCACATAAGATGAATATGCGTTACCCCTAAAACTACCGCTGGGCTCTTCTGGGATAGTATGGCTTCTCATATAAGTTGCATATACTAAGCTTTTAGTTTTAAAAGGATATCATTGTCTTAGATAAAAAGAACATTTTAAGGATATCCGAGCTTTAGCAGGCGGGCACAATCATGAAACACGCCCTTATTTTTTCGATGTTCTGTACAATTGTTTTTAGGAACAAGAGAAAGCACACTTTTTTTTCTCATTAGAAGTGCTAATAAAAAAAAACTAGCATATTCTTCGCATGTTCAAATGTAAAGTCTCTTAATAATGAAGGCGTGTGTATTGAATTGTTTGTTTGTATAGATTGCATATTGAGTTGTTGTCATTGGTTGCTTCAGAGAAACAAGAGAAAAGACTTATGGTTGGTTGGTTGCAGGAGTCTAGTTGTATTAATATCACTACCTAATAAATTGTTTGTCTGCAATTTCTTATGGCTTTCTCTGCTGCCACCTCTCTTGCTCTCCAATCCTGCAAGGCTGCAAGGCTGCAAGGCACCCGTTACCTAAACGTGTCCTCTTTTCTGCGTTTCAAGCGCGTCACCACTGACCCATCTTGTATTTCTCATTGACTAATCTGGTCTTTGTCTTTTTCATGCACCTGTCGACACCTGCTGCTTCCTTAGTGTCCAAGAATTATCAGTTTCCTTTCACTTCTCTCTCCTCCATGTGTCCTCCTCTCGTTTCTGAATACTACCCATTCTATCTATAAATGGACTAAATAGGTTTTGATCTCTCCATACAGAAGTCGGGACCAGAGGAAGTAGTACAAATTACCGATGGATTTTGGGACTGAATTGAAGGGATGTGTTTGCCGGATCAACAACTGCGCCATCGAACTCTTCTCGATGGAGGAGGATTTGGAGATTGAAGATGAAGACTCATGGGACCTGGTTGGGAGGGACCTCCGGCTGAAGGCCACCTTCTTGTATATTGACCTCAGCCGTGTGATCTCCTGTGAGAGCGATGAGCGCAAGAAGACGCTCACCGGCCTAGCCAACAAGTTCTTCTACTTCATGGACGAGGTGATGACTGCTCTCTTCCCCTTGTTTGGTCAACCTTCGGCTCAAAGCATGCCTTATTTCATTGCAAGTTCACATGACGAATCATGCGTACACAAGTTATCAGGGTTCATGAATGCCCTTGATTATCAAATTTCACAAATGCCTCAGCATCTCAAGTGAACTTAATTTTCAATTGTGTCCTAAAAGACAGATTATTTATAGTATTGCCTGCTATACAGCTCAACATTTTCTAAGTAAAGGTATAAAAGTGGTTCAGTTCATGTTGCAGCAGCCTATGTGGACTATTCTGATCTTATGGATGTTTAACAAGTAGTACAGATCTTTTGACGGAAATGTTTAATACATATAATTATAACGGATAACTGTCCCCACTTAAGCAAGTCGTTTTCAACTTTTTCCTGTTTCCTTTTGCGTTGGCGGAAGTTGTTATGGTTATGGATCATGACTGGGCTTTAGCTAATACGGAGTAGAGTTCAAAGTGCTTGTTCATCAGCAGTATAAGGAACTCAGTCGAGTGCACTTAGTCCTCTTTGGCTTTCTGCAGTGTAATATTTATGTAGACTAGTCTCTGGTCAACTTTACAAAATGGTTTTTTGGCGGTTCCTTATGACAACGATCTGGGTAATTTAGCATGATGTACTATATTTGAGGCTAACCGAGTTAAGATGCCCTTGTGCAAATGGTAGTTGGGCAATGCGGTGAAGGACAGAAGCTCCCCTCTGGTGTAGGTGTGCTACAGCGACACAACTCATGTTCTCCGCGAGGTGGTGGCCGCCCTTGTGCCGTCCCATTAGTCTGGCTCTGGCATTCATGCTGAGAAAGCTGTAAGATCTGGGAGCTTCGCATTTCTTGGAAGCAAGAAATTACCCAAAAACCTGTACAAAGAGGATAGGCCAACATGAGGGGCCTATGTGATGTACATATCGTTAAACGGCTGTGGAGCCGAAGCAAACTAAATGATTAGTGTCTGGTTTGCACCATGATTGAGGTGTTCCTGTTGAGTTTATTTTTTCAGTTCTGTATGTTGCATGCGTCTAGCACGGTGGTAAAGACCTCCTAGAGTGGGGCTACCCACCAGGGCTTGAATCCTGGTTCTCACAAAAAAGGCCCCTCGCTGCATATACTTGCACAGTGCAAACCGGTGTGTTCGTTGTGTATACCTTCGCTGCGCAAACCGGCGTTCGGGGCTTTTTCTTGACGTTAGAATGCAATGCCTTCGGGTTGTCTCCACCATGGGGTTGAGTAGTTATTATTATTATTATTATTATTATTATTATTATTATGTTGCTGACGCTCCTTCCTCTTGACGCTGAATGTGGGTAGTCATTATTGATGCGCTTCAGAGGTGTGAAAAAGTCTGCAACACTACTATATCTCAGCTCAATGGTCAATCAATCAAGGCTCTATTAAAATTTTGGATTGCAAATGCAACAATGCATTGTGGTAGGCGCGAGTAGTGATTTATCGATACGGTGTCCGTCCCTCGTTTTGATCTCTCATCTATTCTGCATTTCGGCATATCATGTATCAACCTACGTAGCAGGATAATAGCAAGTGACGGCATGTCATAAGAAACCTATTTCACAAGAATAAACTAGAGTTTACTAGTTAACTATATATTAATATTCATTAGTATGAGATCATGTGGGAGAGGGAGGCGAGCCTTCTAGAAAAGTTGCAACAGCCTGGGCGCAGGCAGGGAGGAAAGTTCATTTAGGTGAAGTTTGAACAGTGCTGCGGGACCTCATGAAAGAGTTGCAGGTTTGGAGTAACGTCCGATTCGAAAGTGTTGTAAAGGAACTTGAACAAGCAAGGTGCAAGTTAGAGAAGCTGATTACCATGAATGGTGACGGCGATGAAATACGTCGAGTCTCTAGATGATGTTCGAATAGTGCCGTGGGACCTCATGAAAGAGTTGCAGGTTTGGAGTAAGGCCCGGTTCAGAGGTGTTATAAAGGAACTTGAACAAACAAGGTGCAAGTTAGAGGAGCTCATGCCTATGAATGCTAACCGTGATGAAATACGTTGAGTCTCTGATCATGTGAATGAATTATTGTATAGAGAAGAGTGTATCTGGATGCAACTGTCGCATGTGGACTCACTTCGTGATGGGGACCGTAACACAAGATTCTTTCATCAAAAAGCAGTTTGGAGAGCACGTAAATATAAAGTTAAATATCTCATGGATGCTGATTGTACTAGGCAGACCGAACAACAAGTTATGGGATCCATGGCTACTGCATATTTCGAGACAGTCTTCCAAAGAGACGAAAATTTTGTACATGTTGGACCATTGTTGAATTTGTTTGAGGAGAAGGTCACAGCTGATATGAATGAACACAGTGTGCGGAATTCACATATAAGGAAATTTCTGATAGTGTATTTCAGATACGCCCCCTAAAAGCACTGGGGTGTGATGGGTTCCATGCTAGATTCTTTCAATGGAATTGGTTGACCCTCAAGGAGGAAATTATCAAAGCAGTGAAGGAGCTCTTCAGAACATGTATCATGCCTAGTGGGGTGAATGACACAGTAATAGTTCTTATTCCAAAAACAAGTGACGCGGTCAGACTCACTGATTTTCAACCCATAATAAGCACACACACACGCTCGTACCACAGCCAATCTTCTACTCCGATTTCCTTTTAACTAACTATTTTGCTTTCGATTTGTTTTGATTTTCTTCTAACTTCTTTTGCAAGGCCTATCTCAGGAATCTTAGGGTTTCTAACCCTTTATAAAGGCAAGGTAGTCACACCTTTGGCTCATTATCAATCTAATCCCTTGCCGCCACTTTATGCCACCTCTCCAACAGAATTTAGTCTACATGATCAAGAAGGGATCACTCGCTATGTCTGCCAATGGTACACCAACCACCTCCATCAACGAGAAGGGGCCTACATCAAGACCTTCTTCGAGCAAGATCACCCCTCTCCATGATTGGGAGAAGATGACTCCAAATGAGATGGGAGGATCTCCAGAAGATAGCGTCAAAGAAGAGGTGCAAGAGGAGGTGAAGCCTAAGGAAGAAGAACATGAATCGAAGAAGAAGAAGGATGAATACCCTCAGAATCCTTGCAGGTACAATATCTAAGGATCTCTTCCCATATCTCCTATAGGGATGGCATCACGCGAGCCCGAGAGGGAAGCGCCCACTCCCGATGAGAGCAATGAGAAGATCAATGAGCCTGAGGAAGTCTCTAAAGCATGTGTAGATACAAATTGGTCAAGGGATGTATTCTTATTGGATGATGAGCAAAGATCTTGAAGCCAAGGTTGATGGCCTCTATAATAAGATAGATACCTTCTTCGATTTTACCACCAAGATCTTTATAGAGACTAGCCTCCTTGCGAAGTTGGCCACTGAGCAGCAGAAAGAAATCTCTGTGATGGTATCTCATTTCAAGTGTATCAGTCTCGCATGCAACCTGAAGAAGGAGGATGAATCCAAGGAAGCTACGCAGGAAGGAACACCGGCCAAGCCCAATCAGAACTAGGTATTAGGATCCCGTCGGCCTAACTGTAAGCTTGGGGGAGATCCAATAATGTCGTGTATCTTACTTTCTAGTATTTATTTTCTTGCAATACGAGACTAGCTCCCTAGGTTGAATAATGAAGTTGAACTATCAAGTCCTTTCAAACAAGGATGGAGTCGTATTCCTATGAGTAACAGATGTTTTTAATGTGTAGTCCCATTGCATGCTTGGGAAAAGGATATTAGATGTTTGAGCAAGTATGTGTGTTACCGCATTCTCACCCCTGGTGATGATTATAAGTCTTCCACATTGCTGGTATTGATTGGTTGGTGAAAGTAAACAATTGCATCGGATAGTTCATTTTGATTTCAATTTTTCCCAAGATAAATTATAAAAAAATGGATTGAGACATAAGTCCACCCTTAATGTTAAATTACTAAGGGCAAATAGCAAGAAACGATTAATTTCTTAGAAGTGAATTGTCAAAAGTTTACATAAGAGACGATCTCACTAAAGCAGTGTGTCGCATGTCACAAGTTCAAACATTAAACGATTGTGACATGGGCAAATAAACAATATAAGGGCTTGGAAACAAATACTGCCTTGTGTTTCTATGTAAGCCGAGTCAGTCAACTTAAGCAAATGTCGTGTGCATTTTGATAGACACTCGGCTTATAATCTGGACATGTGGCGGCCCTAGGTTGACTCTTGACGCAGATGGAAGTCGAGCATCGACACTCGGCTTACTCGACACAGTTAACGTGGGCCGACTGTTAGGGCACCTTTTTTTGCCATGGGCAGCTACTTTTAACTCGGCTTACCCTGTTGCCGAGTCTGCAACAAAAGACACTTGGCTTATGTCCATACGCTGAGTGCGAGTCGCCGAGTGGCGTAGACATTGCCGATATGAATTCGATCTTCCTCGAGTGGTTTGCACACTCGGAATAAAAGCTTTTTCCTGTAGCAGTAGTGCTAAAGTATTGGAGACGGGTTTTTCCCGAGAAGTTGCTTGAGTTGGGAACCATGGCCCTGTTTGGTTCCTCTCCGCTCCTCTAACTCTGCTTCCGGAGCAGACCAGGCTACAACTCATTTTCATGGAGCGGCTAAAACCCAGCTCCACAGCTCTGTGGAGTGGAGAGATTCCGAACAGGGCCTATATAACATAACTGTTTTAGAACCGCCACCAAAAAAGGTATTAAGATATTAAGCTCTCTCAATTTGAGACCTTTTGTTGTGTCGTGGGCTGTAGAGGGGCTTTGGACCCTGCGTTTAAGGGTGTGTGTTTTTTATTTTCTTTTTAACACAGCATAAACGCAGATGTTCATATATACGCACATACACCTCACCCATGTGAACACATGCACACATGCCCTACACCTATGACCAGCTCTGAGATATTGAGCTGGTACAACATCTTGAGATTGACAAAGTCACCACAGGCGCCTCGTAGTCGAGGGGAACATCTCCTCCCACTGAACGTACATCGCCGGAATCCTGAAATAAATCCAGGAAAATAAGAGCACCACTACCAAGTGTAGGACTTGAACGGTTGAACCTTGATGGGTAGGTTCCATCACAAGGAATCTAACCATCTGAGTTACACTTAGTTTGCGGGGGTGTGTGTCTTGGTTGAGATCACACACACCTACGTAGTGACGCTTGGTTTTTTTATTTTTCGAAGATTTTATAAGGTATTTTCTGTCTTTCTTTCTTTTCTATGCTTTCTCTAGTTTTTCTTTTGATTTTTACATGTTTTTCATTTTCCTTTATCTTTTTTTGTTTTCATTAGTCTTTAGTTTTCTCTATTATATATTTTATTTTCTTTTTCACATTTTATTTCATGAATATTTATTCAAATTCATGAATACTTTTTAAATTATCGAATATTTTAAATTTCATGCATACTTTAAAATTCGCAAAGATTTTTAATTTGTTAACTGTTTCCAAATTCACGAAAATAGTTCAAAATTCATGATTATTTTTATTTATTTATTTTTGAAATTAGATGATTTTTAAAATACAAGAATTTCTAAATTAGTGAACATTTCCTGATTTAGCAAAGTTTTTCAAATGAAAACAATAGTGGATTTTTTCTGAGCTAGCAGCGGAGCGAGCAGTAGCAAAATTAAGCGAGCGAGCAGAGCAGGGGCAAGAGCTTCACGGGCCAGCCCATGTGAGCAATATAGCAATGATTCCACAGTTTTTTAGCGTGGAATAAGAGCTACCAAGGGCTGACACAACCATCATCATCAGTTGACACCAAAGTCGAAAAGCGTAAGAATACCACAACCAGTGGCGGAGCTAGGTAGGATCCTTTGGGGGGCCCACACATAAATATGGGTGTTTAGCAGGCCAAAAGACTACTTTTCCTAATCTTTCTCTCCCCCCAAAAAAATTCTTTCACGAATTTGACCAAGGCTTTTTTGTGGCTCCGCCCCACGCATCGAACAACTTTACTCTCCTCTCATAACAAACACCGTCTCCAAGAAGTATCCCTCGGAGGCGAAAGGTGGAGGCCGCCCTGAAAACCGCCTCAGATATACAGAGGGCTCTGTTGGCGAACTACCCCGAATGCCATGTTCTGTAGTGGCAGTAGTGATTTGTCTAAATTTCGTCAGTGCAGCCTTTCCTTGCGGAGGAAGTGCGCTCTCGTCCGTTACAAACTTACAACTCGCAAGCCACAACTCCTCCAGAATTACACGAAGATGGGGTAAAGCACACGTACAACGCGTATTCTAGCTTCGGTTTGCGGTGAAACCAAGCAAAGGTAGGCGATAAGCTCGCTGCGGAGCTGCATGCAAAATTTTAGCTTTCATGCGAGATCAAGCTAGAACCCTGGTCTTCTGGCCGTTCTCCAGCATCTTCTCCTCAAGTAACTCCTCACTGGCTTCATGCAAATGGGCCTTGCATGCTAGCCACCTGCGTCTCGGTGTGGGGCATGCATGGAATTACTTTAATATTTCCAGCGTGCAGCATGGTGAAGGTTTGACGTCTACTGACAAGTGTGTTTTGCTTGGGCATGAAAAATGGACGCAGTTGGGCGTACTCGCAATCGTGATGACCAAGACAATTCCTCATCTTTTCCGTAGAAGAAAACCAACCGTGTTCTCTGTTCTGTTCGCTTAATCTCTGTAATTCCATCATTTTTCCCTTCTAGAAACAGCATTCATTTCTCTTTGTTTTCTCATTGTCTCGCACCGTTTTAATTAATAAAAAGCTGCATGCATCGCCGAGATGCAGAGGCCGGGGTAATCCTCCTTTTCAAAAAAAGGAAAATTGTCTCGTACTGTACGTGCAAACAGCTGGAATGTCGTCTTGATTATGGAGTTCTTTTTTTTCTTTAGAATTTCAGAAATGCAGCTAATTTGAACGTGTCAAGCACCAGCACAATAAACGGTGCAACAAGTCTAGTCCAGCTAATTTGTGCTTGCTTCTCAGGCTCACTAAATTAACCTTTCTTGCCCCGAAATTGTGCAGCCCACTGTGACACCAATGATTTTCATCTCTCTCTACTAGTTTGGCTATAAAAGGATAGCCCTTGAGCAAGGACGGTCCAGGTCATAAATTCCTTATGCTACATGTAGACTGACAAAAACCTAGGATCATCATCAACTTCCCGGCGCGACGGGATGGAAGAAGATCGATTCCGGCGCTGCAGCTCGAAGACAGCGAGGCGTCGTCTGCGCAGCCTCCCCGTCCTCGCCGCAGACTCCCTCAAGTACCTCTTCATGAACCGGCGCCGACTCCTTCGCAGGGTGGCGACGCGTACCCACGCCGTCCTGTCCTCCTACCACGGCAAGAACAACAAGCGTCTGCCGCCATACTACCCTCCTCGCGCGTTAAAGGAGCACGAGTTCTCGTGTAGCAACAGCCCTAGCCCCGCGTTCCTCGCCGCCAAGAGGCTCCAGTCACGGCTGAAGCGGGGTGCTGCCGCCGGTGCTGCCGTCTCTTCCTGCTTTGGAGCCACCGTTGGGGCCTCGTACGGGTCGCCGCCGGCGACACAGGAGGACGATGTGGTTGAGGAGGAAGATGAGGCTGATGGGTGGGGCTGCTACGAGCTTGAGCCTGACGTGGACTACAGGGCGGAGGAGTTCATCAGTATGTTCTATGAGCAGCTCAGGGCGCAGAACTTTCCCCCAGTTTTGCAGCGCTCGCCATGACGCGCGACGCTGAGACATGAGAGCTGAGAGATCGACGGCGTGCGTACGTCAGGTACGTGTTAAGAGGAGAGGAGTACGTCCGTACTTTCGATGAGGAAGGACAGGCCAACTTGTATCACTTTATTTTGATTTCTACATGGAGTGTTTGTGACTTGTAGCTAATTAAGTGTATTACGTATGCATGTGGACTACAGATATACTATTGTGTACAATAAAAGCTGCACTACAAGGAAACATATGTTGCTTTGTGTTTTGTCAGAAGAAGCCGAGTGTAATTTGTCGGCCACTCAGCTTACATCAGTGTAAGCTGAGAACCAGCTCCAAAACAAAAGGTACAAGATGGGCCGATGGGCCGTCGGCTTATACCACTGTACGCCGAGAAGCGCTAGAAAAACACTCGGCTTAGAGACAAGGATCTCGGTATAATCCACGGCAAACACTCGGCTTATACAATATGCTTGGCAAACTACCCTGCCACGTGGCCTTTCTCATCACACTTGACGGCTCTGTGACGGCGGGCGGTATACGACGAGTGCATCCTTTTTTTTAGAGAAAAGGCCGAGGCCCGACTTTAAATTAATAAAGCCACCAGGCAATGAGAGTCACAACTAAGCAACCAGTACAGACAGAGTATCAATCCACAAACAAAAGTGAACGGCCACAACCGGTAAGAAGGCGCACATGCCAGGAAATAACCTAAAAGGACAATCAAACTGGAAGGAGGGAGGCTCGACATCAGCAACACCATCTAGGATGCCCTGGCCCGATCACTCCTGGAGATAGAGATAGCCGTCGCGCGCACACGATCGATGAGGGCCTCCGTTGCCGCCTTGTCAGCCTCCTTAATCAGAGATTTCCACTACTGCAAAAACACGAATAATTTGAAGATCACGTTAACCGCCGAACTACGGAACACCTGTTCAATCGTAAACTTGTTCCTAGTAGTCCACAGGGTCCAACACATGGCCGAGAAACTGAACCAGAACAGCCTCTTGGACTGACCAGACAAGGTGGCCGCAAGAAGGCGGAGGGCAGAGAAGTTAGCAGGGGCCCAGGAGACACCCAACCAGTCCCTGAGACAGCTCCAGGGCAAGGAAGCCAGCGGGCAGCAGAAAAGGATGTGGTCAGTATCCTCTAAGTTCCCGCAAAGAGAGCAGAATTCCGAGCCCGGACCTTGCCGTTTCTTGATCTGATCAGCCGCAGGCAAACGCCCCCTCATAGCCTGCCAGATGAAAATTCTGATCTTCGGAGGCACTCTAGCTGACCAGATGGGCTTGAACTTAGACATCTTAGGACTAGACGAGAGAACACGATAACAGGACTTAACAGAAAAGCGGCCAGAGGCGGAATGAGGCCAAGAGACCTCATCCCGAGCCTCCGAGAGCACGGGGAAGAGAGCAGCAAGGCGATGCCGATCTTCCAACTCTTCAGGAGACAAGACCCGGCGGAAACCTAGATCCCAACCACTGGCTGCGAGCTCCGCGATGGAGGCAGAAGGAGACGAAACGAAAGAAAAAAGCACAGGGAAGGACAACGCTAGGGGGCCATCCCCCACCCACCAATCCAACCAGAACTGAACAACAAGCCCATTACCAACCGAGAACTTCACTAGAGACTTGAACTCATCACGGCGCAGCAGTAGTTGACGCCAAAATCGAGAAACCGAGTAACCGGAGCCATGGTGTGCCAAAAGAGGATGTGAGAACGAGAAGTATTTAGCATTAAGGATACGCATCCAAAGAGACTCGGGATCAGAGCTAAGAATCCGCCACCACCATTTAAGGATCAGACATTTGTTCATAATGGAAGTATTGAGGATCCCCAAACCCCCAAGTTCCTTGGGGTATACACATAAGCTTCCACTTGACTAGCTTGTACTTCTTTTTGTTGTCCGCGGTGTTCCAGTAAAAGCTACTCCTATGTTTGTTAAAGCTAGCATGGATCCCCTCCGGAAGGCGATAGAAGCCCATCAGAAACATATGGAGGGAATTCATGCAAGCGTTGATCAAAGACACCCTGCCGGCCATAGAGTTATACCGGTCCCTCCAGGGCAGCACCCTGTTGCCCACCTTAGAAACCGAGAACATGAAATCCTTAGACAAAAGCTTAAGGGGGGAGATTGGCATCCCAAGATATTTGAAAGGGAAAGAACCAAGGGAGCAGTTGAGAAGGTCAGCCACCCGTTTAGCCTCTATGGGGGAGGCACCCAGAACAAGGACCTCACTCTTCAAAAAATTAATTTTGAGGCCAGACATCTCTTCGAAGCAAAGCAACAAGAATTTAAGGTTAGCCAGGCAACGATCATTGTTTTGGACTAGAATAATGGTATCATCTGCGTACTGAAGGTGGGAGATACCGGCAGGTAGAAGATTTGAGCAAACCGAGAGAATATGGCCCGAGGCAGCAGCCCTATTAAGAATGCAGGAGAACGCATCAGCGACAAAATTGAAGAGAAGAGGGGAGACGGGGTCACCCTGCCTGAGGCCCCTACCATTTTTGAAATAAGGAGTAACCGAGCCATTCATCGAGATAGCAGTGTGGCCCCCACACACCAGCTGCATAACCCGGTGCATGTACGCACTGTGAAAGCCCTTAGCAAGAAGAATATCGCGAAGAAAGGACCAATTGACCGAGTCATAAGCCTTTTCAAAGTCCAATTTCAGCACTACCGCATTGCAGCCATTAGAATTAAGGTCATGGAGTATTTCATGTAGGCTTAAGAACCCATCTAGAAGGAAGTGACCTTTGATAAAGGCGGATTGTTGGGGGCCAATAATCTTGTGGGCCACAGGGGAAAGATGGTTAGCAAAGCCCTTAGAAGGGAACTTGGCAATGTTATTGATAAGCGCAATGGGTCTAAATAGCTTAATCGAGTCAGCCCCTTTCACCTTTGGTAGGAGAGAGATAACCGCGTAGTTTAGTCTAGAAATATCCACCGTACCCAAGCAGAAACCAGTAATGATAGCGTAGATGAGGAATTTGAGAACCGGCCAGAATTTCTTGAAGAAGGAGATAGAAAACCCGTTCGGCCCTGGAGCAGAATTAGATTTGGAATAGGAGACAAGCAAGTCAATTTCCTCATGGGAGAGAGGGATCGAAAGCATTAGATTATCATCCACAGATACCCTCTCACTGCGCGCCCGAAGATCCGAAGAGATGCGCACATCAGCCGACTGTTTAGCACTGAGGAGATCAGAAAAGAAGGAGAAGATGTGGCGCTTAATGATCTCAGGGTCGGCCATCGCCTCCCCGTTGATATGAAGCCGAAAAATGGAGCACCTCCTTCGCCGGCCATTCACAATGGCAAAAAAATATGCAGTACCGTAGTCCCCCTTTAGCAACCAAGTGAGGCGGCCACGTTGCCGCCAGTACAATTCATCCTGCCGAAGCAGGCAAAGAAGAGCATCTTCCAGATCATACCGATGAGACCAGCCAGCCGCATCAAGGCCACCCGCGTCGGCACACGAGTCCAAATCTTTGATCAGGGAAAGAATATTATCTTTCTCCTTACACTAGTGGAAAAAAGCCTAGCTATGGCGTGGCAAAAAGTGCCTTGTTGGCGTAGATAGCCAATGCCACCAATATGGCGCCAGTGAAAACAATTTGGTGGTGGCGTTGGCAGACATGTCAGCAGTATTTTAGTACTGATGGCGTGCCACCTGGCTAACGCCAGCAATATATTGTGTTAGCTATGGCGTTTATTGTGAGGCAACGCTAGCAATTTTTATTTTTCAGTAATAAAAAAATATACCCAGCTATTAGTATATGTGCAGCCATTTAAACTTCTAGTGGTAACTTCAAATCCACAAACATTAGTGATCAACTAGCTTGCTACTTACAAGCAAAAGTTATCCGGTAGCTAGCTACAAGCAAAAGTTATCCTCATCTCTCACGCAATTTGTTATCCGCTAGCTAGCTACGATGAAGAATGATCCTCATCTCACACAACTTGTTCCTGTTGCTCTGTCCCTCCTTTCTCTAATAGAATTTGTGGGTCTTCAGTTCCGCCCTCTCGGCCTTCAGGAGACGTATCTCCTTCTTCATAGAATCGATCTTGGTGACCAGTTTGTCCTTCTGGTCGATGAGCTTCAATTTCTTATCGCAGAGATCAGAGTTCTCGTCGATGATCTCATCCTTCTCTTTCTTCAGGGAGTCATTCAACTCCTTAAGTGCCTTCATCGTACTCTCCTTTGATGCGACAAGCTCACGGCTAAGCATGTCCACGTCACGTACCGGTAGCTGCTGCTGGACCGGTTCTGGAGATGGGCATCGTACATATGCCTGGCAAGTCAAATATTTGAAATCATCAATAATGAATGGTTAGATGATATATGTATATATGCATGTGTTTGCAATGCTCATGGATGTTTTGTAATCTTACCTGGTTGGTGCTCGTTTCGCCTTTGCCAACTCCATCATAGGCCACGAAGTTGCACGAGGACTGGTAGTGGCTGTTCCAGCTAGTCATGGCTGGAACTTCAAAATAATAACAAGTATAGGTTATTATGACAAGAACCAAACACACATGGCAAGTGATCTAATGCCAATCACTACAAAAATACATATAGATAGCATCAAAATTTCAAACAAGAATTTCCTTAGTGCTAAAAAAAATTCCTTAGTTCTGACAAGAACCAAACACACATGTCAAACAAGAATAACAAGTTGCATCCATGCCCATCTTTGCTATGTGTTGCAAGTTGGAAAATGATTTGTAAGTTGATAATATTGCCTTGCTGATCAAACAAGAATAACAAGTAAGTTGATAATAATGCCAATCAAAGTATGGCAAATATGGCAAGTGATCTAATGCCAATCATAACAATAATAACAAGTAAGTTGATAATAATGCCAATCAAAGTATGGCAAGTGATCTAATACACTTACACAAATTCTACAACCTAACTGATCTATACAGAGGCATGGCAACTTGTCAAGTAAACAAAAGAAATTATGTTCTTTTATGGGAGTAAACAATGGAACCCTGATCTAAACATCCACATGATGATCATTGATGCAAAATGCAGATACAAAATGCCACTGCCACTGTCATATGTTCATTCATGTTACCTGAAGGAAATATGCCCTAGAGGCAATAATAAAATTGTTATTTTATATTTATTTATTCATGATAAATGTTTATTTTTCATGCTAGAATTGTATTGATCGGAAACCTAAATACATGTGTGAATACATAGACAAACACTGTGTCCCTAGTGAGCCTCTACTTGACTAGCTCGTTGATCAAAGATGGTTAAGGTTTCCTAACCATGGACATGAGTTGTCATTTGATAACGGGATCACATCATTAGGAGAATGATGTGATGGACAAGACCCATCCGTTAGCTTAGCATATTGATCGTTCAGTTTTATTGCTATTGCTTTCTTCATGTCAAATACATATTCCTTCGACTATGAGATTATGCAACTCCCGGATACTGGAGGAATGCCTTGTGTGCTATCAAACGTCACAACATAACTGGGTGATTATAAAGATGCTCTACAGGTATCTCCAAAGGTGTTTGTTAAGTTGGCATAGATCGAGATTAGGATTTGTCACTCTGAGTTTCGGAGAGGTATCTCTGGGCCCTCTCGGTAATACACATCATAAGAAGCCTTGCAAGCAAAGTGACTAATGAGTTAGTTGCAGGATGATGTATTACGGAACGAGTAAAGAGACTTGCCGGTAACGAGATTGAACTAGGTATGCAGATACCGACAATCGAATCTCGGGCAAGTAACATACCGATAGACAAAGGGAATAACGTATGTTGTCATAACGGTTCGACCGATAAAGATCTTCGTAGAATATGTAGGAGCCAATATGAGCATCTAGGTTCCGCTATTGGTTATTGACCGGAGAGGTGTCTCGGTCATGTCTACATAGTTCTCGAACCCGTAGGGTCCGCACGCTTAACGTTCGATGACGATTTAGTATTATATGAGTTATGTGATTTGGTGACCGAATGTTGTTTGGAGTCCCGAATGAGATCACAGACATGACGAGGAGTCTCGAAATGGTTGAGAGGTAAAGATTGGTATATAGGACGATGATATTCGGACACCGGAAGTGTTCCGGAGGGTACCGGGTACATATCGGGTCACCGGAAGGGGTTCCGGGCACCCCCGGCAAAAGATATGGGCCTTATGGGCCAAGAGGGGAAACGCACCAGCCACAAGGGGCTGGTGCACCCCCCATATGGGCTGAACCAGAGGAGAAGGAAAGAGGGGAAGGGAGAAGGAAAGGGGGGATTTGGCCTCCCCCTTCCTTCCTTCCCTCCTCCCTCCTCTTTCCTTCCCCCTCCGGCAAATAAGGCAGGGGGCGCCGGCCATGGGGAGACCCCAAGTAGGATTCGGCCTACTTGGGCGCCTCCTGGCTGCCTCCCCTCTCCCTCCCACCTATATATATGTGGGGGGGGGGGGGGGCACCCCTAGCACACCCCAGACAATTGCCTAGCCGTGTGCGGCGCCCCCCTCCATCGTTTACTACCTCGGTCATATTTTCGTAGTGCTTAGGCGAAGCCCTGCGGAGATCACTTCACCATCACCGTCACCACGCCGTCATGCTAACGGAACTCATCTACTACCTCGACGTCTTGCTGGATCAAGAAGGCGAGGGACGTCACCGAGCTGAACGTGTGCAAAACTCGGAGGTGCCGTACGTTCGGTACTCGATCGGTGGAGCGCGAAGAAAGTTTGACTACATCAACCGCGTTGTGAAACACTTCCGCTTATGGTCTACGAGGGTACGTAGACACACTCTCCCCCTCGTTGCTATGCATCTCCATGGATAGATCATTGCGTGTGCGTAGAATTTTTTTGTTTTCCATGCAACGTTTCCCAACAGTGGCATCATGAGCCAGGTCTATGCGTAGATGTTTTGCACGAGTAGAACACAAAGAGTTGTGGGTGGTGATAGTCATACTGCTTACCACCAACGTCTTATTTTGATTCGGCGGTATTGTGGGATGAAGCGGCCCGGACCAACCTTACATGTCCATGCACATGAGGCCGGTTCCACCGACAGACATGCAACTAGTTTTGCATAAAGGTGGCTGGCGGGTGTCTGTTTCTCCTACTTTAGTTGAATCGAATTTGACTACGGCCGGTCCTTGAAGAAGGTTAAAACAGCAAACTTGACGAAACACCGTTGTGGTTTTGATGCGTAGGTAAGAACGGTTCTTGCTAAAAGCCCGTAGCAGCCACGTAAAACTTGCAACAACAAAGTAGAGGACGTCTAACTTGTTTTTGCAGGGCATGTTGTGATGTGATATGGTCAAGACATGATGTGATATACGTTGTTGTATGAGATGATCATGTTTTGTAAGTTATCGGCAACTGGCAGGAGCCTTATGGTTGTCGCTTTATTGTACGAAATGCAAACGCCATGTAATTGCTTACTTTATCACTATGCATTAGCGATAGTTGTAGAACCAATAGTTGGTGAGACGACCACGACGCAACGATGGAGATCAAGGTGTCGAGCTGGTGATGATGGAGATCATGATGATGCTTTGGAGATGGAGATCAAAAGCACAAGATGATGATGGCCATATCATGTCACATATTTTGATTGCATGTGATGTTTATCTTTATGCATCTTATTTTGCTTAGTACGGCGGTAGCATTATAAGATGATCCCTTCACTAAATTTCAAGGTATAAGTGTTCTCCCTGAGTATGCACTGTTGCGACAGTTCGTCGTGTTGAGACACCATGTGATGATCGGGTGTGATAGACTCTACGTTCACATACAACGGGTGCAAGACAGTTTTGCACATGCGGAATACTTGGGTTAAACTTGACGAGCCTAGCATGTACAGACATGGCCTCGGAACACTGGAGATCAAAAGATCAAACGTGAATCATATAGTAGATATGATCAACATAGAGATGTTCACCATTGATGACTACCCCATCTCACGTGATGATCGGACATGGGTTAGTTGATTTGGATCATGTATCATTTAGATGACTTGAGGGATGTCTATCTAAGTGGGAGTTCTTAAGTAATTTGATTAATTGAACTTAATTTATCATGAACTTAGTCCTGATAGTATTTGCATATCTATGTTGTAGATCAATGGCCCATGCTACCTTTCCCTTGAATTTTAATGCGTTCCTAGAGAAAGCTAGGTTGAAAGATGATGGTAGCAACTACACGGACTGGGTCCGTAACTTGAGGATTATCCTCATTGCTGCACAGAAGAATTATGTCCTTGATGCACCGCTAGGTGAAAGGCCTGCTGCAGGAGCAGATGCTGATGTTATGAATGTCTGGCAAGCTCAATCTGATGACTACTCGATAGTTCAGTGTGCCATGCTTTACGGCTTAGAAACGGGACTTCAAAGACGTTTTGAACGTCATGGAGCATATGAGATGTTCCAGGAGTTGAAGTTAATATTTCAAGCAAATGCCTGAGTTGAGAGATATGAAGTCTCCAACAAGTTCTATAGCTGCAAGATGGAGGAGAACAGTTCTGTCAGTGAACACATACTCAAAATGTCTGGGTATTATAATCACTTGACTCAGATGGGAGTTGATCTTCCAGTTGATTGTGTCATTGATAGAGTTCTTCAATCACTGCCACCAAGCTACAAAGGCTGCATGATGAACTATAATATGCAAGGAATGGAGAAGACAATTCCCGAGCTCTTCGCAATGCTCAAAGCTGCGGAGGTAGAAATCAAGAAGGAGCATCAAGTGTTGATGGTTAACATGACCACTAGTTTCAAGAAAAAGGGCAAGGGAAAGAAGGGGAACTTCAAGAAGAATGGCAAGCAAGTTGCCACTCCCGGGAAGAAGCCCAAAGCTGGACCCAAGCCTGAAACTGAGTGCTTCTACTGCAAAGGGACTGGTCACTCGAAGCGGAATTGCCCCAAGTATTTGGCGGATAAGAAGGATGGCAAAGTGAACAAAGGTATATTTGATATACATGTTATTGATGTGTACCTTACTAATGCTCGTAGTAGCGCCTGGGTATTTGATACTGGTTCGATTGCTCATATTTGTAACTCGAAACAGGAGCTACGGATTAAACGAAGATTGGCTAAGGACGAGGTGACGATGCGCGTCAGGAATGGTTCCAAGGTCGATGTGATCACCGTCGGCACGCTACCTCTACATCTACCTTCGGGATTAGTTTTAGACCTGAATAATTGTTATTTGGTGCCAGCGTTGAGCATGAACATTATATCTGGATCTTGTTTAGTGTGAGACAGTTATTCATTTAAATCGGAGAATAATGGTTGTTCTATTTATATGAGTAATATCTTTTATGGTCATGCACCCTTGAAGAGTGGTCTATTTTTGTTGAATCTCGATTGTGGTGATACACATATTCATAATATTGATGCCAAAAGATGCAAAGTTGATAATGATAGTGCAACATATTTGTGCCACTGCCGTTTAGGTCATATTGGTGTAAAGCGCATGAAGAAACTCCATACAGATGGACTTTTGGAATCACTTGATTATGAATCATTTGATACTTGCGAACCATGCCTCATGGGCAAGATGACTAAAACTCCGTTCTCCGGAACAATGGAGCGAGCCAATGACTTATTGGAAATAATACATACTGATGTATGCGGTCCGATGAGTGTTGAGGCACGCGGCGGGTATCGTTATTTTCTGACCTTCACAGATGATTTGAGCAGATATGGGTATATCTACTTAATGAAACACAAGTCTGAAACATTTGAAAAGTTCAAAGAATTTCAGAGTGAAGTGGAGAATCATCGTAACAAGAAAATAAAGTTTCTACGATCTGATCGTGGAGGCGAATATTTGAGTTACGAGTTTGGCCTTCATTTAAAACAATGTGGAATAGTTTCACAACTCACGCCACCTGGAACACCACAGCGTAATGGTGTGTCCGAACGTCGTAACCTTACTTTATTAGATATGGTGCGATCTATGATGTCTCTTACCGATTTACCACTATCATTTTGGGGTTATGCATTAGAGACAGCTGCATTCACGTTAAATAGGGCACCATCTAAATCCGTTGAGATGACACCGTATGAACTGTGGTTTGGCAAGAAACCTAAGCTGTCGTTTCTTAAAGTTTGGGGTTGCGACACTTATGTCAAAAGGCTTCATCCTGATAAGCTTGAACCCAAATCGGAGAAGTGTGTCTTCATAGGATACCCTAAGGAAACAATTAGGTACACCTTCTACCACATATCCGAAGGCAAGATCTTTGTTGCCAAGAATGGAACCTTTCTAGAGAAGGAGTTTCTCTCGAAAGAAGTGAGTGGGAGGAAAGTAGAACTTGATGAGGTAATTGTACCTTCTCTCGAATTGGAAAGTAGTTCATCACAGAAAACTGTTCCCGTGATGCCTACACCAACTAGAGAGGAAGATAATGATAATGATCATGAAACTTTAGATCAAGTTACTACTGAACCTCGTAGGTCGACCAGAGCACGATCCGCACCAGAGTGGTACGGTAATCCTATCCTGGAAGTCATGTTACTAGACCATGACGACCCTAAGAGTTATGAAGAAGCTATGATGAGCCCAGATTCCGACAGATGGCTTGAGGCCAAGAAATCTGAGATAGGATCCATGTATGAGAACAAAGTGTGCACTTTGGTGGATTTGCCCGATGATCGGCGAGCCATAGAGAATAAATGGATCTTCAAGAAGAAGACTGACGCTGATGGTAATGTTACTGTCTACAAAGCTCGACTTGTCACAAAAGGTTTTCGACAAGTTCAAGGAGTTGACTACGATGAGACTTTCTCACCCGTAGCGATGCTTAAGTCTGACCGAATCACGTTAGCAATTGCCGCATTTTATGATTATGAAATCTGGCAAATGGATGTCAAAACTGCATTCCTTAATGGATTTCTTAAAGAAGAGTTGTATATGATGCAACCAGAAGGTTTTGTCAATCCTAAAGGTGCTAACAAAGTGTGCAAGCTCCAACGATCCATCTATGGACTGGTGCAAGCATCTCGGAGTTGGAATATACGCTTTGATGAGGTGATCAAAGCTTATGGTTTTATACAGACTTTCGGAGAAGCCTGTATTTACAAGAAAGTGAGTGGGAGCTCTGTAGCATTTCTAATATTATATGTGGATGACATATTGTTGATTGAAAATGATGTAGAATTTCTGGATAGCATAAAAGGATACTTGAATAAAAGTTTTTCAATGAAAGACCTCGATGAAGCTGCTTATATACTGGGCATCAAGATCTATAGAGATAGATCAAGACGCTTAATAGGACTTTCACAAAGCACATACCTTGATAAAGTTTTGAAGAAGTTCAAAATGGATCAGTCAAAGAAAGGGTTCTTGCCTGTGTTGCAAGGTGTGAAATTGAGTCAGACTCAATGCCCGACCACTGCAGAGGATAGAGAGAAAATGAAAGTCATTCCTTATGCCTCAGCCATAGGTTCTATCATGTATGCTATGCTGTGTACCAGACCTGATGTGTGCCTTGCCATAAGTCTGGCAGGGAGGTACCAAAGTAATCCAAGAGTGGATCACTGGACAGTGGTCAAGAACATCCTGAAGTACCTGAAAAGGACCAAGGATATGTTTCTTGTTTATGGAGGTGACAAAGAGCTCATCGTAAATGGTTACATCGATGCTAGCTTTGACACTGATCCGGATGACTCTAAGTCACAAACCAGATACGCATTTATTTTGAATGGTGGAGCTGTCAGTTGATGCAGTTCCAAGCAGAGCGTCGTGGCGGGATCTACGTGTGAAGCGGAGTACATAGCTGCTTCGGAAGCAGCAAATGAAGGAGTCTGGATGAAGGAGTTCATATCCGATCTAGGTGTAATACCTAGTGCATCGGGTCCAATGAAAATCTTTTGTGACAATACTGGAGCAATTGCCGTAGCGAAGGAATCCAGATTTCACAAAAGAACCAAACACATCAAGAGACGCTTCAACTCCATCCATGATCAAGTCAAGGAGGGAGACATAGAGATTTGCAAAATACATACGGATCTGAATATAGCAGACCCGTTGACTAAGCCTCTTCCACGAGCAAAACATGATCAGCACCAAGACTCCATGGGTGTTAGAATCATTACAATGTAATCTAGATTATTGACTCTAGTGCAAGTGGGAGACTGAAGGAAATATGCCCTAGAGGCAATAATAAAGTTGTTATTTTATATTTCCTTATTCATGATAAATGTTTATTATTCATGCTAGAATTGTATTGATCGAAAACCTAAATACACGTGTGAATACATAGACAAACACTGTGTCCCTAGTGAGCCTCTACTTGACTAGCTCGTTGATCAAAGATGGTTAAGGTTTCCTAACCATGGACATGAGTTGTCATTTGATAACGGGATCACATCATTAGGAGAATGATGTGATGGACAAGACCCATCCGTTAGCCTAGCATATTGATCGTTTAGTTTTATTGCTATTGCTTTCTTCATGTCAAATACATATTGCTTCTACTATGAGATTATGCAACTCCCGGATACCGGAGGAATGCCTTGTGTGCTATCAAACGTCACAACGTAACTGGGTGATTATAAAGATGCTCTACAGGTATCTCCGAAGGTGTTTGTTAAGTTGGCATAGATCGAGATTAGGATTTGTCACTCCGAGTTTCAGAGAGGTATCTCTGGGCCCTCTCGGTAATACACATCATAAGAAGCCTTGCAAGCAAAGTGACTAATGAGTTAGTTGCGGGATGATGTATTATGGAACGAGTAAAGAGACTTGCCGATAAAGAGATTGAACTAGGTATGCAGATACCGACGATCGAATCTCGGGCAAGTAACATACCGATAGACAAAGGGAATAACGTATGTTCTCATAACGGTTTGACCGATAAAGATCTTCGTAGAATATGTAGGAGCCAATATGAGCATCTAGGTTCTGCTATTGGTTATTGACCGGAGAGGTGTCTCGGTCATGTCTACATAGTTCTCGAACCTGTAGGGTCCGCACGCTTAACGTTCGATGATGATTTAATATTATATGAGTTATGTGATTTGGTGACCGAATGTTGTTCGGAGTCCCGGATGAGATCACGGACATGATGAGGAGTCTTGAAAAGGTCAAGAGGTAAAGATTGATATATAGGATGATGATATTCGGACACCGGAAGTGTTCCGGAGCGTACCGGGTACATATCGGGTCACCGGAAGGGGTTCCGAGCACCCCCGGCAAAAGATGTGGGCCTTATGGGCCAAGAGGGGAAACGCACCAGCCACAAGGGGCTGGTGCGCCCCCCATATGGGCCGAACCAGAGGAGAAGGAAAGAGGGGAAGGGAGAAGGAAAGGGGGGGATTCAGCCTCCCCCTTCCTTCCCTCCTCCCTCCTCCCTCCTCTTTCCTGCCCCCTCCGGCAAATAAGGCAGGGGGCGCCGGCCATGGGGAGACCCCAAGTAGGATTCGGCCTACTTGGACGCCTCCTGGCTGCCTTCCCTCTCCCTCCCACCTATATATATGTGGGGGGCGCCCCTAGCACACCCAGACAATTGCCTAGCCATGTGCGGCGCCCCCCTCCACCGTTTACTACCTCGGTCATATTTTCGTAGTCCTTAGGCGAAGCCTGCGGAGATCACTTCACCATCACCGTCACCACGCGTCGTGCTGACGGAACTCATCTACTACCTCGACGTCTTGCTGGATCAAGAAGGCGAGGGACGTCACTGAGCTGAACGTGTGCAGAACTCGGAGGTGCCGTACGTTCGGTACTCGATCGGTGGAGCGCGAAGAAAGTTTGACTACATCAACCGCGTTGTGAAACGCTTCCGCTTATGGTCTACGAGGGTACGTAGACACACTCTCCCCCTCGTTGCTATGCATCTCCATGGATAGATCATTGCGTGCGCGTAGAAATTTTTTTGTTTTCCATGCAACGTTTCCCAACATTACCATACAACTAAAAGGCCTCGATAATGATACCACCTGCTATCTTCATTTATCCTTAGTTCTACTTCATTTTAGTTATGCTGTAGAAACCTACGAAAGTGATAAACAAGTAAAGAAATTGTATATACTACATTTCAGTTTAGCATTAGGAACACTACATTTCAGTTTAGCATTAGGAACACTACAAATACTGGCAATGATAACTAGCAAGTCCTTTTAGCATTAGGAACACTACATTTCAGTTTGTTTTATGCTCTTCCTTTACCAAAGACCCTACAATTTAGCATTACGAACACTACATTAGGAACACTACCATTTAACACTATAATTTAGCATTAGGAACACTACATTAATTAGGAACACTACATTAGGAACACTACAGAAGGCGAAGATGGAGGCGATGAACTCATCGAGGGACGAAGATGGAGGCGATGAACCCTAGCAGTATGTCGCTTCTGCCGCCGTCGTTACTTCCGCCGCCGCCGCCGTCGTTACTTCCGCCGCCGCCGCCGTCAAAGAAACCCTAGCTCAAAACGAAATGAACTCCAATCAAATTGAAGGGCAACGAGCGGCGAGAGAGGGAGAGAGGGGAAGAGACCGAAAGATTACCTAACCACCGGCGAGAGAGGGAGAGCGATGACGACGAGCGGGGAGAGAGGGAGAGGAAGGGGAACGAGAGAGAGGGAGTGGGGCGAGGGTGCTGTTGCCCTAGTTTTGACCCCCACAGCCTCCTAATACTTGGGCTTGGCCCAATGCTATAAAAAAGGTCACCACATAAAAAACTAAAAAAAAATTGGAAGTGTCAAACAAAATATTTGAAGGCTCAAAACTACATATTTCAAGTCTTAAACTAAAAAGGAAAAAGGTAAATTTGAAGTCTGAAAGTACATATTTTAAAAATTATCAGTATTTCCATTTAAAATAATATAAATTTAATAAAAGTAAACTATAATATACTATAAAAAGATCACCACATAAAAAACTGAAAAGAAAAAATTTTGGAAGTGTCAAACTACATATTTGAAGGCTCAAAACTACACATTTCGAGTCTTAAACTAAAAAGGAAAAAAAGTAAATTTGAAGTCTCAAAGTACATATTTTAAAAATTGTCAGTATTTCTATTTAAAATAATATAAATTTAATAAAAGTAAACTATAATGAGAGCGGACGTTTGGCTCCCGGGAGCCATGGAGGCCTATTTTTTTTAAAAAAATCAAAATTCAAACCTTTTGGTTTCAAAAAAATCTGAAAAAAATTGTGCAAGTAAACAAGTATGTTATGCCTTTGTGTGTAAAATTTCAGAATGAAAATCATTGAAATGTGACTTGTACAAAAAAGACAAATTCATGGCCTGGGAGGATGAATAGTATCATATGTTAAAAAGCCCCGGATTCGTCTTTTTTGCACAGCCCTCATTTCAACTTATTTTGCCCTGAAAATTTACACACATGTGTGTTATGCCTTCATGTATAAGTGTGTTCTTTTTTAGAATTTTTTGAAATGTAGAAAATATGAAATTTGACAAAATTCAAAATTTTCAAAACCGAGCTCCATGGAGCTCGGCCTCCAAAGACAATATCCGAACTATAATATACTATAAAAAAGATCACCACATAAAAAACTAAAAAAAAAATTGGAAGTGTCAAACTACATATTTGAAGGCTCAAAACTACATATTTCAAGTTTCAAACTAAAAAGGAAAAAAAGTAAATTTGAAGTCTCAAAGTACATATTGTAAAATTTGTCAGTATTTCCATTTAAAATAATATAAATTTAATAAAAGTAAACTATAATATACTATAAAAAAGATCACCACATAAAAAACTAAAAAGGAAAAAAAATGGAAGTGTCAAATTACATATTTGAAGGCTCAAAACTACATATTTCAAGTTTCAAACTAAAAAGGAAAAAAGTAAATTTGAAGTCTCATAGTACATATTTTAAAATTTGTCAGTATTTCCATTTAAAGTAATATAAATTTAATAAAAGTAAACTATATATACTATAAAAAAGGTCACCACATAAAAAACTAAAAAGAAAAAAATATGGAAGTGTCAAACTACATATTTGAAGGATCAAAACTACATATTTCAAGTCTTAAACTAAAAAGGAAAAAAAGTAAATTTAAAGTCTCAAAGTACATTACTGACGTGGGTACCAACGTTACGCCACAAATAAACATAATACTACTGGCGTTCCATGCTATTCCATGCCAGCACTATATTACGCCTGGTACAAATTGTTGATCCCATATACTTCTCACGCTCACCTGTTTTCCAACGCCACCACTATGCCCCTACTAATGTCGTACCAAATAAGCCAACGCCACCACTATTTGAAAAAAAATAGTGCTGGCATTTGTTGAAAATGGCACGCCACCAACGAAAGTTGTGGCTAGCACTTTTTCCACTAGTGTTACATGCTTCCGAGGCACGATTCCAACTCCACCCCTTCAAGAAACGCCTGAGGTTAGAGGACGTGAAATGCCAATCATCTAAAGGACCGAACGAGCGATGCAGGGAGCTAAGAAGGGTTAAGATTTTGTCAGAAACCAATTGAGGAAAGCCTTCAACAAGAAGCCAGGAGGCATCAAACCGAAACGAGCGAGGGCAAGCAACATAGGTCATCCCAGAATCAAGGAGGAGAGGCGTATGATCACTACCAATAGAAGATTCCACAAGCACAGAGGAGCGAGGGAAAAGCACATCCCAATCATGGGAAGCAAAAACTCTATCCAAAACCGAACGCACATGGTCCAATTGGTGGTTGGACCAGGTGAAGCTGGCACCAAATCTGGAAAGCTCACGCAACGCAAACCGGGACACAAAATCATGGAAACTATCAGCCCTAGCCCAACAAAAATTAGAATTGTTTTTGTCCCCAGGAAACCTAAGGAGATTAAAGTCTCCTCCCAGCACAAAGGGAACCGCAGCTGCTTCTAGCTTGGCAGAGAGCTCGAGCAGAAAAGCCTGGGAGAGAGAATGATCAGCTGGGCCATAAACCCCAATAAACTCCCAGTGTTTACCCAAGACCCGATGGTAAAGACCCAAACTGGCGAAATAGGATCCTGACTCAAAAGAAAGAACGTCAAAAACATCAATTCGAGCACCCATCAGGATGCCACCAGATTGGCCAACGGCCGGAAGCCACCTCCAGCAAAAAACCCCATCACCAGCCAAGGAGGTCAGCTCACGGTGTGAAAAAGAACCTTTAATAGTTTCTTGCAGACAAATAAGATCCACGTTATTAGAGCAGATGTAATCCTTGAGAAGGGATCGGCGCCCCCTAGCACCGAAACCACGCATATTCCAGAAGAGGGCTCTCATAAAAAACTAAGGTTCTTGAAGCAAAGACTACTGCGGGAAGGGGCAGCAGGGGCCACCAACCTCCTGCGCCGAGTCTTTCCTGCCACCACGTCGTGCCCCTCAGTCCCCTCAGCACCAACCGAGATAGGACCCATAGAGGGGATATCATCAGAGAAATCAGCTAAAATCACACGCTTAGGAGAGGCACGAGGGATACCTTCAAGGATCTGCTCTCGCTCCTCCACCGCCGTGACGCCCGATCCAGCATAGACTCTCCCCGGTTCCGCGAGCGCTTTCTTTTGCGGGTCGTAGAGAGGGGGTGCGCACAGGAATGGAGCGGCCCAAAGACGGAGTGGCCATCGATGCCGGGGGTGAAGCAGCTTGGCCCAGACCGCCCACTAGCTGACGATAAAGCCCAGGGACAGACACCTTGGAGGCCCCAGAACCCCGGCTACGCGGCGAGAACTTGCGGACAGCTGACTTGGAGCGCAGCACCTTGGCAGCCATGGAAGGCATAGCAGAAGGCGGGATCAGCTCATCATCCACATCGGAGAGGGACTGGGCAGCGGCCTGGCCGTAGATTGGAGCACATGGCCGAGAAGGGACTGACAGGCACAGGAACGACCGACATAGAGGAGGGGGGCCACGCACCAGGCACGGCAGCAGTCGGAGGACACACCGAAGCAGCCTGGGCACCCTCATCGCCTGTTGGCGCCCACGCCTTGAAGACCTCCTGAAGATGGGGGCTGAGGGCGTCCCACTTATGCTGCTGGAAAGGCGGCCTGAAATCACGAGAGTCATTTTGGCTGGAGTCCTCTTGGTTGCCATCACTTGAGGGTGCAGGAGGGGGTTGTGTCGGCCCCGCGGAGAACTGAGGGGAACCCTCAAGGCGGATGAAGATACGGTAGGCTGAGGACTAGGGAAGAAGAGAACGTGCTCACGAACACGGGCGGGATCAAGACACTTAACAGGCGCACGGATAGGACCAGGACGAGCCAGAGAACTCGAATCAACCAAAACAGGGATCCCAACCAACTCAGTGAAAGTCATCACAACTTCAGTAGTTTGCATGATGGTAGGGACGTCATCGAGCAGCACCCAAGACTCCGATAAGGAAGCACAGGTCTTCCCACCCTCCTCGGCTTCTTTGTCCGAAATCACCAGCTGGTTGCGGGGAAGATTAAAGCTTGTGCAAGAGGCAATCATCCGAAGATTGTGTCTTTTGATGGAAATATGACCCCGAAGGATGCTGGGGCTAGCTGTTGGATCTGCTAATCCCATCCCTCTGGGCCCCAGGCGCCCAGTTCATCGGAGAGGACCTAAAGAGAGACACTAGGAGATAACACATAGATCACTGCAGCATTTTGAATGACGGGGGCAGGGGGCACAGCTTCAAGGTTCCCAACCATAGTGAAGAAATCACACCCAGGGAGCCCAGTCCCAAAGTGCTTGGCCACGGGTGGCGAGGGGGGAAGGTAGCGGTTAGGGCAGTTGACCGTGAGGTGGACATCCTCATGAAAGATCAGGCAGAAAGGGGGAAAATTGCAGTGGGATTGAAAGTGGTCAGGTTGATGACAAGCAAAACAAGCAAGAGATCCAGAGGAGGATGGGCGGTGTGGGGTGCTGGGATGGCGGATGCGGGGGCACCGGGAGGAGGGGGAGGCAGAATACCATCTCCATGAGGCGGGGGAGCAAACTTGCGGGATTTGCTGGGGAAGGCCAGGTTGTTGGAGTGGAGCACCGGACGAGGACCACCACCAGCAGCCCCAGGACCAGAGCCAGGGCCAGATCTGGGTGCACCGAAAAGCGAAGACGCTCGCGCCAGACCGGAGCCCACCAAGGCCGCCGCCTCCCACGTATCCGCAGCGGCATCAGACGACGAGCCCAAACCAACGGCAGCACGCCTAGATCCCACACTGTACCGCTCGCGCGCCTCTTGGGCCTCCTGGAGTTTGGACCGCATCGAAGCCTCATAGGCAAGCGGATCCACTTCCCCAGCCTCCGGCGACCACAGCGGCCTCTTGTCGTTGGAGTTGCGGTCGCTGGAGGACCCGAGGGAGCGGTCTATGGCGACCACGGCGATGAACGAACACACGAGAGGAGGGCAGGAGAGCAGGGGGAAACCGAGCGAGGGAGGGGTCTAGATCTGGAAAGGTCACGAAGAGAGGCAGGAAACCCTAGCCAGGGGTCAGGTTCCTTTTAAGTACCCACCAGAGGCCATGGGGCTTGGGCCGGGGGGGAGGGGCTAGCCCAGCCAGAGGGGCACGCGGAGCGGGCACACAAGCTGGGTGCAGGAGCGGGGGGAAGGACAGCGAAGAAAACGACCACTCCGAACTGGTAGCGGGCTGCGACCCACCAGGCCCAGTAACTGGCCCACCAGCCGGTCCAGCCAGGCCAGGCATGGGCCCGCCCCCACACGCCCCCAGATCTAGTTTCGGCACAGTAGCGGTGCGACCCGCCTCCGCCGCCGGCTGCACGGCCAACGGGGCCATAACAGACGCCGGCAAGGAGGCCGCCGATGAGTGCATCCTAACGGATGACTCGACTTAATATTGCCTTTTTGTTTTTTAAAATGCAAAAACCATTCATCTTCAGTAAGCCGAGTGGCCAACAAGAAACACTCGGCTTATGTCTGGATATTTTTTGAATTCGCTCCTGCTCCCCCTTCGTCTCACTGTTATTAAAGCACAGCGCACGACACGTGGGTCACACCCGTGATGCCACCTCACTCCTGCCGCCTGCCGGAGCTCGTCGCCAGTCGGTCGGGCTCTGAGGCCCCGATCTGCAGCGCTCTACCACCTCGACACCATCCTCCACCATCTCGACATCGTACTCCACCACTAACCCGGACGCCAGCCACAACCCCACCACCTCGAGGCCGGCCTCCAACAACCCCACCGAGGTAAGCAATTCCACTTAATTTCTTTCTGCTTTTTCTTTCTGTTTAGCACTATTTATATATATATGGAAATATATGATGGATGATATATGGATCCTAGCTAGGTTAATATGGATGATATGGGTGGAAATAGATATGGATCCTAGCTAGCTAGGTTTTTAGGGCTTGGATGATATGAATGTTTTTACTTTTTATTTTCTGTTTCATAAATTGCTATATATGAATGAGTATGAGAGGATATATATGTGTGAATGCTTTGTATGATTGAGAGTGTGAGAGGAGAGGAGAGAAGAGGATATAGCATTTTAATTTGTATATATTTATATGTCAATTAATGTGTACAATAGTAGAGTTTAGCAAGATTGATAAAAAATAAAATAGAAGGAGAAAGAAAGAAAATGTAAAAAAAAGTTAGAAGTAAAAATTTGTTGTCTTTATTAAAATGTGAATATGTATGTGTGTAAATATTTGCAAATTCTATCTATCATATTTTTGTGTGGTTATAGTGTGAATATGTATGTGTATGTGTGTGATGCATGTTGCTTTATGTTATTTTGTGAATAATGACATCTTTTATATGGTTTTGTGAAGATGGACGGTGGTAGGGGGATGAAATGGGATGTGCCGCGAAGTTGGTGAAGGTAAAGGAGATAACTTTGTGTATGACACCTCGAAGGATATAGTGCGCGAGGCGGAGCATGTGATCATACTCCTCACCAAAGAGGTGCAGTGGTGGATCATGGCCAAATATGATGATTCAGACATTGGAATTGATGTACTTTTCTAGGGGATGGACACGGCTGAAAGAATATGCGGTCCTCCATGTTTGGTTTTGGTAATTGATGACAATCTTTATGGACTAATGGTTGCCTTGAGTTATATTCGTAGGATTTGTCCATAGGCTTTTCTTGAAGTCCATTTGTTGGTTTCAAGGAGTTTATGTGTTGGCCAAGGTGCTTTTCAAGGAATTATCCAAAGATTGGTCATGTGAGAGTTGAGCTTATTGCAAGCATGTCTTGAAGGAGAAGATTGTGTGAGCATTCATGTTTACCTTCAAGACATCATCCTAATGAAGAGAGTTGGAAAGATTCAAGGTTGATCAAGACTAAGTCAAAGAGTGATTCAAGTTGATCAACACACAAAGCATAGAAGATGTACCATGTGGGATCGAGTGATCTCATGGTATGGTAAGCATTGTCCATTACGCTTTGTCTACTAACCCATGGTCTACGTGAGAGTTCTATGTGGGGTTAGGTATGTTTCCATGGGCTTGCTTCAAGAGGAAGATCTCATACAACCCATGGAGGATGACATCAAGTGGTGATCGTCATCAAGATTGCGGTGTGCAAGTTCAAGTGGAGCATCACGAAGAGATCATGCTTGAAGCTTGCCGTCCATTGTGGTGACAATGGACTTCTGAAGATGTTCCGAAGAGTGGCTCACCCATAGTGGAGTATGGGGGAGAAATCTACTAGTCTTCATCGAGCCAGCTGATACGTCTCCGTCGTATCTATAATTTTTTATTGTTCCATGCCAATATTATACAACTTTTACATACTTTTGTCAACATTTTATATGACTTATTGGACTAACCTATTGATCCAGTGCCCAGTGCCAGTTCCTGTTTTTTGCATGTTTTTTTTTGTAGAATATCCATATCAAACGAAGTCCAAATGCAATAAAAATTTATGGAGAATTATTTTGGAATATATGTGATTTTTGGGACTTGGAATCAACGCAAACGGGGGCCCACAGCCACCACAAGACACCTGGCCGCGCCAAGCAGCCCAGGCGCGTGGTGGTGGGTTGTGCCCTCCTCGTACATTGGTTGGAGCTCTACTTCGGGTGCAAGGAAGCTTATATCTGGAAAAAAAATCATGTTCAAATCTTAGCGCAATCGGAGTTACGGATCTCTAGGAATATAAGAAACGGTTTTCGGCCAGAAAACAGGAACGCAAAACAGAAGAGAACAGAGGGATAGATCCAATCTCGGAGGGGCTCCTGCCCCTCCACCGCCATGGAGGCCATGGACCAGAGGGGGCACTCTCCTCCCATCTAGGGTGGAGGCCAAGGAAGAAGAAGAAGGAGGGGGGCTCTCTCCCGGTGGCGCCGGAGCGCCGCCGGGGCAAGGATCGTGACGGCGATCTACATCAACAATCTTGCTACCGTCAACACCAACTCTCTCCCCCTCTATGCTGTGGTGTAACCTCCCTTCTCCCCTCTGTAATCTCTACTTAAACATGGTGCTCAACACTATATATTATTTCCCAATGATATGTGGTTATCCTATGATGTTTGAGTAGATATGTTTTGTCCTATGGGCTAATTGATGATCGTGGTTGGTTTGAGTGTATATTTTATTATGGTGCTGTCCTATGGTACCCTCCGTCTCACACAAATGTGAGGGGTCCCCGTTGTAGGGTGTTGCAATACGTTCATAATTTGCATGTTGTCGGTTGCCGGAGTGACAGAAGCCTGAACACGGACAAGTGGGTTGTTGCGTAAGGGAGTAAAGAGGACTTGATACGTAATGCTATGGTTGGGTTTTACGACCTTAATGATCTTGTCGGGGATATCGTGCGACATATGCCAGGGGGTGGCTTATCGTGGATGGGGACAAAAGTACGTCGCCGGGCTCTAGAAGCGGGAGTGAGCGAGACCGTGTACGCTTGCGAATATTACCCAGGTTCGGGGCTCTCCTAGGAGATAACACCCCTAGTCCTGCTCTGCGGGGTCTCCGCATGATCACTACCTCAACAGGTAGCTACAAGCTTGCTCCTTGAGCTGTTTGGCTAGAGGAGGAAGAAGGGCAAGGCTAGCTCTACTCCACTCTCTCTGCGTGTGTGTGTGGTGCTGTGGGTGCTCGACGAGGCATCTGCCAAAGTGCCAACCCCTTGCAAGGGGTGACCTGGGGGGTTTATATAAGCCTACCCCCCAGGGGTACAATGGTAATCTGGCCAAATGCGGGGCCCGGCAAACAGCGTCACTGGTCACCGGCTTCTCCGCCAACCGCCAGGGCCCGCCGCCTGGTGGGTCCGCCGACTGCCGCGATCTCAGCCGACAGGTGGGTCCCACCGTCTACGGGCCGCGTTGACTGCTTTATGCTGTAGCATTGCCCCTGATGACAAAGGCCTCGTCAGGGGGAGCGTGGATACAGTCCCGCCGCCTGGCGGGGGCTCACTGTAGCCATACCCCGTCGTATCTGGTTAATGGCGCACAGACTTCAAGGGAGGAGGAGGGCCGCCGGCTAGGAGCCGACCTCCCACTGAGCCGACTGGTCTGGGCTCGCCGCCTTCTGGCTTGTCACGGACAGGTAGGGCCCGCCGCCTGCGGGCCGTACTGGCCGCCCGTCGCAGGAGCATGGCTTCCTCTGCCATGGGTGATGTCATGAGCGGCATGGCAACAATCCTGCATTGGGCGCAGGATGCCTGCTTGGTACGCTGTACTGTGGCCATGTTCTGCCCTGGCTTCGGGGGTGGCAGGCATGTACTGTAGCCATGCCCTGTCTCATCATGTTTATGTTGGCGCTGACTTTGAGGGCGCGAGGGGCCGCCTGCTAGGACTCGGCTTCCTAGGAGGCCGCCTGCTAGGAGTCGGCCCACTTCATGGCCGTCTTGTGGACTCCGCCGCCTCCTGGCAACCGGCTGCTTGAACCAGCCGGCCTCAAGAAGGCGGCCCTTTGTCCTTGATGTTTGAGGGGCACAGCCTGCCCCGATGTCTTGAAATACCAAAGGGAGCTGATGGGGCTACCCATGGTCATTTACTCCGACAGTAGTCCCCGAAGCTGATGAGGCGCTGCGGCTGAAGGGGCGAGAAGCCTCAGCAGCTTCATATTCTGGGTCGCCTGGTATTCTGCTTCGTCCGTCTTCCGAGGTGCCGACTAGTAGGTGTCGGCCATGACCAGGCAGGTCGCCTGGCGATTTCAAAACGTCGTGGTGGGGACCAGGTGGCATGCTAGCCAGACGTCAGGCTTGCCGCCCGCACATGTCAGCCACGTGGCGTCATCAGGTCAAGCCGGCCTGCCAGCCCACGTGCGTGACGGGACGGCGCCGCAGGACGGGGCCCGCCACTACAGTGCCTCGGCACGCGCGCGGATCCGCTGCGGCCAAGGTGGACGGTTGGGCTTCTGCGGTAGTTAATACGCGCCTTTACTGGCGCCGCAATCGTAGGAACGTGGGGGAGTGGGCGTAGTTAATCCCACGATCCCCCACGCCCCCGCCCCCTCAGCTTCGCCGCCTGGGGCTATAAGTAGGGGGAGGAGGGGGCGGCAGATGCACGCGCGCCCTCCTCTTCCTTCGCCGCTCTTCATCTTCTCCGCTGTCGCCGCGCCCTTTCCTCCAATCGAAGTGCTGCCGCAGCCCGCCGTCGTCGAGCGTCCTCTCGCTGCGGCTTCCTTGCTCCGCCGCAGCCTCGCCCGCTCGCCACCGCGCCGGGCCTACGACGAGCTCCTTCGTCCATGGCGCGCTCACGAGCCGGCGACTGGGACGGCTCCAACGTCCATGATGATCACCTCTCCTTCCTCCGTCAAACACGGCGGCTGCCCCAGGAGGCGAATGTGCAGGTGCGCGTTTCCCCCGAAGCAGAAATCTCGCCGGCGCCGGAGGACGATGAACGCGTCATCTTCCGGTCCCATTTCCTTCGCGGCTTCGGCCTTCCGGCGAGCGGCTTCCTCTGCTCCTTCCTCGACTTCTACCGAGTCCAGCCGCACCACCTCACGGCAAACACGGTGGTGCTGCTGGCCGCCTTCGTCACCATGTGCGAAGGGTACCTCGGCACTCTCCCCACCCTCGAACTCTGGGGGGAGTGCTTCTACCTCAAACTTGGCACCGCCGCCAAGGGCCAGGCGGCTCAATGCGGAGCCTGCATGGCGGTGCGGGGCCCGGGCATCGGGAACCGCTTCCCGCCCATCTCCCTGCTGCAGTCGGCCAAGCTGTGGCAGAAATCCTATTTCTACGTCAAGAACATCCACCCAACAAGCGACTACGTCAACTTGCCGGCCTACGCAGCCGGCCCGCCAGCCGAGCCGCGCGCCAACTGGCAGTACAAGCTGAGTTCCCTATCGGCAGCCTCCTCCGTCGCCCTTGCCCGACTTCAGGCGATGACGGAGTCGGAGGGCCTGAAGGGGTCGGACTTGCTGGCTGCCTTCGTGACGCGCCGAGTGCTCCCCCTCCAAGCTCGGCCTCACATCATTAGCTGCATGAGCGGGCACCGGGACCCGTGCCGGATGTGCACACGGGACCTGCCGGACGTGGAGGTGGTCCGGCTGGTCAACTATATCTCCAACTGCAAATTGTCGGAGGCAGACTGGCGGTTCGGCATGCGACCGTACGACCGCGCACATCCGCCGCCTTCGGTGAGTCTTGTAATTCTTTTCTCTTTGCTGGTCCGAGTTCTTGTTTTGCCGCCTGACCAGTCGGCCATGGTGTAGGTCCTCCCGGCCCAGTCGGCCGCCGGCGCTCTGGATCCAGGTCAGCAGTATATGCCGGACCGAACGAGGAGCGACGTGGAAGACCCCGACTTGGGGGCGGCCGCTATGGAGGAGGATGACGCCACAGGTGGCGGCGGTGGAGCAGGCGGCTCCGGGGGAGGAGGCGGCCTTGAGGACTGGCCGGATGACGATGAGGAGGAGAACGAGCCGCGCCGCCTGCACGACACCGACAGGGCGGGCGCGAGCTCCTCAGCCGCGTCGACCGCACCAAGCGGCCCACAAAAGCGCTGAGCCGGCTCGTTGCTGTTCGGCAGCCGGCCGAAGAAGTCCAAGAAGGCGGCCGCCGCGACCAGGCGGCAAGAGGCCGCCGCAAGAGCGGCCCAGTTCCAGAGGGCCCCGAAGCAGCCCCCGATGGTGTCCGCGTAAGTGCTTGGTTGTGTTTTCCTTTCTTCTTCCTTGCAAACTTTTTTTGAGTTTTCTCTTGTCTTGCTTGAATCAGGGCCCCACTCACTCTTGAGCAGTCTGCCGCTGCTTCCGTGATCGAGGAGGCGAAAGGCTCCGCCAATACCCGCCGCGAGGACCCGCTCGCCGACCTCCGGGCGGCGACGGAGAGGAACGCGCGGGAGGCGCGCGAGGAGCGGGAGGAGGCGGAAAGGCAGGAGGCGGAGGCGGCCAAGGCAGCGCGGGCGGACGTGGACGCGGCGGCCAAGGCTCAAGCGGACGCTGCGGCCAAGGTCCTGGCGGACACCGCCGCCAAGGCTCAGGCGGACGCGGCCGCTAGGGCGCAAGCGGAAGAAACCGCGCGCGGCCGGACCCCGCAACTTGTCATTCCGTTGCGCGCGGCGCCGCCAGCGCCAGAGATCCCGGTGCCGACTGGAAGAGCCGGCGATGACCAGCCGGTCGTGGAGAGGAGAGGAGGCGACGCCATCGTCTCGGAGGCGGAGGTGCCCCCGCAAGCGCCGACTGCCGGGGCCCGAGGCAATCGGCCTGACGTGCCACCGGCGCCGCTGGTCAGTGGCGAGTTGGTGGTGGGGGCGACTCCTGTGGTCCGCCCTTCGGTGCGCCGGTGTGCGGCGAAGGCGGCCTCGGCGCCACGGGTGCAGGAGATCGGGGCCGCGAGCTCGTCGGCCCCAGACGCAGAGGCCACCAGTGCCGCCCCACCAGAATGAACGCCTGGGGACGGGACGGGCGTGCTGAACAAGGCCGCGCAGGACGTTCAGGCCCAGCTCCAGGCCCAAGGCGCCGCCCTCCAGCAGTGTACGAAGGCGTTCTTGGCGACGCGGACGGCCGTTTGGGTATGCTTCTTTGCTTTGTTTTTAGATTCTTGCAGTCTTCCGTGGGGGCGCGCCAGCACACCCACTGGGTGTAGCCCCCGAGTTCCGGGCCGGCTGCTGAGCAGGCGGCTCGGAACTTTAAGGTAGGTTCCGAGTGCTAACTTGTTTTCTCTTCTTTTGTCTTCGTTGCAGGACTACCATAACATCCGCGCAGCCGCCTTCAACTCCCAGGTCCAGGAGTTGGCTAAGCGGACCGCCGACCTCACCGAAAGCCGGCATAAGCATTCTGTCTACTTCCTCGCGGGGGCGCGTCAGCGCACCCGCTGGGTGTAGCCCCTGAGATTCGGGCCGACTGCTGAGCAGTCGGGCCGGATCTTCTGGCAACCACTTTTCTTTTTTGGTCATCTTTGTTGATTGTCCTCTCTTTCTCATTTTTGCAGGAGCCAACGCCACACTGCAGCAGCATCTGGGCAAAGTCCAGACCGAGCTGCGCGTCAAGGAGGAGGAGCGCCGTAAGGCGGCCCTGGAGCGCGACCGTCTGGCCAAGAAGTTGGCGGACCAAGTGGACCAGCACAAGGCGGAGCTCCAGAAGCTCAAGGAGGCGGAAGGCGCCCTTCAGGCCGAGTTTGAGATCGAATGCTCAAAGTGGGCCGAGAAGGAGGTGATCCTCGCCGCTGGCTACGGCGAGATTGAGGACATGATCGACGGTAAACTTCTTTCTTTGGAATAGCTGCCGACTGCATCGGGAGTTTGCTTCTGATCTTTGTTTTTCTTTTGCGTAGACTTCTTTCCTTGCCACGCCGTCGCCGTCAGCTAGGCCATCGAGGTGCGGCGCGACCAGCGTAGGAGGGAAGGAGTTGAGATCCCGCCCGACGCGCCTCGGAACATGAACGAGCAGCTCCTGGCCGTCAGGACGCGTTTGCAGCCGATTCACCGTCTGCTCCGCCGCCTTCAGCGTGCCGGGTCTCAGCTGGTTTCCACCCTCTGGCCAGGCGGCCAAGCTCCACGCACCCCCAGTCGGACCGCCGACTGGTTGGAGGCGGCAATCGGCCGCTTCGAGGCTTGGAGGGGCTCCTCCGCTCGGGCAGGCGCCCGAAGAGCCTTGGAGTTCGTCAAGGCGTGGTATCCTGGGATGAACCTAGCCCAGTTGGCCACGTTCCGGCAGGAGGCCATGGAAGAGTTGGTGGCAGCGGGGCCTGCACTCACCCATCGTGCGGTGGCGATCGCCGAGTACACCGACACCAGTGTCTTCTTCCCCGAGCTGGACGAGGAGGGTGCCGAGGTGCCGATGGACTGGTTCGGGCTGAACCCGGATGACGGCGAGGACTCGGCGGAAGAAATCGCCTCAAGCGACAAAGGCGAGGACGAGGAAGATGAGGATGGTGAAGGCGACGCACCGGAGGGCGAAGCGGACGCCCAGCCTCAGCTTGATCGGGCCTCGAGCAACATGCCGCGTGCGAGTGCACCGACTGCTGCTGAAGGCGACCAAGCCGAGACTCGCCAGACGGCCACTCCACCAGCTGGCACCGCCGACTCCACTAACCTGCCAGACTCGCCTGTTGCTCCTTTGGCCTAGGCTGCCAACTTATCTTATCTTTTCCTGCTTTGGTAATCTTTAGAACAAATTTTGTTAAATTCACGCAGTTCCACCCGCTGGGGGTGTATTCAAACTTTGTTGAATGCTGGCTGAGGGCCTCTTGCTATGTGATTTAATTCTCGAACAAGATGTGCTTCACCGAGCTCTGACTTGTCTTGCTTTCTGTTCTTTTGGCTTTTTCCTTTGCCGCTTTCCCTTGGCTGCCGCCTTGCCGGCTAGACAGCCATTCTTCGGTCTGCTGGCCGGGTCAAGTACTTGGCCATTTTGGGAAGACAAGTACTTTGGCCGCCTAGAACGTAGCAATTTAAGTGAGAAGCCGGCCGGCCGGCTGCTCAGCAACCGGACGGCTAGGCGAGGAGCCGACTTGGCCTATGTGGGTGCTTTCGTCCTTAGCCATTTTTCATGTGAGCACCATTTCCTGCCTTTGACTCTTGCCTGCCAGACAGTCGCTCTGCGAGCTGCGGCTTATGGCAAGGGTGGGCTTAGATGCCGGCACACTACTTGTCCGACTGCAGGTAGAGCCAACATAGTACAAGGCGGCAAGCCCCCGGGCCGACTGGTCGGACCCGGTGCCGAGCGGAGGAATGAAATAACATACTCACAGGCATGAAACTTATCATATAGATAAGAAAGGTAGCCCCCGAGTGCTCCTCGAGGGACCCGGTGCCTTTGCCCTTAGTACAAAAGGTAGCGTGGTACATACTGTATTTAACTGTAAAATCTTCGGAGTAGATTTGCGTTCCATGGGTGCTCTATTTCCTTGCCGGAATCGTCCCTTTTGCACGCCCTGGGCTTCTGCGTGTCGATGAGGTAATAGGAGTCATTGCCCAAGGCTTTGCTGATGATGAAGGGGCCTTCCCAAGGGGCCGAGAGCTTGTGCTGGCCGGCTGTTCGCTGGATCAGCCGGAGCACAAGGTCTCCCTCTTGGAAGGATCGTGGCTTGACCTTCCGACTGTAGTAGCGGCGCAGGCTCTGCTGGTAGATGGCGGACCAGCTGAGTGCTAACAGCCGGCCTTCTTCTAGCAGATCGATGCCGTCTTCTCATGCTTCCTTCGCCTCCGCCTCCGTGTACATGGTGACGCGAGGCGAGTCGAACTTGATGTCAGTTGGGATGACGGCCTCGGACCCGTACACGAGGAAGAAGGGAGTGAAACTGGTTGATCTGTTCGGAGTGGTGCGGAGGCTCCAGAGGACGGCCGGTAACTTGTCGATCCAGCAGCCGGCCGAGCGCTCCAGTGGCTCGACCAGTCGGGGTTTGATGCCGGATAAGATGAGGCCGTTTGCTCGTTCTACTTGGCCGTTTGACTGCGGATGGGCAACGGACGCTAAGTCCAGTCGGATGCCCTGCGTCGGGCAGAAACGGGCCAAGGCGCCTTTGGCAAAGTTAGTGCCATTGTCGGTGATGATGCTGTGTGGTACACCGTACCGGACGGTGATATCTGCAATGAAGGTCACAGCAGTCGGACCATTTAGTTTCTTGATTGGTTTTGCTTCAATCCACTTGGTGAATTTGTCCACGGCGACAAGCAGATGGGTCATGCCACCGCATGCTGTCTTGAATGGTCCCACCATGTCCAACCCCCAGACGACAAATGGCCAGGTAAGGGGGATGGTCTTGAGTGCAGAAGCCGGCAGATGTTGCTTGGAGCTGAATTTTTGGCACCCCTTGCATTTCTTGACCAGATCCTTGGCGTCCTCCAAAGTAGTCGGCCAGAAGAAACCATGGCGGAAAGCTTTGGCGACAAGGGATCTAGAGGCCGCGTGGTGGCCGCACTCGCCTTGGTGTATGTCTCTGAGGATTGCCTTGCCTTTCTCTGGTTCGACGCAGCGTTGGAAAACGTCGGTCACGCTGCGCCTCACAAGCTCTCTGTTTACTATCGTGTAAGCTCCTGCCGGCGTTGCACCTGCCGGGCCGAGATCTCATCAACTGGCAGCTCTCCGCTTACCAGAAAGTTGAGGATGGGCTGCGCCCATGATGGTGCTTCGACTTCATCCACTGTCATTACGGCCACTGAAACTAGGGTGGTTGGGTTGGGAGGTGGTGGGGTGGAGTCGGCCGCGTCTTGCTGCGTTGTTGAAGTCCCCGGGACGGCCGCTGCAGCCCCCGGGCCAGGTAGTAGAGTCCCTGGGCCGGGTGCGACTGCCGCAGTCCCCGAGCCGCTTGGTGAAGTCCTCGGGCCGGCTGCCGCAGCCCCCGGGCCGGGTTGCGAAGTCCCCGGGCCGGGTGCGACTGCTGCAGTCCCCGTGCCGCCTGCCGAACTCCCCGGGCCGGCTGCTGCAGCCCCCGGGCCGGGTTGCGAAGTCCCCGGGCTGGGTGCGACTGCTGCAGTCCCCGTGCCGCTTGCCGAAGTCCCCGGGCCGGCTGCTGCAGCCTCTGAGTCGGATCCGACTGCTTGGGGAGCAGCCGGCACGAAGATGGATTCTGATTCCGGGGAAGGCTTGATAAACGGCTTGCGGAGGCACTGAAGGGACACGCCGGCTGGTATGGCTTGCCTGGTGGAGCCGATCCGTGCCAGGGCGTCTGCTTGCTCGTTGTCGGCCCGTGGCACGTGAAGGAACTCGCACCCATCAAAATATCCGCTGATCTGCTGGACGAGGAAGCAGTAGCTCGCCATATTTGCATCCTTGGCATCCCAGTCGCCAGACGACTATTGGACGACCAAGTCCGAATCGCTGTAGCACAGAATCCGGCGGATGCCAATCTCCTTGGCCAGCCGGAGTCCGTGTACTAGCGCCTGTTACTCGGCCACGTTGTTGGAGGCGGCAAAGTGGATTTGCAGCGTGTATCTGAGCTTGTCGCCTTTGGGAGAGGCGAGGATGACGCCGGCTCCCAAACCGGTGCGCATCTTCGATCCATCAAAGTGCATCCGCCAATGAGTGGAGTCTGGAGCTGGCGGCAGGTACTGGGTCTCGGCCCAGTCGATGAGGAAGTCGGCCAGTGCTTGGGACTTGATGGCCGCGCGAGGTTGGTAGAAGATGGTGTAGGGGGCCAGCTCGATGGCCCACTTGGCCACTCGGCCCGATGCGTCTCTGCTGCCTATGATCTCCGCAAGCGGGGCGGTGCAGACGACCGTGATGGGATGCTCTTGAAAGTATGGCTTGAGCTTCTTGGCGGCAAAATGCACGCCATAGCACAACTTTGGGTAGTGGGGGTAGTTCTGCTTGGAAGCTGACAGCACCTCACTCAAGTAGTAGACGGGCCTCTGGACCGGCTGTGTCTTGCCGTCCTCTCGGCGCTCTACCACCATAACTTTACTGACCACCCGGCTGGTGGCGGTGATGTAGAGAAGCATGGGCTCCTTGGCAGCCGGAGCGGCCAGGACGGGCGGCGTGGTCAACATCTTCTTGAGTTGGAGGAAAGCCTCGTCCGCCTTGTCGTTCCACTCGAAATGAGTGGTTTTCTTCATCAAATGGTACAGTGGAATAGCCTTCTCGCCTAGCCGACTGATGAAGCGGCTGATGGATGCCAAGCAGCCGGTGAACTTCTGAATGTCTCGCAGTCGGGTGGGCCTCTCCATCCTCTCGATGGCCTTGATCTTGACAGGGTTGCACTCTATGCCGCGCTCTGAGACAAGGAAGCCGAGGAGCTGGCCGGCTGGTACTCCAAAGGCACACTTTTCTGGGTTGAGCTTGATTTGAAAACGGCGCAGGTTATCAAAGGTTTCCTTGAGATCTTCCTGGAGGGTACCGCGCTTCTCCGTCTTCACCACAATATCGTCCACATAAACGTGGGCATTTCTGCCGAGTTGCTTGAGGAGGCACTTCTGCATGCAACGCTAAAATGTGGCGCCGGCGTTTCTCAAGCCGAACGTCATGGTCAGGTAGCAGAAGGCTCCGAATGGTGTGATGAAGGCGGTCTTCAGGCGGTCGGCCAGGCTTAACTTGATCTGGTGGTACCCCGAGTAGGCATCCAAAAAACTCAACAGCTCGCATCCGGCTGTGGAGTCTATCACTTGCTCAATCCGAGGCAAGGCGAACGGATCTTTCGGGCAAGCTTTGTTGAGGCTGGTGTAGTCAATACACATGCGCCATTTGTTGTTCTTCTTTAGTACAAGGACTGGGTTGGCAAGCCACTCTGGGAAGAATACTTCCATAATGAAGCCGGCTGCTAGAAGCCAGGCTATCTCTTCACCAACGATTCCTCTCTTCTCCTCCGACAGGCGGCGGAGGGGTTGCCTGACTGGTTTTGCATCTGCTCTGACATGTAGCTTGTGCTCAGCGAAATCCGTCGGAACACCCGGCATGTCCTTTGGAGACCACGCAAAGATGTCCCGATTCTCACGGAGGAAATCGACGAGCTCGCTTTCCTATTTGCTGTCGAGGCGAGCTCCTATGACAGCGAACCTCTCCGGGTGCTCCGGGTCCAAGGTTATCTTCTTGGTTTCTTTGGCCGGTTGGAAAGAGCCCTGAGCTTCTGACCCCTTGGGATCTGGCGACAGGTCCGGCTGCTCGCCGGCCATGGCCACAACCCGGTCAAGGAGCCGTTTCTCGGCAGCAATCACAAGGGACTCGGCCAACCGACTGCTGGCAGTGGCACAGGCGGCAGACTTCTGGTAGTCGCCAGCTATGGTGATAATGCCCTTGGTGCCCGACATCTTCATCTTGAGGTAGGCGTAGTGGGGGACCGCCATGAACTTGGCCAGAGCAGGCCGGCCAAGCAACGCTTGGTAGGGACTCTCAAGGTCAACCACCTCGAACCAGATTGGCTCTCGGCGGAAGTGATTCTTGTCTCCGAAGAGGACATCTATCTTGATCTTGCCGATTGGTGAGCAGGATAGGCCAGGCACAATGCCATGGAAGACAGTCCGGCTGGGCTGGAGCTATTTCTCTTTGATGCACAACTTCTCCATGGTGTCGTGGTAGAGGATGTTGATGCTGCTACCATCGTCTATCAGAATTCGAGAGAAACGAGCAGCTCGCCTCTCTGTTGCAAAGGTGGCATCCAGCACCAGGGCATAGGAACCCGGAGAAGGCATCACCTCGGGGTGGTTAGCTCGGCTCCAACTGATCGGCTTCTCCGACCAGTGCATGAACTCTGGGGCTTCAGAGGCGACAGTATTCACTTCTCGGCGCTGTTGACACCGGCTGTGCCTGTCGTCAGTCACGCTGGTCAAGACGACGTAAGCTCCATGCTCTTCAGGAAACTCATCTTGGATCACGCCGACTGGTCGGACCGCCGGCTGCTGGGGAGGCGGAGGCGGCGGGCCAGCAGGCGGCGAAGGCAGTCCTTCACCTCTGGCGATGCGGGTGAGCCAGTGGCACTTCTGGGTGGTGTGGTTGGATGGCTTCGCGCCGCTGTGGAACTTGCAGGGAGCGTCGAGGGTTTGCTCAAACGAGAAGGCGGGCAACCAGGCAGGCTTGCCGCCCTTCTGGCGTTTTGGGCCGGGCTGCTCCTCTGGCTACTGGTCTTCGATTGTTGCCACCTGCCGGCTGGTAGTAGCCGGCTGCGGGGCCTTGCGCTTATTGTCGTTTGACTTTTGGCGCCGACTGGAATCACCAGCCGGTGTCTGAGGGGCCGGAGGGAGCATCTTTCCTGACGCATCCACTCGGAGTTCCGACTTCATGGAGGAGTCGGCAGTGGCGTATTTGTCCGCTATGATCAGCAGCTCGTCGAGCGTGGCCAGCTCGTCGCAGAGGAGCCGGTGCTTGAGTAGGGTGCCCTCTCGGCACCCGGTAGTGAAGTATTCAATGGCTTGCACCTCATGAACACCTTCGCAGGAGTTGCGCAGCTCGGCCCACCGTGTTAAGTATTCGCGGGTGGACTCGATCGGGCCTTGGATGCACAGGGAGAGCTGGCGAGGCTTGGGCGGCCGCTTGTAGGTGCTGGTGAAGTTGTGAATGAAAACTTTGGTGAAGTCTAGCCAGCTGTTGACGATGTAGGGCTTGAGGTTGTTCAGCCATGTCCGGGCCGTGCCCTGGAGCATGAGCGGAACATACTTCACAGCGGCACGCTTGTTGCCGTTCGCTATGTTGACGGCAGTGGAGTAGTCGACCAGCCAATCTTCCGGCTTCACAGAGCCGTTGTACTTAGGAGTGTCCCGAGGGAGCGAGAACCCTTTGGGGAAGGGCTCGTTGCGAATGCGGGGGCCGAAACAAGGCGGGCCGATTGCATCTTCTTCTTCCAACGCCAGGGACCGAGCCAAGCGGTCGATCCAGTTGCGGGCGTCGTTCTCTCCAACTCCTTCGCGGGGGCCCAGCCGGCGCCCGAGAGTCGGATGCTCAACAGGCGGCGGAGAGGCGCGCCTCTCCCTGCGCGGGGGAGGGGGCTGACGACCGTCCCGCTGTTCTACTGCTCGTGGGCGGTCGTCTTGGTCGTGCTCGATGGAGATGCGGGTGCGGCTGCGGCTAGCAACCGGCTCTGGGTCTCCTCGGTCGCGGGCGCCGGCTGTCGGCGTCCGGGAGGTCGCGCCGTGCTCTCGGCGAGAGGGAAGGTTCCCAGCCTGTAGGCCGGGTTCCACCATGCGGCGGCCAGCTTCTTGCTGCGTGGCGGCCGCGTCGATGAGCTGCTGGACGCGCTCCGTCATGCAGCGATGCTCGTCGCCCTCCAGGCGGTCCAGCTCGTCTGCCGCTGCCTGGGCGGCGCGCAAGTTCTCCATGGGCGTGGCGTAGACCGGGCGGTCGGCCCCCAACATGCTGGCGATGGCGGCGCCGCGTTGCCAGACCGTGCCCATGCGGCTGGGTTTGCCAGCAGCCGGTGTGCCGCAGACGGCGTGGTCGATCTCGCGATGTTAAGCCTCGGTGAGGCGTCTCATGGCCGCCAACTTGTTGGCGCTGTCGAGAAGTGCGATACGGCATGCTTCCAGCGTTTCACCGCTCGCACCGGGCGCTACGGGAGCGGACAGGTCCCGCATTGCCGCCTGCAACGGGTCCCGGCAGGCCTGGTCGAATGTTCCGTCGTGGCTGATGACCAGCACCTCAGTGACGGTGCTGGTGCTGTTGCTGCTGTCTGCAGCGGGAAGTGGGTCATCGAAGATCACCACGTCACCGGGGAAGGCATCAGGAAGCGCGACGTCAGCGTCGATGACCATGTCGACGAGCAGGTCGGTGGAGCCAACGGACTCCGGGTCGGAGACCGGCTCCTCGGCGATGTGAAGCTTGCAGAGGAGATCGACGAGGCAGCTCTCGGAGCTAGCTGCGCCCGCGTCGAGTGCGGGCTCATCGAAGAGGCGGATCCCGCCGATGAGATCAGCGAGGCTGCTTGCGGTGCAAACAACTTCCACGCCGTGCAGCGTGTCGGCGCAAACGCCGTCGGGCGTGCCGGGCTGGCTGTGCTCGCCAGGGAGGAAGAGGGTTCCCGTCCAGAACGTGTTTCCGGACGACGGTGCACCTAGCCCCATGGTGGGCGCCAAATGTTGGGGATATCGTGCGACATATGCCAGGGGGTGGCTTATCATGGATGGGGACAAAAGTACGTCGCCGAGCTCTAGAAGCGGGAGAGAGCGAGACCGCATACGCTTGCAAATCTTACCCAGGTTCAGGGCTCTCCTAGGAGATAACACCCCTAGTCCTGCTCTGCAGGGTCTCCGCATGATCACTACCTCAACAGGTAGCTACAAGCTTGCTCCTTGAGCTGTTTGGCTAGAGGAGGAAGAAGGGCAAGGCTAGCTCTACTCCACTCTCTCTGCGTGTGTGTGTGGTGCTGTGGGTGCTCGACGAGGCATCTGCCAAAGTGCCAACCCCTTGCATGGGGTGACCTGGGGGGTTTATATAAGCCTACCCCCCAGGGGTACAACGGTAATCTGGCCAGATGCGGGGCCCGGCAGTCAGCGTCACTGGTCGCCGGCTTCTCCGCCGACCGCCGGGGCCCGCCGCCTGGTGGGTTCGCCGACTGCCACGATCTCAGCCGACAGGTGGGTCCCGCCGTCTACGGGCCGCGTTGACTGCTTTATGCTGTAGCATTGCCCCTGATGACAAAGGCCTCGTCAGGGGGAGCGTGGATACAGTCCCGCCGCCTGGCGGGGGCTCACTTTAGCCATACCCCGTCGTATCTGGTTAATGGCGCACAGACTTCAAGGGAGGAGGAGGGCCGCCGGCTAGGAGCCGACCTCCCACTGAGCCGACTGGTCTGGGCTCGCCGTCTTCTTGCTTGTCACTGACAGGTAGGGCCCGCCGCCTGCGGGCCGTACTGGCCACCCGTCGCGGGAGCATGGCTTCCTCTGCCATGGGTGATGTCATGAGCAGCATGGCAACAGTCCTGCGTTGGGCGCAGGATGCCTGCTTGGTACGCTGTACTGTGGCCATGTTCTGCCCTAGCTTCGGGTGTGGTAGGCATGTACTGTAGCCATGCCCTGTCTCATCATGTTTATGTTGGCGCTGACTTTGAGGGCGCGAGGGGCCGCCTGCTAGGACTTGGCTTCCTAGGAGGCCGCCTGCTAGGAGTCGGCCCACTTCATGGCCGTCTTGTGGACTCCGCCGCCTCCTGGCAACCGGCTGCTTGGACCAGCCGGCCTCAAGAAGGCGGCCCTTTGTCCTTGATGTTTGAGGGGCGCAGCCTGCCCCGATGTCTTGAAATACCAAAGGGAGCTGATGGGGCTACCCGTGGTCATTTACTCCGACAGATCTTTAGTAGTTGCGGATGCTTGCTAGAGTTCCAATCATAAGTGCATATGATCCAAGTAGAGAAAGTATGTTAGCTCATGCCTCTCCCTCATGTAAAATTGCAAGAATGATTACCGGTCTAGTTATCAATTGCCTAGGGACAAATGACTTTCTTGTTGACAAAAGCTATCTACTTTTATTGTCTTGCGTTTTATTCGTAGTTTTTATTCTCGCAAAGTACTCGTAGTTTTATTCTTGCCATATAGTTTTATACTCATTCTAGGTAAAGCAAACGTAAAGTGTGCGTAGAGTTGTATCGATGGTCGATAGAACTTGAGGGAATATTTGTTCTGCCTTTAGCTCCTCGTTGGGTTCGACACTCTTATTTATCAAAAAAGGCTACAAAGGATCCCCTATACTTGTGGGTTATCAAGACCTTTTTCTGGCACCGTTGCCGGGGAGCAATAGCGTGGGGTGAATATTCTTGTGTGTGCCTGTTTGCTTTATCACTAAGTAGTTTTTATTTTGTGCTCTTGTTTTCTATCTTTAGTTATGGGTAGGAAACGCAAAATACCAAAAAAAATAGTTGTACCTGCTAAACCAATGGTTGAAGAACCACCCAAAATCTATCATACTACTGAAGCTTTCTATTTGGATCATCTTCGATCCCTATGTGCTCGTGCTGAAACCCCAACTAGCTTAGTTGAGGGAAAATCATTAGATGAGCGTGCTCATTTTGTGCGACACCGCTTATCTCAAAAAGGGAAACTTTTATGGCATCATATTAATAGTTTGTATTGCTATGCTTTGAATTTATGCGAAATACATGATTATACTTGTTGTTCTGAAGATCCTAAAAAACACCTTCCGTTCCAATGTGAGTTTAAGGATAATGGAATTTTATCTTCTTATGCCAAGGTTGTTTATAATTACTATGATATTGAACAAATTGAAGAATTCGTTGCTTTTAAGGGTGCTTATGAAATTGCTTCTTTGATTGAAAAGTATGATGCTACTCTTTACAAATCTGAAAATTTTGCCATACTTAAATATTGCAATGAAAATTATTCTTCTAATGCTTATATTAAACCATATATTGAGGACTTCTCCGCTGCCCAAGAAGAGACTAATATTTTGCAGGAGTCTATGGAAGAAGAAAATGATGAAATTGTGAGCTCATTGGAGGAGAGCGGATTGATTACCCGTGCCCACCTTCTAATGAGAGTAACTCTTCACCCCATACATCGTTTAATTTCCCTTCGTGCTTACCGAAGGATGAATGCTATGATGATTGCTATGATCCCGTTGATTCATTTGAAATATCCCTTTTTGATGAAATTGATGCTTGCTATGCTTGTGGCCATGATGCCAATTTGAATTATGCTTATGGAGATGAACTTGCTATAGTTCCTTATGTTAAGAATGAAATTGTTGCTATTGCACCACCACATGATAGTCCTATTATCTTTTTGAATTCTCCCAACTACACTATATCGAAGAAGTTTGCACTTATTAAGGATTACATTGATGGGTTGTCTTTTACCGTTGCGCATGATGATTTTGATGAATATAATATGCATGTGCTTGCTGCTCCTACTTGCAATTATTATGAGAGAGGAACTACATCTCCACCTCTCTATGTTTCCAACACGATAAAATTGCAAGAAACTGCTTATGCTATGTATTGGCCTTTACTTGATGTGCATGAATTGTTCTTGTATGACATGCTGATGCATAGGAAGAGAATCAGACTTTGTCATTGCATGGTATATGTTGCTTTGTGCTCACTACTAAATGCCAAATCATTGTTAATTAAAATTGGCTTTGATATACCTTCGGATCCGGGTGGATCCATTACTTGAGCACTTTATGCCTAGCTTAATGGCTTTAAAGAAAGCGCTGCCAGGGAGACAACCCAGAAGTTTTAGGGAGTCATTTTATTCTGTTGAGTGCTTTTATAAAGTTTAAAAACAAAAAATATAGAGGGGAACTTAAAACTTCACAAAAAGAAAAGTGAAAGTGAGAAAGACGAGCACCGTGGAAGCGGGAGCATGCCTTGAACTTTATTCATGCCCATGGAAACTTTGTGAATATTGAATTACAGAAACTTTTCAACAAAAATAATTATCCCCTTGTACAAATCCATTGTATTATAAAAATAATGTGCCAAGATTTTCCTTTAGGATGATTAGATTGCTTGTTGGTATGTGCAGTGCAAAAACAGAAACTTTGGCTGTAGTGCGTGAATTCACATTTTTTACTGGAACATCAAAAGTTTCTGAAACTTTTTGCACAGTATTGCCATACAAATTTTTTATTTTGTCCTAATGTTTCAGAATTTTTGGAGTACCAGAAGTATGATGAATGTTCAGATTACTACAGACTGTCCTGTTTAAGACAGATTCTGTTTTTGATGCATTGTTTTGCTTGTTTTGATGAAACTATCGAGTTTTATCGGTGGTATAAGCCATGGAAAAGTTATAATACAGTAGATACAATGCAAAAACAAAATATGAATTGGTTTGCAACAGTACTTAAAGTAGTGATTTGCATTATTATACTAACGGATCTTACCGAGCTTTCTGTTGAGTTTTGTGTGGATGAAGTGATCAAAGATCGAGGAGGTCTCGATATGAGGAGAAGGCGGAGAGGCAAGAGATCAAGCATGGGGATGCCCATGGCACCCCAAGTAAATATTCAAGGATACTCAAGCATCTAAGCTTGGGGATGCCCCAGAAGGCATCCCATCTTTCTTCAACAAGTATCAGTATGTTTTTGTCTTTGTTTCGTTCATGTGATATGTGTAAATCTTGGAGCGTATTTTGTGTTTAGTTTTCACTTTTCTTTTATGCACCATGCTGGTATGAGATAGTCCATGGTTGATTTATAGAATACTCATTGCACTTCACTTATATCTTTTGCGTGTGGCTTTATAGAATGCTTCATGTACTTCACTTATATCATTTGAAGTTTGGATTGTCTGTTTCTCTTCACATAGAAAACCGTTATTTGCAGAATGATCTTTTGCTTCACTTATATTTGTTAGAGCATGGTCTTTTGTAGAAAGAATTAAACTCTCATGCTTCACTTATATCTATTTAGAGAGTCAACGGGAATTGGTCATTTTGCATGGTTAGTCATAAAATCCTACATAAAACTTATGGATCACTGATATGTTTGATTCCTTGCAATAGTTTTGCGATATAGAGATGATAATATGTGGGAGGTACTAGTAAACGGTTGTGGTTAGTAAGAATATTGGTGGTAAGGTTTGTGATTCCCGAAGCTTGCACGTATAGTCTCTCGTTATGCTATGAAGTTGGAGCATGATTTATTATTGATTGTCTTCCTTATGAGTGGCGGTCGGGGACGAGCGATGGTCTTTTCCTACCAATCTATCCCCCTAGGGGCATGCGTAGTAGTACTTTGCTTCGAGGGCTAATAAACTTTTGCCATAAGTATATGAGTTCTTTATGACTAATGTGAGTCCATGGAATATACGCACTCTTACCTTTCCGCAATTTGCTAGCCTCTACGGTACCGTGCATTGCCCTTTCTCACCTCGAGAGTTGGTGCAAACTTCGCCGTTGCATCCAAACCCCGTGAAATGATACGCTCTATCACACATAAGCCTTATTATATCTTCCTCAAAAGAGCCACCATACCTACCTATTATGGCCTTTCCATAGCCATTCCGAGATATATTGCCATGCAACTTCCACCGCTTCCGTTTTGATGACTTGAGCATTCATTGTCATATTGCTTTGCATGATCGTAAGATAACTAGCATGGTATTTCCATGGCTTGTTCATTTTTGATATCGTTGTTACGCTAGATCATTGCACATCCTGGTACACTGCCAGAGGCATTCATATAGAGTCATACTTTATTCTAGGTATCGAGTTGTAATTTTTATTTCTTTTGAGTTGTAAGTAAATAGAAGTGTGATGATCATCAATTTTCATTATTAGAGCATGTCCCAATGAGGAAAGGATGATGGAGACTATGATTCCCCCACAAGTCAGGACGAGACTCCGGACAAAGAGAGAGAAAAATAGAAAAAGAAAGAAAAAGAAAAAATGAAAAAAAAGAGAGAAGGGGCATGCTAATTCCACACTTGTGCTTCAAAGTAGCACCATGTTTTTCATATAGAGAGTCTCCTATGTTGTCACTTTCATATACTAGTGGGAATTTTTCATTATAGAGTTAAATGCACATCCACTTAGTTTTCATGTTGAGCTTTCATACACTTATAGCTCTTAGTGCATTCGTTGCATGACAATCCCTACTCCTCGCATTGATATCGATTGATGGGCATCTCCATAGCCTGTTGGTCAGCAGCGTCGATGTGAGACTTTCTTACTTTTTTGTCTTCTCTATATTTACCCCTATCATCATACTCTATTCCACCCATAGTGCTATATCCATGGCTTGCGCTCATGTATTGCGTGAGGGTTGAAAAAGCTGAAGCGCGTTAAAAAAGTATGAACCAATTGCTCGGCTTGTCATCGGGGTTGTGCATGATAAATACTTTGTGTTAAGAAGACAGAGCATGACAAGACTATATGATTTTGTAGGGATAGCTTTCTTTAGCGTTGATATTTTGAAAGACATGATGGTTTGTTGGGATGCCTGAGTATTGATGTCTTTATGTCAAATTATAGGCTATTGCTTTGAATCACTCGTGTCTTAATATTCATGCCATGATTAGACATATGATCAAGATTATGCTAGGTAGCATTCCACATCAAAAATTATTTTTTTATCATTTACCTACTCGAGGACGAGCAGGAATTAAGCTTGGGGATGTTGATACGTCTCCATCGTATCTATAATTTTTTATTGTTCCATGCCAATATTATACAACTTTTACATACTTTTGTCAACATTTTATATGATTTATTGTACTAACCTATTGATCCAGTGCCAGTTCCTGTTTTTTGCATGTTTTTTGTTTCGCAGAATATCCATATCAAATAAAGTCCAAATGCAATAAAAATTTTGAAAGAATTATTTCGGAATATATGTGGTTTTTGGGACTTGGAATCAACACAAACAGGGGCCCACAGCCACCACAAGACACCTAGGCACGCCAGGCAGCCCAGGCGCGTGGTGGTAGGTTGTGCCCTCCTCGTATGTCGGTTGGAGCTCTACTTCGGGCGCAAGGAAGCTTATATCCGAAAAAAAGTCGTGTTAAAATCTTAGCGCAATCGGAGTTACGGATCTCCGGGAATATAAGAAACGGTTTTCGGCCAGAAAACAAGAACGCAAAACAGAAGAGAACAGAGGGATAGATCCAATCTCGGAGGGGCTCCCACCCCTCCGTCGCCATGGAGGCCATGGACCAGAGGGGGAACTCTCCCCCTCTCTCCCGGTGGCGCCGGAGCGCCGCCGGGGCAAGGATATGATGGCGATCTACATCAACAATATTGCTACCGTCAACACCAACTCTCTCCCCCTCTATGCAGCGGTGTAACCTCCCTTCTCCCCGTTGTAATCTCTACTTAAACATGTTGCTCAACACTATATATTATTTCCCAATGATATATGGTTATCCTATGATGTTTGAGTAGATCCGTTTTGTCCTATGGGCTAATTGATGATCGTGGTTGGTTTGAGTGTATATTTTATTATGGTGCTGTCCTACGGTGCCCTCCATATCACGCAAACATGAGGGGTCCCCGGTGTAGGGTGTTGCAATACGTTCATAATTTGCTTGTTGTCAGTTGCCGGAGTGACAGAAGCCTAAACACGGACAAGTGGGTTGTTGCGTATGGGAGTAAAGAGGACTTGATACTTAAGTCTATGGTTGGGTTTTACGACCTTAATGATCTTTAGTAGTTGCGAATGCTTGCTTGAGTTCCAATCATAAGTGCATATGATCCAAGTAGACAAAGTATGTTAGCTCATGCCTCTCCCTCATGTAAAATTGCAAGAATGATTACCGGTCTAGTTATCGATTGCCTAGGCACAAATGACTTTCTTGTTGACAAAAGCTACCTACTTTTATTGTCTTGCATTTTATTCATAGTTTTTATTCTCGCAAAGTACTCATAGTTTTATTCTTGCCAAATAGTTTTATACTTGTTCTAGGTAAAGCAAACGTAAAGTGTGCGTAGAGTTGTATCGGTGGTCGATTGAACTTGAGGGAATATTTGTTCTACCTTTAGCTCCTCGTTGGGTTCGACACTCTTATTTATCGAAAAAGGCTACAAACGATCCCCTATACTTGTGGGTTAACACCAATGCAATCAAGAAAGGTGGTCCAACTCAAGGTAGTCAGAGTCGGGATTTGGAGTCGGATCAATTTTCCTTAGACAGAATCGAGTCGTAGTATCGAATTGTGGAATCGAGGATTCTACTAGATTTACTCAAACAAGATATTTTGTATCCATGCCAGAAGTTTATATGGGCTCTATGAATTTTAACACTAAATACAGAGCAAAAAAATTACACATCAGTGCTAGTTGTATTCCAGTTCTTTTCACGGCTAACCTACTATCTAGCTTGCATGTATGGAACATATATGAGAGGGAAATATATAGAACATTTAAATCTTCAATGCACAAAATTTACTTAGGAGGCTTTTTTAGAGTATGTGAATAGCCGATCACTTGTATAGCTGACCTGCAATGCTGAACCTTAAAGGGTCTTGCTCACCTTCTCCGATCAATATTGACGCATCCTCCTTGTCATGAAAATTCCATTCATCGACAAGCCTGGTCCTTAGTTCTAATCTAGGGTTTTTGAGAGCTAGATAAAAAGTGGCGGCGGTTGAGCATTTGGGCTTGGGAGGGGAATAAAGGGCCATGAGGCATGTGAAGAGGGGTTTGGATGATGGCATACTATTCTGCTACAACTAAACAAATGGCTTAGATAAATTAGTAGAATCGGACATAGTCCATAGCATAGTCAGGATTCTGCAGTTTTGTATAGGATTCTATGATTTGGATCTCGAATCAAGATGGATTCTACCAAATCTGGATTCATAGTGGGACTTAGATCGACATGCTTGTGTAGGGTCGTGAAGTCGTAGGATTCTAGGAGTCGAGTCGGGATTCTGACTACCTTGGTCCAACTTGAGGGAGTCAAGATCGTCATCATCTAGCTCAAGTGGACTATGTGCAAGGTAAAGGTTTGCCCTTGATAGGTTTTCTATTTTACCTATCTCATGGTGGTAGTTGGGAGACCGGGTTATAGGATCGATTGCCGTACTATCAAGGGGGGCTCTCAAGTTGGTAGCTTGGTCGTATCGTTCGTAGAGAGCTCAAACCATTGAATCCTTGCATCATCTTTCTTGGTTCTTGTTTGGTTTTTCTCCTTGTGAGATTTGGAGCTTATGGTCATCTTCATGACAAGCTCGAGTTCATCGAAAACGGAGTTCACATGCATCTTCTATGATGTTTTCAATGTTGGGTTTTTTGCCGGTTCTTCATTCTTAGAGGTTTAACATCTCTATATCTTTGGTTGTTTGGATAGTACTTGTCATCTTCTATCCAACAAGCTTGGGTTTGCTCAATTCGGAGCTCATATGCAGAAGTTATGGCAGATCAGGTTTTATTGTTTTCATCTGCTTTGCTTGGGCAGTTTTCCTGTGTTCAGGCGGTAGTACCGCTCGGTACCACGGTAGTACCGCTTAGGCGGTACTTCCGCTATGGACTACCATTGTCACTACCGCCTGAGATATCCTTTCTGTGCTAGTTCATGTTGCCGTTTTGCCTTTAGCGGTAGTTGCATGGTAGTAGCCCGGTAGTACCGCTTAGGCGGTACTTCCGCTCTCTACTACCGCGTCTAGTACCGCTTTGGATTTTCCTTCTGTGCTGGTTTCTGGTTGCCTCCTTTGCCTAAGCGGTAGTACCACTGTGGGATGGACAGTAGTACCGCTTAGGCGGCACTACCGCTCCTGCGTTGCACGTGCCCACTGTGTTTCTCCAAGCGGTAGTACCGCTTCAGTGCGGGCTGGGCAGATAACGGTTGGATTTTTTTCCCACCAATAAAAAGGGGTCTTCTTCCCCAATGGACATCATATCCTTTGAGCTCTTATTTGCCCCCCCCCATTGTTGACCTTCTTCGAGCTTGCTATCTCTCAATCCCTCCATCGATTCTTGCTAGTTTTGGGGGGAAAAGAGAGAGGAGATCTAGATCCACATTTCCACCAATCACTTTCTCTTCTATGTGAGGGGAACCCCTTGGATCTAGATGTTGGAGTTCTTGGTGTTCTCCTTCTTGTTCTTCCTCTCATTTTCCTCCATAGCTTTCGTTGCTTTGGTGGGATTTGAGAGTGAGGGACTTGGGAACTCCGTGTGCCCTTGCCATTGCATTAGTTGCATCGGTTTGAGTTCTCCACGGTGATACGTGGAAGTTACAAGTTGAGAAGCTTATTACTCTTGGGTGCTTGGTACCCTAGAGTTTGTTCCTCTTGGGTGCTTGGGCGCCCTAGACGGTTGGTGGTGCTACGGAGCTCAATCATTATGGTGTAAAGCTCCGAGCAAGCGTTGGGGTCTCCAATTAGGTTATGGAGATCGCCCCGAGTAATTTGTACGGGTTCCGGTGACCGCCCCCAAGGGTTGCCAAAGTGTACAGGTTTGGTGACCGCCCCCAAGGGTTGCCATTTGTACGGGTTCGGTGACCGCCTTCAAGGGTCCCTTAGTGGAATCATGGCATCTTGCATTGTGCGAGGGCGTGAGGAGATTACGGTGGCCCTAGTGGCTTCTTGCCGAGCATTGTGCCTCCACACCGCTTCAAACGGAGATTAGAATTCACAAGGGTGTGAACTTCGGGATACATCATCGTCTACGCGTGCCTCGGTTATCTCTTACCCGAGCCCTTTACTTATGCACTTTACTTTGTGATACCCATATTGTTTCTTGTCATATATCTTGCTATCACTTAGTTGTTTATCTTGCCTAGCATAAGTTGTTGGTGCACATAGGTGAGCCCAGTTGTTTTAGGTTTTGTGCTTGACAAATTAAACGCTAGTTTTATTCCGCTTTTGTTCATGCCTAAACCGTAATTATTTTAAAGCGCCTATTCACCCCCCTCTAGGAGACATCCTCGATCTTTCAACATCGATGTGCGATGAAATCGATCAATCATGGTGCTATTATGACTATCTATCTCGATTCCCATCGAGAAGGTCCTAGAGGTGGCCTGGACTAACTTGGTGCCGGTACCGGGCAACCGCCTGGATCATTTGATTTGTATCCCTGACAATGCCCCGGAGGCCGCTGCACCATGCCTCCCCGCCCCATGCCGCTCACCGAAGTCATCTCACCAACCATAGGATGGATCGAGTTGCTACTTTGATATCTTTGTTTATATATACTAGTACTCTTAATTTGAGGGTCCGGCTTGTGGATACCCTGTTGTGCAAGAACTAATGTTGTTTTGGTTGTAAAACTTAGTTGCTATGTCTATCGGTGCAATGGTTGATATGCTTATACATTTCTGATATGTCTACTGACCACTCGGCAAGGTGTTCCTTTTGATGTACCTAATTACCTGTTGCAGGAGATGTTCTATTGTATGATAAACAAGAATGTTCCCACTTTGTTCCCGTACATCTTGGCTTTTTTGAATGCCAAGTGGGCTAAGCATAGCCCAGGAGTGCCTTTGACCTCATCAAACAGGCTTGTTGTTATCGGTGCAACAAACCCCAGGTATGTTGTCCAGACTGTACACAGGCTCAAGAATGAGATTGCAGCACCCAGGACAAGGCCAAGCAGAAGATATCAGCTCTTTGAGGAATCAAAGGGCGGATCAAGAAGACCAAGATCAACCCAAGGAGTAAAATACCACGATGGGAAAACCTCCCCTGCCGGGCAGGCGAGCTTGTCGGGGACGAGGTTGCCCCGAAGACAAGTCTCAAGATTGCCTCGGCAGGCTTGCCGGGGACACTGAGGGCGGATTACCCCGCCAAGGCTCCACCGCTCCACCTCACAGCAACGCAAGTCACCGATCGGTGCGGTGTCGAGCCCCCAAGATGCTGAGTGGCCGTTATTTGGCATGTGGCAGCCATCCGCAGAGGAAATCACCTCCAAATGACACTCGTCCAGCGACGTGTCACGCAGGCAGACGAGAAGGTGGCAAAACAACAGGGCAAGGCTTGCCGGGCTAGGCTACGATGTGACACTAACTGGCGCATTTAATGTGCTCTATCCAGTCTGTAGAGTTAGGTATGATGGCACTGTTTGCTATCTAATCAGTACACAATGACTGATTTGCCATTGTGGTGACCCCTTGATCTATAAAAGGAGGGCCATGGCAACCTTAGAAAGGATTCAGACCTCTGTACACTCATACGCGCGTAGCTGCTCTCACCCCGAGGCGACCTTGCCGGGCTAGAGCGCTGCGCCTCCACCACGGTCCTCTTATCAATCCACCAAAGCAGGAGTAGGGTTTTACGCCTCGCGGCGGCCCGAACCTGGGTAAAAACTGCCCGTGTGATCGCTATCGCGCTGCCCCGCACCCTCTGCCCTTTGTGCAATGCGTCCTCCCCCCTGCTGAACCACAAGAGGCCGATGGCCCCATAGGTAGCCGTGTTTTCCCACGACATCTTTGGCGCGCCACGTAGGGGGGAGCACATGCGCGAACCCGAGAGCGTATGCAGCGCGTCATCTTCATCATCATTTTCTTCATCGACAGCTTCATCATCCATGGGGCTCAAGAAGAAAACCGGTGCCACAGCTCACCCGTCCGCCTCGAAGGCCCCTCCATACGCGGCTGCCGACGCCGTGGGGGCTACGGGGGCGCACGGGGACGTGGACGCTGCGGGGGACATGACCGGCGCAGGCGGCGTCGTCACCACTTCCCCCATAGCCGAAACGGGAGCAGGAGGCACCGGAGTAGGACAGCGCCAACAACATCCCGACGGCCACGCTCTGCAAGGTGCGGGAGGAGAGATCATTCCATCCGTGCCTCTCCACCCTGTCGAAGGACGCGGCCATAGCGGTGATGCTCGCCTTGGGCCGAACCGCAATCCTCCGGCCGCCCCCCTGCGGATGTGGCCGCAGGGCATGCGTCACCCCCAGGACGGGCTGGCCAAGCTGATGCGCCTAATGGAGCCGCCGATCCCCAAGCACATCCACCTCGCCTTCGTGCCGCCCTGGTGACTGGCTCACGGCGACAGGAGCATGGCGCTGCTACTACTGGCACTATCAGAAGCCGGGCGACGCTACAGTCTAGGTCGTCCTCCATGTCGAGCACTGCTTCAGAGGCCATGGCGCGGGCCCAACTCCTGTTGAGATTTCTGCCGGCGGCTGATCAGATGGATGAGTGGAGAGCCACCATTTAGAGCTTGATTGGTTTCACCGAGGCGGGAGGATCGCAGCGAGCAGGCCCGTCACAGCCTCCACAGGCGGCGGCAACGGCCCGAGCTGCTGGCCGTACCGAAGGGGCCACCCCCACGGTGCAATCCCCTCCGTGGCAGCCAGCACAGAGGCCATGGCCAGAGCAACACAACTAGGAACCCGACGATGTATCAATGGCCTCGTCCGATCCTCAAGCACGACGAGAACAGCGGCGAGTCCTGGAAGAAAGGCGGGGGGAAGATGCGCGTGTCACCATCGAACGACGCCGCAAAACCCAACGCCGGTCTGATAGGCTCAATGGCTCCGACGTCGATGAGCCTACGCCCGGTGAGGTTGGGTGCCTACCTTTCGGGGTTGGGTGCCCCGCCTTCACTCGTTAGCTGCGGCAAGTCCGTTGGCCATCTACCCGCACGTTCAAGCCAAAAATAACAGAGAAGTACAATGGAAGACTGAACCCGGCAGAGTTCTTGAGCATCTACACCATCGCTGTTCAAGCTGCCGGGGGAAGAGATGAGAAGGTATTCGCCAACTACTTCCCTTTGGCACTCAAGCCAAATGTGAGGTCTTGGTTGATGCACTTGCGAGAGAATTCCATTTTGACCTGGGCTGACCTGTGCCATGAGTTTGTTGGCGCCTTCACGGGCGGCCACCAAGAACCAGGACGGCCCAGCGATTTACAGCTACTCCCGCAAAAGGAAGGAGAGAGCCTGTGGAAGTACATGCAGAGGTTCAGCCGGGTGCACAGGAACATCCCAGACATCCACCCGGCAGCTGTGATAGCCGCTTTCCAGTCCAATGTGCGCAACCGTCGGATACGTTCTAAAATGAACGTTCATTTGCCCAAGACTGTGAATGAGCTATACACTCTGGTGGATAAGTGCGCCCGAGTAGAAGAGGGGAGATGACTCCCAGGTGAAGAAGATGGTGTTGACATCGACTCAGAAGATGACGACGACGCCACTAGCCGGAAGAAGAAGAGCAAGAAGCCCAACAAGAAGCGCAATGATAAAGTGGTGATGACCGTTGAAGGGTCGAGTGCCCCTGATTCCGGCAAGAAGGCCAAGACCGAGGTCCTGGCAAGGAAGCTACCACGTGCACTGATTGTCGGGAAGCCATGGCTACTGAGAAAGCTGGGAAGAGTGATGGGCTATATTGCAAGATCCATCGGACCAAAGGCCACGATCTCTAGGAGTGTCATCAGGTTGAGCAACTCGTCAAGAAGCAAAGGGCTGAGTACGAGAAGCATGATAAGGAGAAAAACCAAGATGGCGCTGGCGGGAAGGGCCGAGGTAGCAGAGCAGGTCGCCCCGGCAAGGCTCCTCAGTATCAAGGGAAACCCGCCAAGGACCGTGAGAAGAAGGATTGTGAGGATGGAAGTGATGAAGGGGATGAAGAGGAAACCAGCAAGCAGGAATTCTAGAAAGCCACTGACGCCCTATGCATTGACGGGGGTGCATCTTTGCACTCCTCTCACCGCCAACTTAAAAGGTGGGCGCGTGAGGTCAATGTCGTGGAGCCGGCGGCAGATTCTCGGAAGCCGCTCAAGTGGTCCCGCACGCCCATCATCTTTGATGAGGAGGATCACCCTGACCGCACTACCGCGGTGGGGTGTTTGCCGTTGTTGGTTTCACCAACAATCTGCAACCTCAAGGTCACAAAGATGTTGGTTGACGGCGGGGCCGGGTTGAATCTAATTTCTCCAATGGTCATCAGCAAACTCCAGATAGCAGATGAAGAGCTCAAGGTTACTGGTACGTTCCAGGGGATCAACCCCGGCAGGAGTCGTCCTATGGAGAAGATCACACTGCCGGTAACATTTGGGGGGGAATTGAACTACCGGACTGAGAAGATCGTGTTTGATGTGGTTGATCTCCCCCTGCCGTACAACGGAATCCTTGGTCGTCCTGCCCTGGCCAAATTCATGGCGGCATCCCACTATGCCTACAACACTTTGAAGATGCCAGGACCAATGGGCATTATTTCTATCCCATCAAACAAGAAAGCTGCAATCATATGCGTGGACAAGATGTATTGGGAGGCAGTTGCTGCAGAAGCTGCGAAAGCCGCTGCTCCCGCCAAGGAAAGCAAGAAAAAGAAGAAAGGAAGCAAGGATGCCAGCGAGGAATCCGGGAAGCGTGCCTCTCCGGAGTGCACTGCTCCTGTTGATGACTTGCCGGAGAGTTCCAATAGCAAGAGATCCAAGGCTGCCGCACCATCTATGAAAAAGGTCCCGGCAGGGCTGGCGCTGGTGGTACATTTACCATCAATGCCACCCTCGATGACAAATAGGAAAGCGCGCTTGTTGCCTTCTTGCGGGCGAATGTCGATGTGTTTGCCTAGCAACCATTTGACATCCCCGGTGTTCCTAGGGAGGTAATCGAGCACCACCTTGCTATCTGCCCACATGCCCGGCCCGTCAAGCAGAAGGTCCGGAAGCAAGCTTTGGAGCGGCAGTAGTTTATTGCCGAGGAGATGAAGAAACTTGAGGCAGCTGGATTGGTCAGAGGAGTATTGCATCCAACGTGGTTAGCAAACCCAGTGGTGGTGCACAAGGCAAATGGGAAATGGAGGCTTTGCATAGATTTCACGGATCTTACCAAAGCATGCCCGAAGGACCCATTCCCCTTGCCACGCATCGACCAGATTGTGGATTCCACCTCCGGATGCGACTTGCTCTCCTTCCTGGATGCCTACTCTGGATAAAATCAGATCTTCATGTCCAAGGAGGACAAAGAAAAAACCGCGTTCATAACTCCATGTGGCACGTACTGTTTTGTACGGATGCCCTTCGGGTTGAAGAGTGCTGGATCCACTTTTGCAAGAGCAGTACAGATTGGCTTTGAGTCCCAGTTGCATAGAAATGTTGAAGCCTGCATGGATGATATTGTGGTCAAAACCAAGGACAGAATGACTCTCATTCAGGATTTGGAAGAGACCTTTACAAATCTGCGCAGGCTCAATTTGAAGCTGAACCCGGAGAAGTGTGTGTTTGGCGTTCCTTCCGCAAGCTACTTGGCTTTTTTGTGTCCCATCGAGGGATAGAAGCCAACCCCGACAAGATCAAGGCTATTGAGCAGATTCAAGCACCAAAGACAGTCAAGGACGTGAGGCGTTTGACCGGATGTGTTGCCGCACCGAGAAGGTTCATTTCCATGTCCGCTGAACGCGCCTTGCCGTTTTTCAAAATCTTGAAAAAGGCAGGGCCCGTGGAGTGGACCCCGGAGGCAGACGCTGCGCTACAAGATTTGAAGACCTACCTTTCCTCTGCTCCCACCTTAGTCGCTCCTAAACCACAAGAGTCATTGCTGCTATATTTAGCAGCGACCAATCAAGTGGTTAGCGCAGCACTGGTGGCACAGCGGGAGGTAGATGAAGCAGCAACCGCCGCCACCGTCCCCTCTGGAGAGGAAAGTGAACCAGTCCCGGCAAGATCAGATGCAGTTCAAGACAAAGAAGAGCAAAGCAGCGGAGATAGTGCCAAGGTCACGGCAAGGAAGAAGGTGGTGCAACGCCCAGTGTACTTCGTCAGCTCCCAACTGCAGGGGGCTAGGTTGAGGTACTCTGGTGTGCAAAAGTTGATTATTGGCCTCGTCATGGCCTCAAGGAAACTGCGTCACTACTTTCAAGCCCACGAGATCACGGTGTCACCCGCTTCCCCTTGCAACGCATACTCCGAAACCTCGAGGCTACTGGCAGGATCGTGGAATGGGCTTTGGAGTTATCCAGCTTTGGTTTGAGGTTTGAAAGCACATCAACTATTCAGAGCAGAGCACTGGCAGAGTTCATTGCAGAGTGGACGTCAACCCCTGATGAGGAAGTACTGGAAACAGTTATCCCTGGCAAGGAAGCGCCCCAAGAATGGATTATGTATTTTGATGGTGCCTTCTCCCTACAGGGTGCAGGAGCGGGCGTGCTTCTCGTTGCTCCCACTGGGGAGCACCTTAAGTACGTCGTTCAAATGTATTTCCCCCCGGGAGGAGGCTACCAACAATACTGCAGAGTATGAAGGGCTCCTTGCCGGGCTCAGGATTGCGACATAGTTGGGAATCAAGAAGCTGATCGTCCGTAGAGACTCACAACTTGTGGTGAGACAGATCAACAAGGACTACCAAAGCCCATTGATGGAGGCATACGTAGAGGAAGTGAGAAAGTTGGCGGAGCGCTTTGACGGATTCCAAAAAGAGCATGTACCACGTGCGGAAAACAGCATTGCTGATCATCTGTCAAAGTGCGCTGCGCAAAAACTCCCTATGGAACTAGGGACTTTTGTTCTCCATCTAACTCAACCCTCCGTATCCCTGGCAACAATGGCCAGCAAGAGGAGGAAATTGAACTCCGGCAAGCCTCTCCCAGCAGAGCTTCCTGAAGCCCCCGGCAGAAGGCTTGGTGGGAACAACTCCCTTTCGATCAGTGAGCTGTACCCTCCCGCCGAATTACCAGTCTTTGCGGTCGAGGCGTGCGCTCCTGCCGACGAGGAGGTGCCGCTAGTCCTTGTTGCCGAGCCCCCAGGCTCCAACTTGGGCACGGCACATTGTTCGTTTCCTCCAAACAGGAGAACTTCCCGAAGAACAAGAAGAAGCTGAAAGAGTAGCCCGGAGGGCCAGTATGTATCAGTTCGTTGATGACACGCTATACAGAAGAAGGCCCAACGGTGTGAAATTGAAGTGCATTTGCCGGGAAGAAGGAAAGGAACTACTGGCAGAAATACACAAGGGTATGTTTGGCTCCCACATCGGATCAAGGGCCTTGGTTGGGAAAGCTTTCCGGCAAGGTTTCTACTGGCCCACTGCCCTCCAAGATGCAATTGAACTAGTCACCAAGTATGAAGCCTGCCAGTTCCACTCCAAGAATATCCATCAGCCTGCTCAAGCTCTCCAAACAATCCCTTTGTCATGGCCATTTTCGGTCTGGGGGCTCGACATCCTGGGTCCCTTTCCCCGTGCTATCGGGGGCTTTGAATTCTTGTTCGTCGCAATCGACAAGTTTACAAAGTGGCCGGAGGTGGAGCCCGTGAGAAAGGTGACCGCGCAGTCAGCTATCAAGTTCTTGAAAGGATTGGTGTGCCGCTTCGGGGTACCTGCCCGAATCATCACCGGCAATGGCACCCAATTCACAAGCCTCGCCTTCATGCAATACGTTCATGCCCTCGAAAGCAAGATTTCATTTGCCTCTGTGGCCCATCCCAAAAGCAATGGACAAGCTGAGAGGGCAAACACTGAAGTGCTGCAAGGTCTCAAGACAAGAACTTTCGATAGACTGCAGAAGTGCGGCAGGCGATGGATCGACGAGCTGCCGGTGGTTCTTTGGTCCCTCCGTATGACACCAAATCGAGCTACCGGGCAGATTCCCTTCTCCCTAGTCTATGGGGTGGAAGCAGTTATCCCCACGGAACTCATATACGGGTCTTCTCGAGTGCTTGCCTATGATGAAGTAGCGCATGAACAGCACCGGCGTGACGACGCTGTGCTACTTGAGGAGAACCGTCTCTGGGCTGCTACGCGTGCTGCATGCTACCAACAAGCCCTGCGTCGCTATCACAACCACAGGGTTCATGCCCAGAGTTTTGAGGAAGGCGACCTTGTCCTTAGGCGCGTTCAGTCCGCCAAAGGTGCAAACAAGTTGACGCCGAAGTGTGAAGGTCCTTACCGGGTAGTACGAGTCACCAGACCTGGCGCCGTCTGTCTGGAGACCTGAGATGGCATTCAGTTGCAAAACTCATGGAATATTGAGCATCTCCGTAAGTTCTACCCGTAAGGCGCGGCTGTCGGGCCCTGCCCGGTAGCCACCCTTTTGTACAAGCTTTGCCGAAGTTGCATGTAACCCTTTGTACAAAGCCAGACGCAGACCCTGAGCAATAGAGAAATAAACAAAGCGCTGGGGGCCCCCAAAACTTGCATACATGCATAAGCATATCATGAGCATAGCATGATCATGTAGAAGAGGGCGCATGTGGCATTGTTTTCATCTGCATTAATTTGCAGGATTCTTGCCGTGGACTTGGTCCCGAAGAAAAGGAATGAAGACGAGCCAACATGATGATCCCCGGCAAGCCAAACAGATAAGTTCCTTCTTATCCATATTTGTTCTGTAATTTGCAAACTTGTGCATATGAAAACCCCGCCACCTTCGAAACATAGGTGCTCCTACCCATTGACTTGAACGCTGCTTCAGTCTGGGTGGTCGCAGTGGCCTTTGACGGAAAGGGCTCGGCGGGGGGTTGGTCCCTTTTTTATGGTTGTGCCCGGCATGCCTAGCCCCGCGGCAACAAACTAAGGGTGCCGGCAGGATAGCTTGCCGGAGAAACTTGTTTACTTAAATGTATAGAGGCATTTCACCTCTGCATGGAGATGGTACATGCACAAGTGCCCGGCGAAGTTTTCTTTTTCATTAATATGCTGATAATCAAGTACAGATCTTACAGAACACAAACATGGATAAGGAAATTTACATTATTTAGACTAAAGTTTGGCCCATGCCTACATATTTTAAACTGAAAAAAGATAAGTGCCCCGTAATCCCTTTCTTGTCCTTCACCTCCTAGGCACTACGGCAGGAGGCGAAGAGGGCAAAAGGGGCGCCTGGGCAGAAGCCCAGCCCGACCCCATCGGGCCCCATGATAGGGAGCTCAACAAGGTCAGGAAGGCACGGACGAAGGTGATGGTGAAGAGAGCGGCGGAAGGGTCCCCCTGATCACCACCACCAGGGCCAGCAGGACACGGCAGGGCGAACGAAGCTGCAGCCCGCGAGGAAGCCTGCCGGGGTCCAGCTGGGAGACTGCTGGAGGAGCGCGGGGCACCATCCCCACCCCTGCATCCAACTCCCTGGCAAATCACCTTGCTGGGAATGAGATGCAGGTGCAGATGATGGTGCCGACGCCTGACGGTGATGGTACGGCTGGCGTTCAGCCGGAGACGGAGCTGTCGCCCTCCCCGTCAACGATGTCGTCATCGCCGTCAGTGTCCTCCTCATCGCTATCGCTCGAGGAGGAGCTTTCGTTGTCAGTCGAGCTCTCTGCACAGCACCCTAAGCGAGCTCCCGAGCATCCGAAGACCTTCACGGAGAGCAGCTCGGCATCCGTTAATTTAAAATGGAGGACGTGCCCCTCCGACAAGCTGTGAGCGTGGGCAAAAGTCTTCCAGCTGCGTCGGAAGAGCATGACATGAGGGGCGGGGTAATCCACATCCACCCGCATGCTACCATTACAGCAACCCCTCATGTGCAGTTTCAGCGCGCGCGGCTGTTCAAGCTCCATCACCCTCACAAATGGAGTAGGGAGGCGAAGGCGGACGCACGGGGGCTTATACAACCTGATGATGAACTCTAGCGGTTGATCTCCAATATGGCCTTCCATTGGGGGATGAGCGGCCGGCGGAGGTGCGACCAGAGCACCACCCCGTCCTCCTCGACCCCGGGCACCATGGCGGCCGTGACCTCGCCCCTCCCACCTCCTCTCACGGCGGGCTCCGCCCCCGCGTTCCCAATAGGAGGAGCGAGGCATTGTCGAGAAGAAGCCCTCGTCGCCACCACCGGAGAACTGCCACGACCCCTGCCCCTCACCATAGTGGGCAGGAACTGCTAAAGGGAAAGGAAGGAGTGAGATGTGTGGAGAAGCACCGTGCCCTGCGTCCCTTTTTATAGGCGAACTGAGCAGGGGGCTGGCTCCTCCTCCCCCAAAGGCAGCCGCCCTACTCCTCCAATCCGGCTTCCCCGCGCCACCAACGGCTCGTGGAATCAAGGCCGGCCCTCAGCACCAATCGATGGTGTCTGGGTTTCTGCCATGGCACACATTTCAACGCCCTTTGCATCCGCCAAACAACCCCGCACGACGCATGCGGTGCACGTGGCGGAAACACTGCAAAGGGGAAAGTTAATGGAATGGCAGTTACCACCCCATGAACATGAGACGTGGGTAGCCTAGGGATCGTGGCTCATAATCTCCCCACGACGTCTTGCACATCGCGCGGGAAAACCGGAAACTGACTCAAGCTCAGATTAATGGAGAAGCAAAGAAGGATCTCAAGGGGTGAGCTACTACAGCCTCCCCGCCTGTGTACTGGATAGGGCCTACCCCGACGATGCTCGGCAGCGCGTTCAGGCCAGGCCCGGGGGCTCCTGTTGGTGCAACAAACCCCAGGTATGTTGCCCAGACTGTACACAGGCTCAAGAACGAGATTGCAGCACCCAGGACATGGCCAAGCAGAAGAGATCAGCTCTTTAAGGAATCAAAGGGCGGATCAAGAAGACCAAGATCAACCCAAGGAGTAAAATACCACGATGGGAAAACCTCCCCTGCCGGGCAGGCGAGCCTGGCGGGAACGAGGTTGCCCCGAATACAAGTCTCAAGATTGCCTCGGCAGGCTTGCCGGGGACGCTGAGGGCGGATTACCCCGACAAGGCTCCACCGCTCCACCTCACACCAACGCAAGTCACCAATCAGTGCGGTGTCGAGCCCCCAAGATGCTGAGTGGCTGTTATTTGGCATGTGGCAGCCATCCCCAGAGGAAATCACCTCCAAATGACACTCGTCCAGCGACGTGTCATGCAGGCAGACGAGAAGGTGGCAAAACAGCACGGCAAGGCTTGCCGGGCTAGGCTACGATGTGACACTAAGCGGCGCATTTAATGCGCTCTGTCTAGTCTTCAGAGTTAGGTATGATGGCACTGTTTGCTATCTAATCAGTACACAATGACTGATTTGCCATTGTGGTGACCCCTTGATCTATAAAAGGAGGGCCATGGCAACCTTAGAAAGGATTCAGACCCCTGTACACTCATATGCGCGTAGCTGCTCTCACCCCGAGGTGACCTTGCCAGGCTAGAGCGCTGCGCCTCCACCACAGTCCTCTTATCAATCCACAAAAGCAGGAGTAGGGTTTTACGCCTCGCGGCGGCACGAACCTAGGTAAAAACTGCCCGTGTGATCGCTGCTGCGCTGCCCCGCGCCCTCCGCTCTTTGTGCAATGCGTCCTTCCCCCCTGCTGAACCATAAGGGGCCGATGGCCCCATAGGTGGCCGTGTTTTCCCACGACAGTTGTGCATGAGGCCAAGAAGTTGAAGAAGAAGAAGCGCCTTGATCCCCACATTACTAATGATGCGACAAAAGGTGTTCGTAGATTCTAGTGATAGTGACTTCGAGCTTCATGATACGTCTCCAACGTATCTATAATTTATAAAGTATTCATGCTATATTTATATGAGTTTTATATGGTTTTGGTGCACTTTTATATTATTTTTATGGACTAACTTATTGATCCACTGCCCAGTGCCAATTCCTATTTTTTGCATGTTTTTGTTTTGCAGAATTACCATACCAAACAAATTCCAAACGCGGTAAGAATTTATGGAGATTTATTTTGGAATATATGTGATTTGAGGGAGGAAGAATCAACACAAGACGGTGCTCGAGGGCCCCACGAGGCACCAGGGCGCACCCACCACCCTAGACGCACCCTGGTAGCTGGTGGGCACCTTGTAGGTCGGTTGATGCCCTTCTTTCTCTGCAAGAAATAGAATACTCGGAGAAAAATCCCCTCAAAATTTCAGCCCAATCGGAGTTACGGATCTCCGGGAATTTAAGAAACGGCTTTTGGCCAGAAACAGGGTCGCAGAAACAGAAGAGAACAGAGAGAGAGATCCAATCACGGAGGGGCTCTCGCCCCTCCGGGCACCATGGATGCCAAGGACCAGAGGGATAACCTCTCCCCATCTAGGGGGAGGCCATGGAGGAGCAAGCCGGAGGTGGAGCCTCTCTTCCCCTATCTCTCGATGGAGCCGGAGTTCCGCCGGGTGAACCATCGCCGCGGTTAGCGTGTTTGGTACGTCCATTTTTGCATCATGTTTTCCTACTGTTATTTATAATGTTTTTTTTCATAATAATGCTTTTTGGAGTAATTTTAATGCCTTTTCTCTCATAATATGCAAGGTTTACACAAAGAGGGAGAATACCGGCAGCTGGAATTCTGGATCTGAAAAAGCTACATCAGAGTTACCTATTCTGCACATCTCCAAATGAGCTGAAAATTTACGGAGAATTGTTTTGGAATATATAAAAAATACTGGAGAAAATAACTGCCGGAGGGGGCCACCCTGGTGAGCACAAGACACCAGGGCGCGCCTGGGCCCCCAGGCGCGCCCTGGTGGGTTGTGCCCTCCTCGGCCCACCTTCGGTGCCCATCTTCTGGTATATATGTCATTTTGACCTAGAAAAAAATCATAGGGGGACTTTCGGGATGAAGCGCCGCCATCTTGAGGAGGAACTTGGGCAGGAGCACTTTTGCCCTCTGGCGGAGCGATTCCGCTGGGGGAACTTCCCTCCCGGAGGGGGAAATCATCGTCATCGTCATCACCAACAACCCTCTCATCTTTGGGAGGGCAATCTCCATCAACATCTTCAACAGCACTATCTCCTCTCAAATCCTAGTTCATCTCTTGTGTTCAATCTTTGTACCGGAACCTCAGATTGGTACCTGTGGGTGACTAGTAGTGTTGATTACATCTTGTAGTTGATTACTATATTGTTTATTTGGTGGAAGATTACATGTTCAGATCCATTATGCTATTTAATACCCCTCTGATCTTGAGCATGATTATCATTTGTGAGTAGTTACTTTTGTTCTTGAGGTCACGGGAGAAGTCATGTTGCAAGTAATCATGTGAACTCGATATGTGTTTGATATTTTGATGATATGTATGTTGTGATTCCCTTAGTGGTGTCATGTGAACATCGACTACATGGCACTTCACCATATTTGGGCCTAAGGGAACGCATTGTCGAGTAGTTATTAGATGATGGGTTGCTAGAGTGACAGAAGCTTAAACCCTAGTTTATGCGCTACTTCGTAAGGGACCGATTTGGATCCAAAAGTTTAATGCTATGGTTAGATTTTATCTTAATACTTTTCTCGTAGTTGCGGATGCTTGCGAGGGGGTTAATCATAATTAGGAGGTTTGTTCAAGTAAGAACAGCACCTAAGCACCGGTCCACCCACATATCAAATTATCAAAGTAGCGAACACGAATCGAACCAACATGATGAAAGTGATATGGTGAAATTCCCGTGTACCCTCAAGAACACTTTGCGTATCATAAGAGATTGTTTGGCCTGTCCTTTGCCAAAAAAGGATTGGGCTACCTTGCTGCATTTTACTTACTGTTACCGTTAGTTGCTCGTTACAAATTATCTTGCTGTCAAACTACTTGTTACCGACTATTTCAGTGCTTGCAGAAAATACCTTGTTGAAAACCACTTGTCTTTCCTTCTGCTCCCCGTTGGGTTCGACACTCTTACTTATCGAAAGGACTATGATTGATCCCCTATACTTGTGGGTCATCAAGACTCTTTTCTGGCGCCGTTGCCGGGGAGTGAAGTGCTCTTGGTAAGGAAAATTATTACTATGTGCTGAAATTTATTGTCACTTGTTACTATGGAGAACCATCCTTTGAGGGGTTTGTTCGGGGTATTTTCACCTCGACCGGAAGCACAATTAGTTGCCCTCAACCTACTGCACCTACTGAAAATATTGGTTATAAAATTCCTTCGGGTATGATAGAACAACTGCTAGCTAATCCTTATGCTGGAGATGGAACTGAACTTCCCGATATGCACTTGATATATGTGGATGAAATTTGTGGATTATTTAAGCTTGCAGGTTTATCCGGAGATGAAGCTAAGAAGAAGGTTTTCCCTTTATCTTTGAAGGGAAAAGCATTGACATGGTCTAGGCTATGCGATGATATTGGATCTTGGAACTGGAATAGATTGAAATTGGAATTTCACCAAAAACTTTATCCTATGCATCTAGTTCATCGTGATCGGAATTATATATATAATTTTTGGCCTCGTGAAGGAGAAAGTATCGCTCTAGCTTGGGGGAGGCTTAAGTCAATATTATATTCATGCCCGAATCATGAGCTCTCTAGAGAAATTATCAGAATTTTTATGCTCGGCTTTCTCATGATGATCGATCCATCCTCGATACTTCTTGTACTGGTTCTTTTATGAAGAAGACTATTGAATTCAGGTGGGATCTTTTAGAAAGAATTAAACGCAACTCTGAAGATTGGGAACTCGGCGAAGGTAAAGAGTCAGGTATTAAGCTTGAATTTGATTGTGTTAAATCTTTTATGAATACCAATGCTTTTCACAAGTTTAGCACTAAATATGGACTTGACTCTGAGATAGTAGCCTCTTTTTGTGAATCTTTTGCTACTCATGTTGATGTCCCTAAGGAGAAGTGGTTTAAATATCATCCCCCTATTAAAGAAGAAATGAAATAACCGGTCACAGTTAAAGATGAAACTATTATTTACAATGTTGATCCAGTTGTGCCTACTGCTTATATTGAAAAACCACCTTTCCCTGTTAGGATAAAGGAACATGCTAAGGTTTCAACTATGGTTTGCAAAAGTAATATTAGAGCACCTAAACCCGCTGAACAAATTAAATTAGAACCTAGTGTTGCTATGGTTAAAGATCTCCTGGTAGAAAATATTGATGGGCATGTTATTTACTTCTGTGATGAAGTTGCTAGAATTGCTAAACCCGATGAAAAAGATAAACACAGATCTGTTGTTGGCATGCCTGTTGTCTCAGTTAAAATAGGAGATCATTGTTATCATGGTTTATGTGACTTAGGTGCTAGCGTGAGTGCTATTCCTTTTACCTTATACCAAGAAATTATGAATGACATAGCACCCGCTGAAATAGAAGACATAGATGTTACTATTAAACTTGCTAATAGAGACACCATTACACCACTTGGGATTGTTTGAGATGTTGAAGTCTTGTGTGGGAAAATAAAATACCCTACCGATTTTATAGTTCTTGGATCCCCACAAGATTATTTTTGTCCCATTATTTTTGGTAGACCTTTCTTGAAGACCGTGAATGCTAAAATAGATTGTGAAAAACAAACTGTCAGTGTTAGCTTTGGTAATGAGTCTCATGAGTTTAATTTCACCAAGTTTAGTAGACAACCACATAAGAAAGAATTACCTAGTACGGATGAAATAATTGGTCTTGCTTCCAATGCCATGCCTCCTACTGATCCACTAGAACAACATTTGCTAGACCATGAAAATGATATGCATATGCATGAAAGAAATGAAATAGATAAAAAAAATTCTTTGAACAACAACCTCTGCTCAAACACAATTTGCCTATTGAAACTCTAGGAGGTCCTCCTCCACCTAAAGGTGATCCTATGTTTGAATTAAAACAATTCCCTGATACTTTGAAATATGCTTATCTTGATGAGAAAAAGATATATCCTGTTATTATCAGAACATGAAGAAGAAAGATTATTGAAAATTCTGAAAAAGCACCGTGCTTCCATTGGATATACTCTTGATGATCTTAAGGGCATTAGTCCCACTCTTTGTCAGCACAAGATTAATATGGAACCTGATGCTAAACCCGTTGTTGATCATCAACGACGTTTGAATCCTAAGATGAAAGAAGTGATAAACTAAAATATTAAAGCTTCTGGAAGCAGGTATAATCTATCCCATAGCAGATAGTAGATGGGTGAGTCCCGTTCATTGTGTCACTAAGAAGGGAGGTATTACTGTTGTTCCTAATGATAAAAATGAACTTATTCCACAAAGAATTATTACTGGCTATAGAATGGTAATTGATTTTAGAAAATTAAATAAAGCAACTAGAAAAGATCATTACCTTTTGCCTTTTATCGACCAAATGTTAGAAAGATTATCTAAGCACACACACTTTTGTTTTCTGGATGGATATTCTGGTTTTTCTCAAATACCTGTTTCACAACCTGATCAAGAGAAAACCACTTTTACTTGCCCTTTTGGAACTTATGCTTATAGACATATGCCTTTTGGTTTATGCAATGCACCTGCTACCTTTCAAAGATGTATGACTGCTATATTCTCTGATTTTTGTGAAAAGATTGTTGAGGTTTTCATGGATGTTTTTTCTGTTTATGGAACTTCTTTTGATGATTGCTTGAGCAACCTTGATCAAGTTTTGCAGAGATGTGAGCAAACTAATCTTGTCTTGAATTGGGAGAAGTGCCATGTCCTAAAGATATTAAAGGTATTCATAGTTTCCTTATTCATGCTGGTTTCTATAGGAGGTTTATTAAAGATTTCTCTAAAAAATTTAGGCCTCTTACAAATCTTTTACAAAAGGATGTTCCATTTGTTTTTGATGATGATTGTGTAGAAGCCTTTGAAACACTTAAGAAAGCCTTAACTTCTGCACCTACTGTTCAACCACCTGATTGGAACTTGCCTTTTGAAATTATGTGTGATGCTAGTGATTATGTTGTTGGTGCTGTTCTAGGACAAAGAGTTCATAAGAAATTAAATGTTATTCATTATGCTAGCAAAACTCTACACAGTTGCCAAAGAAATTATGCTACCACTGAAAAAGAATTTTTAGCAGTTGTGTTCGCTTGTGATAAATTCAGATCTTACATTGTTGATTCCAAAGTAACTATTCACACTGATCATGCTGCTATAAAATATCTTATGGAAAATAAAGATGCTAAACCTAGACTCATTAGGTGGGTTCTTTTACTTCAAGAATTTGATTTACATATTACTGATAGGAAAGGAGCTGAGAACCCCATAGCTGATAACTTGTCTTGGTTAGAAAATATTCTTGATGACCCACTACCTATTGATGATAGTTTTCCTGATGAACAACTAGCTGCAATAAATGTTTCTCATAACAGTCCGTGGTATGCTGACTATGTGATGCGGGGCCAACCCAGTGTAGGCCGATCTTTCACGATTGGAGTGGATTCCCTCGAAGAACACGAAGAACACGATGAACATGGGGAAGAACGGAGAGAAATCATAAGGGGAAACACTCAAGAACAAGGCCAATCACACATCCACTAGACAATCAAACACACAAGATCCATAAGGTACATGAACAACAAAAGGAAAGATACAAGGTAAAGTTCATCTCCATGAGGAGGTCTTGATGGTATCCTAGACAGATCTTCCCTTGCGGGGGCTTCATCCACTAGGGATCTTCTCACATGGAGGTCTTGAACTCCATGGGAGTGGTAGTCTCTCTCTCTCTCAAGAGGAGGAGTGGTAGGAGCAAAGCTCAAATACAAATGAGCTATCACTTTGCTAACCCTAGAAAGGAGGTGGAGGTGGTCTATTTATAGTCTAAGCCACGAAGGGGTAAGTGGGAGAGGGATACAAGGCCAAAGGCCCGGCTGCGCACAGGCAATGTCGGACGTCCGGTCGGTGTCGGACGTCTGGTCGCTCGCGGCGGTCCGGATGTCCGGAGGGCGTCGGACTTCCGATGTTTCTTCTCTGGACTGGTGGCACCGATCGTCCGGTCGGCGTCGGTCGTCCGGTCACTGGTACTTGTTGGACGTCCGGTGGTCGTCGATCGTCTGGCCGCTGTAGGTCTCGTCGGCTATTCTTCTGGCTGGGTGGAGGGTGTGTCGGACGTCCGATGGACGCCGATCGTCCGGGCGCTGTAGAGTGTCGGACGTCCGGTGGCACATCGGTCGTCCAGCCGATGTAGACTCCGTAGCTCCGTCTTCACTTCCACGCTTCCCTCGCGAATGGTGTAGTTGTACCTTGGGGCTTGCACTCCTCCTCATCATTCGTGAAGCTCCGACAATACCTATGCATGCACACGAGTGGAGTGTCAAGTAGTATACCATCCTCGAAGGGGTCAAGTGAGCACGTGTAAAGGAGATGATTCACCTTTATGTATGTGAAGTAGATGTCGCACGTGTCACTTGCCAAATGGGCTCTTGACATGGTGATGTCCGTAGGATGCTCCGCATCATCTCCCCCCCCCCCCCTCCTTGGGGAAGATCCGACCTCGGATCGAAAACCAAATCACCATGGGAAATAGATGGCTTCGTCGTGTAGAGGTGGACGATCACCAAGTACTCGTCATCTTCAAGCTTGCAATGGGCACTCTCCAATGTCGCACCGTCTAGTGATTCCTTCAAAAGGAGTAAGGGCAACAAACACATGGAAAAACAAATGTGGTTAGCGTTAGTGCAAAACCAAGCATTCAAGAGGTGATTCACCCAACAAGTGTTGTTATCAAGCATAGCATATGGAGTGACAAAGGAGTGTGACATGGCATGTAAGCACATCAATCGAGCATGAGCAAAGACATCATGTGGACAAGGATGCAATTGTGAGGTAGTGATGCAAATATGTGTGACAAGAGAAGAAGCATCTACCTCAAGTTCATGGCAAGCATGCATAAAGTGCTCAACAAATGGTCTATGGTAAGCATATGAATCATTCACAACACCAGAGGAAATGAAGTGTCTAAAGACATGGGACAAGTGCAAGACAATCCAAGCATAATATGCATAGGGTGTAGTGAATATAGTATGGCACTCAACACAATGGAAAGAGCAATTTTTCATCATGTGTGAGGCAATCAAATCAATCATGTGACAAGCAATGGGACATGGCATATGTGAAGTGATGACATTGTTGCAACCAAGCATATGATAGTAACAAGTAATCCAAGAATTGGATGCAACACACAAGGCATATATATCATGAAGCATGGAAATGTTAAAATGGCAAGTCGAAGCAAGATCTCTATCATGTACGCAATCACGTGGTCCAAGATGGCCAATAAGTCTCATGGTGCAAGCAACACAAGTAGTATGATCCTCAATATCCATGCTCATGGTTTGGGGGTTCTCAAAAGAGAAGGATATCACCTTGAAAGTATGTCCTTGTGTGTCCTTCACAATGCCGAAGTACAAGCAAGTGCGATGTAGAATCGTCGTGGTAGAAGGTGGTTCGCTCTCAAGAGCTCGGATGGTCAACTCACGTGAAGTGGAAGTCGACATGAAGTCCAAGTATCCTACACATGCACAAAACAAAAACAAAGAACGTATGCGCATGGTAGATAAACACATCATCCATCGTGATGGTTCTCTTCTCTTGCACATAACCATTAGTAGCACAAGTGCATGAATAGTATGATGCAATAATGGCAATATTCATGGCATGAGGTATATGGTGCCAAGAGGTAAGACAAGCATGCTTCACAAGGAGTATGTCAAAATCGCCAAATATATGCGAGAATGCTAAGGGGGAAATCTCATTAGCAAGACTAAAAGCATTGTTGCACTCAATACATGTCAAATCATCTAGCATGAGAGAGGCAACACATGGAGATATATGACAAGAAGCAATAACAATCATGTGCAAAGCGTGTAGATGGTTGTCATCAACCGCATGAAATGAGCAAGTATGAATCATCGGTGATGCAACAAGGCAAGCAATCATAGTAAACAAGTCGTGCAAGCTAGTAGTGAGAAGATGCAACATACTAGAGGAAATCATGGCAATCATGTCATGTGAGCAAATAATAGGCATAGGAAATGCACATGACATATCGCAAGCACGAACACAAAGCAAGATCATAGTATCATCATAGGAATGGGTCACAAAGGAAACATGGCAAGAACAAGCAATATCTCCACCAAGCTTGCAAATACACATATAAGTAGTAGAATCAATCATCATGTGTAATGCAAAGCATGGGTCACAAATGCATGGTAAAACCATAGGAATGAGCATATCATGAAAAATGAACATGGAAAGATGGGCATAGAATATGTAATGGACAATAACCCATAACCATGTGAGGGCCATGTAGAAGAAATGCGCAAAGTCTTTGTGCGATGGGAACGGTGTGAAAGCCAATCCACGGGATCCCAAGTCATCGTTGTGTTGGGGAACGCAGTAATTTCAAAATATTTCCTACGAACACGCAAGATCTATCTAGGTGATGCATAGCAATGAGCGGGGAGAGTGTGTCCACGTACCCTCGTAGACCGAAAGTGGAAGCGTTTATCAACGCGGTTGATGTAGTCGTACGTCTTCACGATTCGACCGATCCTAGCACCGAACGTACGGCACTTCTATGTTCAGCACACGTTCAGCTCGATGACGTCCCTCGTACTCTTGATCCAGTTGAGGCCGAGGGAGAGTTCCATCAGCACGACGGCGTGGTGACGGTGTTGATGAAGTTACCGATGCAGGGCTTCGCCTAAGCACTACAACGATATGACCGAGGTGGAAATCTGTGGAGGGGGGTACCGCACACGGCTAAACAATCAACTTGTGTGTCTATGGCGTGCCCCCTTCCCCCGTATATAAAGGAGTGGAGGAGGGGAGGGCCGGCCCTCTCTATGGCGCACCCAAGGGGGGGAGTCCTACTCCCAGTAGGAGTAGGTTTCCCCCCTTCCCTAGTTGGAGTAGGAGAAGAAGGAAGAGGGAGAGAGGGAGAAGGAAAGGGGGGGCCGGCCCCCACCCCAATTTGGATTGGGCTTGGGGGGGGCGCGCCCTCCACCTGGCCGCCTCCTCCTCTCTTCCACTAAGGCCCAATAAGGCCCATTGACTCCCCGGGGGGTTCCGGTAACCCCCCGGTACTCCGGAAAATGCCCGAACCTATCCGAAACCTTTCCGGTGTCCAAACATAGCCTTCCAATATATCAATCTTTATGTCTCGACCATTTCGAGACTCCTCGTCATGTCCGTGATCACATCCGGGACTCCGAACAACCTTCGGTACATCAAAACACATAAACTCATAATACCGATCGTCATCGAACGTTAAGCGTGCGGACCCTACGAGTTCGAGAACTATGTAGACATGACCGAGACTCATCTCCGGTCAATAACCAATAGCGGAACCTGGATGCTCATATTGGCTCCCACATATTCTACGAAGATCTTTATCGGTCAAACCGCATAACAACATACGTTGTTCCCTTTGTCATCGGTATGTTACTTGCCCGAGATTCGATCGTCGGTATCTCAATACCTAGTTCAATCTCGTTACCGGCAAGTCTCTTTACTCGTTCCGTAATGCATCATCCCATAACTAACTCATTAGTCACATTGCTTGCAAGGCTTATAGTGATGTGCATTACCGAGAGGGCCCAGAGATACCTCTCCGACAATCGGAGTGACAAATCCTAATCTCGATCTATGCCAACTCAACAAACACCATCGGAGACACCTATAGAGCATCTTTATAATCACCCAGTTACGTTGTGACGTTTGATAGCACACTAAGTGTTCCTCCGATATTCGGGAGTTGCATAATCTCAGTCATAGGAACATGTATAAGTCATGAAGAAAGCAATAGCAACAAACTAAACGATCATAGTGCTAAGCTAACGGATGGGTCTTGTCAATCACATCATTCTCTAATGATGTGATCCCGTTCATCAAATGACAACTCATGTCTATGGCTAGGAAACTTAACCATCTTTGATCAACGAGCTAGTCAAGTAGAGGCATACTAGTGACACTCTGTTTGTCTATGTATTCACACATGTACTAAGTTTCCGGTTAATACAATTCTAGCATGAATAATAAACATTTATCATGATATAAGGAAATATAAATAACAACTTTATTATTGCCTCTAGGACATATTTCCTTCAGTCTCCCACTTGCACTAGAGTCAATAATCTAGATTACACAGTAATGATTCTAACACCCATGGAGTCTTGGTGCTGATCATGTTTTGCTCGTGAGAGAGGCTTAGTCAACGGGTCTGCAACATTCAGATCCGTATGTATCTTAAAAATCTCTATGTCTCCCTCCTTGACTTGATCGCGGATGGAATTGAAGCGTCTCTTGATGTGTTTGGTTCTCTTGTGAAATCTGGATTCCTTCGCCAAGGCAATTGCACCAGTATTGTCACAAAAGATTTTCATTGGACCCGATGCACTAGGTATGACACCTAGATCAGATATGAACTCCATCCAGACTCCTTCATTTGCTGCTTCCGAAGCAGCTCTGTACTCCGCTTCACACGTAGATCCCGCCACGACGCTTTGCTTAGAACTGCACCAACTGACAGCTCCACCGTTCAATATAAGTACGTATCCAGTTTGTGACTTAGAGTCATCCGGATCAGTGTCAAAGCTTGCATCGACGTAACCATTTACGACGAGCTCTGTGTCACCTCCATAAACGAGAAACATATCCTTAGTCCTCTTCAGGTATTTCAGGATGTTCTTGACCGCTGTCCAGTGATCCACTCCTGGATTACTTTGGTACCTCCCTGCTAAACTAATAGCAAGGCACACATCTGGTCTGGTACACAGCATTGCATACATGATAGAACCTATGGCTGTAGCATAGGGAATGACTTTCATTTTCTCTCTATCTTCTGCAGTGGTCGGGCATTGAGTCTGACTCAACTTCACACCTTGTAACACAGGCAAGAACCCTTTCTTTGCTTGATCCATTTTGAACTTCTTCAAAATTTTATCAAGGTATGTGCTTTGTGAAAGTCCAATTAAGCGTCTTGATCTATCTCTATAGATCTTGATGCCCAATATGTAAGCAGCTTCACCGAGGTCTTTCATTGAAAAACTCTTGTTCAAGTATCCTTTTATGCTATCCAGAAATTCTATATCATTTCCGATCAACAATATGTCATCCACATATAATATTAGAAATGCTACAGAGCTCCCACTCACTTTCTTGTAAATACAGGCTTCTCCAAAAGTCTGTATAAAACATATGCTTTGATCACACTATCAAAACGTTTATTCCAACTCCGAGATGCTTGCACTAGTCCATAAATGGATCGCTGGAGCTTGCACACTTTCTTAGCATCTTTTGGATCGATAAAACCTTCTGGTTGCATCATATACAACTCTTCTTCCAGAAATCCATTCAGGAATGCAGTTTTTACATCCATTTGCCAAATTTCATAATCATAAAACGCGGCAATTGCTAACATGATTCGGACGGACTTAAGCATCGCTACGGGTGAGAAGGTCTCATCGTAGTCAACTCCTTGAACTTGTCGAAAACCTTTCGCAACAAGTCGAGCTTTGTAGACAGTAACATTACCGTCAGCGTCAGTCTTCTTCTTGAAGATCCATTTATTCTCTATGGCTTGCCGATCATCGGGCAAGTCAACCAAAGTCCACACTTTGTTCTCATACATGGATCCCATCTCAGATTTCATGGCCTCAAGCCATTTCGCGGAATCTGGGCTCATCATCGCTTCCTCATAGTTCGTAGGTTCGTCATGGTCAAGTAACATGACCTCCAGAACGGGATTACCATACCACTCTGTTGCAGATCTTACTCTGGTTGACCTACGAGGTTCGGTAGTAACTTGATCTGAAGTTTCATGATCATTATCATTAGCTTCCTCACTAATTGGTGTAGGAATTACTGGAACTGATTTCTGTGATGAACTACTTTCCAATAAGGGAGCAGGTACAATTACCTCATCAAGTTCTACTTTCCTCCCACTCACTTCTTTCGAGAGAAACTCCTTCTCTAGAAAGGATCCATTCTTAGCAATGAATATCTTGCCTTCGGATCTGTGATAGAAGGTGTACCCAACAGTCTCCTTTGGGTATCCTATGAAGACACATTTCTCCGATTTGGGTTCGAGCTTATCAGGTTGAAGCTTTTTCACATAAGCATCGCAGCCCCAAACTTTAAGAAACGACAACTTGGGTTTCTTGCCAAACCACAGTTCATAAGGTGTCGTCTCAACGGATTTAGATGGTGCCCTATTTAACGTGAATGCAGCCGTCTCTAAAGCATAACCCCAAAACGATAGCGGTAAATCAGTAAGAGACATCATAGATCGCACCATATGTAATAAAGTGCGGTTACGACATTCGGACACACCATTACGTTGTGGTGTTCCGGGTGGCGTGAGTTGCGAAACTATTCTGCATTGTTTCAAATGAAGACCAAACTCGTAACTCAAATATTCTCCTCCACGATCAGATCGCAGAAACTTTATTTTCTTGTTACGATGATTTTCCACTTCACTCTGAAATTCTTTGAACTTTTCAAATGTTTCAGACTTATGTTTCATCAACTAGATATACCCATATCTGCTCAAATCATCTGTGAAGGTCAGAAAATAACGATACCCGCCGCGAGCCTCAATATTCATCGGACCGCATACATCAGTATGTATTATTTCCAATAAATCTGTTGCTCGCTCCATTGTTCCGGAGAACGGAGTTTTAGTCATCTTGCCCATGAGGCATGGTTCGTAAGTACCAAGTGATTCATAATCAAGTGATTCCAAAAGTCCATCAGTATGGAGTTTCTTCATGCGCTTTACACCAATATGACCCAAACGGCAGTGCCACAAATAAGTTGCACTATCATTATCAACTCTGCATCTTTTGGCTTCAATATTATGAATATGTGTATCACTACTATCAAGATTCAACAAAAATAGACCACTCTTTAAGGGTGCATGACCATAAAAGATATTACTCATATAAATAGAACAACCATTATTCTCAGATTTAAATGAATAACCGTCTCACATCAAACAAGATCCAGATATAATGTTCATGCTTAACGCTGGCACCAAATAACAATTATTCAGGTCTAAAACAAATCCCGAAGGTAGATGTAGAGGTAGCGTGCCGACGGCGATCACATCGACTTTGGAACCATTTCCCACGCGCATCGTCACCTCGTCCTTCGCCAATCTTCGCTTAATCCATAGTCCCTGTTTCGAGTTGCAAATATTAGCAACAGAACCAGTATCAAATACCCAAGCACTACTGCGAGCATTAGTAAGGTACACATCAATAACATGTATATCACATATACCTTTGTTCACTTTGCCATCCTTCTTATCCGCCAAATACTTGGGGCAGTTCCACTTCCAGTGACCAGTCCCTTTGCAGTAGAAGCACTCAGTCTCAGGCTTAGGTCCAGACTTGGGCTTCTTCACTTGAGCAGCAACTTGCTTGCTGTTCTTCTTGAAGTTCCCCTTCTTCCCTTTACCCTTCTTCTTGAAACTGGTGGTCTTGTTGACCATCAACACTTGATGCTCCTTCTTGATTTCTACCTCCGCAGCCTTTAGCATTGCGAAGAGCTCGGGAATTGTCTTATCCATCCCTTGCATATTATAGTTCATCACGAAGCTTTTGTAGCTTGGTGGTAGTGATTGAAGAACTCTGTCAATGACACTATCAACCGGAAGATTAACTCCCAGCTGAGTCAAGTGATTATGATACCCAGACATTTTGAGTATATGTTCACTAACAGAACTATTCTCCTCCATTTTGCAGCTGTAGAACTTATTGGAGACTTCATATCTCTCAATCCGGGCATTTGCTTGAAATATTAACTTCAACTCCTGGAACATCTCATATGCTCCATGACATTCAAAACGTCGTTGAAGTCCCGGTTCTAAGCCGTAAAGCATGGCACACTGAACTATCGAGTAGTCATCAGCTTTGCTCTGACAGGCGTTCACAACGTCCGGCGTTGCTCCTGCAGCGGGTCTTGCACCTAGCGGTGCTTCCAGGACGTAATTCTTCTGTGCAGCAATGAGGATAATCCTGAAGTTACGGACCCAGTCCGTGTAGTTGCTACCATCATCTTTCAACTTAGCTTTCTCTAGGAACGCATTAAAATTCAAAGGAACAGTAGCACAGGCCATTGATCTACAACAACATAGACATGCAAAATACTATCAGGTACTAAGTTCATGATAAATTAAAGTTCAATTAATCATATTACTTAAGAACTCCCACTTAGATAGACATCCCTCTAATCATCTAAGTGATCACGTGATCCAAATCAACTAAACCATGTCCGATCATCACGTGAGATGGAGTAGTTTTCAATGGTGAACATCACTATGTTGATCATATCTACTATATGATTCACGCTCGACCTTTCAGTCTCAGTGTTCCGAGGCCATATCTGCATATGCTAGGCTCGTCAAGTTTAACCTGAGTATTCTGCGTGTGCAAAACTGGCTTGCACCCGTTGTATGTGAACGTAGAGCTTATCACACCTGATCATCACGTGGTATCTCGGCACGACGAACTTTCGCAACGGTGCATACTCAGGGAGAACACTTGTACCTTGAAATTTAGTGAGAGATCATCTTATAATGCTACCGTCGAACTAAGCAAAATAAGATGCATAAAGGATAAACATCACATGCAATCAATATAAGTGATATGATATGGCCATCATCATCTTGTGCCTTTGATCTCCATCTCCAAAGCACCGTCATGATCACCATCGTCACCGGCGCGACACCTTGATCTCCATCGTAGCATCGTTGTCGTCTCACCAACTATTGCTTCTACGACTATCGCTACCGCTTAGTGATAAAGTAAAACCAATTACATGGCGATTGCATTGCATACAATAAAGCGACAACCATATGGCTCCTGCCAGTTGCCGATAACTCTGTTACAAAACATGATCATCTCATACAATATCATGTCTTGACCATATCATATCACAACATGCCCTGCAAAAACAAGTTAGACGTCCTCTACTTTGTTGTTGCAAGTTTTACGTGGCTGCTATGGGCTGAGCAAGAACCGTTCTTACCTACGCATCAAAACCACAACGATTTTTTATCAAGTGTGCTGTTTTAACCTTCAACAAGGACCGGGCGCAGTCACACTTGATTCAACTAAAGTTGGAGAAACTGACACCCACTAGCCACCTGTGTGCGAAGCACGTCGGTAGAACCAGTCTCGCGTAAGCGTACGCGTAATGTTGGTCTGAGACGCTTCATCCAACAATACCGCCAAATCAAAGTATGACATGCTGGTAAGCAGTATGACTATTATCGCCCACAACTCTTTGTGTTCTACTCGTGCATATAACATCTACGCATAGACCTGGCTCTGATACCACTGTTGGGGAAAGCAGTAATTTCAAAAAAATTCCTACGAACACGCAAGATCTATCTAGGTGATGCATAGCAATGAGCAGGGAGAGTGTGTCCATGTACCCTCATAGACCGAAAGCGGAAGCGTTTATCAACGCGGTTGATGTAGTCGTACGTCTTCACGATCCGACCGATCCTAGCACCGAACGTACGGCACCTCCGTGTTCAGCACACGTTCAGCTCGATGACGTCCCTTGTACTCTTGATCCAGTTGAGGCCGAGGGAGAGTTCCATCAGCACGACGGCGTGGTGACGGTGTTGATGAAGTTACCGATGCAGGGCTTTGCCTAAGCACTACAACGATATGACCGAGGTGGAAATCTGTGGAGGGGGGCACCGCACACGGCTAAACAATCAACTTGTGTGTCTATGGGGTGCCCCCTTCCCCCGTATATAAAGGAGTGGAGGAGGGGAGAGCCGGCCCTCTCTATGGCGCGCCCAAGGGGGGAGTCCTACTCCCAGTAGGAGTAGGTTTCCTCCCTTCCCTAGTTGGAGTAGGAGAAGAAGGAAGAGGGAGAGAGGGAGAAGGAAAGGGGGGCCGGCCCCCACCCTAATTTGGATTGGGCTTGGGGGGGGCGCGCCCTCCACCTGGCCGCCTCCTCCTCTCTTCCACTAAGGCCCAATAAGGCCCATTGACTCCCCGGGGGGTTCCGGTAACCCCCCGGTACTCCGAAAAATGCCCAAACCTATCGAAGCCTTTCCGGTGTCCAAACATGGCCTTCCAATATATCAATCTTTATGTCTCGACCATTTCGAGACACCTAGTCATGTCCGTGATCACATCCGGGACTCCGAACAACCTTCGGTACATCAAAACACATAAACTCATAATACTGATCGCCATCGAACGTTAAGCGTGCGGACCCTACGGGTTCGAGAACTATGTAGACATGACCGAGACTCATCTCCGGTCAATAACCAATAGCGGAACCTGGATGCTCATATTGGCTCCGACATATTCTATGAAGATCTTTATCGGTCAAACCGCATAACAACATACGTTGTTCCCTTTGTCATCGGTATGTTACTTGCCCGAGATTCGATCGTCGGTATCTCAATACCTAGTTCAATCTCGTTACCGGCAAGTCTCTTTACTCATTCTGTAATGCATCATCCCATAACTAACTCATTAGTCACATTGCTTGCAAGGCTTATAGTGATGTGCATTACCGAGAGGGCCCAGAGATACCTCTCCGACAATCGGAGTGACAAATCCTAATCTCGATCTATGCCAACTCAACAAACACCATCGGAGACACCTGTAGAGCATCTTTATAATCACCCAGTTACATTGTGACGTTTGATAGCACACTAAGTGTTCCTTTGATATTCGGGAGTTGCATAATCTCATAGTCATAGGAACATGTATAAGTCATGAAGAAAGCAATAGCAACAAACTAAACGATCATAGTGCTAAGCTAACGGATGGGTCTTGTCAATCACATCATTCTCTAATGATGTGATCCCATTCATCAAATGACAACTCATGTCTATGGCTAGGAAACTTAACCATCTTTGATCAACGAGCTAGTCAAGTAGAGGCATACTAGTGACACTATGTTTGTCTGTGTATTCACACATGTACTAAGTTTTCGGTTAATACAATTCTAGCATGAATAATAAAAATTTATCATGATATAAGGAAATATAAATAACAACTTTATTATTGCCTCTAGGGCATATTTCCTTCACGTTGCTCTCTAGAGCTCTTTTTGTCAACTCATGGGATTGTGAGGTTGACAAGTATTCATGGGTACCTACACAAAAGAGACACAAACCAAAGAAATTGTGTGCGTGGTAAATGTACACATCATCCATCATGATGTGTATGTGCACGTGTGAGTTAGCACAAGATAAGCATCGCTCAAAGAAATTTGAAGCATGGTATATGAACATGTCATCCATCATGAAAGAATAGTTGTTATGTATGAGACGATGGGGACACAAATTGAGCGTGCAAGTATATGGCACAACAATAGCATTATCATTCATGGGAAGCATATTGTGCACACAAGTATTGGGATCATGCAATGGATGGGAGTGATCAAAATCTCCTAACATGTATGAGGAAACTATGGGGGTCTCCTCATGAGCAATATCGGAAACATCAAATGGAGAATATAAACAACATCCAAAACAATGCATATCCGAAGCTAGGTGGTCATGGCATGGCATATGAGATAAATGATGCAAAGGGAGCATATCAATATCATCACAAGAAAAACAAATGCCAATAACCATGGGCTTGTCATCTATGCCATATGTGCAAATTGGGTTCATTTTAATGGCATATGCATAGTCACTACAAAGAGATTGCAAATGTGACATATTTTTGATCTCATTCATAGCATATGACAAGTTAAGCGGATTGTCAAACATGATGTGACCAAGAGAATTATCATAAGAAATCCTATGCAACATGGCATCACAACTAATAGACTCCACATGGCAATCATCAAACTCATCATAAATGGGTAAATCATCGCATGGGAAAGTCGCACTAGCATGAAGCATGGCAATAGGTGGATTAACATCATGCAAGCAATCAATGTCAAAATAGTCCACTAGTGGGACAAGAGTATCACCATCACCTATGTTACCTTTTATCATTCCACTCATGTGTTGTAGGTGAGGTGGCAAAGACCAAATGGTGGTCATCTTCATCTTGATGGAACCATGTGGGGGTGCATCATATTCCACCATGGCCATCGTCTTGTCCATAGGAAGGACGAAGTCGTCGAGAAGTGGCGCATCATCATATACGGGACCTAGCACCAAATGAGAAGACATAATAGAGGTAGAGGTCAAGTTGTTAGAAATGAAAATGTCCTCACATGACCTATCAACTATCACACTCTCTCTATGTGGTGGCTCACTCACTCCCTCAAGGTAGGTGAACTCAAACTCACATATGGTGGAGTCACTCGTCTCACTCAAGTGGTGGGGGTTGTGGCTCTCCTCACATAGGAATTGGGGCAACACATCATATATGGGGCTAGTGGTGAAGTCACTCTCACTCTCAATATGGTGGCAAAAGTCACTCAAGTCATCATACGTCGCCATGGTCGAAGGGAAAATCCCATGCTCAACCATCTCGTCACCATCGCCGTGGATGAAGGCCGAAGATGGCACATCATCACTCTCGCCTCCTAAGATGGAAGCATCATCCTTGCTCGTCATCATGTCGCTCGCCTCTGAAGCATGTTCCTTGAGTGGCTCCATAGTCATAGTCGTCGCTGCACCATCTTGAAAAAGAGTCGAAGTAGACTCGGCACCATCAATGCCACAAAGAGGGGTGGCGGTGACATCAAACTTGGGAGCATCGTCTTGGAGCTCATCAGGCTTGGACATCGTCGTGGTACTAGCCTCATGCTCGCCGTCTTGGAGCTTGGTCTTCAAGAAGTGTTCTTGGGGTGGAGAGTCTTAGGCTTCATGAGTTCTTATTCTGCCTTGAGAGCACCAATGTAGTTGTCGTCGAGGGACTTGTAGTTCTTGAGGAAGATAGTCTTGGAGATGTCGTTGTGCAATCCCATCATGAAGTGGAACTTCATCGAAATGGGGTCATCCACACCGGCTCGTCGCAAGGCATTCTTCATCTCCTTGAAGTACGCGTCGATGGACTTGGATCCTTGGATGGTGTTCTCCAATTGGCGTAGAAGTTGTTCTGTGTAGGTGGGAGGCACGGACTCTCGCCGCATAGCTCTCTTCGTCTTGGGCCAACTCATGTCGTAGCTCTCCAAAGGTGTGTGAAGCCACCATGTCGATGCGTAGTCGTGGAAGTTCATTGTGGCGCACTTCACTCGATCTTCAGGAGGAACTTGATGTAGCTTGAGGTAGTCGTCCATCAGGCACCCCCATTCGAGATACTCCTCGGGTTCTTGAGTCCCATAGAAAGGAATCTTGTGGTCGGTTTCGAGGTCGTAGTAGCTCGTGGAAGTCACAGACTTGAGCTTGGGGAGCTTCTCTTGAGAGTAGTCTTGGGGTGCTTGTTGGCGAAGATGTCGTATGTCCGTAGGCGAAGATGCCTTGAAGTCGCTTGGCGAAGATGCCAAGGGAGATGGTGAAGTCGTTGAGCAGTTGTTGGTGTTGAGCTCATGACCTTCACGTTCTTGTCGGTGGTGGTGTCGATGCCGATGTGATCTTGCCGAAGATGGTAGCTCGAAGGCATGTGCTCTTGAACATCTTCTCGAGGATGAGGAAGACCACTTGTAGGCCTTGATGAGGGCTTTGATCTCCTCCATTTGAGCATCCATCTTGGCGTCCAAGTTGTTTTTCATGGCACCAAACTCGTCGTTGTTGTTGTAGACCGAAGGTGGTGTGCTTTGCCTATCCATCACAAGACTCGAGTAGAGGTGAGTAGGAAATGAGATAAACAATACCAAGTTACCTTTTCCCAAAGTTGAGGATGTATCCCGTTTCACTCAATGTGAAATGAAAGAATAGTGGAATTGGTACCGGACTTGTTCACTCACACCTATCAAGTAAAGCTTATGGAGTAGCTTGGTGAGGATAGTGGCACAAAAATTTGATGCAAAATGTTAGCAAGAGTCAATAATGTTGAAAGAGATTCACAAATTCGCAAGTGAAACAAGTAGACCAATAGCAATGAATGGCACACGGAAACGCACACACGGATAGATAAATGGGGTCGTGCAACCAAGGAATGAGCACAAAATGTGGAGTCCACGGAAAACGCTCGTGTTGCACAACTCAAGAGAGACGCTAGCACGATTGTTCAAAAGGCGGATACGACACTTATGCACAACCTATAAGATGCAAAATGTATCAACTTTCTATCAGAAGTATGCTATGTATGTATGGTTCCCGGTGTTTCTCACTCGATGATCCAAGATGATCAATGATGGTATATGATATGCAATGTGGTATGCTATGGCTATTGCTTACAAGCTCTTTGTTCACTCTTTTTCTTTGCTTAAAAGCTTTTTTTATATGGCCACTATGCGAAATGCACAAACCAAGATAGCAATTGTGTATATGCGGGGAACAATCTTGTGACACAAGAGATGATACTATGATACCAAGATGATACCAATATGATATGGTATATATGCAATGGAAGGGCGGATCGATGATCACTAATGTGCACAAGCAACGTTGCCGGCAATACTCAAATGGCTAGTCTCGATAGGCAAGTAACGGAAAGATGGCTCGGGGTTAACAATGCAATTGCAAGGAGAATGTACAATGATGTCATCGAGGTTACCATCTGTGGCGATGAGGAGTGGCAGTGTTCTTGATGTAGAACCGTTCCTAATTAGCCGAAACACCTTAGGAAACGGAAAAACCGCGAACTCAAAATCTCAAGGGCAAATGTCAAATGGTGGTAGCGGAATGCGGTGGTGGTTTTGTGGAAGCTCAATGGGATTACGGAAGTGCAATGATGGGTTATGTGAGTCAGAGTTGAAGGTCACCGTCCCTAAGTAGCCGAAACACCTTAGGAGACACAAGACACAACTCAAACAAGCTCAAACAAAATTGGGTTAAGTTGGGGTGGCGGAAGTGTATGGTGGGCAAGGTTATGTGGAAGGTATGGTGGTGGTTAATGAAGAAGTAACCATCCCTAAGTAGCTGAAACACCTTAGGAGACTCGAATCACTACTCAAGCAACCACTAATGCTATAAGGAACAAAATTGGTTAGGTTGCGGAAGTCGAAGGTGGTATAGCGGATGATGTGGTGAAGGCCCTAGTCAAAGATGCCAAAGTTCCAAAAATTTGATGAAGTCAAATGATGTTGGAAGTATTTTTGTGGGAAGGGGGATGTCAATAGCTTCAAAACGAGCTAAAGAACGTCAAAATTGGACTTCGGATGAATTAGTTATGGCCGAAACAAGATTTCAGCGAAGTCAATATCTATAGGTGTCGGACGTCCGAGAGTTGTCGGATGTCCGGTGGTCGGACGTCCGAAAAAGGTTGGAAGTCCGAGACATCCGGTGGTTCGGGAGGCTCCGGACGTCCGAGAAAATGTCGGTCGTCCGGTGGGTCTGGGTCAACGCGAGATTTCAGATCCGAAACGCGATTTTGGGCGGAAAATGATGATTTTGGGGTCAAAATTGATGAGATTTCATGGATGGAAGGTGGGAAAACTTGGGGAGATGCTAGATCCACCAAAACCAAGCAAATCCATGGATAAAATTCAACAAAACATCACCAAACCAACAAATCACAAAAAAAAATTGGGGCTATTTTTTGTGGGGATTTTCGAAATTTAGGACTAAATCAAGCAAAAGAAGGCTAGAAAACGGTGGGGGAGACTCCAAATTCGTGATCAACATGGCTCATGATACCATATGATGCGGTGCTAACCTGGTGTAGGCCGATCTTTCATGATTGGAATGGATTCCCTCGAAGAACACGAAGAACACGATGAACACAGGGAAGAACGGAGAGAAATCACAAGGGGAAACACTCAAGAACAAGTCCAATCACACATCCACTAGACAATCAAACACACAAGATCCACAAGGTACATGAACAACAAAAGGAAAGATACAAGGTAAATTTCATCTCCATGAGGAGGTCTTGATGGTATCCTAGACGGATCTTCCCTTGCGGGGGCTTCATCCACTAGGGATCTTCTCACATGGAGGTCTTGAACTCCATGGGAGTGGTAGTCTCTCTCTCTCTCTCTCTTAAGAGGAGGAGTGGTAGGAGCAAAGCTCACATACAAATGAGCTATCACTTTGCTAACCCTAGAAAGGAGGTGGAGGTGGTCTATTTATAGTCTAAGCCATGAAGGGGTAAGTGGGAGAGGGATACAAGGCCAAAGGCCCGGCTGCGCACAGGCAGTGTCGGACGTCCGGTAGGTGTCAGACGTCCGGTCGCTCGCGGGGGTCCGGACGTCCGGAGGGCGTCGGACTTCCGATGTTTCTTCTCTGGACTGGTGGCACCGGTCGTCCCGTCGGCGTCGGTCGTCCGGTCACTAGTACTTGTTGGACGTCCGATGGTCGTCGGTCGTCCGGCCGCTGTAGGTCTCGTCGGCTGTTCTTCTAGCTGGGTGGAGGGTGTGTCGGACGTCCGTTGGACGCCGGTCGTCCGGGTGCTGTAGAGTGTCGGACGTCCGGTGGCACGTCGGTCGTCTGGCCGCTGTAGACTCCGCAGCTCCGTCTTCTTCCGTCTTCGCTTCCACGCTTCCCTCGCGGATGGTGTAGTTGTACCTTGGCACTTGCACTCCTCCTTGTCATCCGTGAAGCTCTGACAATACCTATGCATGCACACGAGTGGAGTGTCAAGTAGTATACCATCCTCGAAGGGGTCAAGTGAGCACGTGTAAAGGAGATGATTCAACATTATGTACGTGAAGTAGATGTCGCACGTGTCACTTGCCAAACGGGCTCTTGACATGGTGATGTCCGTAGGATGCTCCGCATCACTATGCTAATTATATTGTTGCTAAATACATACCACCTAGTTTCACATACCAACAAAAGAAAAAATTCTTCTATGATTTAAGACATTACTTTTGGGATGACCTACATCTTTATAAAGAAGGAGTAGATGGTATTATTAGACGTTGTGTACCTGAGCATGAACAGGAACAAATCCTACGAAAATGTCACTCCGAAGCTTATGGAGGGCATCATGCGGGAGATAGAAATGCTCATAAGGTATTGCAATCTAGTTTTTACTGGCCTACTCTCTTCAAGGATGCCCGTAAGTTTGTTTTATCTTGTGATGAATGTCAAAGAATTGGTAATATCGGTAAGCGTCAAGAAATGCCTACGAATTATTCACTTGCTGTTGAACCATTTGATGTTTGGGGTTTTGATTATATGGGACCTTTTCCTTCCTCTAATGGGTATACACATATTTTGGTTGCTGTTGATTATGTTACTAAGTGGGTAGAAGCTATTCCAACTAGTAGTGCTGGTCATAACACTTCCATTAAAATGCTTAAAGAAGTTATTTTCCCAAGGTTTTGAGTCCCTAGATATTTAATGACTGATGGTGGTTCACACTTTATTCATGGTGCTTTCTGTAAAATGCTTGCTAAATATGATGTTAACCATAGAATTGCGTCACCCTATCATCCTCAATCTAGTTGTCAAGTTGAACTTAGCAATAGAGAAATAAGATTAATATTAGAAAAAATTGTTAATAGGTCCCGAAAGAATTGGTTTAAGAAATTGGATGATGCACTTTGGGCCTACAGAACAGCATATCAAAATCCTATGGGTATGTCTCCCTACAAAATGGTTTATGGAAAAGCTTGTCATTTGCCTCTAGAGTTAGAACATAAAGCATATTGGGAAATTAAAGAACTCAACTATGATTTCAAACTTGCCGGTGAAAAGAGATTATTTGATATTAGCTCATTAGATGAATGGAGAACCCAAGCTTATGAAAATGCCAAATTATTTAAAGAAAAGGTTAAAAGATGGCATGACAAAAGAATCCAAAAGCGGGAATTCAAAGTTGGAGAATATGTTCTTTTGTACAACTCTCGTTTCAGATTCTTTGCAGTAAAACTTCTCTCCAAATGGGAAGGACCATATATTATCGAGGAGGTTTATCGCTCTGGAGCCATAAAAATAAATAATGCCGAAGGTACTAACCCGAAGGTGGTCAATGGGCAAAGAATTAAACTCTATATCTCAGGTACGCCTATTAATGTTGAAAGCAATATTATTCAAACCATGACACCGGAGGAACACATAAAAGAAACCTTCTGAAACACTCTAGAATACTAAAAAGAGGAGGTACGTGATACGGTAAGTAAACGGACTCCGAAAAATCCGCAAAAATATTTTCTGTCAATTTTGGAATATTACAAAAATTAGGAAAATAAGAAACAACCAGGAAGGCAACCGAGGAGGGCACAAGATACCAGGGCGTGCCTGGCATGCCTGGCGCGCCCAGGTGGGTTGTGCCCACCTCGGGAACCTTCCCGACTCCGTTTTTCTCTCGTTTGCTTGTTTCCCAAGATAAAAAATCTTTATATAACCCCCAAACGTATTGACCACCGTATCACAGAGAAATCTTTTGTTCTTCTTTCTTGCTTTTTTCTGGCAGATATGAAAATATGTCATCTCAAGATTCGGAGGGAGAGTGCCCGGTTTCTTACCAGCCCATAGACCTAAATATCTTCAAGGACACTTTTCCCTATGTGTGGTTCACAGATGAGGAGGACAAAGACGAACCTATCCCCCCTCGCTTCTTGAAGGAAAGCAAAGAAGCGCTATGCAAGAGGATATTGAAGCTTGAGCTGGAGAATGAGGATCTCGGGGAAAGCAATTTTATCCTCCGACGCAAGCTGGACAAACTCACTACCTCTTCACCACCACCATCATCATCTTCCCCACCAAAGGAGACTTGATTTCATGGTATGGGCACTCCCCTTGGCTTGTGCCAAGCTTGGGGGAGGTGCCCCGGTATCGTATCACCACACTATCTTTGCCTTTATCTATTTTAGTTCGATCTTTAGTTATCCTATGATTTAGTTGAATAAAAGTTTAGTTCGATCCTTTCTTTTCGAGTGCTTGCTTAGTGATCTATCTATCTATGTAATCGTGTGCGATATATATAATAAAGAGTAGTTCGAGTTTTGTTTCTTTACTCTTTTGTTTCAATAAAAAGAAAGGAAAATAAATGAAAAAGATCATATGCTAATCTTATGGTAAGTAATGACATCACATAAGGAAGAGTATAAGTGGTAAAATTTGTTGGAGATTGACAAACATAGCATTGGTCAATGATGCAATTCATGAAAGAATTAAGAAGGGAAGAGAAGATTCACATGCAAATACACTATCTTGGACATCTTTTATGATTGTGAGCCCCCATTAAATATTATGTGTCAAAATTGTTGACGTTGGACAAGGAAGACAACGTAATGATTTATTTTTGTTCATATTCACATAGAAGTTATATTGTCATAGATCCTTCAACATGTGGTACTTGCTCAATATGTTTTCTAGCCAAAAACTCCGCACTAAGTAGAGATACTACTTTTGCATCCAAAAACCCTTAAACCCAAAATCTTACTTTGAGAGTCCACCATACCTACCTATGGATTGAGTAAGATCCTTCAAGTAAGTTGTCATTGGTGCAGTAAGGCAATAAAAATTGCTTCTAAATGTGTTGGATCATTTAGTGTAATAGAAAATTGAGCGTTGTACGAACTTATGATGGCAAAGTAATAAAAGCGACGGACTGCATAATAAAGGTTGCTATCATAAGGGGCAATATAACGAGACGTTCTTTTGCATTAAGGGATTTTGTATACAAACAAAAAGTGCATGGCAACCTCTACTTCCCTCTGCGAAGGGCCTATCTTTTACTTTTATGCATTTACTTTTATGTAAGAGTCAAAGTATTCTTCCCTATTCCTTTTTATTTTCTCTTTTTGCAAGCATCATGTGGTGAGGAAAGATCTACGCACATATATCCAGTTGGATATGAGTGGGCATGAGTTATTATTGTTGACGTCACCCTTGAGGTGAATACGTTGGGAGGCGAAATTATAAGCCCATATCTTTCTATGTGTCCAGTTGAAGCTTTTTGTTCATGGGTATGCTGTGAGTGTTAGCAATCATAGAAGGTTAAATGATGGTTGAGTATGTGGACTTGCCTAAAGCCTCCGATATGTGCCCCTTCCTGAAAATATGATGAATTGTAGTTGCAAAGTTGACTGAGAACATAGTTTGTTGATTTTCAATAAGGTTTATGCTTTATACTTCAATGTTGTGATGAATTGTTACTCGTTCATGAGAAGTTATATGATAAAAGTTATGTGATAAAGTTTTATGTTGAAGTTCTTTGCTATTATAACAATAAGCATGATGCTTCTATGTCTGTATTTTGTTTTTATCGACACCTCTCTCTAAGCATGTGGGCATGTTTTTCGATTTTGGTTTTTCGCTTGAGGACAAGCAAGGTCTAAGCTTGGGGGAGTTGATACGTCCATTTTGCATCATGTTTTCCTACTGTTATTTATAATGTTTTTATGCATAATAATGCTTTTTGGAGTAATTCTAATGCCTTTTCTCTCATAATATGCAAGGTTTACACAAAGAGGGAGAATACCGGCAGCTGGAATTCTGGACCTGAAAAAGCTACGTCAGAGTTACCTATTCTGCACATCTCCAAATGAGCTGAAACTTTACGGAGAATTATTTTAGAATATATAAAAAATACTGGAGCAAATAACTACCGGAGGGGCCACCCTGGTTAGCACAAGACACCAGGGTGCGCCTGGGCCCCCAGGCGCGCCCTGGTGGGTTGTGCCCTCCTCGGCCCACCTCCGATGCCCATCTTCTGGTATATATGTCATTTTGACCTAGAAAAAAAATCAGAGGGGGACTTTTGGGACGAAGTGCTGCCGTCTCAAGGCAGAACTTGGGCAGGAGCTCTTTTTGCCCTCCGGCGGAGCAATTTCACCGGGGGAACTTCCCTCCCGGAGGGGGAAATCATCATCATCATCATCACCAACAACCCTCTCATCTTTGGGAGGGCAATCTCCATCAACATCTTCAACAACACCATCTTCTCTCAAACCCTAGTTCATCTCTTATGTTCAATCTTTGTACCGGAACCTCAGATTGGTACCTGTGGGTGACTAGTAGTGTTGATTACATCTTGTAGTTCATTACTATATGGTTTATTTGGTGGAAGATTATATGTTCAGATCCATTATGCTATTTAATACCCCTCTGATCTTGAGCATGATTATCATTTGTGAGTAGTTACTTTTGTTCTAGAGGTCACTGATAATCCCCAAGTGCAAGGAATCATCATAGCAATTTCCAAAGGTGGAAGTGATAAGTATGGAGTGTCGAACCCACAAGGAGCTAAAGGTAAGATCAATATTCTCTCAAGTCCTATCTGCCACTGATACGACTCTACATACACCGAACGTTTGCTTCCATCTAGAAACGAGAAATAAAACTACGTTGTGGGTATGAAGAGGATAGCTTTGCATGATATCGGAGAACTAAAATATAAAAATAGGTGTTGTTAACATAAAGTTAGAATATATTACTATATATTATAAATAGCGAGTGTGGAATAATGATGGATCGGTGTGCGGAATTATCCTAGGCAATTGTTAACAAGATCGGTAATCATTATTGCAATTTTATATGAGGGAGAGGCATAAGCTAACATACTTTCTCTACTTGGATCATATGCACTTACGATTGGAACTCTAGCAAGCATCCGCAACTACTAAAGATCATTAAGGTAAAACACAACCATAGCATTAAAGTATCAAGTCCTCTTTACTCCCATACGCAAACAACCCCCTTACTCGGGTTTAAGCTTCTGTCACTCTAGCAACCCACTATAAGCGAATCATGAACATATTGCAAACCCTACAGCGGGAATCCCTCACATGTGCGCGGCACGGAGGGCACCATAGGACAGCACCAAAATAAAGCATACAACTCAAACCAATCTAGATCATCAATCAACTCAAAAGACAAAAGAAATCTACTCAAAACATCATAGGATGGCAACACATCATTGGATCATAATATGTGGCATAAAGCACCATGTTCAAGTAGGGGATTACAGCGGGGTGTGGGAGAGTGGACCGCTTAAAAGAGATAAGGACGGTGATGAAGAAGGTGATGTTGACGAAGGCGATCACCACGGCGATGGTTCCCCCGGTGGCACTCCGGCACTACCGAGAGAGAGGGGTGGAGAGTCTCCCCCTTGTGCTTCCTCCTCCATGGCCTCCGCCCTATATGGTGAGAGGTTCTCCCTCTGGTCCTTGGCCTCCATGGTGATGATGGCCCCCTCCGGCTTCCTCCTCCATGGCCTCCGGTGATGATGGCCCCCTCCGGCAGGGTGCCGGAGAGGGCCTAGATTGATTTTTCGTGGCTACAGAGGCTTGCAGCGGCGGAATTTCTGATCTAGGGTTCTTTTCGGAGGTTTGGGTATTTATAAGAATTTTTTGCGTCGATCTCACGTCAAGGGGATGCCCGAGGTGCCCACAAGCTCGGAGCACCCTCCCTTGGGGGGTAGGGCGCGCCTAGAGGGCTTGTGCCCTCCTCGTCCACTTCCTGGCCCAGCTCTTATGCTTCGGGAGTCTCTTTTGGTCCATAAAAAATCACCGTAAATTTTTAGCCCATTCCGAGAACTTTTATTTCTGCACAAAAAACGACACCACGATAGTTCTGCTGAAAACAGCGTCAGTCCGGGTTAGTTCTAATCAAATCATACCAAAACCATATAAAATTGTTGTAAACATGGCATGAATACTTCATAAATTATAGATACATTGGAGACGTATCAGCATCCCCAAGCTTAATTCCTGCTCGTCCTCGAGTAGGTAAATGATAAAAGAAATAATTTATGAAGTGTGAATGCTAGCATAGTGCATAAATTTGATCAATGATAGTTCCAAACACTTTTTCTAGTTCATTATATATCATAAACAGTAGCTCATCTCATAAAACTTCTCATGATCAAGTAACAAGCTATAGACCATAAACTTTCTTGAAAACTAACAAACTACGTTCTCAGTCATCAAACAATTGTAATTCATCTTATTTCAGGAAGGGTCTATGTAAGAGCTTTGATTTTAGCAAATTCCACATACTCGACTATCATATAGTCTTCCATGATTGCTAACACTCAAAGCATATTTTTTAGAACAAATAGCATCCGTCGAACACAGAGAAAGATAGGGGCTTAATGTTTCGCCTCCCAACTTATTTACCATATAGATAATTGTCAACAATAATAATTCATGATCAAATATATTTGAATGGCCATATATGCTTGGATCTTTCCCCACCGCATGATGCTTGCCAACTAAAGAACAATTGAGGTTGAACTAAGAAGGAATACTATTGACTCTTGCATAAAAGTAAATACATGAAAGTAAAAGATAGGCCCTTCGTAGAGGGAAACAGAGGTTGTCATGCGCTTTTTATTTTTGGATGTGCAAACCCTTAATGCAAAGGAACGTCATGTTGTATTGCCCTTTGTGATAGCAACCTTTATTATGCAGTCAGTCGCTTTTATTTCTTTACCATCACAAGTTCGTACAACGCTTATTTTCCCTTACAATAAAAGATCATACATATTTAGGAGCAATTTTTATTGCTTTTTGCACTGATGACAACTTACTTGAAGGATCTTATTCAAACCATAGGTAGATATGGTGGACACTCATGGCAAGAAATGGGGTTTAAGGGTTTTTGGATGCACAAGTAGTATCTCTACTTAGTACAAATTTTTGGCTAGCAAAAGATTCTAAGCAAGCACCACATGTTGGAGGATCCATAACAATATAACTTCTATACAAATATACCCAAACATAACTCATTACGTTGTCTTCCTTGTCCAACTTCAACTAATTTTCTCAAGTTTGAAAATAATTAATGGGGCTCACAATCATAGAAGATGTCTAAGATAGTATATTTATATGTGAAATCTCTCTTCCTTCAATATTCTTTCATGAATTGTTCAAGTGACCAATGTTGAGTTTGCTAACTTTCAATAAATTTTAGCACCTATACTTCTTATATGTGAAGTTTTTACTCCCCATGGGATAAGCATACGAAACATATATAATTTCAGATTTATGATATTCAATTCATTCAACAATTTACTCATACGATATAAGTGAAGCACGGGAGTAAATGACAAAACTACTCCAAAAGATATAAGTGAAGATCAATGAGTAGTCAAAAAGTTAAATAGCCATGTGAGGACTCTCTCTCATTCAAGATTTCAGATCCAATGATTTTATTCAAACATCTAGTAAAATGAAAACACGCTCCAAGCAAAACACATATCGTGTGACGAATAAAAATATAGCTCCAAGTAAGGTATACCGATAGTTTTGAAGACGAAAGAGGGGATGCCTTTCGGTGTATCCCCAAGCTTAGGCGCTTGAGTATTCCTTGAATATTACCTTGGGGTGCCTTGGGAATCCCCAATCTTAGGTTCTTGCCACTCTTCATTCTTCTCATATCGATATCTCACCCAAAACTTGAAAACTTCAATCACACAAAACTTAACGGAACTTCGTGAGATGGGTTAGTATGATAAAACAAATCATTCACTTGGGTACTGTCAAAGACAAGATTCATAATTGTTTCCACAAAATGCCTACTGTACTCTATAACTTCCACAATTTATATTAAGCAATATAAGCCATAGAAACTAGAAAACAAGCAAACTATGCATCGAAAACAGAATCTGTCAAAAATAGAACAGTCTGTAAAGATCTGGATTATTCTCATACTTATGTTACTCCAAAACTTCCTAACAATTAGGACAACATAGAAAATTTGTACATCAATCCTCTATAAAAAATTCAGAGTTTTTCCACGTTCCAGTGAATTTTTAAAATTCTTCTACTGGACGCAAAAGTTTCTGTTTTTGCACAGAATCAAATCAACTATCCACCACACTATCCCAGAGGCTTTACTTGGCACTTTATTAAAACAAAAACTATAAAACATGATTACTACAGTAGCTTAATCATGTAAACACACAAAAACAGTAAGGATAAATATTAGGTTGTCTCTAAACAAGAACTTTTCTTTAAAGCTTTTTAGCTAAGCAGTGATATTTTAATGATACTCTTCCAAGCCCAATTTCGATGATAATTTTATTCATACTCTAAAAGATATAAGTGAAGTTCATAGAGCATTATACAATTAATATAGATTTACCAATATCCAAGATCAAAATATATAAGTGAAGCACACGAAGCATTCTATAAAGCCATACTCAAAAGATTTAAGTGAAGCACAAAGAGCATTCTATAAAGCCATAATCAAAATATTTAAGTGAAGCACATGAAGCATTCTATAAATCAATGAAGGACTATCTCATACTAGCATGGTGCATAAAGGAAAAGAAAAGAAAAATAAACACAAAAGACGCATATCATGTGAACAAAACAAAAACTAAGGTATACCGATAATTGTTGAAGAAAAAAGATGGGATGCCAACCGGGGCATCCCCAAGCTTAGATGCTTGAGTATCCTTGAAATATTTACTTGGGGTGCCTTGGGCATCCCCTAGCTTGAACTCTTGCCTCTCCTTATTCTTCTTATATCGATAACTCCTCGATCTTCAAACACTTCATCCACACAAAACTTAACAAAACCCTTGTGAGATCCATTAGTATAATAAAGCAAATCACTACCTTTAAGTACTGTTGTAAACTCATTCCAATTTAATATTAGCATTATATCTACTGTATTCCAACTTTACCATGGTTCATACCCCCCGATAAAACCCATAGATTCATCAAAATAAGTGAGCAACACATAGAAAACAGAATCTGTCAAAAACAGGACAGTCTGTAGCAATCTGGAAATTCCATATATTTCTGTAACTCCAAAAATTCTGAAAAATAGGAAAAAATAAACCATTTTCATATAAGTACTGTGTAAAAATTTCAGAAACTTTTGACGTTCCAGTAAAAAACGTAAATTCACGCACTACAGCCAAAGTTTCTGTTTTTGCACCGCACATAGCAAACAAGCAATCTAATCATCCTAAAGCCAAATCTTGGCACATTATTTTTATAATACAATGAATATATACAAGGGGATAATTATTTTTGAGAAACTTCCATGAAAAATTCTACATTGTTTCCATGAGCATGAACACAAGTGTTCAAGGTCGACCCTCACTTCTCCAATGCATAACCTTCCAATCACTTCTCTTTTTGAAAAAGTTTTTTAGGCATAAGAGGCAAGTATTTTTTTTTGTATTTTGCATTCTTTTAAAAAAAAAATTCACCCACAACTTAAGAAAACAAAAACAAAAGGGAAAACAAAATCTATTTAGTGAAGAAAGCAAACAAGCACACACAAGAATATCAACCCCACGCTATTGCTCCCCGGCAACGGCGCCAGAAAAGAGCTTGATAATCCCCAAGTGCAAGGAATCATCGTAGCAATTTCCAAAGGTGGAAGTGATAAGTATGGAGTGTCGAACCCACAAGGAGCTAAAGGTAAGATCAATATTCTCTCAAGTCCTATCTGCCACTGATACGACTCTACATACACCGAACGTTTGCTTCCATCTAGAAACGAGAAATAAAACTACGTTGTGGGTATGAAGAGGATAGCTTTGCATGACATCGGAGAACTAAAATATAAAAATAGGTGATGTTTACATAAAGTTAGAATATATTACTATATATTATAAATAGCAAGTGTGAATAATGATGGATCGGTGTGCGGAATTATCCTAGGCGATTGTTAACAAGATCAGTAATCATTATTGCAATTTTATATGAGGGAGAGGCATAAGCTAACATACTTTCTCTACTTGGATCAAATGTACTTATGATTGGAACTCTAGCAAGCATCCGCAACTACTAAAGATCATTAAGGTAAAACCCAACCATAGCATTAAAGTATCACGTCCTCTTTACTCCCATACGCAAACAACCCTCTTACTCGGGTTTAAGCTTATGTCACTCTAGCAACCCACTATAAGCGAATCATGAACATATTGCAAACCCTACAGCGGGAATCCCTCACATGTGCGCGGCACGGAGGGCACCATAGGACAGCACCAAAATAAAGCATACAACTCAAACCAATCTAGATCATCAATCAACCCAAAAGACAAAATAAATCTACTCAAAACATCATAGGATGGCAACACATCATTGGATCATAATATTTGGCATAAAGCACCATGTTCAATTAGGGGATTACAGCGGGGTGCGGGAGAGTGGACCGCTTAAAAGAGATGAGCACGGTGATGAAGAAGGTGATGTTGATGAAGACGATCACCGCGGCGATGGTTCCCCCGGCGGCAGTCCGGCGCCACCAAGAGAGAGGGGGAGAGAGAGTCTCCCCCTTGTGCTTCCTCCTCCATGGCCTCCCCCCTAGATGGTGAGAGGTTCTCCCTCTGGTCCTTGGCCTCCATGGTGATGATGGCCCCCTCCAGCTTCCTCCTCCATGGCCTCCGGTGATGATGGCCCCCTCCGGCAGGGTGCCGGAGAGGGCCTAGATTGATTTTTCGTGGCTACAGAGGCTTGCGGTGGCGGAACTTCCGATCTAGGGTTCTTTTCGTTGGTTTGGGTATTTATAAGAATTTTTAGCGTCGGTCTCATGTGAAGGGGGTGCCCTAGGTCCCCACAAGCCCGGAGCACCCTCCCTGGGGGGTAGGGCGCGCCTAGAGGGCTTGTGGCCTCCTCGTCCACTTCCTGGCCCAGCTCTTGTGCTTCGGGGGTCTCTTTTGGTCCATAAAAAATCACCGTAAATTTTCAGCCCATTCCGAGAACTTTTATTTCTGCACAAAAAATGACACCACGGTAGTTCTGCTGAAAACAGCGTCAGTCCAGGTTAGTTCTAATCAAATCATATCAAAACCATATAAAATTGTTGTAAACATGGTATGAATACTTCATAAATTATAGATACATTGGAGACGTATCAGTCACGGGAGAAGTCATGTTGCAAGTAATCATGTCAACTCGATATGTGTTCGATATTTTGATGATATGTATGTTGTGAGTCCCTTAGTGGTGTCATGTGAACGTCGACTACATGGCACTTCACCATATTTGGGCCTAAGGGAATGCATTGTGGAGTAGTTATTAGATGATGGGTTGCTAGAGTGACAGAAGCTTAAACCCTAGTTTATGCGCTACTTCGTAAGGGACCGAGTTGGATCCAAAATTTTAATGCTATGGTTAGATTTTATCTTAATACTTTTCTTGTAGTTGCGGATGCTTGCGAGGGGGTTAATCACAAGTAGGAGGTTTGTTCAAGTAAGAACAGCACCTAAGCACCGGTCCACCCACATATCAAATTATCAAAGTAGCGAACACGAATCGAACCAACATGATGAAAGTGATATGGTGAAATTCTCGTGTACCCTCAAGAACGCTTTGCTTATCATAAGAGACCGTTTTGGCCTATCCTTTGCATAACATTGACATTCTCATGTTCATTAGTACATCAACCCTTTCTATAATCCAATCGCATGAGAAGCCTCCATGCTTTTTCGTGTGTGTGCGCACCAAAGCTTCACTTACTTTTGGAGGATTATGTGTATGCTTTGCATTTTTCTTTGCTTCATGTTACAAATGCATATTTACAAGGACATATATCTCAATATACCCTTCCTTTTTATGTGTAGCTTTATTTACCTGCAGAACGGTCACACACATGAGGACATTGTGAGTTCAGACCAGAGGGTGTCGACGGTCACAACCACTGATGTAGATCGAGTTGGTCTGCTGACTTATGGGTAAGAAGTGTACTGCATTTCCAGGGATAATCCTTTTGTATGTTTATTTTTTCCTATGTTCTCTGAAGATTAGATTTTGGACCATACAATTTCCGGTGACCACAAGTCTGAAACTGAAGATAGGGCAGATTATTTTGGTTTTGATTGCTTGGAGATCATGTGGCATGTTGTCCCCTCAACCTTCCAACCCCACCAAGACAGGTAACCTTTTGGGAATTCTTTGTTTCACCTATAAAGAGATCGGATCCATATAGCATAGATGAAAGCCAGCTTCGACCAAATGGCAGGTAGTGAGTTATATTCTTTAGTTATGAGCTTGATTCAATGTCCTGCATTTTAGAAAGCTCAAACTTGAATTGCTTTGTTTCAGGATTCAAAACCTTGTTGAGTTATGCAATCACAAATATCTTGCCCACAAAGAAAGAAACTTGGATGTTTTAATCACAACAAGGTGTTTTTTACATGCAGGTTCCTTCTTTTAATCTATGCATAAGCCAGGTTTCTCTGATGTGCAGTTTGGACCATGAGGGTTGTGGGATCTGAAACATTATGCATTCAGGTTGCTGAATCTGACACAGTTTGGTGAGCTTTCATCTCAAACTTCAGAACCTATCTAAAAATAAATGTATCCTCGTTAGTTCAGATGTAATTTGGAGATCATTTATTTCTCTATGACTATTTTTTTCATATGTGTATCGTGCAACCACGATGAAGAGCTGTCTGGACATGCAGCCAGATGTAGGATTATATTTACCGCCTTCAGTAGACGCTCCCAGATCTGACTTGCGCAGAAGGATTGAGAATAATTTTATGTTCCCATGGAGCAGCGTTTCCTTGGTATTTAGATTATGCCAATATTGTATTATCAGTCATCCCACTTGCGTTTTCCCCTTATATATGGGCATCGTACAAGGTGCTGAATTTGTCGGCTTCAATTTTTTAGCTACTATCTACACTATCATTACCAGTGGAAGTCATGCTCCTATCAACATATTTTCCCATTGCAATTTAGCATATTTAGCTTTGCTAACCTATTGTTTGTTCCGTATGTCCCAACTTCTCTAATAGTGCTATGGAACTAGCTTATATTCTACACCTTTTGTGTAGGCCCAGTTTGATTTATCTCTGGATTTTTACCGTGTCGATAGTTAGCTCTATTATTTATACTCCATTTTGTTCCTACTGGTCATGAACCAGCCCCTTCTTGACCTCAATGCCCCAGACATTGTTAGTACAGGAGTACCCACTGTTACCTTATTCATATTTAATTGTAGTTCACCTTTTCCATTAATTTGTTAGTAAATTCTATTTTCTGTTGTAGAATGGCATTTATAATTTGGTATTTCCATATATGCTTGTCATTTTCTGTGTTGACCAAGGATCTTGCTGCTACCTAACCTAAGAAAATCTGTTGTGTTCAAAATATTAGTTATGGGGGTTTGTGGCTGTAGGGGTGTTATTGTAATTGCGGTAGTAGTTCCATTTTTGGTCTCCTGTGTATGAAACCATCTTTACCTACAGCCCCCTGTTCGGTAGTCATTCGAAGCTATTTTCCTTAACGTGTTCTAACCTATTAGGATGCATAGCTGAAGCTGGTGTGTTAATACAGTTTCAGCTGTTACGACTTACGTGTGGTGCTCCCTCCCGCTCTTCGTTTATCTGTCCGTCTATCTTTCACTTCCTTTCCTTGCTGAATTTCTATCTGATTGACCATGACTCAGATGAACAAACAGTAGATGGAAACCAGTCCAAATACAATTTACTATATGCTGCCGTGCTTGATTTGGAAGATAATCGGTTTGCCAATATTAATTTCCTGCTAATTGATACACATGTGAGTACAGAGAAATTACCAGCCGTACGCGTAAATTAAGATGTGGTGAAAATGTATAAGTTTGGTTTTACTGTACCCTATGGTTTAGAATACCAATGTGGTTGCTTTATGTTTATACTATAACAGATCTTACACATGCTAACAGCAATCCTCTTGGTTTAAATTTGACATTTACCAAGGCTTCTCTTGGTTCTACTTACTCTGAATTGTATTGATAATTTCGTAATTGACATGCTGATTGGTTTCATTATTCAGGTTGATGCCCAATGGTTAAGACTGTGCAGTGAACCATGCCTTTGTGAGAGGACCAAGAAAAGAGGTGACACAATGGCATGGCATAGTAGTATGTAGCAGTTCTTTCGCTATAACGACTTATAATTATCATCGGATTTTAGTATCAGTATTTCTCAGAAAAAAGTATGTATACATCGTATCTAAATTTCATATTTCCTCTGTTTGGATCGGCTACTGGCAAACGTAAAAACTAAACAGAACCAGGTCATGTGATCAGAAATACAATTGCTCAGGTTTCCTTTGACAGCATAGGTAGTTTGGAAGGTTAGTAAAACTAAGTGAATGATGTAATAGCCTATAAGATGTATCAGTTTGTCGTGTGATCCTTTTGCATATGTTTACAATGGATACTCGATGCGCTCGGTTCATACCATTGCTGATACTTACCTTCTCTTGCTGATTTCCCCAAATCATGCACGTAGCTATTTTAGTATGCGTTAGGCAATCTCCCTTTGTTAAAAAGTATATATGTATGTCACCTTTTGTGTGAGTGAAATATCCATCAGCATTGTACTGGACCATATGCCATTTGTATTAAATTTGATGTTTTCTACTGAACCATATTTAACTTTGTAATGTATTTTGATTATTTGTACAGGATTAATGCTTCCCTGACAAACAGACGCTGATCACCTTAGACAGTCAGGATGCACCAAGGCGCTTCCTACCGGGTTACTATTACAAGTGTTGGCTTCCTCATGTGTTTTTGAGACATCCTAATGCTGGATCAGTGGTCTCAGTGTTTCCTTTTGTATCTGTTTGCTGCCACTCTACCTCTTTCTCTTTTTGTACCACCTTCATTGTAGTTATGGATGCAACTTTGGTCGCTTGATGGCTAATAAAATTGTCGGACATAAGGTTGGATTGCGTTGAATTGTTGTAATTCTGATGAAAATGCCCATTGGATTGTTGCATCCTTATGTTGTTCTTACACCTTTGCTCTGATAGCTTTATTACCAGGTTGGATATGACCGCACCCGGCACGGGTGCGGGGGTGCGGCAAGCCGCATTTTCCATCTAGTGATGTTGATGGTCGGCTTCATGGTCGAGACGGGGTGGATCTCTGGTAGGATCATGGTCAATGTCATCTATACTGTCATGACAGTGTACGTGATGCACGACATAATAGGCGCCAATAGGACACAGTGAGTAGGTAAAAACACTCATAATCTTTTCATGTTTTTCCTTTTCCTGTTTTTTATACCATGACAACGTGTTAGCAATATAACCCGTTGCAACACAAAGACAATTTTCCTAGTAAACTAACAAAGTGAGTGAATGTAGTGTTTTTTTTAACTGTAAAGCAGTAAATTTGGTATCGATTGAACGATAACTTTACATAGTTGAGTTGGTTGAGCTCAGAATCCTTCGGCCAGGTGCCTACATCGATAGCTCCTTTTGACGCTGCAGGTGTCAAAAAACAAGGCCACACACAGAGGCTAGCCCAATGGGCCAGCCCAGTAAGCATTCATTGTGCGGACGGCGCACAGCAGAACACAACACTGTAGCAAAACAGGTACTTTCACGAGCCGGTTCACTGTAGCAAACTTATTTTTTGTCTTTTTTCCATGGTTTTTCTTTTTTGCACCTTTTTTATAGTTTCTGTACTACAAATATTTTGATAATATATGGTTGACATTTTTCAAATACACACTGCACATAGTTTTAATATATTATGAACATTTTTAAAATACTAACTAAATAATTTTAATATACGGTGAACTTTTTGTAGTCTATGTTGCACATTTTTTAAATACACATTGAATATTTTGTAACATATGTTGAGCTTTTTCTTGCTATACGATGAACACTTCTGTAATACATGGTGACCTTTTTCGTATTATATGGTGAACATTTTCTTACTATACGACGAACATTTTTGTAATACATGGTGACCTTTTTTGTATAATTCATCGTGTATACGAAAACATTTTTAGATAATGTTGAATTTTTTAAGAAAAAACAAAAAATAAAATAAAATAAAAAGAAAGGAAAGATAAATCTGAGAGAAAAAAACCAACAGAAAAAGCTGCAGCGAAAAATGATCGGAATTTTCCAAATCAAGTCTAAGTTTCCAAAATAATGTTCAAAATTTCAAAGTTTTGTTTGCATTATTTAAAATTGGTTCACATTTCCTAAAAAAGTTCAAATTTTATTTCTTGTTTGAACTTTCTGAAAAATTGTTTTAAAAATATTAGTCTTAATTAAAAAAGTTGTTGTGTTTTCCATATTCATTCAAAATTAGGTCATGTTCTTAAAAAATGTATGGAATTTTCCAAAAAAATCGTGTTTTCATAAACTTTTCATAATTTCAAAACTGTTTTTGTTTTAAAATCTGTTCACAAATTCAAAAAAAGTTCCCATTTTTAAATTTGTTTGGAATTTTACAAACAAACGCACACCCCCTCCTCCACGCAGGGCCGACCTATCTTCCTTTTGTTGTTCTGTTTTAATGCGCAAAAATTGCACGCGTGGTGTGATTCTAACCGGTGACTTACTCCTTCGTTGTACACTGCACTAACCACCCAAACCACCTCACCTGATCGTAATTAGTAACATCTTTTCCCCTCTTTTCTTATATATTTTTTTCTTTGGTTTTCTTTTTTTTTGAACTGTTTAGTTTTTTTTTCTATTTTTCTGTTTCTATTTTTTTTCTTTTGTTAAATGTGAGAACTTTTTTCAAATTTGTGTACTTTTTTCAACGTCAATGAACTTTTTTCAAATTCATGTGGTTTTTTGAAAATTTATCTACTTTTTATTAAATTTGATGAACCTTTTTACAAATAGATGATTTTTATGAAATCAATGAACTTTTTTTAAATCAGTAAACGTTTTTCAAAATTCGTGATTTTTATTTGTGTGCTTTTTTCAAATTCGTGAACTTTTTTAAACCCACAAACATTTCATGAATCCATGATTTTTTTTATTTCGTGAACATATTCAAAATTGCAAAAAACGGAGTCCGGTCTTTTCCCTGAAACAGCAGCGCAACACTGCTGGAAAAAAAATGCGTACAAGGCGAGTTGATCGAACGAACGAATTTGTTCTTTTAGCGAGCGAGCGATGCTTAATGGGCCACCGCCCACAGGATCCACAAGCTACAGGCAATTGCTAAACAGCGCCTTCAGCGCCAGTTTACAGTCATTTCACAATCGGTCGCATCCCCCCTTTCCACTCTATGCTGGCCCATTTTTCCAGTTTTTTTCCATTTAAACGTTCAAAAAAGGTACATGCCGGAGTTCAAACTTGCGACCAGTTCCTTCGGCGCCAACAACAGTAACTACTAGGCCATCGAAAGACTAGTGATTTCTAACTTCCTTTTGTAGTTTTATTTCTTTCTTCAATCGCGGGAAGACCCTAGTTTTGGGAAGCTTCCCAAACCTGTTTTTTGCCTGTTCGCTGGTCAGTTTCCAGGGTGGTTTTATTCGGGTTTTCTCTCTTTTTTCCTTGTTCTTTTCTTCTTTTTTAAATGCGTGATTTTTTTTAAATCATGTTTTGCAAAATTGATGATTTTGTTTTTTTTATGATATTTTTTTTGAAAAATAAATGAATTTTGCAAAATTTATGAACGTTTTTACAAATTTGTGAATTTTTTCAAAAGCGAATATTTTTTTCAAATTTGATAAAAAAATTCAAATTTTACGATCTTTTCGTTGAAATTCGATTTTTTTTTTATTCAATGAACTTTTTCCAAATTTGATGACTTTTTTTAAAAACAATGAATTGTTTAAAAATTTGGTGAACTTTTTTTAAAATTCATGAACACTTTTGAATTCACAAACATTTTCTTTTCTTTTTTAAGTCAATGGTTGACTGGTAACTGTCCACAAGGACCGGTAAGTGCGATTGATGGAATGAACCAGGAATGATCAAGCACTCGCCTATATGCGCCTGAAATGTCAATTAGGAGCTCCCCTACCTACATGCGCCATCTACCATCAGAAATTCGGGGATTTGATTCGGCTTGCTCAAACGAGAGAAAACAGTAACGGGTCACTTGGTGCAATTTGACCCAATAAACTGGGTAATGTTCAAGGACCAATAGCTCACCTTGCTCGGTCTTTGAAGCCCATGACAGTTAATCAACGCCGGCTTCTGCTAAAAAAATGTTCAACGTCAGCTAATAGAACAGAACTTTCGCATGAACATGAATTTTCGCATGCCTTACTTTTTTAACACAGTACAGACGCAGATGTTCATACATACGCACATACATTTATCCTATGATCGCACGCACGTACACCCGACCTCTATGAGCATCTTTGACAGGTTGAGCCGGCACATCATCTTGAGATTGACTAAGTCACCACAGACTCCTTCGTAGTCGACAGGAATGTCTCCTCCCACTAAATACACACCGTCGAAAGACCTGAAATAAGTTCATTAAATGCGAGCAACAATCTTAGGTCTGAAACTTGAACTTTGATGGACAGGGGATACGACTGTCCTCCTAACCATTCAAATTGGGGCGCAAAACATGAAAAACATGACCAGAAAATGGTGCAAAATTTACCGTAAAATTAAACAAAGAAAACATGACCCGATTGATACGTGGGACTTTGCGCTGACATCTATCGATGTGCTCACAGAAACGCAGGCCAGCATTCAGCACAAACGGGAAGATTCACCGCGTCGTCTACACAGTTCCTTCTCTTTTTTTTCTTTTTTTTTTTGCGGGGTACACAGTTCCTGATGTGATCAGATGTTAGAACTTTTGCTCAAAAAGAAATCAGATGTTCTTGTCAAAAAAAAAAAAAAAAAATCAGATGTTAGAACTTACTACGACATACGCACATCTTGCTTCTAGCCGGTTCAGCCCCACGAATGAGAAGTGTGCACTGCACATCACACTAGTGCAAATTAAAGAAGCCGAAAGACATTACGGCTTCCCGTGTCCGTGTTGGAGAACAGAAAGTCTGACCTTGTGTCCGGAACAGATCACCGGGGTCGCCGTCACGCCACCGGCCGGTCGGACGCGTGCATGCATCGCCGTGCCGACAGGGAAACGAGGAAAGACACGGAGATCTCCATCGAGATAGCCATGGCCCGCGTGTTCGACGCTCCGAGAGCATTGCGCCGGTACGTGCATGCATCTCATGTTACAACTCAGTGTTGTGGAGGGGCCGGTCGTGCGACCCCCCGGGGATGCAGCGCCGGCCCATGAGCTCCACGAAAACGGGAGGAAACAAAATATTGGCACCTCCTTCCGACAGGAAGATCGGCCCTGCACCTGCATGGCTGCACCTCAGCTTGTCCCTCTGCACCAACGATTCGTAACATCTCTACTGTACCTGCTACGTGCCAGGACGATCGGTCATGTCCGGTTCATAATCGTCGGTATCATAATCGTCGTAACATCTCTACTATTTTCTGGCCCCTCAAATAGGAGGTAGTGTCAAAAAACATCTTATACTCCCTCCGTTCCAAAATATAATGCTTCCTCTATTTCCGTGCATCAACTTTGACCATAAATTTAACCAACCAGACCGATCACGGCGGGAGCAAAAGTTATACCAGTGAATTCGTATTCAAAAGAAGTTTTCAATTATATAATTTTTTCTCCCGCCGCAGTCAGTCTCGTTGGTTAAATTTATGGTCAAAGTTGAACCTCGAAAAACGCGGGCGCACTATATTTTGAAATGAAGAGAGTATTTTGATACAGAGGGGATATTAATTGAATAACAGTAAAATGATCTATTGTACCATTGTGACATGTGAACTGCTACAAAGTTTAGAGTCTCTTTCGCAAGGTTCAAAAAACATAAGAATAGGAAAAATATAGGATTGCAATGTCACGTTCATTGAATCCCACATGATTTTGATATGTTTGATTGCGTCCAAGGGTAAACAAAGGAATCTTTGCCGGGGTGGATGCTTCAATCCTCCCCCGTGGGCTGTAATAATGTTGTACACTATGGTTTCGTTTTCTGATGGAAATAGAACCGGGGAAGAGGCCCTTTTCTTCTAAAAAAAAGACAAAGAAATCTTTTCAAGACGTTTTAGTGGATGTTAAAATCTCTAAAATATAATGCAAAGAAAACATTTTGGAGAAAATTCTTACATAATTTAATCCTATGAATCAAACGACCCTCATAGGAAAAAATTATATGGATTTCAATCCTTGAAAAATCCTAGAATCAAAAGGCCCTTGTAGTCTACTCATCATTCAATATGCAATCCAAAAAATATGTTCAATTCTAAGAGAATCTTTACTGGCATGTACTGTACTTTACATAATTCAATAAGAGTACAGTACACAGTACTAAGGGCAACTCCAGCGCGCGACCCCATCCTGTCCGGGTGCGTCCGTTTGGGGTAAAACGGACATACCAGACGGCTCAGCGCGCGGATGCAAACAGACTTTTGTCCGTTTTCTGTCCGCTTTCGACCCGTCTGAAGGAAATATGCCCTAGAGGCAATAATAAAGTTGTTATTTATATTTCCTTATATCATGATAAATGTTTATTATTCATGCTAGAATTGTATTAACCGAAAACTTAGTACATGTGTGAATACATAGACAAACAGAGTGTCACTAGTATGCCTCTACTTGACTAGCTCGTTGATCAAAGATGGTTAAGTTTCCTAGCCATAGACATGAGTTGTCATTTGATGAACGGGATCACATCATTTGAGAATGATGTGATTGACAAGACCCATCCGTTAGCTTAGCACTATGATCGTTTAGTTTGTTGCTATTGCTTTCTTCATGACTTATACATGTTCCTATGACTATGAGATTATGCAACTTCCGAATATCGTAGGAACACTTAGTGTGCTATCAAACATCACAACGCAACTGGGCGATTATAAAGATGCTCTACAGGTGTCTCCGATGGTGTTTGTTGAGTTGGCATAGATCGAGATTAGGATTTATCACTCCGATTGTCGGAGAGGTATCTCTGGGCCCTCTCGGTAATGCACATCACTATAAGCCTTGCAAGTAATGTGACTAATGAGTTAGTTACGGGATGATGCATTACGGAACGATTAAAGAGACTTGCCGGTAACGAGATTGAACTAGGTATTGAGATACCGACGATCGAATCTCGGGCAAGTAACATACCGATGACAAAGGGAACAACGTATGTTGTTATGCGGTTTGACCGATAAAGATCTTCGTAGAATATGTGGGAGCCAATATGAGCATCCAGGTTTCGCTATTGGTTATTGACTAGAGATGAGTCTCGGTCATGTCTACATAGTTCTCGAACCCGTAGGGTCCGCATGCTTAACGTTCGATGACGATCGGTATTATGAGTTTATGTGTTTTGATGTACCGAAGGTTGTTCGGAGTCCCGGATGTGATCACGGACATGACGAGGAGTCTCGAAATGGTCGAGACATAAAGATTGATATATTGGAAGGCTATGTTTGGACACCGGAATGGTTCCGGATAAGTTCGGGCATTTTCCGGAGTGCCGGGAGGTTACCGGAACCCCCCGGGGAGTCAATGGGCCTTATTGGGCCTTAGTGGAAGAGAGGAGGAGGCGGCCAGGTGGAGGGCGCCCCCCCCCCTCCCAAGCCCAGTCAGAATTGGGGTGGGGGCCGGCCCCCCCTTTCCTTCTCCCTCTCTCCCTCTTCCTTCTTCTCCTACTCCAACTAGGGAAGGGGGGAAACCTACTCCTACTGGGAGTAGGACTCCCCCCCTTGGGCGCGCCATAGAGAGGGCCAGCCCTCCCCTCCTCCACTCCTTTATATACGGGGGAAGGGGGCACCCCATAGACACACAAGTTGATTGTTTAGCCGTGTGCGGTGCCCCCTTCCACAGATTTCCATCTCGGTCATATCGTTGTAGTGCTTAGGCGAAGCCCTGCATCGGTAACTTCATCAACACCGTCACCACGCCGTCGTGCTGACGGAACTCTCCCTCGGCCTCAACTGGATCAAGAGTACGAGGGACGTCATCGAGCTGAACGTGTGCTGAACACAGAGGTGCTGTACGTTCGGTGCTAGGATCGATCTGATCGTGAAGACGTACGACTACATCAACCGCGTTGATAAAAGCTTACGCTTTCGGTCTACGAGGGTATGTGGACACACTCTCCCCGCTCGTTGCTATGCATCACCTAGATAGATCTTGCGTGTTCGTAGGAATTTTTTTTAAATTACTGCGTTCCCCAACACCATCCCCGGGCCAAGTTTGGCCTGCTTTTGAGGTGAAACGGACAGCGCGCGGACGGGCGGGCCGTGTGCGCTTGTCCTCCCCTGGCCCGCCTGTCGGTGGCACAGGCATCCTTTTTTCTATCCGCCCCTCTCCCCCCTCCAGCCGCACCCCCTCCACTCTTGCCCCTCGCCGCCGCCGCCGCCGCTGCCATTGCAGCTGCGCAGCTCGGACGCGCGCTCGCCCAGCCCTCTTTCCCTCAACGCCCCCGAGCTACCCAACCACGGCCACCTGATTTGCGCACCCGGCGGCCGGATTTAGAGCGGATCCGGTCGGGCTTGAGCTCGCCCGGCTGTGGGAGGCCGCGCCGTGCCATGGACTGGCCGGGCACCGGGCCGGAAGGCCCCGGCAAGGCGGCATGCAGGTACTGACTCCGCCTCTAGCCGCTCGGATCTACACCGTCGGCGGTCCGCCGGCAGATACATGAACGGCGGTCGGCCGGGCTCGGTGCTGGCCCAAAAGCTCGTCAGCGTGCAGTTGCCACTCATTAAGTGCGACGACTGCCCAAAGAAGGTCTTGCGCCGCGTGTCTACAACGCCGGAACATCCCGGATGGGTGTTCATCAAGTGCTCAACCGATGAGATATGTGCTACTTTAGCTTCGGTTGTGCTGTCGGATTTGACTAGTTGTGATAACTTAAAATTTTATTATGTAGAATGGATGCAAATTTTGGTATTGGGAAGAAGAGTACATCGATATATTGATAGAGCGCAATTTAGTAGATGTTCGTGCACTTTTAGCTAGCATAAAGGCTAGAGATGAGACTAGTGCACTTGTTGCTAGAATAGAGGCTAGACATGAGACTAGATGTGAGGAAGCAACGTCTACTTCTTTAGACTCGAAGAAGAAAGAAGCACGCAAGATCGAGCCTCCGCAGATCAACAATGAATGCATCGAGAAGGCACTAATCCGACTTACGGAAGCAGTTATGGAAGTTGGTTATCTTCTAAAATGTATTCTTGTGGTTCTTGTTTTCTTTGGTCTTGCTTTTCTAGTCAAAATTTGATGATGTATTTCCATGTATCAAAAATCAATGATGAAAAAAAGATATGTGCTTGAAAAAAAAAATGTACGCGGACGAGATGCGGCCGGGATGCGTCCGCGCGTTGGGCGCACGGCCACCGCATCTCAGAAATGACCCAAACACGACCCCATTGCCCTATCCAAACGGACAAAATCTGGGCAAAACGGACGTCCGTTTGGGGTCGTGCGCTGGAGTTGGCCTAACAGCAGATAGAGGGAAAAGATAGAGTAGTACACTGTCAGCATTTTATAGTAGTAGTACTATAAAAAGTGAACACGGTAACAGTTCTTTGACTTGCAGACCAAGCAACCTGTTTCAATTGTGTGCAAAAGCATACGACCATGCAGTGTACCCATACGGAGACCACATGCCCGCAGTCAAAGTGATGGTAAGCAGATGTGCGACGGCTGCGAACCAATCTGTGGTTGGATGGCCAGAGAGACTGTGGTATTCCCAGTCCATCAGGGTTTAAGTCTTGATGCTCGCATTTATTCCTGGATTATTTTAGGATTTCCGGCGATGCGCATTCAGTGGGAGGAGACGTTCCCGTCGATGACAAGGTGCCTACGGTGACTTCGTAAATTTCAAGATGATATACCGGCTCAGTCTTTCAGAGGTGCTCATAGGGGTAGGGTGTGCGTGTGTGCATTCAAAGGGGTGAGTGTATGTGCGTGTATATAAGCGCTTGTGTCTGTACTGTGTTAGAAAAAAAGATGTGCGACGGCTGTCGCAGACTCGCAGTTTCAGTAGTACTCCTTTCGTTTTTATTTAGTCCGTATATTAGCTTTAGTCAAAGTCAAGCTTTATAAACTTTGACAAAGTTTATAAATAAAAATATTGACATATATAATAATAAATCAATAACATTAGATTTATTATTGAATGTACTTTCACATCGTATAGATTTGTTGTGGTAAATGTTTATATTGTTTTTTATAAACTTGATCAAATTTTATGAAGTTTGACTTCAATCCACTCTAATATGCAGAGCAGGAGTAAATGACAAATGAAGCAGAAAAACGCGTCGGGGGCACTGTCAATTCAATTTTCTATCAGCGGCATGCCAGCGCCAATAGCTCGTCAATGTGGAGTAACTGCAATGGGGCGATCCATTTCGTCCGGCTGCGTCTGTTTGGGTCGGCGCCGACAAAACAGGAGGCCCAACGCGCAGATCCAAACCCAAATCTCGTCCGCTTCGCGTCCGCGCCGACCCATTTACGGCCAAAATGCGTCGGCGCAGACGCAGAACGGACGCCACGCGCGCCTACTCGGTGTCCGCCGCGTCCCCACCTGGAGGCCGTCCAACTACCACGGTCAGCTTAATTTATGACGGCCGCCCACCTTGGGCCCACGCGTCAGCGACGGCAGTCGGCCTTTTTTTAAGCCAGCCGTGCGGCGGGGCCGTCCTCATCCGCTTCCAGAAGCCCCCATCCCCATCTCGCCACCTCTGCTCCCCCATCGGCGACAACCCTAGCCACTCCAAAATGGGCCTCTTCCCCGGCGCCGGCAGCAGCAAGGCCAAGGCCAAGGCCAAGGCCAAAGCCCCCGCCACCCATTTCCCCCCTCCCCGCGCCACCGCCGTCGCGAGCTCCCCGGCAAAGGCAGCGCATCAGCTTGCCAGTGCACCAGGCGGAGTGGCACTGGCAGCACCGCGTGCCTCTCCCGTACCCCGACGCCACCCTGCCGCATGACTGGCATCTGGATCCGGATAGGATCCCAGTGCCGGCGGCGCCGCGGTCGGCCAGGGCGCACGCGGAGGAGGTGCGGCGCCGGCGGGCGTTGCTGACGCCGGAGCAGCGCACCGACGCCGCGTACGCGTTCGACTCGCCCAACTGGGCTCGTTGGTTCGCCTTCGAGCACGAGGAGGCGAGGCGACGCGGCGTCGGCGAGGTCGACCGACGCGTGCCGCCGCCCCCGCTCGTCGTCCGCGACGAGGACCAGGCGGCCAAGGCCGCCTACCAGAGGGCCATTGCGGAGAGCGAGGAGGAGGAGCGGCGCAGGGTCGTGGCGCTGTAGGAAGAGGAGGCGGCGTACCAGGCTGCCATGGCGGAGGCCATGGCCCTCTCCGCGGCGGGCGACTGCATCCTGCCACCGGTGGCCCCGCCGTCCTCGGTCAAAGCAGAGCCGGAGGAGCCGGCCTTCGTCGAGCGCTACTCCTGGACGGGAGAAGTGCGCGAGTGGGTCAGCGCTCCGCCGATCTGGTTCGGGGCGACGGAGGAGCAGGAGGCAGCCTACCTCGACCACTGGCGCCACGTACGGCTGGCCGAGGAGCGCCGTGAAGGCGAGCACCTCGAGCTGCTCGAGCGCGAGGCCGAGAAGGAGCAACGCGAGGCCGAGGAAGAGGTGCGCCAGGCCCAGGCAGCGGCGGCACAGCCCGCGCCCGACATCGCTGCCGTCTGGAACACGGCGTTCCCCTGGGCCGGCCCTGCGCCGACGCTCATCGACCTCATCGGCCCCAACGCCGACGACGACAAGGACGCCTAGGGCAGCGCGCCGTCTCCTAGTTTTTAGGTTTTGTTAATGTTTAATTAATGTAATGTGAACGCGTGGACTCTCGCCGGCCCTCGTGGCCAGCTTTTATGTTTAATTAATGTATGTTTTATTTTTCTAAATGCTTGCAATTTTTTTTTTGGCGCGCCGTCAAAATGGGCCGTGTCAGCGTTGGGCGCTTGCGCCGACCCAAACACGAAAGCGGACGTTTGTGTCCGTCGGGCCGATCCAAACGGATAAAAAGCGGACAAAAGCGCCGTCCGTTTGAATCGCCCCGTTGGAGTTGCTCTCATCAGTGTGATGTTACTGATCTCGTGTCTTTGTAGCTTCCCGGTCCGATTGTGTTTAGGATGCTAAAGACATAAAGATCAAACTATGTTAAAAAACCAATGAGAGGCTCTGGTTTGTACAGGGATCCATCCAGACCCCGATCGCGGCAGTCAAACACGCGTGCCCGTGAGGCATGCTTCCCTGTCCAGGCAGATTTTCTACGGTACGTCAGAGTTAGTTGCGGTAGGAGCATAGGGATTCCCTGTCCAGCCAGATTTTGTACAACGAGTCACTGCCCCACTGTCAGGGCGTCAGGCCCTTCAGTAGTTCCGGTTTCTCCGCGATGTCTTTGACTTGTTTGCTTTTCTGGCCACAAAAGTTTGACCTGCTTCTTACAACTCGAAGACATCGTAACACGATATTGCTATACGATACTTTCTTTCTCATAATTCCAAAAGAGGCTAATTAGTGTTGGGACTTGAGGCAGAACAAAATGTCAAGAACACCAGTGGGTGCTGCCTCCAGCTTTGCCGAGCAAACGAGCACACTGGAGAGAAAATCCATCAAAGCAATGGACTCCATGCTGCCACGAGAGCTGATCAGCTTGATCGGTTCTGTCCCGCGTCCGTGGGCGCCGGCGAGTCCATAGCGCCGACCCGGCGGGGACAAGGGGTTGTGCGCGGCCGGCCCACGGCAGCCGCGTCCCTTTCCGGTTTCCCCAACTGAATAACCTAGCCCACGGCAGCATAAACAGAGGCGTGACACAGCCTCCGATCGACGGGAAAACATGGGCCACTTAGTTGCAACTGCCGACCAGGCCGCGGCAAGGGAAAGTTTCACTCATGCATCACCCCTTTGCTGCGTAATTCTTCTCTGTTTAGGCAAAGCCACCCCCATGCTTTTGCTACTCGATAAAGGAAATAAAAGCGAGAGCGAGAGATTAGAGGGAAACCTACAACCCTACCGCACACTGTTAGCTGCCTAGTAGAAATGGCATAGGCAGGCGAAGCGGGGTGGCTTCTCTTATCATGCTCCTAGCCTCAAATATTTCGAATGAGCGCAAGGGCGAGATTTTTCGACAACAAATCAACAACCCTGCCATCATCATCTCGCGCATCTGAGGCGAGACTACTAATTAAGTCACGACAAGAATTGTAATTTTCATTCCTCCACGACTAAATTTAGTTCCTCCACGACTAAATCTAATCTGGGCTCCGCTTCAGCGCACCTTTTCTTCCAAAGGTGCTTTTGTCTTTTCAACCCATATAAAAATAGATACATGTATGCCACTAACCCATACCAAGCTACACTATAGGCTTTTTGTGTAGGTGTGAGATCTTGGACAAATGGTCATTAACAAGCTAATTTTTTTAATAATACATTTTTTATTAATTATCATAAATATTATGCCAATTTTTTAATTTAAAAACAATACATAGTCAGCCCTCGGGAGGCCTACTAGACCTTGTCCACCAGCAGTTGGCCGACTGGACCTCGTTGGCGAATCGGTGGCTGACAGCTGGCCTATCGGCCACGTGTCAGCCGACGAGTGGCCAGGCCACGTCGCGCGGGCAGCACTCGGCCACCGACAGCCCTGTCGGCCACCCGCGGGCCGATCGGCCGCCCGCAGGCTGACGAGTGGCCAGGCCCCACCGCGCGCTGTCTTCCTTCCCTTCTCCTTCTCCTTCCTTCTCCCTGCGAGGCTCTCTGTTCTTTCTTCTTTCCACTCGAAAACTCTTCAATTTGTACACCAAATTGAGCCATTTTTTTGCCGATTTGCCACCATAGATGCGTTGTAGATAGTTAGTGGAGGCAAGGGAGACCTTGATCTAGTGATGGGGTAGCTCGTGGTGGTCGTGGTGAGCATTTTGTTGGAGCTTTTTTTGAGCATATTGGCGGAGGTTGTGGTTGTAACACCCCTGTGTAATAGCCACTGTGATCATCTGCTAATATGCCAAGTCATCTTCATTTGCAGTGCCTAGTCATAGTGGTTAATCAAAACAATTCAAATTCTATTCTGAAAATCAACTCCAATTCAAAAGTAAAATATAAATTTGCTCAAACACTGTTGGAAAAATGTTCACCTTTTAGCAAATAATCCAAAACCATTTGCTGTAAAGGAACACAACATCATCATCACTTCAAATAGTACTACCATTTAAAACAGTGCCAAAAGGAGCATTTTAAATGCCATATTTATTTTTGAAAATTCCATATGAATTCCAAAAATTCCCAAACTTCTTGTGGCAGTGCCAGCCATTGCCTAGTAATTGATTTGGCAAGTCACCTATTTTACCAAAGTCAAATGGATTGAAAATAAAAAGGTAACAGAAAAGAATAAAAGAAAACAAAGGATAGAAAGAAAGGAGGCACTGTGCACTGGGCCTAAGTGCACAGTGCCCCGAAACTGGCCCAGCTGGCCCATCTCCCCCTTCTCTCTCACCTGCGTGTCGCCGCCGCCTTGGACGCGTGCGCGCGCGCCGGTGCGGCGCCGACAGCTCATCGGTCACCGACGCCCCACCGACGCCGGAGGGATAAGGCCGAGGCCAGTGCCTCCCCCCTAGCCTCTCCATCCATTTCCCTTCCCTCTCTGCCGCTCACTCCCTCCGATCCATCGACGCCCGAGCGAAACCATGGCCGCGCCGCCGTCGACCGCGTAGCCACAGCGCTCCTCGCACCTCGTCAGGACGTCTACGCGCTCCGTCGAGCTCCGCTGCAGCCTCCCCGACCTCGAGCTCGAGCTCTACGACACCGTAGCGCGGATCGAGGCCGTCCTCTTCCTCGGGACGCCGACGATCCCCTTCTTCCCCGACTAGCTTCTGCTGCTCCTAACCTTTCACGGGCCTACTTACGTGCCGCACGGTGAGCTTCCCCGTCCTCAGCTCCCCTACGTTAGCATTTGCGCGCGCCGTAGCTAGTTGCCACCGCGTCCGTGCTCTGCTCGCCGCCGACGAGCTTGTGGCCGTCGTTGTGGCCCTTGTCACCGCCGCCTGAGGCCACGGTTGAGCTCCTGGTGCTCCCAGGAGCCCAACGAGCCGCGCCCGAGCCTCGCCGTGCTTCCTAGCCTAGCTCCCGCCGAGGTCCCGAACGCGCCTCCGCTTCAACTCGCCGCCGGCGCCTCTCCGGTGACCAAATGGTCACGGGGACGAGCCCGTTGTGCTCACCGCAACGCGCAGCACCTCCCCAACCTTTTCTTTTGCCTTGTAGCGCCCTGCGTCGCCGTTTCCGCCACTTGCCCGAAGCACCTCGCCGCCGGCGAGGCCATAGCGCTCGTCTCCGGCTGTTTCAGCTTGCGCTAGGGTCGTAGATCGACGCGGCTCTCTCTCCCCATTCGAATGCGACCGGTCTCCATCATTTTGGTCGCCGGACGGCGAATTCCGGCGCTGTCCCGAACGCGCCACCGCGTGAGGAGGTCGCCGGAGCAACTCCGGTGGCCGCTGCCGACGTGGACGCGTGGGACCCACTCCAGAGCCACTGCCGGTGGGCCCTGGGGGCCCCCGTTGACTGGGTTGACCCAGTCAACCTGCTGACTGGGCAACTCCAGCCGCTGACATGTGGGCCCCCTCTGATGATTAGGCTAATTAACGAATTAAATAAATAAAAATAATTAGATTAGTCTAATGTCTCACTGACAAGCTAGGCCCACTCCCCCAATTAGTCTGTTAATTAGATTAAACCACAGTTAGTCTATCAGAGGCTGACATGTGGGTCCCACTGGACCCACATGTCAGGTTTGACCCTGGTCAGCGTCCTGTTGACTGCTGACGCAATGGTGACCTCATGCTGACGTCATAATTCCTTTTCTGTTAAATAAATAAATTCCAGAAAATGCAAAAATCTTTGAAAATTCGTAGAAAATAAACCGTAGCTCGGATCGAAAAACTTAAAACATGAAAGTTGCTCAGAACGACGAGACGAATTTGATCGTGTCGTCTGTTTCTATGCCGGAACCCCTTACGTAGGTGAACCCGCAACTTCGAGGCCGTATCCGGTAGATGAATAGTGCTTATACACCGGTTAATAAATTCCACTTTAATCCTAAAATATCTAAAATGACTTAGACGCATCTTTAGGCAACCCTGCACTGCATCCTAGGCATGGCATGCCCTGTATTGCATTGTTGGCTGTGTATTTATATGTTTCTTCCCCCTCTTCTCTCTCGGTAGACCCCGACGTCGACGTAGCTCCCGAGGCCGACGCCGCTCAGGATCCCGACGACGCAGTTGATGATCTTGCCCTTGCCACCGAGCAAACAGGCAAGCACCCCCCTTTTGAGCATTCCGATATCGCCCACTCTCTTCTCTCTTATGCTTGCATTAGAAGTTACTGCTGCTACTGTTATCCTATTTCTGCTGCATAGCCTGTTTATTGTAACCTGCTATTGTTACCTACCTGCTTATCCTAAACTGTTTAGTATAGGTTGGGTAGAGACCCATCAGAGACCTCACTTTATCCCGACTGCCCCGCTGGATTATCAGAAGACCCGATCAACGGGATCGAAGACCAGGCCCCGGCACCGCACATCACTTCCCCCTTAGTTGCTCGACACTACTGGGTTACTATCGAGTGCCGAGGATGATACCTCGTCAGCACTTCTGATGATAACCTTGTAGGTTAGTTAATCGGTCGTGGTCAGCGAGGGTGATTCCTCCTACACCACCCCCGATAACGACGTCGTCGTGCAACTTCTCAAGCGTGGACCTCGAGGGTGATTCCTCCTTCGTTCACCTTGACAATAACATCAGAGGGAATTCCATCGAGGGTGATTCCTCAGGGTTCCCCTTGGTGTTGGACACACGGTTTTCTATTGTTACTATGACTTTACACTGAAACATGTTACTAAAGACGGGTCAGCCCTGAGGGGTACCCGCGCGAGCTTAATTGCGAGTGATGTGGAATCGGGTGGACCTGGATGGTGCCCGAGAGCTGAACACGAGGCGTGGCCGGGCATTCCTAGCCCTTGCCGCAAGTCCTCGAGACGGGGCGATGGGGTCACATCTTTCGTGAGTCTCTGCTCGTTTACCGCAACCCCCAACACACTAACGGTTTGGATATTTGATCCGAGGGGCCTCTGGCCTGATAGCACTAACCATCACGTGGGCATAGTATGGGCGTTCTGCGTCGTATACTTCAGCCGAAGCTTAATAGACGTTAGCAACTGAGCGACACACGCTGGGTTGGACTGGTAACGCAACCGCGCTTGTATTAAGGGGTTGCTAGGTCTGCTCACCGGCGGTGTACGCAACATGCAAGAGCGTCTGGGGCGATGGCCCAAGACCCCTGGGGGCATAGGTTATTCCGGCGTGCTGACCTCTCTGTTAAGTATTTGGTCGGGTTGCGGCATGTCGTTTGGCCGAGGCCGGGCATGACCCAGTAAAGTGTGTCCGGCCGGAGTTAAGCGAGCATGGTGGGTAAGTTGATGCACCCCTGCAGGGAAGAACTAATCTATCGATAGCCTGTCCTACGGTAACGGACACTCGGAGTTGTATCCCGATCGGTACAACTAGAACTTGAGATGATAACTGGATAGTATGGCTCTGGGATTGCTTTCTCGCAGGGAGTCGAGGAAGGATCTCTGGGCGAGGTTGATAACACTACTACTACTTTACTTTATGCTAATCTGCACTCTTCTAATGCTGCAAGACCGCTGAAGATGCTAGTCTTCGATAGGACTAGGCTCTCCCCTCTATTCTGGCATTTCTGCAGCCCAGTCCACCTATACAGCCTCCTTTGATAATGTTGCATATGTAGTGTAGATCCTTGCTTGCTGAGTACTTCGGATGAGTACTCACGTTTGCTTTACTTTCTTTTTCTCCCCATATCCATATGTCGCCGCCAGAAGACGAAGCCCCTGAGATAGCTGCCCCTGTCGACGACTACGGCTACTACTACTACCCTCCCGGCGAGTACTACTACGAGGAGCCGACAGACGACCAGGAGTAGGATTCGGAGGGTCCTAGGCAGGAGGCCTACGCCTTTCGATCGTAGTATTTTTCTTTTGCCCCGCCTTTCTAAAGGCCTATCTGTTTCTCTGTAATATCTGTACCCAGATATCTGATGCATCCGCTGACGCTTGTATGCCATCGAGCTATGTATTCGAGCCCTCGAGGCCCTGGCTTGTAATATAAAGCTTGTATGACTTTATTTATGTTTTAGAGTTGTGTTGTGATATCTTCAAGTGAGTCCTTAGGCTTGATCATGTGCATTTGCGTGTATGGTTAGTGCACGATTAAGCCGGGGTCGTCACAGTGGTGGCGGTGGTGAAGCTCGGGCAGTGTGGTGGAGGTGAAGCTCCGGCTCCGGTTCCGGTGATTGAAGGCCGCCGTTCGTCGTTGCTTTGCACGCTTCAAGGGTATATTTCATCACACATTTTATCTATCGTAGTTGCTCCGATAATATTCCGTACTATATGTGGATGTCAAATATTTAGGTGTGTCAGTATTTGTAGTTGCTCCGGTAATATCCGTAATATATTTAGATGTCAAATATTTAGTTCTATCAATATTTGTAGTTTCTCCGGTAATATTCATAATATATTTAGAGTTCAAATTTGTCGGTGTGTGAATTTTTTAGTTGCTCCGGTAATATTCCGTAATATGTATACATGTAAAATATTTAGTAGTGTGGATATTTTAAGTTTGTCATGCTGCTTAATAGTTGCCTGTCGTTGTTGAAAAAAAATTTAGGTGAGCCGAGATGTCTGATGTAGTGAAGTTCGAATTTTACTACGGTCCTGGTACTGTCCAAACAACTAAGATGGGAGCTAATCTAAGTGAATTTGATCACATAGAGGTGCCACTGACCGCCCCTCAAACATGATCTGTTAGTCAGTTGAAAGAATGGTTGACAACAAGTTTAGGGCTTGATACTAAAACACACACCGTCGGTGTTCATGCATTATGGACACGGTCAAGTTCAATCATTTACTTTTATTTGAGGCCAATAGAGCGAGACTCTAAGTGGGTGCGGTGGTTACAAGGTTGTGAACACAGGGGATGCAATCCTGTTGTGTTAGTGCTTCCCGTCATGGAGGTAAGTGCATATGAAGGCGAGGGTGGCTAAGATCCTGGCCAGAGCAGTGAAGGGATGTAGTTATCTATGTCAAATGTTGGAGATGATGGTTATGAACCAGGGCGGAGTAGTCAGGTAGAAGGAGGAAATGCCGATGGTTATGAACTAGGGCGGAGTAGTCAGGTAGAAGGAGGAAATGACGATGGTGATTACATGGGCGAGGTGGATGCTGACGAGGTAGATGGGCACATGTAGAACCAGATGGAAGAAGAAGACACCGATGTTGATAGGGGCCATGATAGAAATATGCCCTAGAGGCAATAATAAAGTTTTTATTATTATATTTCCTTATTCATGATAAAGGTTTATTATTCATGCTAGAATTGTATTGATCGAAAACTTAAATACATATGTGGATACATAAATAAATACCGTGTCCCTAGTAAGCCTCTACTAGACTAGCTCATTGATCAAAGATGGTTAAGGTTTCCTAACCATGGACATGTGTTGTCACTTGATAACGGGATCACATCATTAGGAGAATGATGTGATGGACAAGACCCATCCGTTAGCTTAGCATATGATCGTTCAGTTTATTGCTATTGCTTTCTTAATGTCAAATACATATTCCTTCGACTATGAGATCATGCAACTCCCGGATACCGGAGGAATACCTTGTGTGCTATCAAACATCACAACGTAACTGGGTGATCATAAAGATGCTCTACATGTATCTCCGAAGGTGTCTGTTGAGTTGGCATGGATCGAGATTAGGATTTGTCACTCCGTGTATCGGAGAGGTATCTCTGGGCCCTCTCGGAAATACACATCACAAGAAGCTTGCAAGCAAAATGACTAAGGAGTTAGTTATGAGATGATGTATTACAGAACGAGTAAAGAGACTTGTCGGTAACGAGATTGAACTAGGTATGAAGATACCGATGATCGAATCTCAGGCAAGTAACATACCGACAGACAAAGGGAACTACGTATGTTGTCATAGAGGTTCGACCGATAAAGATCTTGCATCCAGGTTCCGCTATTGGTTATTGACCGGAGAGGCGTCTCGGTCATGTCTACATCATTCTCGAACCCGTAGGGTCCGCACACTTAATGTTCATTGACGATATAGTATTATATGAGTTATGTGATTTGGTGACCGAATGTTGTTCGAAGTCTGGGATGAGATCACGAACATGACAAGGAGCTCCGAAATGGTCTGGAGGTAAAGACTGATATATAGGACGATGCTATTTGGACACCGGAAAGGTTTCGGAGTGTATCGGGTAGTCATCCGATCACCGGAAGGGGTTCCGGGAAGCCCCGGGAGGTTAATGGGCCTTATGGGCCAAGAGAGGGAAACACACCAGCCCACAAGGGGCTGGCGCGCCCCTTCTCTTGGCCGCCGGCCCTATGGATGGAAAAGGGGGAGGGCTAGCCCCTCTTTCCTTCCCTCCACCTAAGAGGAAGGAAAGGGGGGCGCCACCCTCTCCTGCCTTCCCCCTGCAGGCAAACAAGGAGGGGGGGGGGGGCGCTAGAGGGCAGGAGCCCAAGGGGGCCGGCCGGCCACCCTTGGGGCGCCTCCTGGCTGCCTCCCCTCCCCCCACCTATATATATGAGGGAGGGGGCGCCACACAACCCACAACAATCTCTTAGCCGTGTGCGGCGCCCCTCTCCACAGTTTAGTCCTCCGTCTAGTTTTCCGCAGTGCACGGCGAAGCCCTGCGGGAATTCACCACCACCGTCACCACGCCGTCGTGCTGCCATAACTCATCTACTACTTCGCCCGTCTTGCTGGATCAAGAAGGCGAGGACGTCATCGAGCTAAATGTGTGCTGAACACGGAGGTGACGTACGTTCGGTACTTGATTGGTTGGATCGCGAAGGTGTTCGACTACATCAACCGCGTTAATAAACGCTTCCGCTTTACGGTCTACGAGGGTATGTAGACACACTCTCCCCTCTCGTAGCTATGCATCTCCATGGATAGATCTTGCGTGTGCATATAATTTTTTTTGTTTTCCATGCAACGTTCCCCAACAGTGGCATCAGAGCCAGGTCTATGCGTAGATGATATGCACGAGTAGAACACAAAGAAGTTGTGGGCGGTGATGGTCATACTACTTAGCACCAACGTCTTATTTTGATTCGGCGGTATTGTGGGATGAAGCGGCCCGGACCAACCTTACATGTCCACGCACATGAGACTGGTTCCACCGACTGACATGCAACTTGTTTTGCATAAAGATGGCTGGCGGGTGTCTGTTTCTCCTACTTTAGTTGAATCAAATTTGACTACGGCCGGTCCTTGAAGAAGGTTAAAACAACAAACTTGATAATCACCGTTGTTGAATTTGACAATGGTATTGCAATGCTTGGCCTACGGTTCATACTTTCACTAGTGCAATCTCTCAACAGTGCTGACATAATTGAATCATATAACACTCCCTCAACGTGCGGCAAAAAATCACTCCAAAGCTCTTATCTAGTAGAGAACATAAGATGAAGTTGTTGTAGGGTACGAAACCACCTCAAAGTTATCTTTTCCGATCAATCTATTGAGCCATCCCTATAAGTGTCACAAACAGCCCTAGAGTTCGTACTAAAATAACACCATATGATACACATCAACCAACTCTAATGTCATCTAGATACTCTAATGTCACCGCAAGTATCCATGAGTTGATTATTCGATATGCATCAAACAACTTCAAATTCATAATATTCAATCCAATACAAAGACCTTCGAAGAGTGCCCCAAGGTTTCTGCCGGAGAAAGAAGGACGGAAACGTGTATCAACCCCTATGCATAGATTACCCTAATTCAAGATAATCCACAAGTTGAATACCAAAACATATATCAAGTGAATCAATAGAACACTCCACTGTCACCACGGGTATCCATATGCAAGACATACATCAAGTGTTCTCAAATCCAAAAAGTATTCAATCCGATAATAGTGAAATCTCAAAGGTAAAAACTCACAACAAGATAGAGAGGGAGAAACACCATATGATCCAACTATATTAACAAAGCTCGTGGTACATCAAGATCATGCCAAATCAAGAACACGAGAGAGAGAGAGAGAGAGAGATCAAACACATAGCTACTGGTACATACCCTCATCACCGAGGGTGAACTACTCCCTCCTCGTCATGGTGATCGCCGGGATGATGAAGATGGCCTTCGATGATGATTTCCCCCTCAAGCAGGGTGCTAGAGAAGGCTTCCAGATGAGATCACTTCGGTACAGAGGCTTGCGACGGCGGAGCGGAAGTTCTAGGTTAACTTTCGGGGGTTTCCCTATTTATAAGAATTTTCAGAGTTGGAATCACGCAAAGAGGTGCCACAGGGGGGCCACAAGGTACTAAGGTGCGGCCACCCCCTGGGCGCGCCCTAGTGCCTCGTGGGGCCCTTGTGGGTCTTCTGGTACTCCCTTGAAGCCTCATGGGTCCCTTTCCTTCCTGAAAAAACCGTCAAAAAGTTTCACTGCATTTGGACTTCTTTTGATATGGATTCTCCGAGAAACGAAAAACAAGCAAAAAACAGCAACTGGCGCTGGGCACTAGGTCAATATGTTAGTCCATGAAAATCATATAAAGGTCATATAAAAGTGCAACAAAACCATATAAAATTATTGCTCACATGGCATGAATACGTCATAAATTATAGATACGTTGGAGATGTATCATTGTACTTGTAACATGTGAACATCCTTAGTAGGAGCTGAACTAGATGGCTGCAGGTTGGAGGAGAGAGTAGTATGCTCGGAGGTATCCATCTCATCATCCTTCTCCTTCCCATTGTTATCATCATCCGCATCATCACTCTTTCGCCTCCAAATAAGCGGGACAAAATCCGGGTCTGTATGTAATCTGACGGTTCCCTCCTGAACATGAAAGCATAGTCCTTGAGCTTGACCACCACATCCGTGGAAATAAATGTCCGACATAATCTTTATCCTTAGATAAAATCTGAGTGTTAGTCATGGCTACAAGGATACGGACCACCCCACGACATCTTAGGTTGATGAGATCAACGTCCAAGGTCTTTCCCATTAAAGAGCCAACTGCCCAGAGACCCCAAAAGTGATGAACTTTGTGAGGAACACCCTCAACATGTAGCCAAACCTGCTTGAGTTCCAACTTATGTGGGATCTCCTAACACTTCCATGCAGAAATAATGATCTGAGCATTCACTGATGGCACATTCATCTGGATATCGTCAACACTCTGTCCAAATCCTCAAAAGAGGGAAAGCTAACCAGGTAAACATCCTCCCCACGCTGTATGGCCTCCCACTTCCACTGAGTCTGAATCGGGCATCTCCTTGCATCTGGCTCTCAGTAATGCTAGCAGGCACCATCAAATCGCTAACTCGAACACAAGTGATAGGTGTCTGAGTCGGTGCCAAGTACTCTTTCACAACACAATCAGGTAACTCAGCAAAATATGTCTCTTCAACTCCCACTCCCGAAACAAAAGCATTAGGCTTAGGGATATTAACAAAAGCCAAGGCTAATGCTCCCAGAGATGTGCATGTATCTTCCTATGCATGTAGTCCATTCAAACCCATCTAGACCTACTTATCAATCTTACAAAATACCACAACCTGCAACTGTAATTCTCTTTATTGTTTGAAAAACACATCACAGATATAAACATAACGAATGGTTCTTACTATCGCTCCTTACGCATTCTCCATGCGGGACGGGAAACTATTACAAAGAATACCTTCCGCTCTATTATCAAAACTAAACTTAGCAATCTGATGCGCTACCTCATTGGCTCGCCTACTGGTCTTAGCCAACTTAAAATTTTGGAGAAGTTTAATGATGGCTAAAGCTCCTTCTTCACATCAACGAATGTTAATGCATGTCATAAAAAAATTATATTGTTGAAATCGTATTTGAACGTAGTTTCCAATGATATTATTTTTTCTATTCGTATAACCTACTCCATCCGTCACGGTGAATATGGCATGCATGTAGTTCTAGGTCATGAATTTAAATACTAAATATGTACTATATGTAACATAAAATATATATTTATAAACCACATAGACTTATGAACCCAATGATATGCTTTCGATGAAATATAACACATTTTTAATTAGTCAAACCAATGACCTAGAACTACGTGCACGCCCTATGCACCAAGACAAAGGGAGTATAGTTCATTAATTAAAAACATGATCAAAATATGACCCAAAATACGAGGAAGACTAGTAAATAAGGATGGAGGTTATAGTATTAACTTGATATATCCTTCAGTCTTCTGGTAGAAGTAGTAGTTGATAAGAGAAGGGGAGTAGTAGTTAATAAGAGAAGGGAAACACTTTTGTCGAGACGTTTGCAAAGAAGGATTCGTCAGACCGGCCGCGTGCAGTCGATCCCCGTTGGATCTCACGGCTAAGAGATGCCCTAAAATTGTTGTGCCGAGTCACCCCCCACGGTAATCACTCCTAATTTTGAATTGATTTCCCAAAATTAACTCATCTCATCTGGTCCCCATCTCTCTCACACCCGTCCCTCCTCTGCACCGTCCTCGTCATCCACCTTCGCCGGCCCGACCTCCCCTCCATATCGCCAATGTCCCTCCCAGCGGACGCCCCAGGACTGGCCCACGGAATGCTTGTCAACGGCCTCGCAAAATGCATAGTCGTCGTGTTTATCTCTACAAAGGTTGGACCATGCTCCACTTGCAGTTGTGGCATGCGGTCGAGCTTGCCAGAGCATCGTCTATCTGGGAATGAAGCCATCATAAGTGGATTACTGAAGGTTTCACCCACCCCCATCCCAATATGACCCATGGGTTGAGTTATCTACTCATAATACTTTACAATCCTTTCATTGCTAGTTGGTTTTGGGCATAATTGTGTTCTAAAATTTGTGTGACCTATATCTATGTCAATATCTTTGTTTATCCCATGTTGCGGCAGGTTGTACAAATCAGCCCCCATCTGATCTAGGTTCTGACCATGCTTATAACTGTACATGCTTCATACATATTGTATTTTTTGCATCAGACGTCTGTATAAGCTCGCTCCATACATATATGCTTCTTCACTGAGTCTAGTTTGCTTTGTACATTTCAAATTTGTTCTTCTACAATGAGTTTAGTTTTGCTTTGTCTGCACGATTCATGTATGTTTGCAAATGTCATATATTTACTTAATTGAAAACTAACTCATGTTTTTTAAGTTTCACATATATTATGCACAAGACATTCACCTTTTCACCCCTTTTGGAACTTAATTTGAATGACTACGTAGATATCTTTTGTATTCCCATTTAGAAACAAAAATGTGCTTCCACTATGTAGAAATTATGTTCAGATTGTATGGATATGATGCATTCAAACTTTCATGCTTCATATGAATCATATTTTTCTTCATGGTGTACAATTTGTTTCATACGCCACGTAGTTATGCTTCTTCACCGTGCATAGTCTGCTTCATATCTTTCAACACTTGTGCTTCCACATTTTATTTGGTTTGCTTCACTTCCATGCTTTATTGTATCGTGTGAATAATGTTTGTGTACACATCAAACATGACATATTTCTAAATTCTAATTTTTTGCAAGGTTGGCGGGAGCGAAAAAAGATGATTTGCCTATGGTGAGGATAACACAGTGGTCGATGACGGCCATTCTATTCATGCATCGGACGCATCACAAATTACTAATCCAACAAGAAGCGGGTAGTCTGATGGATGCAGGACATTCCGATGCCTAGTGGTTCCCATGAGAAAAGAAGAAACGAAGTCTGTCTAAGCCGATAGATAACACATCCATCAGTCTTGAACTGTTTTAACTTGAACTGTATCCATCAGTCTTGTAGTAGGAGTGAACAAGAGAAGAAGAAACGAAGTCTGAGTAAGCCGGCCGATAACATATCTAGTGCTGACGTGTCTCCGGAGCACCGTAGCACATGAATCCCCGGCTGCGTGTATATCTGTCTAGTCACACTTTTGGATTTTTTGCTCGCTCGATCGTTTGCTCGTTTCACTGCAGAACTGGAGGATAATATTTCAGATATTCTTTTCCCCTCGGACCACCACTCACCTCGGTCATCATGAGCTGCGAGGCAGATTTGCCCTCTGGGTCTAGAAGTATCTAGCTGCTACTCCCTAGAGATTTTTTTCACATCGCTGTACAGAATCTCAGAAGGGTAAGGTGCCAGTTGTTGCTATATGGCAGGCTAGCTAGAGCACATCAAGTACAGGTATGGCGGCGCGCGTACGTACATGTTCCTTTCGAGCGGTGGAACATGGCATGTTCTCGCGATGTCAGGCTTCCAGCTCCTTCTCTTCTGCCTTGGTAAAGCAGTTGGCCCCTAAAATATAACGACGAAGCCTACACCTGATCCTACTGTGCGTGTGAAGCCGTTGAATTCCTGTAGTCGGCATCATAAAATATGCCCCCACTCCACTATACAACTACTATGGAAAATACAAATATCTCACATTAATTATTTCAGTATTTAATATGTACAGTTGTTTGGTACAACAAAATACTCTTGTCTACTCCAGCTAGTACTGGACTAGAACATACTGGAGCAGTACCGGCCGGGGGCCACTAGGTATAATATTTTGGTTATTAAAATTCCGTTAGAGTAGCAAATCTGAGAATTGGTTAATTCTGGGCTGCTCTGCGTTCCTGTTTCTCTTCATGTGCACTTGCCCAGCTTGTTGTGCCTTTTGTGAGGCTGGAGACAGGGATGGCAAATCGTAAGTCTAAAGAGCAGCCTCTGTCGGGGTGTGAGCCTGCCCATCAGGACCAGCATGCTGCATGGAGCACTGCTCAAAATTGAGCGGCAGGATGCAAACGGGTCACAGCGTACTACCTTGTCCTTGCTGCTTTCTCTTTTCTCTTCAAGCGAGGTCGACAAAATCTCACTTAACTTCTTCAAGTAACTAGTTACTCCTTCTAGAAGTGCATGCTCTAGCTAAAGCAACCAAAAAACCAATCTGACGGCAAATCGTAAGTCTAAAGAGCAGCCTCTGTCGGGGTGTTAGCCTGCCCACGAGGACCCAGCATGCTGCATGCAACATTGCTCAAAATTGAACGGCGGGATGCAAACAGGTCACGGCGTACTACCTTGTCCCTGCTGCTTTCTCTCTTCTCTCCAAGCAAGGTCGACAAAATATCACTTAACTTCTTCAAGTAATTAGTTACTCTTTCTAAAAGTGCATGCTCTAGCTAATGCAACAAAAAGATCGATCTAATGACAAATCATAAGTCTAAAGAGCAGCCTCTATCGGGGTGTCAGCCTGCCCATGAGGACCCAGCATGTTGTATGCAACACTGCTCAAAATTGAACGGCGGGATGCAAACGGGTCACGGCGTACTACCTTGTCCTTGCTGCTTTCTCTCTTCTCTCCAAGCGAGGTCGACAAAATCTCACTTAACTTCTTCAAGTAATTAGTTACTCCTTCTAGAAATGCATGCTCTACCTAATGCAACCAAAAAACCGATATGATGGCAAATCGTAAGTCTAAAGAGCAGCCTCTGACGGGGTGTCAGCCTGCCCACGAGGACCCAGCATGCTGCATGCATCACTGCTCAAAATTGAATGGCGGGATGCAAACGGGTCACGGCGTACTACCTTGTCCTGCTGCTTTCTCTCTTCTCTCCAAGCGAGGTCGACAAAATCTCACTTAACTTCTTCAAGTAATTAGTTACTCCTTCTAGAAGTGCATGCTCTAGCTAATGCAACCAAAAGACCAATCTGATAGCAAATCGTAAGTCTAAAGAGCAACCTCTGTCGAGGTGTCAGCCCGCCCACGAGGACCCAGCATGCTGCATGCAGCACTGCTCAAAATTGAACGGCAGGATGCAAACGGGTCACAGCGTACTACCTTGTCCCTGCTGCTTTCTCTCTTCTCTCGTAGCGAGGTCGACAAAATCTCACTTAACTTCTTCAAGTAATTAGTTACTCCGTCTAGAAGTGCATGCTCTAGCTAATGCTCAGGCCTAAACGTGGACCGAAAGTGGGCTGCAATTTAATTGTGTCAGCCGGGTTTTGAACTCAAGATCTTTTGGCTCCGATACCATGTAGAAGTGTCTGGTCTAGTCAATGCAGCCAAAAAAACGATCTGATAGAAGGGACTATGCAATATATTTATACGTCAATACTCCTTCCATTCCATAATATTTGTCGTGTCGTGGTTTTAGTTCAAATTTAAACTAAGTTAAATTTGAACTAAAACCACGACAAGTATTATGGAACGGGGGAGTAACTAATAAGTAATTAACACTAGATATGGTGGTGCAACCATCATGCTTGAGCTAGTAATCTAATTAACCACTCGAGATAGAGCCAGCTAACTAGAAGCTATGCGAGTAGTACCAAGAATGGTGAAGGAGGGAATGATCGAAATTGCAGTTACCTGTCGTCGGAAGTCGCATTCATTGAGCCATACATGCACCCACACGATACATACAGGAGTACATCAACATTAGAGTAAGTGCCATGGAGAAGAAGGCCAATATTGCGTGATGTGCATCTCAAGAAACAACAAGTGTGAAAATGGACGAAACTGACCCTTTTTCGAAGCTTTAACACAAAATGGCCTAAATCTGAAAATATTTCACAAACTGGCCCCTTTTCGCATGACGCCCGAGGCTGGGGCGCCATGCTAGATAGCATGAAGCCCCGAGCTAGGGCGTCATGGTAGCGACCTGTAGCATGGCGCCCTGGGCTGGGGCGTCATGCCAAATAGCATGGCGCCCTAACCCGGGGCGTCATGCTATCTAGCATGGCGCCCTAGCCCCGAGCGTCATGCAAAGGGGCCAGTTTCGAAAATATTTCAGATTAGGGCCATTTTGTGTTGAAGATTTGAAAAAGGGCCTGTTTCGTCTATTTTCAGCTATGAATTTGGACCTTTTGCAACGTCACGCATGCAATGCACCGAGTCTAGCTACCCGGAGCTTCCACTTCTTCAAAAACACTTTTGGCATTGAATGGAGCCTCAAGTTGCGCGGTCAAAGACAGGGTCCCCATAACTTGCTGCGCCCCCACACGTGTCGCTCGGTCTTAATCGCGCGACGTCTCAAAGGATCGCTCGAAACGGCTAGGCTATTCCCCGATCCACCGTCCGTAAGTAAAGGCGGCCGCGAGCCGGGCCGGGCGAGCGCCCCATGCAAGAAAGAACGTGCGATCGAGCACATGTCCAGCTCTCCGCCCACCGGGCAACCACTAGCTATAGCTAGCGCCGCGCGCCCGGTCCTCCTCCCTATATATAGGCCTCTCGCTCCCGAGATCTTTCGTAGCAGCGCGATTCGCCATAGCCACTGCCCAGCGAGCGGCCCAGTGGTAGCTACGCCAAGCTAAGCAAGTAGTGAGTGTGCACTGCGTGTGACACGACGACCGGCCGGTTGGTCCATCGCAAGCGCGCTAGCTAGACGTACGCACGCACGTGTCTAAGCTACCCATCTCCTCCCTCGACCGACCATGCCGGCCTTCGCCGCCGAGGCAGCCATTGATCCGCCTCTGGCGGACAGCTACCGCGCGCTGCTGCGCAGCGACCAGCTCCACCGCGGCGGCATTGTGCCGGCGCCGGCGACGGACGTGCTGGAGCGCGACCTGCCGATGATCGACCTGAAGCGCCTGACGAGCGGCGACGCGGGGGAGAGGAAGGCGTGCGCGGACGCCATGGCGCGCGCGGCGTCGGAGTGGGGCTTCTTCCAGGTGATCAACCACGGCGTGGGGCGCGAGCTCCTGGAGGAGATGAGGCGCGAGCAGGCGCGGCTGTTCCGCCTGCCGTTCGAGACCAAGGAGAAGGCCGGGCTCCTCAACGGCTCGTACCGGTGGGGCAACCCGACGGCTACGTCGCTCCGGCATCTCTCGTGGTCGGAGGCCTTCCACGTTCCGCTCGCCAGCATCTCCCGGGAGGACTGCGACTACGGAAAGCTCAGCTCCTTGAGGTGCGTGCTTACGTACGCCCATATGCATGCCTCTTCTTGTTACCCTACTTACTCCAGCAGACATTTACCGAACGTGCTTAATTAAAATTAGTTACATTAATCAGTTCTGTTGATAGAGATTTTTTTTTCATTTGTGAGTCCAAAGACGAAAGAACACTTTTGATAGTTATTACCCGCGCGATCGTTTATATTCGTTTGCTGCCGGCACATATATGTGTAGTATTCTAGAAGGGAAGAAGATGGAGGCACGCGGCAAACTTTCCTGTCAAGTACATTAATTCGGCTTTGTTTGGGTCGATGAGTGACGATATCATGTGTGCGGCTGTACATGTGCCCACGAAACATGAGCGCTTTTATAGTACACTAACCGAATTTAACGCCTTCGTGTCCATCGAACCAGCCTACCAACCCCATCCCCAGGACCATGATACATACGCCGAATATTGATTTGTGTGCTGCGGGGTACCCTTCCGTGTACAGTGTCCGGATAGAGAAATATCTCAGGCTAGCAGTATACGTGTATGAACCAAACCATGCACACGACCATGCATCGAGCCGGTACATGCATGTACCGGGGTAGTTTTAATAGCACATGACCATGAATGTAATCTGGCATACATACGTATTTGCAAAAAAAAAAAAAAAATCTGGTATACGTACGTGTGTTTACCACGGTCACTAGTCACACTAGGCGAGAATTTTACCACGAGTCATGAGTAGTTTTATTGACTTTTGGTCGTAACAGAGTAGCGGTAGTACTGATGGCTGATGGGTACACGTTGTGTCACGCGAGCAGGGGCGTGATGCAGGAGGTGGCGGACGCGATGTCGCGTGTGGCGGACACGGTGGCGGCGGCGCTGGCGGAGGACCTCGGGCACGATGCGGGGGGCGGCGAGCCGGCGTTCCCGGCGGGGTGCGACGGGACGACGTGCTTCCTGCGGCTCAACAGGTACCCGGCGTGCCCGTTCGCGCCGGACACGTTCGGCCTGGTGCCGCACACGGACAGCGACTTCCTCACCATCCTCTGCCAGGACCAGGTCGGGGGCCTGCAGCTCATGAAGGACGCGCGCTGGGTCGCCGTGAAACCCCGCCCCGACGCGCTCATCGTCAACATCGGCGATCTGTTTCAGGTACCAGTCCCCTCCTCGGCGTTTTACCCCATATGCATGCTACGTGCCGGAGTTTTGACCAAGCAGAGAGGTGTACCCGACCGTCGCATCAGATGGTACTGTTTTCTGTGTGTGTGGACGCATTTTTCGCCTTCTTATTCTGGTTCTCTGCATTTGGATGCTTCAGGCGTGGAGCAACAACAGGTACAAGAGCGTGGAGCACAAAGTGGTGGCCAACTCCAAGGCGGAGCGCCTCTCCGTGGCCTACTTCCTGTGCCCGTCGTACGACTCGCCCGTCGGCACATGCGGCGAGCCGTCGCCGTACAGGCCGTTTACCTTCGGGGAGTACAGGAGGAAAGTGCAGGACGATGTCAAGAGAACCGGCAAAAAGATTGGGCTCCCCAACTTTCTCAAACAGTCTCCCGTTGACGGCCCGAACGACGGCCTCTCTTCTTAACACTATAATAAAGTACTCAAAACTCACCGTAGAAGCGTTGTGCGCCCGCAGTTTGGAATCGGAGAAGTTTCCCTTCTTTTCTTATTCTTTGTATTCTAGTTTTGTTTCGCCCCTTTTGGGCCTAGGTGATAGGTACTACTATACCACTAGATAATGTTGGAGGAATTAATGGAATATAACATGATACTATGGTGATACGTCTGCCCATCTGCTCCCGTTTGTTTGTTCCTCGTTCCTTCTATTCGTCTTCTCGTGCGTACTACGAGGAACAAACGTGGACGGACGAGCACCTAAGCTTCAACGTTGTTCCAATGGAGATGTTTTCACTAGACAAGCATATTTTTAGATATAAATTAGACAAACATCTGAGTATTGTAAAACAGTTAGACTTAAAACGTCATATTTTCATTTGTTCCAATTGGAGCTTGGCGCATGGTCATGGGCAACGGAAGAATTTTTTTTTCCTTCGAATTTCAAAGGCATGAAGATTTGCCTCATCCATTCATTGACATGAAGTTAGAGAGGGTTTTGCATAGAGTGAATTATTACATCAAGGCATTACTCCTGATATAACTGGTCTCAAATCATGGCCATTCTGTTAGGAATATTTTTATCGGACATGTTGATCCACTACTCGTTGATAGAATGTTCTGCATTTCAATAGGAAGTATCCAGACTCGCGACGCGGAGCCACTCCTTTGGCCATTCCCCATACACTCATGGTGAAGTGGTATTTGTACAAGAGATGGATTGTGGATTCTTGTTCTCTTTTTGTAAAAAAGTCAGAAGCCACAATTTAGCCAAACTTTTTGTGGTCCAATGCTATTTTGAATGGCCAACCAAAGGGAGAAAAATAACCTTCAATGGTGCACATGTCTTCCAAACAATTCATTTCATAGTGGTGCACATGGCTCCCAAATTTTTTGCCTTGTAATCGGAGGCTGTCCATTGCTAGCCGTGTGTTTTATCCTCGGTGTCATTATCAAGATAAATATCACGGAGGCTTGTCCAAAGAGACAAACTCAGAAATGTGGGTCATTCAAAATTGGCTAGAAATTTTGATATTGAATATCCAAGCATTGGCCTTCAGGGCTCCCTTAACATTTTTTTTCAAACATGCAGGAGAGCTGCACGTGAATATGTTAGGAGATAAAAAAGGGGATCCCTTTTTTTTTAGAACATGCAGGAGAGCTACATTTGAATATATTAGAAGGGGGTCAAAGGGGGGCTCCCTGAACATTTTCACCGACGTGGTATAAACCTCCTCCTTGATAGTAGCTTTGTTGGTTTAATTTTATCAAAAATATCTCATGTCAAGTCCTAATTATTATTTTTGGAGAAATTTTATTTGCGGATTCTTTGATTTTTAGGACTTAATACTATATTTTTCCTGAAAATGTCCTTTTTAGATGATGATATGACTTAATACATGTTAGTTAAGGATTTTACGTCAAGGCCATTACTCTCCTCGCATAATTTGTCTCAATGTTTTGCACCCATAATAGTTCAAAGGGTTGCCTCTATCTTCATGGCGTCAAGAAGGATGGCCTGCAGCGCGAACTCATGGCAGAAAACTCTTGTGTTTTTTTCCATTCTAAATTGTCCAACTTTTGAGTAAGGAGAGAAGTCATCGCCCTTCTATTAGGAATATTTTTATCGGACATGTTGATCTACCAATTCTCGATGGAACGTTATGCATTTCAATAGGAAGTGTCCACGATCGCGGGGCGGAGCCAATCCTTTGCCAGTCCCCATAGACTCAAGGTGAACCGCCATTTGTACAAGAGGCGAACTACAGATTCTTGCTCTCTTTCTTTTGTAAAAAAGCCGCAGGCCACAATTTGCCAGCCTTTATGTGGTCCAAATCCTATTTTGAATAGCCAACCAAGAAGAAGAAAAATGACCTTCGATAGTGGACATGTCTTCCAAACCATTCTTTTCATAGTGGTGCGCATAGCTCTCAAGAATTTTAACTTGTAATCGGAGGCCGCTGATTGCTGACCACTAGTCGTGTGTTCTGAAATAATGTCACCCTTGGTGTCATCTTCAAGATATATATCATGGAGGCTTGTCCAAGGAGACAAACTCAGAAATGTGGCTATTGATGATTGGGTAGAAAATTTATGGATATTCAAGCACTGTCCTTCAGGGCTCCCTTAACATTATTTTTAAACATACAGGAGAGCTGCATTTGAATATATTAGAATGAGGCAAAAAGGGGATGACCATACATTTTTTAATAACATGCAAGAAATCTACATGTAGTCAAAATTATAAAAGGAATGCCCATATATTAGAAGGAGGTAAAAAGGGGGGATCCCCTAACATTGTCACCGGCGTGCTATGAAACCTCCACATTGAAAGCATCTTAGATGGTTTAATCTAATGAAAACATCTCATTAGGCCCTAATTATTACTATTAATGTATCATTTTGACGTCCTTAGAAAATTTACTTTGTGAATTCTTTGATTTTCTAGACTCAATCCCATATTTCTCCTAAGAAATTCATTTTTGACAACAATATGACTTTATACATGCAAGTTAAGGATGTTTACATCTAGACCATTACTGTGACATGATTTGTCCCAAATATTCTGCACCCAAAATAGTTCAAAGGGTTGCCTCTATCTTGATGGCATGAAGGAGGATGCTCTGCAGTGCAAACTTCAGACGGATTTTTTGTGTGTTTCTTCCATTTTAAATTTTCCAACTTTTGAGTGGGGAGAGAACTCATAGCCCTTCTATTAGGAATATTTTTATCGGACATGTTGATACACCACTCCTTGATGGAATGTTCTGGATTCCAATAGGAAGTGTCCGGGCTTGCGAGGCGCAGCCACAACTTTGGTCATTCCCCATACACTCATGGTGAACCGGCATTTGTACAAGAGGCGGACTGCGGGTTCTTGCTCTCTTTTGTAGAAAAGCCAGAAGGCGAAATTTAGACAAACTTTATGTGGTCCAAATGCTATTTTGAATAGCCAACAAAAGAGGGGAAAATGACCTTCGATGGTGCACATGTCTTCCAAACCATTGTTTTCATAATGGCGCGCATGGCTCCCATTTTTTTGCCTTGAGACCGGGAACCGCTCAGTGCTAGCCACTCGTTGTGTGTTTTAAAATAATATTATCCTCGGTGTCATCGTCAAGATAAATATCATGAAGGCTTGTACAAGGAGATGAACTTAGAAATGTGGGCCATTGAAAATTGGGCAGAAATTTTGATATTGGATATCCAAGCATTGGCCTTCAGGGCTCCCGTAAAAAAATCAAACATGCAGGAGAGCTGCATGTGAATATATTAGGAAATAAATAGGGGATCCCATATTTTTTTCAAAACACGGAGGACAGCTACATGTGAATATATTAGGAGGTCAAAAGGGGCCTCCTTGAACATTTTCACCGACATGGTATAAACCTCCTCCTCGAAAGTAGCTTTGTTGGTTTATTTTTATCAAAAACATATCATGCCAGGTCCTAATTACTATTTTTGGAGAATTTTTCATTACGAATTCTTTGATATTTAGGACCTGTGACGACCCCGGCTTAATCGTGCACTAATCATACACGCAAATGCACACGGTCAAGCCTAAGGACTCACTTGAAGATATCACAACACAACTCTAAAACATAAATAAAGTCATACAAGCTTTATATTACAAGCCAGGGCCTCGAGGGCTCGAATACATAGCTCGATGGCATACAAGTGTCAGCGGAAGCATTCGATATCTGGGTACAGATATTACAGAGAAACACATAGGCCTTTAACAAGGCGGGGCAAAATAAAACACTATGATCGAAAGGCGTAGGCCTCCTGCCTAGGACCCTCCGAACCTACTCCTGGTCGTCTGTCGGCTCCTCGTAGTAGTACTCGCCGGGAGGGTAGTAGTAGTAGTAGCCGTCGGCGGGAGCAGCTGGCTCCGGGGCTCCGTCGTCTGGTTGCGACAAATGGGTATGGGGGAAAAAGAAAGTAAAGCAAACGTGAGTACTCATCCGAAGTACTCAGCAAGCAAGGATCTACACTACATATGCAACATTATCAAAGGAGGCTGTATAGGTGGACTGGGCTGCAGAAATGCCAGAATAGAGGGGAGAGCCTAGTCCTATCGAAGACTAGCATCTTCAAGCATCTTCAACGATCATGCAGCATTAGAAGAGTGCAGATTAACATAATGTAAAGTAGTAGTAATGTCATCAACCTCGCCCAGAGATCCTTCCTCGACTCCCTGCGAGAAAGCAATCCCAGAGCCATACTATCCAGTATCATCTCAAGTGTTCAATTCTAGTTGTACCGATCGGGACACAACTCCGAGTGTCCGTTACCGTAGGACAGGCTATCGATAGATTGTTTCTTCCCTGCAGGGGTGCACCAACTTACCCACCACGCTCGCTTAACTCCGGCCGGACACACTTTTCTGGGTCATGCCCGGCCTCGGCCAAGCGACACGCCGCAACCCGACCTAGGCTCTAAAGAGAGGTCAGCACGCCGGACTAACCTATGCCCCCAGGGGTCTTGGGCCTTCGCCCTGGGAACCCTGCATGTTGCGAGGACGCTCCGGAAGCAGACCTAGCACCCTTAATACAAGCGCGGGCTTAACCAGTCCAATCCAAAGCGGGCCGCTCCTCGCTGATGTCTATAGAGCTTCGGCTGATGTATACGACGCAGAACGCCCATACTATGCCCACGTGATGGTTAGTGCTATCAGGCCAGAGGCCCCTCGTATCAAATATCCAAACCGTTAGTGTGTTGGTAGTGCGGTAACGAGCAGAGACTCACGAAAGATGTGACCTCGTCGCCCCGTCTCGAGGACTTGCGGCAAGGGTTAAGAATGCCCGGCCACGCCTCATGTTCAGCTCTCGGGCACCATCCAGGTCCACCCGACTCCATATCACTCTCATCATAATCTCGTGCGGGTACCCCTCAGGGCCGACCCGTCTTTATCCAGAATAAACAGTATCAACAGTAATGTAAAGGCATCCGTGTGGCTACCATATCAAGAAGGAATCCGAGGCATCACCCTCGTTGGATTCCTACCTGACGTAAATGTCAAGGTGAACGAAGGAGGAATCACCCTCGAGGTCCACACTTGAGCAGTTGCACGACGATGTCGTTATCGGGGGTGGTGTAGGAGGAATCACCCTCGCTGACCACGACCGAATAACTAACCTACAAGGGTATCATCAGAAGTGCTGACGAGGTATCACCCTCGGCACTCGATAGTAACCCAGTAGTGTCGAGCAACTAAGGAAAAAGTGATGTGCGGTGCCGGGGCCTGTTCTTCGATCCCGTTGATCGGGTCTTCTGATGATCCAGCGGGGCAGTCGGGATAAAGTGGGGTCTCTGCTGGGTCTCTACCCAACCTATACTAAACAGTTTAGGATAAGCAGGTAGGTAACAATAGCAGGTTATAATAAACAGGCTATGCAGCAGAAATAGGATAACAGCAGCAGCAGTAACTTCTAATGCAAGCATAAGAGAGAAGAGAGTGGGCGATATCGGAATGCTCAAAAGGGGGGTGCTTGCCTGGAAGCTCTACGGCAAGGGTCTGATCGTCAGGGGCGTAGTCAACCTCCGGAGCTGCGTCGGTCTTGGGAGCTACGTCGATGTCGGGGTCTACCGAGAGAGAAGAGGGGGAAGAAACATATAAATACACAGCAAACAATGCAATACAGGGCATGCCATGCCTAGGATGCAGTGCAGGGTTGCCTAAGTATGTCTAAGTCAATTTTAGTTACTTTAGGATTAATGCGGAATTTATTATCCGGTGAATATGCACTATTCATATACCAGAATCAGGCTAAAAGTTACGGGTTCTTCTACGTAGGGGGTTCCAACATCGAAACAGACGACATGATCAGATTCGTCTCATTGTTCTGAGCAACTTTCATGTACAAAGTTTTTCAATCTGAGCTACGGTTTAAAAGTTATGAATTTTCAAAGATTTAAATGATTTTCTAGAATTATTTTTATTTAACAGAAAAGGAATTATGACATCATCATGAGGTCACCACTGCATCAGCAGTCAACAGGACGCTGACCAGGGTCAAACCTGACATGTGCGTCCAGTGGGACCCACATGCCAGCCTCTGTTAGTTAACAAAGTTTAAATTTAAACTAAACAATGTTAATTAGGCAGTAGGCCCCACATGTCATAGGCTAATTAGTGTTTCTAATTAAGTTTTAATTATTAAATCATTTTAATTAACTAAATGTGTGGTGGGGCCCGCTTGTCAGTGACTGGGGCCGCCCAGTCAGCACAGTTGACCACGGTCAACGTGGTCAACTGGGCCAGGGGCCCACTGGCAGTGACCCAGGGGGTGGCCCCAGGTGTGCCAGCTCAGCGCGGCGGTCGGAGACACGCCGGCGATCTCTCCAGTGGCGGAAGTTTGCCGGAGTTGGCCGGAATTCGCGCACAGGGCGCAGGAGGGGGTGTGGCTTAGTGCGTTCGATCGGGCGTTTGACGCCGCATAGATCTACGGCGGTCCCGCGGCCTAATTTGGCCGGAGTTGGGCGCTACAACAACGGCGGCGGGCGGCGTGTTCGGCCGAAGCTGGGAATCGGAGCTACGGCGCTCGTTCGAGCAAACGAAGAGGCCAGGCGGGGTCTACGACGCTCCAGGAGCTCGTAGGAGCTACTGGTCCAAGCAGAAGAGCTCGGAGGTGAGCGCAACGGCGACAATGGCGGACGGTGGAGCTCGGCACGTGGGCGAGCTAGCTACGGTGCGCTAGGGGTCAACGGGGAGGAGCAGGGGACGGAGTAGCTCACCGTGCGGCACGCCGAAGGCCCTCGAAAGCTTAGGAGCTGCAGAGAAGTCGCCGGAGCCGGGGAAGATGGCGGCGACCGAACGGGGAAGGTGGTGACCGAACAGGGAAGGCGGCGTCGATCTGGTCGGTGTGGGCCGCCCGGCTTGAATGGAAGACGCCAGGCGAGGGAGACGAGCAAGGCGGAGCTCGCGGACTCCGAGAGGCGACGCGGGAACGTCAGTGGGCGCGTCTGCGGTGAGCTGCGGGGACGGCGGTGAGCTGCGGCGACGGCGGCGTGGACAGAGAAGAGGGGGAAGCAAGCGAGTGCGCACGAGGGATAGAGGGGAATGGAGGGAGCGTCCAGGGGGGACGGCTCGGGGGCGAGCTTATCCCCTCGACCTCTCCTGTAGCGTCGGTGGCGGCCGCCGTGTCGCCGTTCGACCGGCGCGCGCGCACAGCCACGTCGGTGGCGACACGACGAAGGAGAGAGAGGGAGATGGGCCAAGTGGGCTGGAATCGGGGCACTGTGCACTTAGGCCCAGTGCACAGTGCCTCGTTTTATTTTCTTTTATTTCTTTCCTCTGTTTTCTTTTATTCTTTTCTGTTTCATTTTATTTTTAAGTCCATTTGACTTTTGTAAAATATGTGACTTGCCAAATCAAATACTAGGCAATTGCTGGCACTGCCACAAAAAGTTTGGGCATTTTTAGAACCCATTTGAATTTATTCAAAAATAATTAGGGCATTTAAATTGCTGTTTTGACTCTGTTTCTAGCTGTTTGAGTCACTTAGCTAATTCAGTAATTGTTGGTTCTAATTTTAGAATTGTCTCTGGATTTTTTGCTATTTAGTGAACATTTTTCCCACAAGTTTTGAGCAACTTCATATTTCACTTTTGAATTTGAGTTGATTTCCAGAATAGAGTTTGAATTGATTATTTAACCAAAGTGATTAAGCACTGCAAATAAGAGTGACTTGGCATTATTAGTAGATGATCACAGTGGCTATTACATGGGGGTGTTATAAATTCTCCTCCTCTAAAAGAAATTCTCGTCCCGAGAATTTAGGAGGTAGAAGGAAAGAGGTCGGGATACTCTTCCCGAAGATGATCCTCGCGTTCTCAGGTGGCTTCATCTTCAGTGTGATTCGACCACTGCACTTTAAGGAACTTGGTTGTCTTCTGACGAGTTCGACGTTCAGCTTCATTGAGAATGCGGATCGGGTGCTCCTTATAAGAAAGATGATCTTACAATTCGAGCATCTCATGATCCACTGCTCGGTGAGGAGATTCCTTGAAGCATTTATGAAGTTGTGACACATAGAAGACGTTGTGGATATGAGAGAATTGCAGCGGCAACTCCAATTTATAAGCCACCTGTCCACGTCCGGCAATGATGCGAAAGGGGCCGATGTAACGTGGAGCTAGCTTGCCCTTGATTCCGAAACGACGAGTGCCCTTCATAGGAGTGACACGAAGATAAGCTTGATCACCTGGTTGATAAGTCAGACCCCATCGTTTGTGATCATAGTTGCTCTTCTGACGGTCCTGAGCCGCCTTGAGATTTTCTCGAACGATTCGGACTTGTTCTTCGGCGTGTTGGATAATGTCCGGTCCAACGAGTGGTCGTTCCCCAGTTTCTGACCAATTCAGAGGGGTTTGACACTTACGTCCATAAAGCACTTCGAAGGGGGCCATTTTCAAGCTGGCTTGATAGCTGTTATTATAAGAGAATTCAGCAAACGGGAGAGATTCTTCCCACTTCTTACCGAACGATATAACACAAGCCCGAAGCATATCTTCAAGCACTTGATTGACTCGCTCGACTTGGCCTTGGGATTGTGGATGATAAGCTGAACTCCAGGTAATGTGAGTTCCCATAGCTTCTTGGAAACTTTCCTAGAACTTGGAGGTGAAAAGACCGCCACGGTCCGAACTGATCTCCTTCGGAATACCGTGGAGCGAAACGATTCTGGAGATATACAATTCTGCTAACTGGCTAGCAGTGATAGTCTCCTTGACAGGCAGAAAATGTGCAACTTTGGAAAGTTGGTCGACGATGACGAGAATAGCATCGTGACCCTTCTGAGACTTGGGTAGACCAGTTATGAAATCCATTTGCACTTTATCCCATTTCCATAAAGGAATAGGAAGTGGTTGAAGAATACCAGTAGGCTTCTGATGTTTGGCTTTCACGCGACGGCAAACGTCACATTCAGCAACATATCTAGCGATATCCTGCTTCATTCTGGACCACCAGTACCTCTGTCGAAGATCGCGATACATCTTGGTACTACCCGGATGGATGGACAATGGTGTATCATGAGCCTCCTTCATGACCTTGTCAGTCATAAGCTCGAAACGAGGAACGACAATTCTATCTCTAAAATACAAGGTTCCGTCTTCAGCAATTGAGAAATCCCTGTACTTCTCGAGGTGAAGTTCTTTCTTCATTAGATCTACTTCGGCATCTTTGGCTTGCGCAATCTTTACAGCTTTCTCAAGATCTAGCTGTGCCACAAGGTTATTAAGAGAACCCTGCAGAATGATACAGAGGTTCAGCTTGCGCAATTCTTCATATAGCTGGGGTTGAGCTTGCTTAATCATGAGGTTATTGCAATAGGACTTGCGGCTCAAGGCATCAACCATCACATTAGCCTTGCTAGGGGTATAAGAAATACCACAGTCATAGTCCGTGATTGTTTCCAACCATCGCTGCTGACGGAGATTAAGATCCGGTTGAGGGAACAAATACTTCAAGCTTTGATGATCAGTATAAATCTCACACCGGTTACCACGAAGGTAATGTCACCACTGCTTCAAAGCATAGATCACAGCAACGAGTTCGAGCTCATGCACTGGATAGTTTTCTTCATGCGGACGCAATTGTCACGAGGCATATGCAATTACCTTTCGTTCTTGCATTAGGACACAGCCTAATCATTGACGAGAGGCGTCGCAATAAATTACAAAGTCCTTGCGAGAATCTGGAGGAGCAAGCACTGGAGCAGAAGTAAGCTTGTCCTTGAGGGTCTGGAAACTCTCCTGACATTTGTCTGTCCACTCAAACTTAACGCCTTTGTGGAGCAGGTTAGTCAGGGGCTTGGCAATCTTGGAAAATTTCTCGATGAATCGACGGCAATAACTTGCTAGACCGAGAAATCTTCTGACTTGCTTGGCGTTCTTCGGAGGAGTCCAGTCAAGGATAGCCTGAACACGCTCCGGGTTAACGGCGATAACGTCCTTGGAAATCACATGTCCAAGGTAGGTTACTTCAGAAAGCCAGAATTCGCATTTGGAGTACTTGGCATACAACTTGTGTTCTCGAAGCCTTTCTAGAACAAGGCAAAGATGTTTGGCATGTTCTTCCTTATTCTTCGAATATACCAGGATATCATCCAGATATACCACGAGGAACTTGTCGAGGTAATCCATGAATATGTAATTCATCAAGTGTGAGAACGTAGCTGGAGCATTTGTTAGGCCAAATGACAAGATGGTGTATTCATAGGAGCCATAACGAGTAACGAAGGCGGTTTTCGGAATATCCTCTTCACGGACACGGATCTGGTGATAACCCAACCTCAAGTCGAGTTTAGAAAACACCGATGATCTAGCAAGTTGATCGTATAAATCATTCATCCGAGGAAGCGGATATTTATTCTGAATGGTTGCCTGGTTGATAGGACGGTAATCTTGAACCAACCTATTCGTACCATCTTTCTTTTTGACAAAGAGAGACGGTGCTCCCCAGGCAAAGGAACTAGGGCGGATGAAACCCTTCTTAAGTGACTTGTTAATTTCTTCCTTAAGCTCGAGAAGGTGGTGCAGAGGCATCTTATAAGGACGCTTCGCAATAGGGGTAGTGCCAGGCTTCAAGTCAATGACGAACTCGACAGCTCTAGCAGGGGGTATTCCTGGAAGTTCTTCTGGAAAAACATCCTGAAAGTCACGAACGACTGGAATGTTGTTGATCCCCTCAAGTGGAGAGGCGTTCAACGCATTCAAGGCATAAATCTGAGCCTCGGCGTTCTGAGTGAGGTGAGCATGATAATTCACTAGCTCATTTGATGGGTGTAGGAGATGAACAACTTTAGTGGCACAATTGATTGAGGCATAGTGAGCCTTCAACCAATCCATTCCCAGAATAAGGTCAATTTTGGAAGAACTCAGGATAATTGGGAGTGCCTGAAACTTCAACCCCTCAATTTCAACAGTGACTTCGGGGCTGAACAGGGAGGCTCGACATCTACCCGCGGTCAACCCCTAGGGATGATGAAGGTTGTCACACTTAACGCCATGCATGAATGCAAAGTCTTCCGACATGAATGAATGCGATGCTCCTAAATCAAATAAAACAGAAGCTGGTACTGAATTAACAGGAAGTGTACCCACCATAGTAGCTGGTTGGTCTGTGTCTTCATTCATGTTGACATGAAAGGCCTGCCCACGACCATAAGAAGGTCTGGCATTGTTGTTACACTGCTTAGGAATTCCACGGCTATTACCATGGCCAGCAGGAGGAAGAGCTAGCTGATTCTGACCCTGAGAACAATCTCTGGCACGGTGACCTGGCTGGCCACACTTGAAGCAGAGTCCACTATCTGGACGTGGTGCAGGAGCTCGAGGAGGTGGAGCTCGAAGAGGTTGCCTTGGTGGTGGAGGAGGCAGACGAGGTGCAGCATAAGCAGGTCTGTACACTGGAGCTGTTGGACGGTACATGCTTTGAGGAATCCAGATGCGGCGCTTCTGCGAAGACGAGCCCGAAGATGAGCCCGCTTCATGGGTGCATCTGGTCGCTTCCTTGTGCTTCTTCAGACCAGTCTCGACCATGATAGCCTTGTTCACCAAGGTGGTGAAGTCAGGAAAGTCTTGGACGAGCAGGGCTAGCTGAATGTCATGGTGTAGCCCATCATGAAACTTCTCCTGCCTACGAGCATCAGTGGGAATGTTTTCTTCAGCATAGCGAGATAAATCAAGGAACTCTCGCTGGTAGACCTCCACAGTCTTGTTGCCTTGGACGAGGCTACGGAACTCGGCCTTCTTCCGATCTATAACTCCTTGCGGAATATACCGGGCACGAAAAGCAGCCTTGAATTCCACCCAGGTGAGGATAGTTCTAGGAGGTAAGTTCTGTCTGTGAGTTGCCCACCATTGTGCTGCGGGACCCTTCAGAAAGTATGTCGCGAATGTGGCATAGCTGACAGGGGGAACATCAGCTGACTCCATCTCATAGAAGATGTCACGCAACCAGTCATCGCCATCCAGCGGATTAACTATGTTGCGGAATACCGATGGGTTGAGACGCACAAACTCTGGCAGCGTGATTGAGGCTGGCTGATGGTTGGCATTGGGACGGGGAAATTGATCCATAATCCCCATCATGAACTGACGGTTGAGTTCAAATTGTTGTATCATCACAGCCATATAGTCAGGCGGTGGCGGCGATGGTGGACTGTTATCACCCATCCTGCTAGATTCAACAGGGGTAGTTTAGCAGAAGCCATTGCGAGTGTTTAGCAACAAGCATGATGTAACACGATGAAATTTAAGTAGTGCAACAGATACTTAACAGTAGTCATTTAAGTCATACAGATCCATACAGAGTCAGTTACAAACGGACAGCACAACGGCGCAAATTCAAAAGCTAGACATGCTAGGCGGCACGCAGGCTCGCAGTAAGGAAGTACACAATGAGACATAGCAAAGGCTATATCAACATTTAAGAAAACCACTAAAACGGGGTAGCTGCAAGTGCGGACGACGGATGTTCGTCGCAGAAGGATCCCGCGCTCCATGTGCACTCTGATGCAGAACCCGGTCTCGAACTGAAAGAAGAGGTCCACGTGCAGGTGTGTGACCTCCCACAGTAGGCCAATCGATCCCTGGTGGCATCTCGGTCATGCACGGGTAAAGGATATGCTCCGGATGTATCCCTGCACGAACAACTGGTAGCAACTGCGTCATAGCATCGTAGAGTCGTGCCCGAGTGGCAAACAACTCGACAGCAAGAGCCCGAACAGTGTGATCCAGAGCAGGCTCTCTCTGAATCAGAACTCGCGGATCGTAGCGACGAGGCTCGTACGGGGCACAGATAGCCGTGTAGTATCCAGTAGCATCTCCAGCAGGGGCATACGGAATGTATCGAAACTCAGAGGCATCCAAGCTAGCGCTGAGCTCTCCTCGGAGACGTGCGACAACAGAGTACGCGGCATCATGGACTGCCATCTCAATCGTCACGCTGATACCGTGGAAAAGGTACAGCTCAGTGTCTGAGTCATCCTGCTGATCATAGATGCGAACATCATCATAGTACTGCTCCTGGTTGAACTCGCGGTAAACCTTGTAGACCATGTACTCGGGGTACCAACGGTAACCCAGTCTGGTCTGGAGGGCGATCAGAACAGCTGGAAACCCAGGGGCATCACGAGCCCAAGTGCGAAGCACAAGCTGCGTTGTAGGTCGTGGTGGAAACAGACGATCCATCTGAAATAAAGGAAATTCAGGATTGTCATTTGACGATGAGAAGTATAACAGATTTCGAAGAGAAAGGTTAAACAAAACAATGGAAAGGAAGATGATTATCAGACTAATCAGATCAAGGACAGGGAAATCGCACAGATATCCAGCTCTCCAGGTGGACGGAATTTATGAGATCCTAAGTGTCGGCGTTAGTAAATTTATTTAACCCGAATAGAAGAGAGATCAGAGTCCCAGAGTATAGACGAGGAATAGAAGATCCTAATACCACCCAGTTGGCGACGTGGGCCCGTAAGCCACACAGCCAAGTTAGTAAAACAGTTTTCGGTTACTAGACTCAACTTCGGCCAAGGAGTTGGAAAGGGGGATTCCTAGAGGCAGTCGGCTCTGATACCAACCTGTCACGACCCCGGCTTAATCGTGCACTAATCATACACGCAAATGCACACGATCAAGCCTAAGGACTCACTTGAAGATATCACAACACAACTCTAAAACATAAATAAAGTCATACAAGCTTTATATTACAAGCCAGGGCCTCGAGGGCTCGAATACATAGCTCGATGGCATACAAGTGTCAGCGGAGGCATCCGATATTTGGGTACAGATATTACAGAGAAACATATAGGCCTTTAACAAGGCGGGGCAAAATAAAACACTATGATCGAAAGGCGTAGGCCTCCTGCCTAGGACCCTCCGAACCTACTCCTAGTCGTCGGTCGGCTCCTCGTAGTAGTACTCACCGGGAGGGTAGTAGTAGTAGTAGCCATCGGCGGGGGCAGCTGGCTCCGGGGCTCCGTCGTCTGGTTGCGACAAATGGGTATGGGGGAAAAAGAAAGTAAAGCAAACGTGAGTACTCATCTGAAGTACTCAGCAAGCAAGGATCTACACTACATATGCAACATTATCAAAGGAGGCTGTATAGGTGGACTGGGCTGCAGAAATGCCAGAATAGAGGGGAGAGCCTAGTCCTATCGAAGACTAGCATCTTCAAGCATCTTCAACGGTCTTGCAGCATTAGAAGAGTGCAGATTAACATAATGTAAAGCAGTAGTAATGTCATCAACCTCGCCTAGAGATCCTTCCTCAACTCCCTGTGAGAAAGCAATCCCAGAGCCATACTATCCAATATCATCTCAAGTGTTCAGTTCTAGTTGTACCGATCGGGATACAACTCCGAGTGTCCGTTACCGTAGGACATGCTATCGATAGATAGTTTCTTCCCTGCAGGGGTGCACCAACTTACCCACCATGCTCGCTTAACTCCGGCCGGACACACTTTTCTGGGTCATGCCCGGCCTCGGCCAAGCGACACGCCGCAACCCGACCTAGGCTCTAAAGAGAGGTCAGCACGCCGGACTAACCTATGCCCCTAGGGGTCTTGGGCCTTCGCCCTGGGAACCCTGCATGTTGCGAGGATGCTCCGGAAGTAGACCTAGCCCCCTTAATACAAGCGCGGGCTTAACCAGTCCAATCCAAAGCGGGCCGCTCCTCGCTGATGTCTATAGAGCTTCGGCTGATGTATACGATGCAGAACGCCCATACTATGCCCACGTGATGGTTAGTGCTATCAGGCCAGAGGCCCCTCGGATCAAATATCCAAACCGTTAGTGTGTTGGTAGTGCGGTAACAAGCAGAGACTCACGAAAGATGTGACCCCGTCGCCCCGTCTCGAGGACTTGCGGCAAGGGCTAAGAATGCCCGGCCACGCCTCGTGTTCAGCTCTCGGGCACCATCCAGGTCCACCCGACTCCATATCACTCTCATCATAATCTCGTGCGGGTACCCCTTAGGGACGACCCGTCTTTATCCAGAATAAACAGTATCAACAGTAATATAAAGGCATCCGTGTGGCTACCATATCAAGAAGGAATCCGAGGCATCACCCTCGTTGGATTCCTACCTGATGTAAACGTCAAGGTGAACGAAGGAGGAATCACCCTCGAGGTCCACACTTGAGCAGTTGCACGACGATGTCGTTATCGGGGGTGGTGTAGGAGGAATCACCCTCGCTGACCACGACCGAATAACTAACCTACAAGGGTATCATCAGAAGTGCTGACGAGGTATCACCCTCGGCAGTCGATAGTAACCCAGTAGTGTCAAGCAACTAAGGAAAAAGTGATGTGCGATGCCGGGGCCTGTTCTTCGATCCCGTTGATCGGGTCTTCTGATGATCCAGCGGGGCAGTCGGGATAAAGTGGGGTCTCTGCTGGGTCTCTACCCAACCTATACTAAACAGTTTAGGATAAGCAGGTAGGTAACAATAGCAGGTTACAATAAACAGGCTATGTAGCAGAAATAGGATAACAAGAGCAGCAGTAACTTCTAATGCAAGCATAAGAGAGAAGAGAGTGGGCGATATCGGAATGCTCAAAAGGGGGGGTGCTTGCCTGGAAGCTCTGCGGCAAGGGTCTGATCGTCAGGGGTGTAGTCGACCTCCGGAGCTGCGTCGGTCTCGGGAGCTACGTCGACGTCGGGGTCTACCGAGAGAGAAGAGGGGGAAGAAACATATAAATACACAAAAAACAATGCAATACAGGGTATGCCATGCCTAGGATGCAATGCAGGGTTGCCTAAGTATGTCTAAGTCACATGTCAGCCTCTGTTAGTTAACAGAGTTTAAATTTAAACTAAACAGTTTTAATTAGGCAGTAGGCCCCACATGTCATAAGCTAATTAGTGTTTCTAATTAAGTTTTAATTATTAAATCATATTAATTAACTAAATGTGTGGTGGGGCCTGGTTGTCAATGACTGGGGCCGCCCAGTCAGCACAGTTGACCACGGTCAACGTGGTCAACTGGGGCCAGGGGCCCACTGGCAGTGACCCAGGGGGTGGCCCCAGGTGTGCCAGCTTAGCGCGGCGGCCGGAGATGCGCCGGCGACCTCTCCAGCAGCGGAAGTTCACCGGAGTTGGCCGGAATTCCCGCACAGGGCGCGGGAGGGGGTGCGGCTTAGTGCGTTCGATCGGGCGTTTGATGCCGCATCGATCTACGGCGGTCCCGCGACCTAATTTGGCCGGAGTTGGGCGCTACAACAACAGCGGCGTGTGGCACGTTCGGCCGGAGCTGGGAATCGGAGCTACGACGCTCGTTCGAGCAAACGAAGAGGCCAGGCGGGGTCTACGGCGCTCCAGGAGCTCGTAGGAGCTACTGGTCCAAGCAGAAGAGCTCGGAGGTGAGCGCAACGGCGACAATGGCGGACGGCGGAGCTCGGCACGCGGGCGAGCTAGCTACGGTGCGCTAGGGGTCAACGGGGAGGAGCAGGGGACGGAGTAGCTCACCGTGCGGCACGCCGAAGGCCCTCGAAAGCTTAGGAGCTGCAGAGGAGTCGCCGGAGCCGGGGGAGACGGCGGCGACCGAACGGGGAAGGCGGCGTCGATCCGGTCGGTGTGGGGCGCCTGGCTCGAATGGAAGACACCAGGCGACGGAGACGAGCGAGGCGGAGCTCGCGGACTCGGAGAGGCGGCGCTGGAACGTGAGTGGGCGCGTCTGCGGTGAGCTGCGGTGACGTCGGCGCTCGGCCGCGTGGACAGAGAAGAGGGGGAAGCGAGCGAGTGCGCACGAGGGAGAAAGGGGAATAGAGGGAGTGATCAGGGGAGACGGCTCGGGGGCGAGCTTATCCCCTCGACCTCTCCTGTAGCGTCGGTGGCGGCCGCCGTGTCACCGTTCGACCGGCGCGCGCGCGCACAGCCACGGCGGTGGCGACACGACGAAGAAGAGAGAGGGAGATGGGCCAAGTGGGCTGGAATCGGGGCACTGTGCACTGGCCTAAGTGCACATTGCCTCGTTTTATTTTCTTTTATTTCTTTCCTCTGTTTTCTTTTATTCTTTTCTGTTTCATTTTATTTTTAAGTCCATTTAACTTTTGTAAAATATGTGACTTGCCAAATCAAATACTAGGCAATTGCTGGCACTGCCACAAAAAGTTTGGGCATTTTTGGAACCCATTTGAATTTATTCAAAAATGATTAGGGCATTTAAATTGCTGTTTTGACTCTGTTTCTAGCTGTTTGAGTCACTTAGCTAATTCAGTAATTGTTGGTTCTAATTTTAGAATTGTCTCTGGATTATTTGCTATTTAATGAACATTTTTCCCACAAGTTTTGAGCAACTTCATATTTCACTTTTGAATTTGAGTTGATTTCCATAATAGAGTTTGAATTGATTATTTAACCAAAGTGATTAAGCACTGCAAATAAGAGTGACTTGGCATTATTAGTAGATGATCACAGTGGCTATTACATGGGGGTGTTACAACTTAATCCTATATTTTTCCTAAAAAATTCATTTTTAGACGATGATATGACTTTATACATGTCAATTACGGATGTTTACATCAAAGCCATTACTCTCCTCACATAATTTTTTCTCCAATGTTTTTCACCCACAATAGTTAAAGGGGTTGCATCTATCTTGATGGCGTCAAGAAGGATGGTCTGCAGCACGAACTTGTGGTGGATAACTCTTGTGTTTTTTCCATCCAAAATTGTCCAATTTTTTAGTAGGGAGAGAAGTCATTGCCCTTATATTAGGAATATTTTTATTAGACATGTTGATCAACCAATTCTCGATGGAAAGCTCTGCATTCTAATAGGAAGTGTTAGGCTCGCTAGGAAGAGCCACTCCTTCGCCCTTCCCCATAAACTCAAGGTGAACCATCATTTGTATAAGTGGCGGCCTGCATATTCTTGCTCTCTTTTTTGTTAAGCCACAATTTAGAAAACTTTACGTGGTCCAAATTCTATCTTGAATATCCAACCAAGAAAAAAAGACCTTCGATGGTGGACATGCCTTCCAAACCATTCTTTTTGTAGTGGTGCACATAGGTCCCAAAATTTTTAACTTGTAACCATGGGCCGCCGAGTGCTGGCTACTAGTCGTGTGTTACAAAATAATGTCATCCTCGTTGTCATTATCAAGATATATAATGCGGAGGCTTGTTCAAGGAAACAAACTCAGGAATGTGGCCATTGATGATTGAGTAGAAATTTTATGGATATCTAAGCATTGTCCTTGGCTCCCTTAACATTTTTTTGAAACAAGTAGGAGAGATGCATGTCACTATATTAGAATGAGATAAAAAGGGTATGGCAATACATTTTATTGTAACATACATGAGAGCTACATGTGAATATATTAGAAGGAGTAAAAAGGGGGCTCCCTTAACATTATCACTGCCGTGCTATGAAACCTGCACCTTCAAAGCATCTTGGCTGGTTTAGTTTAAGCAAAAACATCTAATGTTAGGTCCTAATTATTATTATTGTAGAATTTTGACAACCTTAGAAACTTTTCTAAGTGAAACCTTTGATTATTTTGAACTTAATCATATATTTTTCCTGAAAAACTCTTTTTTAGACGACGACATGACTTTATATATGTTAGTTAAGGATGTTTACATCAAGGCCATTACTCTCGTGACATGATTTGTCTCAAATGTTCTGCACGCAAAATAGTACAAATGGTTGTCATCTTGATGGCGTGAAGGAGGATCCTTGCGAACTAGTGGTGGAAAACTTTTATGTTTCTGCCATGTTAAACTGCCTAACTTTTGAGTGGGGAGAGAATTCATGGCCCTTCTATTAGGAATATTTTATCAGGCATGTTGATCCACTACTCCTTGATGGAATGTTCTGCATTCCAACATGAAGTATCTAGGCTCGCGAGGCGAAGCCACTCCTTTGTCCATTCCCCATATAGTTATGGTGAACCGACATTTGTACAAGAGGGGGACTGTGGATTCTTGCTCTCTTTTTGTAAAAAACCGGAAGCCACAATTTGGCCAAACTTTATGTGGTCCAAATGCTATTTTGAATAGCCATCCAAAGAGGGGAAAATGACCTTCGATGGTGCACGTGTCGTCCAAACCATTCTTTTCATAGTGGTGCGCATGGCTCCCAAATTTTTTGCCTTGTAAATGTATGCACAATGTGTCAAGTCATGGCCCTTTCGTTCGAAATATTTTTATCGAGCATGTTAGGGCGATGACTTCTCTACCTACTCAAAAGTATATACTCCATAACACATGTAGTTAACTTATGCACAATTCCTTAGACCATATGAGAATATCAAGTCACTTCATACTGGATGATGCACTTTGGTGTTGTTCTAACGTCAACCATAACAGGATGATAGTAATGGCAACTTACATGTTCATTAGAAACATATGCCAACAGACTAAATGGCTTGAGACTTGGATTTGCTCCTCCATTGATCAAAACATATTCTTAGGACCCTCTCGGTATGACGGCCACCATCATCGTCTAGACAGACAAATCATGACTTGCTGATGCCAGAACACGATAAGGAGAAAAGAGAACAAATTGGCAACGAGAAGACTGGCATAGTGATCATGTGTTTGCCTCACGGGATGCCGATATATCTCACCTCGGGTTTTGTAAAGTATCGCGAAGCAAAATGAAATCTACAATCAGTGGTGTGAGTATAGGGGTCAATATTGATGTCCACGGGTCGACTATTGATCATTGAACGAAAGGTGTTTCAGTGATGTCTATAGTTTACCAAACCTGCATGGTCACACGCTTGAGGGTATACGATCGATTGAGTACTATTTGAGTTAGGAGTTTATGAGAATATCGCCGTGAAAGTTTTGAAGATAATATAAATAGTTTTGAGAGAGAATTGGAAGTGTTTTGGGAAAAACAAAAGTGTTCCAGGGAAAACAAGAGGAAACCAGATAGGTAGAAAAGTTTCGAGAGCGTAAATAATAATGTAGAGGGGCTCTAATTTTACCAAGAGCCCCCTAGAATTATTATAGGCGCCATGGGCTGCCCAAAATACATATGCATATTTGGGGCAGCCACATGGGCCTTTAGCCCCAGATAGGTGCCCCCATTAGCCTTGGACACCAAAGCCAACTTGTTGTGGCTAGGGTTGGATGGGTAGGGCCCACCCCTTGGCCGCCACCACAAGGGAGGGAGGCCCCTCCTCCAAGTAGGGCTCTCCCTTCCTCCACCCATATATACCTAAGGGGGATCCCTTATTGAGACACAAGTTTGTCCCTTTATCTTGGTCCCCCCTCTCTAGTTCTCTAGAAAATTAGATACGCCGCAAAGTTTGCTCCTCCCAACTCTAGTTCTCCGTCGACGCCTAGCTCTGGATGACGAAGCACTGCCGGATCATTGATCTCGTACACGTGCAATCCGTAGAGAGCTTGTGCTTTGATCTTCATTCGAGAGACCATTCGTGGGATGGTTAGAGGGACTTTAAGAACGATCTACACCAACTCATCTTCCGCCGCAACTTGAAGTTGGTAACACTACAAAAAAAGACACATCCGTGACATTTTGGCCCAAACGAAAAGTTTTTCTGTCATGCTTATGACACTTCTATGATGCTAATTATGACAAAACCACGTATCATCATAGATGTGGTGGGCTCCTACTTCTATGACAAAAAATCATGACAGAAAATGGACTTTTCGTCCTGGGCGGGCCGGGGACGCACCTGCAGGACATTCTTTGGGCCGTCCATGACATAAAAAATCATAGTAGAAGTGAGTGCGAGGAAATTTTCGCGGAGTTCCCGGTTACGGTGGGTGGTCGAGCCGAGCGATGCAGTGTTGTTTGTGCATTTCTCTCTCGTACGCGCGCGTGGTGTGCGAGTCGTGTTCGCTATAACTGAACCCGAGCGAGGCGTTCGCTTACTGAACCCGAGCGATCGATCAATCCCACTAGCTATATAGCTACATACTGAAGCCGATCGATCCCTTCGCTGCTAACTGTACCCGAGTGATTCCTTGGCTGCATGGTGCTGCTAACTGAACCCGAGCGATTACTGAAGCCGATCGAGCCCCGGTGCGAGACGTAGCCACCCGGTGTGTTGGATTGCCTCTGGATGAACAGAGCCCGTTGCTGCCGCCCGCGTGATACGTAGAATGAGTCGAGACGTGGTGAGTCGGCCTAGCTGGTTGGTTGGCTATGGATGAACAGTCCCGGTGGGGGTTGGATATGAACAGGACCCCGCCCGTGTGCATGTAGGCGGTTGCCGCTGGATGAACAGGACCCCGTGGTAGTAGGCGGTTGCCGCTGGATGAACAGGACTCCGAGGAGGCCGCCACACCCCAGCCGGTTGGGGGTGGATGAACAGGACCCCGTGGAGGCTCTATGAACAATAGCCGGTGGAGTCTGGAGGATGACGATGGATGAACAATAGCCCGTGGAGTCCCGTTTTGCGGTACACCACACCCCTCTCCATGAACAGGACCCCGTTTCGACCCTAGGCGCTCCAACACAAGTCCGTTTCCTCCATTTTGCGGTACGCTAGACCCCTCCCAATGAATAGGATCCTGTTTCGACCATGGCTGGTCGAACAGAAGGCCGTTTCCTCCGTTCTGCGGTACGCCAGACCCTGGTTTGGCTGTTCCGTCCAAGCTGGTTGGCTCCCGTTGACCAGGACGCATTTCGACCCAGTCTGTTGCCTCCTGATGAACAGGACGCTGTTTCTCCGTTCAGACCCAGCCGGTTGGCTGCCCGATGAACAGGACGCCATTGCTGCCGTCCGTAGCCTCTCCATGTACATGAGCCCTGGCCGTCCATATGCGCAAGTAAGCGTTCGAGACCCCGCCCGTATGTACGTACGTGGCCGTATTTTTTGCCCTGTGGCTGTACATACGTGTACATGATTTAGAGGGGACTGCGTGAACTGCTACGTCGGGTGCTCTACTACCACACGTGCCGCTACTTACTTGGCCACGGTTCATACTTGCAGAGAGACCGATCGACCAGTACGTACGTACACGTTTGCGACCAGACAAACAACGCTACGTGCGCTTCGACCGGATGGGTCCCAGTTGTCAGGGAGGATAAGGACATACTTCCTTGCGTGCGAATATATAGCTGCTGGGTCCCAGCTGCCAGGGGAGGAATCATTTTTATTTTGCAAGTAATAAGGAGGCACTTCCTTGTGTTCGAAGGTGTAGCTGGTGGGTCCAGCTGTCAGCCTCACCGACTAAAGTCCTCTTCCGATGACTATCGTTCATTGACCTCATTAACCACGCCGCGCCGAGAGCATCAAGGCGGTGGACGACGGAGAGGCCTAGGAAGGGAATGACGCAGAGCCAGGGAAGACGAGGCAGGTGGATGCCCACGCGGAGGGGAGTACGAGGGTTCACTGGTTCGGCTGCGGTGTAAGGCTACCGTCGCTGGAGAATAACAAGGGGTGTGGGTGAGTAGAGGGAAGGCTTGGCCAGCGGTGGGAGTAGGGGGGGGGGTGCGGTGAGGCCTGCGCGCCAGCACAGCCGGCCACCGGAGGCAGGAGCAGGCGGTACGGCTGGCGCTGGTTTGGGCGGCTAGAGCAAGAATATCAGAGGTTGAAGAAGCAGCCTGGCCGTTGGATTATCATCCAACGGTCACTGCTGCTAGAATCGTTTGTTGACTAAGTTGACAAAGTCGTACGTACGAGTCACCTTAGTAGGGCCACAAGTCAGCCACCTTACCTGGTGGGAACCAGCTAGTAGCGGGAGGACTCATTTTTCTTGTGCATAATAAAGAGGCACTTCCTTGAGTGCGAAGGTGTAGCTAGTGGGTCTCAGCTGTCAGGTGGAGGAAAAAAAATTCCTGGGTAATAAGGAGGCACTTCCTTGCCTGCGAAGATGTAGCTGGTGGGTCCTAGCTGTCAGGAGGAGCAATCATTTTAGTTCACGTAATAAGGAGGCACTTGCTTGCCTGCGGCCATGGACCATGCGGGTCCCTACTGTCAGCCTCTCCACTTACATCCCTCTTCCGATGGCTGTCGTTTGTTGACCACATTGACCACACCGCGCCGAGAGCATCAACGCGGTGGACAACGGCGAGGCCCAGGAAGGGAATGACCCGGAGTCAGCGAAGCCACACAACAGTGGATGCCCACGCTGAGGGGAGTACGAGGGCTGTGACTGATTCGGCTGCGGGGTGAGGCTGGTGTCACCGGAAAATAATAGGAGGTGCGGCTGGGTAGAGGGATGGCCTGGCCAGCGGTGGGAGTAGGGTGGGCCAGTGAGGCCTACGCGGCAGCACAACCGGCCACGAAAGGAAGGAGCAGGCTGTCCCGCTGGCGCTGGTTTGGGCGGCTGGAGTAGGAAGATCAGACATTGAAGAAGCACGGCGGCCGTTGGATAGATATCCAACAGTCACTGCTCTCGTGTGTTGACTAAGTTGACACAGCCTTGCGTACACGTCAACATTTTTTTTAGGAAAGCGTACGCGTCAACCTAGTAGGCCCACAAGCCAGCCTCAAATTTATGGAAAACAGCATACGACCCATTTGCCATTATTTCTAATAATTTACAGCCCATTTGCTAATTCTTAAGTATTTTTTTGGAGCCCATATTCTTTTTGTTAGCATTACAGCCCATATTGTGGCCACGGTTAAAAAACTCAAGGAAATTTTGCATATTTCGGTGCGGTCCGAACTGTTTTTAATCCCGAAATTTTGAGTCACATTCAAACTAATTTGAAAAATAAATTTATATCAATTTAAAATCCAAATAATTTTCCCCACATAAAATCAATGAAATATAAAATGTAGAAATGCAAAAAAAGAAATTTGAAACTAATTGCCGGTTTACCGTGTCTTAAAAATGTACAACCCATTTCTCATTACCGATAGCCCATTTTCTGGGCAAGCCGAATGCATCCCTTGCAGCCCAGCAGCGCTGACAAAAGCAAGTAGGCCTTGGTTGGGTATTCTGCAAAAAAACTGGGCTAGCCATTTTTAGAAAGAAAAAAAAACAACTAGGCTGGTCTTGTGGTAAACATAAAATAAAAGGCTGGCTAGACTGGCAAGAGTGCCCCAACACAGCCCAGTTGATACCCTGCTCCGTCTGAAAAACAAAAAGAACTGGGCGAGCTACTGGGCCCCTGGTGTCAGCCGCTCGTTGTGCAATTCTCTCGTTTATTGACTACGTTGACAATGGCATGTGACCCAAATGTTAGGAATCCATTAGGAGGAACCATTTTTTTGGTTTGAAATAAGGAGGCACTTGCTTGCGTACTGCCATGACCCTGGTGGGTCCCTGCTGTCATCCTCTCCATGTACAATCATCTCCTGATTGTATACGCATCAACCTAGTAGGTCCACAAGTCAACCTCTAAATCTGTGGCGGACAAATACAACCCATTCCACACGTTCACATAGAAAGTTCAACATTCAGAGCAAAGTAACAGGTCTGATCCAGAGATAGAGTACTGAACTTCCACATTGACAACCATCATAGCCAACTTAACTATCTACTCCCACTAATACTCTAGTGTACAAGTACTAACTTACTCTTAGCTGACTAGACGATGCCGGCCGCCATCTGCGGTACACGCTAAACGCCGGCACCGATGTCCTCCTCCTCGCCTCTGACTTGCCAGAGGTGCGATAGGGCGCATTGCTCGCGTGCGTTGGCCCTTTCCATGCCAGCGTGGTCCACCGAAGCTTCGGCTTCTAAGCGAGAAACCCACCTGACGAGCTGGTAGTAAAATTCGGCATCGCAAACGCGTGCGTGCCCGACAGCCTCTAGGGCTATTTGCCAGGCGCCAGCCTCCATGTAGTCGGCCCAGTTGAGGGCGCTCTGCTCGCGACTCAGAGCGTCGGTGCGCTGCTACTCCATGCCCCACTGGCGGTGCAAATCGGCGATACGCTGCTCCTCCGCCAGGCGGTCGCGCTCCAACAAGTCCTCATACTCCGCATTGCCATCTAAAGACTGATAGAATGCCTCCTCCCTCTGTCTGCCTTCCGGTGAAAAACCGAACACTAGTTCCGGCGGTGAGCGCCTCCGGCATCGCCTATTGCGGACGAGCGGGGGCATGATGGACGTGGCGAGAGCGAGGGCAAGTGGCGAGAGCGAGGGTAAGTGGCGAGCGACATCGGGCCGGTGGGGGCTTATGAGGATAGGGCGAGTTGGGTGATGGTGCCAACGAAGAACGTCGGGAACCACTAGTATAGGCGAAAGGTAGGTGAACCAACGTGTCGCGGGAAATGTGACGGTCATCGCGGTCATCGGAATTCAATGCATAAGCAGGCATGGCTTAGCGCGCCAGCTTGCCGTGGAAAACTAGAAAAACTAAAATTATGACTATGCCATCCCGTCCCGTCCGGTCAGTGGTGCGTCCCGTCCATGCTGGGTCGCACATCGGCATGACGGTCAAACGAGTGCACTCAATTCATCCAGATGATGTACGTGCGTGATCAGCTAGTTATTAGCGTAGGATCGAGTCGGTCGGATAGTGTACGTGTAGGATCGCAATAGCTGATGAACGTTCGCTGGGAGATAAGGCATTTGTGAACGTTTTTGCTGGCAGTTTCTTCAGATTTGCATGGCATTTTCTTCAGAACAACATGTCAGTTTCTTCATAGGTAGGCATTTTTATTCAAAAAACTGCCACCTTTGGATCTTGTGTCACAACTGAAACTGCCAGGAGCGCATTAGTAGGCTAACTAGTGATCAATCAGTAACTTGTAAACACTGAGCAAAGAGAAATAAGGAGCTGCTAGTAAATTGTAAACAATGAGCACATAGAAATAAGGATCATGTTGTGCACAATAGTAAGAGCCAATCCGTTCGAAATGTTCACACGAGACTCACAGGCCTGGCATTGTAATATATTCATATTAGTAGCCAAAATTCACAACCAACTAGTACGATTCCCATACATGAGATCAACATGTTAATGCATCTCAATGATTCATAGATCATATACAATATGTAGCTCCTAAAGCAAAGATCAAGAAAAAACATCTTTTCTTGCTACTAACATGGATGCTTCTCCGGGCCAACATTCAGTACAGAGTGAAAGACAAATTTGTTTGTGAAGTCTACATTTCCTATTGCAAACGTAAGTGGCTTCACCAACAGATGAAACCATGAGAATGAACCACACATGATGGAGGAACATCCACTGAAATATGAATTGGTCATCTGTCGATCATACGGTGAGACTATTTTCGGAATACAACTTTAACTTCGGCAAAATGATGCCCAGTGGATAATCAGACCAAAGCAATGAAGCACCTATTGTTGGCCAATAAATAGTACAGTGCGTACTACTTTTGTGCAGTCCATGAAGTGACTATCCAATCTTTCTATGTCAATTTTCATATGGCACTGCATGTAGTGACTATACTATTCTCTTGTGCAGTTCCACAAAAATTTAGGTCACTTTCACTGGTACAACGAGGTGTTATACAAACGGTTTTTAACCCCTTTCCACGACGTCGTTCTGAACCGTCGCCTAGTGAGTGACTGCGATAGGGGGGTCCTTCCCACACGACCCAGAAACCGTCGGGGATAGGGAGCCTTGATGCATACAGTTGTCCCTATAAAACTATTTCTGATATCTCGAATATCCCAAATGCTTCATCCTTGCTACTCGTTTGTGCTCACATTGTCATCGCAGTCGGAGTTCTATGGTTTTACCTAAAACCAGGCGCAGTCCAAGCACATTCTAGGCACGGGATTTTCCAGGCGCAGTCCAGGCACATTCCAGGCACGTACCAAACTGGCTCTACATTTACGATGCCTGGCACATCACAAACAGTTCATCATTGTAAACCGTGTATGATAGGGCGACAATCACACACATTTAGTTTTCCCGCACCATTTGTGATATTGTCTAACATCACACACGGTTTGCAAACGGCAACTGTGTGCATGGTTACACACGTTTCCTCTCCGTGAACCGTGTCAGATTACGATGTATATCGCACACGCTGTGCTTTATAGACCGTGTGCACCATAATGACCTGCAGAGCGTAATCTCACCCTAATTTAATTCCTGCTATTTAAAATTGTAACTGATTTGAATTTGAAAGTAGGCTATAGCTTTATTCATATCCATCAGGTTCAAAAAACCAATGCATTATTCGATTCACATGTACATATGTTCAAGAATTACATAAGCACCAAATAAAGAATGATGAACCACAGTTGTATACTTGTACTATTACAGATGGTAAAGAAAGAGGCGAGAGACATTCTGGTTGCTGAACAAGGTGAAGCGGAATGGCCCTATTGTGCTCTCCTCGATGCAGAAGGCACGCACGACTCTAGTCCAACCCCTTGTGATGGTTGGCCGCCAATCATGTAGTTTGAGAGGTAATCTTGAGTAAACTGCTTCAAGATCCACTGCAAAGGAAAAAGATTCAGACATTGTCATCTAACACAACTCATTACGGGCAGTAAAAAGAAGGCTACAGAGTTCTTACTTACCATCCTGCAGTTCACTGTTGTCTTGCATAAAGTGTAAACAAATAGTTCGATTGGCATCTTTTGACCCATTTTAATAACAATCTTTATCAGTTTCCTCACTTGATGCTGGTTCATGAATATCTCATTGCCCCTTACGCAGAAAGGGTCGAAGTGTGGATCTTTGGTAATGGCATATGTACCTAAAAGCACCAAGTTAATATTAGAACCTAAATAACAATTGCAAAATGATGTAGTACAACACTCCCTCCATCACATTATATAAGATCTTATTACATGTATATCTAGACATCATCAGAACATTAAGATAACACTCTTCCTTGTTGCTATGTAGCCTGGGATTGCATATTTAGTCATTCAGTACAATGCATGTTGCTATGTAGCCTCAGATATATTAAATATGGCTCTAGTTAACCTACCGATAAATGGGTTACAGATATATTCAGAGAAATGTCCGATTCGACCATTAATCCCTTATCAGCCCCCATGCTATATGGTACCAGCTACCGATATCCTGAACAGTGAGTATATATAAGCAATGCGATGAAACTAACCTCGATGGTAAACAACAGTTGTTCTCAATATTGTCCTGTATGAGTACATATAAAGGCATGTGAAGCACAATGATACGTCTCCGTCGTATCTATAATTTTTGATTGTTTCATGCCAATATTATACAACTTTCACATAATTTTGGCAACTTTTTATATGATTTATTGGACTAACCTATTGATACAGTGCCCAGTGCCAGTTCCTGTTTGTTGCATGTTTTTTTGTTTCGCAGAAAATCCATATCAAACGAAGTCCAAATGCAATAAAATTTTACAGAGAATTATTTTGGAATATTTGTGATTTGTGAGAGTTGGAATCATCAGAAGAGGGGGCCCACAGTGACCACAACCCACCAGGGCACGCCTGGGGGCCCAGGCGCGCCCAGGTGTCTTATGCCCACCCCGTACGTCGGTTGGAGCTCTACTTCGGGGGCAAGGAAGCTTATATCCAAAAAAAAATTGTGTTAAAATTTCAGTGCAATCGGAGTTATGGATCTCCGGGAATATAAGAAACGGTTTTCGGCCAGATCTGGGAAACGCAAAACAGAAGAGAACAGAGAGGGAGATCCAATCTCGGAGGGGCTCCTGCCCCTCCACCGCCATGGAGGCCATGGACCAGAGGGGGAACTCTCCTCCCATCTATGGGGGAGGCCAAGGAAGAAGAAGAAGGAGGGGGGCTCTCTCCCCCTCTCTCCCAGTGGCGCCGGAGTGCCGCCGGGGCAAGGATCGTGACGGCGATCTACATCAACAATCTTGCTACCGTCAACACCAACTTTCTCCCCCTCTATGCAGCGGTGTAACACCTCTTCTCCCCACTGTAATCTCTACTTAAACATGGTGCTCAACTCCATATATTATTTCCCAATGATCTATGGTTATCCTATGATGTTTGAGTAGATCCATTTTGTCCTATGGGTTAATCGTGATCTTGGTTTGTAGGATTGTATATTTTATTTATGGTGCTGTCCTACGGTGCCCTCCATCTCGCGCAAACATGAGGGATCCTCACTGTAGGGTGTTGCCATATGTTCATGGTTTGCTTATTGTCGGTGTTGCGGGGGTGACAGCAGCCTAAACGCGGATAAGTGGGTTATGGCGTATGGGAGTAAAGAGGACTTGATACTTAATGCTATGGTTGGGTTTCACGACCTTAATGATCTTTAGTAGTTGCGGATGCTTGCTAGGGGTCCAATCATAAGTGCATATGATCCAAGTAGAGAAAGTATGTTAGCTCATGCCTCTCCCTCATATAAAATTACAAGAATGATTACCAGTACTTGTTATCGATTGCCTAGGGACAAATAACTTTCTTGTTGACAAAAGCTATCTACTTTTATTACCTTGCAATTTATTCGTAGTTTTATTCTCGCAAAGTACTCGTATTTTTATTCTTGCAAAATAGTTTCTTACTTATTTTAGGTAAAGCAAACGTCAAGTGTGCGTAGAATTGTATCGGTGGTCAATAGAACTTGAGTGAATATTTCTTCTGCCTTTAGCTCCTCGTTGGGTTCAGCACTCTTATTTATCAAAGAAGGCTACAAACGATCCCCTATACTTGTGGGTTATCAAGACCTTTTTCTGGCGTCGTTGCCGAGGAGCAATAGCGTGGGGTGAATATTCTCGTGTGTGCTTGTTTGCTTTATCTCTAAGTAGTTTTTATTTCCTGTTCTAAGTTGTTCTCTATCTTTAGTTATGGATATGGAACACGAAACACCAAAAAAATTAGTTGTACTTGCTACTCATGGCGATGGGGAACCTCCTAAAACCCTCGATGCTCGTTATGTGAAAGATATTATGCACCACTTTGATAATCCTGAGAAAACCCCATTCAACCTGATAATGGGAGACATGTTGGATCAACATGAATACTTTAGGGATTATCACTTGACACAAAAAGGGAAACTCTTATGGGGTCAAATTCATATGTTGAAATGGTATGCTTGGAATCTATGCTCTAGATATGATTATACTTGTTGCTCTAGGATGAATGCTCCACACCTTCCCTTTTCATGCAAATTTAATGACAATGAAACCTTAGCTTCTTATGCTAATGGTAGATATGATTACTATGATGTGGAATGAATAGAAGAATTAGTTGCTTTTAAGGGTGCTTATGAAATTGAATCTTTGTTTGAAAAGTTTGAAGATTTTGATGATTCAGTTTATAGACCTGAAAATTTTGCTATCCTTAAATATTGCTATGAAAATTATAAATACAATTCCGATATTGATATATTTATTGAGAAAGTCTCCGCCGTCCAAGAAGAGACTAATATTTTGCAGGATTCTATGGAAGAAGAAATTGATGAAACTATGAGCTCTTTGGATGAAAAAGATGATGAGGAGAGCAAAGAACAAAAGGAGGAAGAGTAGATTAGCTACCCGTGCCCACCTTATAATGAGAGTAACTCTTCAACTCATACATTGTTTAATTTCCCTTCATGCTTACCGAAGGATGAATGCTATGATCCCGTTGATTCGTTTGAAATATCCCTTTTTGATGAACTTGATGATTGCTATGCCTGTGGCCTTGATGCCAATTTGAATTATGCTTATGGAGATGAACTTGCTATAGTTCCTTATATTAAGAATGAAATTGTTGCTATTGCACCCACACATGATAGTCCTATTATCTTTTTGAATTCTCCCAACTACACTATATTGGAGAAGTTTGATCTTATTAAGGATTATATTGATGGGTTGCGTTTTGCTACTACACATGATGATTTTGATGAATATAATATGCATGTGCTTTCTGCTCCTACTTACAATTATTATGAGAGAGGAACTATATCTCCGCCTCTCTATGTTTCCAACACGATAAAATTGGAAGAAACTGCTTATGCTATGTATTGGCCTTTACTTGATTTGCATGAATTGTTCTTGTATGACATGCCGATGCATAGGAAGAGAGTTAGACTTCGTCATTGCATGATATATGTTGCTTTGTGCTCACTACTAAATGCCCAATCATTGTTAATTAAAATTGGCTTTGATAAACCTTGGGATCCGGGTGGATCCATTACTTGAGCACTTTATGCCTAGCTTAATGGCTTTAAAGAAAGCGCTGCCAGGGAGACAACCCGGAAGTTTTAGAGAGTCATTTATTTCTGTTGAGTGCTTTTATAAAGTTTAAAAAAATATATAGAGGGGAACTTAAAACTTTTTCAAAAAGAGAAGCGATTGAAAGGTGATGCATTGGAGAAGTGAGGGTCGACCTTGAACACTTGTGTTCATGCTCATGGAAACAATGTAAATTTTTCATGAAGATTCTCACAAAAATAATTATCCCCTTGTACAAATCCATTTTATTATAAAAATAATGTGCCAAGATTTGCCTTTAGGATGATTAGATTGTTTGTTGGTATGTGCGGTGCAAAACAGAAACTTTGGCTGAAGTGCGTGATTTTAAATTTTTTACTGGAACGTCGAAAGGTTCTGAAACTTCTTGCACAGTATTTCTACACAAATTGTTTATTTTTTCCTAATTTTTCAGAATTTTTATAGGTACAGAAGTATGGTGAACGTTCAGATATTTACAGACTATCCTGTTTTCACAGATTGCTGTTATAGCTTCATTATTTGCGTATGTTTGAAATCTTGTTGAGCCTCCTTTGACTTGGGGCCATAGAATTGTGATATAATACAGTAGGTAATGTTTGATTATAATTATACAATAATGTTATAGCAGTACATGATGGGATTTGACTGCCATATTCACTAACCCCGCCACTGAAAGTTCGGTTAAGTTTTGTGTGGATGAAGTGATCAAAGATCGAGGAGGTCCCGATATGAGAAGAAGGAGGAGAGGCAAGAGCTCAAGCTTGGGGATGCCCAAGGCACCCCAAGTAAATATTCAAGGAGACTCAAGCGTCTAAGCTTGGGGATGCCCCGGAAGGCATCCCATCTTTCTTCAACAAGTATCGGTATGTTTTTGTCTTCGTTTCGTTCACGTGATATGTGTAAATCTTGGAGCGTCTTTTGTGTTTATTTTTCACTTTTCTTTTATGCACCATGCTGGTATGAGATAGTCCATGGTTGATTTATAGAATACTCATTGCACTTCACTTATATATTTTGAGTATGGCTTTATAGAATGCTTCATGTGCTTCACTTATATCATTTGAAGTTTGGATTGCCTGTTTCTTTTCACATAAAAAACCGTTATTTGTAGAATGCTCTTTTGCTTCACTTATACTTATTAGAGCATGGTCTTTTGTAGAAATAATTAAACTCTCTTGCTTCACTTATACCTATTTAGAGAGTCAAAAGGAATTGGTCATTTGCATGGTTAGTCATAAAATCCTACATAAAACTTATGGATCACTGAATATGATATGTTTGATTCCTTGCAATAGTTTTGCAATATAGAGATGGTAATATGTGGGAGGTACTAGTAAATGGTTGTGGTTAGTAAGAATATTGGTGTTAAGGTTTGTGATTCCCGAAGCATGCACATATAGTCTCTCGTTATGCTATGAAGTTGGAGCATGATTTATTATTGATTGTCTTCCTTATGAGTGGCGGTCGGGGACGAGCGATTGTCTTTTCCTACCAATCTATCCCCCTAGGGGCATGCGTAGTAGTACTTTGCTTCGAGGGCTAATAAACTTCTGCAATAAGTATATGAGTTCTTTATGACTAATGTGAGTCCATGGATTATACGCACTCTTACCTTTCCGCAATTTGCTAGCCTCTAGAGTACCGTGCATTGCCCCTTCTCACCTCGAGATGTGGTGCAAACTTCGCAGGTGCATCCAAACCCCGTGATATGATACGCTCTATCATACATAAGCCTTATTATATCTTCCTCAAAACAGCCACCATACCTACCTATTATGGCCTTTCCATAGCAATTCCGAGATATATTGCCATGCAACTTCCACCGCTTCCGTTTTGATGACTTGAGCATTCATTGTCATATTGCTTTGCATGATCGTAAGATAGCTAGCATGATATTTCCATGGCTTGTCCGTTTTTTTGATATCATTGTTATGCTAGATCATTGCACATCCTGGTACACTGCCAGAGGAATTCATGTAGAGTCATACTTTGTTCTAGGTATCAAGTTGTAATTTTTATTTCTTTTGATTTATAAGTAAATAGAAGTGTGATGATCATCATTATTCATTATTAGAGCATTGCCCCAGTGAGGAAAGGATGATGGAGACTATGATTCCCCCACAAGTCGGGATGAGACTCCGGACAATGAGAGAAAAGAAAATAAAAAAAAGAAAAAAAAAGAAAAAAAACAAAGAGAGAAGGGGCATGCTAGTTCCACACTTGTTCTTCAAAGTAGCACCATGTTTTTCATATAAAGAGTCTCCTATGTTGTCACTTTCATATACTAGTGGGAATTTTTCATTGTAGAGTTAGATGCACACCCACTTAGTTTTTATATTGAGCTTTCATACACTTATAGCTCTTAGTGCATTTGTTGCATGGCAATCCCTACTCCTCACATTCATATCAATTGATGGGCATCTCCATAGCCCGTTGATTAGCCGCGTTGATGTGAGACTTTCTTACCTTTTTGTCTTCTTTATATTTACGCCTATCGTCATACTTTATTCCACCCATAGTGCTATATCCATGGCTTGCGCTCATGTATTGCATGAGGGTTGAAAAAGCTGAAACGCGTTAAAAAGTATGAACCAATTGCTCGGCTTGTCATCGGGGTTGTGCATGATAAATACTTTGTGTTAAGAAGACAGAGCATGACAAGACTATATGATTTTGTAGGGATAACTTTCTTTAGCATTGATATTTTGAAAGACATGATTGTTTGTTGGGATGCCTGAGTATTGATGTCTTTATGTCAAATTATAGACTATTGCTTTGAATCACTTATGTCGTAATATTCATGCCATGATTAGACATATGATCAAGTTTATGCTAGGTAGCATTCCACATAAAAAATTATCTTTTTTATCATTTACCTACTCGAGGACGAGCAGGAATTAAGCTTGGGGATGCTAATACGTCTCCATCATATCTATAATTTTTGATTGTTTCATGCCAATATTATACAATTTTCACATATTTTTGGCAACTTTTTATATGATTTATTGGACTAACCTATTGATCCAGTGCCCAGTGCCAGTTCCTGTTTGTTGCATGTTTTTTTGTTTCGCAAAAAATCCATACCAAACGAAGTCCAAATGCAATAAAATTTTACGAAGAATTATTTTGGAATATTTGTGATTTTTGGGAGTTGGAATCATCAGAAGAGGGGGCCCACAGTGACCACAACCCACCAGGGCACGCCTGGGGGCCCAGGCACACCTAGGTGTCTTATGCCCACCTCATACGTCGGTTGGATCTCTACTTTGGGCTCAAGGAAGCTTTTATCCGGAAAAAAATTGTGTTAAAATTTCAGCGCAATCGGAGTTACGGATCTCCGGGAATATAAGAAATGGTTTTCGGCCAGATCTGGGAAACGCAAAATAGAAGAGAACAGAGAGGGAGATCCAATCTCGGAGGGGCTCTTGCCCCTCCGCCGCCATGGAGGTCATGGACCAGAGGGGGAACTCTCCTCCCATCTAGGGGGGAGGCCAAGGAAGAAGAAGAAGGAGGGGGGCTCTCTCCCCCTCTCTCCCGGTGGCGCCGGAATGCCGCCGGGGCAAGGATCATGACGGCGATCTACATCAACAATCTTGCTACTGTCAACACCAACTTTCTCCCCCTCTATGCAGTGGTGTAACACCTCTTCTCCCCGCTGTAATCTCTACTTAAACATGGTGCTCAACTCCATATATTATTTCCCAATGATCTATGGTTATCCTATGATGTTTGAGTAGATCCGTTTTATCCTATGGGTTAATCGTGATCTTGGTTGGTATGATTGTATATTTTATTTATGGTGCTGTCCTATGGCTCCCTCCATCTCGCGCAAATGTGAGGGATCCTCACTGTAGGGTGTTGCAATATGTTCATGGTTTGCTTATTGTCGGTGTTGCGGGGGTGACAGCAGCCTAAACGCGGATAAGTGGGTTATGGCGTATGGGAGTAAAGAGGACTTGATACTTAATGCTATGGTTGGGTTTCATGACCTTAATGATCTTTAGTAGTTGCGGATGCTTGCTAGGGGTCCAATCATAAGTGCATATGATCCAAGTAGAGAAAGTATGTTAGCTCATGCCTCTCCCTCATATAAAATTACAAGAATGATTACCGGTACTTGTTATCGATTGCCTAGGGACAAATGACTTTCTTGTTGACAAAATCTATCTACTTTTATTACCTTGCAATTTATTCATAGTTTTATTCTCGCAAAGTACTCGTAGTTTTATTCTTGCAAAATAGTTTCTTACTTATTTTAGGTAAAGCAAATGTCAAGTGTGCGTAGAGTTGTATCGGTGGTCGATAGAACTTGAGGAAATATTTGTTCTACCTTTAGCTCCTCGTTGGGTTCGACACTCTTATTTATCGAAGAAGGCTACAAACGATCCCCTATACTTGTGGGTTATCACACAACAGGCCAAACATCAACAAAATATATCCATGGTAGACAACATAATCTACAAATGATAAATTCAGTGTGCAGGTTTAAGCACGCTAGTTAAGCAAACCAAGAAGTGGAAAGGTGTGTTAACTGCAACATGCATAACATTTAAAAACAAGCAAATATAGTCATTCAAACTGGTATTATGCAGGTCTAAAGTACACTAGTTATTGTTAAAAAAATGAAAAGACATGTTAACTGCAACATCCTTAACAACAACCAAATATCGTAATTCATAGTGGTATTGTTGAAACTGTTATTGATGAAATTGAACTGCCCGGCAAATAGTTGCACATATAGAGCATCACATTGTGAAGAACTGAAATAAACAAGGCATAAGGCCATCTCTAGCCGATCCTTTGAAAGTTAACGGACTAGAACCCTTAGTGGATATATATATACTCCAGCAATTTTTGCCCGTTTCTAGTCGATCCCCTAAACTTAACGTTGTAAATTTCAATTTAATCAAGTTCAAAGTAGGTTCAACCGAAAGTAGCATGCATTCAAACATAAGCATAGATAGTTTTGCATAACCAAACATAAAACATAAATTTAAACTAAGCTAAACTACTTTCGGTCGAAGTGGAGGTCGAGCCAATCCTTCCTCGTCAGGTACGGTGTGCCGCAAGCTGGGTCCGGGCCGGTGTCGTCATCGGGGTCGTTGGGGAAGATACTCCTCCACTCATCGATGTCGATCTCCTCGTCCTCGCCGCCCAGCTCGATGCCCACTGTGCCGCCGTCCTCGCCGCCTTCGACCTCGTCATCGGAGGAGAGCACGATAACCACGCCGCCCTCCGTGCCGACAAAGATCACCCGCTCCGCCTCGACAAGCTCTGGGTGTTGCCGGCGGAGCTCTAGCATGTAGGCCTCGTCGGTGGCCTCGGCCTCGAGGCTCTCCCACTCCTCACGTTCCTCCCGCGCCATAACCGAGCTCACCACCCCTGGCTTTAGTGAAATGAGGTCGACCAGACGTGTGCTGAAGGGGAAATTGAGCCTAGCTGCCATGCTGTGGTAGCGGAGCTGCCAGCGGTCGTACTCCATGGTCGTGAGCTCGGCCGTGTGGAAGCTACCGAGCCACCGGCGGGTGTGGGTCTCCCGATCCGTAATCTCGGCGACCCACGTCCCCCACCGCCGCTGCCGGACCCCGAGGTGGGACCTCATCGGTGGCCAGGCACGAGGGAGGATGGGGAAGTCCTCGAACCGGCGTAGGGTGCGGCGGCGGGCGGATCAGGCAACCGGTGACGGCGGATCGATAAAGAGACTGCGGAGGATGACGGGAACACCTCGGTGGCCACCTCGCTGGCGTCGGGTGAAGAGGCCGCGATAAACCTCTTTTGGGCCATTGGCTCCTCGAGCTCCCCGACACACAGGCATAGGTTGAGGATGGAGGCGGCGGCGGCGATGGCGGCAACCTACCAATGGTTTTGAGCGAGGGAGGGGTGGTGTGTGTCTGTGTGGCGCACTAGTTTTTGCTATTAATGGCGCACTATAGGTGCGCCACTATTAACATGCCACTAGTAACAAATAGTAATGGCGCACCTCTGGTGCGCCATTAGTATCCTAGATAATAGTGGCGCACCACATAGTGCGCCATTGCTATGTACAATAGTGCGCCATTACTATGCCTCCTAGGGGGCCATATTTACCTTCACGTATGCCCCCAAGTGCGCCATTACTATGCCCCATAATGCGCCACTGGTATTTAGCCTTGGTGCGCCACTAATGCTCAATATGGTGCGCCACAACTGGGGGCCATATTTGCCTTCACCTATGCCCCAAGTGCGCCATTACTATGCCCGATAATGCGCCACTGGTATTTATCTTGGTGCGCCACTAATTCTCAATATGGTGCGCCACTACTATGAATATTAGGAATTATTATTTTTTGCTTTTCTGGTATTTGCACAGGTTACAAAATACGTTACAGCACAGAATATAAACATCACACAATAGAATTCATCATATTAGTCTCCAAATTCGAAATAGCGAACAAAGTTCAAACATTAGCCAAGTTTAGGTCTCGAGACATTAGCAAAGTTCATCATATTAGCCGAGTTTGTCATCACATTACAAAGTCGATATCGATCATCTAAACTACCATCACATAGAAGAGAGTTGCGGTCACGATGAGCATCATCGCGATGAAACTGGTCTTCATCCGGTTCCTCCTCCGCTCCCTCCTCTCTCCCGCTAGATAGCACACGTATCTAGCTTCCGCCTCCGCCCTAGTGGTGTACCCTTTGTAACTGTTACCGCTGAAATGGTGAACCTGTCTCTGACACTCCTCCCAGTCGTCGTAGACTCCGGGAACCTTACCCTTGTACAGGACATACGACGGCATCTCTATGCACTAGACAAACAAAACGTTAGTAGCAATTCACAGATAATATATAAGCAATATATAAGTATGCAACAAAAGGATCGAAAGAGAAAAGCAACACATTAATAGCATGATTCATGGTCCTACTAATAAATAGCATCGATTACATATAAGTTGAACGACTGTCCAAACTAAAGAGACATACAAGTTCATTAAAGTTTAATTACAACATGAGCTAATCGATATTTCAGAACTACATAGCATCAATACTTTCGACTCGACTAAGGGACCGGAGCATGGATGAAGCCGCCGTCTTTCATGATGGTCATGAATGTGCGGTCGTTGTCAGCCTGCATTTGTAGCGTTGTTTCTATTTCACTGTTGGATGGTTGATATTTGAGGTAGAACTGCCCTGAGGTACGAAGGACATCTTGATAGATGATTTCCACAAACTCCGACTGGATGCGAAAGAATTCTTGTCTGATGTCCTCGTCCTGGATTGCCGACAAGCGTGCGGCCCAATCTTTGAGATTATTTGGTAGCATAAGGTGATTATGGTCCCGTACGATCGCCCGCATGTGATGGAGGGCGTAGTAGGCATCCTTCTGACTGCCAGGCGGCTGCTTGACGCAGGGGAACGTCGTTACGTGGGTGAACACGTGCTTGCCGTACCTACAAATTGGCCTCCTAAAGGTGCCTCCAGATTTGGCATAGCCGAGGAGAGCATCATCAAGAACTTTCTTCATATTTGTGTAGTCTTTCTTCGACTGACGGTCCGAGTCGAAATACGTGGCCATGGAATATTTCGGGCTTAAGAGGATGAGTGTGCAATGTGTGTCACTGCACAAAACACGGAATGTTAGAAAAAAAAAGAACGATCGAAATCTAAGAAATCATATGTTACGGGGCGGTGAGGGGATGACTTACTCAGAAAAGTAAGGCACGAGGAAGTTATCCTTATCTGGGTTCGCCAGAATGACGCCTTCGAGGTATGAACTCACGACTTGCCGGTCCCCAGCGCTGCCCAAGATCTTGGCACGCATGTAGAAGGGGTCGACTATCCAGATGTCCGGGGTCTTGTCTCTAATGATCCGCATCTCCATACTGAGCGAAAATAGCCGAATGAAGGTGTAGTGCAGCGGATGAAGGTTAAACATAGCGAAGATGTCATCAAACCGCAGGACGATCATACGCCCGATGGTGCTATCGACAAAGCCCTTGCCCTCTGGCACCTTGGCCACGAAAACCGGGTATGCCACATCATTCTCGAAGAGATGCCACTTCTCCATAGAAAGAACACTGTCATGCAGACTCCGCATAGCACCGGTTGCAGCATTGAGCAGATTAGTCGGTAGCATCGGCCTACCCGCGACATGCACCCTCCTCGAGATATCCTTAGGTATTGGTGGCCCGTCTTGAGCACGGATCGTACTCGGTGCCGGCTGGCTCGCACCCTTGTTATTTTTTCTTTTCTGTCCCTTCTGCTTCTTCTACTGTAATGGGATCGAGTTCTGCTCAGAGACCACCTTCTTGAGTGTGTTGGGGCTGATAATATTTCGCACCTCGGCTATTTGAGTCTCAGTGAAGGTGGCAGCTGGAGGCGTCTCCTGAGAACTGAACGCCAGACGACGCCTGTTGCAATTGGGTTTCTCCGCGGTACCAGCTAGATCGCGATCGTCTTTTGCAGGGTTGGGTTCTTGAGAAGGAGGCCCCAAGAATTCATCACCGTACCCATGTTCGTTGAAGTACTTATCGATGTTGGAAAATGTACCGTCGTCGTTGTCCGGATCCTGTGCCATATGCATGTCCGGATCAGCTGATGGCGGTAACGTTGCGGCGGACTTGCCATGGCTTGGCGCCGGCACGACTGGCGGTGTTGTCTGTGGGGTGGTGTCCCCCGCCCCCAAACGAATCTGGCTCTTCGGCCAAAGCATGGACCAGCTTAAGCAGGTGCTGAGGGTCATCACATCATCTTCGTCGGCCCCAGGGGGTCGAAACGGAGGTAACAAGTCGTCGCAGCCCCGCAGCACCCGAACCAATTGAACCCTATACACGGTGGGTGGCATCGGATTACCTTGGAACACGCGGTTGCCCGGTTGAACGATTTTGGCCTTGGCGACATCGATCAACTCACCGTCCACGAAGTGCAGGAGAGTGCATGGAACGTCGGCGGCGCCCTGTGAAAACATGTAGGGCGTCAGGGATGCCCAGTCAAAGGCAAGGAGATGAAGTCATCGGCCGAGGCTTAGTTACCGTGATGGCGTCGAGCTCGGCTAATGTCGAGGCACCGCCAACGGCGGGCGTGCAAGTGACGGAGGGGCCACTTGCTGCCGAGGTGCTGGCCAGCGTAGTCTTCCCACACCCGGGTGCATTAAGCTCCAATGCCGGCGCCGACGACGAAGACACCAATGCCGCCTCCGCCAGAGACACCAATGCCGGCGCGTTGTGCGAGTTGCTGCCCGTGAAGCTGGGAATCGGGGGCGGCCCTTGTTGGCCGCCCGCAATCCACGCCTGCAGCCCCTCAAGCAAGGTAGGCATAATGGTGGTGATCGTCGCTCCCAGTTGGTCTCGCACTTGCTCTTGGACTATCTCCGGAATCCGCGCCACTTGTGCCTTGAGTTCTTTAACCTCCCGCTCCTGGCTTTCCGAGCTGGTCTTTCTCTCCTTTTGCCCAGACTTATAGTATTCCGACCATTTCATGGACAAGCCTTTGCCGGCCACACGACCAGCTGACGACGGCTTACTGAACTTATCCTTGTGTTTCATTACGTTCAACGCCCTATTAAAAGTGGTGTCCCAAGGGGCAGACGGGGAGCTCTGAGACCCCGCGCTACTGCTTTCAGTTTCCTGCGGAAGGAACATGAACCATTTAGAAATTTGGCTTCATTAATTAGAATGCAACCATATGGAGCTAATTACGCGGGGGTGTATTCCTTACCAGAACAAGCTCAAGCGCCTTCACCTTCGGATCCGTGGTAAGCTCCTTTGTTACCGGGTCCACCTTGTACCGGGCCCTGACATAGTTCTTGGTCTGCTTTTCATGGTATTTATCGAAGAGGGGCGGTAGGACTTGCTCGGCATGCTCCGCGTCCTCCTTGTCCCATATAGGTTCCGCCACTCTGTAACCGCCGGGACCGAGTTTGTGGACCCCTAAGTTCAAGTCCCGCGTATCTTTCCCCCACTGACTTGATTCCGCGGATGCGTTGCTCTTGCACTTGATCTTGAACTCCAGGTAGTCAGCTTCGCTGATCGAAGGATTTGTCTCCTTGATCTTCTCATAACTATCACCACTTAGAATCCTTCTCTTCACCGTGGCTCTCCAAGTAGCCAGGGCCGTGCTCATCTTCGTGAGGGCGGCACTGTTCACTTTATTCCCTGAGAGGCGTGTGTTTGTGAAGTCACCGGGGAACTTGTATCGTTCGTGCAGCTTCGTGAAGAGGAGGTTGCGCAAATTCCCTCGGTCACGATGCCTTAGGTTCTCGGTGTTGATCGAGATGGTGCTCCGGAGAATGCACCCGAGTTGTCCCGCGTACCCACTGACTAATTCTTTGGGTGCCGTTGGATGCCCACTGGAGGACACTTCAGTAAATTCCTCCTTGACGGTGCCGAGCACGTTCGGGCGCCGATCCTTCCGTTGCCTCTTTGGTTGGCTGCCATCTGTGCGTGTGCTGCCATCATCAGTGGTGGCATCCCCGGCGGCACCATCAGTGGTGTCATCCCCGACGCCACTACAGGTTGTGTAGTCGGGATCGGTGTCTTCCGCGGCGTCCTCATAGCGGTGAGGTTCTTCCTCCATCTCCTGGGACAGCTCCCAGAATGATTTGCCTGAACCGCCGGCCTCATCGTTGTCGGCCATGTTCGCTCTAAATAGGAAAAAAGGCTAGAATGATTAATTGTAAGACGGTGGCGAAAGCATTTTGCCACGTACGCAAGTGAGGACGCCTAGGTGTTCGTCACATTGCTGAGCCAGCAGCGGCTGTGTAATAACAAGGTCGAAACCAGGGGCCATGTACTAGTTAAACTAAGCAAAAACTGTGTTTGTATTCAGACGTCGACATGAATCGGGCACCTTCTAGGTCAAGAAAATTGGGCATGACCTTTGCTAATTTTCTTGACCTAGGAGTGCCCCATTCTCAACCGAAAACGGAAATTAATCAACATTTCAGGAGAAAGGGGTAACTATTTATCTTTGATCTACTGTCAACAGCACATCCGATTGTCAATTCTGCATGGGCTCCCCAAATTAGTTCCAGTGAAACTGTTCTATTCATTTACTTTGCCAAATGAGATATCCAAGTGTTATGCATAGCTAAAAGGTTAAAGCATTATAGAATTCATCATTTTAGAATAATGCATTCCAAAGCCACATAAATAACCAACTACAGTTTGAGAGGAACTACGTCTGCCAAGGAAGCTCATGGAATAGATCAGCAAATTTATAATCCATTTCAGAATATAACCATGACAAAGTAAACATCAGATGTGTTCGCTATTCCTAATAGGAAAAAAAGTAGTTGTTGCATCTATGCCTCTTTGCTAATTGCCATCTGCATATAGAAATTATAGTTCTCTCGAGAAATACCTAACTTAGATCTAGCATCAGGTAAAGAACTTACACAAGCATGCCTCATAGTCATCAAAACTATCACTATATGCACATATAGATACCAAGGTTGTAAGTATGTATGAAAAGGTAGGAAATCTGAACCACTGTGCTTGCTGAAACGGCACTACAGTGAGACGATAGTCTTCAGGGTAGAACCTTCACATTTCAGATGGATGAAACCATACACCTATCCAGCGACGAGGTGGGTGAGGGTCCCACCCCTGTACAACTGTAGGCAGGTTCTAGTAGTTCTAATGGTTTTACTGCGATTTTTCCCTTGTGGCTTTTGGGGTCGATCCCCTTCTAGCTGGCGCCGGTTCTTGCCCAGCGCTGTGTATCCCCAACAGTTTCAAGCAGGGAGAAGCAAGTGGACCAATGCTTCCGGGCAGCGGTGGATTTGAGTAGGGAGATTGGGGAAGGGGCGGCGCCAGAAACCAAATCGAAACCATGGAAAGCGCCGGGATGGAGGAGATTCGGCCGATTCCGGCGAGGATAAGGGATGCAATCCAGGAGGAGGGGGTGGTACGTACCAGGGAGGGATGGAGGCAAGGAAGGGGATGAATCTGCCTGCCCTGCCGTGCCCTGCAGGGGGGTCCGTCTCTTCTTCTTCTGGGATATGTAGGAGCGAGCGAGCGAGCAATCTGGGAAGGGGAGGAGATAAAAATAGGTGAGGGAGGGGGTAGGTGGGGGCGGCGGAGCCCGGCCGGGAGCGAGGTCGCCGGTGGGTGGGGGTGGCGGCGATGGGGGAGGAAGAGGAAGAATGGAAATGAGGGTGAGGGGGCGGCTGGGTCTTGGATATTACTGGGGGAGGGTTAGCAATGGTGCACCTTTTAGGGGTGCGCCATAAAAAGGGGTATATCAATGGCGCACCTTTTAGGGGTGCGTCGTAAACACCGTGATAGCAATGGCGCACCTTCTCCTGGTGCGCCATTACTAACTTTTTTTTTGGATTTTTAGTTGCATGTAATAATTTAAGATTTGAGATAAAAGAAAAGGAAAATGCAAATGGAGTGATAAAACCATTGTGCAAAGATTTAGAATTAGATGACATGGTTGAAATCAAGTGATACATGTAATAATTTAGTTGCATGTAATAATTGAGCTTGCCACTGACACACACACACGCGGCCGACACGTCGTGATTCTATCTTAGCTATCTTTTCACAATCTTCTTGCCCTTCTTTTTCGCAAATGGAGTTCTTCTCTTGAACGGACGCCCTTTAGGTAGGGTGGTCCTGCTTCTTCTTGTGGTGTATGGTACTTCATCGTCGTCGTCATCTTCCATCTTCGGGTCGCCGTACTTGTCGAAGTCTTGCTCATTGGCGACTCCATCCATTCCGATGATGTTCCTTTTGCCTCTCCTCATGACAAGACGACTGGGCTTTGACGGGTCAGTAATGAAGAAGCATTGGTCCACTTGGGAAGCCAGTACCCATGGCTCATTTTTCGCGGTGACGTTTGCGCCCGCGGTCTTGGATTTGGCTTTGGGTATAACCATGGTGGTGAAATACCGGTCTTCTTTTAGGACGCTCTTGGCCCATCTGACACAGAACATCGGGACCTTCTCTCCAGCGTAGCTCAGCTCCCAGATCTCCTTGATCCTTCCGTAGTATATGTCCTTGTCGTTACCGGTGTAGGATTCCATCGTTACCCCGGAGTTCTGATAATCGCTCTTCATGTCCTTTTCCTCGATGTAGAATGTGTAGCCGTTGATATCGTACGCCTCATAGGTCATCAGGTTGTGCTCGGCGCCCTGTGACAAGGCGAATATGAGTTTTTCTTCCACGGAAGAATCCTCATGTAAAGGGTACGACAGAAGCTTCTCCTTGAACCAACGCGTGAAACATGAGTTGTGCTCTTTGATTATATCTCCGTCCGTCCTCTGTTGGCCTCGGTCATTGTACGTCTTCTCAATAAAGGTTTTGTGCTCTACCACCCAAGGATCGACCACGTCTATGTGTTATAGCACGACTAGGTTTGCTCTTTCAAAGTCGGCGAGTCGACCCTTGAAGTCGACATGCATTTCGCGGCGACCCTCGCAGTGACCCCATCCAGCGAGCCTGCTGAGGTGCCTGTTGACGGGCAGACCAACGGGGTTCTCGATGCCTAGATAATTCGTGCAATAGGAGATGCACTCTTCGGTCAGAAAGCCCTTGGCTATGCTTCCATCTGGACGTGCCCTGTTGCGAACGTATCCTTTGATGACACCATTCATCCTTTCGAACGGCATCATGCTGTGCAGGAACGTCGGCCCGAGTTGGATGATATCCTCCACGATATGGACCAGCAGATGCACCATAACATCGAAGAATGCGAGCGGGAAGTAGATCTCAAGCTCGCATAGTATCACCACGATCTCTTCCTGTAGCCTTCTGAGTTGCCTCACGCCAACCGACTTCCGAGAGATGACGTCGAAAAATTTGCATAGGCCAAATAGCATTTCACGGACGTGCGCGTCCATGATCCCACGGATTGCAACTGGAAGTATCTGCGTCATCAGCACGTGACAGTCGTGAGACTTCATCCCGCTGAACTTTTGCTTCGCTGAGTCTAGGTATCTGCTTATCTTCCCCGCATAACCGTAAGGAAGTTTTACTCCTACGAGGCAGGTGAAAAACTGCTTGATCTCCTCCTGACTTAGAGTGAAGCATGCGGGAGGGCAGTCATATTCGATCTTCTTGGCCTTTTTGCCTTTGCGACGACTTTCCGTGTCCTTCGCCTCATCATCATCATCATCATTAGGGCGTTTTGCGTGAAGCTCCTCCCTGATGCCCATTGATTGCAAGTCTGCCCTTGCTTTCGGCCCATCTTTGGTCCTCTCTGGCATGTTGAGCAGGGTACCAAGCAGACTCTCGCACACGTTCTTCATGATATGCATGACATCAAGGCTGTGAGGCACACGGAGGATCTTCTAGTACGGCAAGTCCCAGAAAATAGACCTCATTTTCCATACCTTCAGCAGCGGCTCTGGCACCTTTCGCTTCTTTCCCGGCGGTGGGCACTCTTTCCAATTTTTCAACAGCTCGTCTATTTCCTCGCCGCTCCTCGTACGCGGGCGTCTTCGGGGTTCGGTTTCACCATCGAACAGATCCTTGCGTTTTCTCCATGCGTCATCATCGCGAAGCCACCTTCGATGTCCCATGAACACGGTTTTCGAAGACCCGGGATCTTATCTAGCTGGCGATACGTTGTGTCATCCATGCACCTGACGCATGCACAAAATCCATGGACCACCTGCCCCGCGACATATCCGTAACCGAGATAGTCGTGCACCGTCGTGAGCAGTGCGGCTCTCATAGGGAAATATTCTTTCGCTGCGGCGTCCCACGTATTGGCTGGCGTTTTCCACAGCATGTTTGGCTCCTCTTTCAGCAGCCCCAGATACAGATTGATGTCGTTCCCTGGTTGTTTCGGCCCTTCAATTAGCATACTCATGTGAATGTACTTCCTCTTCATGCACATCCAGGGGGGAAGGTTGTACATACACACAAACACAGGCCAGGTGCTATGTGTGCTTCTCTGGCTGCCAAACGGATTGACTCCATTGGTGCTCGCACCCAGCACGATGTTCCTTGGATCGTCCCCAAATTCTGGGTGTTCGAAGTTCAACGCTTGCCACTGGCTCGCATCCTTAGGGTGACTCAGCATCTTGTCTTTTTTATTTATCTCCGGATCATTTCCGTCATCTTCTCGCTTCTTCTCCTCCCTATCCGTGTGCCAACGCAGGAGCTTTGCTAGCTTAGGGTCCGCGAAATACCGCTGCAGACGAGGAGTGATCGGAAAGTACCACACCACTTTTCGAGGAGTTTTCTTCCTCTTCTTGTATCGAGTGACGCCGCACACCGGACATATGGTAGACTCCGTGTGCTCGTCCCGATAAATGATGCAATCGTTCATGCACACATGGTATTTCACGTGCGGTAAATCCAGAGGACGCACGATTTTCTTCACCTCCTCGAAACTGGTCGGGCACTTGTTCCCCTTGGGAAGACGTTCGTGCCAGAATGACATGCTCTCGTCGAAGCATGCGTCGGTCATTTTGTGTTTTACCTTCATCTCCAGAGCCATGAGCGTTACTTTCAGGCGGGTATCCTCGGGCCTGCATCCTTCATACAATGGAGTAACCGCGTCTATCTCCAGTTGATCCAGCTTGGCTTTCTCTCGGGCGGCAGCTCTTGCGTTACCCGTCTGCGTGAGAAGCAGCTCTTGAATATGAGGGTCCTGCACCCAGCCCATCGATGGTCCATCGTCGTCTGCTCCGGCATCTTCATCTTCATGATCATGCCCTTCGTCTTGATCTTCCTCATCATCATGTCCGGCATCTTCTACATGATGACTGTGTCCTGCATCTACTTCGTGATCATGTCCTGGAGATTCTTCGTCTTCTCGCCCGCCCTCGCCGCTATTGTCTTGCTGCCCTTCCTTATTTCTTGCCCGGCCCCCATGGACGACTTCATAATCATCTTCATCACCTTGCCACCGATAGCCATCCATGAAACCACGCAAGAGCAGGTGGTCCCGCACCTGTCTGGAATCCGGGTCCATAAGGCTCTTCAGCTTGAATCTTCGACACGGACATCTTATCTCCGTCTCGTTCTTTTGAAGCATCTCGGCCTTCGAGGAGCTCAAAAACCTATTCACGATGCCTTCGGTCATCGTGCGGACCATGGTTGCCTGCGGGGTAGAGCAAAACGATAATTTAGAACCAAAAAAAAAATTTGGCATGACTTTGCCTAAAAATAGGACCAAAAAAATGCATAGTGCCAAATTCTCGCCGAAACGGAAATGAATCAACATTCTGGCAAAATATTGGCAACTATCGCATTTCAAATACTGGTACCTGCAAACACAAACATATGCAACACCACAAACATATGTAGATCTAGGCCATAAAAAGTGTGTACGTTGTTGGAGGGAGAAAAAAGTAGATCACTACTAGAAAAAGGGCTATAGCTAATATAGACATTAGTGGCGCACTATGTATGTGGTGCGCCACTGCCAAATAGCGCATAATATAGACATTAGTGGCGCACTACGTAGATCTAGAACATAAAGAAAGCTTTCCCCTTACTTACCTATCAAAAAAAGGAAATTTAACCACTTAATTTGGGTGAATCTATGGTGCAAATGAGGTGAGGAGGAGGAGGCAGCCGAGACCAAGCTTGGTAGAGGTGGAGAGAATGAAGTGGGGAAAGTGAGTGTGGTAGGTGGCTGTCAAAAATATCTAGCTGCTCTCAGATTACCAATGGCGCACCTCCTAAGAATGCGCCATTGGTAACCAGGGTTACTAATGGCGCACCTGGTGTGTGGTGCGCCATTACTAGTTTTGAAAAAAAAATTGAAAAAAAAATTGTTAGTAGTGGCGCACCGTGGGTGTGGTGCGCCATTACTAGTTAAAACTAGTAATGGCGCACCAAACCACGGTGCGCCACTGGTAAGTCTGGGGAGGGGGGTGTGCCCAGGAGAAACTTAGCGGTGGCGCACCACACACAAGGTGCGCCATTAGTAATATACACATTAGTGGCGCACCCATGTATGGTGCGCCACTGCTATTTGGCAGTGGCGCACCACATACATAGTGCGCCACTAATGTCTATATTAGCTATAGCCCTTTTTCTAGTAGTGCACGTGTGAGCGGAGGTTTTGGGGAGTGTGTGGTGTGTGTGGAGGGGGGCAAGGTGGTGTTTGAGGAAATACCGCGGCAACTGAAAATTTTACTAGGCGGGAGTAAAATGCCGGGCTACTAAAAATTTGGATCATGGGCGAGCAGATATTTTTGAGATCGTGAGGGATGCAGAGGCGGGAGTAACAAGGCGGGGCTACTGAAAATTTGAATCAAGGGCGAGCAGATATTTTTGAGATTGCGAGGGATGCAGAGGCGGGAGTAACAAGGTGGGGCTATTGAAAATTTGAATCAAGGGTGAACAGATATTTTTGAGATTGCGAGGGATGCAGAGGCGGGAGTAAAATGCCCAGGCTACTGAAAATTTGAATCAAGGGATTGAAGCAGAGCAGGAGTAACAGACATCGCACACGGTCCGCACATACTAATCGTGTGCTATCAAACATTAAAACCTTCCAGGCGGTAGATATTTTTGAGATTACGAGGCAGTAGATATTTTTGAGAGCAGGATGCAAGCCTCATGAAGCCCAATCTACTGTGCTGATGTGAGTGACTGCAGGGGCACGGGCATGCCACATGGGTAGTCTGACCGAACCGTGTCTGTTGCGTACCCAATCGCAGATGGTTTCTACATCCAACTCGTGTGCTGTTTGTAAATTTGGCAAAAAGAATAACGCGGGAGAGGGTCAGAACACGAACACACTTGCAAGTGTACCAAATATATGTATGAAAAGGGTGGTTTGATGTTCAAATACCCAATGCACAACTTTGATGTGGCACCTGTCGCACAAAAGCACAGTATTGCTAGTCAGCCACCCCCTACGAACCCCACCTCGTGTCAGCGGTAAGGGAATTCTAGCTATGAAGGCATGCCCCCCAATTAGCTAGGTCTGAAATCTCACCCTACCGTAACACAAAACCTATAGCAGTCTATCATATATATTGTCAAACTTCCCCTTTCGCTTCCCGACAAAGGTGGACCGTGTGCCGACCCACAAATGTGTGCTTGTGGTGTGAGATGGGTGAGACCACATACGAACCACCTGCGGGTGGCCCTACTATATGTATGAAAAGGGTGTGGTGTGATATTTAACTACCATTCACAAATTAACTGGACTTCCCCGACCCCACGGAGGTTGCAGGTAGTGTGAAGTAGCCCCCTACCCCCCCACACACACACAGGTCGGGGGGAGGGCATTTCACCAAGATGTACTGTAACACGGACCAAGTAGAATCCAACTTGGTCGTATAACCTCTCCCGCTCGTTGTTGGTCAAAGTGATGGACGTCCACACGGCCCCGCAAAATGGGCTAGCTTGTCGCCGATAACCTCGCAAGGGAGTACTATATGAAGACAAACCCACTCTATGAATTTGGCCCAAGTATGTATATGGAAGTGGTGTGTGTGGTGTTTGAATACCCAATGCGCAAATTTGATGTGTCACCATGCTTTGGAACCATAAAATCCCCACACTGAGCGAGGGTTCACGACGCGTAGCATGGGCTCAAACTTAATTAGGCTTGGAATGATCGACCTACTATACGGTAACTCGAAGCAAAGAAGAAGAATCCACCCTGGCAACATTTCTCGTCGTTGGTCAAAATGATGGACGTCCACGCGGGCCCACGAATATATATAGGCTTGCCGCCCATAACCAAACGAGTGAGAGTGTGTCCAAAGACAACCATTGCATGTGTGTGTCCCGAACATATTTATGGAGGCGTGTGATGCATGCATATGTGTTGAATACCCGTCCCAATGCACAACATTGATGTGGTGCATGCGTTGAAAATCGCAGAGGTCCCCACACAGAGCAAGAGGTTCATGACGTGTCGTGTGCTCGCCCCCCCTTCGATCCAGTGGGATGGATTCATGTGTACACATGCGCTATTATATATATGTAATCTCACATCATGATCTATATCGTGAGACAAACAAAAAATTAAGCCCCCTCCTAAGTCAAATTAATTAACCTCTCTCGCTGTCGGTGAAAGTAATGGACCAAGCGGGCCGACAGATGAAAGCATCGCTGATAATTGCGTGAGTGAGTGCCATAGGACAACAACCATCGCTTGCATGTGTGCCAGAACATATATATGGAGAGGTGGTGTGGTTGTGATGTTTTGAATACCTAATGCACAACTTTGATGTGGCATTTGCCTCAAAAATCGCAAAGTCCCCACACAGAGTGAGGTTCATGTGACACCTAGTATATATATATATATATATATATATATATATATATATATATATATATATATATATATATATGCTGGTCACCCCCCCCTTCGACACGTACTATATATAGGCCTAGTAACACAGCCCTAAAAGAATTAATCCTCCTTGTTCGTCAAACGTACCTCTCTCTCGTTGGGTCAAAGTGATGGACGACGAACTCGCGGGCCCAGAGAAAGCGAAGTGTACGTCGCACGTTAGTGAGCATCCTATATAGGACTACGTACCACCGTCTGCATGTGGCCCAAAGAGGTGTTTGTGTGATGTTTGAATACGCAATGCACAACTTCGATGTGGCACCAGATACATAGGAAACCAAAAAGTCCCCACAAAGAGCGAGGTTCATGATGCGTGGTATGTGCTATATGTAGGCCCCCATTCGACACGTGGTATATATCTGTACTTCTACTGTATAGCACAAACCAAAAAAGAATCATTCCTTGATGGTCAAATTAACCTCTCTCTCGTTGGGTCAAAGTGGAGGACAACCTCGCATGCCCACAGATGGAAGCGCCACATGCGAGTGAGTTCCTATAGGGCAACCACCGCCTGCATGGTATTGCATGATGTTTGAATACCAATGTACAACTTTGATGTGGCACCTTGCCTCGGGAACCGGAAAGTCCCCACATGGAGCGAGGTTATGACGTACGCATATATAGAGAGTATTCATGTTGCCCCCTCTTTGACATGTACATACTCCTACCGTGCAAATACGTAATACAAACCAAAAAAGAACCATCCTTGTTGGTTAAATTAACCTCTCTCTCTCTCTCGTTGTATGTTCAATTGATCGACGACGACCTCACGGGCCCACACAGAGAGTCACACGCGAGTGAGTGTCATAGGACAAAAACACAGCATGCATGTGCCTGTGTGTTATGTGATGTTTGAATACCCAATGCACAACTTAGACGTGGCACATGCTTCGCAAACCGGAAACGCACTACACCATGATGTGTAGCCCCCTCCAAGCCGGTGGGAGGGACTCATGTGTATGCACGTGCCCGAAGTTTGATATGGAATCTCACCATGATCCACACCACACACATGCCAAGATGAATCCACCTTTTGGTCAAATGCCTCTCGTTATCAATGGAAACTGAAAACCTTTGCGGGCTAACGAATGGGCACGTCGCTGATAACTGCACGAGGGAGAGTGTCCGAGAGGACCACCAATGCATGCATGTGGCCCGAACATGTATGTATGAAAGGGTTGTGTAATGCTTTAGATAACCAATTCACGACTTTGATGTGGCATATATGACTCACAAAATGATCAATAATCTGACATGAAGGCTCACGACTCGTAGTGTACTGCTGGACCCTCCACCCCCCCCACACACACAGACACACATCCCGCACCACCACAGCCACTCTGAGGCATGTCAAACTTTTTCTGCAGTGAACATGTTACCAAAGGAGTGCTGTGTTAAAATAAAAAAAAACATACATCATTCGACCGTTTTTATACATTGATTGATTTCCTAGGGATTTAATGTGCAAAAATCAAATTTGAGCTACATGTGCACCAAAATGGATTGCAAAATCATATGTGTGTCCCTGGGTGCATATTTCCGCATGCAAGAGATTTCAAAACATTGAGAATATAGATTTTTAAAATTCAGTAAATCCAAAACTTAGTTGAAATTCATGAAACTTATCGCGGTGTCATATATAGACACCAGCAGACTGTGATATTGTATTTTTTCATCAAATTTGAGACACGTTTTGATATAATCTTGTTACAAACCGGAGATTGTTAATAACTGGCAACCAATATCTCATATGGATTATTTATTCGGACCATGTGCGTTAGACCGTCCCTTGCTTCGGTTAAGCAGTAAAGCGGCAGAATGAATCATCAAAAAACAAAAAAAATATACATGCTGCCACGCGCCCCGTGTGCCGTGCGAGCAGGCGTGAGTTGACGGGACGCATGCGAGTAGTCCGCCACGTAGGCAGACCGGGAGGCGTGCGTGCAGGTGTGTGAATTGACGGGAGTCATTTTCGCTGCGTAGTGTCACCGGGAGGCGTGCGAGTAGCTGTGTGGAATGATGGTAGGAATGCCAGAAGTCCACCGCGTAGGCTCATTGATGACCCACAAGTATAGTGGATCAATCGTAGTCCTTTCGATAAGTAAGAGTGTCGAACCCAACGAGGAGCAGAAGGAAATGACAAGCGGTTTTCAGTAAGGTAATGTCTGCAAGCACTGAAATTGTAAGTAGCGAGTAGTTTAATAGCAAGATAATTTGTAACGAGCAAGTAACAATAGTAGTAACAAAAGTGCAGCATGGTATCCCAATCCTTTTGAGGCAAAGGACAGGCCAAAACGGTCTCTTATGATAAGCAAAGTGTTCTTGAGGGTACACGGGAATTTCATCTAGTCACTTTCATCATGTTGGTTCGATTCGTGTTCGCTACTTTGATAATTTGGTATGTGGGTGGGCCGGTGCTTAGGTGCTGTTTTTACTTGAACAAACCTCCTACTTGTGATTAACCCCCTCGCAAGCATCCGCAACTACGAGAAAAGTATTAAGAATAAATTCTAACCATAGCATTAAACTTTTGGATCCAATCGGACCCTTACGGAATAGCGCATAAACTAGGGTTTAAGCTTCTGTCACTCTCGCAACCCATCATCTAATAACTACTCCACAATGCATTCCCTTAGGCCCAAATATGGTGAAGTGTCATGTAGTCGACGTTCACATGACACCACTAAGGGAATCACAACATACATATCATCAAAATATCGAACACATATCAAGTTCACATGATTTCTCCCGTGACCTCAAGAACAAAAGTAACTACTCACAAATGATAATCATGCTCAAGATCAGAGGGGTATTAAATAGCATAATGGATCTGAACATGTTATCTTCCACCAAATAAACCATATAGTAATCAACTACAAGATGTAATCAACACTACTAGTCACCCACAAGTACCAATCTATAGTTCCGGTACAAAGATTGAACACAGGAGATAAACTAGTATTTGAGAGGAGATGGTGCTATTGAAGATGTTGATGGAGATTGCCTCCCCAAGATGGGAGAGTTGTTGGTGATGATGATGACGATGATTTCCACCTCCGGGAGGGAAGTTCCCCCGGTGAAATCGCTCCGCCGGAGGGCAAAAGTGCTCCTGCCCAAGTTCCGCCTCGAGACGGCGGCGCTTCGTCCCGAAAGTCCTCTCCTTATTTTTTCTAGGTCAAAGTGACTTATATACCAGAAGATGGGCACCGGAGGTCGACTGGGCTGAGCACAACCCACTAGGGCGCGCCTGGGGGGCCTGGCGCGCCCTGGTGTCTTGTGCTCGCCAGGTGGCCCCCCTCCGGTAGTTATTTGCTCCAGTATTTCTTATTTATTCAATAAAAAATCCTCGTGAAGTTTCAGCTCATTTGGAGTTGTGCAGAATAGGTAGCCTGACGTAGCTTTTTCAGGTCCAGATTTCCAGCTGCCGGAATTCTCCCTCTTTGTGTATACCTTGCATATTATGAGAGAAAAGGCATTAGAGTTACTCCAAAAAGCATTATTATGCATAAAAACATTATAAATAACAGTAGGTAAACATGATGCAAAATGGACCTATCAACTCCCCCAAGCTTAGACCTCGCTTGTCCTCAAGCGAAAACCAAAATCGAAAAACATGTCCACATGCTTAGAGATAGAGGTGTCGGTAAAAACAAAATACAGACATAGGAGCATCTTGTAATTTATTATAACAGCAACAAACTTTAACATAAAACTTTCATCATAGAACTTTTATGATAGACTTCTCATGAATAAGTAACAATTCATCAGAACATTGAAGTATAAAGCATAAACTTTATTGGAAACCAACAAACTATGTTCTCAGTCAACTTTGCAACTACAATTCATCATCTTTTCAGGAAGGGTCACGTATCAGAGCCTTTTAGGCAAGCCCACATACTCAACCATCATATAGTCTTCTATGATTGCTAACACTCACCGCGTACACATGAGCAAAACATTTCAACCGGACACATTGAAAGATAGGGGCTTATAGTTTCGCCTCCCAACGTATTCACCTCAAGGGTGATGTCAACAATAATAACTCATGCTACCCATATTCAACTGGATATATGTGCCAAGATCTTTCCTCATCACATGATGCTTGCCAAAAGAGAAAATAAAAAGGAATGGAGAGAAGAACTTTGACTCTTGCATGAAAGTAAATACATAAAAGTAAAAGATAGGCCCTTCGCAGAGGGAAGCAGAGGTTGCCATGCGCTTTTTGTTTGTATGATCAATCTCTTAGTGCAAGAGAACGTCACATTATATTGCCCCTTGTGATAGCAACCTTTATTATGCAGTCTGTCGCTTTTATTCTTCGCCATCACAAGTTCGTACAACGCTCAATTTTCTCTTACACTAAATGATCCAACACTTTTAGAAGTAATTTTTATTGCCTTATTGCACCGATGACAACTTACTTGAAGGATCTTACTCAACCCATAGGTAGGTATGGTGGACTCTCAAAACAAGATTTGGGTTTAAGGGTTTTTGGATGCACAAGTAGTATCTCTACTTGGTGCGGAATTTTTGGCTAGCAAAGATAGGGGGCAAGCACCACATGTTGAAGGATCTATGACAATATAACTTCTATGTGAACATGAACAAACATAAATCATTACGTTGTCTTACTTGTCCAACGTCAACAATTTTGGCATATAATATTTTGATGGGTGCTCACAATCACAAAAGATTTCCAAGATAGTGTATTTGCATGTGAATCTTCTCTTCCCTTATTAATTCTTTCATGAATTGCTTCATTGACCAATACTATGTTTGTCAATCTACAATAAAATTTTCTACTTATACTCTTCCTTGTGTGATGTCATTACTTACCATAAGATTAGCATATGATCTTTTTCATTTATTTCCTTTCTTTTTATTGAAACATGAAAGTAAAGAAAGTAAAACTGAAACTAAACTTTATTATATATCTCGCACACGATTACAAGGATAGATCACTAAGCAAACTCTCGAAAAGAAAGGATTGAACTAAACTTTTATTCATCTAAAGCAAAAGATAACCATGGATCAAACTAAGAAAAGTAAAGGCAAAAGATAGTGGAGGTGATACGATACTGGGGCACCTTCCCCAAGCTTGGCAAAAGCCAAGGGGAGTGCCCATACCCGATACTCAATTTTCTTTTGGTGATGAGAAGGAGGTGGTGATGATGAAGTGGTAGCGATCCTGTCCTTCATGATCAAGAGATTCTCCAATCTACGGATGACGCTCTGGAGGAAGATGATGTGCTCTTGATGCAAAATATTTTCACGAGTGAGATATTTATTTTGCACACAAACCGTTTCAATGATCCGAAATGCTTCAATCTCAGTAGGGGTAAGATGAGCATAGTAAGGTTTAAGGATATCTTCTTCTTCCTCCTCGGCAGGCAGTGCTTGCTCGATCACTGGTGTTTGATCTCCGGTAGCCTCCTTGCCCTTGTCCTCCTTGGCGGCTCTAACTGGCTCTTCCCTCTTCAGCTCGATCTTCATCAACCAAGCATCCTCTTCCACATTGTTGGAGGAAGAAGAAGACATGATGCCTGGCTTAACAGATCTGACAAAAAACAGCAAGGAAAAGAAAACAGGAGATTTCTCCGCGATACGAAGGTCAATAGATTCGGGGGGTATATAAAGATTTTTTATCTTGGGAAACAAGCAAACGGAAGAAAAACGGAGTCCGGAAGGTACCCGTGGTGGGCACAATCCACCTGGGAACGCCTGGCAAGCCAGGCGCGCCCTAGTGTCTTGTGCCCACCAGGGTCACCTTCCTGGTAGTTTCTTATTTTCCTAATTTTCTAAATATTCCAAAATTGACAACAAAAAAATTGCGGATTTTTTGGAGTCCGTTTACTTACCGTATCACGGTCCTCCCTTTTTTCACGATTCTGGAGTGTTCCGGAAGGTTTCTTTTATGTGTTCTTACGGTGTCATGGTTTGGATAACATTCCTTTCAACATTAATGGGTGTACCTGAGATATAATGTTTTATTCGTTGCCCATTAACAACCATCGGGTTAGTACCTTCGGCATTATTTATTTTGATAGCTCCAGATCGATAAACCTCCTCGATAACATAGGGTCCTTCCCATTTGGAGAGGAGTTTTCCTGCAAAGAATCTGAAATGAGAGTTGTACAAAAGAACATATTCTCCAACTTTGAACTCACACTTTTAGATTCTTTTATCATGCCATCTTTTAACTTTTTCTTTAAATAACTTGGCATTTTCATAAGCTTGGGTTCTCCATTCATCTAATGAGCTAATATCAAATAACCTCTTTTCACCAGCAGGTTTGAAATCATAGTTGAGTTCTTTAATTGCCCAATATGCTTTATGTTCTAACTCAAGAGGCAAATGACAAGCTTTTCCATAAACCATTTTATAAGGAGACATACCCATAGGATTTTTATATGCTGTTCTATAAGCCCAAAGTGCATCATCTAATTTCTTAGACCAATTCTTCCGGGACCTATTGACAGTCTTTTGTAAGATTAATTTTAGTTCTCTATTGCTATGTTCAACTTGACCACTAGAATAAGGATGATAGGGTGATGCAATTCTATGGTTAACATCATACTTGGCAAGCATTTTACGGAAAGCACCATGAATAAAGTGTGAACCACCATCAGTCATTAAATATCTAGGGACTCCAAACCATGGGAAAATAACTTCCTTAAGCATTTTAATAGAGGTGTTGTGATCAGCACTACTAGTTGGAATAGCTTCTACCCACTTAGTAACATAATCAACAACAACCAAAATATGAGTATACCCATTAGAGGAAGGAAAAGGTCCCATGTAATCAAATCCCCAAACATCAAATGGTTCAACAGCAAGAGAATAATTCATAGGCATTTCTTGACGCTTACCGATATTACCTATTCTTTGACATTCATCACTAGATAAGACGAACTTACGGGCATCCTTGAAGAGAGTAGGCCAATAAAACCCAGATTGCAATACCTTATGAGCAGTTCTGTCTCCCGCATGATGTCCTCCATAAGCTTCGGAGAGACATTTCCGTAGGATTTGTTCCTGTTCATGCTCAGGCACACAACGTCTAATAATACCATCTACCCCTTCTTTATAAAGACGTGGGTCATCCCAAAAGTAATGTCTTAAATCATAGAAGAATTTTTTCTTTTGTTGGTATGTGAAGCTAGGTGGTATGTATTTAGCAACAATATAATTAGCATAGTCAGCATACCAAGGAGTGTTATGAGAAACATTTATTGAAGCTAACTGTTCATCAGGAAAGCTATCATTAATAGGTTGTGGGTCATTAAGAATATTTTCAAGCCTAGACAGGTTATCAGCTACGGGGTTCTCAGCTCTCTTTCTATCAGTGATATGTAAGTCAAATTCTTGTAGCAAGAGAACCCACCTAATGAGTCTAGGTTTAGCATCTTTCTTTTCCATAAGATATTTTATAGCAGCATGATCGGTGTGAACAGTCACTTTAGAATCAACAATGTAGGATCTAAATTTATCACAAGCAAACACAACTGCTAAAAATTCTTTTTCAGTAGTAGCATAATTTCGTTGGGCACTGTCTAGAGTTTTACTAGCATAATGGATAACATTTAGTTTCTTATCAACTCTTTGTCCTAGAACAACACCAACAGCATAATCACTAGCATCACACATAATTTCAAAAGCCAAGTTCCAATCAGGTGGTTGAACAATAGGTGCAGTAATTAAGTCTTTCTTGAGTGTTTCGAAGGCTTCTAAACAATCATCATCAAAAACAAAAGGAATATCCTGTTGCAAAAGGTTTGTAAGAGGCCTAGAAATTTTAGAAAAGTCTTTGATAAATCTCCTATAGAAACCAGCATGACCAAGGAAACTACAAATACCTTTGATATCTTTAGGACATGGCATTTTCTCAATTGCATCAACCTTGGCTTTATCCACCTCAATACCTCTTTCAGAAATTTTATGGCCCAAGACAATACCTTCATTAACCATAAAGTGGCACTTCTCCTAATTCAAGAGAAGATTTGTTTGCTCACATCTCTGCAAAACTTGATCAAGATTGCTTAAACAATCATCAAAAGACTTCCCATAAACAGAAAAGTCATCCATGAAAACCTCAACAATCTTTTCACAAAAATCAGAGAATATAGCAGTCATACATCTTTGAAAGGTAGCAGGGGAGGGAGTCCTGGATTAGGGGGTCCTCGAGTGTCTGGTCTATTCGATATGGGCCGGTCTGATGGGCCATGAAGATAAAGCAGAAGACCATCCCCCGTGTCCGGGTAGGACTCCTATGTGCGTGGACGGCAAGTTTGGTGTCCGGATGTACTATTTCCTTCTTCTGTAAACCGACTCTGTACAACCCTAGGCCCCTTCGGTGTGTATATAAACCGGAGGGTTTAGTCCGTAGAGGCAATCAGAATAATCATAGTCTAAACGGCTAGGGTTTAGCCATTATGATCTCGAGGTAGATCAACTCTTGTAACCCCTATACTCATCAAATACAATCAAGCAGGACGTAGGGTTTTACCTCCTTTAAGAGGGCCCAAACCTGGGTAAACATCGGGTCCCCATTGTCCCTTGTTACCATCGATCCTCAGACACACAGCTTGGGACCCCCTACCCAAGATCTGCCGGTTTTGACACCGACATTGGTGCTTTCATTGAGAGTTCCGTTGTGTTGTCGATAGAAGAATCGATGGCTCGCCTCGTTGTCGATAACGATGCTGTTTTCGGGGAGACTTTTCTCCCTGGTCAACTCTTTGTGTTTGGCGGCTTCACGCTACGTGCCAACTCGACCGGTCACCTTGAGCAGGTCGACAGCTATGCCCCTGGTCACCAGATCTGGTTTGGAAGTTTGAACTACATCGCCGATATCCGAGGAGATCTAATCTTCGAGGGGTTCATGGCCTCGGCCGCTGCTCCCCACCCATACAAAGAAGGCCCTTTGGATCCGCTATCAGATCCCGTCCAGGGATCAACTATCATGCCCGCCCTGGCCTTAGATCCGGAGTGGAACACTTTGTCCGAAGACCGGGGGGTAAACCTCGCCGGACTTTCTCCTATTATGGAGCTTCTAGTCGGAGACCCAGATGCAACCATGCCGTCGGCGGACCCGGAGTCAAACGGGACTCTCCTCGTCATCGGGAAGCAGGATTCGCCTCTGGACGTCAACTCCGAACCCTCGAGGTCTGCGTCTATCGGGCTCGGTCAAGTGGTTATTACAGAACCTAGTTCCGTAGATCCTCAGACGCCTGTCCAGCTTTCACTCTTAAACGAAACACTGGACCTAATGCGATCTCTCGCCATCACGGAAGTATCACCTCCGAACTACGCCCAGCTTGAACCACTACTGGAATCAGGGAATTTGCCGTCTGCCAGTTCTTTGCCGTCTGCTAGCAGACGGCAAAGAAGGTCTTTGCCATCAGCTTACAGAAAACTAACGGCAAAGAAAGAGCTGACGGCAAAGATCATGTTTGCCGTCAGCCAGCTCTTTGCCGTCTGCTAGCGGACGGCATAGAAGCTTTGCCGTCAGCTAGCAGACGGCAAAGAGGGAGGGTAGCCCACTAACAAGAACAACCTAACGGCCACTTTCTTTGCCGTCTGCTAGCAGACGGCAAAGAAAGTGGCCAACCTAATGGCCGTTCCCTCCGGCCCAACCCCACTAGCTCCTCTCTCTCCGCCCGGCCCCACCCCTCTCTCCCCTCGCTCTCCCGCACCGCACCTCACCCGCGCCCGCACCACCGCCGCCCGGACACTGCCGCCGCCCGGACACCCCGCCACCGCCGCCGCACCACCCCGCCGCCCTGGAGCCCTGCGGCCTCGGAGCCACCGCCGCCCGGCGCCCCCGCCGCTCAGCTCTCTCTCTCTGTCTCCCGATCCCCTTTGCTGCCGCCACGTTTTCCGGCCGATTCTGGCGGTTTCCGACGGTCTCCGGCGACACCTTGGCTACCCATCTCTTCCTCTCGTCGAGCTCTATCGATCCCTCCGTCTCGATTTGATTTTCCCTGCCTCCTGTGGTCGCTCCCTTCGGTTTCCTCTCTGCTAAGATTTCGGTGTTGGGGTGGTTCTCGCCTCCGGTGGGGCTCCGGTGGCCGTGAGGTGCTCCGGTGGTGCTGGGCGTGCCGTGGCGCGGGGGTGCCCCTGGGTTGGCGCCTCCGTGCTGCGGTGCCCCTGGGTTGGCCGCCTCCGTGCTGCGTGATCTCACTGGCGCCTCCGTGGTGGTGTTGGTTGTGCTGCTGGTCACACCATAGTGATAGTGTGGCTGCACCCTGCTTCGGCTACAACTCCTCTTGGTGAGCTTGTCCTTACTTCCCTCCTCTGATCTCTCTAATGCATAGCTTTAGCTCTTGATCTAGTTGGATGTGAAGCTCTATTAGCTGCTGCTAGATGCTCCAGATGAGCATCAACTTGTGTTGGAGCTCTCTGTGATGGATTCTTGCTGTGTCAGGGTTTTGGTCAATGACTGTTTATGTGTATCTGCTTACATATGTGCTCCTGGATTGGCTAATATGGTCAGTAGTTGTTCATGTGTGTAGATGTACTCCTGTGCATATGTGGTAGCTCTGACTGTGTTGTTAAATCGGTGGCTAACCTGTGCTCTACTGGACTGGGATCTCTCCCTGTATTTTTTTGTTGCTACTGTTAGCTATCTCACTAGCTGTTGATGGTAACTTAATTCAGTTAACTGAATCTCTAGTGTTACATTTTCTTTTCCATTGGTCTGTTTAACCTTTGGAAATTAGTTATCACTTCTGTTGTTATTTGTTGCTGCTGCTATTACTTGCAGTAGCAGTTTATAATGGTACTAGCCCCCTGTGCTTGTGGGTGTAGTGCCCTAATTGCAGAAAAATACCAGGTGCAAGTGTGGTGCTGTGTTCTGCAAAAGCAGATAATCATTTGGGGTGCTACCTTGCTATTTCTTCTATGCTATAGCTACTTTACTCATGAACAGATACTCACTTGTTCTTAGTTGTTTTACTTCTAATACTGATATGAACAGATACCACTTGGTTTGGCTATTCCTATTGGTCTCTTTCTAATAGCCTATGAACAGATGCTATACTTGATTTTGGCTGTTACTTCCTAGTTTTCTACTCATAAGACAGATACTACATCTGATTTGGGCAGTGATGCTGGTCTGAGCCCCCTTCTCTTAGGCTTAATTTACATGTGGCTATCCCTGTGCTGTGATGATCTAGCCCTGGCATCTCCAGGCTAGCTGAGCACACAATCCTCAAGTATACCTTGAGGTCTTCTAGTTATCTAGTAAGCTGCTGGGTGTCTCATTGGGCTTGGACTTGGTCTGGCCGGCTGGTTTGATGTATATCTCCTCCTGGAGCTTTGTTTTGAATTGCTCAGTGACATATCTCATTGTCACTGGACAAAAGTTGGCTGTAGTGGTAGAGTGTAATCATTGGCTCTAAACACTAGTTTTAGTTGGGCTTAATCCTTTGGAGCTATTTCTGTTAATGATCTTTGATATATGGCAGTTGATGGCTTCCTGACTTGGCTCTTGGCTGGTTCTCTGATTTGGCTCTTGATAATGGTTTTCCTCTATTTGGCTTTTCTGAAATAAGGTCATTTGGTATTTAGAAATCCTGACTGAGATAGTCTTGATTTCAAGGAATAGCTCCTACAACATTGTATATCACCAAGTGGAATGCTACATTTCTACTCCTAACCCATTCTCTCTTTCTTAGTGTTTTTGTTATGCAGGTTGGAAGAAAAGAAGAAGATCCAGAAAAAAACTTAGTAATAAGATAGTTTTTAGGAAAATAGATATTTAGTTTTAGGTCATTTCTGATTCTTTATAATATGACTTTGTATTACCTATTCCAATTATTAATAAATTTTTTAATTTACTCTTTTAGTGCTTGTCTTTAGTTTTTGTTTTGACTTTGTGAAACTTGCTACCTATGGATGAAACTGTGTAATATTGAAGAAACTATGTATATGTATGGATGAAACTTGCTACTATTGGTAACATGTGTTGGATATGTGTTGGATATATATGTGTTCATGACTATTGGTAATATGTGTTGGATATCCTAGATTGGTCATATATATATATCTGTGTTTGATTTTCTGTGAAAATGAATTGATATAAGAAAAAGCAGAATTAAATGGGGCAATATAGGCACTTTGCCGTCTGCTGGCAGACGGCAAAGAAGTAAAGTTCTTTGCCGTCTGCTGGCAGACGGCAAAGAGCGCCGTTAGCCCCCTAACGGGGCTGTTACCTTTTTTGTGCCGTCCACAAGCTTTGCCGTCTACTAGCAGACGGCAAAGAACTTTCCTTCTTTGCCGTCCCCCAGCAGACGGCAAAGCGGCCTTTACCGGCATCAGTTCAGCCAGAGTGTTTGCCGTCTGCTAGCGGACGGCAAGGCCTTTGCCGTCCGCCAAGCATGCCTTTGCCGTCTGCTATGGCAGACGGCAAAGCAGCTGATTCCAGTAGTGAACTAGGGGCTGAGAGTAGGGAATTTTGCGTCCCACCCACCACCCACTTAATAGCCACTGTCGAGGATTTAACCGACATGCTAGATTACGCCTCCGAAGACATCGATGGCATGGACGACGATGTCGGAGTTGAACCAGGCCAAAACCCGCCCATCACTGGACGTTGGACGGCCACTTCCACTTATGATGTATACATGGTGGACGCGCCTGAAAAGAAGGACGATGAGGGCACTCAAGATCCAGATGAGAAGAAGCCCGTCGACGAACCACCGAAACACCGGCGTCAGCGGCGCCGCTCACGATCGCGTCGGGCAAGGGAAAGCAATACCGGCACCAGAGATAATGACACTCCGGATAACGCCGAAGACTCCGACCACCCCGCTGAGCCTGCGTTCGAGCAGGATGAGAGGGAAGAGGGTCAAGTCAACCCCGACGAACATGTCGATCACGGGGATTCGGAAGATAGTAACTACTTACCTGTCTCTGAAGAGGATATTAGCCTCGGTGACGAAGATTTCATCGTCCCAGAGGAACCCCTCGAACAAGAACGCTTCAAGCAACGGCTTATCGCCACTGCACGGAGCCTAAAAAGAAAACAGCAACTGATTCAAGCCGAACAGGATACGCTCAACGACAGATGGACTAAGGTCCTGGCCGCCGAGGATGGATACGGCTTTGAGTGCCAAACAAAGAGCTATCCTAAGCACAGGCTCCTGCCATAATTCGACGATGAGGCCTTTGAGCCAATACCATCAAAATACAATCATGCTGATCAACCGGACCGACCACCACGTGGACGGGACAAAACGGCCAATTATGCCGAACATCAGCCCGCGCCCCCTCGCCGTAGAGGCAAGGAGACAGCGGCTCCGGGCTACACGTATGACCTACGTTAGGACCTGACCAATAGAGCCAACCAGACCAGATCAATCTATGGATCAAGAGGACATGCTCCAGCATGAGATAACGGCCACCAGGCCTGGAACGACAAACATAACCAAATTCGGGGTCAGGCCCGAATACAGATGTCGCCCGGAATAGAGGTGTCGCGCACCCCATGTGCTTTACCGATGAGGTAATGCAGCACCAGTTTCTGGAAGGGTTTAAACCCGTAAACATCAAGCCATACGATGGAACGACAGATCCCGCTGTATGGATTGAAGATTTTCTTCTCCACATTCACATGGCTCGCGGAGACGATCTCCACGCCATTAAATACCTTCCTCTAAAGCTGAAAGGACCAGCACGACACTGGTTGAACAGCCTCCTAGAGAACTCCATTGGAAACTGGGAAGACTTAGAGGATGCTTTTTGGGACAACTTTCAGGGCACTTATGTCCGGCCACTGGATGATGATGACCTGAGTCACATAATTCAGCAACCCGGAGAGTCCGCTCGCAAACTTTGGAATCGGTTCTTAATTAAAAAGAACCAAATCGTGGACTGTCCGGACGCCGAGGCCTTAGCGGCATTTAAGCATAGCGTCTGTGACGAATGGCTCGGCCGACACCTCAGTCAGGAAAAGCCGAAGACCATGGCAGCTCTCACTGCACTCATGACCCGCTTCTGTGCGGGCGAAGATAGCTGGTTGGCTCGTAGAAGCAACAGTACCAGCGACCCCGGCACTTCGGAGGCCCGGGATGGCAATGGAAGGCCACGACGCAGCAAAAACAAGCACCAGAACAACAACGAAGAAACAGAGGATACGGCGGTAAATGCCAGATTCAGTGGCTCTAAACCCGGTCAGCGGAAGAAGCCATTCAAAGGTACTAGGGATGGTCCATCCAACTTGGATAAGATACTGGATTGACCCTGCCAGATTCATGGCACCCCTAACAAGCCTGCCAACCACACCAATAGAAACTGCTGGGTTTTCAAACTGGCTGGTAAATTAAACAGCCGACATAAGGGGAAAGAACCTCCAAGCGAGGACGATGATGAGCCTCGCCCACCGCACACCGGGGGAAAGAAACAGTTTCCCCCCGAGGTAAAAACAGTGAACATGATCTACGTCACCCACATCCCCAAGAGGGAGCGCAAATGCGCGTTAAGGGACGTCTACACCGTAGAGCCTGTCGCCCCAAAATTCAACCCATGGTCGGCTTGTCCGATCACCTTTGGTCGCAGGGACCACCCAACCAGTATCCGTCACGGAGGTTCGGCAGCCCTGGTACTCGATCCTATCATTGACGGATACCATCTTACTAGAGTCCTTATGGACGCCGGCAGCAGCCTCAACTTGCTCTACCAGGATACTGCCCGTAAGATGGGTATCGACCCGTCAAGAATCAAACCTAGCAACACTACCTATAAAGGAGTGATACCTGGCATGGAGGCCCGCTGTACGGGCTCCTTAACAGTGGAAGTCATATTCGGCTCTCCAGATAACTTCCGAAGCAAAGACTTGATCTTCGACATCGGCCCTTTTCGCAGTGGTTATCATGCACTGCTCGGACGAACGGCCTTTGCCCGCTTTAATGTGGTCCCGCACTATGCTTATCTGAAGCTCAAAATGCCTGGACCTCGTGGCATCATCATAGTAAATGGGAATATGGAGCGCTCCCTCCGTACTGAGGAGCATAGTGCAGCCCTAGCAGCCGAAGTACAGGGCGGCCTCATCAAGCCGGACAACCCATCGGTCATCAAGACCCATGACTCTGCTAAGCGAGTCTGATTCGCACTACAATGCGATAGCCCGGTGGAGCCGGAGCTTAAATAGCAGTTTAGCCTCCGCCGACCGCCCCATAAGGTTGCGGCATACGTACCGCGTGTACATAACTACGCACTTAAAATACCTTGGGAAGCGCCGGAGGCACACTGCGGAAAATGTCCATAGTACGGGTTGACGCTATTCGGACCTCAACTATTTTTTCCACTATAGGTTCGTTAAAAACCTACCTGATCTACGGAGGCTCTTTTCCAGGTCCCTCTTTCTTATAGACGACCATCACCTCCTCCTCTTAAAGGATTTCCCACCAAGGAGAAACAGCGCAGACGTGCGGTAGGGCACCATTGGGATCTTCAAACCACTACTTTTAGGCCCTGTGTAAACCTTTTCCTTGTGTAAAACTTTTGGCATGTAAAATAGCCTCGATATTTATGGCATTATCTGTAATAATACGGCTCGACATACTCATCAGGGTATAAAGGAAGCAGTTGACCACCACTTTTGTTTGGCACTCATTTCTTTTTGTCATCTGCATGCCCTCCCTACTTCAGACTGCCACACGTGCTTTAGTCCGGCCTTAACACCGGGGGCTGTATTCGGTCTTGCACATTTCAAAGTCCGAACACCTGTAGGGTACTCTTCGGCGTCCCGGATATTGCATTATATGCATCGGCTCCGAATCATGTCTTTGGTCTATAGTTGGGTTGCCCGGCTCCTGTGCTTACCACCTTACGTTCCGCTCGTTCGGCTAAGGTAGTAAAGAGAGAACTACTGCGATTGTATTTCTGGTTCGTCCGGTCAAGTACCTCAGTAGACAAAGCCAAAAACTGACTGTCATGATAAGCGCGAGCCGGTCGGTGATTCGGCGACTTAGTATTATACTACAAATCGTTAGCGATTCACTCCATGTTATACGAGGGGCTGGTCTTCGTCCAGCCGCGTGGAAAAGGCACCGTAGTCCGGATAGCCGCACATGCACCAGGGGCTAGTACTTAGCTCCACAGTCAAACTCCTATGGCTAAGTGAAAATAATAAAGCCGCATAGTCTGATTGCCTGGTTCACCACACTGACACCTCCTTTACGGACCAAGACGTTGGATAAAGTGTGGTCACGCATTACGCCGAACACCCCTGTAGCATCTACATGGGGGCTGAAGCCGATGACTGGCAACTTTCAGAAATAAAACAATAAACGGCCGCACAGGAGGAAAAATAGCTTGAAAGAAAAGGCGCAAACATAGATATATAAACAGCATGGGTTCATCGCATTGTTTGTACAACCCGAACACACTCAATCAAATATTACGTCCTTAGAGCATTGACCCTCGATCACTCGGGCTCCTAGGACGTCATCAAAGTACCTCTCCGGCTTCCGGTGATCTTTGCCTTCGGGCGGGCCTGTGGTTGCCACTTCGGTGGCCTTCATCTTTGCCCATTGCATCTTGACGCGGGCGAAGGCCATCCGGGCACCCTCTATGCAGGCCGAGCGCTTCAATGCATCAATCCGAGGCCGTGCGTCGACAAGTCGCTTCACCAAACCGAAGTAGCTACTAGGGATTGGCTCGGCCGGCCAGAGCTAGACTATCAGGTCCTTCATGGCCAAACCTGCCACCCTATGCAGCTCCGTCAGCTACTTCAGTTGGTCACCCAGGAGAGGCGTCGAGTGTTCCGGCGTGACAAATTGCGACCAGAATAGCTTCTTGGTCGAGTTCCCCTCCTGGGCTCGGAAGTACTGTGCGGCATCAGCGGCACTCTTCGGAAGATCCGCAAACGCGCCTAGAGAACTCCACACTCGGGTCAGCAAAGCATACCTCTGACCTCCAAAGACACTCTGCAAAAGAAAGGCCTTACCAGCTGCTATCTGCCTCGCCTGACGGATCTCTTCGCGAGCACTCCGGGACTCGCTCCGCGCCTCTTTGGCATTATGGAGAGCCTTGGCAAGCTCGGATGATTGGGCCAAAGTCTTCTGCTCCAAGGTTTCGTATTTGTTGATGGCATCATTCAGCCCCTGCTCGACTTCGGCCACCCGAGCTTCATGTTGACGGCGGGCAACTTGTTCGGCCTCAAGTTCAGCAGCCGCTTTATCAGCGGCTACCTTGTTTGCCTCTGCTTCTTTCGTTGCCTGGGCGAGGGCACCTTTGAGGGTCTCGACCTCGGCTGCGCCAACTATGCTCATAATCAAAGCATTATATGAGTTAACCTCTCAATATACATGTCACTCCTGACATGAAAATAAATTCTTAACATTGTACGCATACCTTGCGTTTCATCGAACCGCTTGTTGATGCGGTCGAGCTCCTCCTCGGCCACTTGAAGCTTCCGATTGAGTTCGGAAACTTCTGTGGCCTGGGCGGCAGCCGCCAACATGGAGGCCTGTTACAATGGTAGCATAGTACGTTACTATCCAGATTACTATATGGATCCTCTGTTCGGTTTTTTCTAAACCGGACAGAGCCTCAGGGGCTACTGTCTATATACAGGTTTATTCTTCTTCATGAAAAGTTTTTTAGAACATTACATTGCATACCTCAAAGCCTGTCAATAGGCTACTAAAGGCCTCATTCAGTCCATTTTTAGCGGACTGAACCTTCTCCATAGTCGCACCCATCAGGATGCGGTGCTCCTCCACAATGGAAGCACTTTGTAGTGCTCCCTCCAGAGCGTTGGGTGCCTCCAGATTAATGGAGGCCACCGATGGAGCTGATGCTCCTCCGCCTCCTTCGAAGAGGGCTGCTTATCCAATCCCAGAGCCACGTTGGTCTCCGGAATGGTGTTCGGCGGGGGCCCGGATTGTTGGGGCTCCCCACCGTCGGTTGTCATAGGGGTCGCCTCCCCTAGGTCCTCGGCGACCGAGGTATTAACCTCGGGCGCTTTCTCGGCGGCTTCGTTCGCCCCACCTCGGCCGGGAGAGGTCCTTTGGGATGACACTTCGGTGTCCTCCAGGGCGATAGGCGAGGGGGCTCACGGTGGTGTGTCACTCTCTGCCATTTCGGGCGGCTGAGAAAGGCAAATAACAAAATAACTTATATAATGGAAGCAGGTAGACCGAAGATAAACAGTAAGTTTCCGAATACTTACGATTTGGCCAGGGGCTTCACCCTAGGTGGTTTCTTGGGGACTAGTTCGGTCTCTGAGTCCGAACTATCCGGAAGGGCCAGCTTCCCTCTCTTGGGCGCCTCCCCCTCCGGGTCTTCGGAGGCCGCCCTTTTCTTTCTTCTCCCTTGGTGGAGGTGGGGGGGGTCGCTCTCCACCTCCTCCTCCTCTTCTTCCTCATCTCCTTCATGGGAAGAGAGGGCTTCGGTCTCTCCGGACACTGTTTTCGAAGGACCTTTATGGCGGGGGCCGCCCTTGGCCTCCTTGCCTTTCTTCTTCTTGGTTTTCTTCTTCGACGCCTGATAGGGCGCCGGGACCAGCATCTCCGTTAGCTGGGGTATGGCCGGATCCTCAGGCAACGATGCCGGACAGTTGATTCGCTCCGCCTTTGCCGTCCAGGCCTGTAAAGTAAGCAGGCAATATAATTTCTATCGTATCTGAAATATTGATCGGATAGGTCTTCGGAAATACTATGCTTACCGCCGTGGCGGGGTTCTCGATGTCGAGCCCGATGTCTTCATTCTTCTTCGGCCACTTTTTCTGAGCCTTGAAGAGCTGCTTCCATATATCTTCGTGCGTGGTGCCGAAGGAGCGCTTCAGGGTCCGTGGCTTCTCCGGATTGAACTCCCACATGAGGGGGGCCCGGAGCTGGCAAGGAGGGATGAGGCGGAAAAGCATCACTTGAATCACGTTTGTGAGACCAGTGTTCTCACCCAACATGTCGGAGATGCGTTTTTGGAGCACCTTCACCTCCGGTTTGGACCCCCAATCAAGACCCTTGGCGGTCCATGAGGTGAGTCTCGTGGGGGGTCCGGATCTGAAGTAAGGCATGGCCGCCCAGTTGGCGTCGCAGGGTTCGGTAATGTAGAACCACTCCTGCTGCCACACCTTGACCATCTCTACAAATGCCCCTTTGGGCCAGACGGCGTTGGGGATCTTGCTCACCATAGCCCCGCCGCAGTCCGCATGCTGTCCGTCGACCACCTTCGGCTTCAGATTGAAGACCTTGAGCCACAGGCCGAAGTGTGGGGGGATGCGGAGAAGAGCCTCACACACTACAATAAACGCCGATTTGTCAAGGAAGGAATTTGGGGCTAGATCATGGAAATCTAGCCCGTAGTAGAACATAAGACCCCGGACGAAGGGGTGGAGGAGAAACCCTAGCCCCCGGAGGAAATGGGGGATGAAGACGACCCTCTCACCGGGCTCCGGAGTAGGAATAACCTGATCTTTGTCAGGGATCCTATGTGCGATATCCGCGGACAAATAGCACGCACGCCGGAGATCCTGGACGTCCTTTTCAGTGATGGTGGAGGCCTCCCACTTGCCCTTGGAGCCAGACCCGGCCATTGCTGGGGTGGGTGGCAGCGGTGGAGGAGATTGGAGCTATGGGCGCTGGAGCTTGGATATTGGGAGACAGAAGCTAGAGGAAGGCGTAAAGAAAAAGGAGAGGTTTTTACCCTTTTATAGATGGTGAAAATACCAAACGTCCCCCTCCTAAGCCATAAACCTCGCCTGTTCCCAACGAAATCATGCGTAAGGTGCGGTTGGATTACCCAAACCATATTGATGAGATTCCCGTAATGGGCGGGCATGATCTCTGTTTTGACGAGACGTGCCAATGAAGGCTAGACCTCGAAACGCGAAACGGGAGGCGTGAAAACGGTTCGAAATGGTAAAGAGTCAAGTGTGACCCTTCACCGAAAAAGTTGTCAGTAAAAGACATTGTTCCTATTTTGATATCTTGCCTTCATGGCTAAGGGTTGTATTGATTATGCAGAGCTGGATATAGTTTCTTTATGCATGGAGCTAACTTAAAATTTGCAGGGGAAGGAACCCGCCTTGCAATGCCAAAGATAATCCGCATGCCGAACTCATCGTCATCGAAGACTGGTTTAGGGGCTACTGAGGGAGTCCTGGATTAGGGGGTCCTCGGGTGTCTGGTCTATTCGATATGGGCCGGACTGATGGGCCGTGAAGATAAAGCAGAAGACCATCCCCCGTGTCCGGGTAGGACTCCTATGTGTGTGGACGGCAAGGTTGGTGTCTGGATGTACTATTTCCTTCTTCTGTAAACCGACTTTGTACAACCCTAGGCCCCTCCGGTGTGTATATAAACTGGAGGGTTTAGTCCGTAGAGGCAATCAGAATAATCATAGGCTAAACGGCTAAGGTTTAGCCATTACGATCTCGAGGTAGATCAAATCTTGTAACCCCTATACTCATCAAATACAATCAAGCAGGACGTAGGGTTTTACCTCCTTTAAGAGGGCCCGAACCTGGGTAAACATCGTGTCCCCATTGTCCATTATTACCATCGATCCTCAGACACACAGCTTGGGACCCCCTACCCGAGATTTGCCAGTTTTGACATCGACAGCAGGTGCACTGCATAAACCAAAAGGCATATGTCTATAAGCATAAGTTCCAAAAGGACAAGTAAAAGTGGTCTTTTCTTGATTAGGTTGAGAAACAGGTATTTGTGAAAAGCCAGAATATCCATCAAGAAAGCAAAAATGTGTGTTCTTAGATAATCTTTCTAGCATTTGATCAATAAAAGGCAGTGGATAATGATCTTTTCTAGTTGCTTTGTTTAATTTTCTAAAATCAATTACCATTCTATAGCCTGTGACAATTCTTTGTGGATTAAGTTCATTCTTATCATTAGGAACAACAGTAATACCTCCCTTCTTAGGGACACAATGAATAGGACTTACCCATCTACTATCAGCTACAGGATAGATTATACCTGCTTCCAAGAGTTTCAATATTTCTGTTTTTACCCCTTCTTTCATCTTTGGATTTAACCGACGTTGGTGATCAACAACGGGTTTAGCATCAGGTTGCATATTAATTTTGTGCTGACATAGAGTGGGACTAATGCCCTTAAGATCATCAAGAGTATATCCAGTAGCAGCTCGGTGCTTCCTTAGAACTTTCAATAATCTTTCTTGTTCATGTTCTGAAAGGTTAGCACTAATAATAACAGGATATATCTTTTTCTAATCAAGATAAGCACATTTCAAAGTGTCTGGCAATTGTATTAATTCAAACACAGGATCACGTTTAGGTGGAGGAGGACCTCCTAGAGTTTCAATAGGCATATTGTGTTTAAGCATAGGTTGTTGTTCGAACAAGATTATATCTATTTCATTTCTTTCATGCATATGCAAATCATTTTCATGATCTAGCAAATATTGCTCTAAAGGATCAGTAGGAGGTACAGAAATAGAAGCAAGACCAATAATTTCATCCTTACTAGGCAAATCTTTCTTATGAGGTTTTCTACTAAACTTAGATAAATTAAACTCATGAGACTCAGCACCAAAGCTAACACCGACAGTTTGTTTCTCACAATCTATTTTAGCATTAACGGTGTTCAAGAAAGGTCTACCAAAGATGATGGGACAAAAGTCATCTTGTGGGGAACCAAGCACAAGAAAATCAGTAGGGTATTTTACTTTCCCACACAAGACTTCAACATCTCTAACAATCCCAAGTGGTGTGATGGTGTCTCTATTAGCAAGTTTAATAGTAACATCTATGTCTTCTATCTCAGCAGGTGCTATGTCATTCATAATTTTTGATATAAGGTAAAAGGAATAGCACTTACGCTAGCACCTATGTCACATAAACCATGATAACAGTGATCTCCTATTTTAACTGAGACAACAGGCATGCCAACAATGGGTCTATGTTTATCTTTCCCATCGGGTTTGGCAATTCTAGCAGCTTCACCAACGAAGTAAATAACATGCCCATCAATATTATCGACCAAGAGATCCTTAACCATAGCAACACTAGGTTCTACCTTGATTTGTTCAGCTGGTTTAGGTGTTCTAATATAACTTTTATTGACCACAGTTGAGACTTTAGCATGTTCCTTCATCCTGACAGGGAAAGGTGATTTTTCAATATAAGCAGTAGGAACAACTGGGTCAACATTGTAGATAATTGTTTCATCTTTAGCTATTACCAGTTATTTAATTTCTTCTTTAATAGGTGGGTGATATTTAAACCACTTCTCCTTATGGAGATCAACTTGAGTAGCAAAAGATTCACAAAAGGAGGCTACTATCTCAGAGTCAAGTCCATATTTAGTGCTAAACTTTTGAAAAGCATCGGTATTCATAAAAGATTTAACACAATCAAACTTAAGCCCAATACCTGACTCTTTACCTTCATCGAGTTCCCAATCTTCAGAGTTGCATTTAATTCTTTCTAAAAGATCCCACCAGAATTCAATAGTCTTCTTCATAAAGGAACCAGTAGAAGAAGTATCGAGCATGGATTGGTTATTACGAGAAAGCCGAGCATAAAAATTCTGAATAATAATTTATCTTGAGAGCTCATGGTTGGGGCATGAATGTAACACCCCCAGAGGTTACGCCACAGTAATCACTTTTGATAATGACAAGTCAGCATGTTTAACAGTGCATGATTATCATTAGCATCATATTGCATTTCAACTCCTAAGTCAAAATTCAAATTTAAATGAAAGTGGAAAATAAAAGTTGCTTAACATAGAAACTAAAATGTTCAATAAATAGCAAATATTCCAGAGACTATTATAAAATTATAATCAACAATTAATAAATTAACTAAGTAACTCTAATAGTAGGAAAACAGAGTTGGTTAATACCTTTTTATTTAAATAAAATCCAAATGAAAACATATGGACTCCAAACCATTTTCTATCAGTGTTAAATATTGCACTATATTTATTGGACAAAGCTACTTATTTTACAAAACTATAATTGAGGCCACATAATTTTGCAAAAAACAGAAAGAAAACAGAAAACGAGAAAAAAGAAAAAGGCCTAGTCTACTATGCACTTACCGGCCTGCCCAACACAGTGCCGGCTCAGCCCAACACCTCCCGTCCCCTTCCCCTGTTCACCCGCGCGCGCCGCTGTCGCCGTGCCCGCACACCGCGCCCCCCCTTCTCCTCGCTCGACGCCGAGCCGTCCCGCGCCCGCCAGTGGGGATAAGAGCCTCCCTCGCCCGTCCCCACGAACCCTAGCCCCCTCAGTCTCTCCCTCGCTCTCTCTCTTCTCTTCCTCCTCCAGATCCGCCGCCGCTCCCGCCGTCGCCATGGCTGCACCGTAGCTGCGGCCATCGTCGACCCCGAGCTCGGCCAGCGCGTCCGCGAGCTGCACCGTCCACGGCTCCTTCGACCTCGACCTCGAGCAGGAGCTGAGGGGCTCGGCAGAGGCCGCTTTCCTCCGCCCCTTGTCGCCTCTATCGCCAGCGAACCTCTCCAATTCTGGCGCCACTACTGCTACTAAGCCATCACCGGGCCACCGTGTGCCTACCCAGTGAGCAGCTCCTCCTTCCTCCCTCTTTGCGTCATCGTTAGGTGCTCGTAGCTGCCATTCCACACCACCCGAACGCCGCCACTCCATGACCTCATTGCCGGCAAGGCTCCGATGACCAAATGGTCTCGGGTTCGAGCTCGTTGCGTTCGCGCGCGAGTGTAGACCATCCCCCGATGATTAGGTCGCCCGCGCGCGCATCGCTTTGCCATTTCTGTTGCCCGCCCGAGAGCTCCACCGCCCGGCGTCGTCGCCGGCGACTCTGCGGCCATTCCCGCGTCCAACCAGTCGTCCCACGCGACGCGGCGCCTTCCCCTTGTTCGGTGGAGCCCGAAAACGCCCGAAGCCGTGCCCCACCGCGAGTTTGATACTCGCCGGAGTTGCTCGCCGCCGCGCGAGCTCGCCGGCGTACTCCGGTGGCCGTCGCCCAGGTGGCGCCGACGTGGCACCGCGGGTCCTGCTCCCTGTGTCGCTGCAACTGGGTCCCACAGGGCCCAGTTGACCTGGTCAGCGCGGCCCCGCCTGCTGACATGTGGGGCCCAGCAATTTAAATGATTCAAAATAAAAAAATAAGATGTTAATTAAAAGTTAATTAACTATTAGTCACTGACAGGTGGGTCCTGCTAGTTGATTAGGATTAGATTTGTTAATTTAACTCTGTTAATTAGTCCAGTCTATGACATGTGGGACCCACTGGTCAGGTTTGACCTGGTCGGCCCCTGTTGACTGCTGACATCATCAATGCTTCATGCTGACATCACCCTGCTACTGTTTTGGATAATTCGAATTATTAATAAATCTGTGATTTCAGAATATTGTTTAAACTTTGGAAAATCATATCTTTTAATCCGTAACTCCGATGAAAATAATTTATATATGAAAAACGATCAGAAAAATGAGACGGATCCGAATACGCTACCCACATTCCTGTTAGATGCCTCTAAATAACCGAACATGCAACTTTTTGCCTGTTTCAGATAAATGAATAGTGCATGCCTCTAATAAAATAAATCCAAACAAATTCCTAAAATAACTAAATGACTTAGACATGTCTTCAGGCAACCCTACACTGCAGGTTAGCGTAGCCTGCTCTATGTTGCTCCTGTTTGCTGTGTATTTATACTGTTTCCTCCCCCTCTTCTCTCTCGTTAGACCCCAACGCAGTTCCTGGTACCGACGCAGCTCCGGAGCCTGACGCCACCGTTGACGACCTTGCCCTTGCCGCCGAGCAACCAGGCAAGCCCCCCCTTGAGCATCCCGATATCGCCTATTCTTTCTCTCTCATGCTTGCATTAGAATTGCTACTACTACTGCTTTACCTATTCTGATGCATAGCCTGTTTATTGTAACCTGCTGTTGATAATTACCTGCATATCCTAAACTGCTTAGTATAGGTTGGGTAGAGACCTATCAATGACCCCACTTGTCCCGACTGCCCCGCTGGATTATCAGACGACCCGATCAACGGGATTGAAGACCAGGTCCCGGCACCGCACATCACCCCCCCTTAGTTGTAACGACAGTGCAGCGTTACTATCGAGTGCCGAGGGTGAAACCTCTTGTAGCACTTCTGATGTTAACTCTGTAGAGTAGCTATTCGGTCGTGGTCATCGAGGGTGATTCCTCCTCCACCACTTCCGATAACGACGCTGTCGTACAACACCTCAATTGTGAACCTAGCAAGGGTGATTCCTCCGAGTTCACCTTGACGGATACATCGTGTAGGAATCCAACGAGGGTGACACCTCGGATTCCCCTAATGTTATGGACACACGGATACTTGGACTTTACTATTGTTACTTGGAAAGGCGGGTCGACCCTGAGGGGTACCCGCGTGTGATGTGAAGACGGGTTGCCTGTATGGTGCCCGAGTGATGAATACGAGGCGTGGCCGGGCATTCTTGGCCCTTGCCGCAAGTCCTCGAGACGGGGCGACGGGGTCACATCGATCGTGAGTCCCTGCTCATTACCGCAACCCCAAGGTACTAACGGTTTGGATATTTGATTCGAGTGGGCCTCTGGCCCGATAGCACTAACCATCACGTGGGCATAGTATGGGCGTTCTGCAACGTATGCATCAGCCGAAAGTTCGGTCAAACGTCCAGTTCAGCAATGTGGCACGGTCGGATCATGCCGACCATCCGAGGCGGTGCTGGTATCCACCCTGCACACAACGACCCGGAGTGCACAGGGTGATGGCCCAAGACCCCTGAGTGCTTAGGATGTAGACCGGCTGGGACCTCTCTGCTGAGCTTTAGGTAGGGCTGCGGTGTGTCGTTTGGCCGAGGCCGGGCATGACCCGGAAGAGTGTGTCCGGCCGGAGTTAAGCGAGCGTGGTGGGTAAGTTGGTACACCCCTGCAGGGAAGAACACATCTATCGATAGCCGGTCCTACGGTAAAGGACACTCGGAGTTGTATCACGATCGACACAACTAAAACGTGAGATGGTTCCTGGATATATGGCTCTGGGATTGCTTCTCGCAGGGAGTCGAGAAGGGATCTCAGGATGAGGTTGATGATTGTATGGCTCTGGGATTGCTTTCTCGCAGGGAGTCGAGAAAAGGATCTCTGGGTGAGATTGAGACTTATTGATACTACTACTTTATATTGTACTGATCTACTCTCTTCTATTGCTGCAAGACCGCTGAAGATGCTAGTCTTGGATAGGACTAGGCTTTCCTCTCTATTCTGGCATTTCTGCAGCCCAGTCCACATATACCGCCTTCCTTTGATAATGTTGCATATGTAGTGTAGATCCTTGCTTGCTGAGTACTTCTGAGTACTCACGGTTGCTTTGCTTTCCTTTTCTTTACATATCAGTTTGTCGTGACCAAGATGATGGAGCCCCTGAGGCAGCTGCCCCCGCCGACGATCGCTACTACTACTACCCCGAGGGTGGTTACTACTACGAGCTTGCCGACGACCAGGAGTAGGTTCGGAGTGTCCCAGGCAGGAGGCCTGCGCCTTTCGATCGTAGTGTTTTCTTTTGCCCCGCCTTTCTAAAGGCCTTTCTGTTTCTCTTTTAATATCTGTACTCAGATATCTGATGCTTCCGCTGATGCTTGTACGCAAGCTTATGTATTCGAGCCCTCGAGGCCCCTGGCTTGTAATATAAAGCTTGTATGACTTTATTTATGTTTTAGAGTTGTGTTGTGATATCTTCTCGTGAGTCCTTAGGCTTGATCGTGTGCGTTTGCGTGTATGATTAGTGCATGATTGGGCCGGGGGCGTCACAAGTTGGTATCAGAGCCGACTGCCTGTAGGATTCCCCCCTTCCAATTCCTTGGTCGAAGTTGAGTCTAATGGTCCAAAACAGTTTTACTAACTTGGCTGTGTGGCTTACGGGCCCACGTCGCCAACTGGGTGGTATTAGGATCTTTTATTCCTCGTGTTTACTCTGGGACTCTGACCTCTCTTCTATTCGGGTTAAATGAATTTTAGTAACGCCAACACTTAGGATCTCCTAAATCTCGTCTACCCGGAGAGCTGGATATCTGTGCTTAATTCCTTACCATTGATCTGATTAGTCTGATAATAATTTTCCTTTCCATTGTTTTGTTTAACCTTTCCCTTCGAGTTGTATAATACTTCTCATTGTCTTTTGACAATCCTGAATTTCCTCTGTTTCAGATGGATCGTTTGTTTCCACCACGCCCTACGACGTAGCTTGTGCTTCGCACTTGGGCTCGTGGTGCCCCTGGTTTTCCAGCTGTCCTGATCGCCTTCCTGACCAGGCTGGGCTACCGCTGGTACCCTGAGTACATGGTCTACGAGGATTACCGCGAGTTCAACCAGGAGCAGTACCATGCTGATGTTCGTATCTATGATCAGCGCGATGACTCGGACACTGAGCTGCACCTTTTCCACGGTATCGGCGTGACGATTGAGATGGCAGTACATGATGCCGCCTAATCTGCTGTCGCACGTCTCCGAGGAGAGTTCAGCGATAGCTTGGAAGCTTCTGAGTTCCGATAAATTCCGTATGCCTCTACTGGAGATACTACTCGATACTACACAGCTATCTGTGCCCCGTACGAGCCTCATCGCTATGACCCGCGCGTTCTGATTCAGTGCACTCAGGCTCTGGATCACACTGTTCGGGCTCTTGCCGTCGAGTTGGTTGCCACTCGAGCACGTCTCTACAATGCTATGACGCAGTTGCTACCCGCTGTTCGTGCAGGGATACATCCGGAGCACATCCTTTATCCGAGCAGGACTCAGATGTATGCTGGTATTGATTGGCCTGCTGTTGGAGGTCACGCACCTCCACGTGGACCTCTTCTTACAGCTCGAGACCGGGTTCCGCATCAGAGTGCACATGGAGCACAGGATCCTTCCGCAACGAACACTCGTCGTCTGCACGTGCAGCTACCCCATTTCAGTGGATCTTCCCGACGTTGATGTAGCCTTTGCTATATCTCGTGGTGTACTTCCTTACCGCGTGCCTGCGCGCCGCCTACCTTATCTAGCTTTTGAGTTTGCGCCATTATGCTATTCGCATGTACCCGACTCTGTGTATGGATCTGTATGTCTTAATTGACTACTGTTATGTATCTGTTACACTGCTTAATTGTTGTCGTGTTACATCATGCTTGTCGCTAAACACCCGCAACTGCTTTTACTGAACTACCCCTATTGAAACTTAGCAGGATGGTTAGGCCAGGTGGTCGTGGTCGTGTCGTGCCCCTGAACGCCCACCACCGCCAGACTATATGGCAGCGATGATGCAACAATTCGAGCTCAACTGTCAGTTCATGACTGGGATTATGGCTCAGTTCCCGCATCTGAACAACCAGAACCAGAACCCTCCTTCAATAACTTTGCTGGAATTTATGCGTCTTAACCCCACTCAGTTCCGCAGCTCTGAGAAGCCACTGGATGCTAATGACTGCATTCGCGATATCACTCACGAGATGGAGTCTGCAAATGTCTCCCCTGCCAACTTTGTTGCCTTCGCTTCCTTTTTCTTAAAGGGTCCCGCTGCTCAATGGTGGGACACCCACAAACGTACACTGCCTGCTGGAACAGCCGTTACTTGGCCTGAGTTCTAGGCTGCTTTCCATGCCCGATATATTCCTCAAGGAATTATGGACCGGATGAAAACCCAGTTCCGCAACCTCACTCAGGGCAATAAGACAGTCGAAGCTTATCAGCGGGAATTCCTTGGCCTGTCCCGCTATGCTGAAGAAGGCATCGCCACAGATGCCCGTAGACAAGAGAAGTTTCGCAATGGACTCCACCCAGACATCGAGCTTGCACTTGCTGCTCAAGACTTCAACGACTTTTCTACTCTTGTGAACAAGGCTATTCTGGTTGAGACCGCTCAAATGAAGCATATGGACTCACAGAAGCGCTATCGTGATGTTGGCTCATCTTCGGGTTCAACACAGAAGCGAAAAACATATGGTCGTGGACACGCTTACAACATCGATATTAAACAAGTCCAGGATCAACCTGCCACCGAAATGGGTACCCTTCTTGTTAACTTAGTACCTGCTTCTGTTTTATTTAATTCAGCAGCATCACATTCATTCATCTCTGAAAAATTTGCATTCATGCATGACCTTCATTATGAGGAAATGCATACTCCGTTAGTCATCCAGGCTAGTGAATGACCGTGCCCAGATAACACCAAAATAAACACTTTGAATGCATGGGACGCTTCTCTGCTTGAGGGGATCGAAAACATTCCAGCCGTTCGAGGTTTTTCCGAACGTTTCCTCGGAAGAACTTCCAAGGATACCCCGATTTATTTCAGTCTCCCTCTTAATTCTCGGGACGAGAATTCTTATTAGTGGAGGAGATTTGTAATACCCCCAGAGGTTACGCCACAGTAATCACTTTTGATAATGACAAGTCAACATGTTTAATAGTGCATGATTATCATTAGCATCATATTGCATTTCAACTCCTAAGTCAAAATTCAAATTTAAATGAAAGTGGAAAATAAAAGTTGCTTAACATAGAAACTAAAATGTTCAATAAATAGCAAATATTCCAGAGACTGTTATAAAATTATAATCAACAATTAATAAATTAACTAAGTAACTCTAACAGTAGGAAAACAGAGTTGGTTAATACCTTTTTATTTAAGTAAAATCAAAATGAAAACATATGGACTCCAAACCATTTTCTATCAGTGTTAAATATTGCACTATATTTATTGGACAAAGCTACTTATTTTACAAAACTATAATTGAGGCCACATAATTTTGCAAAAAACAGAAAGAAAACAGAAAAACAGAAAACGAGAAAAAAGAAAAAGGCCTAGTCTACTATGCACTTACCGGCCTGCCCAACACAGTGCCGGCCCAGCCCAACACCTCCCGTCCCCTTCCCCTGTTCACCCGCGCGCGCCGCTATCGCCGCGCCCGCACACCGCACCCCGGCCCCCCCTTCTCCTCGCTCGACGCCGCGCCGTCCCGCGCCCGCCAGTGGGGATAAGAGCCTCCCTCGCCCGTCCCCACGAACCCTAGCCCCCTCAGTCTCTCCCTCGCTCTCTCTCTCTTCTCTTCCTCCTCCAGATCCGCCGCCGCTCCCGCCTTCGCCATGGCTGCACCATAGCTGTGGCAATCGTCGACCCCGAGCTCGGCCAGCGCGTCCGCGAGCTGCACCGTCCATGGCTCCTTCGACCTCGACCTCGAGCAGGAGCTGAGGGGCTCGGCAGAGGCCGCTTTCCTCCGCCCCTTCTCGCCTCTGTCGCCGGCGAACCTCTCCAATTCCGGCGCCACTTCAGCTACTAAGCCATCACCGGGCCACCGTGTGGCTACCCGGTGAGCAACTCCTCCTTCCTCCCTTTTTGCGTCGTCGTTAGGTGCTCGTAGCTGCTGCTCCACACCACCCGAACGCCGCCGCCGCATGACCTTGTTGCCGGCAAGGCTCCGATGACCAAATGGTCTCGGGTTTGAGCTCGTTGCGTTCGCGCGCGCATGTAGACCATCCCCCGATGATTAGGTCACCCGCGCGCGCATCGCTTTGCCATTTCCGTTGCCCGCCCGAGAGCTCCACCGCCCGGCGACTCTCCGGCCATTCCCGCGTCCAACCAGTCGTCCCACGCGACGCGGTGCCTTCCCCTCGTTCGGTGGAGCCCGAAAACGCCCGAAGTCGTGCCCCACCGCAAGTTTGCGAGCTCGCCGGAGATGCTCGCCATCGCGCGAGCTCGCCGGCGTACTCCGGTGGCCGTCGCCCAGCTGGCGCCGACGTGGCACCGCGGGTCCCGCTCCCTGTGTCACTGCAACTGGGTCCCACAGGGCCCAGTTGACCCGGTCAGCGCGGCCCCGCCCGCTGACATGTGGGGCCAAGCAATTTAAATGATTTAAAATAAAAAAAATAAAATGTTAATTAAAAGTTAATTAACTATTAGTCACTGACAGATGGGTCCCGCTAGTTGATTAGGGTTAGATTAGTTAATTTAACTATGTTAATTAGTCCAGTCTATGACATGTGGGACCCACTGGTCAGGTTTGACCTGGTCGGCCCCTGTTGACTGCTGACATCATCAATGCGTCATGCTGACGTCACCCTGCTACTGTTTTGGATAATTCGAATTATTAATAAATCTGTGATTTCAGAATATTGTTTAAACTTTGGAAAATCATATCTTTTAATCCGTAACTCCGATGAAAATAATTTATATATGAAAAACGATCAGAAAAATGAGACGGATCCGAATACGCTACCCACATACCTGTTAGATGCCTCTAACTAACCGAACATGCAACTTTTTGCCTGTTTCAGATAAATGAATAGTGCATGCCTCTAATAAAATAAATCCAAACAAATTCCTAAAATAACTAAATGACTTAGACATGTCTTCAGGCAACCCTGCACTGCACGTTAGCGTAGCCTGCTCTGTGTTGCTCCTGTTTGCTGTGTATTTATACTGTTTCCTCCCCCTCTTCTCTCTCATTAGACCCCGACGCAGTTCCCGGTACCGACGCAGCTCCGGAGCCCGACGCCACCGTTGACGACCTTGCCCTTGCCGCCGAGCAACCAGGCAAGCCCCCCTTGAGCATCCCGATATCGCCTATTCTTCCTCTCTCATGCTTGCATTAGAATTGCTGCTACTACTGTTTTACTTATTCTGATGCATAGCCTGTTTATTGTAACCTGCTGTGGATAATTACCTGCATATCCTAAACTGCTTATTATAGGTTGGGTAGAGACCTATCAGTGACCCCACTTGTCCCGACTGCCCCGCTGGATTATCAAAAGACCCGATCAATGGGATTGAAGACCAGGTCCCGGCACCGCACATCACCCCCCCTAGTTGTAACGACACTGCAGCATTACTATCGAGTGCCGAGGGTGAAACCTCTTGTAGTACTTCTGATGTTAACTCTGTAGAGTAGCTATTCGGTCGTGGTCAACGAGGGTGATTCCTCCTCCACCACTTCCAATAACGACGCCGTCGTACAACACCTCAAGTGTGAACCCAGCAAGGGTGATTCCTCCGAGTTCACCTTGACGGATACATCGTGTAGGAATCCAACGAGGGTGACACCTCGGATTCCCCTGATGTTATGGACACACGGATACTTGGACTGTACTATTGTTACTTGGAAAGGCGGGTCGACCCTGTGGGGTACCCGCGTGTGATGTGAAGACGGGTTGCCTGTATGGTACCCGAGTGATGAATACGAGGCGTGGTCGGGCATTCTTGGCCCTTGACGCAAGGCCTCGAGACGAGGCGACAGGGTCACATCGATCGTGAGTCTCTGCTCGTTACCGCAACCCCAAGGTACTAACGGTTTGGATATTTGATTCGAGTGGGCCTCTGGCCCGATAGCACTAACCATCACGTGGGCATAGTATGGGCGTTCTGCAACGTATGCATCAGCCGAAAGTTCTGTCAGATGTCCAGTTCAGCATTGTGGCATGGTCAGATCATGCCGACCATCCGAGGCGGTGCTGGTATCCACCCTGCACACAACGACCCGGAGTGCACAGGGCGATGGCCCAAGACCCCTGAGTGCTTAGGATGTAGACCGGCGGGGACCTCTCTGCTGAGCTTTAGGTAGGGCTGCGGTGTGTCGTTAGGCCGAGGCCGGGCATGACCCGAAAGAGTGTGTTCGGCCGGAGTTAAGCGAGCGTGGTGGGTAAGTTGGTGCACCCCTGCAGGGAAGAACACATCTATCGATAGCCGGTCCTACTGTAAAGGACACTCGGAGTTATATCACGATCGACACAACTAGAACGTGAGATGATTCCTGGATATATGGCTCTGGGATTGCTTCTCGCAGGGAGTCGAGAAGGGATCTCAGGACGAGGTTGATGACTGTATGGCTCTGGAATTGCTTTCTCGCAGGGAGTCGAGAAAGGATCTCTGGGTGAGCTTGAGACTTATTGATACTACTACTTTATATTGTATTGATCTACTCTCTTCTATTGCTGCAAGACCGCTGAAGATGCTAGTCTTCGATACGACTAGGCTTTCCTCTCTATTCTGGCATTTCTGCAGCCCAGTCCACATATACAGCCTTCCTTTGATAATGTTGCATATGTAGTGTAGATCCTTGCTTGCTGAGTACTTCTGAGTACTCACGGTTGCTTTGCTTTCCTTTTCTTCCCATATCAGTTTGTCGTGACCAAGATGACGGAGCCCCTGAGATAGCTGCCCCCGCCGACGATCGCTACTACTACTACCCCGAGGGTGGTTACTACTACGAGCTTGCCGACGACCAGGAGTAGGTTCGGAGGGTCCCAGGCAGGAGGCCTGCGCCTTTCGATCGTAGTGTTTTCTTTTGCCTGCCTTTCTAAAGGCCTTTCTGTTTCTCTTTTAGTATCTGTACTCAGATATCTGATGCTTCCGCTGGCGCTTGTACGCAAGCTTATGTATTCGAGCCCTCGAGGCCCCTGGCTTGTAATATAAAGCTTGTATGACTTTATTTATGTTTTAGAGTTGTGTTGTGATATCTTCCCGTGAGTCCTTAGGCTTGATCATTTGCGTTTGCGTGTATGATTAGTGCACGATTGGGCCGGGGGCGTCACAATGAATATAACATTGACTTAAGCCTCCCCCAAGCTAGAGCGATACTTTCTGCTTCACGAGGCCAAAAATTATATATATAATTTCGATCACGATGAACTAGATGCATAGGATAATTTTTTTGATGGAATTCCAATTTCAACCGATTCCAATTCCAAGATCCAATATCATCGCATAACCTATACCATGTCAATGCTTTTCCCTTCAAAGATAAAGGGAAAACTTTCTTCTTAGCTTCATCTCCGGGTAAACCTGCAAGCTTAAACAATCCACAAATTTCATCCACATATATCAAGTGCATATCAGGATGTTCGGTTCCATCTCCTGCATAAGGATTAGCTAGCAGTTGTTCTATCATACCCGAAGGAATTTCATATTCTATATTTTCAGTAGGTGCAGTAGGTTGAGGGGCATCTAATTATGGTTCCGGTCGAGGTGAAGATACCCCGAACAAACCCCTCAAAGGATTGCTCTCCATAGTAACAAGTGACAATAAATTTCAGCACGTAGTAATAATTTTTCCTTACCAAGAGCGCTTTACTCCCCGGCAACGGCGCTAGAAAAGAGCCTTGATGACCCACAAGTATAGGGGATCAATCGTAGTCCTTTCGATAAGTAAGAGTGTCGAACCCAACGAGGAGCAGAAGGAAATGACAAGCAGTTTTCAGTAAGGTAATGTCTGCAAGCACTGAAATTGTAAGTAGCGAGTAGTTTAATAGCAAGATAATTTGTAACGAGCAAGTAACAATAGTAGTAAAAAAAGTGCAGCAAGGTAGCCCAATCCTTTTGAGGCAAAGGATAGGCCAAAACGGTCTCTTATGATAAGCAAAGTGTTCTTGAGGGTACACGAGAATTTCATCTAGTCACTTTCATCATGTTGGTTCGATTCGTGTTCGCTACTTTGATAATTTGGTATGTGGGTGGACCGGTGCTTAGGTGCTGTTCTTACTTGAACAAACCTCCTACTTATGATTAACCCCCTCGCAAACATCCGCAACTATGAGAAAAGTATTAAGAATAAATTCTAACCATAGCATTAAACTTTTGGATCCAATCGGTCCCTTACGGAATAGCGCATAAACTAGGGTTTAAGCTTCTGTCACTCTCGCAGCCCATCATCTAATAACTACTCCACAATGCATTCCCTTAGGCCCAAATATGGTGAAGTGCCATGTAGTCGACGTTCACATGACACCACTAAGGGAATCACAACATACATATCATCAAAATATCGAACACATATCAAGTTCACATGATTACTTGCAACATGATTTCTCCCGTGACCTCAAGAACAAAAGTAACTACTCACAAATGATAATCATGCTCAAGATCAGAGGGGTATTAAATATCATAATGGATCTGAACATGTAATCTTCCACCAAATAAACCATATAGTAATCAACTACAAGATATAATCAACACTACTAGAACTGTATGTGGAACAACACAAAAAGAAGTTCCAGGTGGACATATGGGCTTCTGATCGTGCTCGGCTTATATTTATAACAACTTGTCGTCATCACAGACCAGTAGATCTTTTGTACCGGGATCTTGATTTTATGGATCAGACCGATCCATTTGATTGTGACTGCCAAAAACTTTGGTTCAGTTAGATGTTATTGCCCTGTTCAATCCGGTTATGTGTAAACCTAATGAACAATTAATCCTCGTGCTTTTGTACCTTTTGTAAGCTGGAGTTAGACATTGTTGCCCTTTTCAACTAGGGTTTGACCCACATTTTCTTACATACTGGCCATCTGTGTCCGTATAGGTACTACCTCTGTCATGGTTTATTCTTTATTGGCCCCCTTCGTGTTTTGTAGTACCAAACTTTGACCTTAGATTTAACTAAGAATATATTAATGCATGTCATCGAAAATAATATTGTTGGACGGTATTCCCGGCTATGTTCATCCGCTATATATGCAATAATTATGCATGTGCTTGCTCGCCGTTTAGGCGGCCGCGGCGCGCTCTACTCGCGTGCCTCCATGCGCTCTGCTCGCGTGCCTCCGCGCGCTCTACTCGCCGTTTAGGCGCCCTCGGGCCACGTCTCTCTGCGCGCTCTGCTCGCCGTTTAGGCGCCAAGTCTCACTCGGGCCACGTCCCTCCGCGCGCGCTCTGCTAGCGGTTGGGGCCGGCGCACGATCATGTTGGGGAAGCTAATTTAGTTATTTGATCTTAGATTATGTTAATTAATTATACCATGAGAGCCAGAATCATCCGGCTCTAGAGGTATAATTAATTAACCTAAACTTTGATCTCCGGCGTCCGTTCCCGTCGCGCAACTCCATCCTGTCGTCAGCTGTTGGTGGTATGCCGGTATGTGTGGGTAACTAGCTAGCAAGTGGATTAGTAGCGAGTTGCCGCCTCGGCCATTGCTGTGGTTATTTATAGCTAGCAGCTGGCTAGGGGATTGGGGATTGGGGATTTTACAATTCACCCCTGTGGAGCACGGGAAGCCTTCGCTGGAGCGTGGGAAGACTTGAGCACACAACCCGACAACCATATGCTGTGTCACGTGTTACTGCACACTTTTAACATAAGGAAACGTATGTGTGTAACTTACTAATCATTGCACACGAGTACTCGCACACGCATCATGTGCGATACTCCTAGCCATTGCAAGCAACTAGTATGCATTTTTCAAAGTTTTTAGTACACATAGAATCATACACGAATTAACTCTAGTAACCATCTGTGTTATATTTTCTCATCGCAAACAGTTCATCCGAGTGGGTTGTTTGCCGCGTATCACACACATCTTGTTTACACAAATCATTTGTGTTTTTTTGGCTCATCGCAAACAGTTCATCAATGTGAACTGTATGCCACATATCACACACATCTTGTTAAGTTGAACTATTTCTGTTGTGTTCCCTAATCGAAAACAGTTCGTCCGAGTGAACCGTATGCCATCTATCACACACACCTTGATATGGCTGCCCGTTTCTGTTGCATTCCCTAATAGCAAACAGTTCATCTGAGTGAATTGTATGCCGTATATCACACACACCTTGATATGGCTGCCCGTTTCTGTTGTTCTGTCTCATCGCAAACAGTTCGTATGGATCAACCGTATGTCCTGTATCGCACACGCAACTAAAATATGAACCGTGTTTGATGTCTCCGCCATCGCAAACAATTTGCATCATTTTTGACGGTTTTTTACATCACCGTTTGCGATGAATGCATCACACACAGTTTTGTCAAAGGGTCTCTGATCGTAGTGTCACGTTAGCAGCATCCTGCAGTAGTGTTTGTTTGAAGTGATGGAAGAGGTGAAATTGATACAACCGAAATTGAGCATCCAATCATTGAATCATGTCCTGCACCACCAGTGTAGGTCCACCCTGCCAATAAATTTACATGCAAACCACTAATATTACTATCTAATGATAGTACAAAAACAGTAGCAAGATTGGAGCAAACCTACCTTCGTAATGAACAGCTCATAGTGCCACGAATTGGATATATCTGTTTGGAAGAAAAAATGCTCATAATGTTGAACCATTTGGACTTTTTGTGCAGTTCCACTAAAATCGAGCATCCCTGTTTGCACAGATATTGAAAGTGTGATTACTATAAATGTGGCACTAGTTGAAGCATAGACTCACAAATATAAGCATTCCAATTTCTCAATGGGAAAAGGTTGCAAGACTGTTTCTAACCACCTATTTGAATGACTAAATAAGGGAACAACGGCCGATGTCAGGAAGGCATACATAGTATTTTCTGAAAGATTGAACCATTCCTGACCTTTCCTCTTCTTCTAAGCATTTTTTGCGCAGTTCAACTAAAATAAAATGCCATCGCCGCCTTGACAATTCGGTGACACTGTAAAATAAGAACTTTCATTACTTCAGGTGCATGCAGCATTATCGTACAAACTAAAACCTGCCACCTTGACATGTCACTAATAGGCAAATAAATTTTCTAGTCTCTTGTGACTTGATGTTTCAAAAACAAATTCAGCTTCTGCGGAGGCTTTGTCATTTAGGCTTAGACGCTTGCGGTGATCAGCATGCCATTCATCGTTGTGCCAGAGAACGCCAAACCTCATTACCTTGAGCACACTTGCCTCCAGAACAAAGAACCTGGCCAATTTAATCTCAGATGTGGTGCCTCGATAGTCGATCAAATCAATTTCTGTCATATGGAGATCAAGGCATTCGATGAGATTGTTATGTTGCAGCACATTTTTCACTTTCGGTCTTTTTTTGTCTGCAAAAGAAAAGAACATATTAGAGCAGTTGGCTGTATAAGATTGCCATGTCATCAAGAGCTACCAATATCATTCGCTCATACGATGGGGTTGGCTATAGGGTTGGCTCTATGGCTAGTAATAATTTTTCACTCTTTCTCTCTTTCTCTTTCCTCTCATTTACCTAGGAGCACGTGAAGAGCTTGGGCATTTGTTGCCTTCCACTATGTGGCCGATGCCATACTTCTTAAAAGTATGCCACATAATACGCATCGATGTCAAATCAAAAGATTTTGACACCGCTCTAGCAATGTGAGAGAGTTGGCACCGCTATGCACACAGACCTACATGTATAAACAAATCAATCAAACTAACTGCACCAGCCTCTCCCTCTCCCAAACAAGTGTTTTTTATTGCCTCAGTCCTCTCCCTCTCCCACACAAGTGTTTTTTCATTGCGTGAGTTAATTTGGCACTGGAGCAAAGTAGGTGATCCTGATTGGGGCACCAGGTGAGCAATGGAGGGCATCGATGCCCTATGCATCAAAAGTGAATTTGGCACGTGTTTTGGCCTAAATAGTGGAGGGTTGTTATAGCCCACTTTTGTACTACCTTGTATTTAGTGTAAAATTTTGACCATAGATTTACCTAAGAAAATACCAATGCATGACACCAAAAATTATACCATTTGAAATTATGTTCAAATACGAATCCAACGATATAATTTGTAGTGACATGCATTAACAATTTGTCAGCTAAATCTATGGTCAAAATTTGAAACTACAAAATACGAAGAGTAAACCAAGATGGAGGTAGTACTTGCTCTTAGGCTAACCATAGAGTTACTACTAGTCTAAGTTACTTGCCACTATGACTAGCCTAGGCTCCTTAGTACAACAAAAAAACGATGCTGGTGATCACATGAGAAAAAAAATACTAAAATCATTTCTTTCGGTGCAGTGCGTAGATGCAGTTTTGAAAACTACACTTGTCATCGTAATTTGCGAAAAATACAAAAAAATTGAGCTCTGTTGTGATTACCATTTACTAATAGGAAAGAAGTTTCACCTCGATGAGTAGCTTCTCCATGCACGGAAAGCATCTAAGGAATGCAACAACTTGATCCAGATTGGGGCCGATAGATTTTATTGCCAAGATCTTCACTGTGCGCACAGACTGGGTCAAGCTTGTGGGAATCATTTTCTGGATGACAGTCGTAAATATATGAAGAAGAAATTTAAAAATGTGAATTTCAAGAAAACGGAGAAGAAGATGAGTGTTGTACCTAAACGATTATGGATCCAATAACGAGTTTGGAGAGTTTGGCAGATGAGTAGGCCAACGCTGTCAATTTCGGCGCGTTAATGACCCTGATTTTTGTTGGACCTTCTAGATTAGATACAAGCAATCTCTCAAGGAAAGGCATTCTCAATGACCATAACGTGGAACAGCTCAAGTGATCTCTTCCCAAGTAATGTCTTGTTGCGGGGCCTGCAAGACACATAAATCCATCGAAGAGTCGTCCAGGCGATGTGGAGGCTAATGAACCCGTGGATCTGCCGAAGACGAAGGTACTCGAGCACAGTACATCCGCGAAGCAGGTGCTCCATAGCCTTCTTCGAGATGCCAATGTCGAAGAGGTCGAGCTGCTTGAGTTGAGGGAGAAGAAGGGCGGGCACGGCATTAATCTGGGGAAAATTGCAGGAGCTAAACGTGGCGTGGCGCAGTGCTGGCGCGAGGCGGAGCGCGGACGTCGGCAGAGAGCGACATCGTCCAGCTTCAAACCTGAGCTCCTCGAGCTGATCTAGGGCGGGGGATAAGAATCACTCGTCGAACTTGGTTTGGACCTTGCAGTTGGTACTAAACATGCGGATGTCAAGTCGACTGGCTGACCTAGGGTGCGATGCAAGGATCTTGGAGACTGCGGCCATGCGTTTGCAATCCCGTCGCAGAGGCAGCTGTCGATGGTGAGGTTGAGGGGGATGCGGCGCCAAAGGGGGCGCCACCGCCAGGAGAGCAGGGTGGTCCGCACTGCAGATTTGGTGGGGAGAAGGGCGATGATGATGAGCAGCATGTCATCGGGGAGGCTGCTGATGAAGTCCAGGCTCGCCGGATGCGGTTTTGGCTCGAGCCACCTCCGCTTGTTGGCTTCCTCGCCGTCCATCTTAGCCGGCGGCTACTCCGGTGTGCACGTGTGCTGGTGTGTATTGTGTGCTGGGTGTGCGTGAGTGCATCCTTGTGTGCATGCCGTCGCTTAGTGTTGTAGCGTGCGGGGTGCTACCGGGAGTGGTTTCAACTTTGTTTACTTCACCGTGTTAGATGGGCCTCTAGTTTATATATTTTCACCCACTGCCACATGGGCTAGCACACCAAGATAGAGAACACGAGCTGACAAGGCAGCATGTGGACTGGTTGACCCGTCAACTAAACAATATACAGAGCTATACGCTGACACAGTGACCGTATAATCGCTCGATAAAGAGAGGTCGAGTGAGAGGGTAGGCCCGTGAGAGATTCTTAGTAGACAGAGAGAAAGAAATACTCCCTCCATTCGATAATGTAGTACCTATAATTTTTTGAAAAGTCAAACTTTTGAAACTTTGACCAAGTTTATAAAGAAATTACTTATATCTACAATACAAAAGATATATGATGTGAACTTAGTACATCTTGTGATGAATCTATTGATCGCTCCGGATGTAAATGTTTTTCTCCACATATACCTGGTGAAACTTTTGTGAGGTTTTGACTTTTCAAAACATCCATAAGTTATGGACATGAGAGAGTACCTAACTAGAGAGAGAGAGAGAGAGAGAGAAAGAGAGTGTGCGTGTGTGTGTGTGTGAAAGATACATGGACAACACACGATAAAGTAGAGAAAAAGTGTGTGAGTCTTATGCAAACATATCATGCATGCATCTTCGAGGACGGAAGCGAGGTGAGGAGATAGTGTGTGGTTGTTTGCAACAGAGAGAGAAAGTCTCGCAAACAAGGGAGAGAGGTCGAGATAGACTTATGGAGAAATTGCAGGCATGGGGAGGAGAGAGAGTGTGTTTGTGATAGAGAGATCCCCTTGAGATCGTGATGGTACTACATGGGTGGGACATCGACTGTGACAAGGTGTGTGCGCGATAGAAGTGCCCGATAGAAGATACCCCGAGAGGGATCCTGATTGACCTAGGGATGGTAAGACACAATACGTGTGTTGATGATGGATAGTGAGAGGTAGTCATACCTAGGAGGGAGTGCATGTGCCTATGATGGAGTGAGAGATTACGGTACGTAGGGGGTGCATGTCACATAAAGAGAGAACGAGAGGGGGAGTCTTAGATTGGTCTATGTAGTGCGAGTGAGATATGTGTATGTCTGACCTAGGGAGATATAAAGTTTGAGAGAGAGAGAGGAGCCCCGATACGGCTGAGTGGTGCATGAGAGAGTTGAGAGAGAGAGAGACTCCCTCCATTCGATAATGTAGTGCACATAATTTTTTTTGAAGTCAACCTTTGGAAACTTTGACCAAGTTTATAGGGAAGATTATTTATATCTACAATACCAAAGATACATCATATGAAACTATATCTTTTGATGAATCTAATGACATGTGTTTGTCGTTCTAGATGGAAATGTTTTTCTCCACATACCTGGTCAAACTTTGTGAGGTTTGACTTTTCGAAAAATCTGTATGTGTTGGGGATATAACCCCGTGGTATGACCCGCCCAGGAGGGGCCGGGTCATATTATTGGCGGCTTATCATTGAAGGCCCAGTAAGGTCTAAGAAGTCAAGATGAGAAGACCGAAGGCGGCTTACAAGCAGGCCTGTTGAAGGCCCATGACCCGGAGGATATTCAAGACGCGAAGGTGTGAGCCGCCTGATGGTAGCTTGCCTAACAAAGCAAGATGACTTAGAGACAGGGTTGGTTACGTTGTGTGATCTGACCCGGACTCCTGTAAGCCGTCGGGCCTTGACCTATGCATATAAAGGCGAGACCCGGCGGCGGGTTAACTGAAGAAACAATTGATTGAGAGCTAGGTCAAGCGTATTCGCTCGCTTGTAATCGAAACTCAAGTAATACAACTAGAAGCAGGACGTACGCTTTTACCTTGTTGTGAGGGGCCGAACCTGGGTAAATCCTTTGTGTCCTTTGTCCCGTTCAATCCCTTCAAGCTAACCTATGTTGCGATGGCTCCACACCTAAGTCCTTTCAGAAGGGCATCTGCCATGACAAATCTATGACAATTGGCGCCCACCATGGGGGCAGAGCATGGTGGTTTCGATTTCTTGAAGGGTAACTTCCCAGGGATCGAAGGATACGCCGTGGGCCGGCTGACTAAGAGTCGCCGCGGCAAGATCTACATCGACGACGTTGGCTGGGGTCCCGAGGCCGACTCAATCGAGTATGGGTATCGGGTCCCCTTTGGCGGGATTCACGTCTTCATCGGCAAGATCGGCGAATCAGAGCCCGAGCCGGACACCTGCACCAACATCATTGAGACGGCTCGGCGCGCACGACCCACCAAGGTTCAACCCGGCCGGAAGCATGCCTTTGTTGGCTTTGTTCATGGGGCGGATCTTGAGGAAGGATCTGTGTCTGGTGGAGAGACGACCATCTATTCAGGTAATGAATCCTCAACTGGAGAGACCGAGTCAATCTATTAGCTTCTGGATGGTGGGCTTAGGGGCTATTCCGATGGTGACAGTATTCCGGACCCCTATGAGCCGCCGAGCAGGGCTGCTATTTTTATGGCTGGCACACAACCAATGTTGAATTCCTCAACTACTGCGGCCATGACATCCGGCTCAACTGCCCCTGCGACAGCCGGGGCGAACGTCTCTGCGCGGCCACCGGCTCAAATTTTATCTTAGCTCTTGGGTGCCTTGGCGACTCTGTTGGCTGCAGAGGTGACTCCGGCGAATCAAGTACAGCACAATGCAGAGGTTGTGAAGCTACGAGACGAGGTGGCAAAGGCCCGAGAAGATCTTGATGCAGAGAATGCCAGGATGGCCACGGAGCAAGCCACGTTGGAGGCTGAAACACAGCTGATAAGGGCAGAAGCTTTTTGTTTAAATCTGGATCAGAATGCGTCAAACACCGTTCTTCGAAGGAGGCACCAGAGCCGCCTACCTTCAAAGTTTGAGGGGCGGAATCTTTTTAATACGCCTGGAGGAGGAACGAGTAACCCGCCCAGTGTGACCCGGGCTGCTGAGGCGCCTGCGACCGGAGCCGCGGGTCAGCCTTGTATGCCAGACCCGCCTCATATGGATCTGGTCCAGCCTCAACGAGTACCAACACCCTCTGGTCATTACTCCAACCCGCTGAATAATATGATTGCCGCAGCCTCACGGTTGGCAGCTATTCCAATCCAGGGCGAGTCTCCAGCTGCAATAGAGACCCGGAACACCACGGAGCTTCTCTAGATAGCCGTGGCACAGCAGGCGGCTTACTCATACAGCCGTGAGCGAATTCATTCAACACCGCGCCAATGTCGAAGTTACAGCCGATGCATTGAGTCGCCGGCGGTTTCCAGCAGCAAGCGACATCGTAACCCGCCTCGCAATGAAGACCCGCCCCGTGGCCATAACCCGCCCCGGGATGGCAATACTGCTCAGGCCCTTGTAGATCAGGCCAGAGCCCATTGTGAGGCAGAATTAGCGGCTCAATTGGGGGCTCATCAGCAGTTTCAGTTAAACCCTTCGGCATCTGTGGAGGCCGGGATGAGTTCTAGGACAGTTGGTGTGCCATGTTTAGTACCGGCTCTACGCAATGAGCGTCTGCCTAAGGATTTTAAAGGCCCTCGCAAGGTGCCTAATTACAAAGCTGATCTTTCGCCTGAGGCTTGGATTGAGAGCTATGAGCTGGCTTTGGAGATGTTGGATGTTAATGATGCTGTATGTGCCAAGTATTTCACCATGATGTTAGATGGACCAGCATGAACCTGGTTGAAAGGGGTACCTGCCAATTCCATTGGTTCATGGGCTGAGTTAAAGGCACGCTTCATTCAGAATTTCAAAGGAACATGTAAGCAGCCTCTGTCGATCATTGATTTGGACAACTGCGTGCAGCGAGAGGATGAGTCGGCCCACCATTGGGTTCGTCCGGTCTCAGCTATTATCCACTCATCGGATAGCATCGCAGTCGGCTCTAATGTTCTGATTTTGGAGAAAAATTGTCATTTCACGCCTCTTAAACAGAAGCTGGGGAGGCTTAAGCGCCACTGCAACGACGTGGGAGAGCTCATGTCGGCTCTCATCAAGTATGCGGACTCAGACAACACCAAGGACCCCGGATCTGATGATGAAAACTCTAATAAGGGGAAGAAGAATGGTAATAGTAAGGGTCAGCAGCAAAACATGACAGGTCATAACCAGGGTAATGGTGGCAAGCGTAGGCAAACTAATGGCGGGTCAGATTTGGTGGCTAACACCACTGCTCAGCATAAAAATCAGCGTCGTAATGGTAAGCTTGGAGGACCAAAATTTAACCTGGAGGCCATGCTTAATGACCCTTGCCCAAAGCATAGTCTGCCCGGTCAACCATCGACTCATGCTTGGAAAGATTGCTTCATCATGAAAGAGTACAAGAATTCTAGCTTCAATCAGAGTCATGGTGGTAATAATGGCCCGCCCGGTGGGTCAGGATCCGGCTCACAGGGGCCCGGCTTTGGCGGCGGCGGCTCAAATTCTGGATATCAAGGACAAAGTAATCAGGGTGGTTATAACCAACAACAGTCTGGTCAGGGTAACAAGCAGCATCAGTCAGGATACCAGAGCAATCCAAAGTAGCTGAACGGTGGCCAGTATCACGTCTTCACTACAAGTCTTTGCAAGCGAGATCAGAAGGTTCATAACCGTGCGGTCAGTGCGATTGAGCCGGCGGTACCTCAATACTTGCGCTGTTCAGAGCAGCCAATTATAAGGAGTCGTGAGGATCACCCGCCCCGGGTTGACAATCCGGGTCAATTAGCGTTGGTGGTAGCCCCTCAAGTCGGGGTTATAAATTCACTAAAGTGCTCATGGATGAAGGCAGCAGCATCAATATCCTTTATTATTATACCTTTCACCGGATGAATTTGACTGATAAGGAGCTTAAGCCATCCTCTACAGTCTTCCATGGCGTGGTACCTGGTAAGTCGGCATATCCAGTTGGTAAAATCGCCTTGGAAGTGGCATTTGGTGATGATTATGACTACAGGGCAAAGACATTATGGTTTGAAGTGGTTAAGATAAAGAGCCCTTACCATGCCTTGTTTGGGCGGCCGGCTTACGCCAAATTTATGGCACGGCCCTGTTATGTTTACTTGCAGCTTAAGATGACAGGACATAAGGGTACTATTACAATCCATGGCAATCGAAAAATTGCTTTGGAATGTGAAGGAGGTATTGCATATGCTGAGTCGGCTTGCGCTACGGAGGAGCTCAAGTTCTATAAAGATAATGTTGACCTAGCTGATATGACCCCTTTGAAGAAGCCGACTACAGAGCAAGACCCTTTGTTGAAATTTAAGTCGCCTGATGACACCAAGCAGGTGGACTTTGTCCCCGGCAACTCATCTCAGCAGTTCACCATCAGTGCTAACATGGATCCAAAATAGGAAAGCGTGCTCATCGAGTTCATCCGTGAGAATCGGGACATCTTTGCATGGAAGCCTTCAGACATGCCAGGTGTACCGAGAGAACTCGCTGAGCACACTCTCAATATTGATCCTAAATTTAAGCCGGTGAAGCAGTTCCTTCATTGTTTCAATGAAGAGTGATGTAAGGCCATCGGAGAAGAGGTAGCCCGGCTCTTGGAGGCCGGGTTCATCGTTGAAGTTTTTCACCCTGAGTGGTTGGCTAACCCGATGCTGGTACTTAAGAAAAATGGCACTTGGCGTATGTGTGTGGATTACATGGATCTTAACAAGGCCTGTCCAGCTGATCCTTTTGCTCTTCCCCGTATTGATCAGATCATAGATGCCACGGCGGGTTGTGAGCGTTTATGTTTCCTGGATGCTTATTCCGGTTACCATCAGATGAAGATGGCCATTAAAGACCAGGAGAAGACGACTTTTATTACACCTTTTGGGGATTTCTGCTATGTATCTATGCCTTTTGGGCTCAAGAGTGCCCAGGCGACTTATCAACGTTGTGTCCAGAATTGTTTCCATGACCAGATTGGGCGCAATGTTCATGCTTATGTGGATGATATTGTTGTCAAGTCCAGGAAGCAGGAGACTCTGTTGCATGATTTAAAGTAGACTTTTGATAATCTCCGGGTCTATAAAATGATGCTTAACCCAGCCAAGTGTGTTTTTGGTGTGCCTGCAGGCAAACTCTTGGGTTTTCTAGTCTCAGAGAGAGGTATCGAAGCTAACCCGGAGAAAATTAAGGCTATCACTTCATTGGCTAAACCGGCATGTGTCAGTGGCGTTCAGCGCTTGGCGGGTCATATTGCAGCTTTAAGCCGGTTCATAAGCCGCCTAGGAGAGAAGGCAATCCCTCTATACCAGATGATGAAGAAAACAAATCAGTTTGTCTGGAGTAATGCTGCTAATGATGCGTTTGAGGCGCTCAAAAAACAATTAGCTGAGCCGCCTTTCCTTGCAGCTCCCGTTGAGAAAGAGCCTTTGCTTTTATATGTGGCTGCCAACAGGAGGGCTGTCAGTGTGGTGATTGTGGTGGAACGTAAGGAAATGGGTAAAAAGTAGCCAGTCCAGAGGCCGGCTTATTATGTTAGCGAGGTATTAATTGAGTCTAAGCAGCGTTATCCACATTGCCAAAAGCTGATGTATGGGGTGTTCATGGCCAGTCGTAAGCTGAAGCATTATTTTCTTGGCCATCCCATTACTATTGTCTGTTCTGCCCCTTTGGGGGATATTATTCAAAACAGAGAGGCTATTGGTCGAGTGGCTAAATGGGCCATTGAGCTTGGACCCCATGGTTTGAAGTATGTGCCAAGGACAGCTATCAAATCTCAGGCTCTTGTGGATTTGATCAATGACTGGACAGAGTTGCAGACGCCTGAGGAGAAACCTGATAACACATATTAGACTATTCATTTTGATGGGTCCAGGCAATTAGAAGGCTTTGGGGCTGGAGTTATTTTGACTTCCCCACGAGGTGATAAGTTTTGTTATGTTTTAAGGTTGATGTTTCCTTGTACTAACAAAGCAGCTGAATATGAGGCTCTGCTCCATGGCCTTCGAATAGCCAAAGAGATGAATTTAAGCCGGGTCGGGTGCTTTGGCGACTCAGATTTGGTGGCTCAACAAGTTTCAGGCACTTGGGATTCAAAAGACCCGCTCATGGTGGCTTATCGCCGGGCGGTTGGCAATATTGCTGGTCACTTCAAAGGGTATCAGGTGGAGCATCTTGATCGAAGAAAGAATGAGGCGGCTGATGCTTTGAGCTAGCTTGGGTCTCAACGTAATCCGGTGCCCCCTAATGTGTTTCTTGATGTATTGCATAATCCTTCAGTCAAGTTACCATCTGAAGAGGATCTCGCTATTCCTGACCCGGAGGCAGAGTTGGTGGTGGCTCTCCATGCTATTCCTGATTGGACAGTTCCCTGCTTGGCTTATATGACCCGGGGCGAGTTACCTGAGGATGAAACCTTGGCCAGGCAGATCACCCGGCGGTCTAAATCTATGACTATTGTCAATGGCGAGTTACACAGATGTAGTGTCACAGGTGTGTTCCAGTGTTGTGTTTCTCCGGAGGAGGGCCGTGAAATTTTGAGAGAAATCCATGAAGGTGATTGTGGTCATCATGCCGGCTCTAAATCTCTGGTGGCTAAAGCTTTTCGTCATGGGTTTTATTGGTTGTCGGCTCATGCTGATGCGGAGGATCTTGTCAGTAAGTGTGATGGATGTCAGAAGTTTTCTCGACGCGCTCATGTGCCGGCTCAAGAATTGAGGATGATTCCAATTACCTGGCCATTTGCGGTCTGGGGGCTTGATATGGTTGGACCTTTCAAAAGGTCTTAGGATAAGAAAACCCACCTCTTGGTGGCGGTTGACAAATTTACCAAGTGGGTTGAGGCAGAGTCGGTCAGCAAGTGTGATGCAGCAACGGCAGTTCAGTTTGTTAAAAAATTGATCTTCCATTTTGGTTACCCTCACAGTATCATAACTGATAATGGCACTAATTTGTCTAAAGGTAATATGGAGGAATTCTGTCAATGAGAGCATATTCGTCTTGATGTCTCTTCTGTGGCTCATCCACAGTCTAATGGTCAAGCGGAGAGGGCTAATCAAGACATCTTGAGAGGCATCAAGCCCCGGCTTATGGTTCCTTTGCAGCGAACAACGGCTTGTTGGGTTGAGGAGTTACCTTCCGTACTTTGGAGTATCAACACCACCCCCAACAGATCAATGGGCTATACGCCTTTCTTCATGGTCTACGGGGCCGAGGCGGTTCTTCCAAGTGATATCCGTCACGACTCGCCTCGTGTGGCGGCTTATGTCGAAGCTGATAATGAAATAGCACGTCAAAACGCGCTTGACGCTTTGGATGAGGAGCGTGACCTGGCGGCGGCTCGTTCGGCGATATATCAACAAGATCTACGTCGCTATTATAGCCGCAGAGTTAAAGCCCGGACGTTTCAAGAAGGCGACTTGGTGCTCCGGCTCATCCAAGATCAAACTGATATCCACAAATTGGAAGGGCTCTTTGTGGTCAGCAAGAACCTGAACAACAGGTCGTATTACCTCATTGATGTACGTGAGCACAAGGATTATCGCAAGTCGGAGGAGGAGACCCGCCGTTCGTGGAATATTGCACATCTTCGGCCGTACTATACTTGAGCCGCCAGCTCTTACCTTTGTACATATTTTTGTCAATGTATATTCTCTTTATGATCAATATAATAAAGCCGGCATCCCCGAATTACGGGGCCTCTGTCATTTCATTTCTAAGTATCTAAGCCTTTATTGATTGATCATAAGGTCACTTGGGGGCTTCCAACCACCGGGCGGCTTATGACATGTGAGAGCCGGCTTACAGTAAAGCTAGGTAAAACAACGGTTGTTGCTGGCTTTAAAGCAATCATGTGGCCTGAGTGCCAAAACGGCTGTTGCTGCCTTTAAAGCAATCATGTGGGTTGAGTGCCAAAATGGTTGTTGCTGCCTTTAAAGCAATCATGTGGCCTGAGTGCCAAAACGGCTGGTGCGGCCTTGAAAGCAATCATGTGGCCTGAGTGCCAAAACGGCTGTTGCTGCCTTTAAAGCAATCATGTGGTCTAAGTACCAAAACGGCTGTTGCGGCCTTGAAAGCAATCATGTGGCCTGAGTGCCAAACGGCTGTTGCTGCCTTTAAAGCAATCATGTGGTCTAAGTACCAAAGGTTGTGCGGCCCTTGAAAGCACATGGCTTGTTAGCCAATTTATCTGGCCGCACCTTTGTGAGTCGGCCAGACTATTATTTGAAGGTGTTTTGACTGTCTTTTTTCCTTTGGATTTGTGTTTCCTCAAGATTTTTTCTAATTGCATTGTTCAACAATCCGGGTCATGTAGCCCTGATTATATGACTCATATTTTGAGCATTTTGGGTTTTGTAACCCGCCCTGGCTATGGACTTCAAGTCGCCAGCCTGCTTTGATTTGCGCTATTGGGTTCATGCGCTTACAAATCCTTGGGGTATTGCTCTCACTGGTTCCAGTGCTATAAGCCAACTGTATACGTCAAAATTACAGGTATGTTATTCATTATGAATATGCGCGGTTTCATAACCCGCCCTGGTTTTTTGACTTTAAGTCACCAATAGGTGTTTGCTTCAAAAGTTTTAATTCTAGTCTTCTTCATAATTGCATACGACTATATTATGTACAGAACATACAGAAATATGGCTTGCATAAAAGATTAAGTTCATACCAATCGTCAAAGATTCAACTGGTACTTCAACAGTTAAACAGGCATGATGGCATGACAAGACGGAGTATTGTTTCAAAATACTACTCTATTACAAGGTTGTTATAAGCCCATAAACTTGGAGTCAAGTGTTTTTCGAGAGAGAAGTTTTTATGCTCTCGCTTGAGAGCCGCCTGGGTTGTCTTCAGTTGTCTTCTTGACGAGTTGATGCCTCCGGGTCATCCTGCTCCGGCTCTTCTTCTTCACCCATCTAGATGTCAGGTGCCGTCCAGTCGATGCCGGTTAAGGCCTCGAATATGGCTTCATCATTGATAATTGGGGACGGATCAACATCGGGGGCAAAGGTATGCTTACGCGTTGGAGGTGTGAGATCAACGAAGGCATGAGTCGGCGCTCTGATCCTAGCATTTTCCATGTTATAAGCTGGCTGGTATCTGGATAAATCAATCTCTTTGGCTAGTTTGCATGCTAAGGGACGCATCTCCTTCACGCACTTTGCAAAATCTGTCTGATCAAAAGGAGACCCATCTTCTTTTAAGCCTGGACAGCTGGTGGCCATTTCTTTCGAGTCTAGTTCTACTTGCCATGCCTTAGCTCGACTGAGTGCGGTAATGGCACCAGAACGGGCGGCTGATAGTTTTATCTCTTCCACCTGCTTCGGCACCATGGACAATTGGTCTAGCACCTCCTTGATGAGAGTTGGCGTCTATTTCCCATTAGAGATAGCCACAAGAGCCTGTTGAGTGCCAGTATATAACTGCTCAACCAGGGTATACGCAGCTTTCAGCTTCACGAGCATATCCTAGCCAAGATTGGAGCTTCGAGGGCCTGTTGCACAAAGCATACAAGATGAGTCGCCAGGCGAGTCAAAATAAAAGGGTTGTGAAGGGCTAAAAATTCAGTATTGCTTACCAAAGATAGCAGCTGTCATCTGCAAAATTCGCCGCTTTAAGCCGGACAGTTCTGCGGTGGTATTCTTTAAGGAAGATCCAGCGGCTTCTGCCCTTTGCAGCAATGCAGTTTTCTTTGTTTCCCAGGCGGTTCTTTCGGTATTAAAGCTGGCTTTGAGCTTTTCGTTCTCTTCCAAGATAAAATTCGACTTGGTCTCAGCTTTCCGTGTCTCGGACTCCTGGTGTTTGAGCATTTTTCTTAGCTCGCCCAATTGCGAGTCGTTAAAGCTTAAAGTGTCCTGCAAAGGAGCATTGAAGACAATAAATAGTTTTCAGCATGTGTATAAGGAGTATTTTGAAGTCCCAAGAACATTGCAAGCAATATACTTGGCACTTGGGGGCTAATGTATGAGGAAGTTCTTTTTTCAAATTCAGTGCATACGACCCGGCTCATCTTCATAAGATGACCCGACCCTTGAGGGCTATCCAAGGTTCTTTTTTACAGCTACATATTATTGAAGACCCGGCTTGTCTTTCTCAGATAAGCCGGCCCTGGAGGGATACGAATGGCAGCTCTCAGTTAGACTTCATACAATAGACCCGGCTCATCTTTTCGAGATAAGCCGGCCCTTGAGGGCTAGAACTTGAAATCTTAAACATAAAAGAAGACCCGGCTCAACCTTGCATGATAAGCCGGCCCTTGAGGGTTCTAATGGGTTATTTTGAATATTGACAACAGCATGGTTACTCCGGCTTATGTATGCCGGTTCTAAGGGGATATGACCCGAAAATCTAAACTTACATATTGCTGAAAGTCTTAAGGATATTCAATGATCTTTTCCTATGATTAAGACTTGGGGGCTGGATAAGTATATATATATATATATATATATATATATATATATATATATATATGTATAAGTTAAAGGGGGGGAGTGATTTTATACCTCATAACTTTGTCGCATCATATTGACCAAGCTGGCCACCAGGTCACGGCTTGTGTGAAGATGGCTTAGATAGCCAGAGTACAGTTCACCAGCGTTCAGCTTTGAATAGCTTTCAAGATCAAGCTTCGGCTTATTCTTGTCAGACAAATGTGCTTCATCTTTGGCGGAATGTTTGGTCAGTACTGTGGAAAAGCCGGGCGGCTGTGATACGTCTCCAGCGTATCTATAATTTATGAAGTATTCATGCTGCTATATTATCATTCTTGGATGTTTTACAATCATTTTATAGCAACTTTATATCATTTTTTGGGACTAACTTATTGACATAGTGCCCAGTGCCTGTTGCTGTTTTTTGCTTGTTTTTTACATCACAGAAAATCAATACCAAATGGAGTCCAAACGCAACAAAACTTTTTGTAGATTTTTTATGGACCAGAAGACATCCAATGGGCCAGAGCAGCACCTGGGGGGTGCCCCGAGGGGGGCACAACCCACCAGGGCGCGCCTGGGCCCCCAGACGCGCCCCGGTGGGTTGTGCCCACCTCGGTGGCCTCCCTCACCGCCTCTTCGCCCTATAAATTATCAAATATTCCAAAAATCCTGGCGGAGACCCTAGATCAGAAGTTCCGCCGCCGCAAGGCTCTGTAGCCACGAAAAATCAATCTAGACCCCGTTCGGGCACTCCGCCGGAGGGGGAAATCATCACCGTGGTCATCTTCATCATCCCGGCGGCCACCATGATGAAGAGGGAGTAGTCCACCCTCGGGGTTGAGGGTTTGTACCAGTAGCTATGTGTTTAATCTATCTCTCTCTCGTGTTCTTGAGATGTCACGATCTTGATGTATCGCAGGCTTTGTTAATATAGTCAGATCATATGGTGTTTTCCCCTCTCTATCTTGTTGTGATGAATTGAGTTTTCCCTTTGAGATTTCGTTTTATCGGATTGAATACTTTTATGGATTTGAGAACACTTTATGTATGTCTTGCTATGAATACCCATGGTGACCATGGGGTATCATATTGATTCACTTGATATATGTTTTGGCACTCAACTCGCGGATTCTCGAGGTGACATTGGGGTAATCTATGCATAGGGGTTGATGCACGTTCTCATCTTTGTTTCTCCGGTAGAAATCTTGGGGCACTCTTTGAGGTTCTTTGTGTTGGATTGAGTATTATGAATCTGAAATTATTTGGTGTTATTTTAGTACGAACTCTTGGATAGATCGATCGGAAAGAATAGCTTCGAGGTGGTTTCATACCCTACAAACAATTTCTTCTGATGTTCTCCGCTAGATAGGAACTTTGGACTGATTCTTCATCGCACTTTGAGGGATGGTTATATGATCCAATTATATTAGCATTGTTGAGAGGTTGCACTAGTGAAAGTACGGACCCTAGGCCTCATTTTCAAGCATTGCAATACCGTTTGTGCTCCGTTTATCAATTGCTACCTTGCTGTTTTTTATTGTTCCTACTACAAAAACCAATATCTACTATCCATATTACACTTGTATCACCATCTCTTCGCCGAACTAATGCACCTATACAAATTACCATTGTATTTGGTGTGTTGCGTACACAAGAGACTTTTTATTATTTGGTTGCAGGGTTGTTTGAGAGAGACCATCTTCATCCTACACCTCCCACGGATTGATAAACCTTAGGTCATCCACTTGAGGGAAAATTGCTACTGTCCTACAAAACTCGGCGCTTGGAGGCCCAACACGTGTCTACAAGAATAAAGTTGCGTAGTAGACATCAAGCTCTTTTCTGGCGCCGTTGCCGGGGAGGTGAGTGCTTGAAGGTATATCTTTAGATCTTGCAATCGAATCTTTTAGTTTCTTATTTTATCACTAGTTTGGTTTATAAAAAGAAAACTACAAAAAAAATGGAATTGAGGTTGCATCATATTATTCATCTTTATAATGTCTTTCGTGAAAATGATGGAAAGGAAAATTGTGCTCAATTGATAGAAGAAGAATTTAATAAAATGTTTGGCATAAATGATGAGCATGATTGCAATGTTGTTAGTATGAATTCTTTGAATATCCATAATGCTAACGATATGCAAAGCCATAAGCTTGGGGATGCTATGTTTGATGAAGAAGATATTTTTAGTCCCCCAAGTTTTGATGAGAAAATTTATTATGATGAAAGCATGCCTCCTATCTATGATGATTATGGTGATGACATGTATGCTACAAAGAATTATGATAACCATGAAACTTGTCATCTTGATTTTAATTTTCAATCTCATGATAGTTATTTTGTTGAGTTTGCTCCCACTACTATTCAGGAGAATAAATTTGCATATGTGGAGAGTAATAAAAATTCTATGCTTGTGGATCATGAAAAGAATACTTTATGTGATAGCTATATTGTTGAATTCTTTCATGATGCTACTGAAAATTCTTATGAGAGAGGAACATGTGCTTGTAGGTATTGCAATAATATCAAGTTTCCTCTCTATATGTTGAAAGTTTAGAAGTTGCACTTGTCTTGCCTTCCTATGCTAGTTGATTTTTGTTCCCATAAATTGTTTGCTCACAAAATACCTATGCATAGGAAGTGGGTTAGACTTAAATGTGCTAGTCATATGCTTCATGATGCTCTCTTTGTGTTTCAATTCTTATCTTTTATGCGAGCATCATTGAAATCATCATGCCTAGCTAAAAGGCATTAAAGAAAAGCGCTTGTTGGGAGACAACCCAACACTTTTACCTACTGTTTTTGTGTGTTCACATGGTTAGGCTACTGTATTGATCATGTTTTATTGCTTTTGTTTCAATAAAGTGCCAAGTAAAGCCTTTGGGATAGTGTGGATGATAGTTGACTTGATTCTGTGCAAAAACAGAAACTTTTGCGCCCAGTAACAGAATTTTTTAAATTCACTGGAGAGTCTAAAAACTCTGAATTTTTTACAGTTGTTGGGTATACAAATGTTCTACGTTTTCCTAAATTTTCATAGGTTTTGGAGGTACAGAAGTATGACCTTAATTCAGATCATTACATGCTGTCCTGTTTTCGACAGATTCTGTTTTCAATGCATAATTTGCTTGTTTTCTAGTTTCTATGGCTTATATTGCTCAATATAAATTGTGGAAATGATATGATACAGTAGTAATTGTGTGGAAACAATTATGAATCTTGTCTTTGACATTACCAAAGTGAAATGGTTTGCTCTTTATCATACTAACCTATCTCACGAAGTTCCGTTAAGTCTTGTGTGATTGAAGTTTTCAAGTTTTGGGTGAGATGTCGATATGAGGAGAATAAGGAGTGACAAGACCCTAAGCTTGGGGATTCCCAAGGCACCCCAAGGTAATATTCAAGGAAGATCCAAGCAACTAAGCTTGGGGATGCCCCGGAAGGCATCCCCTCTTTCGTCTCCAACATTATCAGTAACCTCACTTGGAGCTACATTTTTTCATCACATGATATGTGTTTTGCTTGGAGGGTCATTTTCTTGTTAGGATTTGCTTGCTGTTATTTAGAATAATGTTTTGCATCTTTATTTCCAATAAAAATGTCAAGGATAGCCTTTACCATGCTCATTTTGCAAGTATATGAGTTGCTGTTTCAAAACAGAAAGTTTATCGATTTTGCAAAAATTCCCGAGAAAAGTCAGAATGTGATAAAATGTTGAAACTTTTTTCACAGTAAGCTCTGATAAATTTTCTAGTGTGGTCAATTTTCATAATTTTTGGAGTTAAATAAGTATTGATACTCTTGCATTCTTTACAGACTGTACTGTTTTGGCAGATTGCTGTTATGTTTGCATTGTTTGCATATGTTTGCTTGTTTAATGATTCTATTTGAGGATAGGAGTATTAAATATGCAGAGGCATTTAGTATGCAATGTTGAATAATAATTTGTGTGATTTGCTACAGTAGATAATGATAAGGTTTTTGCATTGGTTTATACTAACTTATCTCACGAGTTCTTGTTGAGTTTTGTGTGTATGAAGTTTTTAAGATTTAGGGAAGCTGTGATATAAAAGGAATTAAGGAGACGCAAAAGCTCAAGCTTGGGGATGCCCAAGGCATCCCAAGACAATATTTCAAGAAGTCTCAAGCATCTAAGATTGGGGTTGCCTCGGTAGGCATCCCACCTTTCTTCATCAACAATTATCGGTTAGTATCGGTTGAGCCTAAGTTTTTGCTTCTTCACTTGAGTTGTGCTATTATTGGAATGTAATTTTGTTTTGTTTTACTTGCTGTTTTAATAAAATACTTAGATCTAAAAGTTTTTAAATAAGAGAGAGTCCTCAATTAGTTACCCCTTTACTTAACTACTCGCTTGATCTTCACTTATATCTTTTTGGAGTAGTTTGTCATTTACTCTCGTGCTTCACTTATATCCTATGAGTAAATTGTTGAATGAATTGAATATCATGAAGTTGAAATTATATGTTCATCTCATGCCTAGTGGTAGCTTCACATTGGGTTTAGAAAGTGAAATCTTTTGAAGCTTGACAATCACAATATTGGTCATACAAGCAATTCATGAATGATTACTATAAGGAAGAGAACTTTCACATGCAAATACACTATCTTGGAAATCTTTTGTGATTGTGAGCCCCCATCAAAATATTATATGCCAAAATTATTGACGTTGGACAAGGAAGACAACGTAATGATTTATATTTGTTCATATTCACATAGAAGTTATATTGTCATAGATCCTTCAACATGTGGTGCTTGCTCCCCAGCTTTGCTAGCCAAAAGTTCCGCACCAAGTAGAGATACTACTTGTGCATCTAAAAACCCTTAAACCCAAATCTTATTTTCAAGAGTCCACCATACCTACCTAAGGATTGAGTAAGATCCTTCAAGTAAGTTGTCATCGGTGCAATAAGGCAATAAAAATTGCTTCTAAAAGTGTTAGATCATTTAGTGTAAGAGGAAAGTGAGCGTTGTACAAACTTGTGATGGCAAAGAATAAAAGCGACAGACTGCATAATAAAGGTTGCTATCATAAGGGGCAATATAACGTGACGTTCTTTTGCACTAAGGGATTGATCATACAAACAAAAAGCGCAGGGCAACCTCTGCTTCCCTCTGCGAAGGGCCTACGTTTTACTTTTATGTATTTACTTTCATGCAAGAGTCAAAGTTTTTTCTCTATTCCTTTTTATTTTTCTCTTTTGGCAAGCATCATGTGGTGAGGAAAGATCTAGGCACATATATCCAGTTGGATATGGGTAGCATGAGTTATTATTGTTGACATCACCCTTGAGGTGAATACGTTGGGAGGCGAAATTATAAGCCCCTATCTTTCTATGTGTCCGGTTGAAATGTTTTGCTCATGTGAATGCTGTGAGTGTTAGCAATCATAGAAGACTATATGATGGTTGAGTATGTGGAGCTCTTACTTAGACTCTGTTGAATAAGTTGAATTGCAATTGTTTGGTGACTAAGAATATAGGTTGTTGAGTTTCAAGAGAATTCATTGTTTGAACCTTAACATGAGAATTGGTTGCTACTCTAACATGATGAGTTTTATGAGAAAGAGTTGCTGTTATCATGCTAGGAAAAGTGATTGAAATTACTATTGATCAAACTTATGCACTTTGCTAGCATTCACACTTCATAAATTATTTCTTTTATCATTTACCTACTCGAGGACGAGTACGAATTAAGCTTTGGGATGTTGATACGTCTCCAACGTATCTATAATTTATGAAGTATTCATGCTGCTATATTATCATTCTTGGATGTTTTACAATCATTTTATAGCAACTTTATATCATTTTTTGGGACTAACTTATTGACATAGTTGAAAGTGTGTTATATCGACTAGAGGGGGTGAATAGGCGATTTTTACAAATTCGTCACTGAGGAATTTCACGGTGAGGAAATTCCTAAGTAACGAACTACTTAGCAGCGGAATAAGTACTCAGATGCAAACATAACACGGCATAAGAACAGTCATCATGATGAAATGAAATAGGCACAGAGTACAGGTAGCGTGAAACACAGGATAAGCAGGCTGAAGACTATGTGACTGAAGAAATAGGATTGAGGAAATTGAGAAAGACTTCAGTCAAAGTCTTCACACAGTAACGATCAAGTACATTAACACATGAATGAGGAAATGAAAGGGTTGAGGAAATAGAACCAGAAGCTCGGTGAAGACGATGATTTGGTAGACCAGTTCCAACTGCTGTGACAGTTGTACGTCTGGTTGGAGCGGCTAGGTATTTAAACCTGAGGACACACAGTCCCGGACACACAGTCTTCACCGTATTCTCCTTGAGCTAAGGTCACACAGACCTCGCCCAATCACTCGTGGTAAGTCTTCAGGTGACTTCCAAACCTTCACAGACTCGGTCACTCGGCGATCCACAATTTCCTCTTGGATGCTCTAGACCATGACGCCTAACCGTCTGGAGGATGCACAGTCCTCAAAGGTAACAAGCGTTGGTTCCACACAGGAACAATTTCTTCAGTGATGCTCAATCACTTTGGGTTTGTAGGTGTTTAGGTTTTTGGGTTTTTCCTCACTTGATGATTTTCGCTCAAAGTCCTCGGAGGATGGGATGCTCTAAATGACAAGTGTCAATCTATCTCTCGGAGCAGCCAACCAGCTAGTGGTTGTAGGGGGCGGCTATTTATAGCCTAGGGAGCAGCCCGACATGATAAGACATAAATGCCCTTCAATGATATGACCGTTAGGTGGGTAGGATATTTGGACAGCTGGCGCGTAGCACAACAACAGTCGGAAATTTGTGTATCAAATTCCTCAGGGCTATCATGTTCCTCACTTGTAGGCAATCTGCACTGGCGAATTCCTAACTCCTCAGTCAGAACAAATTCCTCAGAGAACAGAAGAACTTCGTCTCTGTCACTTAAGAAATTGACTGAACTATATGAGATTTCCAATGGCTTCACTCGAAAGGATTGGGTAGGTGTAGGATTTTGAGATGAGCATCACTTGGAAACTTTTCTTTAGTTTTACTTTGACCACCTTTAACAGTACGGTGTTTCCTATGACTCAAGAAGAAGAAAATGAAACTACGAAAACAAAAGTCTTCACGCTTCATAATCCTCGCATGAATATCAAGTCTTCAGGGTCACACCAATTTCTTCACTTTCAAAGTCTTCAAGAAAACCAAAGTCTTCAGTTGAAGACATTCATTTTTAGGGGTAGACTTTCATCGTAAATATCAAACTCCTCATAGACTTATAGAACCTGTGTACACTCACAAACGCATTAGTCCCTTAACCTATAAGTCTTCAATACACCAAAATCACTAAGGGGCACTAGATGCACTTACAATCTCCCCCTTTTTGGTGATTGATGACAATATAGGTTAAGTTTTCAATGGGGATAAACATATGAAGTGTAAATACTGATAATGAGGAATTTGATTGCAAGATATAGAAGAACTCCCCCTGAAGATGTGCATATTGAGGATTATGCTTTGGATTGCAAATGCACATTGTAGAGTGATATCATGGAGATCTCCCCCTATATCTGTAATTCATACACGCATTTAACATATGATGTGAAGAATTTGAAATGCATGATGAAATATGGTGACTGATGTAATTCAGCACGCGTGTGAGGAAATAGCATGCAGAAAAACAGAGCAAAAGTATCAGACCACCATAGGACTTAAGTTTACAACTCGATCCAACAAATACTTCAGAAGAACGAGAGTTGTAACTTAGCAAAAAAATGCCCATATATAGAGACCCGCTTGAAGACTAACTCAAATTTCTCCCCCTTTGTCATCGAATGACCAAAAGGGACGAAAAATGAGGACTAACGCCCCTGAAGAATATCATGATGTCGATGGAGGAGCGCCAGCGTTGTTGGGGTCGTCCATTTGAGTAGGTCCTGCCGCGGTGTCGTTTAAGTCTTCAGCTGCATCCGTCTCGCGTGATGAAGAATATGAACTGGCAACAAGCTGAGGAACTTTGACCTTCTTGAACTTCTTCGAAAGTGGCTGAGACCAGCCAAAGTCCTGTTGGAAGCCCATCTCCTTGAGTTCTTCAGCACTATGAAGATTAGACAGAATCGCCCAAGTGCGGTCAAAGACTTCATGCAAGTGGTAGTGATTCTTCTTCACAGTATTTTGAGTGATTGTCATGTTCTGAAGAATTGCACCAAACTGACGCTTGACCCACTTGTGATTTCGATCAACTTTCTGATGAAGACTAAGGAGAAGTTCACGATCAGTCATCACACGTGGAGCTGTGGCTTGAGGATTATGTTCTGAAGCTTTGGCGGCAGAATCTTGTGTTGCAGAGTCATCATTGGTGGAATATGAAGTAGCTTTGTGAAATTGTCCATCCAATGGACGAGTGCCTTCATCTATAACTGCAGCCTCGCCCTTCCCATCAGCTGAGGAAATAGTCCGTTTGAGGACTTCAATAGGGGGAAAAAAGCTGAGATGATTTTGAAAGTCAGCCTTATAATGAATTGAAGGCCTTGATCTGATGAACTTCATGATCCAGGGAGCATAAGGCTTCAACTCAAAAGGTGACAGAGCTGCATTGGCCAAAGTCCTCATGAAGAAATCATGGTAGTTGATAGGAATTCCATGAATGAGATTGAACAGCAGATTCTTCATAATGGCAACAACCTCTTCGTCATCAGAGTTGTGGCCCTTGATTGGACTGAGGGTTTTGGTCAAAATGCGATAAACTGTCCTTGGCACATAGAGCAATTCCTTGATGAGGAATTTGGTCCTTGGAGCTTGGCCTGGCTTCAAAGGCTTCATCAGCACTTGCATTAGATGATCGGATAGTTCAGGTTCAACATAGAGAAGCCTAGCACCTTCAGTGGGAGGACTGACTGGGACGGCATGAAGCAATTCAGAGGCCGGTGCTTTGAAATGAGTATTTTCAGTCATCCAGTCCAATACCCATGAATTGACATCCTTAACATTTCCAGTGATATGCAGCGTGGCGAAGAATTGAAGAATGAGTTCTTCATTCCAATCGCAGATGTCGGTGCAGAATTTGAGTAACCCAGCGTCATGACGAACACTGAGGACTGGGGTGAAGCAGGGCAGCGATTCCATATCCACATGAGGAATTTGCTCATGTTCAAAGATCTTGTCCTTATCAAACAACAGTGAGGAATAGAAGTTCATCTGGCTAGCAGTCCAGAAGCACTTGCGACGAAGTCGAGCAGAGTCATAGGGATTGTAGTCAGTGAAGAATATGTGCTCATTGAAGAAATCTTCAGCATTGAACTTCTGCTTCTTGGAGTGAGGGTTCTGTGGCTTGGGCTGAAGATTTATAGTTGAAGTCTTCACAACCTCTTGAGGTATAGCCACTTGAGCCACAGGCTGAGGAATTTCAGTAGCTGTATCAGCAGCAGCCTTGGCCTCCATTTCTTCAGCACTAGCGGCTGGAACTTCTTCAGGAATAGATTGAAGTGAAGATTGAGGTCCATCAGAGCCCGTATGAATTTCTTCAGTTGGCACAGGGGACTGAGGAACATGATGTAGTGGTGTTGTCAGAGGTGAATTGGGGTGATGACTTTCCCAAAAGTCATCATTCAGAATAGGAGTTGTAGACCCAATATCCACATCCTCATCTTTATCATCAAATTCCTCAACGCCTGCCTCTTCAGCTGTGAGCTGAGGCATGGGCGATGATACCAACAGAGTTGAAGTGATATTGTCCACTTCAATGTCTTCATCCAACTGCTCTGTCGAAGCAGCAGAAGGATCTTCTTCATTAGATTCACGTGGAATTGCATATTCCTCACCAAAGGGAATAATCTCCTTTGATGGCATGCTTGATATTGGAACAACATCAATTGGGTTTTCAGTTGAGCTCGTCAAAGTCTTCACTTTCTTGGGAGCTGAAGATCCTAAGGAGGCAGATGCTTTCCTTTTCTGCACCGCAGCCTTCTCTGCGGCTTTGGTCTTCTTCGCTTCTGATGCAGAAGGAAGGACATCTTTCATCTGTGATGACTTTGCAGGAGGAGCAGATGAAATTGGTTGAATTTCTTCAGGCACAACTAATGCAGTTGCCCTGGCTTGTTCAGATTCCTCAGGCACAGTAGCAGATGTATCAACTGGCCTGGTTTGCTCTTCAGGCGCAACATTGGTGGTTGCCCTGGCATTTTTTCAGAGACTGGAATTTCTTCATCAGCCCTGGTGCTTTCATTTTCTTCAACAGTCTGATTTTCATCAGCTGTGCTTGCATGTTCTTCAATAGGCTGAGCAGATGTGTCAGTCTGAGGAAATTTGGGTTGCGATGAAGCTGCAACATTTGGAGTGAATCCCTTTGCCATTCTGATGAATCTGACTTTGGCACCTAGCCAATCTGCACGGGATGCGTGAAATTCATCACTGAGTGCTTTGATCTCAGCCTGCATAGTCACAAGTTCTTCAGGAGACATTTTCACAACATTGTTCTTCAGAAAACGCTCCTTCTTGTACTGAGCCTTCTTCACCTGCCTGGCCTTTTCAAATTTCCATTTCTCTTCAGTAATGAAGGCCGTCAACATGCGACTTTGACCAGGAGTGAGGTTTAATTCAGGCGAAGGTGTATTTGGATCCTTGTGCCATAGATCGATGAAATCAAGGATCTTCCTTGGATCTAGCATGAGGGGCACAGCACTGCCTTTGGCACTAGCGGCCCTTTGTTGTCGATCTCTGATGATCTCAGCTAATTCTTTATCATCAGCTTCGTCTTCACTTGTCGGAACCTGAAAGGCGACCTGCTTTTTGTGAGGACTTGGCCTTGTGCCTCGTCCAGCAGTGGCCTTTTTCTTCAGTAAGGTCGGAGCTGTTGAAGACTGAGGTGGAGCTGAGGAACCTGCAGAGGCTCTAGAAGCAATTGAGATTCCAGTAGTCCTTTGGCACGTGGCAAGATGCACAGGTGCTGAGGACTTTGCAGGAGCAGCTGAGGATTTTGCAATTGAGGGAGTTGGAGCTGCTTTTGAAGAAGTTGCTTGAGGATCAGGTCATGAGGGCTTTGAAGAGCTTGGCCGTGAGGGCATTGCAGCTGAGGAACTTGTCTTGACAGCTGGTTTCTTTGGCATAGCCTTCTTAGGCTTGCTAGCAGAGGCCTCAGCAGACTCTTCGTTGAATTTCTTCACTGCCTCTTTAGCCACTTTGGCCAGCTTGGCTTGACGCTTAGCCCACTCCTGAGGAAACTCCTCACCTCTTCTGATGCTTGTGAGATCAGCTTCTTGGCCTGGAGCCAATGGAGGTTTTGGGCATGGAGGGTTAACAGCGAATTTCTTCATGTACTTTGGAGTCACATATCGATACTCTCTCCATTCTCTTGCCCATCTTCTCTCAATCTTCTGAATGCGCACTTTGCGCTGATTTTTGTTCTCCTTGCCATGAGTTGCTTCATCAGGAGTACAATATTCATCATAGATGTCTTCAGGGATCTCAAAAGCAGTATTTGTTTCTGGCCTCTTTCCTCCCTTCTGAGATCTTTTACCATCAGCCATTTTCTTCACTTGAGGATTTTGAACAATGGATGTTTCTGAGGAAGTGTGCAACTTTTCTTCGAGGAACGCTGCAAATGAGTTAAGTTGATGAGAACCTAGAGATTCAGCAGCGGACATTTGTACCTGTGAACAGAATATAGGTGCGAAGAATTTGGAGAGGTCATATGCGTTCTCAGAAGTTTTTCAAAAGTATCAAGTTTGAGGAATTTGACCAGGGGTGTCTTGAGGAATTTCACTAAGCGTTCTTTGACTTAGGTTCCAGAGTTGTATAGATTGAAAATCCACACAATTGAGGAATCTTGAAGACAAACGTTGCTTAGAGAAACAGATCAAGAACAGAAGCAAGTTGGTGTTTAAGAACATGAAAGTTGAAGAATAAACACCTTTTGAAGATTTTGTGGAAATCATCAGAATCAACAAGGGCAGTAAAAATAGATTTTATTTACCCTTGACGAAGAACACGACGAACTGAGGGTAGCAATGGGGAAGCTCGTCCGTTCAGATCTTCCACACCCTAACTTGGCGATGGAAAACAGCTATGGCGGTGGCGGAGTGAAGATTTCCGCGGCCGGCGTGAGTACGACGGCGACGAGGTCGAGGCAGTGAAGCTCTTCCTCACCGGCGACGATGGAGTGTAGTGGCGGCGCTAGGTCTGAGAGCTCGAGTGAGGGAGTAAGATCGAGCGGGGTAAATGAGATCTGAGGAGGGCGAGGGGTCTTTATAGCCGAGGTGAAAAACCGCTCGTCCGAAGAAAATGGACGAACATGCCCCTGACCCTTCTCATCCTAACGATATATGTCACCCACGTACTGTGAAGTGGAGATCGTGTTAGATCGTGGGTGAATAGATAAATCTTATCGAGGGATATGGAACAGTTTGAGTGGTAAAAGCCGAAAATTCAGATAAGAATATTTTAATGTTTAATTCGCAAATTCTTCAGCTGTCAAGGACATAGTGAAGACTTTGAACGGGTTTCAAATAGAACGCACATGAAGAATTTGTGAACAGACTGGATTGAGTTTAGCATAGAGGGGGAACGGGTCCGATCACATTCACTTAGAAGAAAATCAACTTGAAGAATTAGCAATAAGTGAATGCTGTAGAGGACTGAAAACTCAAATATATATATAGTCAATGAAGAACACAGTCGGAAAGAGTGAAGACTTTGAAAAGTTGAAGAATTTGAAAATTTGAAGAATTTGCAAAAGGAAGAAAAACTCAATTTTTGAAGATTTTCAACTTTTTGTGGTGGTGTGACCCACCGTATAAGAATGATGATTTCAGACGCCGCGTACAATTGTCGTAGGGCTCTGAGAATCAGATTCTTCGTTAATTTCTTCACATTTAGAGGGTTAGTCTTCATTGATTTGAAGAAAAATGTTTCTTCGTGTGTTGCGCATCTAAGTCATCAATTTGCATAAGTGTTAGGATGTGTGTCCTTTTCAAAGAACATTCGAAGATTCTAAGATATTTAGCTCACACCGCAACTTGCTAAATCTCTTCTCATCCAAGGGCTTTGTGAAGATATCGGCTAGTTGTTCTTCAGTCTTCACGTGCTCGATTGAGATGTCGCCCTTCAACACATGATCACGAAGAAAGTGATGACGAATCTGGATGTGCTTTGTCTTTGAGTGCTGAACTGGGTTATGAGCAATCTTGATGGCACTCTCATTGTCACAGAAGAGTGGCACATTCTTCACATTGATGCCGTAGTCCTTGAGGGTTTGCTTCATCCACAGCAGTTGAGCACAGCAAGAACCAGAAGCAATGTACCCAGCTTCAGCAGTAGAGAGTGATACGCAGTTCTGCTTCTTTGAGGACCAACATACCAAAGATCGTCCGAGGAAATGGCATGTGCCTGATGTTGACTTGCGATCCACACGATCACTAGCATAGTCAGAGTCAGAATATCCAATGTGATCAAAAGCCGAGCCCTTGGGATACCATAATCCAAGTGTTGGAGTGTGAGCTAGATATCGAAGAATATGCTTCACAGCCTTATGGTGTGATTCCTTCGGTGTAGCTTGAAAACGGGCACACATGCAAACACTCAGCATAATATCTGGCCTAGATGCACATAGATACAGTAAAGATCCAATCATGGAGCGGTATACCTTTTAATTGAAGTCTATACCATTTTCATCAGTGCATAGATGGCCATTTGTGGGCATAGGGATTTTGACGCCTTTGCATTCTTGCATACCGAATTTCCTCAGAACGTCCTTGAGGTATTTCTCTTGAGAAATGAAGATGCCATTGCGTTGTTGATGAATTTGAAGACCTAAGAAGAATTTCAATTCTCCCATCATGGACATTTGATATTCCTCACTCATCATATAAGCAAATTCGTCAGTATAACGTTGGTTAGTACAGCCAAAGATAATATCATCAACATATATTTGGCACACGAATAATTCATCATCATATGTTTTGGTGAAAAGAGTTGGGTCGAGTGAACCAGGTTTGAAGCCTTTCTTCATGAGGAATTACTTCAGAGTATCATACCACGCCCGAGGGGCCTGCTTGAGGCCATAGAGGGCCTTATTGAGTCTGAAGACTTGATCAGGATGCTTAGGATCTTCAAAACCTGGGGGTTGAGCAACATATACTTCTTCCTCAAGCTTACCATTGAGGAATGCACTTTTTACATCCATTTGATGTAAGATGATATTATGATGGTTAGCATAGGCAACTAATATGCGAATAGCCTCAAGTCTAGCAACAGATGCAAAAGTTTCATCGAAATCAATTCCTTCAACCTGTGTGTAGCCTTGAGCTACAAGACGAGCCTTATTCCTTACCACAAGGCCATTTTCATCTTGCTTGTTGCGGTAGATCCATTTGGTGCCGATGATATTGTGCTTGCGAGGGTCTGGTCGCTTGACAAGCTCCCACACAATGTTTAGCTCGAATTGATGTAATTCCTCTTGCATCGCTTGAATCCATTCAGGCTCTAGAAATGCCTCATCTACTTTGGTGGGCTTTGTGATAGAGACGAAAGCAAAATGCCCAGAAAAGTTAGACAAGTGTGAAGCTTTTGAGCGAGTGAGAGGACCTGGTGCGTTGATGTTGTTGATGATTCTCTCAATCTGTACTTCATTTGCAATGCGAGGATGAGCAGGTTGATGACTTTGATTTGGCTCAGCATTTTCTTCAAAGCCATTTTCTTCAGATGCACCAGCCTGATTTTCTTCACGATCTGGAATGACTTCTTCAGCAGATTCTTCGGTAGGAATAACATCCTCAGTAGCCTTTAGCTTGATGGATTCCTCAGGAGACATTTCATCTAGCACAGGAGGTAGGTGCTCTCTTTGCGAGCCATTAGTTTCATCGAACCGCACATCTACAGTTTCAACAACCTTGTTGTGATAGGTGTTGAAGACCCTGTAGGTGTGCGAGTCCTTTCCGTAACCAAGCATAAAACCTTCATGTGCTTTCGATGCAAATTTAGAAATGTGATGGGGATCTCTAATCCAATATTTAGCACCGAAGACTTTGAAATAACTCACATTGGGTTTCTTTTCAGTGAGGAGTTCATATGAGGTCTTCTTGAAGAATTTGTGAAGATATACCCTGTTGATAATGTGGCATGCAGTATCAATTGCTTCAGGCCAGAAGCGACAAGGTGTCTTGTATTCATCAAGCATAGTGCGAGCCATCTCAACAAGAGTCCTGTTCTTTCGCTCCACGACGCCATTCTGCTGAGGAGTGTATGGGGCAGATAACTCATGAGTAATACGGAGTTCATCAAGATAGTCATCAAGACCAGTATTCTTGAACTCAGTCCCATTGTCACTACGTATATGCTTGATCTTCACACCGAAATTCGTCGAAGCCCTCGAAGAAAATCGTCTGAAGACTTCCTGCACTTCAGTTTTGTAAGTAATGACATGCACCCATGTGTAACGAGAATAATCATCAACAATGACAAAGCCATATAGAGATGCTGCATTAGTTAGTGTGGCATAATGAATAGGACCAAAGAGATCCATATGAAGCAATTCAAAAGGACGAGAGGTAGTCATGATAGTCTTCGAGGGGTGCTTGGCTCTGGTCATTTTCCAGCCTCACAAGCCCCACAAAGATGATCTTTGAGGAATTTGACACCCTCAATGCCAATGACGTGCTTCTTCTTCACGAGCGTGTGTAAGTTCCTCATGCCAACATGACCCAGTCATCGATACCATAGCCAGCCTTCTGAAGCTTTCGCAAGTAGACAAGTGGCAGGCTGTGGTCCTGCAGAGAAATCAACAATATACAAGTCTCCTCTCCTAAAGCCTTCGAAGACTTTGGAATTGTCAGATTCCACGAGCACTAAGCAGCGATATTTGCCAAAGACAACAACCATATCCAGATCACAAAGCATTGAGACATACATGAGGTTGAATCCGAGGGGCTCGACAAGCATGACTTTGTCCATGTGTCGATCCTTTGAGATTGCAACCCTACCTAGACCCAATACCTTGCTTTTGCCTTTGTCTGCGTAGGTGATATGCTTCAAATGTGATGGAGATAAAGGAGTGTTCATCAGTAAGCTCTTGTCACCAGTCATGTGATTAGTACATCCACTATCGAGGACCCACTCTGTAGCTTTGGGTAAGTCATCCCGCAGATGAATTAGTGCATCTTACGAACACATATCTTCAGAGTGAAGAATATGACATCAATTTCATCGGACAGAAATTCATCAGTTAATGCAACATATGTATATATAGCAGTATAAGGACGTGAGAAATGAATGATTCATTTCTTCATGATTAGCTTGCGTCCTTTCAAGCATTTCAGGTCTCCAGAAAATTCTTCAGACAATTTAGTTCGTCTGGAGACCTGACCTTGCATAAGAGGTTAGTTATTTTTATTCACCACCCACATCTGGAGGGGTGGCAAAGAGTTCATCATTCTGCGAGCTCCATAAGAGAAAGGTGGCATTGAAGCCAAAGCGCTTCATTTCACAGGAGAGGGATTAGTATAGGCATATGAGTAAGCAGAGAAATTCTTCGAGGACTTATGAACATAATGATTTGAAGAATAATGCACATAATCAAAACTCTTAGATTTTCCCTGCAAAACAGAAGCATTAGCATGATGATCATATGAGGACATGGATCCACGTGAAGAATTTGATCCATAAGAGGACTTGGATCCATATGAAGACTTTGGTCCATATGAAGAATTTGATCTGGGGTTCCTATTTTTCACAGGTGCTGTCATGAGGACATTCACCTGAAGTCTTTCAAGGCACCTTTTGGGAACCCAGATTTTCTTCATAGGGGGACCATTCCTGCAGTTAGTTCCAACATATCTGGCAAATACTTCACCATTCTGATTTTTGAACAGTTTATAGTTGGAGTCAAATGACTCATCAGATGAATATGAGGATTCACAAGTAAAGCCAGATAAAGTGGATGGATCTACGGGAGGTCCCTTTGCAGCAACCCATGAGGTTTTGGGATACTGCTCAGGTTTCTAGTAGGTTCCATCAGCATTGAGTTTCCTCTCAAATGCAATACCCTCTTTCCTAGGGTTCCTGTTCAAGATCTGCTTTTTGAGCACATCACAAAGAGTCTGATGCCCTTTGAGGCTTTTGTATATGCCTGTCACATACAATTCCTTCAACCCTGCATTTTCGTCAGTGATACTAGTGGTATCCTCAGATGAGGAATTTGTGACAACAGAGATAGTTGAAGAATTTGCAGCAATAGAAGCATTTGAACATTCAGGTGAAGAATTAGCAGTTTCACGTTCAATGCATTTCAAGCATGGTGAAATAAATTCTTCCTGAGCGGAACTAATCTGTTGAGCAAGCAATGAATCATTTTCCTTCTGAAGATCTTCATGACTCACCCTTAGCTTCTCAAGATCTTGCTTTCTTTGAAGAAATTCATAAGAAAGCTTCTCATGATCGGCTAAGAGAGTTTCATGACGACTTTGAAGGTTGTCAAACTTAGACTATAGTTGCTGAAGATTATCAGTCAGTGTTTGAGTTCGATCCATTTCCTCACCAAACAGATCATCGCTTTTGTTTAGCATATTTTGAACCTTTTCCAAAGCCTTTTGTTGTTTAACAGCAATATTAGCAAGTTTGGAATAGCTGGGTTTGAGGTTATCATCAGATTCATCCTCACTTGATTCAGAGGAGGGATATTTGAATACCTTGGCACCTTTTGCCATGAAGCAATAGGTGGGAGCATAGTCATCATTGCCGTCATCAGCAGTGTTGGGGAAGCCATTTTCCTCAGTGTTGAAGATGGACTTGCTGACGTAAGCAGTAGCGAGGGCTAGGCTCGTTGATGAAGACATGCACCTAGGGTAGGGTAATAGGCCTGACCTAGACACCCTTCCCCGAGGACACTGCTCTAAAGCCAAGGACATTCAAAGGATAGCATCATCTACCGACTAAAATCACCACAGGGTGCAACCCACTCGATCAACAGTTCACTCGGATAACCCAATCCATTCGACCGGGGTGTACTCACTCGACCACATCAGAAACCACTCGGAAGACAGAAGATCTAAGGTCACTCAGGATGGCAACGGTCAGGCGTTCACTCCGTAGTCTTAATGATCATTTATTTGCCTTTATTGCTGGCGTTATCAGTAACGTCCTGTCTTTATGGACATTGAACCCCTTGTAACGTGGGACGGCTGGGGTCCTAGCGCACTCTATATAAGCCACCCCCCTCCACTGGCACAAGGGTTCGCACCCCCTGTAACTTCACGCATAATCCAATCGACCGAGCCCCCGGGCACCAAGGCGTAGGGCTGTTACTTCCTCCGAGAAGGGCCTGAAATCGTAAATCTTGCGTGCACAACCTCATCGTAGCTAGGATCTTGCCTCCTCATACCTACCCCCTATTCTACTGTCAGACTTAGAACCACGACAGTTGGCGCCCACCGTGGGGCGGGTGTCTTAGCGACTTTCCGGTGAGGTTGCGATTTTTTCCAATTCCCATCATCATGGTTTCGGGTGGAGGTTTGGCTGAGGGCCACGAGATCCGTCTCGGCACGCGTCTCTTCATCGCCGACGACTCCTCCTGGCTCCAGGAGGCCCCCCTCGACGTCGAGACGTTCCTCATCCGCGGGGCGACGCACTTTCGTGCGTGTGTCCGCGGCGTCCTTCTGCGGCAGCCGTCGACCCAATACCGGTCGGTTCCTACGGCGTCTTCGTTCCCCGCTGTTCGCCGTCGCAAGCGATCCGGTCGATCGTGGCTTCAGCGGTGGGTGAAGCATGCGGTGGCACGTCAGTTGGCCACCCCTCAAGTCACGGCGATCGAGCCCGATGAATTTCTCTACGACCTGTTCGATCTGTCGACTGGCTCCGTCGAGACTCCGTCCGAGTGCGACAGCAGCGATCCTGCGGCGGAGGTCCTGATGGTCGACACGCGCGTAACCCACCTGGCATGCGCCGCAATGGAGGCGGCGACGGCGGTGGCGATCCGTCGCGTGTTCACGAGGAATACCACCCCGAAACCCTCTCTTCACAGCGGAGGGAGGAACTTCACCGCCGTAACGAGGAAGCACTCCACACGCCCATCGTCGGAGAGACCTCTGAGGCTCGGGCCTTGGAGGCAGCGCGCTCGGCCACTTTGGCTGAACGCACTCGACTGGAAAATCTTCAGCATGCACTCGACGAACGTGCTCGGCAGCAGATTCCTGAGTCCAGTCGACGGCGGCAATTGTTCCCTCCTGAACCTCAGGTATACCGCACTCCTATTCAGAATCTTGCAGCTGCAACTCGTATAGCAGAGTCTATCCAGCCATCCCAGTCGGAAGCTGGACGAGGTTTGATGCAGATCCGGGCTCTGCTCCGGGCGGCAGGAGACCAAAACACTGCAGTATCTCAGTCGCGTAAAAGAATCCATAGCAGATCTGTGGTGGCTGACACAGTTCAGTCGGCTCATAGCCCAAGATCGCCTCTGCGGCGTGAGGGGCGGGTGCATCACCAAGATCAGCACTTGGGTCGGAACCACGGGCAGTACGATCATCGACTCGGCCGTGATGACCGCCGTCGAGCGCCTACGCCCCCTCCGAGAAGCGGATCATATGTGCCCCGGCACTATGATGATAGGCGCCCGTACAGCGGAGGGTGAAGGACGCCGGTCGACCCAAGAGAGCCAGGGTTTGATGCGAGGTCAATTTTGGTGCAAGGTTTGATCGACAGGAACCGAGCACACAGAGAGGGGCAAGGCAGGGATCCCCCGAGTGGAAGCAGAATACATGTTTCGGGTCCCGAGTGTTTTAGCAGAGCCATCAGAGCCGCTCAGATCCCCCCCAACTTCAGGTTGGCGACTGGGGTTAGTAAGTTCACCGGTGAGTCGAAGCCTGACACTTGGCTGGAAGATTACTGAGTGGCTGTTCAGATCGGTGGTGGAAATGATGAGGTAGCTATGAAACATCTTCCTCTCATGCTGGAAGGATCGGCCAGAGCATGGCTGAATCAATTGGCTCCAGGCAGTATATTCAGCTGGGAAGAGTTAGCCCGAGTGTTTGTCAGGACATTCGAGGGCACATGCAAACGACCTGCGGGGTTGACGGAATTGCAACATTGTGTACAGAAACCGAATGAAACTCTAAGGGATTACATCCAAAGATGGACCACTTTACACCACACAGTAGAAAATGTATCCCAACACCAAGCAGTTTGTGCCTTCAAGGAGGGCGTTCGGTATCGAGAGCTCAACCTGAAATTCGGTCGGACAGGAGATATGTCTCTGACCCGAATGATGGAAATAGCCACCCGGTACGCTAATGGTGAAGAAGAGGACCGACTCCGCAGTGGAAAGGGCAAACCAGTCGCCCAAGACACCGGAGGGGGTCGGAAGCAGAAACGCAAAACCGAGCCAGCAGGTCCAGGTGAAGCTGCAGTTGTAACTCAAGGAAAATTCAAGGGAAAGCCCAAAGGACCCTGGATCCCCAAGAAGGTGAAAGATCAGGCAGGGAACGATGTGTTGGACTTGCCATGTCACATTCACACCAAGAAGGATGAAGAGGGTAATCTGATTTATCCCAAACATACCACTCGACAATGTCGGCTCCTGATCCAGCAGTTCCGAGAGAAACAACCCAATGAAAAGGAAAAAGAGTCTGACAAGGATGGTGACAAGGAAGAAGATGATGACGGTTTCCCTAACGTCAATTCCACTTTGATGATTTTTGCTGACATTGAAAGTAAAAGTCGACTGAAAGTCATCAACAGAGAGGTAAACATGGTTGCTCCGGCAATGACGACATATTTGAAATGGTCAAAGACTCCCATCACATTCGACCAATCTGACCACCCACCGCACGTCGCCACCCCCGGGAGGCAAGCGTTGGTGGTCGACCCAGTCGTTGGGGGCACCCGACTGACCAAAGTCTTGATGGATGGTGGCAGCGGCTTGAACATTTTGTATGCTGAGACTCTTCGTGGGATGGGCATTCCGATGTCCAAGCTCAGTGAGAGCAACATGCGGTTCCACGGTGTCATTCCAGGGAAGAAAGCTGATTCACTCGGCCAGATCACTCTTGACATGGTTTTCAGTGACTCAAAGAATTACCGTAAGGAGAAGTTGACATTTGAAGTTGTGGATTTTCACAGTGCCTATCATGCTATTCTGGGCAGAACTGCATATGCCCGTTTCATGGCTCGACCGTGTTACATGTACCTCAAGCTAAAGATGCCTGGCCCCAGGGGCGTGATCACAGTCACTGGTAATCGGCAGCGAGCAGAAGAGTGCCTCCAGAAGGGCTCTAAGATAGCCGATGAACAGATGGCAGCGATAGAAATGGAAGAATATAAGAAGACTGCAGATCCGAGTGATTTGTTGCGCCCTAAGAAGCCTGCTTCAGAGTCTGCATTTCAGTCGTCCGGTGAAACAAAGCCTGTTCACATTCACCCGACCGATCCCAGTGCTGCTCCGACTCATATCTCAACAACACTTGACAGCAAATAGGAAGAAGCGCTCATCCAGTTCCTCCGTGAGAACTGGGACATCTTCGCATGGAAGCCGTCTGACATGCCGGGTGTACCCAGGGGACTGGCTGAGCACCGTTTGCGAGTCGATCCAAAGGAAAAACCCGTGAAAGAGCATCTCCGTCGGTCCGCGTCGGAGAAGAGAAAGGCAATCGGTGAAGAGGTGGCTCGGCTTTTGGCAGCTGAGTTCATCCGCGAGATTTACCACTCCGAGTGGCTCGCCAATGTTGTCATGGTTCCCAAGAAGGACGATTCACTTCGTATGTGCATTGATTTCAAGCATATCAATCGGGCCTGCCCGAAAGATCATTTTCCTCTCCCCCGCATCGATCAGATAGTCGACTCGACTGCGGGATGTGAGCGATTGTCCTTCCTGGATGCATATTCCGGGTACCATCAGATCCAACTGTATGGACCTGATGGAATAAAAACAGCTTTTATCACCCCATTCGGGTGCTTTTGCTACATCACCATGCCCTTTGGTCTCAAGAATGCTGGTGCCACATTCATGTGCATGATACAGAAGTGTCTGCTAGCTCAAATCAGTCGGAATGTGGAAGCATACATGGATGACATCGTGGTTAAGTCGCGCAAAGGTTCCGACCTGCTGACTGACCTTGCCAAAACCTGTGCCAATTTGAGAAGATATGATATCAAGCTTAATCCGTCAAAGTGTACATTTGGAGTTCCAGGTGGAAAGTTACTCGGTTTCCTTGTTTCCGAATGTGGGATCGATGCAAACCCAGAGAAAGTTGGTGTACACGAATGAAACACCTGTGCGTGTACACGACGTTCAGAAGCTTACTGGTTGCTTGGCCGCTTTGAGTCGATTCATTTCTCGTCTCGGCGAAAAGGCATTACCTCTTTACCGACTGATGAAGAAATCTGATATGTTCGAGTGGACTCCAGAAGCCGACGCAGCGTTTACAGAGCTCAAAGCCCTGCTTTCCACCCAGCCGGTGCTTGCTGCTCCAATCAGCAAAGAGCCTTTACTGCTTTATATAGTAGCCACTGGACAGGTTGTCAGTACGGTACTCACAGGCGAGCGGGAAGAAGAAGGTAAAACCTACAAGGTTCAATGCCCGGTGTACTATATTTCTGAAGTCTTAACCCCATCCAAGCAGAGATATCCACATTATCAGAAGCTTGTTTATGGAATTTACTTGACCTCAAAGAAGGTTGCACATTACTTCTCAGATCATTCGATTATAGTCGTCAGCGACGCTCCGTTGTCAGAAATTTTGAACAACAGAGATGCAACTGGTCGAGTGGCAAAGTGGGCGATTGAACTCCTTCTGCTGGATATCAAGTTTGAGGCAAAGAAAGCGATCAAATCTCAAGCGATTGCAGATTTCCTCGTCGAGTGGATTGAACAGCAGTTACCGACCCAGATACAGTCGGAACATTGGACTATGTTCTTCAACGGGTCCAAGATGTTGAATGGTTCAGGCGCTGGAGTAGTCCTGGTATCTCCACGAGGCGACAACCTCAGATATGTTCTCCAGATTCACTTTGATTCCTCCAACAATGAAGCTGAATATGAGGCACTCCTGTACGGGTTGCGTATGGCCATTTCACTCGGCGTCCGCCGCCTAATGGTTTACGGTGACTCAGAGTTAGTGGTTAATCAAGTGATGAAGGAGTGGGACGTCAGGAGCCAAGCTATGACTGGTTATTGCAATGCGGTGAGAAAGTTAGAAAAGAAGTTTGAAGGGCAAGAGCTCCACCATATACCCCGACTGAAGAATCAAGCAGCTGATGACTTGACGAAAATAGGTTCCAAGCGGGAGCCTATTCCCAGCAATGTGTTTTTGGAGCATATTCACGCACCATCAGTTCAAGAAGATCCCTTCACTGAAGAGCCCCCACAGCCTAAAAGTTTCTCTGATCCGATTGAAGTTGAAATCCCAGCTGTGGTCGACTTGATCATGGAAGTTTTGATCGTTATTCCTGATTGGACAGTGCCGTATATCGCATATATTCTCAGGAAAGAGCTTCCAGAGGATGAAGAAGAGGCTCGCCAGATTGTCCGTCGATCCAAAGCCTTCACAGTAATGGGGGGACAGCTCTATAGAGAAAGTGTCACTGGGGTCATCCAGAAATGCGTCACTCCGGAAGAAGGCCGAATGATCCTCGATGATATTCACTCAGGGACCTGTGGTCACCATGCGTCTTCTCGGGCCATCGTGGCCAAAGCGTATCGAGCAGGGTTTTATTGGCCGCGGGCAAATGAGATGGCAAAGGAAATAATTGACAAATGTGAGGGCTGTCAGTTCTACTCCAACATGTCCCACAAACCTGCTTCAGCCTTGAAGACCATTCCACTCGTCTGGCCATTCGCTGTTTGGGGTTTAGATATGGTAGGACCTCTGAAGACTGGCAGGAGTGGTTTCACCCATGTGCTTATAGCAGTCGACAAGTTCACCAAATGGATCGAAGCTAAACCTGTCAAAAACCTGGACGCAAGTACTGCTGTCAGCTTCATCAGAGGGTTAACATTTAGGTACTCGGGTCGACTATGCTTCAGTCGCCCACCCTCAATCGAATGGACAAGCAGAAAGAGCTAATGGTTTGATTCTCAAAGGGCTGAAACCTCGACTGATGCGCGACCTCAAGCATGTGGCCGGCGCTTGGGTAGATGAGCTATCGTCAGTCCTTTGGGGATTAAGAACAACACCAAATTGGTCGACTGGTCGAACCCCCTTCTTCATGGTCTATGGGGCTGAGGCTGTGCTGCCGAGTGACTTGCTTCACAATGCACCCCGAGTGGAACTTTTTTCAGAAGCCGAAGCAGAACGAGCTTGAGAAGATGCTGTTGATCTTCTGGAAGAAGAAAGAGAGATGGCCTTGATCCGATCGACCATTTATCAGCAAGACCTTCGTCAATTATATGCTAGAAATGTGAAGGGTCGAGCATTTCAGGAAGGGGACCTTGTGCTCCGAGTGGACCAGCAACGGCCTCACAAACTTGCCCCCGCTTGGGAGGGTCCCTTCATCGTCACCAAGGTGCTCCACAACGGAGCGTATCACCTCTACAATGTGGAGCATAATAAAGACGAGCCACGCGCTTGGAATGCGGAGCTACTCCGCCGTTTTTATACTTAAGTGTTCAGACTGATGAGATGTAATAAAGAGTACCTTTCAGTTCGTTTATCAAAGACATGGTTTTACGGTCTCCTAAATGATTGTTGTTACTAATACATGTGTCTAAAATCCCCCAGTGGGTGGCTTAGCCGCGAATCCGATTCGCCTAAGTTCAAAAAATCCTACCGAGTGAAGAGCAACCCTCTCACTCGGGGGCTTAGCTGCAGTCCTGTACTCGCCTAAGTTTGTAAAATCCTACCGAGTGAAGAGCAACCCTCTCACTCGGGGGCTTAGCTGCAGTCCTGTACTCGCTTAAGTTTGTAAAATCCTACCGAGTGAAGAGCAACCCTCTCACTCGGGGGCTTAGCTGCAGTCCTGTACTCGCCTAAGTTTGTAAAATCCTACCGAGTGAAGAGCAACCCTCTCACTCGGGGGCTTAGTTGCAGTCCTGTACTCACCTAAGTTTGTAAAATCCTACCGACTGAAGAGCAACCCTCTCACTCGGGGGCTTAGCTGCAGTCATGTACTCGCCTAAGTTTGTAAAATCCTACCGAGTGAAGAGCAACCCTCTCACTCGGGGGCTTAGTTGCAGTCCTGTACTCGCCTAAGTTTGTAAATCCTACAGTGAAGAGCAACCCTCTCACTCGGGGCTTAGCTGTAGTCCTGTACTCCCTAAGTTGTTAAAATCCTACGAGTGAAGAGCAACCCTCTCACTCGGGCTTAGTGCAGTCTTGTACTCGCCTAAGTTTGTTAAAATCCCACCAGATGAAGAGCAACCCTCTCCTCGGGGGCTTAGCTGCAGTCCTGTACTCGCCTAAGTTTGTAAAATCCTACGAGTGAAGAGCAACCCTCTCACTCGGGGGCCTTAGCTGCAGTCCTGTACTCGCCTAAGTTTGTAAAATCCTACCGAGTGAAGAGCAACCCTCTCACTCGGGGGTTAGCTGCAGTCCTGTACTCGCCTAAGTTTGTAAAATCCTACCGAGTGAGAGAGCAACCCTCTCACTCGGGCTTAGCTGCAGTCCTGTACTCGCCTAAGTTTGTAAAATCCTACCGAGTGAAGAGCAACCCTCTCACTCGGGGGCTTAGCTGCAGTCCTGTACTCGCCTAAGTTTGTAAAATCCTACCGAGTGATGAGCAACCCTCTCACTCGGGAGCTTAGCTGCAGTCCTGTACTCGCCTAAGTTTGTAAAATCCTACCGAGTGAAGAGCAACCCTCTCACTCGGGGGCTTAGCTGCAGTCCTGTACCCGCCTAAGTTTGTAAAATCCTACCGAGTGAAGAGCAACCCTCTCACTCGGGAGCTTAGCTGCGGTCCTGTACCCGCCTAAGTTTAAAAAATCCTACCAAGTGATGAGCAACCCTCTCACTCGGGGGCTTAGCTGCGGTCCTGTACTCGCCTAAGTGTAAAACACGCTCCATCCTGATCTGCAAGGACGACAAGGCGCAGGTCGTCCACGATCCTCTCCTCAGAACTGCATCACAAGAACAAAAGTCTGTTCCGAGTGAGGATACAAGTTCCACTCGGAAATAAAAACAAGCATATTTAAGGGCAAACTAAGTTCAGACGAAGGAGTTTAAAGTACTCGGGCATCAGGCCCGAAGGAGTTTTACGGTTACAAAATCACTCGGCATGCCGAGGCAAATTGAATCGGATCATAAAAGTTCGGACGAAGGAGTTTAAAGTACTCAGGCATCAGGCCCGAAGGAGTTTTACGGTTACAAAATCACTCGGCATACCGAGGCAAATTGAATCGGATCATAAATGTTTCGTTCACTCCGCAGGGGGGCTGGCAGGCTCGACAAACTCATCCAGGTCGATCCCATCTGCAATTCGAGTAGCAGCAGCAATGAAGGTCTCCATGAAAGACTGGAAGTCAAGTTTCTTGGTGTTGGCGACCTTGATTGCTGCTAGCTTATCTTCTCTGGCTTCCTTGCAGTGGACACGAACCAGGGACAGAGCTACGTCAGCACCGCATCGAGCAGAGGACTTCTTCCACTCCTGCACTCGACCAGGAATCTCGTTGAGTCGAGTCATCAGAGACTTGAGATCATTTTGGAGCGTTTCCCTTGGCCAGAGCGCGGTGTCGATCCACGACACCGCAACCTTGAGTCGAGCGAGGTAATCCATGGCACTGGAAAGGCGAGACTCCAGTCGGAGCACGTTCATGGCAGCTTCATCTTTGACAGGGGAGTTGATGGGGTCCAAGTTCGTCTCGACTCGCCCAGTCTCTTCCTCGAAGTCTTGACAGAATTTTGCACTCGCAGAGAAATAATGAGTCGACAGTAGTATGATGAGTCAACGAAAGCAAACCAATCAGACAGAGAAAAGTACCCTCAAGCATGAGGAATAATTTTTTGGCGAGTCCTCCCAGATAGTTCTCCAGCTCATCCCTCCTGCGGGTGATGTCTTCTACTTTTTCGGTCAGGGTCTGTTTGTCCTTCTACAGACGAGTCACCTCTTTGTTGGCTTCATCAAGAGCATCCTTCAACTTGGTATTCTCTTCCTCCAGCTTTCCGACTGAGGCCATCTTTTGGTCGGCAAGTGCTGTTTTGTCTTCGGTGGTTTTCTTTGCGGCCGCAAGGTCAAGATCCTTCTTCTCCAAAGCCTGTCTCATTGTTTCTAGAAAGAATAACATTTGAATCAGAAAAAGGAGGAGAAAAGATGGCAAGAGAACCAGTCAACAAGCTTTCCTTACCAGCAGCGTCATCCTTGGCCTTCTGCAAGTTATTTTGAGCCAACTCCAGGTCAAGATTGAGCTGGATTTGCTTCTGCTCCAAGTCAGCGAACCGGGCTCCAAGATCACAAGATTTCTGCGTTCAGAAGATAGTCAGTCGGCAGACACAAAGATTGGATGCTTCCGAGAAATAAAGTAGCAAGTTCAAATAGTTCTAAGACTACTACCGAATCAAACATTCGACAATAGTCTCGGGGACTACACCCAGTGGGTGCACTCAGCGTGCCCCCACTGGTCCGACTTTTTCAATCGACTTGGTCCGTCCAGTCAAAAAAAAACTCAGACCATAGCCGACTGCCCGCAGTCGACTACGGTCTCGGGGACTACACCCAGTGGGTGCACTCAGCGTGCCCCCACTGGTAAAGGTTCCACTCGGCATGATCTGCCCAGACCGAGTGGAAAAGCTCTGTTCAAAGACCCCCGCCGAATCAAACATTCGACTACGGTCTCGGGGACTACACCCAGTGGGTGTACTCAGCGTGCCCCCACTAGTAAAGGTTCCACTCGGCATGATCTGCCCAGACCAAGTGGAAAAGCTCTATTCAAAGACCCCCGCCGAATCAAACATTCGACGGCGGTCTCGGGGACTACACCCAGTGGGTGCACTCAGCATGCCCCCACTGGTTCAGAGATTCAATCAACACAACCTAGTCGACTCAAGTAGAAAAACTACTCAACAGAAATTAAAACACCCAGTGGGTGTACAGACTGACAATGGGTGTGCAATTAAGGTTCCAAAACGCTCATCCACGGACGTCTTGCGGATAAAGCAGCAGTTTCTAAATATCATATCCTAACAGAACAAGCGTCAAGATGGAGTTCAGTCGGAAGTAAGCTAACCTGGACATTGGCCTGAAGTGCTGAGCTGGCATCATAGGCAGCTTGACTGGCCTCGCGCACCACTTTCATCTGCTCCATCATAATGCCTGCCTGGCGTATAGCTTCCTTGGCAGCACTCACTTGGTCTTCTGGGACGTGATGGGCGGTGAAAAGTGGAGTCGGTGTATCAGTTGCAGTAGCTTGAGAGCTTGAGGCATGAAGTTGCATAGATGAAGCAAGGGCCGGCACAGTCGACGATGAAGGACGACCACTCAACAAGGGATTCGCAAAATTAACGGAGGCACGGTTGAAGTCCCCCGGATTGCAGGATAGCTGGTTCCGTCGCCGGCATCGACTAAGGCATCTTGCTAGCTGGTACCTTCTTGGCCGAGGTCCTGCTCCTCCTACCCACGAGCTTCTGTGGCTCATCTTCATCGTCGTCTTGAAGTTCAATAACATTTTGCAGAGCTGCAAAAGAATCGACCACAAGAGTTCAGTCGACTGTAGAATCGGCTAGCAAAGAAAAGACGAGATAACAGGGGTCATACCCGCTTTGGATGTGACCGCGTCCTCCATCTCCTCGTCACCATCATATTGGTAAGCAGAAGTCCCGGAGGTAGCAGCGCTGCAAATCTCAAGGTTCACTCGGTCAAGCAAGTGAATGGGTCGACAACTGATACAAGATTCTTGGAACAAAAGGTGAAAACTAAACACTTACGCAGAGGCGACGGGAACGTCAACCTTGATCTTGGGCAAAGCCTTCTGTGGCTTTGACGGCACGGTCTTGAGCTGCTTCGGAACCTTCTCAGTCGGCACCGGAGAAGATGTCCGAGTGCGCTTCGAAGTCTGTCCAGTCGGTGCTGCCACCTTACCCCGGATACTTGCTGGGTCGTGCTTATGCTTGGAATGCTTTTCCACATGAGGTGGAGAATCGACCTCCTCACCACTGCTCGAGTTTTCGTGCTCTTCATCACTGTCGCCATCAGAGTTCCAGTCGCCGCTGTCGCCTCCACTCTCTTCTCCTTCCTGGATCTGCTCCCCGTTGGGCATTGAGTACATCTCAGTATATATCTGCGAAGCAAAGAATTGAACAAGCATCAGTCGGTTCCAAAGACAGTTTATAAGTTAGAGTAAAAGTCACTCGGCATCGAAGGTCAGACCTTGTCTGGTTCATTATCAGCACCGAGTGGCGGAATTCTCCTGGACCCCTTGGGGTTGTCTTTGTTTCTAGTAATGCCTTGCAGCCACTGCGCCACCGTCTCCTCGGCAACTTCCTCCGGGTGGATCCGAGCAGAATCATCGGCACCCGAGTACATCCACATAGGATGATCGCGGGCCTGGAGCGGCTGGATGCGGCGAGTGAGAAACACCTCTAGCAAATCCATGCCGGTCACACCATCGCGGACAAGTTGGATTACTCGTTCAACCAACATAGTCACCTCCACCTTTTCTGCTGGAGTCACTTTCAAGGGAGAGGGCTTCTCAATTCGCCCCATGGTGAAGGGGGGAAGGCCAGTCGACTGACCAGGAGTTGGTTTGTCCTTACAATAAAACCAGGTCGACTGCCACCCTCTGACCGAATCGGGAAGAGTCATAGGTGGAAAAGTGCTTTTACCTCTCATCTGGATCCCTAGACCTCCGCACATCTGGATCACGTGTGTCCTCTCATCACTCGGATTAGCCTTTTTCACAGACTGTGAGCGGCAAGTAAAGATGTGTTTGAAGAGACCCCAATGCGGTCGACAACCCAGGAAATTCTCACACATGGAGACAAACGCAGCGAGGTATGTGATGGTGTTCGGGGAAAAGTGATGAAGTTGGGCTCCAAAAAAGTTCAGAAAACCTCGGAAAAAAGGATGAGGGGGCAGAGAAAAACCACGGTCGACGTGGGTCGCGAGGAGGACGCACTCACCCTCCGGCGGCTGCGGCTCGGTCTCATCACCTGGCAGCCTCCAGGATCCATGAGCGATCAAGCCCCCCTCGACCAAATCCTCCAGATCCTCTTGCTGAATCGTGGATCGAATCCAGTCACCCTGGATCCAGCCGAGCGACAGGCCGGATCTCGACAACGATCCCCCCGACTCGTCTTCTTGCCCTTCGCTGCCGCCGTCGCTTTCTTTGCACGCTCCAGGGCCGACGTCTTCTCCTTCCCCATCGCGGCAGGCTGCGCTTGGACGGGGCGGCAGCGTCGAAGATGGCGGCGAATGTGGTGGAGAAACAGGAGAAGAAGAAGAGGACGGGGAGCACAATGCCAGACTTATCGGCCCCGATGCCTTATATGGGCCTGCTCCCGAGTGGCTGACTCGTGGGCCCAGGCAATCCAGTCAAATCCCGCAACAGTCACACGCTGGATACGTGGCGAAAAAGGTGGCGCGAGAATCGAGGCGTCCCTGCCTAATCTGCTCCGTTTACTGTGGTACTCTCCGTCCCGCGCGCTTCTCCAAATTTCGAATCCCGTGAGATCCGGGAGAGGCAGTGTGACCAATCGCGTTGAGGATTTTATACCATACCAACACTCAGAGCTTATCAGCAAAATTCACTCGACAACCTCTGAATAGACCCAGGTGACTGAAAATGAAGTTGAAGTTTTCACAAAGATCACCGGCCCGGTTAAAATGCCTCTGAAGCATATAAATCGGGTCGGAACCATCTTCAACCCCTTCTCCACTCGAACCCAGATCCATTCGGGGGCTAATGACGAAGACATGTACCTAGGGTAGGGTAATAGGCCTGACCTAGACACCCTTCCCCGAGGACACTGCTCTAAAGCCAAGGACATTCAAAGGATAGCATCATCTACCGACTGAAATCACCACAGGGTGCAACCCACTCGACCAACAGTTCACTCGGATAACCCAATTCCATTCGACCGGGGTGTACTCACTCGACCACATCAGAAACCACTCGGAAGACAGAAGATCTAAGGTCACTCAGGATGGCAACGGTCAGGCGTTCACTCCATAGTCTTAATGATCATTTATTTGCCTTTATTGCTGGCGTTATCAGTAATGTCTTGTCTTTATGGACATTGAACCCCTTGTAACGTGGGACGGCTGGGGTCCTGGCGCACTCTATATAAGCCACCCCCCTCCACTGGCACAAGGGTTCGCACCCCCTGTAACTTCACGCATAATCCAATCGACCGAGCCCCCGGGCACTGAGATGTAGGGCTGTTACTTCCTCCGAGAAGGGCCTGAACTCGTAAATCTTGCGTGCACAACCTCATCGTAGCTAGGATCTTGCCTCCTCATACCTACCCCCTATTTTACTATCAGACTTAGAACCACGACACTCGCCACACCAGAGTCTGACTCCTCAGATGCCTCCTCTTCCTCATGTTCCTCAGATTCAGCTTCAGAGTCCATTTCCTTGCCAATGAATGCCCGAGCTTTCTTGGAGCTGCTCTTCTTGTGAGATGAAGACTTTGAAGATTTTGACGATGAGGACATTGAAGATTTCTTCTTCTTCTTAGAGTCATCTGAACTATCATCCTTGTATTTCTTCTTCTTTGATTCCTTCTCCCACTGAGGACAATCAGTTATGTAGTGACCAGGTTTCTTGCATTTGTGGCAAGTTCTCTTCATGTCATCACCTCTTGAGGATTTTCCAAATCGGCCACGTCTAGAGAACTTCTGGAATTTCCCCACGAGCATTGCTAGCTCCTGACTCAGTTCTTCAGGATCACCAAGGCTGCTACCAGAATCTTCATCTTCAGATTCAGAGACTGCCTTGGCCTTCAGTGCACGAGTTCTGCCATAGCTCGGTTCGTACAGATCTCTCTTCTCAGCAAGTTGGAACTCATGAGTATTTAGCCTCTCGAGGATATCAGCAGGATCAAGTGACTTGTAGTCTCCATGTTCTTGAATCATCAGTGCCAGTGTATCGAATGAAGAATCAAGTGACCTTAGCAATTTCTTCACCACCTCATGGTCGGTGATGTCAGTGGCACCCAGTGCTTGAAGCTCATTTGAAATGTCAGTGAGGCAATCAAAGGTTTGCTGGACATTCTCATTGTCGAGTCTTTTGAAGCGGTTGAAGAGATTGCGAAGAACGTCAACTCAAGAATCACGTTGAGTTGAGATTCCTTCGTTGACCTTGGACAGCCTGTCCCAGATAAGCTTTGCAGACTCCAAAGCACTCACTCTACCGTACTGTCCTTTGCTCAGATGGCCACATATGATATTCTTCGCTTGAGAGTCGAGTTGCTTGAATCTCTTCACATCAGCAGGATTCACGGAAGGAGTGACAGCGGGAGCGCCATTTTCCACAACGTACCAGAGATCGTTGTCAATTGCCTCAAGATGCATGCGCATCTTATTCTTCCAGTAGGGGTAGTCCATACCATCAAAGGTAGGACACCCAGCCGAGACCTTGATCATGCCTGCAGTCGACATAACTAAAACTCCAGGTGGTTAAACCAAAATCACACAGAACAAGGGAGAACCTGGCTCTGATACCAATTGAAAGTGCGTTATATCGACTAGAGGGGGGGTGAATCTGCGATTTTTACAAATTCGTCACTGAGGAATTTCACGGTGAGGAAATTCCTAAGTAACGAACTACTTAGCAGCGGAATAAGTACTCAGATGCAAACATAACATGGCATAAGAACAGTCATCATGATGAAATGAAATAGGCACAGAGTACAGGTAGCGTGAAACACAGGATAAGCAGGCTGAAGACTATGTGACTGAAGAAATAGGATTGAGGAAATTGAGAAAGTCTTCAGTCAAAGTCTTCACACATTAACGATCAATTACATTAACAAATGAATGAGGAAATGAAAGGGTTGAGGAAATAGAACCAGAAGCTCGGTGAAGACGATGATTTGGTAGACCAGTTCCAACTGCTGTGACAGTTGTACGTCTGGTTGGAGCGGCTAGGTATTTAAACCTGAGGACACACAGTCCTCGCCATATTCTCCTTGAGCTAAGGTCACACAGACCTCGCCCAATCACTCGTGGTAAGTCTTCAGGTGACTTCCAAACCTTCACAGACTTGGTCACTCGGCGATCCACAATTTCCTCTTGGATGCACTAGACCATGACGCCTAACCGTCTGGAGGATGCACAGTCCTCAAAGGTAACAAGCGTCGGTTCCACACAGGAACAATTTCTTCAGTGATGCTCAATCACTTTGGGTTTGTAGGTGTTTAGGTTTTTGGGTTTTTCCTCACTTGATGATTTTCGCTCAAAGTCCTCGGAGGATGGGATGCTCTAAATGACAAGTGTCAATCTATCTCTCGGAGCAGCCAACCAGCTAGTGGTTGTAGGGGGCGGCTATTTATAGCCTAGGGAGCAGCCCGACATGATAAGACATAAATGCCCTTCAATGATAAGACCGTTAGGTGGGTAGGATATTTGGACAGCTGGCGCGTAGCACAGCAATGGTCGGAAATTTGTGTATCAAATTCCTCAGGGCTATCATGTTCCTCACTTGTAGGCAATCCGCACTGGCGAATTCCTAACTCCTCAGTCAGAACAAATTCCTCAGAGAACAGAAGAACTTCATTTCTGTCACTGAAGAAATTGACTGAACTGTATGAGATTTCCAATGGCTTCACTCGAAAGGATTGGGTAGGTGTAGGATTTTGAGATGAGCATCACTTGCAAACTTTTCTTTAGTTTTACCTCGACCCCCTTTAACAGTACGGTGTTTCCTATGACTCAAGAAGAAGAAAATGAAACTACGAAAACAAAAGTTTTCATGCTTCATAATCCTCGCATGAATATAAATTCTTCAGGGTCACACCAATTTCTTCACTTTCAAAGTCTTCAAGAAAACCAAAGTCTTCAGTTGAGACATTCATTTTTAGGGGTTGACTTTCATCGTAAATATCAAAGTCCCCATAGACTTATAGAACCTGTGTACACTCACAAACGCATTAGTCCCTTAACCTATAAGTCTTTAATACACCAAAATCACTAAGGGGCACTAGATGCACTTACAATAGTGCCCAGTGCCAGTTGCTGTTTTTTGCTTGTTTTTTACATCACAGAAAATCAATACCAAAAGGAGTCCAAACGCGGCGAAACTTTTTGTGGATTTTTTATGGACCAGAAGACATCCAATGGGCCAGAGCAACACCTGGGGGTGCCCCGAGGGGGGCACCCCCAGGGCGCGCCCCGATGGGTTGTGCCCACCTTGGTGGCCTCCCTCACCTCCTCTTCGCCCTATAAATTGCCAAATATTCCAAAAACCCTAGCGGAGACCCTATATCAAAAGTTCCACCACCACAAGGCTCTGTAGCCACGAAAAATCAATCTAGACCCAGTTCCGGCACTCCGCTAGAGGGGGAAATCACCACTGGTGGCCATCTTCATCATCCCGGCGGCCACCATGATGAAGAGGGAGTAGTCCACCCTCGGGGCTCAGGGTTTGTACTAGTAGCTATGTGTTTAATCTCTCTCTCTCATGTTCTTGAGATGTCACGATCTTGATGTATCGCGGGCTTTGTTAATATAGTCAGATCATATGGTGTTTTCCCCTCTCTATCTTGTTGTGATGAATTGAGTTTTCCCTTTGAGATTTCGTTTTTTCGGATTGAATACTTTTATGGATTTGAGAACACTTTATGTATGTCTTGCTATGAATACCCGTGGTGATAATGGGGTATCGTATTGATTCACTTGATATATGTTTTGGCACTCAACTCGCGGATTCCCGAGGTGACATTGGGGTAATCTATGCATAGGGGTTGATGCATGTTCTCGTCTTTGTTTCTTCGGTAGAAATCTTGGGGCACTCTTTGAGGTTCTTTGTGTTGGATTGAGTATTATGAATCTGAAATTATTTGGTGTTATTTTAGTACGAACTCTTGGATAGATCGATCGGAAAGAATAGCTTCGAGGTGGTTTCGTACCCTACAAACAATTTCTTCTTATGTTCTCCGCTAGATAGGAACTTTGGACTGATTCTTCATCGCACTTTGAGGGATGGTTATATGATCCAATTATATTAGCATTGTTAAGAGGTTGCACTAGTGAAAGTACGGACCCTAGGCCTCATTTTCAAGCATTGCAATACCGTTTGTGCTCTGTTTTATCAATTGCTACCTTGTTGTTTTTTATTGTTTCGACTACAAAAACAAATATCTACTATCCATATTACACTTGTATCACCATCTCTTCGCCGAACTAGTGCACCTATACAAATTACCATTGTATTTGGTGTGTTGGGGACACAAGAGACTTTTTATTATTTGGTTGCAGGGTTGTTTGAGAGAGACTATCTTCATCCTATGCCTCCCACGGATTGATAAACCTTAGGTCATCCACTTGAGGGAAAATTGCTACTGTCCTACAAAACTCTGTGCTTGGATGCCCAACACGTGTCTACAAGAATAAAGTTGTGTAGTAGACATCAGGCTGATAGGCTGATCCGGTGACGATCAGCTCTTCAATTTGGTCATCAGCAGTAGTCTTGTCAGAATGTTTGACAGGAGAAAGCGGTTTAGGGCTCGGCGGGTCTTGATTGGTCGCCGGGTTGTCATTAATATCCGCAGCCGAGTCAGGATTGGCAAGGTCAGCTTGAGGAGGCGGGTCATCCTGCCGACTTTTAGGATCTTCAAATTCTTGGGTTTGGGCTTCACTAGCTTTCGGCGCCTGTTCCTCTTGTTCAGAAGCTTCAAGAGTCTTGGAAGGGCCAGGTTTTTGCTTTTTGCCCGTCTTTGCCTTAGCCCTGTAATGAAAATTATCCAGTCTGATAAGTATGAAAGGGTAAGGTAATTTATTCAACAAGTAACGGTACTTACGCCGGGTTAACCACGAATGTGGGGAGCTGTGTCCCGTTTGAGTCGCCAGATGAGTGAGAAGTATCCTGATATGCCGAGTCAGAAGAATTAAGAGGTTGCCGTATGAGGCCGGCTCATGAAAGAGAGAATGTAGGGCTATGAGGCACCTCATGACGACGTTTACGAGCCAGCGGTGTGTTGGGTAAGCCGGCCATAAGCTCCTCTTGGCCGCTATTTCGAGTGTGCCGTCTAGACTCATGTTGCTGTTTCTTCAAAAGAAAGTTGGGATCCAAGTGAGGAAGAGGATGGGAAAACCGTACTTTGCTGGTGACCCACCGTGTTTTCTCTCTTGGCAAGGTTTCTGAGTCGGAGGAGACAGGGATTACCTCAACGGCATCAGCTTGGCTTGTCTCCGCGTCCTCCTTAGATGAATTAGCATCAATAAGTTGCATAAAAAGAATACCAAGTGTGTCAAGTTCTACCTCTGACTCATCTAGTTCAAGCTGCTCTTGTGCCGTGGGCTTCCTAGGACGACCCACGCCGCGACTGGTTGTTTTGACCCTTTTTGCTGGAGCAATAGTGGTCTGTATCTTCCTTTTCCAAAAAGAGGAGTCGGCCTGGGCATACATGAACAATAAGATCGAAACCAGATAGATTGACAAACAAGCAATATATGTAAGGGTACTTACAGCTGGCTGCGGGTTAAGAGTGTAATAAGGAGCTAGGCCCGTCTTACTGCAATTTGCCAGTGACTCGCCAAGGAGCGACTTGATAGTATCATTGATCTCTTTCTCAGTTAATTTAGTGGGATTGTAGCGCAGTGGATCTTTTGTATTCCCAGTATATTCACACATTAAGCCGGGGTGGTGGCTTAAAGGCAGAGTTCTCCACGAAACCCAGCAGCGAACAAGATCGATTCCAGTTAAGCCATTTGCAATGAAAGCTAGGATCTTTGAAAGAGTGGAAGAATAAAGACTACTCTCCATGGCAGTCATCCGGCCTGGTAGTGGGCCGCTGGTTGGGAGACGATGTGGATGATAACCCGGCAGGGGGTTTTCTCCTTCTGGAGAGGTGTCTTTGCAATAGAACCAGGTAAAATTCCAGTCCTTAGGATGACTCGGCAGGGTGGCTGATGGGAAGGTCACATCTCTCCGCCTTTGAATTGAAACGCCTCCGAGTTCAAGACTAAGCCCGTCGGACATTTCAGTTTGGCGGTTGATGTAATAATAGTCTCTGAACAGATCAATAGAAGGCTCTTCACCGAGGTATGCTTCGCAGAACACTTGGAAATTACATGTGTTTGAGACAGAATTGGGGCCAATATCTTGAGGATGAAGGTTGTAAAAGTGCAGCACGTCTCGAAAGAATTTTGAGCCGGGCGGAGAAAAGCCGCGGAGTAGATGATCTGTAAAAACCACGACCTCACCCTCTTGAGGTTCAGGAGGACATTCAGAACCTGGAACCCGGCAATGGATGACTTCCTTGGCGGCTAGAATGCACATGGACACGTATTTATTGAGGGTATCTTCGGTGATTTTGGAAGGGATCCAATCACAAGTTGTGGGTGCCTTGGTCATGATGAGCCGGAAGTAATGAAGATATGAACAGAAAAATGATTACAGTAAATTAAATATTGCAGTACAGAGCCCTTTATAAGTTTTAAGCCGGCCAGAGGTTGGTGGGTCACAAGAGCATTGTGTAAGCCATCGTGTATGGCACGGTGAGTCAGCAGTCTATAAAGATGGAAGTGCTCAAATTCTGCTAAGTGTTGCATAAACAGTTTTCACAGATTGCAGCTAAATTTATGGATCTACGGCTGTTCAGAAAAGAAAAATTATTCCTAAACCTAAAAGGGAGTGGCGAAAGAACTGGCAAGTTGAAGCATCAGATTATCAGAAAGTTGGAGTTTTCGAAGGACTAAAACTATGGCCGTATTACTTCTACTGAGTTGTTGGGTCTAACTAAGTGTTCTAAATAGCAATGGATGAGCTAGGTTAGGGACTATGAAGAACTCCGATGAACCGTATGAACAAGATCGATATAATGTGAATCTAGGTCAAGGAAGAAACGTTACCTGAATACTTGGCTGAAGAGCAAAGATGCACCGCCGTTATCTGGTCCGGTCAGGTTGATGCAGTGGCCTGTGTTGTTGCTGACAAAGGACGACGGTGGCGGAGCTCTGGTTGCGACGGCAGTGGGAGGAAGACGATGAAGCAGAGGGGAATGTGGGATAAAAGGTGAAAAGTTAGGCCCCGTCCCTATTTATAAGGAAAAGTGGAAATAGTAAATGGCCAGCGCGAGAATCAAGGAGGCATCATGATTATCTTAACAGCGAAAGTGCCTCGATTCTTGAAATGGTTAATTAATATGAAGATCCATTACGATGTCATAAGATTTTTTCTAAAGTTAATGATGAGACATCATCTCTTCGTCATGGCGGGTTGTATAAGTTTATCAGGTTAAGAGTTGAAAAGGTTAAAGGAATTCGCCAATTGAAGAATGAAGATTGACAAGAACATGTTCAAATCAATCTGGGGCCTAATGTTGGGGATATAACCCCGTGGTATGACCTGCCCAGGAGGGGCCGGGTCATATTATTGGCGGCTTATCATTGAAGGCCCAGTAAGGTCTAAGAAGTCAAGATGAGAAGACCGAAGGCGGCTTACAAGCAGGCCTGTTGAAGGCCCATGACCCGGAGGAGATTCAAGACCCGAAGGTGTGAGCCACCTGATGGTAGCTTGCCTAACAAAGCAAGATGACTTAGAGACAGGATCGGTTACGTTGTGTGATCTGACCCAGACTCCTATAAGCCGACGGGCCTTGACCTATGTATATAAAGGCGAGACCCGGTGGCAGGTTAACTGAAGAAACAATTGATCGAGAGCTAGGTCAAGCGTATTCGCTCCGTTGTAATCGAAACTCAAGTAATACAACTAGAAGCAGGACGTAGGCTTTTACCTCGTTGTGAGGGGCCGAACCTGGGTAAATCCTTTGTGTCCTTTGTCCTGTTCAACCCCTTCGAGCTAACCTACATTGCGACGGCTCCACACCTAAGTCCTTTCACAAGGGCATCTGCCGTGACAAATCTACGACAATATGCTATGCACCGAAGAGAGTACCTAAGTCGAGAGAGATCAAGTGTGTGTGAAGGAGAAAGAGTGAGTGTCCAAAAAAGTGTGTGTGTGTGGAAGAGAAAGGGACAACACACGATAAAATAGAGAGAAAGTGTGTGTGTCTCATGCAAAAATATCGTGCATGCATCCCCGAGATAGAAAAGCAAGGTGAGGAGATACACCGAGATAGCTAGTTTGTGAATGTTTGCAGCGGAGAGAGAGGCCCCCATAACACCTATCCAGCAGAGGTTTGGCCAACAAGGGACTGAGGTCGAGAGGGACGTATGGAGATGAAGATGGAGGCATCGGGGGAGAAAGGGCTTTTTTGTGATAGAGAGACCCCCTCGAGATTGTGATGGGACTATATGGGTGGGAGATCGAGAGACGAGGTGTGTGCACGCTAGAAAGATGCCCTGAGAGATATCGAGATAGACCAAGTGAGGGAAAGAGCCAAAGCGCATGTTTGTGATGGATACTGAGAAATATTCCTATACCTAGGGGGGCTGCGTGTGCCTACAATGGAGTGAGAGATAAGCGTACTTAGCTAGGCGGGAGGTTGTGTGTGTTTTTGCGTGTGAGATGGAGAAATAATAAGGGAGAGAGTGAGAGAGTTTTAGATGGGTCTATCCAGTGCGAGTGAGATATGCATGTGTTTGTGTCACCTAGGGAGATAGAGAGTTTGAGAGAGAGATGGAAGAGCCCCGAGATGGTGGAGTGGTGCGTGAGAGAGTTACGGACGACGAGATAGGGAATTCATGCGCGTACGATGAGTGCACCCTACATATTTAGCTTAGACTAGAGAGTCGTACATTGTGTGTGAGAGAGACCTATACATGGAGTGTGCATGTGAACCAGAGAGAGAGAGACGGGGAGGGACCGACAAGGATTGTGTTTGTATGCGCACGGTAGAAACCAAGATTGTCGGATAGAGAGAGAACGGGAGTCCGGGAGACGGGAGAGGTCGCGTTTATGCATCGAAGACTAATATAAACCATGTTTCGGTATAAATTTGCATTCAAAACTTTGAATTGGTGAACATGGTGTTTGCAATCCGCACATCAACGGAGATATGCGTATCAAACAAGTTCATTAGTTTGACTTTCAGCATGTTCGTGGAGTACTATAATACAACATGCTACTCAATTGAGGTGTTCAAAATGAGCTATTTCACTGAATCGAGATATTTCATTTTGGGTTTGATTCCCGTTTTTGAGTGGGTCAACTATTTGTCAAATAGTAAATCGGTAGCAACGAGCATGTAAAAACACATTAGTCCCGAGCATCATCTCACCATCTAAAAAAGAAGTGGCAAGCTAATATTTCAAAATTTGATTTGAATCGACTTGGTAAGGTAGACATGGATGCTCGTTGTCCCAAAATTTGAACAAACCACTAAACACCAGGGCCGTTGAGGGGCTTGTGCGAGCTGTGCACTCGCACAGGGCCCCAAAAATCCAGGGGCCCTCAAATAGGACCCATATATTATATGTATTAGTTTGAAAAAAAAATTGGTTTTGGGCCAACGTTTACTCTGTCGCGTGAAGCACTCCTTTTTGGGTTTGGTCCGCTCAATCCATAGGCTGCCTCTTGTCGCATGGATCAATCTGATCGATGACCCTAAAAAAATATGATCCATAGACAAAACGCCAGCTGCAACGCACGTACGTTCCGTGACTTCCGTCGTTTCGTTCCCTAATCCCTTGACTAATTCGCTTCCCATCTTTTGGCTTCGACGGAATCGTTGACTCGGTGGCGATAGCTTATGCAGTCACCCAAGGCAAGCCGGAAGCAGAACTGCCGCGGTGCCGGACGCTGCCGTGTCGGCCAATGCTACCATCGTGCTGCCAAACAGAAGGCCAACCGGTGCGATGCCCTACGCTCCTCCTTTTTTCTCTAACTGATTTTAAATTTTTGATACAAACTGACCTGCGAAGTTGTATAACTGTTTACTAATTACTAATTTGTTTTGAAACAATTTTTTGTCTAGTTATTGAAGTTCAGAAGTTGTCACAGGTTCGAGATTTTCAATAGTTGCTCGTCCAAATCCAAAATCAAGGTTCTATCTTTCAATACTAACTATCTATACAAGTTACAAGCCTATAATTCATGGGGTTTATCAGTTCAAATTCATTGATATTATTTTTGTTTGGTTCATAAACAAAAACAATCATGAATTCTAGTTCTAGAAGAATGTATGATCCTGGTGCCTTAAAGATTGAGAATAAACAAAAATAAGGAGAAGATGCTGAATCTCAAGGGGGTTCCATTCATAAATTTTTTGTGAAAGGATCCCAAACTAATTCTGAGAATGAGGTCCGTTTATTGGTTTAGTATTTTGCATTGATACTTGGGAATTTTCTAAACATTGTACGAAATAAAATAAAGTAAAATAATATAAATTTGTAATTATGCTTGAGTTATACTATTTTTTTCTCAAATGTTAGGGCCTATTTTCCTTTTCGCACCGGGGCCCCGAAATCCTGGAGACGGCCCTGCTAAACACCCTCTGCTCGGTGGAATTCGCCCAAGCAAATAAATGGGAGACGCGAAATTACCGGTGTCGGGGGGATGGACCCCGGTCAGGCAACGGAACCCGGATCCTTTTCAAAAACATCGGGGCCGGCATCGCCCCTCCATCCGGCTCGTACTTGGCCGGGTCCTTCGACCCGGCCAAGTCCTTCGACCCGGCCAAGACCGCAACACGGCCAGGCCTACTAGCGCATGCCGGCCGAACCCGACAAACCAAGTCTTCTCCAACAAGCCAGCGCCCCCGTGGTGTCTTCCTCAACCCGGCCACGGGTCAGCTCCGTCACATCCAAGGCGTATGACGGAACAAGTCCCCGTAGAGGGGACGAGAGTGGCTTCAATGGCCCACCTACTCCGCTGACTGGCAGGAGCGTGGCTACAGTGGCCCACCCACTCCGCTGACCAGGGCTGGCGTGGCAACAGTGCAACCCAGTCCCGCTGACGCGAGCCGATGGCGACGATGCGATGCGCCACTGTAGCCGAGCCGGCCCAACCACTCCGTGACGCACGATAAGACGAGAACAGTGCCCTCTAGCGCACGGGGCCCGCGTCCGAAGAACCCGGCGAATCCTGGTACCCGGCGGGTCCCAGCACCGGCTTCCTGGGCGCTGACATCCCAGCGCCATGGCCTTGTAACTTTACCATTGTAACCTTGGGGGGTTGACCTATAAAACCCCCCAGGAGCCCTCCATGTACACGGGCGAACACAGGAGATAATCCACTAGTAGAGCACCACACACACACATGGAGAAGGAGCAGCCAGAGCCTTGGCCTGCCTTCCTTTCTCCCCCAAATAGCTCCAGGAGCAACTCTGTACTGATACATATAAACCACTCTCGGCAGGACTAGGGGTGTTATCTCTCCGGAGAGCCCCGAACCTGGGTATGTCTTGCGTCCCGCGCTCACTCATGCCGACCCCGCCTCTGGAGACCACCGGTGCCCTCGAGCCTGTCCCTCTCTTTAGCCATCCGTTGGCATCTACCGTGCACCCACCACGACAGTTGGCGCCCACCTTGGGGCAGATCAAGGTCCCGGCCGAAGACATGTTCCAGAGGGGGCCCCTCATCGATTTCGGTGAGCGTGTTGCGCGCTGCGCGTCCCCCGAGCCCGTCACGCTGGCGGCCGACGTCATCGATGTGCTCACCGCCTCCTTCGCCGCGCTGCGCATCTCCGACGCGCCCGTGGCCGATGAGTACCCCAGCGGGGTCCTCGACGTCTCCAAGTCGCCCGTCCCCCTCAGCGACGACATCTCCGCCGGGGCGGCGGACCTCTGCGTCTAGGTAGAGGTATTCGTCACCGGCTCCGGCTCTACTTCTTCTAGCAAGAAGGCCGCCGCCGTCAGGGCCGCAGCGGATCGCGCTAGCGTGGCCGACCCGTTGCGCGCCACGATGCAGAACCTCAGCGTCCCCATCGCCACCGACACTGACGCCACCGACATCGAGGAGGCCTGGGCCCAGCTTGAGGAGGAGCGCAAGCGCCTGCTGGACAGGGCCGAGGTGCTCGCTGCTACACAGCGCCGGCTTGAGGCCACCCAGCGAGAGCACGAAGCTGCGTACGGTTTCACTCCGACCGCTGCCGTGCCCAGCCGGGTCGCCGAGGTGCGGGCCCGTGGTGGCGCCATTGGCCGTGCCCTCGGCGCGGCCCCAACCGTCTACGACACCCAGTCAAGAACATGCGCACCGCGGAGGTGGCCGCCGTTGGCCTAGAGCAGCTGCAGGGCGAGGAGCTGTAGGAGCGCCTGCAGCGCCTGAATGAGCTTCTCAGCACCACGAACTCGCATCAAGACCGCCTCAACCATCCCGCCGCGTCTGCCTCCTGATGCACCAAGGACCCCGAGCGCGAGCGGCAGAACACGACATCTTCCCCGCGCCCGGACGAAGCTCAGTCCGGTCAGACCCGAACCCGGCGCAACTGCGCCCCGACGGCTGGAGACGGCCTGGGCAACGAGCCGGCTGCCGGAGTCCGGCACCAGCAAGACCCTCCCCCGCCGTCCGGCCGGCGTGGCAACCCGGCTTCGGCCAACCCGGCCCCTCGTGGTCCCGTCGCAAGCCGGCTGGGCCCGCGCGCCATCGACGACGCCGACGCTCGCCATCACCTCGACCAGCTCGCCCTCTCCCTCGAGCTGGAGGAAGACAACGCCGTAGGTCCGGCTTGTTTCGGCCCACTTATCCGGGATGAGCCCTTCCACAAAGGGTTCATGCTGCCCCGCGACACCCCTAAGTACAACGGCACCATCAAGCCGGAGGACTAGCCCATCAACTACACCACCGCCATCAGCATCGCGGGCGGTAATCGCCGTCTTGCCGTGCGCTACGCCCCGCTCATGCTCCAGGGTTCGGCCCGCATGTGGATGAACAGCCTGCCGGTCGGCAGCATCAACGCGTGGGTCAATTTCGAGCAGGCCTTCGTGCGCAACTTCACCGGCACCTACAAGTGTCCTGGCTGTCCCAGCCAGCTCACCATGTGCAAGCCGAATTCGTCAGGCGGCACCACTCTGCCATCATCAGTCAGCTCCACCTGGAACTCGTTGTGGAGCGCGAACGAGGCCAGGTAGCTGGCCCTGGCGATGATCCGGCCCGCCTCCGCCTGCAGCTGGGGCTCCGCACCAGCCCGTTGGGCCACCAACTGGTCCAGCACCAGGTCCGGGTACCAGGACATGACGAACCTTAGCGCCACGTCGGCACCGGCACGGGTGGCAGAGACACGCCACGCGTGAAGCCGTTCCGGCCCGACTTCCAGCCACCGCGCCAGGCGCGTAAAGCTGTTAGGCATGACAGCGCCAGGCCAGAAGGCCGCCAACATCCCCGCGCCGGCTGCGGAGACCCGCCCCATCAGCTCACCCAAGACCTGCAGACGGGCCTCGACGGCATTCATGATCTCCGAGAAACTCCAGGCGACGTTCGGATTGAGCGGAGCACCAACGATCCCCTGGGGCGACCGTTGAGCATGAACGGCCTCCTCCGCCGTCCTCTGCGTCTCCGGGAAGTTCCCTGTCAAGAGCAAAAGCAAGACAGTCAGCAACAAAAAAGCAAAGCCGGCTTCACAATCCAGCGAAACCAACGAGAAAGCACTTACTGGCGAAGGTCTCGTCCAGGTGCTGTGCCTCGAACAACGTACCATGCCGCTCCGAGTTGCCGGCACGGTCGCGCGCCTCTAGTGCCCTCTCCAACTCGGCGCCCTTGTCAACAGCCGCCTTCAGCTCGGCGTCCTTGGCGGCGACCATGTTCCCGTGCTCCTCCTTGAGGCGGAGGAGTTCCGCCTGGTGGGTCTCCGCCATCTTGGCCGCCTCCGCCTTCAGGCGCTAGACCTTGGCCTGGAGCTGGCCCTTGTCGTCGACCAACCGATCACGCTGCTAGCCGGTTTCGACGAGCTCCCACTGGGCCTCCGCCGCCTTGGCCACCTCCGCCGTCAGGCGCTCCACCTCAGCCTGAAGCCGGCTCTTGTCACCAGCCAACTGCTCGCGCTACTGGCCGGCCTCGACAAGCACCCGCTGGGCCTCCGCCACCTTCGCGGCCTCCGCCTTCAGCTCCCCCACCTCGACCCAGAGCCGGTCGGCGTAGGCAACGGCCAGGTCGCACTGATGACCGGCCTTGATCAGCCGGGTTTGCCAGACCGGCATCTCGGCCACAACGGCTGCACAGCAAAGATTCGAAGTCAAGACAAAGAAAGAACAAGAACACTTAAGATTCGACCAACTACTACGTAGTTGGCCCGAATCTCGGGGGCTACACCCAGTGGGTGCGCTAGCGCGCCCCCACTAAGAGCATGCGAAACATACCTTTAGCAAGGCGGAGCGCCTCCTCCCTAGCGGCAAGCCGCGCCGTGAGCTGCTGGTGCTTGTCCAGAAGCCGGTTGTAGACGCCGACCCGGAAGGCGTCCAGTTGCTGGCTGGAAGCAAAAAACCAACATAAGACAGAGCATATAAAGATTCGACCCAACTACTATGCAGTTGGCTTGAACCTCGGGGGCTACACCCAGTGGGTGCGCTGGCGCGCCCCCGCTGACCAACTGCAAAGGAGAAACCATAGGAAGAAAAGACTCACCAGCACGAAGCGCTCCAGTTCCCGTGCCCGCTCCGCTTCGGCCTGGGCGAAGGCCTGAACCCGCTCCGCGCGCCCGCGGAGACGCTGGCTCATGGCGGCCATGGCCGCCTCCTCCTGCGTCTGAGGACCGAAGGCGACTGCCGCGCTCAACCCAGCCCACACCTGCTGCGACCCGGCGGCAGGACGGCCTCCCAGCGCCGCCTGCAGCTGCCTGACCACCAGGGCGCGACTGTCGCCCGCCGGATCCTCCGCGACCGGCCTTGACTCCGGCACGACGGCTGGTGTCAGTTGCGGCGCCACGACCGGCGTTGCCTGCGGCGTCGCGTCCACCGTCATCTGCGGCGCCGCGTCCGGCGTCGCTTGTGGTGCCCCCTCTAGGCCGGACCCCCCTTCGCCTCCAGCCGCCTCCACCCACTTGACCACGTCGGTCCGCGGCGGGGTGTCATCGCTGATCACCACGACCTCCCGGTTGTCCACCGCCATCTCCGCCTGGCCGCCCAGGCCGCGCTCCTCCTCCATCGGCGGCACGATGACCCCCGTGTCCGTCCCCACCGTCATCTCCGGCCACGCCGGCTAGGCCTGTGCCTCCGCCTCCAGCTCCTCGAGGGCCTTGTTTCGGTCCCTCCAGCCACAGCGCTCCGTGTCCGACGGGTACAGGCCGAGATCCTCCCCGGCCGAGTCCTGGATCATAGCAAGAGAAGTGGAAGAAAGGAACAGCTCAGCGGCACGCCAGAGCCTGCAAGCTAAAACTTACCCAGTCGTGATCGGGACGGCCGGCCTTGCTGGCGCTGCCGGGACGATGCGGCGCCTCTTCTTAGCACCTGGCTTGCCACCAGCGGCCAGATCCACCGTGCGTTTGGCGGCCGGCTTCCTCGGCGCCACGTCCCCCTTCCCGTGCGGCCGGCTGGCTGCGGCCGGCACGTGGGACTACCCGGCCCCGGCCGCGCCGCCCTCTCCTCCCCTCGGCGGTGCTGCATTGTCAGCATACGTCAGAACCCCTGTGTGATCTTCCAGCCAATCTTGCAAAGGATCAGGCGCAAAGACTTACCCGTGTGGTGCGTCTTGCTGACTTCGGCGTCGGCCATCTCCGAGTTCTCGGCAAGGGTCGCCGCCTCCTCCGAGCTGGCCTGCTAAGCGGCCGCCACCTGCATCGCGGTTCCATCATATGGGTGCTGGATGGCGTTCAGCAGCACCTCTCTCATCGCGTTAGGACGAAGAAAAAGTTGAGACATGGCAAAAAACGGAGACCAAGGACTCACCGCCGGTGCCGGGTTCCCGTGGCTGTATGGCGCCTTCCTGAACTGCCACTCCTCCTTCAGCCCGGCCTTCGAAATGTCATTGACCTGGCCAGCAATTTGCTCTGGCGTCAACCGCCAGGATGACATCCGGTTGGGATCTTGGAGGCCAGTCATCTGGCCAATGATATGCGTCCGGCGCTGCAGCGGCAGCACCCGGCGCGCGATGAAAGAGGCGATAAGGTCTGTCCCGAAGAGCCCCTCCCGCGTCGCCATCTCCATCACCCGGCTGGCCAGATTCAGCACCTCCTGCGCCGGGTTCTTGGGGCAGTAGGACCAGTTGGTCTTCGCCTGCGGTGTCACGTCAGCGTAGGGCGGCAGGTTGATGCGGTCCGCACCAAGGTTGCGGACGCAGAAGAAGGAGTTCTGCCATTTCTTGGCAGAGTCTTCCAGCGGCATCTTGGGGCACCCCCATGCATCCGTGTCGAGATGACGGCGGCCCCGCAGGCGGACATAACGCCGGCCTCTAGCCCCTGCTGCTTCAAGAAAAAGAAGCGAACCGAAAGATCAACGGTGGGCTCGACGCCCAGATAGCCCTCGCACAAGGTAACGAACCCTGAGAGCTGCAACACCGCGTTCGCATCTAGATGGTGCGGCTGAAGCCCGAAGAACTCTAGAAACACATGAAAGAAGTCACTCGCGGGGAGACCAAACCCGCGCTTGAAGTGGGTGAAGAAGACCACGCGTTCGGTCCCCTCCGGCTTTGGCGCCTGCTCGTCATCGGGCAGGCGGACGGCCACCTCCGTCTCCGGTGGCAGCCGCCGCGTGTCGTGCAGATACTGAATGTCCCTGGCTGTGATGGTGGGTCCCATCCACGAGCCCTTCGGCAGCGCCATCGATGGTGCGGGGCGCGTGGGTAAAGGGAAGAAGGAAGAGTGGTGGCTGAGAACTGCGGAGCGGCTGTCGAGCACTGTAGAGTGGAGGCGGCCTGTCGACCGAGAGCGGCAAGGCGTCGCGACGCGCGGCAGTCTCGAAGGCAAGAACGAGAGAGGAAGAAGGAAACGGGGGGCACGTGCATGAATGATTTCCGCCGCCCCCTACCCCCAATTTATAAGCCACGGGCAAAACGTGGGGAAGTGGGATCGGTCGCGCCCACCCCTCCCACTTTCCCGCATTAAGTGCACATGATCCACGCGCACGTTAACTGCATCGAGAAGGGCAACCGCCCGTGGGCGCCACAATAAATCCGCGCGCGCGGGCCGAAGGCGCAAAGTGGCGGACGCCAGCCCGTAGCCATGTCCCGTCGCGCGCGTGGCCTGTCAGGCCTTTTCAGCTCCTAAGCGCCACGCGGTGCCCGCGCCGAACCCAAGAGACGTGTCCCTCCCCTTCAAGATTCGGCGAACTCCTTGGTTTCCCGCCCACGCCAGGATGCCGTGATCTGGCTTTCGGAAGCCGGCACACAAGTTGGTGTTGCCGGACCCGGCGGTCGCAAGCTTCATCAGCATCTGCCATCTTCTCAGGGGATGAAACTGCGAAGGCCCCCCTGCTTGAAGCCGGCGAGCCTTCACAGCCTCGGGGACTACTGTCGGGGGGATGGACCCCGGGCAGGCACCGGAACCCTGATCCTTTTCAAAAACATCGGGGCGGCATCGCCCCTCCATCCGGCTCGTACTTGGCTGGGTCCTTCGACCCGGCCAAGACCGCAACATGGCCAGGCCTGCTAGCGCATGCACTACTGGAATCAGCAGCTTTGCCGTCTGCCAAAGCAGACGGCAAAGGCACTGTTGGCGGACGGCAAAGGCATTGCCGTCCGCCAGCAGACGGCAAACACTCCGGCAAAGCCGATGCCGGTAAAGGCCGCTTTGCCGTCTGCTGGCGGACGGCAAAGAAGGAAAGTTCTTTGCCGTCTGCTAGCAGACGGCAAAGCTTGTGGACGGCACAAAAAAGGTGACAGCCCCGTTAGGGGGCTAACGGCGCTCTTTGCCGTTTGCCAGCAGACGGCAAAGAGCCTGCTCCTTTGCCGTCTGCCGGCAGATGGCAAAGACCCTGCTCCTTTGCCGTCTGCTGGCAGACGGCAAAGAGGCCAAATAGGCCAGACCAGGTGAACAGCGTGCTGCCACGTGGCCAATTTGGAGCTAGATAGGTCATTTTGGAGCATATTAAGTCATTTTGGAGCTAAATAGGTCATTTTGGAGCATATTAAGTCATTTTGGAGCTAAATAGGTCACCCTTTATAGATGTAACCCTTTCGAACGGGAGACGCATAGTGGTCACGCATACTGATGATTGACACCTACAGCTAGCAAGTTTCATCGGCACGAAGACCGAAACAGAGCAAATGAAGGGGGGAGGAGGAGATGTCATTTGTGCTCACCCACGAACGCAGAGGCGGAGCTCGTCGAACGCACGGGGAGGTCGTCGAACACCAGACCCTCGCAGCAACGAAAGAACTGCACATTTAAATCAGAAAATATATGACCCTAAATCATTAATTCACAAATATATGACGGGTGTCGGGTCGGGGTGTCGGGGTGTCGGGTTGACTTCATTCCGTCGATGCTCCCTTCAACAACTCTCACCTCTCAAGTGGTGGTATATATGTATGGTGGGGCACTCCTGCCTGTTTATTTTGACCGTCGGTGACGGTCGTTACTCCCATCCCTTGCTGCATTACCAAGGTCTCACAGCAAGAGATGAGGAGCAACGACCACCTACGACAACAGCCGGTGTCTTTCCTCTTATAACATCTCTCATCTCTCAAAGTTATTTCGACCGTCGGTGACGGTCGGTCTTTTCGTCCTCCCCTGCTTTACGAAGGTCACAGAGGGGGAGGACGAGAAGACCGACCACCTACGAACAGCCGGTATCCTTCCTTCAAGAGCATCTCATCTCTCACTCTCATCTCTTTCAAAAGGAAGCACCATCAGAATGAAAGTCATCCCTCGACCACTCGACCCCTCGACCCTCGACGACCCTCGACCCTCGACCCCTCGGAGATTCTTTCCTTATTTTCTCTCCTCGAGACCCATGAACGACTGCACCGCACTGAACTCCAGCCATCGACAACGACCGGAACAGAGCAAATAGGGGAAGGTCAGGGAGGAGATGACAGTCGAGCTCACCCTTAGACCGTAGAGGCGGTAGTCGAATGACGATGACAACGGCAAACGGGACCGACAGTGTCCTGGAGGTGAAGAGAAGATCCCTGCACATGAAAACAATCCAACATAAGCACCGCAGAACCTATATCAAACAACATCTAACCTAACGGAATAAAAAGCACTATTTTTTAAAATGAAAATCCATACATAAATCCACCATACAATTATAAGCATTCCCATTCTTCCATCAACATCTACCCAGCATAATCCATCTAGCAATCCATATAACAACTACAAATTGTTCAAAATCACATATCATACATCCATCCACAGATTGCTGGCACCGCCCGTATACATACATCCATCTATCCATCCACCTTACATCAATACCACCATCACAGATCCATCAACTCCTAAACCATACATGCAAAAAAAAATAAGAACAAAGAGGGACCGATGCTCACCGTGGGCTGGGCAGAGGGGCGGCAAGAGGCAAGAGGAGAGGGTGCGTAAGGCGGGTGGTGGGGGGGGGGGGCGGTGGAAGGGAACGGGGGAGGAGGGCGGGAGGGAGGAGGGGGCACGGAAGTGGAGGGGGGGAGGAGGAGGAGGGGGAAGTGGAGGGAGGAGGGAGGTGCGGGGCGGGGACGGTGGTGGAGAGGGGGGGGGCCACGGTGGTGGAGGGGGGAGGGGGCGGCGGTGGAGGGAGGGAGGGAGGGGGCGGCGGGAGGGAGGGAGGGAGGGGGGCGCGGTGGAGAGGGAGGGGAGGGGGGGGGCGGGGGGGGCGGGGGGTGGAGGGGGGGGGGACGGGGCGGGGGGAGGGTTAAGGGGGGCGCGGCGGGGTGGAGAGGGGGGGGGAGAGCGAGGACGGGGGAGGTGGGCTTGGGATGGAGGGAGGCCTGCGGGGGAGGCGGGCGGCGGTCGGGGCGGCGGCCTGAGAGGGAGGCAGAGGGTGGGGAGGCGGGAGAAAGAGATGTGGAGGAGGGCGCGCGCGCGGGGGGCCAAATTAACCCCCCGCATTGCCGTCTGTTTTTTTTTTGTTTTTTTCTCTTTGCCGTCTGCTGGCAGACGGCAAAGAATTCTTTGTCGTCCGCCAGCAGACGGCAAAGAGGATGACCGTTAGACCGCCACCGCCGTGAAACTGTGGGCCCCTCTTACCTCTTTGCCGTCTGCCAGCAGACGGCAAAGAAGTGGCCCGTGTGACCTACCCAGTGCAGTACCCCCGTGGGGTCCACTTTGGACTTTGCCGTCTTCTGGCAGATGGCAAAGAACTCTTTGCCGTCTGCTGGCAGACGACAAAGAGCTGGCAGATGGCAAAGACCCTGTTTGCCATCAGCTGGTTCTTTGCCGTCTGCTTTGAGAAGACAGACGGCAAAGAGCCTCTTTGCCATCAGCTGGCAGACGGCAAAGAGCTGGCAGATGGCAAAGACCCAGATTCCAGTAGTGATGCCGGCTGAACCCGACAAACCAAGGCTTCTCCAACAAGCCAGCGCCCCCGTGGCGTCTTCCTCAACCCGACCACGGGTCAGCTCCCGTCCCATCCAAGGCATACGACAGAACAAGTCCCCGTAGAGGGGATAAGCATTGCTACAGTGACCCACCTACTCCGCTGGCTGGCAGGAATGTGGCTAGAGTGGCCCACCCACTCCGCTGACCAGGGCTGGCGTGGCAACAGTGCAACCCAGTCCCGCTGACACGAGCTGATGGCGACCAGGCGATGCGCCACTGTAGCCGAGCCGGCCCAACCACTCTGTGATGCACGATAAGACGAGAACAATGCCCTCTGGCGCACGGGGCACGCGTCCGAAGAACCCGGTGAATCCTGGTACCCGGCGGGTCCCAGCGCCGGCTTCCCGGGCGCTAACATCCCGGCGCCATGGCCTTGTAACTTTACCATTGTAACCCTGGGGGGTTGACCTATAAAACCCCCCAGGAGCCCTCCATGTACATGGGCGAACACATGAGATAATCCACCAGTAGAGCACCACACACACACACGAAGAAGGAGCAGCCAGAGCCTTGGCCTGCCTTCCTTTCTCCCCAAACAGCTCCAGGAGCAACTCTGTACTGATACATATAGACCACTCTCGGCAGGACTAGGGGTGTTATCTCTCCGGAGAGCCCCGAAACTGGGTATGTCTTGCGTCCCGCGCTCGCTCATGCCGACCCCGCCTCTAGAGCCCACCGGTGCCCTTGAGCATGTCCCTCTCTTTAGCCATCCTTTCGCATCTGCCGTGCACCCACCACGACAACCGGCCTATGTGGGACACGCATCAATTGGCCCATCGTACATCGAGGGTAGGTTTGCCAAAATGACAGGTGCCGAATAATTCATAAACCATGGGCGGTAAAACACCCTCTCCTCGGCCGAAATCGCTCACGCCAACTATTTCAAAACACGACCACCTCGCCCGAAATTGCTGGAGCCCACTATTTGGGAGAAGCAAAGTTACCCAAGTATCCCCGACCCTCAGGACACAGACCCAGTCCCAGAAGCCAAAAGGAAGGAATAGAACGTTAACTTCCCCCACATTTCACCAAAATGCATCCGTAAGACATTGTTCCCCCTCCCGATTCCCCATTCATACAGCGTGGGCGCCAAATCACCTTCTCCCCAGCCGTGAAACCTCAGCCCCTCCTCCATGGCACACCCCACCGCACCAAATTCACCGCCACCCTCTTCCCCAATGCTGGAGCCGATGTCCATTTGCCGTCGTGCACTAGGCTGTGTGCTCTTACTCCGTGTTGCCGGAGCTGCCTCGACGACGACCGCATGAATCGTACCAGAGCCGATTCACCTGCACCGTTGTGCACGGCGCCGGAGTGGCTCCAACTTCGGACGCGTTCAGGGCCCCGGCATAGCTTCCCCGTAGCCGTCGACCGTCGTGACATATCTGCTTTCCTGCCACCGGGAACCACCGCAACCGCGCCGGCCACACCGACTCGGCAGTTGGAGCTGCCTACTTCATCGGGCCGCAAGATAGGTCATACACTCATCTTAAATCACTTTATTTATGCGTCAGTTGCCTAAATTTTTATTCTGGGCCAGTCGATTCCCAATGGGAAGCAGCACCCCTCAAGGCGGCGGAGCTCCTAGGCTACCGGTTGGTTGGGGCAGCAGTGCCTCGGTGTCTATCGTATGGATGCGGGGGCGCAAGTTCGCTGCGGAAGCAGTGCTTAGGTGGCTATCGTAGAGTTGTGTGGGTTGAAGGTACTACCGCCGCCGGATCTGGATGATGGCGAGTCTTTGTGGTTTGGCCTGGGGCGGCGCAACCATGGCAGTGTGGTGGGGCGGGGGCGGGGTTTTGGTCGGAGCTCTCGCGGCCAGGGACGCCGAAGGCAGGATGCGCTGCCGGTGGTCGCTGGCTCTTCAGCGAAGATTCTGAACAGTGTCAGCCGGGAGGCACAAGACGGCCATCCAGCCATCCGACGTAGATCGGAAAGTACCAAAAAAAATGAAAATCGTATGACCGAATTTAGTTTTCAGTCATCAGACGTGTCACCAGTCTCGTACCTTATTGTTGATCTCTTAGGGTTTTTCTTCAGATCAGAGATATGTGTCGTTCTTAACATTATGTGTTTTCTGCATCTTCAGTCACACCGTCTTCCTTCTCACCGCAGCTGCTCCAACAAGGGAAGCATACACTAGAAGGGAGCTATATTCCCCACTCAGCAGTTCCAAGCCTCGAATGTGCGTGCCCGACATGGACAGCCACAACAACCACAGGGTCATCGAAAGTTAGGAGATGATGCTCACTCCTATGGATGGCGGCCAGATAGGTTGTACCCTCATCTTACTTGTGTGCAATATTTATGGCTTCATTATTCATCTAAGCATGGAAAATAGATTATCACATGTCACTGTATATTCATGTTGATCTCTTAAGAGTCTTGTTCAGGAGTTAACGTTGTTCCATAGTTCAGATAAGAGACTTGTTCAGGTGTTAATGTTGTGCCATACTTATCATCCATCAGTGAATGCTCTCCCACAGGCTAGTGATTATACCACTTCTAATATTACCAATGTTGTTGTTCTTTAATACTTTTGTGTGCCATCTAGTTAATCTCGAGTACAAACAATACATATTACGTAGCTTTCATCTGTGTTCTCCCTTTAGTTTTTGAGACCTGTTGTTGCTAGTTAAGTCCAGTCCTACTATTTATGTCGTCTCCTACAGGCACTCATTACATAATCTAACTACTAGTTGTCTTCCATGCATGTCAGATATAAGTGCACACACTGATATATCCACAAGAACCTCGCAGAGCAATGTAACGGCCATCAAACTTGACGTCAATGATACCCAATATGATGGAACAGTTAAAGGCAGTTCTTCAGAAGACTTGCAGAAAGATGATGAATCCTATTCACCCCACAAGGTCCTTGCTCTAACTTGGCCCGTGATATGGGTACATGATGCATATAATGTCCTGGAGTGCATCTACTCTGTTGCAATGCCATGTGCTTAGCTTGCTGATTATGCATGTAAATATGTCATGCCTTCCTTTTTTTCAGTACCCATTCCATTCATGATAACATGTTTTCAAATTCAAGTACTGTCATTCTACTCTGTCGCTATGCCATCTGCTTAGTCTGGACATCATGCTTTTAATATCTTATGCATTGTTATTCATCAGTATGTACTCCATCCATCTACCATACCATGTTTTTTTTACATTGAAGTGCTATTCTACTGGTCTGTTGCAATGCTATCTTAGTTTCCCAATCATACACGCATATGTTGACTTCATGTTTTTCTGTACCTATTCAGCTATCATACAGTTTTACATTCAACTAGTGTTTTTTTACTCTGTTGTCCTGTCGTATCACTAGCTCTTACATCATACTCCCTCCATCCGGATTACATGTCGCAGAAATGGATAAAATGGATGTATCTAGAACTGAAATACGCCTAGCACATCCATTTATTTCCAGATGGAGGGAATACATGTCAATATGTCACGCCTTTCTATTCTTCAGTACCTATTCCATCTCTTTGTCGTAGTATGTTTTATAATTGAAGCACGATTCTTCTATATAAGGCATGCAAGGGGAAGACAACTATGTTTGAATTTGAAGGGCTACAAACAAGGTCTTTACAAAAGATCCAAACGCCAGGAGATAGTAAACCAACTCCAGTGTTCGTAGATACTACTCCAGCACAGAGAAACCCAACTCCTCCTGAGAATCAGCAGATTCCAGTGGCCAGAGAACTAGTCCACTCCAGGCCAGCAAAAATATGTCAACTCCATTCTAAGAGGTGTGTGCGTATCCTTGCATCATGAAATTTTATAGCATTTAGATCATATTTTCTACGTGTTTCTTACCCATCTCTCTTTTAGACAGCAAGCTTAAAGGATAGAAGACTTGCTATACTGGGATCATGTTCGAGGAAAGTATCTTGCGGGAATTCTCTGTGCTCCAATGCTGATGTAAGTACATGTTGTATATCACTATATTTTTACATCAGCATGTATTTTGTTTATCGGCGTGAATCCAACCTTTATCTGATCTAAATTTACTTGTAGGAAAATGTATAATTAAAGGCGACAATGTTGATTTTTGTAAGGAAAACTGCCTGGTAGTTTTGCATACTGAGCTGCATGAGTGTACTATCTCATATCATGGACAAAATTGTAGTGTTGTGGTCAGGTTGCCCAATCATTCATTGTGTCAATGTTGCTTTCCCATTATCTTACCTCACTGATGATAGCTATGCATATTGTGTTAATTTAGTGTAGCCTGGTGTTATCTGGTTGCCCAAATGTTCATTGTGTCAATGTTACTTTCCTATTATGTGACCTGGCCAATGATAGCAATGCTAGTGTGTTAATTTGGTGCAGGCTGCTGAAGATAAGAAGACAAACTCTGAAAACAGCAAGGCAACCCCATTGTTTATTTCCAATAAATCTAGGGTAGGTAATATGGCAATAACTCTTGATTAATCTGTTCGGTTCCCCTCCTAATTTATGTTATGATGTAGTGGTCGAGACACTCTCCACTATCAATAATACAAGCCTCCCAAAATCGCCATCTGAATCTGTTCAGTTTCCTCTGTCTCAAATCCAACAGAAAAAATGTAAGTTTGTGAACCAATTATTGGCTGAAGCAATGATGGAAATCATGGAGGAACCAGAGGTACACATTCTTTCACAACAACAACTGATCAATGTTTTCAGAGATAGTGTAGCAAAGAAGGAAGAACTTGCTCACATGCTTATGGGCGTCATCCGCGCTGAGGTTGCAGATTGTGAGGTTGTAGATCGTTAAGTTCTGTTCATTTATTTGCACTGGCATCAATCTTTGATTGCCGAGTGGATGTAATTTCTTGTAATATATGCTGGATGTGCTACATCTTTTCCATTATGTCGTACATTTGCTTAGCGCGCCTCGCATTCCAGCTAACTGGTAAGCCAAAAAAGCTGTGAAGTTAATAGCTAGCATGAACCGTCCTGGGTCCTTTGTGAAAGATAGCGGCCCACTTCTTTAATGGGCCCCCTAATAGGCTCGCATGGGCCAAAATTCTCTTTGGGCTTTGATTTATCGCTTTTTGTCCTGTTCATAAATGCTCGTAATGGGCTCAAATTATAATTGGGCCTCCAAACAGGTTCAAACTTTAGCAGGCCCAATAAGTTGATGGTTCGTAACAAGGCCGAAAGCTGTATTGAGCTGCTATAATTGAAACGATGCAACAATTAATGCTTGGCCCAGTTACCTCTCGGGTCGTTAACAGACCGAAATCGAAGCGGGCAATAAGTGGGCCCATTTGATTTCATGGGCCGTTAACAGGCCGATACTAAGGTCGAGTTGTATATGGCCCAACTGTATTGTGGACCTTTAGCAGGCTGAAAGAGACAGCGGGCTGGTATTGGACCATGAAGAGCATGGGCCGCTAAGAGGCTGAAAGTCAGGTCAGACTGTATACGGTCCAACTATGTTGTGGGCCTTTAGCAGGCCGAAAGCGAAATAGGGTTGTTATTTGACAATGAAGAGCATGGGCCGTTGAGAGGCCAAAACTCAGGTCGGACTGCATATGGCCCAACTCCTTTATGGGCCGTTAACAGGCTGAAAGACACACCGGGCTGGAAATTGGCCCAACACTTAAATGGGTCGCTAAAAGGCCAAAAGACATACATCCTAAAAATTGTCCCATCCCTTGGATGGGCTGTTAATAGGCCGAAACTACGTCGGGCCGATATTGAGCCCAAATATATAGCGGGCTATTAATGGGCTCGAACTGATGATGGGCTGCAATGGTGTCAAATAGTTAATGGGCCGTTGACGGCCCGTATTGGCACATCTCGTATGGGCCGTGGGCCTAAATGGACCACACAGAAGTAGGCCTATATGGGCCGGCCTGCTAATTTTGACCGGGCCGGCCTGCTAATTTTTACTGGGCCGGCCTGCTAATTTTGACTAGGCCGGCCTCTTTCACCTATATGGGCCTTGCCACATGTCGACGGATCATAGGCGTCTCCCATACAATAAGTGGATGACATCTGTTCCAATGCTGACCCGACACATGGATCCTCCGGCGAATGAGAATTTTACACGTGGAAAATCCCCATTGGTCCTGGCTGTTAACGGGTTATCGGATCCAAACCAGAACCCGATAGCTTAACGGCGACCCGTTACGGTGGATGCCACATGTCGGTTTCCCTTGACGAAAGCACTTCCATGACGCGCGATTTATCGTCATGGAAGTGGACACTTCCGTGATGATAATTTTAGTATTGTCATGGAACACTTCTACGACAACACAGGTATGACTATCCTGATTCTGTCATAAAATCGTCATGGATGTAAATGCATGACAGAAAGCATGACCTACTGTGACAAACACGTATCATCACATAAGTGTATTTTTTTGTAGTGTAATGATCAGATCTAACCTTGTGTGCATCGTCATAGTGATCCTGGTTCTTGATTCGTAGGATGGAATTTTTTGTCCACTATGATTCCCAACATAATCATCCTTACTCTGGCATTTCTTGCAGGTGCTAGTCCTGCTTGGTCATCCGACCAAACTCCATCACTGCACCAAAGAACTTGTCGGGCTTCATGTCTTACCCGTTCGGCCAAATAAGTCCGACCTTGGAGATTGGTCGGGTGTTGAGCTTCATGTAATTGAACTAGAGCATGGCCCAAGCTTGTCGGGCTCTTCCGGGGTGGTAGGGGCCTTCCAAGCACCAATCCTAAGTGCCGCTTTTTGGAAATGGATGACAGCTCAAAGAGGTTGTCCAGGAGAGCTTCCCAAGCCACATCACCTTGAAGACGCCGTGGGAAGCCACATCGGCACTCCGGGCGAGGTCAACGAAGTTTGCTGAAGTATGAAAAGCTTGAGTTAGCGCGACATAATCTTGACGTTCAAAAATACACTTCAGAATATACAGCTAACCGACTATGATATCGTTGTCTTGCTTGACCTCCTCCTCGGCGCTAGCCTGACACTGCTTGGCCTCATTAAGGTCCAGCTCTTGCTTTTTTAGCCCACATCCAAGGAGTCCTTTTCCAACTTCAGCTGGTCGTATTGTTCCATATGCCTGCTGAGATCGTCTTTGACGACAATGACCTGCTCTTGAGCCGCTCGGCATGCCTCTTTCTCCTACTAGAGAAGCGAGGTAGCCTTTTGCTCCACCTTCTCCTCTTCCTAGGAGTGCAGCGACTCATCCCGAGCAGCCTGGGCCTGCTCTTTGGTTATCCGGAGCTGGGCCTCAAGCTCGACCATGCGCTTCTCGGCAGATGCAAAACAACGTCAAAATCATATGAACAAATATAGATTATATGTCAAAGACGGAAAAATAAGAGGTCGAAGTCACGTACCAGTGGAGTTGTAGGCGCTCTGCTCAAGGGTGAGGACCATGAGCTCGGCCTGTCCAAGCTACTCCTTGATACGTATCAAACATATGTATAGTTTATGAAGTATTCATGCAATATTAACATCAGTTATATATGGTTTTGGTGCACTTTTATATTATTTTTATGGCCTAACTTATTAATATAGTGACCGGTGCCATTTGTTGTTTCTGCAAGTTTTTGGTTTTACGAAAATTCTATATCTAGGAAGGTCAGAATACCCCAGCGATTTAATATGATTTTTTATGGAATATATGTGATTTTTGGGCGAAGGAATCAACGCAAAATGATGCCCGAGGGGTCCACACAACCAGGTGGTGCAACCACCCCCTGGCCATCCCATGGTCCCATGTGGGCAGCCCTTAAGTCGGTTGGAGCTCTCATTCAACCGCAAGAAACATAATTATAAGGAAAAAATCTTCTCAAAATTTCATCCTAATCGGAGTTACAGATCTTCGGCTATAAAAGAAATGGTGCTCAGCCTCAGAAACTGTCGTGAAAAATAGAAGACAAAAGAGAGATCCAATCTAGGGAGAGCTCCCTCTCTCTTCGGAAGGCCAAGGAAGAAGAAGGAGGGGGCCCTCCTCCCTTTCCTCTAGTAGCGCTGAGACGCCGCCAGGGACATCTCCTCCATCACCATGATCATCAACTTCTCTGTTCTCATGGTGATGTGTGAGTAGTTCATCCTCGAGGCTGAGGGTATGTACTAGTAGCTATGTGTTCGATCTCTTCCTCTCATGATCTTGGTGGATTTGTTCTTCCTGTATCATGAGCTTTATTAATAAAGTTGGATCTTATTATGTCAACCCCCCTCTATTCTTTTTGTGGTGAATACTGTCTTGCTCTTCGAAGTTTCTTTATTTTGGATTAAATACTTTGGATTTGAGATTACATCATGGATGTCTAGCAATTAAATTACTAATAACCATAGTAACATTGGGGTACTCTTATCATAAAATTTGAACGGTAAGTATCATATGGTGTTGTCATCGTACGATTTCTCGGACTATGGGTGGTTCAATAGATTAAGATTGGAAAGAAGATATGCGATTTCATCCTTCTTTCTCTGGTAGAATAGAAACTTCGGAGTGATTATTTTCTACACTTTGAGGTATTATCATGCGGTTTAATTATGTTAATGATCTTGAGAGTTGGCACTAGCGAAAGTATGAACCCTAGGCCTTGTTTTCAAGCATTGAGACACCGCTTTTCCTCACTTTTGTTACTTGCTACCTTGCTATTTTTTATTTTTACAGATTACAAGGACCTATTTTTACCATCCATATTACACCTCTATCATCGTCTCTTCACCAAACTAGTGCACCTATACAACTGACAATTGTATTAGGTGTGTTTGGGACACAAGAGACTACTTGTATTTGATTGCTGGGTTGTTTGATAGAGAATCACCTTCATTCTACACCTCTCACGGATTGATAAATATTAGGTTCTCCACTTGAGGGAAATTTGTTGTTGTCCAACAAAACTTTGTGCTTGGAGGCCCAACAAAGTCTACATGAATAAAGTTGTATAGTAGACATCAAGCTATTTCTGGCGCCATTGTCGGGGAGGAGTGCTCTAAGGTATCTTCTATAAATCTTGCAATTGAATATTTTGGTTTCTTATTTTATTCACTAGTTGGTTTTATAAAATAAAACTACAAAAAAATGGATGTGAAGTTGTGTTATATTATTTATCTTTATAAAGTTTTTCTTGAAAACTATGAATCTAATATTTCTTCTGAAGTGTTAGAAGAAGAATTTAACAAAATGTTTAGTGTGAGTTCCTTGAATGATAAGCATGAGTTCAATGTTATTAGTATGCTTTCCATGATTTTTATTAATGCTAATGATGATTGCACTAGTCATGATAAACTTTCTCAAGAAAAAGTTTCCTATAAGAATGCATTTTTTGTGGAGAGCATAGTGTTGGGGAATGTTACATGGGAAACAAAAAAAATCTACGCTCACCAAGATCAATCTAGGAGATGAACATCTACGAGAAGAGAGTGGTGTCTACATACCCTTCTAGACCGAAAGCGTTAACGATGTAGAGATCGTGGTTGGCGTAGTCGTACTCGCGTCGAGATCCAATCCGATCCAAGTAACGCACATGCGGCACCTCCGAGTTTAGCACATGTACGCCTTGGCGGCGTCCTCTCCTTCTTGATCCAGCAAGGGAGGGAGAGGAGGTAGATGAGATCTGAACCAACACGACGGCGTGGTGGTGGTGGTGGCAGCGGAACTCCGGCAGGGCTTCGCCAAGCGCGTACCGGTGAAACGTGGGAGGAGTTGGGAGAGGTAACGGGCAAGGGTCGAAGGGGAGCTGCCCCCAATGCCTACCAACTTTATATAGGCATCGAGGGGGCTGGCGGCTTGCTCTCCAAGGCCCTAGGTCATTGGTCAATGGGAGAGGAAGGAAATCCCTCCTTTCCTTCCCCACCGATTGCTATCCCCTTTTTAGGGATCCTGATCTTATCCCTTCGGGATATGATACTATTCCTTTTAAGGGAGGATCTTGGTGCGCCTAGACCAGGGTTGTGGGTACTTTCCACACTACCCATGTTCATGTGGGTCCCCATGTAGGTGGGCCCCACTCCGAAACCTTCTAGAACCTTCCCGGTACAATACCGAAAAAACTCAAACTTTTTCCGGAACCCTGATAACAACTTTCCATATATGAATCTTTACTCCGGACTATTCCGGAGCTCCTCGTGACGTCCCGGATCCCATCCGGGACTCCAAACAACCTTCAGATTTTCCACTATTAATATCTCAATACTACCCTAGCGCTACCGAACGTTAAGCGAGCGACCCTACGGGTTCGGGAATATGCAGACATGACCGAGACTCCTCTTCGGTCAATAACCAATAGCGGGACCTGGATGCCCACATTGGTTCCGACATATTCAACGAAGATCTTTATCGATTGAACCACGATGTCAAGGATTCAACTAATCCTGTATGTTGTTCCCTTTGTCGATCGGTATGTTACTTGCCCGAGATTCGATCGTCGGTATCTCCATACCTAGCTAGTTCAGTCTCGTTACCGGAAAGTCTCTTTACTCATTCCGTAATACAAGATCCCGTGGCTAACTCCTTACTCACATTGCTTGCAAGCTCATTGTGATGCTGTATTACCAAGTGGGCCCCGAGATACCTCTCCATCATATGGAGTGACAAATCCCAGTCTCGATCCATGCCAACTCAATAGATACCCTCGAAGATACCTGTAGAGCATCTTTATAGTCACCCAGTTACGTTGCGATGTTTTATACACACAAGGTACTCCTCCGGTGTCAGTGAGTTGCATGATCTCATGGTTATAGGAACAGATACTTGACATGCAGAAAACGATAGCAATAAACTTGATATGATCATATGCTACGTTCATAGTTTGGGTCTTGTCCATCACATCATTCTCCTAATGATGTGATCATGTTATCAAATGACAACTCATGTCTATGGCTAGGAAACCATAGCCATCTTTGATCAACGAGCTAGTCCGGTAGAGGCTCACTGGGGACATGTTGTTGTCTATGTATCCACACATGTATTTGAGTTTCCGGTCAATACAATTATAGCAGGGATAATAAACGATTATCATGAACAAGGAAATATAATAATAACCACTTTATTATTGCCTCTAGGGAATATTTCCAACAGTCACCCACTTGCACTAGAGTCAATAATCTAGCATTACATGGTAATGAATCTAACACCCATAGAGTTCTGGTGTTGATCATATTTTGCCCGTGGAAGAGGTTTAGTCAATGGATCTGCAACATTCAGATCGGTATGTACTTTGCAAATGTTTATGTCTTCCTCCTTGATTGCATCGCAGATGGAATTGAAGCGTCGCTTTATGTGTCTGGTCCACTTGTGAAACCTTGGTTCCTTGGCCAGAGCAATGGCACCAGTGTTGTCACAGAACAGAGTCATTGGGTTCAGTACACTGGGCACAACTCCAAGATCTGTCATGAACTGCTTCTTCCAGACACCTTCCTTCACTGCCTCTGAGGCAGCTATGTACCCCGCTTCGCATGTAGAATCAGCTACCCCACTTTGATTGGAACTGCACCAGCTTACTGCTCCCCCATTCAGAATATATACGTATTCGTTTTGAGACTTAGAGTTATCTGGATCAGTGTCAAAGCTTGCATCGACGTAACCCTTTACGACGAGCTCTTGATCACCTCCATAAACGAGAAACATTTCCTTAGTCCTCAGGTACTTAAGATATTCTTGACCGCTGTCCAGTGTTCCACTCCTGGATCACTTTTGAAACCTTCCGGCCATACTTATGGCAAGGCAGACATCTGGTCTTGTGCACAGCACCGCATACATGATAGAGCCTATGGCAGAAGCATAGGGGATGACACTCATCTTTTCTCTATCCTCTGTAGTTGTTGGGCATTGAGTCTTACTCAACTTCACACCTTAAAACAGACGAGAACCCCTTCTTGGACTGATCCATTTTGAACTTCTTCCAAATCTTATCAAGGTATGTGCTTTGTGAAAGTCCTATTAAGCGTCTCGATCTATCACTATAGATCTTGATGCCTAATATGAAAGAAGCTTCTCCTAGGTCCTTCATTGAAAAACTCTTGTTCAAATATTCCTTCATGCTTTCCAAAAGTCCTATATTATTTCCAATCAGCAATATGTCATCCACATATAATATCAGAAACGCTATAGAGCTCCCACTAACTTTCTTGTAAATACAAGCTTCTCCATAAACTTGTATAAACCCAAACGCTTTGATCACCTCATTAAAGCGAAGATTCCAACTCCGAGATGCTTGCACCAGTCCATAAATGGATCACTGGAGCTTGCACACTTTGTCAGCATTCTCTGGATCGAAAAAACCTTCCGGTTGCATCATATACAACTCTTCCTTAAGGAAACCGTTAAGGAACGCTGTTTTGACATCCATTTGTCAGATTTCATAATCGAAAAATGCAGCTATTGCCAACATGATTTTGATGGACTTAAGCATCGCTACGAGTGAGAAAGTCTCATCGTAGTCAACTCCTTGAACTTGTGAAAACCCCTTTTGTCAGCGTTCTGGGAACCAGGGTACCCAGACTTGCCTGCCTGCGGCCCACGGCGTGGCTCCATCGATGGCCTGGTACGGCCCATCTACAACACCTTCAAGACAAGACCCTCGCGAGGGGCCAAACCTCGCGAGGCGGGCGACATCAAGACCTCCGGAGGGAGCGGCCTGCTTAGGCTGGCTCCTGAGGAGTGGAGATTTCTATGCAGGTGCCCACCTCATGAGGTTGAGGTGACGCAAGCCATGACGACCAAGGCCAGGCACGCACCAGCGGGCGCAGAGCAGCATGTTTACTCTTTGGTGCTAAGGAGGCAAGCGCAGGCACAGGGTCCCGAGGAATCACCCAAAGGTTTCCATTCCCGTGCAACGAGACCAGGACCGCTAGGATGGCAGGACGGATGTCATCGCCGAGCCCACCACGGCGTCATGACCAGAAGCTTTGCAGGCGAAGACCACCTTTCGTCAGGATAAGATGTACTACTTGTCCCCTTTCAAATTGGTCGTTGTGGAATCCCTTCCCGCCTTCGTTTTCAGGGAAGAGGACCAAGGCTACTATATATAGGTTAGCCACCACCATAGAGGGAGAGATCCGATCAGACCCAGAACAGCTCACTCTCACCAGAGCAAGCCTCGCGAGCTTGTTCATCCTCTGTACTAGTTTATCCTCAGCCCCTCATGAGGCTAATCCACCACAAAGCAGGAGTAGGGTATTACACCGCAAGGTGGCCCGAACCTGGGTAAACTGCCGTGTCCATCTTCTTCCTTGTTCTTCGAGCTAGGCTGTAGGGTGGCGCGTTCGGTTGGCTGGGTAGGTCGAGTTCTTCGCACACGCTCCAGAGTTCGAACCTTCTTTGGGTCTGCGGAGCCTTGAATCCGGCATTTGGCGCACCAGGTAGGGGCGTGTCGAAACTCGGCCTCTTCGTCAATCACGTCCCGTCCTCGCCTCATCGCGCCCATGGCGGGGGATCCCCGAGCTTGCGCTGAGCATTGGGCCGCTCGCCCCGCCCAGGCGGCATTCCCCGGTCACGGAGCTAGTCACCCCGCGCTCCTTGCGGCCGGCACGGCCGCTGGTGTCATCGACCATCAGTGATACGGGCCGCCCCCGCCCTCTCCCGTGCGGCACCGCAATCGTGCCACCGCACGGTCCTCTGGCTATGCTGTGGCATCGACCATGCATGCTCGCCGGGAGCAAGCGAACACGCGAGCCACACTCGTCGTGGAGCGCGAGTTACTGTGATGCAGGTTCGCGGAAGGCGGCCATGACACCTTGCTTGAGCGGGTCGCCGAGCTGCTTGACGCCGCCTGCGAAGGCGCGACACCTTTCTGCATCCTGCCCATGTCGCGGGCGACGCCCGGGGTTCGCGCTCGCCCCCGCTGCGTCGACCAGCCTCTCCGGAGGGGGCCCGGAGGGTCTCGCAGCGGCGTCCTGGCACACATCAAGGTAGGCAACACCTCCGGGAGCCGCACCAAAGGACCGCCCCCTGGCCGGCATGGCCAGGCGCCAAGGATGATGGCAGGCGGAACAGAGGGACTAGGGCTGGCCTCGGGATGACGGCCCCTGGAGCCTCCATGCCGCCACCGATGGGTGCACTCTACGGGCAGAGGAGAAGCCCGTGCGCGTTCCCCTCATCAGCTTGGATGACGGAGTCGCCGAGGCCACGCAGGGCCGGGGTCCTCCATGAGCCGGCCCAACGCCCCGACGACACCTCCCACCGCAACAGCTATCAGTTACAACCCATACCTTCGGGATATGCCACACTGACTTTGGATCGCAGGTAGATCGTGCCAAGACGGCGCACCTCCGGGGGCTGGCCTCGCCCTGGGCTGGCGGGGCGCACCAGGAGGTCACGCGGGGACGCACCCCATACGCAGCGGGGGCCTGGCGCCAAGGCTCCCCTTGTGTCGCGGGGCGTGTGGTGCCACCACTACGGTGGCGTGTGCCACCCAAAAGCGGGTCCCCTCCTGGGGGAGGCGCCGGCGAGCCCTCCCCCCAGGGGGAGGCCCATGGCCCCCTCACCACCCCTCGCGTAGGCCCCCGCCCCTTGGTCCTGTCCTGGTTTCTGGACACCGCAACGGTGGTCGGGGTATGCGCGGAGCGGGGTTCCTGCCCAGGGGGCAAGGAGCGCCCCTCAAGTCTCCGCTCGTGACACTCTCACGTAATAATGAGTGGGGCTTTACACGCCCCGAAGTCTCCTGAGCGCTGCCCCTGAGCCTCACGGGGGCTCCCACCCACGTCCAAGTGGAAGCACCATGCTGAGCGCTGGCAGTCGACACTACCCCCAATGGCTATGCCCACGCCCAGTGGAGGCCCCATGCTCCGCGCTGGGGGAAGAATAGAAACCAATGTAGACGCCGGACGCGGCCGTCTTTTTTTACCTCTTTTGTAATCCAATTTGCTGCCTTTGGAATGAAATTCGAAGCTTCTTGCACTTATTAAAAGAAAAAGGGGGAATTTTTTTGACTCGTGGTGTTTCCTTTTCCTTCGATTTGTGTTTTGGGAGGCACTTCCGCCTGCTGCTCTTCCCCCGAGCGCCGCGCAAGCGGGGGCTGGATATGGCGTGCACATCTGAGCTAGCCTGAGCGGCGTCAGGTCCCCCTAGGGGCCAAGCACATCCTCCAAGGGTCCGCCCGTGTGTACGCCTTGCCAAAGCTTTGGTGTTTGGCTCCTCGTGCGACGCTCTCGAGCGTGCCAGCGAGCACGCACTATGCCTGGCGTTCAGCCCCGGGCTTCAGGGGCACCCAGTGTCGGGCGCTCCCCCACACTCCCGCGAAGCTCGGCGCCTGACAGAGGTGCACCGGGAGGACCTAAACCCCCACAAGCCCCTCCTGCGGTCCCGCGGGCTGGGGGCTCCGGAGGACCCGTCTCAGGAGAAACGCGTCCCCGCGGTATAAGAACCCATCCAAGGTCGCGAGCACAAAAGCTAAGCCACACCAACTACTCTAGTCAGGAGCTCTCCGACTCACGACGGCATATTTTCAAAAATATTTTAGATAGCACATCATTGTTTCATGCATTATAGGAAAGCCCCCCCCCCCTGGAAAAATGCTTTCACGCCCCGCGGGGCCATATTCGAAATTTTGGCAGGCAAACAAGGAAATGCAAGCCTAGCGAGACGCGCTGCCGTCGGCATCGTTGTCATCATCGTCACCATCAGCTTCGTCCTCTTCGACTGGGAGCGCAGCCACATCGTCAGCAAGAGAAAATTCCGAGATCAGGTCGTCCACGTGGTCGTCAACCCAGCTCGCCAGGACGCCCTGAGTTGCTCCGGGCACGGGGGCTATCGCGGTGCTGAAGTCGAAGTCGGGGTCGAGGCTAAGAAGGTGGCTGAAGACACGCGAGAACGCGCGCCCGAGAAGGTCATGGCTCTTCTCTTCAAGAAGCTGGCGCACCTTCGCGGCCCCACCTTCGAGGCAGGTCACGACCTGGGTGAAGAAGCGGAGGTAACCGGCATCATCAGCCTCATATGGACGAAAGATGCTCTCGTCACAGATAGTGCTTAGGGCCCGGTTGGCCCTGACCTTGAGGTCCACGAACATCAAGGAACGCTCGCGTTGCAGCGTTTGGCGGCGGCCCGCCTCATCTGAGGCCTTCTCCATGAGGGAGGCGTTCGGGCACCACGTGGAGGCGTGCTTCAACGCACGCTTCCGTGAGCAGGGCGCAGGGTGCGAGGCGCCAGGCGCTCAGGAGTTCATCACCAAGGCAATCGAGGAGCTCCAGGAGGCGCGAGCCATGCGTGGTGAGCGTCGCCCCGCATCGTCCAGTGCAGTTGCCGCCCCTGACATGGGTGGCGAGCTACGCGTCTGCGTCAACCTCCCAGGTCTTAACAGGGCCGCTTCTCAGGAGCTCTACTGGCCATCCCGCATTGGACGGAGTGGGGGCTGCCCCCGCAGCCACATCTGCATGCCGTTCGGCCTGCTGAACATGGTTGCCTCACACCAGTGCTACATGCAGGGCGTCCTGGCGGCTCGCGAGGCCCGGCGTCAGGCGATCCTGACAGAGGAGGTGCCGGACCCCCGCGAGCTCCCCGGGCCTCCAGAGCCTCCCGAGCCTCAGGAGTCAGCCGGCTCATGAGGAACGGCCTCTGCAGCGCGCGTCTTCAGCTACCCCAACGCTTCTACAACGACGGTGCCAGGTGACTTTTTGGTTTGTTCAATTGAGGGCGCCCCTCGGGCTGCATTATCCTCGAGCTGTCAGGGCCTGCCCCTGCAGCCCCACCATTTTGATTCGTGTACTCCGAACCAGCTATGAGTATTCGAGCTATCATAGTTGTTGGCATTACTCCTGACGTCTCGTTATGTATGGAGTTGCCCCTCATGGCTTCTGCGCATTGCTAACCCGCCTCTTGCTCATCCCGCAACGGGGGCTACTGGCACGGCACATGTGCTCGAGTTCATCCCTACAGCGCTGATAAATCTAAGAGATCGAGCTCTGGCTCACGGCCGGCCCCGCGCACGTCACCTCACCGGGTCCTTAGTGCCTTCGTCTTCGTGCGGAAAGATCACCGGCGGAATAGCATATGCGGATGCGTGCCCTGTTTTCCTTTTTTGGCTAACTCGCAGGAACCTCTGGAGCCGGGACCACGAGCGGCCTCGCCAGCACCTTGGAGCGCAGCCCTTCCTAGGCATCTCCTCAGAGCCAGCTATTCTCTCCTCGCACAAATTGCTTGCACGTTAAAGGGGGGCCCTGAGCATCGTGCCTCAGGGGCTCCTACTGGCTCTCGATCCCTCACCCCCTGGCCTTGACCACGGGATCGCGACCTGGCATACCAGCGGCGGCTAAGCATCGCTCAAGGGCTAGGACCCGAGGACGTAGAGCACCCAGGCAAGCGAGGGAAGCGGAGACGGTAGGAGCCCTGCGGAGGGGACGTCGTCTAGGGGATGGCATGGCCCAGCGTCCCATGAGAAGCTCGTCCACACGGCAAAAGAGTCACCACGGGCTCACCAAGATAAGTCACCTCACACGCAGAGGCGTGAACCTTAGGATCAGCGCTTCGTCTCTAGCGATCTCGCTCGGGCAAGAATGCTTCCCTTTCAGTCCTTCGGGAGCCACTTGCACGCCAAAGGGGACCCCCTGAGCATCGCGCCTCAGGGGCTCTTACCGGACCTTGGGCCGCTCACCTCCTAGCCTTGACCACGGCATCGCGACCTGGCATACCAGCGACGGCCGAAGCTTGCCTGGGGACTGGGTCCTGCCGGCGTAGAGCACCAAGCTACCGCGATAATGAAAGGGGGAACCATGCCAAAGCGAGAGGCGCAAACACGACACTAATGGAGAATGATAACATTAAAGCACGGGTATCACAGTTATTTACATACCCCCATAGGGCCCATCATGATTTTCGCGTAGGAATGAAGCAAAGGAGAAACACCTAAGAACTACGGCCTCGGCAGCGTCGCCAACGACGTCAGGACGGCGCCCCTCCACGTCCTAGGCCCGGGCACGGCGACACGGCGGCTCGTAGCTGTCGTCGTCTCTCGAGCTTGGTCCAGACGAGGCGCTGCTGCTGCCAAAGGAGTCGCGGACAAGGCCAAGGGCAAGTTCATTCCCGGTGGCCTCGCCGTTTCGTCGGCCTACTGGGGAGCCGCTGCCTCGATCTTCTCACCTGGGCAGCATTCCACGCGCCGGCCGTCCTCTCCGAAGAGCTTGTAGAGGAGCGTTGAAGTCCCATCGTACTCGAAGTGGATGGCGTGACCTCCCTTCGAGCGGCAGGTGCGGGCGACCGCGCCCCATCCCCGGGTGATGAAGATGTCGCCAGAGTCGACGACCTCGACCTCCGCCTCTGATGCTTGGCTACAGTAGCCGTTGTGTTGCAACCACATCTCGATGCGCCCCCGTGGTGGAATCTCCCTCGCCAGAGACCGCGGGAGCCAGATCTATGTGCGCGGCGGCATCGCCGCCCACACCATGAACTCGTGGGCCGTGCCCTCGGCGTGGGTCCGCGGGCGGATCGGCCGCGCGACCATCGCTTGTTCTCCTCCATGGTTTCGCTCCTCGAGGCGACCGCGGCCGCCCTCATGGACGGGGCTCTACGTGCGAGCATATGCGCGGACCGGGAAGCCTGGCGGAGAGCGTTCATGCCAGGGCCGCATTGGCGTAAGCGCCACGGTGGCGTCGCGAGGGCAACCTTGCCTTTTCTTCGGCGGGAGCAGCTGGGGTTCCACCTGAGGGGCTTTTCCCTTCTCCGCGGCGGAGAACCTCCTCACTGGCGCCATGGAAGCTTCGGTTAGATGGCGGGGGAACTAAGGAGAGGAAGGGCAGGTGACAAGAAGATGAAGATGAGCTGGGGGCTCCGCCCCCTGCCCCATTTATAGGCAGAGGGAGGCCAACCGCCGGCCTCTCATGTTCAAAGCAATGATGGTTCTTCTGCACGCATCAGGAAGTTGTCAAGTCGTGCAGTTGCCGAGGCGGCGTGGAGAAGTGGAGATGTCCACGTCCCATCAAAGGGCCCCGCGTCAGCCTGGTCCACAGGCGATGGGGGCCCGCAGCGCTTTGCCCTTGCCCTTTGGCTTCGCCTCGAAGCCAAGTCCGAGCGGGCCTTGGGCCCGGGGGCTACTGTCGGCGTTCTGGGAACCAGGGTACCCAGACTTGCCTGCCTGCGGCCCATGGCATGGCTCCATTGACGGCCTGGTACGGCCCATCTACAACACCTTCAAGACAAGACCCCCGCGAGGGGCCAAGCCTCGCGAGGCGGGCGACATAAAGACCTCCGGAGGGAGCGGCCTCCTTAGGCTGGCTCCTGAGGAGCGGAGATTTCTATGCAGGTGCCCACCTCATGAGGTTGAGGTGATGCAAGCCATGACGACCAAGGCCAGGCAGGCGCCAACGGGCGCAGAGCAGCAGGTTTCCTCTTTGGTGCTAAGGAGGCAAGCGCAGGCACATGGTCCCGAGGAATAACCCAAAGGTTTCCATTCCCGTGCAACGAGACCAGGACCACCAGGACGGCAGGACGGATGTCATCACCGAGCCCACCACGGCGTCACGACCAGAAACTTTGCAGGCGAAGACCACCTTTCATCAGGATAAGATGTACTACTTGCCCCCTTTCAAATTGGCCGTTGTGGAATCCCTTCCCGCCTTCGTTTTCAGGGAAGAGGACCAAGGCCACTATATATAGGTTAGCCACCACCATAGAGGGAGAAATCCGATCAGACCCAGAACAGCTCACTCGCATCAGAGCAAGCCTCGTGAGCTTGTTCATCCTCTGTACTAGTTCATCCTCTGTACTAGTTCATCCTCAGCCCCTCATGAGGCTAATCTACCACAAAGCAGGAGTAGGGTATTACACCGCAAGGTGGCCCGAACCTGGGTAAACTGCCGTGTCCATCTTCTTCCTTGTTCTTCGAGCTAGGCTGTAGGGCGGCGCGTTCGGTTGGCTGGGTAGGTCGAGTTCTTCGCACACGCCCCAGAGTTCAAACGTTCTTTGGGTTTGCGGAGCCCTGAATCCGACACCTTTGCCACAAGTCGGGCTTTATAGACGGTGACATTAACGCCCGCGTCCGTCTTCTTCTTGAAGATCCATTTATTCTAAATGGCCTTTCGGCCTTCAGGTAATACTTACAAAGTCCATACTTTGTTTTCATAGATGGATCCCATCTCCGATTTCATGTCCTCTAACCATTTGTCGAAATCTGGGCCCACCATCGTTTCTCCATAGCTCGTAGGTTCATCGTTGTCCAACAACATGACATCTAAGACAGGGTTACCGTACCACTCAGGAGCAGTACGTATCCTTGTCGACCTACGAGGTTCGATAGTAACTTGATCTGAAACTTCATGATCACTATCATTAGCTTCTTCTTCAACTGACGTAGGTGCCACAGAAACATCTTTCTGCACTGCGCTACTCTCTAGTTGAAGTGAAGGTTCAACAACCTCATCAAGTTCTATCTTCCTCCCAATCAATTCTTTCGAGAGAAACTCTTTCTCGAGAAAGGACCCGTTCTTAGCGACAAACACTTTGCCCTTGGATCTGAGATAGAAGGTATACCCAATCGTCTCCTTTGGGTTATCCTATGAAGACGCATTTGTTCGCTATGTGTTTGAGCTTTTCTGGCTGAAGCCTTTTGACATAAGTATCGCAGCCCCAAACCTTAAGAAGCGACAGCATAGGTTTCTTGCCAAAGCATAGTTCATACGGTGTCGTCTCTACGGACTTAGATGGTGCCCTATTTAAATTGAATGCAGCTGTCTCTAATGTATAACCCCAAAATGAGAGTGGCAGATCGGTAAGGGACATCATAGAATGCACCATATCCAATAAGGTACGATTACGACGTTCGGACACACCATTACGCTGTGGTGTTCTAGGCAGCATCAGTTGTGAAACAATTCCACATTGTCTTAAGTGATTGCCAAACTCATAACTCAGATACTCTCCCCCTCGATCAGATCATAGGAATTTAATCTTCTTTTTACGATGATTCTCAACTTCACTCTAAAATTTCTTGAACTTCTCAAACGTTTCAGACTTATGCTTCATTAAGTAAATATACCCATATCTACTCAAATCATCGGTGAAGGTGAGAAAGTAACGATATCCACCGCGGGCGTCAACACTCATCGGACCGCACACATCAGTACGTATGATTTCCAACAAGTCACTTGCCCGTTCCATTGTTCCGGAAAACTGCGTTTTAGTCATCTTGCCCATGAGGCATGGTTCGCATGTGTCAAGTGATTCACAATCAAGTGACTCCAAAAGTCCATCAGCATGGAGTTTCTTCATGCGCTTTACACCATTATGACCTAAGCGGCAGTGCCACAAGAAAGTGGTACTATCATTATCAAATCTACATCTTTTGGCATCAATGTTATGAACATGTGTATCATCACTATCGAGATTCAATAAGAATAAACCCCTCACAATGGGTGCATGACCATAAAAGATATTACCCATATAAATAGAACAACCATTATTCTCTGATTTAAATGAGTAACCGTCTCACATTAAACAAGATCTAGATATAATGTTCATGCTCAACGCAGGCACTAAATAACAATTATTTAGGTTTATCACTAATCCCGATGGTAACCAAAGAGCGAGCTTGCCGACGACGATCACATCAACCTTGGAACCATTTCCCATGCGCATCGTCACTTCGTCCTTCGCGAGCCTTCGTAGTTCCTGTTTAGAGTTGCAAATGTGAGCAATCGCACCGGTATCAAATACCCAGGCACTACAACGAGAGCTGGTAAGGTACACATCAATAACATGTATATCATATATACCTTTGTTGATGTTGGTCCCCTTCTTGTCGGCCAGATACTTGGAGCAATTCCACTTCCAGTGGCCAGTTCCCTTGCAATAGAAGCACTCAGTTTCAGGCTTGGGTCCAGCCTTGGGTTTCTTCACAGGAGGAGCAACTGCTTTGCTACTCTTCTTGAAGTTTCCCTTCTTTCCCTTGCTCTTCTTGAAACTAGTGGTTTTATTTACCATAAACACTTGATGCTCCTTCTGGATGTCTGACTCAACGACTTTCAGCATTGCGAACAGCTTGGAGACTGACTTGTTCATCCCTTGCATGTTATAGTTCAACACAAAGCTCTTGTAGCTAGGTGGTAGCGATTGAAGAACTCTGTCAGTGACCGCCTCAGGCGGGAGCTCAACTCCCAACTCAGCCAGACGGTTGTAATACCCAGACATTCTGAGTGTGTGCTCACCGACAGAGCCGTTCTCCTCCATTTTGCAGGCATAGAACTTATCGGAGGTCTCATACCTCTCGATCCGGGCATTCTTCTAAAAATTAAACTTCAACTCTTGGAACATCTCATATGCTGCATGACGTTCAAAACGCCTTTGAAGTCCTAGTTCTAAGCCATACAACATGGCGCACTGAACTATTGAGTAGTCATCAACACGCAACTGCCAGGCATTCACAATGTCCACAGTTGCTGGAGGTGGTGTCGCACCAAGCGGTGCATCAAGGACATAAGACTTTTGGGTAGCCATGAGGATAATCCTCAGATTATGGGCCCAGTCCACAAAGTAGCTTCCATCATCTTTCAGCTTAGCTTTCTCTAGGAACGCATTGAAATTCAGGGGACCTACTACGCGAGCCATTGATCTACTACATAATTTGCAAAGAGAACTTAGACTATTGTTCAAGATAATGAGTTCAGTTAATCATATTATCTAAGAACTCTCACTCAAATCGACATCCCTCCAGTCGTCCAAGTGTAACATGATCCAAATTCGCCAATCCAAGTCCGATCATCACGTGAGATGAGGTGGTTTCAATGGTGAACATCTCCATGTTGATCATATCTACTATATGACTCATGTTCGACCTTTCGGTCTCTTGTGTTCCGAGGCCATGTCTGTACATGCTAGGCTCGTCAAGTTTAACCCAAGTGTTCCGCATGTGCAAAACTGGCTTGCACCTGTTGTATGCGAACGTAGAGTCTATCACACCCGATCATCACGTGGTGCTTCGAAATGACGAACTTTCGCAATAGTGCACACTTGGGGAGAACACAATTTTATCTTGAAATTTTAGTGAGGGATCACCTTATAATGCTACCGTCGTCCTAAGCAAAATAAGATGCATAAAAGGATTAACATCACATGCAAATCATAAGTGACATGATATGGCCATCATCTGGTGCTTTCGATCTCCATCTTCAAAGCACCGGCATGATCTCCATCATCACCAGCAATGACACCATGATCTCCATCATCGTGTCGCCATCGGGGTTGTCACGCCAAACATGCTTCTACAACTATTGTTACCGCTTAGCGATAAAGTAAAACATTACATAGCGCTTAATGATTGACATGCATGTCATACAATAATTAATGACAACCCTATGGATCCTGCCGGTTGCCGTATTCATCGACATGGAAGTCGTGATAATCTATACAAAACATGATCATCTCATACATCACATATATCTCATCATGTATTTGGCCATATCATATCACAACATACCCTGCAAAAACAAGTTAGACGTCCTCTACTTTGTTGTTGCATGTTTTATGTGGCTGCTATGGGTGACTAGTAAGAACCATTCTTACCTACGCAAAGCCACAATGGTGATATTCAAGTTCTTATTTAACCTTCTACAAGGACCGCCTTTGTCGAATCCGATTCAACTAAGGTGGGAGAGACAGACACCCGCCGGCCATCTTTATGCAACAAGTTGCATGTCAGTCGATGCAACCAGTCTCATGAACGTGGACATGTAAAGTTGGTCCAGGCCGCTTCATCCCACAATACCGCTGAATCAAAATAAGACTAAGAAAGGAAGCAATTTGAATATCAACGCCCACAAACTCCTTTGTGTTTCACTCATGATGTCATCTACGCATAGGCCTAGCTTTGATACCACTGTTGGGGAACGTTGCATGGAAAACAAAACAAAAAAATTCTTACGCTCACCAAGATCAATCTAGGAGATGCACATCTACGAGAGGAGAGTGGTGTCTACATACCCTTGTAGGCTGAAAGCGTTAACGATCTAGAGATCGTGGTTGGCGTAGTCGTACTCGTGTCGAGATCCAATTCGATCCAAGTACCGCACGTGCGGCACCTCCGAGTTTAGCACATGTACGGCTCGGCGGCATCCTCTCCTTCCTAATCCAGCAAGGGAGGGAGAGGAGGTAGATGAGATCTGAACAACCACGACGGCGTGGTGGTGGTGGTGGCAGCGGAACTCCGGCAGGGCTTCGCCAAGCGCGTACCAGTGAAACATGGGAGGAGTTGGGAGAGGTAACGGGCAAGGGTCGAAGGGGGCTGCCCCCAAAGCCTCCCGACCTTTATATGGGCATAGAGGGGGCTGGTGGCTTTCCCTCCAAGGCTCTAGGTCATTGGTTAAAGAGGGAGGAAGGAAATCCCTCCTTTCCTTCCCCACCGATCGTTATCCCCTTTTTAGGGATCCTGATCTTATCCCTTCGGGATATGATACTATTCCTTTTAAGGGAGGATCTTGGTGCGCCTAGACCAGGGTTGTGGGGACTCTCCCCACTACCCACCTTCATGTGGATCCCACTCTGAAACCTTCTAGAACCTTCTCGGTACAATACCGAAAAAACTCGAACTTTTTCCAGAACCCCGATAACAACTTTCCATATATGAATCTTTACCTCCGGACTATTTCGGAGCTCCTCTTGATGTCCCGGATCCCATCCGGGACTCCGAACAACCTTCGGATTTTCCACTATTAATATCTCAATACTATCCTAGCGCTGCCGAATGTTAAGCGTGCGACCCAATGGGTTCAGGAATATGCAGACATGACCGAGACTATCAACCACACTATCCCAAAGTTTCAAAATTCTGCTACTGGACGCAAAAGTTTCTGTTTTTGCACAGAATCAAATCAACTAACAACCACACTATCCCAAAGGATTTACTTGGCACTTTACAAAAACAAAAGCTATAAAACATGATTACTACAGGAGCTTCATCATGTTAACACACAAAAACAGTAGGGGTAAATGTTGGGTTGTCTCCCAACAAGCGCTTTTCTTTTATGCCTTTTTAGCTAGGCATGATGATTTCAATGATGCTCACATAGAAGTAAAGAATTGAAACACAAATAAAGCATCATGAATGACATGGCAAGCACATTTAAGTCTAACCCACTTCCTATGCATAGGGATTTTGTGATCAAACAATTTATGTGAACAAGAATCAACTAGCATAGGAAGGCAAAACAAGCATGACTTCAAAACTTTCAACACATAGAGAGGAAACTTGATATTATTGCAATATGTAAAAGCATATGTTCCTTTCTCATAATAATTTTCAGTAGCATCACGAATGAATTCAGCAATATAACCACCACATAAAGCATTCTTTTCATGATCTACAAGCATAGAAATTTTACTGCTCTCCACATAAGAAAATTTATTCTCATGAATGGTAGTGGGAGCAAATTCAATGAAATAACTATCATATGTCACTTGATTCACATAATCAATTTAAGCATTAAAATCGTGATGACAAGTTTCATGGTTATCATTATTCTTTATAGCATATATGTCATCACAATAATCATCATAGATAGGAACTTTGTTGTCATAATCAATTGAAACCTCTTCCAAAATAGTGGATTCATCACTAAATAATGTCATGACCACTCCAAATCCACTTTTATCAATATTGTGAAAAGATTCAACACCCTCCAAAATAGTTGGATCAATACTACCTAGAGTTGACACTCTACGAAACCCACTTTCATCAATATAATCATCATAAATAGGAGGCATGCTATCACCATAATAAATTTGCTTATCAAAACTTGGGGGACTAAAAATATTATCTTCAACAAACATAGCATCCCCAAACTTATGGCTTTCCATATCATTAACATCATGGATATTCAAAGAATTCATACCAACAACATTGCAATCGTGCTCATCATTAAAAGATTGTATGCCAAACATTTTATTAAATTCTTCTTCTATCAATTGAGCATAATTTTCCCTTCCATCATTTTCACGAAAGACATTATAAAGATGAATAATATGAGGCAACATCAGCTCCATTTTTTTGTAGTTTTCTTTTATAGACTAAACTAGTGATAAAACAAGAAACTAAAAGATTCAATTGCAAGATCTAAAGATATACCTTCAAGCACTCACCTCCCCAGCAACGGCGCTAGAAAAGAGCTTGATGTCTACTATGCAACCTTCTTCTTGTAGACTCTTGATAGGCCTCCAAGCGCAGAGTTTTGTAGGACAGTAGCAATTTTCCCTCAAGTGGATGACCTAAGGTTTATCAATCCGTGGGAGGCGTAGGATGAAGATGGTCTCTCTCAAACAACCCTGCAACCAAATACAAGAAATCGCTTGTGTCCCCAACACACCCAATACAATGGCAAATTGCATCTGTGCACTAGTTCGGCGAAGAGATGGTGATACAAGTGTAATATCGATAGTAGATATAGGTTTTTGTAATCTAAAAATATAAAAACAGCAAAGTAACTAGTAACAAAAGTGAGCAAGAACGGTATTGCAATGCTAGAAAACAAGGCCCAGCGTTCATACTTTCACTAGTGCGATCTCTCAACAATGATAACATAATTAAATCATATGGCAATCCCTCAACGTGCAACAAAGAATCACACCAAAGTTTCTATCGGAGAACGTAAGACGAAAACGTGCATCAAACCCTATGCATAGATTAACCCAATGTCACCTTGGGAATTCGCGAGTTGAGTGCTCAAACATACATCAAGTGAATCAATAGAACATCCCATTGTCACCAAAGATATCCCATCGCAAGACATACATGAAGTGTTCTCAAATCCAATACTCAATCCAACATAACAAAACTTCAAAGAGCAAGACTCAATTCATCACAAGAAGGTAGAGAGGTAAGAACACCATAAGATCCAAATATATTAACAAAGCTCACGGTACATCAAGATCGTGCCAAATCAAGAACACGAGAGAGAGGGATCAAACACATAGCTACTAGTACATACCCTGAGCCCCGAGGGTGAACTACTCCCTCCTCGTCATGGAGACCGCTGGGATGATGAAGATGGCCTCCGGTGATGATTTCCCCCTCCGGCAGGGTGCCGAAACGGGGTCCCGATTAGTTTTTCGTGGCTACAGAGGCTTGCGGCAGTGGAACTTCTCATCTAGGGTTCTTTCTGGAGGTTACGGAATATATAGGAATTTTTGGCATCGGTCTCATGTCAACGGGGGGCCCGAGTGGCCCACAAGCCGGGAGCGCGCTCCCTGGGGGGTAGGGCGCGCCCCCTAGGCTTGTGGCCTCCTCGTTCACTTCCTGGCCCAGCTCCGATGCTTCCGGGGTCTGTTTTGGTCCATAAAAAATCACCGTAAATTTTCAGCCCATTCCGAGAGCTTTTATTTCTGCATAAAAAACGACACCACGGTAGTTCTGCTGAAAACAGCATCAGTCCGGTTAGTTCTAATAAAATCATACCAAAACCATATAAAATTGTTGTAAACATGACATGAACACTTCATAAATTATAGATACATTGGAGATGTATCAGCATCCCCAAGCTTAATTCCTGCTTGTCCTCGAGTAGGTAAATGATAAAGAAAACAAATTATGAAGTGTGAATGCTAGCATAGTGCATAAATTTGATCAATGATAGTTCCAAACACTTTTTTTAGCATCATTATATATCATAAACAGTAGCTCATCTCATAAAACTTCTTATGATCAAGTAACAAACTATTCACATGTTAAAGTATATACCATAAAGTTTCTTGAAAACTAACAAACTATGTTCTCAGTCATCAAACAATTGCAATTCATCTTATTTTCATGAAGGGTCTATGTAAGAGCTTTGATTTAGCAAATTCCACATACTCAACTATCATATAGTCTTCCATGATTGCTGACACTCAAAGCATATTTTTAGAACAAATAGCATCCATCGAACACAGAGAAAGATAGGGGCTTAATGTTTCGCCTCCCAACTCATTTATCATATAGATAATTGTCAACAATAATAATTCATGATCAAATATATTTGAATGGCCATATATGCTTGGATCTTTCCCCACCACATGATACTTGCCAACTAGAGAATAATTGGGGTCGAAATGAGAAGGGATACTACTGACTCTTGCATAAAAGTAAAAGATAGGCCCTTCGCGGAGTATAACACCCTGGTTTTCGCTCCCTGTTTTTTTCCTTCGCGGGATTTGACTCCCGTCTTTTTTCTCGGTGTTATCGGATTTCTCTAGCTCTTGGGAATATGAAGATGGTCATATAGCCTTGCCTTTCCTATCTAGTCATAGATTCTCTTCAGATCAACCTTGCCACCCAAGATCTATTCCCAGGGTTTTGCCGCCGAAACCCTACCTTCCGAGCTGCCGGAAGGGAAACCCTAAGCTCTTCCGTTACAAAGGAACCCCAATTTCCTTTGATCTGCTGACTCCCAAACTTTTCCCAGTGATCATCCTTCATCTATAAACCCTGGATATGCAAAAATATTGCCAAGTTATTTGCAATATTTTTCATTTATAATTAATTCCTTTTTATGCCAGTTAAAGGAATTAAATCCAGGAAAATATCTATCCATCTCCAAAGTTCATGAAAACTTGTGGAGATATTCTTTGTGACCATATTGAGCTCCCATAAAAATATTGGCCATAATTAAATAAGGAAAATTGCATTTTCCTATTTAATGCCAATATTGCATTTTGGGCACTTTCTAAAGGAACTACCATTTTGGTAGCCAGGAAAAATCCCAAATAAATTGTGGAGCTTCTACTATCCATATATTCACCAATTCCATCAAAACCCAAGCCCCAAAGTTCAAAGTTTGAGCACAGCATCCATTTGAAAATTCTGTCCAGATTTCAAGTTTGCAAAGGAAGTGCTTGAGCCCTTGATCCATTTGAGCTGAAATTTTTCATGGTGGTTAACATTGCTAAATCACTCATGAAAACCAAAAACCAGCTCAATCCATCTATCCATTTGTCCACAGCATGTTTCTCAAGTTTCTGTCCATTTAAAAGCTCTGTGAAGGAAGTACCATTTTGGTGTATCCAAATGAGCTGAAATTTTGCCAGCACCTCCATACTCCCAAATAACTTCCCTCCACAAAAATTCAGCTCATTTCATCAAACCATTTGAGCACAGCTTCAAATTCCATTTTCTAGACCAGATTTGGCTTTACAAAGGAAGTATATGCAAATGGGGTCCAAATGTGTTCAAACTTTTCCAGAACCTAGTCCTTCCTACCACATACCAGTATGGCAAGGAACCAGCTCAAATTAGACAGCCATTTCCCACAAAATTTTAGCCAAGTTTCTGTGCAAAACATAGGTCAGCTCACATCAGTCAGCTCTTGTCCCCTCTTCCATCCAAACCTACATAAATACACTCACTGTGGTTGAACTCATCGATATGACAAGGTTTGACCTCTCATGGGTGCCCTGGACACGCGGTGCCGATGGTGACCGCGCGATGAGCAATGCCAAAACGGCGCTCTGTACCTCGGTCGCCTCGGCCAGCTAGCCCCAGCTGGCCTCCACTTGTCGGAGCATGTACAGTGGCTCCGCGGAGTCCACATGCCCCTCTCCCGACCCTTCTCCACTCCTCTCCCTTCTTCCCCACGCCACGGCAAACCTCGCTGGAGTTCTGTACTGTCCGTGACGCAGTCGTTTTCCCCCTCCCGTTGGCTTTTTCCTCCCTGAGCCGTCCCCTCCCCCCTGTTGCATGTCAGGTCGGCACCACTCCCCTCGCGCCACCACGCCGGAGCGCCAGTGCGTGGCTAAGCTTGCCACGACGGCCAAGCTTATCCAGTAGCCACGGCCAGAGCCGTTCCCGAGCACCCACACCTCACCAGCAGCCTCACCTTCCTTCTCTGACACACCCCAACCTCTCCAACCATCCCCGGAGCCCCTCCCTGCTCGCCCCGGCCATCGCCGGCCGCCGCTCAAATTCGAGCAGTCCGGCCACTCCCTCCTCACCTAGCTTCCACCAGAGAGCCCCCTCGACCCCCTAGAGCATCCCCAGTACCTCGCAGCAGGCGCGGCGTCCCCGAGCCGTACTCCCCATCGCAGCCCGCCGACACCGTCCGCCGCGGCTGACCCTCTGCTCACCTCCGAGCTCCTCGCGGGTCATTCCGTGCATGAATGGATCCGCCTTCGTCTCCCGCATCTGCCGGTAGGCTGGGCGCCGCCTGCGGTGGCCTGTGCCGGCGGCAAACGCCGTCAGGGCTGGCTCTGTCCTCGTCCAGGCACGGGAACCGAAGGAGGAAGAAGGAGCCCCAGCCGGCGGCCCCACCCGTCGGCGACCAGCACCTCGGCCCTGCCCCACCACGTCATTTAAGTGGTGGGGGGGTGCAGGTGGGCCGGCCCAATGGCAGCGGTGGCTTGGCTAGAGCCCAGTAGCAGCAGCAGCTGCGGCACTTTCGGCCCAAGCCAGCCCAGGCCAACAGTGCCGTTTATTCTTTTCCAAAAAAAAATCGGTCAGGGACACAGAAGTAATTATTTGTATTACAAAAAGGTCCCTCCCACTTCATTCGGCCACAACTTTCTGCTCGCAACTCCGAATCAGGTGAAACCAACACTCACGTCTTCAGTTCATCGAGCCCGTCCCGATGGTATCATTTTCATAATGTTTACACATTCTAAAAATGACCATTTTGCCCTTGCCCTCAATCAGCCCCCTCCGAGAGAGAATCATTCCGGCGAATTCTTCCGCGGCTTCACCGCACTTCTTCCCGGAGTATTTCTTCGACCCCAGGCAAGCCGACCATCTGATATATGCGCTAAAGCATTGCTCTGTGATATTTCTTGCATGTTTAAATTAATATGCCTGTGCTTGTCTGTGTAGTAGTGAGCTGTATGTGACTCTGACGAACCCTTGCTTGCACTTTCTTCGGTGATGGCACCACGCCTGTGTTCTGAGCTGTTTCCGGCCGTCCGGGGTGGATGCCGACTTTTATTTCTCTTGTCAGCAACTGTCCATGTTCTGAGCTACTTTTCGGCCGTCTCGGGCAGCTGTTCAATTTCTTTCCGTAGCAGTGACCCTATGCTCTGACTGTTTTTCGGCCGTCTTAGGGAACTGCTACATTCTTCTTATCAACACCGTCTCATGCTCTGAGCTGCTTTCCAGCCGTCTTGAGCCGGGGTTGAGTTATTCCGGTAATGTCCCAGATCTGAGTTGTAAAGACCATTCTGGTGGCTACTAGTTTCTTTGCCGGTTTTGTGCAAGGGTTCCGATGGTTGTAACTTACAGCCAAAACTTGTAAGGTGATGACTTGCCATTTAAATCTTGTTTCACTAATGACTCATTGTGATGTTATATGAAGATAGGTAGCTATGTTTCCACAGTTGTTATCCTATACATAGTACCGCCATGTTAAGTAATTCATGATGAATATCCATGCCTGCTAAATACTGGCTAAAACTAAACCTAGTCGGTTGATCCTGAGTCACCTGTCCGGACTTATCCGTGCAACCACATTTGCCGGTATGGGATGGCCTTGACTTGGTCTGATTGCGTGCTCTTTTATCGGTACCACCAACTAGGGAAGGTTATGCGTGCGCGCTGCCCTGGCCCGGTAGGCGACGATAACCTTGTGAGCCCAGTTGAGTTATTTGCCGGCGTCCCCGTTTGGGACAGTTTAGTTGGCCACGACGGTGGCAGGTGTCACGAGGTGACACAGGGGCCACCCAGGACATGACCCTGGGAGGGTATGATTGTCGGTGGTACGGTAGAGGAGTCACGGGTTAGGCAGGTTTCGTTGGAGCAACCCTGGTCCACCCGAATGGGATCACGAGGTCAGGTGCTCCATGGTGTGGGTAAAGTGCGCAACCTCTGCAGAGTGTAAAATCTATTCGAATAGCCGCGTCCACGGTATTGGACAGCCCGTCCAGGCCTCACTAGGTGGTCAACCGTAATAATGGTGGAAGAACCTGCCCTGCATAGACATCAGATGTTGTCAGGAATATGGTATGTTAGCCATGGGATGGCTATGGAAGAGATGGTCAGATGGCCGAAAGACTTGGATTGGACTTGGACCAGTTTCAGATTGGATCAGGAGAATGTTCGGAATAGGGATTGAATACTTAATATGCTTTACTTTTCTGTACTTGACTTCAGTAGTTATCTTGTTAGATAACTCTGTTATGTCATAATGATCAATGCTGCTACATGTTTAATCATGCTAGATAATCTTGCTATGACATGATAATTAATAGTGCTAGATAGGTATGCTACGCCATGATAATTAATGTTGCTCTAATAACAAATACATGCTTGAATGCCATGGATTGCATTGCTTGGTGTATATGTTAGTTTGGTTTGCTTGCGAGTACATTCAAAAGTACTCAGCGGCCTTCAATGTGGCCAGGTTCACATAAGGATCCGTCGTCCGCCGACGAGGAGCCGGAGCGTTCGTGGGCTAGGAGCGTAACCCAGTCAGATCCCTGTGGATTGGAGCCGCACCAGGACCATGCTGTCTTAGATAGAGCTTTTCCGCTGCCACCCCTCTATAATATATCTCATGTAAGACTTATATATCCATTAATAGAAATGCCTGTGTTCATGATACTTGTTGTAAAAGCGCATGCCAGAGTGATTTCCTAGGCTGGTATGCATGGCGACCGTCTGGCTACAGTGGTACTCAGGCGGGGCGCCACACAGAGGGAAGCAGGGATTTGTAGAGGTGCTAGAGCTCGAAGCTTTTAAAACAGAGATAAATATAATTTTGAGAGGTATGCTTTCATTGTCAACGTAACGACCGAGAGTTCCTAATATCTTCCATGCTAGACACATTATAGGTGGTTCCCAAATAGAAAGGTAAAGTTTTTACTCCCCATCCACTAACAAACACAAGCCATGGCTAGCCGAATCCACGGGTGCCCTTCATACCAACAACAATCCGGAGTTTTCTTTTATTATTATATTTTGACTTTGATTTTGATCATAGGACTGGGAATCCCAATTACCAGCCACTTTCTCGTGAATGACAAGCGAATAAACACTCATCGTGAGAATAACCCACCTAGCATGGAAGATACTGATCGCCCCCTGTCGCTTCATGAGCGATTTGGGCATACAAAATAGATTATTATTTGAAGATTTAGAGTTTGGCACATGCAAATTTACTTGGAACGGCAGGTAAATACCGCATATAGGTAGGTATGGTGGACACTTATGGCAATAAACTATTTTTAAGGGTTTTTGGATGCACAAGTAGTATCTCTACTTAGTACGAATTTTTGGCTAGCAAAAGATCCTAAGCAAGTACCACATTTTGGGGCATCCATGACAATATAACTTCTATACAAATATACCCAAACATAATTCATTACGTTGTCTTCCTTGTCCAACTTCAACTAAGTTGCTCAAGTTTGAAAATAATTAATGGGGCTCACAATCATAGAGGATGTCCAAGATAGTATATTCATATGTGAAATCTCTCTTCCTTCAATATTCTTTCATGAATTGTTCAAGTGACCAATGCTGTGTTTGCTAACTTTCAATAAATTTTACCACCTACACTTCTTATATGTGAAGTAATTACTCCCCATGGGATAAGCATATGAAACATATATAATTTAAGATCTATGATATTCAATTCATTCAACCATTTACTCATAGGATATAAGTGAAGCACGAGAGTAAATGACAAACTACTCCAAAAAGATACAAGTGAAGATTAATGAGTAGTCAAATAATTAAGTAGTTATGTGAAGACTCTCTATCATTTAATAAAATTTTAGATCTTAAGTATTTTAGTCAAACAGCAAGAAAATCCTAACAAAAGAAAATGACGCTCCAAGCAAAACACATATCATGTGACGAATAAAAATATAGCTCCAAGTGATGTTACCGATAATGTTGAAGACGAAAGAGGGGATGCCTTCCGGGGCATCCCCAAACTTAGTTGCTTGTATATTCCATGAATATTATATTGGGGTACCTTTGCCATCCCGAATCGTAGGGTCTTGTCACTCCTTATTCTCCTCATATCGATATCTCACCCAAAACTTGAAAACTTCAATCACACAAAACTTAACGGAACTTTGTGAGATGGGTTAGCATAGTAAAACAAATAATTCACTTGGGTAATGTAAAAGACAAGATTCATAATTGTTTCCACATAATGCCTACTATACTCTATAATTTTCACAATTTATATTAAGCAATATAAGCCATAGAAACCATAAAACAAGCAAACTATGCATTGCAAATAGAATCTGTCAAAAACAGAACAGTCTGTAAAGTTCTGAATATTAGCCAAACTTCTGTTGCTCCAAAAATTCTTAAATATTTGGACAACGAACGAAATTTGTATATAAATATTGTTTAAAAAGTTCAGAATTTTTTGTCGCTTCTGTGAATTTCGAAAATTCTGCTACTAGACACAAAAGTTTCTATTTTTGCACAGAATCAAATCAACTATCAACCACACTATCCCAAAGGCTTTACTTAGCACTTTATTGAAAAAAACTATAAAACATGATTACTACAGTAGCTTAATCATGTTAACACACAAAAACAGTAGGGGTAAATGTTGGGTTGTTTCCCAACAAGTGCTTTTCTTTTATGCCTTCTTAGCTAGGCATGATGATTTCAATGATGCTCACATAGAAGTAAAGAATTGAAACACAAATAAAGCATCATGAATAACATGGAAAGCACATTTAAGTCTAACCCACTTCCTATGCATAGGGATTTTGTGATCAAACAATTTATGGGAACAAGAATCAACTAGCATAGGAAGGCAAAACAAGCATGACTTCAAAACTTTCTACACATAGAGAGGAAACTTGATATTATTGCAATATGTAAAAGCATATGTTCCTTTCTCATAATAATTTTTAGTAGCATCATGAATGAATTCAGCAATATAACCACCACATAAAGCATTCTTTTCATGATCTACAAGCATAGAAATTTTACTGCTCTCCACATAAGCAAATTTATTCTCATGAATGGTAGTGGGAGCAAATTCAATGAAATAACTATCATATGATACTTGATTCACATAATCAATTTGAGCATTAAAAGCATGATGACAAGTTTCATGGTTATCATTATTCTTTATAGCATATATGTCATCACAATAATCATCATAGATAGGAACTTTGTTGTCATAATCAATTGAAACCTCTTCCAAAATAGTGGATTCATCACTAAATAATGTCATGACCTCTCCAAATCCACTTTTATCAATATTGTGAAAAGATTCAACACCCTCCAAAATAGTGGGATCAATACTACCTAGAGTTGACACTCTTCCAAACCCACTTTCATCAATATAATCATCATAAATAGGAGGCATGCTATCACCATAATAAATTTGCTCATCAAAACTTGGGGGACTAAAAATATTATCTTCATCAAACATAGCATCCCCAAGCTTATGGCTTTCCATATCATTAACATCATGGATATTCAAAGAATTCATACCAACAACATTGCAATCGTGCTCATCATTAAAAGATTGTATGCCAAACATTTTATTAAATTCTTCTTCTATCAATTGAGCACAATTTTCCCTTCCATCATTTTCACGAAAGACATTATAAAGATGAATAATATGAGGCAACATCAGTTCCATTTTTTTGTAGTTTTCTTTTATAGACTAAGCTAGTGATAAAACAAGAAACCAAAAAGATTCAATTGCAAGATCTAAAGATATACCTTCAAGCACTCACCTCCCCGGCAACGGCGCCAAAAAAGAGCTTGATGTCTACTACTCAACCTTCTTCTTGTAGACTCTTGTTGGGCCTCCAAGTGCAGAGTTTTGTAGGACAATAGCAATTTTCCCTCAAGTGGATGACCTAAGGTTTATCAATCCATGGGAGGCATAATATGAAGATGGTCTCTCTCAAACAACCCTGCAACCAAATACAAGAAATCTCTTGTGTCCTCAACACACCCAATACAATGGCAAATTGTATAGGTGCACTAGTTTGGCGAAGAGATGGTGATACAAGTGTAATATGGATAGTAGATATAGGTTTTTATAATCTGAAAATATAAAAACAGCAAGGTAACTAGTAACAAAAGTGAGCAAGAACGGTATTGCAATGCTTGAAAACAAGGCCTAGGGTTCATACTTTCACTAGTGCAATCTCTCAACAATGATAACATAATTAAATCATATGGCAATCCCTCAACGTGCAACAAAGAATCACTATGCATAGATTACCCCAATGTCACCTTGGGAATCCGTGAGTTGAGTGCCAAAACATACATCAAGTGAATCAATAGAACATCCCATTGTCACCACAGATATCCCATCGCAAGACACACAACAAGTGTTCTCAGATCCAATACTCAATCCAACATAACGAAACCTCAAAGAGCAAGACTCAATTCATCACAAGAAGGTAGAGAGGGAAGAACACCATAAGATCCAAATATATTAACAAAGCTCGCGGTACATCATGATCATGCCAAATCAAGAACACAAAAGAGAGGGATCAAACACATAGCTACTAGTACATACCCTGAGCCCCGAGGGTGAACTACTCCCTCCTCGTCATGGAGACCGCCGGGATGATGAAGATGGCCTCCGGTGATGATTTCCCCCTCCGACAGGGTGCCGGAACAGGGTCCCCATTAGTTTTTCGTGGCTATAGAGGCTTGCGGCAGTGGAACTTCTCATCTAGGGTTCTTTCTGGAGGTTACGGAATATAGAGTAATTTTTTGCGTCGGTCTCATGTCAAGGGGGTGCCCGAGGGGCCCACAAGCCAGGAGCGCACTCCATGGGGGGTAGAGCGTGCCCCCTAGACTTGTGGCCTCCTCGTTCACTTCCTGGCCCAGCTCCGATGCTTCTGCGATCTCTTTTGGTCCATAAAAAAACACCTTAATATGGATAGTAGATATAGGTTTTTGTAATCTGAAAATATGGATAGTAGATATAGGTTTTTGTAATCTGAAAATATAAAAATAGCAAGGTAACTAGTAAAAAAGTGAGCAAGAACGGTATTGCAATGCTTGAAAACAAGGCCTAGGGTTCATACTTTCACTAGTGCAATCTCTCAACAATGATAACATAATTAAATCATATGGCAATCCCTCAATGTGTTGGGAAATGTTGCATGGAAAACAAAACAATTCTACGCACACGCAAGATCTATCCACGGAGATGCATAGCAACGAGAGGGGAGAGTGTGTCTACGTACCCTCATAGACCGTAAGCGGAAGCAATTGACAACGCGGTTGATGTAGTCGAACTTTCTTCATGATCAAACCGATCGAGTACTGAACGTACGGCACCTCGGCGTTCAGCACACGTTTAGCTCGGTGACGTCCATGCCATCTTGATCCAGCAAGACGGCGAGGTAGTGGATGAGTTTCGGCAGCACGACGGCATGGTGACGGTGATGGTGAAGTTATCTCCGCAGGGCTTCGCCTAAGCACTACGAAAATATGACCGGGGGTGTAAACAATGGAGGGGGGCGCCGCACACGGCTAAGACAATGTTCTGTTGTGCTAGGCGCCCCCTCCCACATATATATAGGTGGGGGGAGGAGGGAGCAGCCAGGAGGGCGCCCCAAGTAGGCCGAATCCTACTTGGGGTCCCTTCCAAAGTGGCGCTCCCCTGCCATTGTATAGTGCGGGGGAAAGGCAGGGGAGGGAGGCGCCCCCCCCCCCCCCCTTTCCTTTCTCCCATGAGAGGGAAGGCAGAAGGGGCTAGCCCTCCCCCTTTCCTTCCCTGGGGCTGCCGGCTAGGGAGAGGGGCGCACCAGCCCCCTATGGGCTGGTCTGTCCCTCCCTTGACCCATTAAGCCCATATACCTACCGGGGGGGTGTCCGGAACCTCTTCCGGTGACCCGATGGCTACCCGGTGCATCCCGAAACACTCCGGTGTCTGAATACCACCGTCCTTTATATCAATCTTTACCTCTCGACCATTTCAAGACTCCTCGTCATGTCCGTGATCTCATTCGAGACTCCGAACAACATTCGGTCACCAAATCATATAACTCATATAACACTATATCGTCAACGAACGTTAAGCGTGCGGAACCTACAGGTTCGAGAACTATGTAGACATGACCGGACACCTCTCTGGTCAATAACAATAGCAGAACCTGGATGCCCATATTGGCTCCTACATATTCTACGAAGATCTTTATCGGTCGAACCGTTATGACAACATACTAATTCCCTTTGTCCATCGGTATTTACTTGCCCGAGATTCGATCATCGGTATCTTCATACCTAGTTCAATCTCGTTATCGGCAAGTCTCTTTACTCGTTCCGTAATACATCACCTCGTAACTAACTCCTTTTCATTTGCTTGCAAGCTTATGATGGTATTACCGAGAGGGCCCAGAGATACCTCTCCGATACTCGGAGTGACAAATCGTAATCTCAATCTATGCCAACTCAACAAACACCTTCGGAGATACCTGTAGAGCATCTTATGTATCACCCAGTTACATTGTGATGTTTGATAGTACACAAGGCATTCCTCCTGTATTCGGGAGTTGCATAATCTCATAGTCGAAGGAATATGTATTTGACATGAAGAAAGCAATAGCAATAAACTGAACGATCATTATGCTAAGCTAACGGATGGGTCTTGTCCATCACATCATTCTCCTAATGATGTGATCCCATTATCAAATGACAACACATGTCTATGGTTAGGAAACCTTAACCATCTTTGATCAATGAGCTAGTCTAGTAGAGGCTTACTAGGGACACGGTATTTGTTTATGTATTCACACATGTATTTAAGTTTCCGATCAATACAATTCTAGCATGAATAATAAACCTTTATCATGAATAAGGAAATATAAAATAACAATTATATTATTGCCTCTAGGGCATATTTCCTTCAGTCTCCCACTTGCACAAGAGTCAATAATCTAGTTCACATCACCATGTGATTTAACACCCATAGTTCACATCGCCATGTGACCAACACCCAAAGAGTTTACTAGAGTCAATAATCTAGTTCACATCGCCATGTGATTAACACCCAAAGAGTACTAATGTGTGATCATGTTTTTCTTGTGAGAGTAGTTTAGTCAATGGGTCTGTCACATTCAGATCCATATGTATTTTGCAAATTTCTATGTCTACAAAGCTCTGCATGGAGATACTCTAGCTTATTGCTCCCACTTTCAATATGTATCCAGATTGAGACTCAGAGTCATCTGAATCGGTGTCAAAGCTTGCATTGATGTAACCCTTTATGACGAACTCTTTATCACCTCCATAACCGAGAAATATCTCCTTAGTCCTCTTAGGTAACTAAGGATAATTTTGACCGCTGGCCAGTGATCTACTCCTGAATCACTATTGTACCCCCTTGCCAAACTCATGGCAAGGTACACAACAGGTTTGGTACACAGCATGGCATATTTTATAGAACCTATGGCTGAGGCATTGGGAATGACTTTCATTCTCTCTATATCTTCTGCCGTGGTCAGGTTTTGAGTCTTACTCAACTTCGCACCTTACAATACAGGAAAGAACTCCTTCTTTGACTGATCCATTTTGAACTCCTTCAAAATCTTGTCAAGCGTCTTGATCTATCTCTATAGATCTTGATACCCAATATGTAAGTAGTTTCACCGAGGTCTTTCATTGAAAAATTCTTATTCAAATATCCTTTTGTGCTATCCAGAAATTCTATATCATTTCCAATCAACAATATGGCATCCACATATAATATAAGAAATGCTACAGAGCTCCCACTCACTTTCTTGTAAATACAGGCTTCACCGTAAGTCTGTATAAAACCATATGCTTTGATCACCTCATCAAAGCGTATATTCCAACTCCGAGATGCTTGCACCAGTCCATAGATGGATCGTTGGAGCTTGCACACTTTGTTATCACCTTTAGGATTGACAAAACCTTCTGGTTGCATCATATACAACTCTTCTTTAAGAAATCCATTAAGGAATGCAGTTTTGACGTGCATTTGCCAGATTTCATAAAATACAATAATTGCCAACATGATTCAGACAGACTTAAGCATCGCTACGGGTGAGAAAGTCTCATCGTAGTCAACCCCTTGAACTTGTCGAAAACCTTTCGCAACAAGTTGAGCTTTGTAGACAGTGACATTACCATCAATGTCCGTCTTCCTCTTGAAGATCCATTTATTCTCAACGGTTTGCCGATCATCGGGCAAGTCCCCCAAAGTCCACACTTTGTTCTCATACATGGATCCTATCTCAGATTTCATGGCCTCAAGCCATTTATCAGAATCTGGGCTCATCATAGCTTCTTCATAGTTCGTAGGTTCGCCATGGTCTAATAACATGACTTCTAGGACAGGATTACCGTACCATTCTGGTGCGGATCATGCTCTGCTCGACCTACGAAGTTCTGTAGTGACTTGATATGAAGTTTCATGATCATCATCATTAGCTTCCTCTCCAGTTGGTGTAGGCATCACGGGAACGGTTTTCTCTGATGTGCTACTTTCCAATTTGAGAGAAGGTACAATTACCTCATCAAGTTCTACTTTCCTCCCACTCACTTCTCTCGAGAGAAACTCCTTCTCTAGAAAGGACCCATTCTTAGCAACAAAGATCTTGCCTTCGGATCTATGGTAGAAGGTATACCCAATAGTTTCTTTCGGGTATCATATGAAGACGCATTTCTCCGCTTTGGGTTCGAGCTTATCAGGCTGAAGCCTTTTGACATAAGCGTCGCATCCCCAAACTTTTAAGAAACGACAGATTAGGTTTCATGCCAAACCACGGTTCATACGGTGTCATCTCAACGGATTTAGATGGTGCCCTATTTAACGTGAATGCGGTTGTCTCTAATGCATAACCCCAAAACGATAGTGGTAAATCGGTAAGAGACATCATAGAACGCACCATATCTAATAAAGTACGGTTACGACATTCGGACACACCATTACGCTGTGGAGTTCCAGGTGGCGTGAGTTGTGTAACTATTCCACATTGTTTTAAATTAAGGCCAAACTCATAACTCAAATATTCTCCTCCACGATCAGATCATAGAAACTTTATTTTCTTGTTACGATGACTCTCCACTTCACTCTGGAATTCTTTGAACTTTTCAGATGTTTCAGATTTGTATTTCATCAAGTAGATATACCCATGCCTACTCAAATCATCTCTGAAGGTCAGAAAATAATGATACCCGCCGCGTGCCTCAACACTCATCGGACCGCATACATCGGTATGTATTATTTCCAATAAGTCATTAGCTCGCTCCATTGTTCCGGAGAACGGAGTTTTAGTCATCTAGCCCATGAGGCATGGTTCGCAAGTATCAAATGATTCATAATCAAGTGATTCCAAAAGTCCATCCATATGGAGTTTCTTCATGCGCTTTACACCAATATGACCTAAACGGCAGTGCCACAAATATGTTGCACTATCATTATCAACTTTGCATATTTTGGCATCAATATTATGAATATGTGTATCACTACGATCGAGATTCAATAAAACATTCACATTGGGTGTATGACGATAGAAGGTTTTATTCATGTAAACAGAACAACAATTATTCTCTGACTTAAATGAATAACCGTATTGCAATAAACATGATCCAGTCATATTCATGCTCAACGCAAACACCAAATAACATTTATTTAGGTTCAACACTAATCCCGAAGGTAGAGGGAGTGTGCGATGGTGATCGTATCAACCTTGGAATCACTTCCAACACACATCGTCACCTCGTCCTTAACTAGTCTCTATTCATTCTGCAACTCCTGTTTTGAGTTACTAATCTTAGCAACTGAACCGGTATCAAATACCCAGGGGTTACTACGAACACTAGTAAAGCACACATCAATAACATGTATATCAAATATACCTCTGTTTACTTTGCCATCCTTCTTATCCGCCTAGTATTTGGGACAGTTCCGCTTCCAGTGATCATTTCCTTTGCAGTAGAAGAACTCAGTTTCAGGCTTGGGTTTAGCTTTGGGCTTCTTCACGGGAGTGGCAACTTGCTTTCCATTCTTCTTGAAGTTCCCTTTCTTTCCCTTACCCTTTTTCTTGAAACTAGTGGTCTTGTTTAACCATCAACACTTGATGCTCTTTCTTGATTTCTACCTTCGCCAATTTCAGCATCGCGTAGAGCTCAGGGATCATTTTCGTCATCCCTTGCATATTAAAGTTCATCACGAAGTTCTAGTAGCTTGGTGATAGTGACTAAAGAACTCTGTCAATCACTATCTTATCTGGAAGATTAACTCCCACTTGATTCAAGCGATTGTAGTACCCAGACATTCTGAGCACATGCTCACTAGCTGAGCTATTCTCCTCCATCTTGTAGGCAAAGTACTTGTCAGAGGTCTCATACCTCTCGACACGGGCATGAGCCTGAAATACCAATTTCAGCTCTTGAAACATCTCATATGCTCCGTGGCATTCAAAACATTTTTGAAGTCCCAGTTCTAAGCCGTAAAGCATGGCGCACTAAACTATTAAGTAGTCATCATATCGAGCTTTGCCAAACGTTCATAACATCTGCATCTACTCCTGCAATAGGTCTGTCACCTAGCGGTGCATCAAGGCCATAATTCTTCAGTACAGTAATGAGGAAAATCCTCAGATCACAGACCCAGTCCGCATCATTGCTACTATCATCTTTCAACTTAGTTTTCTCTAGGAACATATCAAAAACATAGGGGAGCTATATTGCGAGCTATTGATCTACAACATAGATATGCAAATACTATCAGGACTAAGTTCATGATAAATTAAATTCAAATAATCAAATTACTAATGAACTCCCACTTAAATTAACATCCCTCAAGTTATCTAAGTGATACATGATCCAAACCAACTAAACCATGTCCGATCATCACGTGAGATGGAGTAGTCTTCAATGGTGAACATCTTCATGTTGATCATATCTACTATATGACTCATGTTCGACCATTCGGTCTCCAGTGTTCCGAGACCATGTTTGTACATGCTAGGCTCGTCAAGTTTAACCCAAGTATTCCGCGTGTGTAAATCTGGCTTACACCCGTTGTATGTGAACGTAGAGTCTATCACACCCGATCATCACGTGGTGCTTCGAAACGACGAACTTTAGCAACGGTGCATACTTGGGGAGAACACTTTTATCTTGAAATTTAGTGAAGGGATCATCTTATAATGCTACCATCGTTCTAAGCAAAATAAGATGCATAAAAGATAAACATCACATGCAATCAAAATATGTGACATGATATGGCCATCGTCATCTTGTGCTTTTGATCTCCATCTCCAAAGCATCGTCATGATCTCCATCGTCACTGACTCGACACCTTGATCTCCATCGTTGCGTCGTGGTCGTCTCACCAACTATTGCTTCTACAACTATCGCTAATGCATAGTGATAAAGTAAAGCAATTACATGGCGTTTGCATTTCATACAATAAAGAGACAACCATAAGGCTCCTGTCGGTTGCCGATAAATTACAAAACATGATCATCTCATACAATAACGTATATCAGATCATGTCTTGACCATATCACATCACAACATTCCCTGCAAAAACAAGTTAGACGTCCTCTACTTTGTTGTTGCAACTTTTACGTGGCTGCTACGGGCTTCTAGCAAGAACCGTTCTTACCTACGGCAAAAACCACAACGGTGATTTATCAAGTTTGCTGTTTTAACCTTCTTCAAGGACCGGTCGCAGTCAAATTCGATTCAACTAAAGTAGGAGAAACAGACACCCGCCAGCCACCTTTATGCAAAACTAGTTGCATGTCTGTCGGTGGAACCGGTCTCATGTACGTGGACATGTAAGGTTGGTCCAGGCCGCTTCATCCCACAATGCCGCCGAATCAAAATAAGACGTTGGTGGTAAGTAGTATGAACATCACTGCCCACAACTCTTTGTGTTCTACTCGTGCATATCATCTACGCATAGACCTGGCTCATGATGCCACTGTTGGGAAATGTTGCATGGAAAACAAAAAAAATTCTACGCACACGCAAGATCTATCCATGGAGATGCATAGCAACGAGAGGGGAGAGTGTGTCTACATACCCTCGTAGACCATAAGCGGAAGCATTTGACAACGCGGTTGATGTAGTCGAACTTTCTTCGCGATCCAACCGATTGAGTACCGAACGTACGGCACCTCCGCGTTCAGCACACGTTCAGCTCGGTGACGTCCATGCCTTCTTGATCCAGAAAGACGGCGAGGTAGTAGATGAGTTCCGGCAGCACGACGGCGTGGTGACAGTGATGGTGAAGTTATCTCCACAGGGCTTCACCTAAGCACTACGAAAATATGACCGGGGGTGTAAACAATGGAGGGGGGCGCCGCACACGGCTAAGACAATGTTCTGTTGTGCTAGGCGCCCCCTCCCACATATATATAGGTGGGGGGAGGAGGGAGCAGCCAGGAGGGCGCCCCAAGTAGGCCGAATCCTACTTGGGGTCCCTTCCAAAGTGGCGCTCCCCTGCCATGTATAGGTGCGGGGGAAAGGCAGGGGAGGGAGGCGCCCCCCCCCCCTTTCCTTTCTCCCATGAGAGGGGAAGGCAGAAGGGGCTAGCCCTCCCCCTTTCCTTCCCTGGGGCTGGCCGGCTAGGGAGAGGGGCGCACCAGCCCCCTATGGGCTGGTCTGTCCCTCCCTTGACCCATTAAGCCCATATACCTACCGGGGGGGTGTCCGGAACCTCTTCCGGTGACCCGATGGCTACCCGGTGCATCCCGAAACACTTCCGGTGTCTGAATACCACCGTCCTTTATATCAATCTTTACCTCTCGACCATTTCAAGACTCCTCGTCATGTCCGTGATCTCATTCGAGACTCCGAACAACATTCGGTCACCAAATCATATAACTCATATAACACTATATCGTCAACGAACGTTAAGCGTGCGGAACCTACAGGTTCGAGAACTATGTAGACATGACCGAGACACCTCTCTGGTCAATAACCAATAGCAGAACCTGGATGCCCATATTGGCTCCTACATATTCTACGAAGATCTTTATCGGTCGAACCGTTATGACAACATACGTAATTCCCTTTGTCCATCGGTATGTTACTTGCCCGAGATTCGATCATCGGTATCTTCATACCTAGTTCAATCTCGTTATCGGCAAGTCTCTTTACTCGTTCCGTAATACATCACCTCGTAACTAACTCCTTATTCATTTGCTTGCAAGCTTATGATGTGTATTACCGAGAGGGCCCAGAGATACCTCTCCGATACTCGGAGTGACAAATCGTAATCTCAATCTATGCCAACTCAACAAACACCTTCGGAGATACCTGTAGAGCATCTTTATGATCACCCAGTTACATTGTGATGTTTGATAGTACACAAGGCATTCCTCCGGTATTCGGGAGTTGCATAATCTCATAGTCGAAGGAATATGTATTTGACATGAAGAAAGCAATAGCAATAAACTGAACGATCATTATGCTAAGCTAACGGATGGGTCTTGTCCATCACATCATTCTCCTAATGATGTGATCCCATTATCAAATGACAACACATGTCTATGGTTAGGAAACCTTAACCATCTTTGATCAATGAGCTAGTCTAGTAGAGGCTTACTAGGGACACGGTATTTGTTTATGTATTCACACATGTATTTAAGTTTCCGATCAATACAATTCTAGCATGAATAATAAACCTTTATCATGAATAAGGAAATATAAAATAACAATTATATTATTGCCTCTAGGGCATATTTCCTTCAGTCTCCCACTTGCACAAGAGTCAATAATCTAGTTCACATCACCATGTGATTTAACACCCATAGTTCACATCGCCATGTGACCAACACCCAAAGAGTTTACTAGAGTCAATAATCTAGTTCACATCGCCATGTGATTAACACCCAAAGAGTACTAATGTGTGATCATGTTTTTCTTGTGAGAGTAGTTTAGTCAATGGGTCTGTCACATTCAGATCCATATGTATTTTGCAAATTTCTATGTCTACAAAGCTCTGCATGGAGATACTCTAGCTTATTGCTCCCACTTTCAATATGTATCCAGATTGAGACTCAGAGTCATCTGAATCGGTGTCAAAGCTTGCATTGATGTAACCCTTTATGACGAACTCTTTATCACCTCCATAACCGAGAAATATCTCCTTAGTCCTCTTAGGTAACTAAGGATAATTTTGACCGCTGGTGTAAACGGTGGAGGGGGCACCGCACACGGCTAAGACAATGTTCTGTTGTGCTAGGCGCCCCCCCACCCCCTCCCACATATATATAGGTGGGGGGAGTAGGGAGCAGCCAGGAGGGCGCCCCAAGTAGGCTGAATCTTACTTGGGGTGCCTTCCCAAGTGGCACCCCCCTGCCATGTATAGGTGCGGGGGAAAGGCCGGGGAGCAAGCCCCCCCCCCCCCCATTCCTTTCTCCCATGAGAGGGGAAGGAAGGAGGGGCTAGCCCTCCCCCCTTTCCTTCCCTAGGGCTGGCCGGCCAGGGAGCGGGGCGCACCAGCCCCCTGTGGGCTGGTATGTCCCTCCCTTGGCCCATTAAGCACATATACCTACCGGGGGATGTCCGGAACCTCTTCCGTTGACCCGATGGCTACCCGGTGCATCCCGAAACACTTCCGGTGTCTGAATACCACCATCCTATATATCAATCTTTACCTCTCGACCATTTCGAGAATCCTCGTCATGTCCGTGATTTCATCCGGGACTCCGAACAACATTCGGTCACCAAATCATATAACTCACATAACACTATATCGTCAATGAACGTTAAGCGTGCGGACCCTACTGTAACACCCCCGGTGATTAGCAACAGTAATCACTTTTGATAATGACATGTCAGCGAGTTTAACAGTGCATAATCATCATTAGCATCATATTGCATTTCAACTCCTAAGTCAAATTCAAATTTAAATGAAAGTGAAATATAAAAGTTGTTCAACATAAAAACTAAAATGTTCAGTAAATAACAAGTATTGCAGAGGCTAGTCTAAAATTGTAACCAACAAATAATAAAATAATTAGGTGGCTCTAACATAATTAAAACAGTGAGGATTAATGCATATTAATTATTATAAAATTTGTGGGAGCTCCAATTGTCTCCAAACTAATTTTTGATAGTGCTAGGTAATGCCTAGTATTTGTTGAAGCAATTGTTATGTTTTACAAAAACCATTAGGAGGCCTGACTATTTACTAAACTGAAAAAGAGAATTAAGAAAAAGATAAAAGAAAAACGAAAAAGAAAAAGAAGAAAAAGGAACCCCCTCCCCCACCGGCCCAACTGGGCCACCGGCCCACCTCTCCCCTAATGGCCTCCCCCGAGAGGCCAAACCCTAATCCCCACCCCCACCCCCACCGACAGATCCCCCCACCCCCTCGCTCACTTCCCCCCACCCGATCCAGAACCGGATCGGGCCAGCCGCGCTCGCCGAGCCCCGCGCCCACCGCGCCCCGCCGCCTCGACGCCGACGCTGCTGCCTCGCCGGACTGCCCGTCCACGCCTCCCCCTCGACGGGCTCCAACGAGCATGCCGTCCGCTTTTCATCTTGACATCTGCCCCTGATGCTTTGTTTTCCCCTAGGGGGAGGAACCCCTCGGCCTCCTCCTCCCTCTGGCCGCGCTCCGGCTCGCCCGTCGCGCGCTCGCCCGACCCCGCACCGCGCCCGCGCGCGGCCTCGCCAGTGCTCGCTCGCCTCGGCCGCTCGTCCCTCGCACGCGCTCGCCGCGGTCGCCGCGCTCCGCCCCACTGCCCGCGCCTGCCCCTGCACGCGCCCCGCGCCGCGCTGCCGCTCGCCATCGCCGCGCCCACCCCCGCTCCTGCTGCCCGCCGGCCCGCACACGCCCGCGCTGCCGCGCCCTCGCCGCGCCCCTGCCGCCGCACGCGCGCCGCGCCCGCGTCAGTGGCCTCGTGCCACTGACGGGTGGGGCCCCGCCGCCCCTGTGCCACTGGCCAGTGGGCCAGTTCCCCCCTGGCCCAATGACAGATGGGGCCCACGCCCAAAAATGTTTTTATAAAAAAAATAAAAAAAAATAAAAGTAATTAAAATAATTAATTAATTAGTTAATTAATCCTGATTAGGTTAATCTAATTAACTAATTAGTGTTAATTAAACAGTAATTAGTAATTAACTTAATTAACCTTGCTGACATCAGCATGATGTCATGCTGATGTCATCGCAGCACTGTTTCGGATAATGTTGAATTAAATAATTAAATAAATTCCAGAAATTAATAAAAACTTTAGAAAATCATATTAAATAAACCGCAACTCCGATGGAAATATTTTATACATGAAACTTGCTCAGAACGACGATACGAACCCGAATACGTCCTAAGTATTCCCGTCAGACGCCCGCAGCTATAAGAACATTGACCTTTTAGACCGTTTTCAGTAAATGAATAATGCCCAACTTTAATTAAATAAATCCAAATAAATTCCTAAATTAACTAAATCATTTAATTAGGCAGTAGAACACCTCGGCATATCATTTAGGCATGTCATACATATTGTTTGCATTATTGCCGTGAATTTATTGTTTCTCTCCCCCTCCTTCTCTCTCTCGATAGACGCCGAGACCGACGGCGCTGCACCTGGATACGACTACTCTACCGACGAGCAGCCCGTTGACGACCTTCCCCTCTTGCCAGAGCAACCAGGCAAGCCCCCCCCCCCCCCTTGAGCATTCCAGATATCGCCCATTCTATTCTCCTGCTTGCATTAGATTTTGCTACTGTTAATGTATGCTCCTATTCTGATGCATAGCCTGCAGTTGTAACCTGTTCATTGCTACCTTACCTGCCTATGATAAACTGTTTAGTATAGGTTGGTGATGAACCATCAGTGGCCCCACCACCTTTCCTTTGTTGCCCCTGCTTGATCATCGACGACTCGATCAATGTGATCGTCGACCAGAGACCGACACCTCACTTCACACCCCCTTAGTTGTACGACTCTTCGTAGTAACTATCGAGTGCCGAGGGTGATACCTCGTAACGCACTCTTGATGAATACTCTGCAGTGTAGCTGTTCGGTCATGGTCATCGAGGGTGATTCCTCCTTCTCCACTTCCGATACGACTCTGTCGTGCGACCCCTCAGTGTGAACCTCGAGGGTGATACCTCATACGTTCGCCCTGATGATTTCGTCGAGTGGAATCCGCCGAGGGTGATTCCTCGGGTTTCCCCCTTGATGTTATGACCACATGATTACTTGACCTCTGTTACAGGCGGGTCCACCCTGGTGGGTACCCGCTGAGGATCTATGATTTTCGGGTGTGCCGGAAGGGCACTCGAGTGTGACATTGTGGCGGAGCATCAGAGACTCTGATTGTCTCCGCTTGATACTAATTGAGCCTATTGGATTTGGGTGTGTGATCTGAGTGGGTCGACGTGCCCTATACGCACTACCACCACGCGGGATAATGGTTATGGGACCCTCTGCGAAGTACGTTTCTCCGAAAGCTCGTCTGACGTCACGATTCACCGTGCGGGCTGATTGTCGGGATTGGGCTGGATACTTCACTGACGAGTTCAGTGTCGCGCCTGCACCCCCGCCAGTCTCGCAACGCGCAGGGTGCCCAGGGCGATGGCCCGAGACCTCTGGGTGCATAGGTTAGTCCGGCGTGCTGACCTCTCTCCGAGCCTAGGTAGAGCGCTGCTTTGTGTTGATCTTCCGAGGATGGGCATTACCCAGCAAGTGTGTCCGGCCAGAGTTGATCGAGCGTGTTGGGTAACAGTAGTGCACCCCTGCAGGGATGAATCTTCTATCGATAGCCGATCCTACGGTAAAGGATGCTCAGTTTGTGTATCCCGATCTACTACTTAAACTGGATACTTGTTACTTAATTGAAGCTTCGGGGATCGCTTTCTCGCTTGGGAGTCGAGGAAGGATCTTTAAGCTGTACTTCAACATGTTTGATAAATAAAATGCTATTCTACTCTCTTCTACTGCTGCAAGATGATGGCCTTGTGAAGATGTTTGAAGATGCTAGTCTTCGATAGGACTAGGCCTTCTCTCTATTCTGGCATTTCTGCAGCCCAGTCCACATATACAGCCTTTCTCCATTGATAATGTTGCATATGTAGTATAGATCCTTGCTTGCTGAGTACTTCGGATGAGTACTCACGGTTGCTTTACTTTCTCTTTTCCCCATATACCCCACCTTGATGATACATCAGATGATGGAGTCCAGGAGCCAGATGCCACCACCGGAGCCTACTACCAGGAGGGTCCAGAGGGTACTTACTACTGGATCGAGCCAGATGACCAGGAGTAGGATCGGAGGCTCCCAGGCAGGAGGCCAACGCCTTTCGATCTAGTGTCGCTGTTTGTGCTAGCCTTCTTAAGGCAAAACTTGTCTAACTATGTCTGTACTCAGATAATATTTGTATGACTGACTTATGTATTCGGATCTTCGGATCCCTGGTCTGTAATATTGTGGACCTCTGTTTAAATTGTGTTAGAGTTGTGTTGTGATATCTTCCCGTGAGTCCCTGTGCTTGATCGTACACGTTTGCGTGTATGATTAGTGTACGATTGAGCAGGGGACGCCACAAGTTGGTATCAGAGCCGACTTCCTGTAGGAAGCCCCCTCCAAATTCCTTGGCCGAAGTTGAGTCTAGACATCGAAAAACTAATTTACTAACTTGGCTGTGTGGCTTACGGGCCCACGTTACCAACTGGGTGGTATTAGGATCTTTTATTCCTCGTCTATACTCTGGGACTCTGATCTCTCTTCTACTCGGGTTAAATAAAATTTTACTAACGCCGACACTTAGGATCTCGTAAATCCTGTCTACCCGGAGAGCTGGATATCTGTGCGATTTCCCTGTCATTGATCTAATTAGTCTGATAATCATTTTCCTTTCCATTGTTTTGTTTAACATTTCTCTCCGAGTTGAGTTAAACTTCTCATTGTCATTTGACAAATCTGAATTTCCTCTGTTTCAGATGGACTGTTTGTTTCCACCGCGTCCTACGACACAGCTTGTGCTTCGCACTTGGGCTCGTAATGCCCCTGGGTTTTCAGCTGTCCTGATCGCTCTCATGACCAAACTTGGCTACCGTTGGTATCCTGAGTACATGGTCTATGAGGTTTACCGCGTGTTCAACCAGGAACAGTACTATGCTGAAGTTTGGATTTATGATCAGCAGAACAACTCAGACACCGAGCTACACCTTTTTCACGGATTAGGCGTGACGATTGAGATGGCAGTCCATGATGCCGCCTACTCTGCTGTCGTACGTCTCTGAGGAGAGCACAATGCTAACTTGGATGATACTGTGTTTCGGTATATTCTGTATGCACCTGTTGGAGATGCTACTGGATACTACACAGTTATTTGTGCCCCGTACGAGTCTCGACGCTACGACCCGCAGGTTCTGATTCAGTGCACTCAGGCTCTGGATCGCACTGTTCGGGCTCTTGCCGTCGAGTTGTTCGCCACTCGAGCACGCTACTACGAGGCTATGACACAGTTGCTACCAGCTGTTCGTGCAGGGATACATCTGGAGTATATTCTTTACCCACGCAGGACCGAGATGCCATCAGGTATTGATTGGCCTGCAGTGGGAGGTCACACACCTGCACATGGACCTCTTCTTACAGTTCGAGACCGGGTTCTGCATCAGAGTGCACATGGAGCACAGGATCCTGCCGCGACGAACATTCGTCGTCCGCACTTGCAGTTACCCCGTTTCAGAGGTTTTCTCCGACGCTGATGTAGCCTTTGCTATGTCACGTTGTGTACTTCCTTAGCGCGTGCCTGCGTGCCGCCTAGTGTGTCTCTAGTTTTTCAATTTGCGCCGTTATGCTGCCCGATTTTAACCGACTGTGTATGGATCTGTATGTCTTAATCGACCACTGTTATGTATCTGTTACACTACTTAATTTGTTGTCGAGTTACATCATGCTTGTCACTAAACGCTCGCAGTTGCTTTTACTAAACTACCCCCTGTTGATACTTAGCAGGATGGTTAGACCAGGTGGTCGTGGTCGTGGTCGTGCCCCTGAACGCCCACCACCGCCAGACTATATGGCGGCTATGATGCAACAGTTTGAGCTTAACCGCCAGTTCATGGTTGGAATCATGGCTCAGTTTCCGCATCAGAACAACCAGAACCAGAACCCAGCTTCAATAACTTTGACAGAGTTTACGTGACTCAACCCAACGCAGTTCCGCAACTCAGACAAGCCCCTGGATGCCGATGACTGGCTCCGCGACATCACTCACGAGATGGAGTCAGCTAATGTCGCCCCTGCCAACTACGTCAACTTCGCGGCCTTTTTCTTAAAGGGCCCCGTAGCTCAATGGTGGGACACACACAAGCGTACTCTGCCTGTTGGAACAGTCATCACCTGGTATGAGTTCCAGGCTGCTTTCCGTACACGTTACATCCCTCAAGCAATTATGGAACGCATGAAGACCCAGTTCCGTAACCTCACACAGGGCAATAAGACCGTCGAAGCTTATCAGCGGGAATTTCTAGACCTCTCCCGCTATGCTGAAGAAGACATCGCTACAGATGCTCGCAGACAAGAGAAGTTCCGTAATGGACTACACCCCGACCTCAAGCTTGCACTAGCTGCTCAAGACTTCAATGACTTTTCAACTCTGACGAAAAAGGCTATTCTTGTTGAGACCGCTCAGATGGAATACAAGGACTCGCAGAAGCGCTATCATGATGCTGGCTCATCTTCGGGCTCAGCATCGAAGCGTCGAGTTTGGATTCCCAACAATGCATTCCGTTCCAATACCTCTGTGCCAAAGAACAACTATGCTGCACCACGTCTGCCTCCTCCACCACCGAGGCAGCCTAAAGCTCAAGCTATTCAAAACAATGCTCCTCTTCGTCCTGAAGATGGTCTGTGCTTCAAGTGCCGCAAACCAGGTCACCAGGCTAAAGACTGCCGCCAGAATCAGAATCAGTTGGCCTCTCCCCGTGCTGGCCGTGGCAATGGTCGTGGCAACAATCGGACCCGCAACTATAATACTGGGTCTGCTGCACATGGTCGTGGACACGCCTACAACATTGACATTGAAGAAGTCCAGGATCAACCTGCTACTGTGATGGGTACCCTTCTTGTTAACTCAGTACCTGCTTCTGTTTTATTTGATTCAGGAGCATCACATTCATTCATCTCTGGAAAATTTGCATTTATGCATGGCATTCGATATAAGAAAATGCATACCCCGTTAGTCATTAAAACTCCCGGAGGTCACTGTCATGCTGACATGATAGCACCAGACGTTCCCGTTGAAATTATGGGATTGGAATTCCTTGCCACGCCCATCGTCTTGAAATCTTCCACCATAGACCTCATACTTGGAATGGATTGGTTGAAAGCTCACATTGCTTCGATCAATTGCGCCACTAAAGTCGTCCAACTTCTTCACCCCACCGATGAGATAGTGAACTATACCGCCCGCATTACTCAGGACGCTGAAGCTCAGATATATGCTCTGAATGCTTTGAACGCCTCACCTCTGGAAGGGATCGAGAACGTTCCTGTCGTTCGAGATTTTCCAGACGTTTTTCCAGAAGAACTTCCAGGAATACCCCCGGCTAGAGCTGTCGAGTTTGTCATCGACTTGAAGCCTGGCACCGTCCCTATTGCCAAGCGACCTTATAAGATGCCTCCGCATCACCTACTCGAGCTGAAGGAAGAAATCGACAAGTCGCTTAAGAGTGGTTTCATCCGCCCCAGTTCCTCTGCCTGTGGAGCACCTTCACTCTTCGTTAAGAAGAAGGATGGAACTAACCGTTTGGTTCAGGATTATCGGCCCATTAACCAAGCCACAATCCAGAATAAATACCCACTGCCCCGGATCAATGATCTTTATGATCAACTCGCTGGATCATCGGTGTTCTCTAAACTCGACCTGAGGTTGGGTTATCACCAGATCCGTGTCCGTGAAGAGGGTATTCCCAAGACTGCATTCGTCACTCGTTATGGCTCCTATGAATACACCGTCATGTCATTTGGCCTAATGAATGCTCCAGCAACTTTCTCCCGTTTGATGAATTATATATTCATGGATTACCTCGACAAATTCGTCGTGGTATATTTGGATGATATCTTGATTTATTCTAAGAATAAAGAAGAACATGCTGAACACCTCCGTTTGGTACTAGAAAGGCTTCGAGAATACCAGTTGTATGCCAAGTATTCCAAATGTGAATTTTGGCTTTCTGAAGTAACTTACCTTGGACATGTGATTTCCAAGGATGGAATTGCTGTTAACCCCGAACGAGTTCAGGCTATTCTTGACTGGACTCCCCCGAAGAATGTCAAGCAAGTCAGAAGTTTTCTCGGACTTGCTAGTTATTGCCGTCGATTCGTTGAGAACTTTTCCAAGATTGCAAAGCCATTGACAAATTTGCTTCACAAAGGTGTTAAATTTGAGTGGACAGAAAAATGTCAAGAAAGCTTTCAGACACTAAAAGATAAATTGACATCTGCCCCAGTATTAGCACCCCCGGATTCCCAAAAGGATTTCGTGATATACTGCGATGCCTCCCGTCAAGGATTAGGCTGTGTCCTAATGCAAGAACGCAAGGTGATTGCTTATGCCTCCCGACAATTGCGTCCTCATGAAGAAAATTACCCAGTGCACGATCTCGAACTTTCTGCGGTTATTTATGCCCTGAAGCTATGGCGACATTACCTTCTCGGTAACCGTTGCGAGATATATACGGATCATCAAAGTTTGAAGTATTTATGTACTCAACCGGATCTGAACCTTCGTCAACAAAGATGGCTCGAGACAATAGCCGATTATGATATGAATATCTCATACACCCCTGGCAAGGCAAATGTAATGGCCGATGCCTTGAGCCGTAAGGCTTATTGCAGCAACCATATGGTTCAGGAATCACAACCTCTTCTTTATGAAGAGTTTCGTAAATTGAACCTCCATATTGTTCCACAGGGTTATCTCAATACCCTCGTTGTCGAACCAGATTTAGAACACAGCATCAAAACTATGCAACGGTATGACTCTGAAGTTGAAAGGATCAAGCGGTACCTTGAAAAAGGAAAACTGTCGGAGTTCCATCTTGATAATGATGGGATCTTATTTTTCCAACACCGTCTCTTCGTACCTAAGTTCAAAGATGAGAGAGAACACGTTATGATGGAAGCTCATGACACTCCTCTGTCAATTCATCCTGGTAGCACAAAGATGTACCGTGACATTTGTCAGAGATACTGGTGGCCTAATATGAAGCGAGATATTGCTCGTTATGTTTCTGAGTGTGACGTTTGCCGTCGCGTTAAAGCTCAACATCAAAGGCCCGCAGGAACTCTGCAACCCCTTGCAATTCCTGAATGGAAATGGGACAAGGTCCAAATGGATTTCATTACTGGTTTTCCCAAATCCCAGAAGGGTAATGATGCTATATTTGTCGTCATTGACCGATTCTCTAAGGTTGCTCACTTTCTGCCAGTTAAGGAGACAATCACTGCTAGCCAGTTAGCAGACTTGTATGTTTCCCGAATTGTGTCACTCCATGGTGTTCCGTTGGAGATCAGTTCTGATCGTGGCAGCCTCTTCACCTCCAGATTCTGGAATAGTTTCCAAGAAGCTATGGGAACACATCTATCATTCAGTACCGCTTTTCACCCTCAGTCTCAGGGTCAAGTTGAACGAGTTAATCAAGTGCTCGAAGATATGCTTCGAGCTTGCGTCATCTCCTTCGGTAAGAAATGGGAGGAATCTCTCCCGTAGGCCGAATTCTCTTACAACAATAGCTATCAAGCTAGTCTGAAGATGGCACCATTTGAAGTTCTTTACGGTCGTAAGTGTCGAACCCCTCTGAATTGGTCAGAAACTAGGGAACGCTCACTCGTCGGACCGGACATTATTCAGCAAGCAGAAGACCAAGTCCGTATTGTCCGTGAACATTTGAAAACTGCTCAGTCTCGTCAGAAAAGCAACTATGACCGAAAGCACCAGGAAATAGTCTATCAACCTGGCGAGCAAGCTTACCTCCGCGTCACTCCGTTGAAAGGCACTCATAGGTTCGGAATCAAAGGCAAGTTAGCTCCTCGCTACATTGGCCCGTTCCGTATTCTTGCCCGTCGAGGAGAAGTGGCATATCAATTGCAATTGCCGCCAAATCTTTCTCAAGTACATGACGTCTTTCATGTATCCCAACTCCGTCGCTGCTTCAAGGATCCTATTCGAGCTGTGGATCATGAAGTGCTTGAATTACGGGAAGATCTGTCCTATCCAGAATATCCCATCCGTGTTCTTGATGAAACTGAACGTCGGACTCGTCAAAAGTCAATCAAATTCCTCAAGGTTCAGTGGTCAAATCATTCTGAAGATGAGGCCACTTGGGAACGCGAGGATCGTCTTCGCGAAGAATACCCCGCCTTCTTTCAGTCTTCCTCTTAATTCTCGGGACGAGAATTCTTGATAGATGAGGAGAATTGTAACACCCCCGGTAATTAGCAACAGTAATCACTTTTGATAATGACAAGTCAGCGAGATTAACAGTGCATAATCATCATTAGCATTATATTGCATTTCAACTCCTAAGTCAAATTCAAATTTAAATGAAAGTGAAATATAAAAGTTGTTCAACATAAAAACTAAAATGTTCAGTAAATAACAAGTATTGCAGAGGCTAGTCTAAAATTGTAACCAACAAAAAATAAAATAATTAGGTGGCTCTAACATAATTAAAACAGTGAGGATTAATGCATATTAATTATTATAAAATTTGTGGGAGCTCCAATTGTCTCCAAACTAATTTTTGATAGTGCTAGGTAATACCTTGTATTTGTTGGAGCAATTGTTATGTTTTACAAAAACCATTAGGAGGCCTGACTATTTACTAAACTGAGAAAAGAGAATAAAGAAAAAGATAAAAGAAAAACGAAACAGAAAAAGAAGAAAAAGGAAACCCCCCCTCCCCCCCCCCACGGCCCAACTGGGCCACCGGCCCCACCTCTCCCCTATATGGCCTCCCCAGGAGGCCAAACCCTAATCCCCACCCCCCACACCGACAGATCCCCCCACCCCTCGCTCACTTCCCCCCCCCCCACCCGATCCAGAACCGGATCGGGCCAGCCCGCGATTGCCGAGCCCCGCTCCCACCGCGCCCCGCCGCCTCGACGCCGACGCCGCCGCCTCGCCGGTCTGCCCGTCCACGCCTCCCCCTCGACGGCTCCACCAAGCCTCGCCGCCCTCTTCTCTGCATCGGGGGTGAGGAACCCCCCCGGCCTCCTCTTCCCTCTGGCCGCGCTCCGGCTCGCCCGTCGCGCGCTCGCCCGACCCCGCACCGCGCCCGCGCGCGGCCTCGCCAGTGCTCGCTCGCCTCGGCCGCTCGTCCCTCGCACGCGCTCGCCGCGGTCGCCGCGCTTCGCCCCGCTGCTCGCGCCTGCCCCTGCACGCGCCCCGCGCCGCGCTGCCGCTCGCCATCGCCGCGCCCACCCCCGCTCCTGCTGCCCGCCGGCCCGCACGCGCCCGCGCTGCCGCGCCCATCGCCCGCTCGCCGCGCCCCTGCTGCCGCACGCTCGCCGCGCCCGCGTCAGTGGCCTCGTGCCACTGACGGGTGGGGCCCCGCCGCCCCTGTGCCACTGGCCAGTGGGCCAGTTCCCCCCTGGCCCAATGACAGATGGGGCCCACGCCCAAAAACGTTTTTATAAAAAAAAAGTAATTAAAATAATTAATTAATTAATTAGTTAGTTAATTAATCCTGATTAGGTTAATCTAATTAACAAATTAGTGTTAATTAAACAGTAATTAGTAATTAACTTAATTAACCTTGCTGACATCAGCATGATGTCATGCTGATGTCATCGCAGCACTGTTTCGGATAATGTTGAATTAAATAATTAAATAAATTCCAGAAATTAATAAAAACTTTAGAAAATCATATTAAATAAACCGTAACTCCGATGGAAATATTTTATACATGAAACTTGCTCAGAACGACGATACGAACCCGAATACGTCCTCTGTATTCCCGTCAGACGCCCGCAGCTATAAGAACATTGAACTTTTAGACCGTTTTCAGTAAATGAATAGTGCCCAACTTTAATTAAATAAATCCAAATAAATTCCTAAATTAACTAAATCATTTAATTAGGCAGTAGAACACCTCGGCATATCATTTAGGCATGTCATACATATTGTTTGCATTATTGCCGTGAATTTATTGTTTCTCTCCCCCTCCTTCTCTCTCTCGATAGACGCCGAGACCGACGGCGCTGCACCTGGATACGACTACTCTACCGACAAGCAGCCCGTTGACGACCTTCCCCTCTTGCCAGAGCAACCAGGCAAGCCCCCCCCCCTTGAGCATTCCAGATATCTCCCATTCTATCTCCTGCTTGCATTAGATTTTGCTACTGTTAATGTATGCTCCTATTCTGATGCATAGCCTGCAGTTGTAACCTATTCATTGCTACCTTGCCTGCCTATGATAAACTGTTTAGTATAGGTTGGTGATGAACCATCAGTGACCCCACCACCTTTCCTTTGTTGCCCCTGCTTGATCATCGACGACTCGATCAATGTGATCGTCGACCAGAGACCGACACCTCACTTCACACCCCCTTAGTTGTACGACTCTGCGTAGTAACTATCGAGTGCCGAGGGTGATACCTCGTAACGCACTCTTGATGAATACTCTGCAGTGTAGCTGTTCGGTCATGGTCATCGAGGGTGATTCCTCCTTCTCCACTTCCGATACGACTCTGTCGTGCGACCCCTCAGTGTGAACCTCGAGGGTGATACCTCATACGTTCGCCCTGATGATTTCGTCGAGTGGAATCCGCCGAGGGTGATTCCTCGGGTTTCCCCCTTGATGTTATGACCACATGATTACTTGACCTCTGTTACAGGCGGGTCCACCCTGGTGGGTACCCGCTGAGGATCTATGATTTTTGGGTGTGCCGGAAGGGCACTCGAGTGTGACATTGTGGCGGAGCATCAGAGACTCTGATTGTCTCCGCTTGATACTAATTGAGCCTATTGGATTTGGGTGTGTGATCTGAGTGAGTCGACGTGCCCTATACGCACTACCACCACGCGGGATAATGGTTATGGGACCCTCTGCGAAGTACGTTTCTCCGAAAGCTCGTCTGACGTCACGATTCACCGTGCGGGCTGATTGTCGGGATTGGGCTGGATACTTCACTGACGAGTTCAGTGTCGCGCCTGCACCCCAGCCAGTCTCGCAACGCGCAGGGTGCCCAGGGCGATGGCCCGAGACCTCTGGGTGCATAGGTTAGTCCGGCGTGCTGACCTCTCTCCGAGCCTAGGTAGAGCGCTGCTTTGTGTTGATCTTCCGAGGACGGGCATTACCCAGCAAGTGTGTCCGGCCAGAGTTGATCGAGCGTGTTGGGTAACAGTAGTGCACCCCTGCAGGGATGAATCTTCTATCGATAGCCGATCCTACGGTAAAGGATGCTCAGTTTGTGTATCCCGATCTACTACTTAAACTGGATACTTGTTACTTAATTGAAGCTTCGGGGATCGCTTTCTCGCTTGGGAGTCGAGGAAGGATCTTTAAGCTGTACTTCAACATGTTTGATAAATAAAATGCTATTCTACTCTCTTCTACTGCTGCAAGATGATGGCCTTGTGAAGATGTTTGAAGATGCTAGTCTTCGATAGGACTAGGCCTTCTCTCTATTCTGGCATTTCTGCAGCCCAGTCCACATATACAGCCTTTCTCCATTGATAATGTTGCATATGTAGTATAGATCCTTGCTTGCTGAGTACTTCGGATGAGTACTCACGGTTGCTTTACTTTCTCTTTTCCCCATATACCCCACCTTGATGATACATCAGATGATGGAGTCCAGGAGCCAGATGCCACCACCGGAGCCTACTACCAGGAGGGTCCAGAGGGTACTTACTACTGGATCGAGCCAGATGACCAGGAGTAGGATCGGAGGCTCCCAGGCAGGAGGCCAACGCCTTTCGATCTAGTGTCGCTGTTTGTGCTAGCCTTCTTAAGGCAAAACTTGTCTAACTATGTCTGTACTCAGATAATATTTGTATGACTGACTTATGTATTCGGATCTTCGGATCCCTGGTATGTAATATTGTGGACCTCCGTTTAAATTATGTTAGAGTTGTGTTGTGATATCTTCCCGTGAGTCTCTGTGCTTGATCGTACACGTTTGCGTGTATGATTAGTGTACGATTGAGCAGGGGGCGCCACACCTACGGGTTCGAGAACTATGTAGACATGACCGAGACACCTCTCCGGTCAATAACCAATAGCGGAACATGGATGCCCATATTGGCTCCTACATATTCTACAAAGATCTTTACTAGTCGAACCGTTATGACGACATACGTAATTCCTTTGTCCATCGGTATGTTACTTGCCCGAAATTCGATCATCGGTATCTTCATACCTAGTTCAATCTCATTACCGGCAAGTCACTTTACTCGTTCCGTAATACATCACCTCATAACAAACTCCTTAGTCATTTGCTTGCAAGCTTATGATGTGTATTACCGAGAGGGCCCAGAGATACCTCTCCGATACTCGGAGTGACAAATCCTAATCTTGATCTATGCCAACTCAACAAACACCTTCGGAGATACCTGTAGAGCATCTTTATGGTCACCCAGTTATGTTGTGATGTTTGATAGCACACAAGGCATTCCTCCGGTATTCGGGAGTTGCATAATCTCATAATCGAAAGAATATGTATTTGACATGAAGAAAGCAATAGCAATAAACTGAACGATCATTATGCTAAGCTAACGGATGGGTCTTGTCCATCACACCATTCTCCTAATGATGTGATCCCGTTATCAAATGACAACACATGTCTATGTTTAGGAAACCTTAACCATCTTTGATCAATGAGCTAGTCTAGTAGAGGCTTACTAGGGACATGGTATTTGTTTATGTATTCATACATGTAATTAAGTTTCCGATCAATACAATTCTAGCATGAATAATAAACCTTTATCATGAATAAGGAAATATAAAATAACAAGTTTATTATTGCCTCTAGGGCATATTTCCTTCACAACGTGCAACAAAGAATCACTCCAAAGTTTCTATCGGAGAACGTACGACGAAAACGTGCATCAACCCCTATGCATAGATTACCCCCATGTCACCTTGGGAATCCACGAGTTGAGGGCCAAAACATACATCAAGTGAATCAATAGAACATCCCATTGTCACCATAGATATCCCATCGCAAGACATACATGAAGTGTTCTCAAATCCAATACTCAATCCAACATAACAAAACCTCAAAGAGCAAGAGTCAATTCATCACAAGAAGGTAGAGAGGGAAAAACACCATAAGATCCAAATATATTAACAAAGCTCGCGGTACATCAAGATCGTGCCAAATCAAGAACACGAGAGAGAGGGATCAAACACATAGCTACTAGTACATACCCTGAGCCCCGAGGGTGAACTACTCCCTCCTCGTCATGGAGACCGCCGGGATGATGAAGATGGCCTACGGTGATTATTTCCCCCTCCGACAGGGTGCTGGAACAGGGTCCCGATTGGTTTTTCGTGGCTACAGAGGCTTGCGGCGGCGGAACTTCTCATCTAGGGTTCTTTCTGGAGGTTACAAAATATATAGGAATTTTTGGCGTCGGTCTCACGTCAAGGCGGTGCTCGAGGGGCTCGCAAGCCGGGAGCGTGCTCCCTGGGGGATAGGGCGCGCCCCCTAGGCTTGTGGCCTCCTCGTTCACTTCCTGGCCCAGCTCCGATGCTTCGGGGGTCTCTTTTGGTCCATAACAAATCACCATAAATTTTCAGCCCAATTCGAGAGCTTTTATTTCTGCACAAAAAACGACACCACGGTAGTTCTACTGAAAACAGCATCAGTCCGGATTAGTTCTAATCAAATCATACTTAAATCATATAAAATTGTTGTAAACATGGCCTGAACACTTCATAAATTATAGATACGTTAGAGACATATCAATAGCCAAATATAGAAAAATAGGAACTCCAATGGAATATAGAAAGAATGTTGCTTCTTATGTACTAATAATGAAAGGGAAAAGGTTTCCCAAGTTTCTCCTATTGTTTCTTATAATGAATCAGGTGATGAGGAGGAGCTTCCTTTCCAACCAATCTCTCCAAGAAGAAGCTTATAAAAATTACTTGACCCCACTCCTAAGGTGATGGAGAAGAAGAAAAAGAAAATAAGGAGAAATAAAGATAAAAAGGTATCTCTCCCAAATAATATTACTCCTATTATGATTGTACCTTATGAGAATGAATCACAAACTACTATTGAAAATGATTTTGGTGAAAATATTTATGATCTTGAAAATATTTTTGGCACCAACTTGGAAAAATATAATAATAATGATTGCTATACTATTGGTGCTATTGATGTGATATGGAAAGCTATAAGCTTGGGGATGATGTGCGTGAAAATCCTTTTATTAGTGAGAATGAGAATGATATGTTTGAAAATATATTTGCTAAAATTATTCTTATCATCTTGCTTATGATGGTGATACAATGAATGAATATGAACTTGTAGACCGCCTAATCCTAGCTTGGAAAATAAATTTACTATGATGAAAATGTTCCTCCTAGTTATGATGATCACAATAATCATGAAAGTGGGTCTCGAAGAGTGTTTAATTTAGATAGCTATGATCCCACTATTTTGGAGGGTATTGAATCTTATTGGAATAATGATAAAAGTGTATTTGGAGAGGTCATGACTTTATTTAGTGTTTTTTCCACTATTTTGGAAGAGGTCTCAATTGATTATGATGAGAACAAAGTTGCTACTTATGATGATTATTGTGATGATACTTATGCTATAAAAAATAGTGATAATCATTCTTGTGAATTTTTTCATAATTATGAATATTCTTATACTGCTCTTTTAATGTAGAGTTAATTTATAGTGTTGAAGTTTTATATGATACCCCCAATATCATGAATGAAAACACATTTGCTTATGTGGGGAGTAAATGTATGCTTGTGGATCATGAAAAGAATGCTTTATGTGATTCTTATATTGTTGAATTTGTTCATGGTGCTACTGAAAATTATTATGAGAGAGGAATATATGCTTATAGATATCTCAATTATATCAAGTTTCCTCTCTTTATGTTGAAAGTTTTGACGTTACACTTGTTTTGCCTTCCTATGCTGGTTGATTCTTGCTTAAATAAATTGTTTGTTTATAAAATTCCTATGCATAGGAAGTGAGTTAGTCTTAAATGTGTTTGCTATATGATTCAGGATGCTCCCCTGATGTTTCATTTCCTACTTTTATATGAGCATCATTAAAATCATCATGCCTAGCTAAAAGGCATTAAAGAAAACCGCTTGTTGAGAGGCAACCCAATATTTATCCTTGTTATTCCTGTGTGTATACATGATTAATTCTACTGTAGTGATCATGTTTTGTATCTTTTATTTCAATAAAGTATCAAGTTTAGCCTCTACCATGCTTAGTTTGCAAGTTTTTGGGTTGTTGTTGTTTGAAAACATAAAGTTTTTTGTTATGTCCTGAATATTCCTGGATAGTCAGAACGTGAATAAATATTGAAAATTTCACACATTAATCAATTATGAGTTCTCTGCTACGTCATAATTTTTCAGAATTTTTTGAGTTACAGAAGTACGTTAATATATTCTAACTTTACAGACTGTTCTGTTTAGATAGATTTTTGTTATAGTTGCATTGTTTGCTCATGGTTGCATTTAATAATTCTATTAGTGGATAGAGATGTTAAATATGTGTAGGGATTTAGTACGAAATTTTTAATTATAATTTTTTTGATTTTCTACAGTAAAGAATCTTAAGGTTATGAATTTATTTTGTACTAACCTATCTCGCGAGTTCTGTTAAGTTTTGTCTGAATGAAGTATTTAAGACACATGGGAGACTGTGATATGAGAGCAGTTAAGGAGATAAAGGAGCTTAAGCTTGGGGATGCCCAAGTCACCTCAAGGCAATATTTCGACAAGTCTCAAGCATGTAAGCTTTGGGATGCCCTGGTAGGCATCCCACCTTTCTTCATCAAGAACTATCGGTTAGTCTCGGTTGAGACTAAGTTTTTATTTGTTAACATGATATGTGTTATTCTTGGAGTGTCATTTTGTTGTGTTTTGTTCTTGTTTGTTGTTTAATATAACCCTTAGATCTAAAATTATGATTTAGAGAGAGTTTATTCATAGCTACTTATTTACATAATTATTGTTTGTTCTTCACTCATATCTTCTAGAGTAGTTTATTATTTACTCTTGTGCTTCACTTATGTCCTTAGAGTAAATTTTTGAATTGATTGAATATCATAAATTTGAAATTATATATGTGTTGAGAAGTAAATATGTATCTTAGCATTGCAATTCAATTTCATATGTTTATCTCATGGGAAGCAGTGGCTTCACATTGGGTTTAGGAAGTAAAATTTACTGAAATTTAACAAACACAATATTGGTCATTTGAACAATTCATGGAAGAATAGTACAAGGAAGAGAGAGTTCACATGCAAATACACCATCTTGGACATCTTTTGTGATTATGAACCCTTATTGAATATTTCACACTTGATTAAATAGTTGATGTTGGTCAAAAAGGAAGACAATGTAATGAGTCATGTTTGTGTATATTTGCATAGAAGTTATATTGTCATGGACCCTCCAAGATGTGGTGTTTGTTTATAATCTTTTCTTGCAAAACACTTCCGCGCTAAGTAATACTACATGTGCATCCAAAAAAAACTAACCCAGTTTCTTTCCATGAGATCCACTATAACTACCTATGGATTGAGTCCTTCAAGTAAGTTGTCATCAGTTCATGCAATTAAAATTACCTTAAATATGTATGATCTTTTATTGCAGGGGAAATAAGCTTTGTACAAACTTGTGGTGGCTGAGTAATAAAATCAACAGAATGATAAATAAAGGCCACTATCACAAGGGGTAATATTAAAGTGATGTTCCTTTTCATTAAAAACTCAGACATTCAACTCAAAAATGCATGAGTGCTAGATCCAGGCACGTATATCCAGTTGAATATATATGATCATGAGTTATTATTGTTGACAATTATCCCTGTGATAAGTAAGTTGGGATTTGTACTAAACTCCCATCTTTGTTTATGTCTGATGGAAACAGTTTGTTCCAAAAATATGCTCTTGAGTGCGAGCAATCATTAGAAAATTGTATGATAGTTGAGTATGTGAAGTTTGCTAAAAAAAGGCTCTTACATAGACTCTTGTGAAAATATGATGAATTGTAATTGTTTGATGACTGAGAACATAGTTCGTTGAGTTTCAAAAGAGTTTATTTGTTACACCTTAACATGTGAGTAGATTATTACTTGATCATGCAAAGTTTTATGGGAAAAAGTTATTGTGTATGCTATATAATGATGCTAGCAAAAGTGACTAGAATTATCATTGATCAAAGTTAAGTACTATTCTAGCATTCACACTTCATAACTTATTTCTTTTATCATCTATCTACTTAAGGACGAGTAGGGATTAAGCTTGGGGATGATGAAACTTCTCCAACGTATCTATAATTTTTGAAGTATCCATGCAACAATAATACCAATTGTTGCTTTAATATTATTTTGGTTTTGGTGCACTTTAATATTATTTTTTATGGACTAACTTATTAATATAGTGCCCAGTGCCAGTTGTCGCTTTCTGCATGCTTTTGGGTTTTACAGAAAATCAAAATCTATGGAAAGGTCAAAATACCCCAGTGATTTAATATGATTTTTTCTGGAATATGTGTGATTTTTGAGCGAAGGAAACAACGCTAAACGATGCCTAAGGGCCCCACGCGGCCATCGTCTGGCCGTGCTGTGGGCCTGTGTGGGCAGCCCTTAAGTCGGTTGGAGCTCTCCTTCGACCACAAGAAATATAATTATATGGAAAAAATCCCCTCAAAATTTCAGCCCTATCAGAGTTACGGATCTCCTATTATAAAAGAAACGGTGCTCGACCTCAGAAATAGTCACGAAAAATGGAAGACAAAAGAGAGATCCAATATAGGGGAGAGCTCCTTCTTTCCCCGGAGGGCCAAGGAAGAATAAGTAGGGGGGGCCCTCCCCCTCTCCTCAGTTGGCACCGGGACACCGTCGGCGGCATCTCCTCCATCAGCATCATCATCAACTTCTCCGTTCTCATGGTGATGTGTGAGTAGCTCATCCTCGAGGCTGAGGATATGTACTAGTAGCTACGTGTTTGATATCTCCCTCTTGATACGTCTCCAACGTATCTATAATTTATGAAGTATTCATGCCATGTTTACACCAATTTTATATGCTTTTGGTATGATTTTATTAGAACTAACCCGGACTGACGTTGTTTTCAGCAGAACTACCATGGTGTCGTTTTTTGTGCAGAAATAAAAGTTCTCGGAATGAGCTGAAAATTTATGGAGAATATTTTTGGAAAATATAAAAAATACTGGAGCAAAAAGATACCAGAGAGGAGTCCCGAGGCAACCACAAGGGTGGGGGCGCCCCTCCTAGGGCGCGCCCCCTACCTCGCCGCCGCCTCGTGGACCCCCTTGACTTGTCCCCGATGCCAAAAAAAAACCTATAAATAGAGAAAACTCCAGAAATAAACCTAGATCGGGAGTTCCGCCACCGCAAGCCTCTGTAGCCACGAAAAACCAATCGGGAGCTCGTTCCGGCACCCTGCCGGAGGGGGAAACCATCACCGGTGGCCATCTTCATCATCCCAGTGGTCTCCATGACGAGGAGGGAGTAGTTCACCCTCGGGGCTGAGGGTATGTACCAGTAGCTATGTGTTTGATCTCTCTCTCTCTCTCGTGTTCTTGATTTGGCACGATCTTGATGTACCACGAGCTTTGTTATTATAGTTGGATCATATGGTGTTTCTCCCCCTCTATCTTCTTGTGATGAATTGAGTTTTACCTTTGAGGTTTCACTATTATCAGATTGAATACTATTATGGATTTGAGAACACTTGATGTATGTCTTGCGTGGGATACCCGTGGTAACAATGGGGTGTTCTATTGATTCACTTGATGTATGTTTTGGCACTCAACTCGTGGATTCCCGAGGTGACATTGGGGTAATCTATGCATAGGGGTTGATGCACGTTTTCGTCCTTGTTTCTCCGTTAGGAATCTTGGGGCACTCTTTGAGGTTCTTTGTGTTGGATTGAATATTATGAATCTGAAGTTGTTTGATGCATATCGTATAATTTACCCACAGATACTTGTGGTGACATTGGAGTATCTAGGTGACGTTAGGGTTGATTGATGTGTGTCATATGGTGTTATATTACTACGAACTCTAGGGCTGTTTGTGACACCTATAGGAATAGCTCAATGGATTGATCGAAAAGAATAACTTTGAGGTGGTTTCGTACCCTACAAGCAATTTCATCTTATGTTCTCCGCGATAGGAACTTTGGAGTGACTTTTGTCGCACGTTGAGGGATTGCCATATGATCTAATTATGTTATCATTATTGAGAGAACTTGCACTAGTGAAAGTATGAACCCTAGGCCTTGTTTTCAAGCATTGCAATACCGTTTTTGCTCACTTTTGTTACTAGTTACCTTGCTGTTTTTATATTTTCAGATTACAAAAACCTATATCTACTATCCATATTGCACTTGTATCACCATCTCTTCGCCGAACTAGTGCACCTATACAATTTACCATTGTATTGGGTGTGTTGGGGACACAAGAGACTCTTTGTTATTTGGTTGCAGTGTTGTTTGAGACAGACCATCTTCATCCTACGCCTCCCACGGATTGATAAACCTTAGGTCATCCACTTGAGGGAAATTTGCTACTGTCCTACAAAACTCTGCGCTTGGAGGCCCAACACGAGTCTACAAGAAGAAGGTTGCGTAGTAGACATCACCTCTCATGTTCTTTATGGATTCGTTCTTGATGTATCATGAGCTTTATTAATAAAGTTGGATCTTATTATGTTCATCCCCCTCTATTCTTTTTGTGGTGAATTGAGTCTTGCTCTTTGGAGTTTCTTTATGTTGGATTTCATACTTTGGATTTGATATACATGATGTGTCGAGGGGATGGACCCCGGGTAGCCTCATCCAGATCTAATAACTTTTCAAGACATCGGGGCTGGCAAAGCCCCTCATGCCGGCTGGCCACGCGAGCTGGCTTCCAGAAGACGGCGCAACCAAAGAAGGTGGCCTTGGGGGCGGGCCGGCTTCCATCAGCCGGCCCCTCTTTCCCCTCGGAGTCCGCACTCACCTACTACGATGGGACGGGGCGTGGTAACAGTGCCGCCTGCTCCCCCGAATCCCGGAGGAGCATGGCTACAGTACGAGCTGACCCAACGGCTACCTACATGCCTGGCGCGGGACTGTAGCCATGCGACTCATGATGCGGCACTCGTCAGCAAGGACCGTGCTGCGGCAGAAGGCAATCGGCGTGGCCCACAGGTTTCTAGAAGACGGCGCATCCCTCGAAGGCGGCCTCAGGGGCGGGCCGGCTTCCAGCAGTCGGCCCCTCCTTCCCATCGGAGTCTGCGCTCACCCACTACGACAAGACGGAGTGTGGCTACTGTGTGCGCTGACCAAGCGGCCACCTACCCGCCTGACGCGGGACTGTAGCCATGCGACTCGTGACGCGGCCTCCGTCATCAAGAGCAGAGCTACAGCAAAAGGCAATCAGCGTGGCCCGCAGGCGGCGGGCCCTACCTGTCGGCCGGATTCTCGGCAGCCGGCGAGGCCCTCCAGAGGCGGGCCCCAGCAGCCGGCGGAGAACCCGGCGACCTTAGACACTGACGTCCGGGTCCTACACCCGGCCGTATTACCATTGTACCCATGGGGGGGTTGGCCTATAAAACCCCCCAGGGTTCACCCATGCAAAGGGTTCAGCCTTCATCCCACACACACCATAGCTAGGAGAAGAGAGGCAGCTCTACCCTTCTTCTTCCTCTAGCCACGCAGCTCAAGGAGCAACCTTGTACACTCTTTGATCATAGTCATCATGCGGAGACCCCGCAGAGCAGGACTAGGGGTGTTATCTCTCCGGAGAGCCCCGAACCTGGGTACGTCTCATGTGCGATCGAGCTCGTGCTCACTCCCGCTTCCTGGGCCCGACGACGTCCTCTTGGCTCCACCCATGATAAGCCACCCCCTGGCATCTGACGTGAGATTACCACGACATGATGCATGTCTAGTAATTAACTTGTGGATGCCCATAGTGAGGTAGGGGTACTCTTCGCATAAAAGTTGAACGATAAGTATCATATTGTGTTGTCGTAGTACGATTTCTGGGACTGTGGGTGGTTCACTAGATCAAGATTGGAAAGATGATACGCAATTTCATCCTACTTTCTCTGATAGAATATAAACTTTGGAGTGATTCTTGGCTGCACTGTGAGCGATTATAATGTGGTTTAATCATGTTAATGATCTTGAGAGTTGGCACTAGCGAAAGAATGAACTCTAGGCCTTGTTTCCAAGCATTGAGACATCATTTTTACTCACTTTTGTTACTTCCTACCTTGTTGTTTTTGTCTGTTCAGATTACTGAAACCTAGTTTCACCATCCATATTTCATATCTATCATCATCTCTTTGCTGAACTAGTGCCCCTATACAAGTTACAATTGTATTATGTGTGTCGGGGACATAGGAGACCACTTGTATTTGATTGCGGGGTTGTTTCAGAGAGAACCACCTTCATCCTACACCTCTCGCGGATTGATAAACCTTAGGTCATTCACTTGAGGGAAAATTTTTGTTGTCCTACAAAACTCTGTGCTTGGAGGCCCAACAAAGTCTACAAGAATAAATCTGCGTGGTAGACATCACTCCTTCACCATTAACAAATCCTTGATGAGGAGTTTGATCTCCAAGCATGCTTTCTGTACATGACAATGGAGAAAAAATGATGGATGAGTGTAAGTAAACCGAGAAGATTCAATACTGAGGTCTCCTCTTCCAGCTGACCTCAGTCTCGGGGGGCTACTGCGTCCGTGTTTCTATTTCAAATCCTATGTGCTATTCAGTTCCCGACAAGATTTCCATCGTTAGGTCTGCCACTGGCGCCTGACGTAAATCTCGAGGGCTACTGCACGCCACATTGTTTATAAGTATGTCTCCTAAACATGGATTTGATCCTCAAAACAATTTTGCTAATCGACCCGAGTCACAAGGGGTACTAGGATGAACGGTTTTTTCTATGTAATTATGTGCTAGTGAGAATGATTTCAATCCTCAAGTCGGCCGCTAGTTGAAAGCACATATTTACTCCCAGAGGGGGGTGAATGGGAGATTTTTAGAAATTCTCAAACTCTGGTGAATTTGACGAAGATCAGAGTAAGGAAATAGAAATGCAAGGAAACTAAATCATCACAGCAACAGAAAGCATGCATACAAGATACATATAGGTGAAGAACATACAATCATATGAACATGCAAGCATGAAGAAGATGAACTGAAGAAATGAAAGACAGCATGATGGAAGTCTTCAATTCAAATTTTTCAGAAGGTGGATCACAAATTCTTCAGCAGTGGAATAACGTAAAGGTAAGGGTTGAGGAATTTGAAACCAGATAAGCTCGATGAAGACACATCGATTTGGTAGACCAGTTCCAGTTGTTGTATCAACTGTACGTCTAGTTGAGGCGGCTGAGATGAACTCAGAGGACACATAGTCCTCACCGTATTCCTCTTAAGCCAAGGTCATTTAGACCTCGCCCAATCACTCGTGGTAAGTCTTCAAGGTAGACTTCCAAAACCTTCACAGACTTGTTCACCGGCACACCACAATGACTCTTGGGTGCTCAGAACATGACGCCTAACCGTCTGGAAGAATGACAGCCTTCAAAGGTAACAGGCGTCGGATCACACAGATCAATCTCTTCGGTGATGCTCAATCACTTTGGCTCTGGTGGCTTTTTCCTCACTTAGGATTCTCTCAAAGTCGTCAGAGGATGGGTTGCTCTCAAATGACAAGTGTCAAGTTCTCTTGGAGAAGCCAAGCAACAAGTGATTGTGGGGGCGGCTATTTATAGCCAGGGGCAACACGACATGAACTGTAATAAATGCCCATCTCACACATGACCGTTGTCAGGATAAGGATCGACACGACAGCTGGCCCGCGGCGCAGCAACGGTCAGAAAATTGAACTCTCAATTTTGTCGGGGCACTCAATTTCTTCACTATAGGCAGACCGCACTGGCGAAATACTAACTCCTCAGCCTAACCAAATTCGTCAGCGACCAGATGAACTTCGTCATTGTCGCTAGCAAATTCGCCAGCTGTTCCGGAGATTTCCAAAGGCTTCACTCGAAGCGGCTTGTGTATGTATAGGTTTGAGCATCACTTTGGAAATGTGAAATATGTTTCACATAGACCCCCCTTTAACAGTACGGATTTTCCTATGACTCAAATAAGAAGAAAGAAACTACGAAAACAAAGTCTTCACATCAATTTCTTCAAAAGGCCGTACAATTTCATCATCAAATTCTTCACTTGAAGAAATTCATTTTTAGGGGTCGACTTCCATGAGTTAAACCAAATCTTCAGGGACTATAACTCCTGTGTATACTCACAAACACGTTAGTCCCTCAGCCTATTTGTCATCAATACTCTAAAACCATTAAGGGGACACTTGATGCACTTACACTAGTGCCCGATCTAAGTCTTAGGGGTTACTGCACACAACATTTTCATCTGCTGAAAAGTAATATATTCTTCCCGACCTCCACCACATCATCCCTACCAATCTGCACATCAGTAATGGCAGAGCGTGGTTGCACTAAGTAATTTTTCTACAAGACTCTTGGTGCATTCCGGATTTGGGCCGGTACACACCCTCAGGCCGTGGCTATACTATCATGTACGAATTAAAAACATGACAAAAGCTTACCTCCATGTCGGTCGCCAAGATATCCATCATATCTTTCACGCCACAGTCATGGTGTATTCTTGCTCCTTGATGATCTGCAAAGAATTTCTCTGCGCCGATGTGAGTACCCGATTGGTCCAGGCCTTCTTCTCCTCCTGGTGGCGCTGGGCAGCTGCAGCCTCGAAAGCCGTCACCGATAGCTCGTCGGTTGGCCCCTACATATGCGTCGCATCGAGATTTGGCCGGGGAAGAGGAGTGGCAGTGCCGGTGACCAATGCCATGGACATAATGTTAAATGGAATGGAAGAGAGGATTTACCTGATTTTGGGCCCTTCTTAGGGAGGTAATGCCCTACTCCTGCTTTTGGTATTATTTATATTCCGATAAGTTGACTTTCACTTGATTACAAGGGTGCTTCTTGTGGAAGAAGGCTCATCCTTTTCGCTAGTCCCTAGCTCTGCATTATATACCGGCCTACGGTTACATTGGTCCCTGGGATGGGCCTAGGGTCGACTATTCGGGCAGCATCGTCTCGGCTCTTTTCCGGGAGGGGTGACCCGGGTGTCCTCTGTATCCTGGAGGGGCATCCATCCCGGAGAAAGGCCATCCATGGCTCTAGGGGCCGAGCCCCGTCATCCTTGCCTCATGATCTCGTCAATGAGTCAAATGTCGTGTTTATAGTGATGTATTAATAATCATGAGAATTTTTGCCGAATTAGACGTGTCAAAAAACAGGTGGCGTCGAACCGCAAAAGGAACCTCGCCGATTTTTTACGGGTGATGCCTAGCGTGGGACACTGTTGGCACTGGCCATTTCTATGGCGTTCAGGAAAAGTAGCATGCCTCAAGTGTTGGAAATATGAGCAATTTACCATATGATTTTATTAGCATAAATAGTAGATAAAACATGACTATAGTAAAGATGAAACAAGTCATGTAATCTAGCAGAGTGAAGGCAAATAGCATCTACACATGTGAACTAGAACAGAACACATGTAGGATAGAGGCTAGAACAAGAAAAGCTAGAGGAAGAAACTGTAGCATAATCTTAAACAGAGAGAACACGAAGACGTACGGAGCAGTGGCAGAAGTACCGGTCTTGGGGTCGATGTCCTCGTCAGCCATGTCGTCAAAGAGGTTGTCGACGTCGGGGAAGAAGTCATCGTTGGGGAAGTGGTCGTCCGGAGCGTCCGTGATGAACCAGTCAGTAGTCGCGCAGAGCGCTCCCCAAAAACCTTATCACCCTTCTCCCGTACAAGACTCAAAGAGGTGGGGTTTCGGAGGCCTACTGTCCCGACCTGTGGTGCACGCCGCAAGCCGGGATAGGGAAGATCATAGCAGTAGCTCAGTGCTCAGGAACTCGGTGGCAAGAGGAAGATGATGTTCTGATGTGTCTCTCTGGAAGGGGCGACCTCTCTTTTATAGGCATAGGAGGAGGAGGCGAGAGGGCAGCGACGGGAGGTGAAGCAAAAGAGGGAGACGAAACGAACAGGCAGCAGTCGAAGGGTGCAGCGTTCATATTCAGTCTCCACTACAGAAAATGGTTCAGCTCCTGTGAGACCATTCGTATACCCATCGTGCATGGCAAAAATTTAGACATCGGCTCGGCGTCACGAGGCGAGGCGTGGCGAGGCGGGCGACGGAGGAGGAGCGCGCGTGAATGTACCTCTTATTCTCATGCTCATACATGTAGGGAAACAACCTCCCTTATAAGGAGGTCCAACTCCTACCAAACTAGCAATGTGGGACTAAACTTTAGTCCCACCTCTTGCCTTGCAGGAATGGGCTGCATGGGCCTCTATGATTTATTAGTAATTCTGAAACTGGTTGTTGGGCTGGCCCAAAATAGATTAAAATTCCAGCATCAAGTACTTAGCATAAAACCAGGGGTGTGCCGTCAAAATTCGACGCCACTAGTACCGGTGTAGTAGAGCCACTCCCTTTTCCACATGTCACTTGTACCAGTTGCGTCGTGTTTGGTGCACGCGCCACTAATTATTTACACCTATAAGGGTTTCTGCTAGTGGCACATCGGCGAGGTAGATTAGACCCCCCCCCCCCCGATACGTGCCCCGCCCCTGCTGCCTATTCACTACTAGGGAAAAGCCTAGAAATAGCGCGGGTTTTAGGTATATCAATAGCGTGGCGCTACTGATACGGCGCTACAGCTAACCTGTATCAGTAGCGCGTGATGGCCCGCGCTACTGCTATACATGCGTAGCAGTAGCGTGCTCTGCAGCAACGCGCTACTACTAATAGCTGCAGCGCTTTGTGTTGGGCCGCGCTACTGCTATACTTTGGTAGCAGCAGCGTACTTTGCAGCAACGCACTGCTGCTAATAGCTACAGCGCTTTTGGTTAAGCCGCGCTGCTGCTAGTTTTATTAGTTTCTGATTTTTTTTTACATATTTGTTTTGTATTTGAACAGGCTTTATACAATAATCTTTAGCACATACAAATGTCATCATCATACACATACAAATGTAATCATAGCATACACATACAAATAGTCTCATCAAATCATGTCATCATCATAATCATCATCCAACACAAAGTGGTCTCTCGTCATCATCTCGAAAATAGCGATACAAGTCTCGAATACTTGCAACTACATCGTCATCCATCTAAATAATGATATACATGAGAACCTTAGCAGTCTCGAATACTCCTGGCGTAGCACTTCTTCGCCATCGATGATCTATGCACCTGCATCATCACATGAGTCGATGATATGCAACATATATAGTTGAGCAACAGAAAGAGACAGACTTGGCAAAAATAGAAGCAACATATCATAAGCATAAATAACAAAGTTTGGGCATCGACGTCTCCTCTTCGGTTTCGGTTCTATACCGGCTTCGCCAGTCTCGGTGCCAGTCTGGGTCTCAACGCAGTCTCGGCGCCGGTCTCGGTGCCGGTCTGGGTCTCAACGCCAGTCACGGCGCCGGTCTCGATGTCGGTCTCGGATGTGACAGGTGGGCCCTGCAACAACCATTGCTCGTCGAGAAAGTTCAAATAAGCGTCTGCCGCCACGTAGACGTTGCAATCACCAGAACCCTGTCCTTCATCGTTGCTAGCCATGTTTCCTACGATTAAATCTAGTCAATTAATTCTAGACGTAATAAAATGAATAATGACATAAAAAAAGGCCTATGTTTTGCAGGAACGTTGATTCCTTCCCGGTGCGGCAAATCCCGGGCACTCGATATGTCCTAGTTTGTAGCACAAGTCATGCCGAAATTCACGGAAAATTTCGGCATGACCTTTGCTAAAAAGTGGACAAATCGAGCACCTGAAATTTGCCGGAACAGAAATGAATCAACATTCCGGCAAAACATAGGCCACTCGGCTTCATTCCCTGGAGACAACAAAAGGCCACTTGGGCACAATCGAACCACTTCAATGTTGCATATAACATGAGCAAACACTATTGAGGAATTTGCATATAACATGACCACTTCAATGAAAAGATATAATCAACAATAATGGAATATGCAAATGAACATCAATGACATATATCATATAACATCAATCTTGTTTTTCGTTTACATAGCAACAATTACTTTAACCAAGTTTTTGAAAAGAAAAACAATTCTGTTTTTTGTTTATAGCTAAATGCCATAGCTACTGTTTTTTTATTTATAGCTAAATACTTTTGTTTTTTGTCTAAAGCTAAAAGTCTAGGAAGGGATCATCTTTAAAATAAAACTTGCCTAAATTCTTTTCCTTGAAAAATAGTGGTCTTTTCAAAAACCAAAAACCTTTGCAAAATGACCTCACTAAACACTTCTCTGCCTAGGACAGAACCCAAATTCTGTTCTAGCTATTCCTCTCACACACACACACATTATTTTCTCTAACCCTTCTCTGTCTAGGACAGAACCCAATTAAATTGCAAAGGAACTCCATTTTCTCTAACCCTTCTAACCTCACCAAAATTTCCATAGTCCAAATAATTCAAATTTCATTTGAATGAAATTTGGACCAGATTCAGGTCCATAGTCCAAATAATTTTTGCTCTAAACCCTACTGCCCTAACTAAATTTTTGCTCTAAATTAAATTTTTGCTCTAACCTAACCAACCTAGTTAACCTAGCTTGTTAACCTAATGAACCTAATGAACCTAATTAACCTAGCTAGTTAACCTAGTTAGTTAACCTAGTTTACCTAGATAATTAACCTAATTAAACTAGTTAACCTAGCTAGTTCTCTGTCAAAGCCCTAACTAATTTTTTGCACTAACCTATATAATTAACCTAATTAAACTAGTTAACCTAGCTAGCTAGTTCTCTGTCCAATGTTTGTGCTATGCATGAGAGAGAGGAGAGGTGGGGGCTTACAGAGGATGGCTCCGGTGGTGACGAGGGAGGCAGGGGTGTCTCCGGTGACGGCGAGGGAGGCAGTGGTGGCGAGGGAGGCAGGGGCTTCGAGGGTGGCTCCGGTGGCGGCGAGGGCGGCTCCGGTGGCGTTGATGAGGCCGCGCGGCTCCGGTGGCGTTGGGGGCGGCTCCGGTGGCGTCGACGGCGCGCGGCTCCGGTGGCTCCGGGGGCGTCGACGTCGGCAGGAGACGGCGGTGAAGTGGGGCGACGGCGAAGTGGGGAGACGGCGGCGAAGTGGGGCGAGGGATTTGGGGGAGAAGCGGTGGCCGGGGGGGAGAGAGAGAAACCGCGCGGGGGTTAAGTCAAACGTAGCGGTAGCGCTGGTAGGCAAAAAGCGCTATAGCTAAGTTAGCTATAGCGCTTGCTGCAAAACGCGCTACTGCTATAACTATTTATTTTCCTTTTTATTTTCTTTTTTCCTTTTCCCTTTCTGTAGCGGGGGTCTACAAAACGCGCTGCTGCTATATTATCTATAGCGCCTGTTCTGAACAGACGCTACTGCTATGCCTTTCTCCTTTATTTTTTTTTCTTTTCTTTTTCTTTACATTTTCTTTTTTCCTTTCTCCCTTTTCTATTTCTTTAATTTTCATTTACTTTTCTATTTGTTTTTTACTTTATTTGATTTTCATTAGCAGTAGCGCTTTTCACAGAAAACGCGCTGCTACAATAATCTTAGCGGTAGCGCGGTTTGCCCAAGATCGCTAGTACTATTCGTAGCCTACCGGCTTAGTAGTGGGAATTTTAGTAGTAGCGCTTTCCCTAGAAGAAACGCTACTACTACACCCGTATCTGTAGCGCGGTTCATGTGCACGCGCTACGGGTAAGTAGCAGTAGCGCTTTCTTTTAACAAGCACTACTGGTAAGATTCTGTGTATAAGGTTTTCCCTAGTAGTGATTCTCGGCCCCCGGCGACCTCTACGGGCCGAAATCGAGCTCGACAACAGTCGGATACGCTTCCCGGGCTCCCCGTCATTGGATCATCATGTTTCATTTGTTTTTGAAAATTGATGTATCAGTTTAAGGTCATTTTTTGGCTACCTAAAACAGTATCTCTCCACACCTAAAACTGTTTTTCGGCATCCAAATTTTAGGCTAGCTGTTGGACATGCTTAAGGCCAACTCCAACGCGCGACCCCAAACGAACGTTCGTTTTGTCTGAATTTCGTCCGTTTGGGGGTGGCAATGGGGCCGTGTCCGCCCGGATTCGTGGATGCGGCGGCCGTGCACCCAACGCGCGGCCGCATTTCGGCCGCATCTTGTCCGCATACAATTTTTTCGCAAACACATATCTTTTATTTTCATCATTGATTTTTGTTACATGGCAGCACATCACCAAATTTTGACTAGAATAGCAAGACCAAAGAACACAACAACCACAAGAAGACATTTTAGAAGATAACCAACTTCTATAACTGCTCCCGTAAGTTGAATTAGTGTCTTCTCGATGCATTTATTGTTGATCTGCGGAGGCTCGATCTTGCGTGCTTCTTTCTTCTTCGAGTCTAAAGAAGTAGACGTTGCTTATTCGCATCTAGTCTCATGTCTAGCCTCTATTCTAACAAGAAGTGCACTAGCCTCATCTCTAGCCTCTATTGTAGCTAAAAGTGCACGAACATCTACTGATTTGCGATCTATCAATATATCGATGTACTCTTCTTCCCAATACCAAAAGTTACATCCATTTTACCCAAAATAAATTTAAGTTAGCACAACTAGTCAAAACTGAGAGCACAACCGAAGCTAAGTAGCACGTACCCCATCGGTTGAGCACTTGATGAACACTCATCTGGGATGTTCCGGCGTTGTAGACACGCAACGCAAGACCTTCTTTGGGCAGTCGTCGCACTTAATGAGTGGCAACGGTACGCCGACAAGCTTTTGGGCCAGCAACGAGCCCGGCCGATGGCCGTTCGTGTATCTGCCGGCGAACCGCCGACGGTGTAGATCCGAGCGGCTACAGGAGGATTCAGTACCTGCATGCGGCCTTGCGGCCTTGCCGGGGCCTTCCGGCCCGGGGCCCGGCCAGTCCATGGCACGGCGCGGCCTCCCGCAGCCCGGCGAAGCTCAAGTCCGACGGATCCGCTCCAAATCCGATCGCTGGGAGCGCAACAGGTGGTCGTGGTTGGGTAGCTCGAGGGATCGAGGGAACAGGGGTTGCGACAAGGGTTGGGCCAGCGTGCGGCCGAGCTGCACAGCAGCAATGGCGGCGGCGGCGAGGGAGGAGAGTGGCGGTGGTGCGGCTGGAGGAGGGGGAGGGAATAGAAGGGGATAGAAAAAGGGGGGGTTGTCTCTCCGACGGACGGGCCAGGGGAAGACATGGACAGGCGCCACGCGCCGTCCGCGCGTGTCCGTTCATCCGCAAACTTGGCCCAAACTTGGGCCGAGAATGGGTCAAAAGCGGACAGAAAACGGACAACGGTCCGTTTCCGGCCGCGTGTTGGGAGGTCTGCTTTGTCCGTTTATCGCCAAACGAACGCGGCCGGATAGGACGAGGTTGCGCATTGGAGTTGGCCTAAGATTTGAACTGGATACATTCCCATAAGGTTGTACCTGCGGTCACGCAACATGAGATACGCGGATATGCCCATATGCCGTCCATGATCACCCATCGGTTCAAAGCCTACCGTGTGCAGTCACATGCGACACATTGCCGAACCCTGCTGCAACGGTTCCACGTCACAGGTCAGAGGCGCTGCCCACGGCCGGCAGCGACAGTCCGGAATTCGAGCCCCTCGCTCTCCCCGCCCTTGGCTGGACGGAGAGCATCCGGAGATGCAGCGATCAGAAAGATGGGCTTCACGTGCAAAGGCAGCGGCCCTGACGCTGACATCGCGTTTGAGGCATCGAACTCACTCGGAGCTCGCTGAAGGGGACGAGGGCACGCTTTATGGTGCCGCCGATCGATGTGTGCGGCAGACTCCGACGCGTCTCTTCGCGCCTCACGATCTCTGTGGGATGCATTCGTGGACCGTGGCGACCGCCGAAACAGAGGCTCGTCGAATGGGATGGAGAGTTGTGGGCTCGCATGCCACGTGAAAGCTAGGGTCGGATCACACACGTCGTTGCCGCCATCTTTCTTTGATGATGATGAAAAATGTCAGTGCTGCTGCCTTTGTTTTCCGAATATGTCGACGGTTCTATTGATGTATGACGTGGGAATAATAACCATAAAAAGGACTTTGCCATTGCTGCATATTAGGAGCAACGCGCCACAGCCCACAGGTGCGTGACATGGACGCGAGGGCGAGGCTACCTCTTCCCTCATATGTGCCATGATCGACGCCTTCAACGGGCTACTAAAGGACACGGAATTAAGTAGTAGAGCTTTTACAGGATGCACTACCCACGTGAACCATCGACGTGTTGCCACATGACCCGTGCACCGGCCGCGTTCACCATGTGCCCTTGAATCGGACCGGTCGAACGCTCGTATCAACCTCGGATAGTGCCTTCGGAATCTTGAATTGTCCAACTTCTTGTCTACGTATCGGCCGCGTTGTGTGGAGGGGGAGACGAGCACGACATGTGTTTGAAGCTCTTATGGTGGACTAACCCACGTCCACGACGCGCGCCCGTCTCCGGCTGGGCTGCCCTCTACGAGTACGTGCTATGCTTGGACGATCTTCTCGTAATTGGACCGTCGGACTAGTAGTACGTCGACGACTCGAGGAGCAGACAGAAGGCAGTGAGGTCATCTCCAACCAACGCCGATCCGCAAACATCTTGCATGCGTCCCGACCGTGTTGTTTAGACAGCGAAAACCATTTAACATGGGTCTGTATTGGTACACTGTGCGGTATGAACACGATTTCTCCCGTAAACTGAAGATAAAAGTGAGGTTTTGCGGGAGTTCGGACCGATCTCACGCCCTTTTTTGATCGCCCTGGCCCCATCAAAACACCTCCTCGCCTACGCACGTCCCCGACCGGCGCCAGCTGCCCGTGTTCATGCCACTGTAGAGTGCGCCGCTCAACATCAAAGACGGCTCAGGACGGACGCGACCTCTCACTGCCTCTGTCATTGAAGCGGCGCGCGGCCGAGGACGCTGCCCGCCACGCGTCTCCGATAACTGCGCCTGTTCAATGCCGGAGACGCGTGACTGGACGGGACGAGATGGATATCTACCACGCCCGTTCAATATCGATGTCCGTCCGTATACAGGGGCGGGCCCACCTCAATTCAAGGGTATTCAGCTGAATACCCATTATTTTTGGCAAAAAACTAGGTGTATATTATATATATAGATATGTATATATGTATATATTATATATATATATATATATATCTATGTATATATGTTTTATATATATAATATCTATATATAATATATGTATATATGTATATACATACACAATATATACACACAATATATATACACACAAATATATATATATATTATATATATATATATATATATATATTACATATATGTATATATACATATATGTATATTATATAATATATATACATATATATATATATATGTATATATATATATGTATTATATACATATATGTATATATATATATATATAATTATAATATATATATATTGGTGTGTATATGGAAAAAACGAAATTGATACACTAAACAGGCTAGTTTAAGCATTTAAGCCCAAAAACAGAGCTAGCCCAGTAGCCCACCCTCTATTCTCCCTCAAGGCCTCAACACCACGGCCCAAATGCCTGGAGCGCTCCGCACGCACACGTCCATGGCATTTCCTATTTGGCGCTGTAGGCGCCGGTTATAGCTGTTTCCGCAAACCGGCGCCTGTAGCGGCGCTAGCTGGGCTCGGCCCAACTACCATTCTTCCCTCTGTTTTGAAGCTCAAAAAAGCTCGGCCCAACTACCATTCTTCCCTCTGTTTTGAAACTCAAAAAATGTAGGGAAATTGTGACCAGCCTGGAATCAAACCAACGATCTCTCCGTCGATAGCCAACTCCACAAACCACTACGCCACAACCCTGACTCGTGAATACAAACCTCCTTTCCTTATTTTATACATACAGGAAATGCCCTTTGTGTTTTTTGTGTTTTTTCCCCTTTCTTTTTTTTTTCCTGTTTTCTTTTTTCTTAAATGCGTAAAATGTTTACAAATAGATGATATTTCTTTTCTAATTCGTGAACTTTTTTCAATTCGATGAACTTTTTTTCAATTTCAATGAACTTTTTCAAACTTGATTAACTTTTTTCGGAAAATGAATGAACTTTTTAACATTTTGATGAACTTATTTTAAAATTCGATGAACTTTTTTTAAAACTCGATGCACTTTGTTCAAATTTGATGAACTTTTTTAAAAAGTGTGTTGACACACGAACACGTCACCGTGTACCTCCAACGCCGAGGGTGATGCACCGCAGCTCACGTCGAAGGAGACCCGTCCGGAAGCGCGGTACGCAAGCAATCCGGCGGGTGCTTTTCAGGATCCGAAACCCCACACGCCCGGGAGGGACCCCGTCAGGGCGCGCGGCTGCTATGGGTTGCCCTAGGTCGACCTGATCGTCCCTAGGGCCTCGTGGATCGCCGCCCTGCAACTAGAAGAACGAACGAAGAACGAGAAAGAAGAAGAACAAGGGAGAGAGATAAAGGTAAAGGTAAAAGGTGATATATTGATAGATCGATTGTGTGTTGTTTCAATCGGCCGTCACCCCTAACATATATATAAGAGGCGGCTAGACTTCCCGTACAAGTAAAGGATTCATCTAGGCTTTCCTTACAAGAAAATTACATCAATTCACGTCCTACAGTTCTAGTTTCAGTCCAACTCGGATTCAGCCCGAATCTGTCCCATACTTCTGTCTTGCTTCTTGCGTGGGCTGTAGAAATCGCATACTAACTCGGATGGAGTTGAGTTCACATCAAACTTGTCCGCCTCGATGAACTGCATAATACAACGCGGGTCACTTCTCCTTTTAAGGCCGTCTTTATGACTTTTAGGGCCCATCTTTAACTGTGGGTCGGATTCAATTATGCAGTTTTCTGAACTGTCCGAGTCTTGTAACAACTTTGTAGGCCGTATACTATCTCCGATGATGATGACTCCAAAAGAAAATTGATCGTTTCGACGATACGCACAACTTTCGTGTAGAACACTTTTCCATCCGAGGTCATCTGGATAATCATTCGAGCACATCTCCAACTTCTGGTCGGATTGACTTTGACAGCTTCCACTTTTCCGGCAAGGTTTCCACCCCGGCAAGCTTTCCACACCGGCAAGGTTTCCACCCCGGCAAGCTTTCACACCGGCAAGGTTTTCACCCCGGCAAGGTTTCCACCCCAGCAAGCTTTCACATCGGCAAGATTTCCACCCCGGCAAGCTTTCACACCGGCAAGATTTCCACCCCGGCAAGCTTTCACACCAGCAACCTTCCACACCGGCAAGCTTTTCGCGCCGGCAAGCTTTCCATGCCTGCAAGGTTTCCACCCCGGCAAGCTTTCCACACCGTCAAGGTTTCCACCCCGGCAAGCTTTCACACCGGAAAGATTTCCACCCTGGCAAGCTTTCACACTGGCAAGCTTCCACGCCGGCAAGCTTTTCGCGCTGGCAAGCTTTCCATGCCGGCAAGCTTTCCACCCCGGCAAGCTTTCCACACCGGCAAGGTTTCCACCCCAGCAAGCTTTCACACCGGCAAGGTTTCCAGCCCGGCAAGCTTTCACACCGGCAAGATTTCCACCCTGGCAAGCTTTCACACCGGCAAGATTTCCTCCCCGGCAAACTTTCACACCGGCAAGCTTCCACGCCAGCAAGCTTTTCACGCCGGCAAGCTTTTTACTCGGCCGGCAAGCTTCATTCAGCCGGCAAAGGCCGAATAACTCACGCGACCCAACAGACACCACCTAGGTGGGTGTCTGGTCCCTCGCGTCATTTTTTCACTCAGGACCGGTCCGCAAAGTGTTGCCTCTAACTTTTGCATACGAACTCGGATTGGGATGATTTTTATATCAAAATCGTCCGTTTTGACAAGACGAAGACAATTCGTGTAGAAAGTTTTTCCATTTGAGATCGTCTTGGGGGCTTAATCGGCCAAACTGTACTCTGAATATAAGATCTTAGTACTTTGAGCATAGTTTCGGCCTTCGAGATGAAATCGGACGGCGATGGCCCGAACTTCAAAGATGTTTATATCAACAATATGGAACTCTTTCATGTAGATCACTTCTCTATTTGAGGCCATCTTAAATAAGTTCTTGACCGTGCCAAAATCTAGTGTCAACACATGCCCCCCTATTTTTTGGCAAAGCTTGTGTGCCGAAAAATAACTTGCACATAGCTTGCTCTAAGGACGATGTCAACACTCCATCGGCCATTTTGCATGTTCTTAGGGAGATAAGTTTATATCGGCCATTGCTTTTGTGAATATTTTGATGCAAGCTTGGGTGAAACTTTCTCAACTTCATTAATCCGACTATAAAGTTCCATAGATATTCATGTCAAAACCATCCATCAACCATATTGTCCACCCTTCTACTAGGATCTTGCAGATAATCAACAATGAACTTTCTCGAATCCTTGCTTTCGCCAGCATAAACACTTCATTAGTAGCCGAAGCAGTGGGTTTTCGTTCGGCCTTACCTATGTTGGCAAGAATAAGCATCGGCTATTGATAGATATATGATACACCATAATCAACATAGTAGCCAGATACTTGCTGTGCCAACTCATTTGCTCTTCAGTTGTCATGTCTAGATATATGAGCAGTATTAAAGCAACCCAAGGTAAAATTTACATCTAGACATACCTCAAGATAAATTATAAGTGATTCGTCAAAACATTGATAACCCTTGGATATTTGTTGCACTACTCATAACGAATCACCGAAAGCCTCAATATGTTTAGCACATATGGCAAAAGTTCCAAATCGAATAACATTGCATATTCGGCTTTGATTATTGTGCAATAAATATTTTAAGAGGCATGAGGCTTCACAGAACAGCACTATATGGATATATATAAACAACACCAACACCGTGGCCATTGTTATGAATTCAACTATCAAAACATAATCTCCATAGTACTTGTCTCGCTCTCCAATCGAACTAAGGACGATGTTAGAATACTACACCAACCATACTTTGACATATTCTTAGGGCGATAGGTAAATATCGGCCGTTAACATATGGTCCATGTAAACTTCATCCAACAAAGCATGTATAGCCGAAATAAACAAATGAAATGACAAATCAAGTATTTCGGCCCTCTGGATCAGCAACAACTTATAACTAATCAAATGTATAGTGATTTAGTAATACCTTTTCATGACATAAAAAATTATATTGCATCCATGGATCAAAATAAGCCCATGGAGGGTAACCAATCATACCTGGGGATGAATTCCATGGCAAAGACATCAATGGCATGTTTGACGAATATGGATGATGTGCTAACCGAAGATTTTCATGGAATGATGCACACTTTCGGCTTAATTGTTTTCCGCTTCCATTCTTCCCTTTCTTCACTTTTATTGTACTTGTTGCAATAGAAGCATGCACATCATTTTTGTTATGAATGATCCTCTTGGGAACCCATGCCATATTTTTCTGTCTCAGCTCTTGTGCACTAAGATTTTGTAATTCCTTCTTTTGCCAATACGTTAAGCCGAGTGGGCATCTCGGCTGTGATTCTGTTTTGACCAATGGCAATTCCTTTTTGGCCTTATGCACTCTCAACTTCTTTTCTTCAGATTTGGCACTTTGACTCTCAATAATTGGTTGCTTTGTCTCATTGCCTTCAGTAGCCAATGTCAACACTTTAATTGGCTCTTTTTCATTTGAGATCAAATCTGAAGTTGCACTCTTACGACCATCTCTTTTAACACGGTAAACTTGCTTGACCACCTCTTTCTTCTTCTTTGAGCTCTGGACCAATTCTTTATGATGATTGTTCAAATGTTGATCTTCTCGGAGATGCATAATATTGATGAGATGGTCTAAAATAAGATGGAGAATGTGCCCTTGTATCATATCTATCCCATGATGGATATGGATCTATATGAGTATAGGGAGGCATCCACGGCATTGGCATTGGCGGCCCAAAATAAGGATATGAATATGTTGCATTAAAATTCTTACTTTGCCAATACCGATCATCATATTTGCGCCTTGGGGTGATCTTGGTTTCTTTGCATGATTTGGCCGATAAGTATTCTTCTCTTCACTCTTCTTTTGATATTTATCCAATAGTTCAGCGAAGGTGATTTTTGATCTCTTACACTTGCGATTATTTCGGCCTTTGTTTTCTTTTGGTTTGCTTTCATCGATCATTGGATTTGCTTGCTGCCCCCCAGTCCTTGGCATCTCCATTGTAGCTTCGATGGCATTCTCGCCCTCAAGATTATGTTCATTATACTCTTCAACAACTTCTTTACTTGAAAGCTTGATCCCATCACCTGTAGTTTTTACCTTCTCTTTAAATGGATCGGCTTGAAGCAGCCGATGCAAAAACCTTTTACCATCGGGACCAATTGGAATAGACTCGTCATCTTTTGGTGTCTCAACAAATTTCAATCGTCCTTTATCAATGGCCGATTTAACTATTTGACGAAACATGTTGCAATCATCAATACTATGCTTGAACGAATCATGCAACTTACAATAAATTCGTCCTTGAATAGATGGCTTGACATGGTGATCAAGAATTCTAATGTAATTATTTTTCAACAACAAATCAAAGATTTGATCACACATGTTTGAATCGAAGGTATACATTTTGTTTTCTAGCCGATCTTGGTGTGCGAACGGCTTTGGATGTAAGCAAACGAATGGTTCAAATTTTGTATCACCCCATTCGGCTATGATTTTTATTTTGCATTCTTTTACCGATGTCATTGGATAAGATATTATACTAGCATCGGTTTTTTGAAAAGAATCTAACCTTGGCTTTATGTTTCTGAAACAAAAATAGTTAGAACATGCATGCCTCAATTGAGACCAAGAGTAAGCCAAGTATGAAACAAGCAAAGCTACCCATGTAGATACGAACTTTAAATAAGCAACGGGGAAAGCTTTGGCTGCAACAATAAGTCATTATCGGTCTTTATAAATGGCGCAACAGGTTGACCGATATGTTCTATAACGATTTTATTGCTAGCAAGTAAAATACACTTCTTCATTGGTCTTTCAAAATTACTTATGAGGATTTTTCTAATAGATGCATCAACAATAAAGTTTTGACCAAATCTAAAAATAGGTAAATTACTTGCTAAACATACCTCTTCAAATATGTTGGGAGAGCATGATGATGGTGTAAGTTGAACAATATCTTGCTCCGCCTTTGGATGGCTCCCCAACGCCTCTTCATCATCTTTTTCTTGATTCCGTACATCATTACACTGAAGATTTTTGTCAGCCGAACAAAAGTTCGGCCACTTGTTCTTGTCCTTGAAGTTCATCAATTTATCTGGCACGAAACTCATAGGGCAGGAAGTAGGTTCCATTAACTTTAGAAAAATCAAGTATGGTCGCTTTGCTATGCTTGCCATGCCCTTTATCAATAATGCTTGCCTCTTTGTATTTGATGGATTCAGAATATATATACTTCTTGATTCGGCTTTTTCAACCGAAGCACTTTCATGTTCTGAATCATCTTTCTTTATATTGATTCTACCAATTGGCAATGCTTCTTTTATTTGAGCCAATTCTTTTTCTGTTTCTTTCTGGCGGCGAGCGGAAAAATTGGCTCTAAGTTTTTTCTCAATTTCAGCCCACTCCGGATATGATTGCCCCCTAATGCTTTTAGATTCTTTCGGCAATGACACATGAGTGTTGCCGAAATTTTGCAATTGTGTAGGGGGTGTATAATATGATGTAGTACTAGGTGAAGGCACATGCATTGTTGTAAAACCATATTTTTGCTCGCCAATCTTATCAATTGGCAAAGATTCATCTTCTTGCAAAACTCTGGCTTTTATTGCCGCATAATCAGGAAATAGCCCATTTTCATGTTGTTGAAGGCAAAGAGCACTAATACTCTTATTTTGGGCTAAACTCTTCAATGCAGCCACCACTACCTCATCTTCTACAATATTGGGCACAACCGCTCCTGTAAAATTTACATTTATTCGGCTATGACCAGGAAGGTGTGAAGCCGAATTATGAACATCTACAGTTGTGTATGGTGCTGAAAAATTACTGACATGAGGTGTAGCATATGACGGTTGAGAGTAATTGGCCGAATAGCTAGTAGTAGCATGGCCAATTCTCCCATCCATCGGCATGGTTGAACTAGTATATTGCAAATTAGTTGCCGATGAATAAAAAGGTGAAACACTTTGTTGCATGCTATTGGAAGTTCCTACAAGAGGTGTTTCAACTTGATTGACCAAACTCATCATGTTGTTCATCAGCATAATGATTTCTGGGGTTGCCGATGCATGAGAGTTGGAGTACATATGGTGCATGTTACTAGTATCATAAGAAGTTGAAGCATGTAAATTACTTTGAATCGACCTTTGCACGTAATTAGATGCATTATTGAAACAACTAGGGTTGGCCGATAGAGTATACTCATTGAACGATCTAGTAACACCATATGAATTATTTGCATCTACAGTAGGGAATTGGGTATTCATATTACCTTTGTAGATTACAAACTCTAGATGACGATCTCTTCGTAGCAAAAACGGGCTGGAGGCCGTTCAAAGCTTCGTTCCCCAGCGGTGTCGCCAAAAAGTGTGTTGACACACGAACACGTCACCGTGTACCTCCAACGCCGAGGGTGATACACCGCAGCTCACGTCGAAGGAGACCCGTCCGGAAGCGCGGTACGCAAGCAATCCGGCGGGTGCTTTTCAGGACCCGAAACCCCACACGCCCGGGAGGGACCCCGTCAGGGCGCGCGGCGGCTATGGGTTGCCCTAGGTCGACCTGATCGCCCCTAGGGCCTCGTGGATCGCCGCCCTGCAACTAGAAGAACGAACGAAGAATGAGGAAGAAGAAGAACAAGGGAGAGAGATAAAGGTAAAGGTAAAAGGTGATATATTGATAGATCGATTGTGTGTTGTTTCAATCGGCCGTCACCCCTAACATATATAAGATGCGGCTGGACTTCCCGTACAAGTAAAGGATTCATCTAGGCTTTCCTTACAAGAAAATTACATCAATTCACGTCCTACAGTTCTAGTTTCAGTCCAACTCGGATTCAGCCCGAATCTGTCCCATACTTCTGTCTTGCTTCTTGCGTGGGTTGTAGCAATCGCATACTAACTCGGATGGCGTCGAGTTCAACATCAAAATTGTCCGCCTCGATAAACTTCATAATACAACGCGGGCCACTTCTCCTTTTAAGGCCGTTTTTATGACTTTTAGGGCCCATCTTTAACTGTGGGTCGGATTCAATTATGCAGTTTTCTGAACTGTCCGAATCTTTTAACAACTTTGTAGGCCGTATACTATCTCCGATGATGATGACTCCAAAAGAAAAGTTGATCGTTTCGACGATACGCACAACTTTCGTGTAGAACACTTTTCCATCCGATGTCATCTGAACAATCTTTCGAACCCATGTCCTACTTCTGGTCGGATTGACTTTGACAGCTTCCACTTTTCCGGCAAGGTTTCCACCCCGGCAAGCTTTCCACACCGGCAAGGTTTCCACCCCGGCAAGCTTTCACACCGGCAAGGTTTTCACCCCGGCAAGGTTTCCACCCCGGCAAGCTTTCACACCGGCAAGATTTCCACCCTGGCAAGCTTTCACACCGGCAAGATTTCCTCCCCGGCAAGCTTTCACACCGGCAAGCTTCCACGCCAGCAAGCTTTTTACTCGGCCGGCAAGCTTCATTCAGCCGGCAAAGGCCGAATAACTCACGCGACCCATCAGACACCACCTAGGTGGGTGTCTGGTCCCTCGCGTCATTTTTTCACTCAGGACCGGTCCACAAAGTGTTGCCTCTAACTTTTGCATACGAACTCAGATTGGGATGATTTTTATATCAAAATCGACCGTTTCGACAAGACGAAGACAATTCGTGTAGAAAGTTTTTCCATTTGAGGTCGTCTTGGGGGCTTAATCAGCCAAACTGTACTCTGAATATAAGATCTTAGTACTTTGAGCATAGTTTCGGCCTTCGAGATGAAAGCGGACGGCGATGGCCCGAACTTCAAAGATGTTTATATCAACAATACGGAACTCTTTCATGTAGATCACTTCTCCATTTGAGGCCATCTTAAATAAGTTCTTGACCGTGCCAAAATCTGGTGTCAACAAAGTGATGAACTTTTTTCAAATTCAATGAACTTATTTTAAAATTTAGTGAACTTATTTTAAAATTCAATGAACTTTCTTCAAATTTGAGGAACCTTTTTTTTAATTGATGAACTTTTTTCAAATTCAATGAACTTTTTTCAAATTAGATGAACTTATTTTTAAATTGGATGAACTTTTTTCAGTTTTGTGAACTGTTTTCAAAATGGTGATTTTTTTAAAAAATGTTGATTTTTTTTCTTTTTTTATGAACTTTTTTTTACATTGATGAACTTTTTTCAAAATCATTGACCTTTTGTTTAATAGGGCAACGTTTTTATGCATGTTCATGTACTTTTTACGAAATCTGTGATGTATGAGCGGCAATGATAGTTTTTAAACTGCTAGCGCTGAATTTTACCATTTGCGACCACATGCCCTAGTGGTTAGCTGACTACCTGCAGGTGGTGTAGGTCGCGAGTTCGATACGCCGAGGAAGCGTGATGTTTTTAATTCTTTTCGCGCATTTTTGTACCATATCTTTCCCGAAACAGTCAGGAATGGGCCTGCTTCCAAAACGGCCCAACCAACGAACGGTGCAGGCGCCAACTAGCCTAATGGGCGCTGAAGGCGCCGACTAGGGGTTCCCCACATGGCCGAAACTTTTTCCATCGATCGATCAGAGTATCAGACGCAGTCGCAGAGACGAACCAGCATCCCTTCGAGGCTTCGACCCTTCCCCGCATCGATCGTTTTTCTTCCCGCTGCCCAGTAAGCTGCGCTGCTCAGCTGCTGCAGTGTAGGCCGAGTTTGAGCTCCTAAGTAAGTTAGTTTGACCACTTGTCTTTATATTTAATTATAATGAAATTAGAGACTTGTTTGCACTCAATTATGAATTGTTTAGACATAAGAATTTTCAGTTTTCCTTTTGAGTTTGTAATGTGAGAATGTTTATAAATTTCTAATTTGTTACAATGAGCATTATGCATGACGATTAGTACTCTAAAACTTGAACTTATGGAGTTGGACATCATAACTCACTAGAAGCGTTAGTGCACTTTGCGGCGCCGAAGAATGTTCCGCATGAATTTTACATTAACAAATCTAATTTATAAGCTTTTAAAGTATGTGCTTCATAGAGCTTTTTTTCAGAAATAGGGATCAAAAGTCAGAGGAACATCTACTTGCAAGTATGACAGCGACAACTCTGCGAAATATAACTAACCACTTTATGAATTCATATTAAACTCCCAAACAACTTAGGGCAAAAAAACCTCAGACATCTCCAAAGAACACAATAGAATGGAATGAATCTAAGAGAGTAACAACTCAAACAATATCAAGAGCTTGCTCCTGCTGGGTGTCATGCACTTTATGCAAGAACTATAGAGAGCCTAACACTGCATAGAGCTTGATCCCCCAAAACCATCATAGCATCAACTTTTCGCTTTAGAATAGTTGTATAGGCGTACAGCAAGGAGTAATATCTTGAGATAAATGGCTTCGCGCCCTTCCTTCTTCCTTTCTTGTAAGTGATTTAACTTTACATCACACTGTAACTCAACAACATCAATGCTTCCCCTTATACCTCCAAGGATGAGGTCACATTTGCAAACAAAAGATATCTTTGACCATTCTTTTGCTTCATGTCCAAAGGAGTCACATAATTATGCAAATGTTTCTTCTAAACAGGTTTTCTGGATATTTCTCCTAGCTTTTCTCACCAACTTGACCAATGCAATCAGGAATGACATGAATATCTTTTGATTTTATCTGAAATTCCTGCTTCCATTCATGCCTTTCAGGTATAGATAAGAATAGACATATGAAAAATGTGTATGCCTAAAGGGTATCCGAACCACTTGCAAAATAGATGGCCTAATTTTGGGGAATTTCAATAACCAAACACAACACAACATGAGGAAAGAATGGAATCAAGATAATCTGGAACCCATAAAACTAATATTAACTTCAAAGGAACTAACTAAGAAGTGGTCGGTAATTAAGAGATGATTAAAAATAAAACAGTGACGGTGAAAGCAAGTGACATATCACTAAAAGTAGGATGGAATACTCAAACTGATAAACTGGACAGTACATCCAATTGCTCAGTTGCGCGAGACATAATGCAATGGATATATCCAGGTTTTAACATGTGAACCAAGAAGTGTATGGCAATTTGAAGATATTTAAAAAGAAAATGCTGCATACTAAAGAAAATGGGAGATCTCTGATAATGATATAAAATACAGTATTTGATAAATTTAAGAAGATGGTCATTGTTGCCAAATAAGTAAAACAATTGTTCAATGCCTACCCATGTTTTAACATGTGAACCCTTGCATTGGATGCTGAAAACAATGGACTATTTTAGGGACATAGGGAAAGACAAAGTACAAATATTAAAGAATCTGCATTAGTATAGCATCGCTACATTCTTAACCAATTAACAAATTAGGATGTACACAAGTACGATGAATTCTAACCCTCCACGTTTATAGTACTATAATTTTAACAAGAGAGCTAAATATGCTAAGAATCAGTATATCACGTCCCCAAGAACGAGGCTAAGAGGCATCACATTTTAAAAGAAAAAATATCATCAAAACAACTAATCAATGATGCACAATTGAACTAATAACTATCAATTTTTTTCTTTTGTAATTCAGTATCCCATCCAGCAATAATTCATAAATGCATATCTAAGGTGCAGTATGCAAGTGCGTTGATAGAAATAAGAATGGATACGGAAAGTATAAAACAACAGTAGTCAGAAAATGTTACAGTAACAAAAGAACATGCAGACAATGCAACAGTTTCCGTACCCCAGGAGTTGCATGGTCCAAACCCTTCTGCGCCTTCCCGAGATCTTCCTTTAGTCCCCAGGAGTTGCATGGTCCAAACTCTTCTGCGCCTTCCCGAGATCTTCCTTTAGTCGATCGATTTCATCTGCAACACTATTTCCTCATTTGATCTTGAAGTATATTTTTCTACTTCACAAAGCAATTATGATTCCTTTGTTTGTTTGCAAGAGCAGACTAACTCCCTCAATTCACTGCATACTCAATAGGTGTACTGCTATTGTTGATGTACAGTCTAATCTAAATATAGCCGTCAGCACTTTTAACTAATGATGTACCAAAAGATCAGCTAGAGATTAAACACTATTACCAAAGTGTCAAATGATTTTGGATTGTTAGGGAGCTTAGTGTAACAAAAGATTGAAAGGGAATTCTTCTTGCAAGTTAAGGATGAGGACATCATCACTCATTCTCATAGCATTAACGATCGCAAAGTTATCCTGTAATTTGTATGGTTTCTTATCATTTGGTATTTTCTATCCTATATATATCTTAGATTTTGCCACGATATATTGAACAATTTTTCCTTCTATATGTTGAACAATACCAAGTTATGATCAATTTTTCTCAATACTAGATGACCCGTTGCGCCAATGGCGCAAAGGGCGAGAGCAAACCAAGCATTGGAAGCAAGCTCGTCAGAATATTTAGTCATAAGGAAATATATACTTAGGTTCGATGCTGATGCATAGCATTATAAGAAGTTTTGATAGCCATTTACAATGCTTTCAAAAGGCAAGCAACATTGGCAGAGATGCCTCATATAGATAAGCACACATAGTTTGAGCAGAGAAGATTTCTTAGGCCGATTGTGGTCTTCTAAGGGTGTGCATGCATGAATAAGCAGACTTGTTGTTGTTGGATAATGCTTGCATGGGCATTCCTCTGAAGGACTTGTCATTTCTTCTTCCATCCAGATCCTCCATGCGGCAACAATGAAAGTTTCCATGAATAGGGGTTTGTGCCAAGTTTGTTTTCCCATGTGCAACATCTCAAGTCTGCATTCAGATTTTGGCCAAGTCACCCCAGAGAATTGCCAGGGTTTCCTCGGGAAGATTATCACACAGCAGGCATGTATAGTCATTAGCAACTCTGTAGTGCCTCCTGCGTAGCATATTTCTCATATTCAGCCTGTCAGCCAAGAGAAGCCAGGCGAACACCTTTCCATTTCATATTGCACTTGGCTTTCCAAATCCAGTTAAACGCAACATTAATCGACATCTCTCTGAAGCAAAATGAATAGTACCTATTTGTGATAATGCTGCTGGAACCCCAACTTCTCATATGAGGACTGTAGAAGGAGCAATGTATGAAAAAAAAGGAAGTCAAAGTTAGCAGATAGAAAGAAAATACAAGGAATGCATCTATCATGCCTCATGCATGTAACTTCTCATAGTAAACGAAAAGCTGGCAAGCAAACTTCATTCAGCATAGCAAGGGGAGACCAGGCAAACAGAAAAATGAGGAATGCGGTAACGACTACTAATCCATCAAACTGTGAATTCCAGACCTTAGTTTCAATAGGAATATCCACATCATGGACCAAAGAGAGGGCACAGACGATGAGCTATATTTAGGAACGAAGCAAATCACATTAGAAAAGAAACCCTTCCGAGTTCATTGCTCTTGCGCACGCACCAATGAAATGGAAAATTGTTGTGCTTATGCCCATGATCAAGCCTCTCGCACATAAAAGCTACAATGAGACCTAAAGGGAGGGAAGCTGGAGGAGAAAGGAGAGAGATGACCCGCGTCGCGAGCCTCCTGTAGTGCAAACAGTCGTCGTGGCATGCTATGGGCAGTGCTCAGAGTACTCTCAACTCCGGAGAGAATTGCTCAGAGTAATCCAAACTGGTACAAAACAATACATAAATTGTTTGCGTCAGTATATGATCCTTTCAGTTTGAGAAAAGTTCAAAACTATAGTACGAATTCTTGCAAGCCTTCCTACTCTACTGATAATGTAAAATCTGTGAAATTATTACAAGTATTTTTTTTCTCTAGAAATCTCCAATTTGATGTTTCAAGATGAGGAGTTGGAGACCATGCTGATGAAGTACATTATGGAAGAAAAGAAGCCCATTCCACTATGACTATCTACATTATGCAATTCCCATAAAGTAAAACAGAATGATTAAAATAACCTTCTATCAGGCTAAATTCGAGTTCTTGCATTCCTTTTATTTGACTCACACTTGCCTGCTGCTCTTAGCTAAAATGAGATTGCCTACTACTCTAAGCTAAAAGGAGGTGATTCGAATATAAGCACTACTTCTTTCGGCTATACAAATTATTGTGGCCATTAAGTTAATTCAAGCACTCAACATTCTACGACATACATGATCTAACTGTTGTCAATACAGATGCTATCATAGAGTTATCTACAAAAGCTAAATAGGATTAAACACAAGACAAAATAAAAGTTTGTCACACCAAATCCCTGTCACGTAATCTCTTTCTCACTTTTAACTTCAAACCAACATCGAAAACAATAATAATCTAAAGCAAAATTAAATCACTCATTTGTTCATCAACACAGAAGCAAATAATTCACCTAATACTAAATCTAACTAAAAGGACTAACTGTAATTAATTGGCTAGGCTGCTCATCGAAAGAAAGCTCTGCATAAGAAGCAGACCTTGCAAAAACTTGGGATTAATCAGGTGGATCTAAAACAAAACATGTCCTTACCTCCTCCTGCAGTCCTGCTCCATGTGTATCTCGGCACCTTCTCACGTTAAGACTACGCATTGCCTAAATAAGCACTTGTGTCACATACTGAATCAAGAATAAAAAGGACAAAAAAGGAAAAGGGAAGGTGATATACATGAATGGACTCACCTACATGATTGTCGGTAGACCTTAATGGAGGCCGCTTGTTTACTTTCAAATTGAAGAATGACCATCTTCACACCACACATATAACTACAAAAATTAGAATCAACACACTTCAGCCTGTGCATTACATTCAGCATTAAACAGAGGAGAGGGCCATGAAGAAACACAATAAAGGCAAATTAAATAGGAGAGGTTCTGCTCTATGTGCATGGACAGTGAACGCAGTTCGAAAAACACAACATGCTGCAAAGTTCGTAACTAATGTACAACTGAAAGGCATCGCTATTCTGTGAGAACAAATCAGTACGGTATGTATGATAAAACTAAAAGGCTGCAACTTTCATAACCAATGTCTGATGACAAAAACCAGTTGCATCAAATCAAATATGCTTCTATAGTCGGTTATACGCGCCAAAAGAAAAGCTATAGACTTAAAAAAAATATGTTCAAAATTTGAATACAGAGTTCTCAATTCCTGGGCCAGCCCCTGTCCGTATATCGCCATTGAGCAGGCTCGCCGGCCGAGAAACCCACTCTGGCGCCATACATTGACGCACCCGGACGCCTCGCCTCACCGGAATCCGCTATTTAAAGGCGGCCACACCCGGCTAACTCCATAGCACAACACAAGCCCCTCCCCATCCTCCTCCCTTGCACTGCATCCACCATGATTGCAGGCGGCGAAGCTCTGTGGGACAACCTTTCCACGAGATGAAGCACGTCGTGGCCGCCCTTGCCGCTGCCTAGCAGAGCCGCCGTGCCAGGCGGATCGAGGCCGGCTTGTCGGCCAGCTCGCCCGAGGTCTTCGACGTCGAGGACGACACCACGATGGAGACGGGCTCCGACGACACCGCCCTGGCTCCCGCATCTCATGTGCACGCCGGCTTCACCATGGAGCAGGCGCAGGCGCACTACAACGCCGCCATGGCGGAGGTGCAGCCTGCATCGACGCCTTTGTCGGTGATCCAACAGGTGCAGGAGGAACAATGGTACAACCTGTTCCTCCTAGAGCAGCACCGGCTGGCGGAGGGCCGCGAGGAGGCCCTAGCGGCCATGGCCGCGGCTAACTCTAACTTAGTCACGGAGCAGCGTGCCATCTATGATGTCGTCCGCGCTCAAGCCACTGCTTGCCAGGAAGCGGCCGCCGCGGAGGCGTAGCTGCAGGCTATCGCGGATGAGAACAACGCCAGCTGCGCCTCCTACGCACCGCCAACGAACCATCAGGCGGCCCGGTGGGACGACGACTGCGCCGGCGCCACCATTTCTATCGTGGACCTCACGTCCACCAGTGACAGACAGGTCGCGGACTCCTCCGAGGATGAGTAGGCCACGGAAGGCGGCAGGGCCTTGTGTCGCATGTGGGCCGGTCCGTCTCTCGTGTTCTACTCTACCTCGCTGAGATCGCACATTCACTTCATTGGTCTTATCGCCGGTGGTCATGAAGACGGCGGATGGAGGACGACATGGGCTTGGACGTCGGCCGCCGCCGCCCTAGGATAGGTTTAGGGTCGGGTCATTTTTTTTGTTCTAAATGTTAGAAATGTAATGAAAATCCGCCGTGCTCGTATGGAATCCGTCATGTTTATATGAAATCCGACCTTGTTTGCACGAATTTCATCCAATTTGTGAAAAAGAGTTTGAAATGTATGCTGCTACAGTTGAATGGCGGCCTCCCGCATCCGTGTCCGTGGACTGTCTCCCCCTGTCCGCGGACGGATGCGGGAGGAAATTTGCGGGTTGCCATTAGAGATGTCGTGAGGCTCCATGGATGCACACACGTGCACAAGACGAAGTTATGTTAAACTAGATGAACAAGAAGAGTAAAAGCATCTCTAGCAGATCCTGGAAAAGTGGCCAAACCCGTAAATTTACAGTTTTGGTCGAAAAAGACGCACCGAATAGATCCATAAAATGGGACAAATCAAAAAATATTTTCCAGCCCTCGGATATTATCAACTACATACCCCATACTTACAGTTTTGGAGTCGATTTTTTAGGTGAACGGGAAACGAGTCAACACCCACCTCGGCGCCGGCGCTGGCGACCCCCAAGCTCGATTTCACGACGAGTAGACTCAATTCCACCGATTTCTTGCGAAATTGTGGCCTATTCGAGTACCTGCATGGAAGCACCTCCATGGCCAATCTCCCCATGGGAGCACCTCCACTGGAGGAGGCGGCTCTAGGCGGGGGAGGCTAGCGCTAGGAGAGCCAGGCGAGGGTGGCCATGCTCGCAGCCCATGGAAGCACCTCAATGGACAAGCTCCCCCATGGCAGCACCTCCATGGGAGGAGGCGGGTTGAGGCGCGGGAGGCCAGCGTTAGGAGGGCCCGAGCCGGGTGGGGGCGGCGATGGGAGCCGGAGCGCTTCGTCTAGCGGCGCTCAGTTCGTACGTAAAACATAGACACGTTGGGTAAGATGGAGTAAAGAGAAGGACAATTTTACTGTATGTTTTTACGAGATCCATTCCACATGGACCTTCCCGATACCGTAAAATTGTTTTCGGGGTACTCGAAACGCGTTTTCCAGTTTCAGTTTATCCGGTATCTACTAGAGATGCTCTACTCCGTGCAACTTGATTGCTTATTCTCCTTTTCTATATATGTAATTTTTTTTAGATACATTTTTTATATTTAGAAAACAAACCCTCTGCGAGTATGTTAATTATCAAAAGCGGTGTTCAATTTTTTTTTATCAAAAGCGATTTAAGTTTCCAGACCTTTTTTTAGTCAATTTTTATTTTTTATTTTTTTCAGACTCTAAGTGATCGTTGGATAGTTGTCCCATGCATGTTGCTTGGCCAGGCGCTGTCCTCTCTACTTTCACGTCTTCACAATCCACTAGTGCAGAATTACCTACAAAAGAGTCCCAAACCTATCCATTGACAGGCTTTTATGCTCGTTTACTTTATGTACTAGATGAATCCCCGCGCGTTGCTGCGAGATTTCAAGGATAAAAATGAGAAGGAGAAGTGATGAAGTCTCGAGAGAGAGAAATAGACATGAAAAGGAAGCGTGGGTAAGAAACGACACTTACATGTAGTTTTCATACAATATACAAATTGGCCTTGTTGTACACAAGAGCACAAACTGTAGATGAGAGTGGGTACCCAGTCGAGTGCACTGCCAAAAGTAAAAGTATAGAATGTTAACTGCTAGATAAACATTATATTAAAGGAGCACTGCTCTAACCTGGGCTCGTAACCAACGCTCTGGGCATGCAGATCCTAACGTGTTGGAGGCACACCTGAAGTGTTGTGCCGGTTTCGAGCAAAACTGGGAACTTGTCCGCCGGCCAGCAGTCTGGGAGCCCAACTAACCAATCAGATTCCATATTAACTGAATGACCGTTGGATGTAATCCCATTATCATATATATAAGCATAACGCTGCAGCACTTAGACTTGGTTCTAAAATATGCAAACTGAATAAACAAAGTTTCGCTTCTTACCATTTGCTTTGAACACAAAGATACATGTTTTACTAAAGATAATCTGCATTGCAGTACCAACTTGCGTTCTGAAACATGTGACAAAGTTCTGAAATTTTCGATGTTCTTCCATATGTTAGGGGAAAACCGAAACACTGAAATTTTCGATGTTCTTCCATATGTTAGGGGAAAACCGAAACACTGAAATTTCCAGATTGCAGCTGCATGCCGCATTTTCCATGTAAAATATTTCAGTTCTTCAGAGGTCATATTCTGCCTCTGGGTCTTCGACCTTAGTATTCCACAAAGTATAGACCACATAAAGTCAGAAAGCATATGCGCCTGACTGAATATACCAGCTGAAACTTAACTGGAACTGAAGCGTACCTTCAACAGGTTACTATAACTTTGGGAATCATTCGGTGCTCCCAACAGAGAAATATACCTCCCGATTATTAGATGGAATGGATGCAACGGTGAGGACAACGGCAGGGGTCTTCATGGCAATGCGACAGGAAAGATTGGGCTCCTGCAGTATGCCGCGGGTAGGACGCCTTCTCCCATTCGCGTGTGGCTGTGCCTGCATCGTCGTTAATCACTGTGATGGTCACTCCATCTTGTTTCTTGTGGTGTGTGAGACCTGCGCACTGTGGTATGGATCGCCGCGCTAGCAAGTGGAATATGGAGGGGGTCAATGGAGAAGAGGAGGGGCCATGCCTGCTGGGGGAGGGGTTGCACGACGGGTAGCAGCGAGCTTCTTGCTGGCCCTGCAACAGCGCGGGGTGGGGTGTGGAGGGTAGCCACGGCTTGGCGAAGCTGATGTGGATGATCAGAGGAGACTGGCTGGGCACAGCCGGCGGCGGGTTCTATCGAGGCACTGCTGGCGTGCGGCGGCGCCCTCTAGGAGCGGCGTGGTGGCAGGCATCGAGGCCACCTTAGGTCTCCCATGCCGGAGCTCGATCCAAGGCGGCGGCATATAAGAATAGGAGGCAAGGTGAGATGTGCAACGCAGAAGGAGGCTGAGTTTACCGGAGAGCAAATGCGGTGGATGCATTGGGCTTTAGAAGGCCTCGTCCGTTACAAGAAACAGAAGAAGAAACGACCTTCTAGCGCCGGGAGAGAGACCCAGAGGGGCTGCCGGGCTGGTCAGAGAGAGGGAGAGTTGTTGTTTTGGAAACTGAACGCTGACGTGGCATCTGATGTGGACAGTGTGCATGTAAAGAGAATTGCTAGAAGTGAGGATCAACTTCTTAATAATGTAAGATTAGTAGTGAATCCAGACTTCCTGAAACACCTTTAGCCCTGCTGAAGTTTTCATAATGTTAGACAAATAAATTATGGAAAATTCTAGAACAAAGAAGTGTCTTTTTGTGCATATTATGCATTGTGTTTAAGCCGGAGAGTGGAATCTTCTACATAGTACATACACTGATAACATTCAATGTAGTGAAAAGAATATCCAACAACCAACACTACTACTTGAATTTGCCACCTCTCAACCGTTGTATCGGTTTTATCGTGCGACCAACATTCAAAGTTGTTTGTACGCTATATAATGGTATGGACATGTCATTGGTACTAACAGGTGTCCGGCCCGTCAATGATCACGGGGACAAAGAAAGAAATTTAACATAAGATGTGAAAAAATCTTGGCCCGGTAGCCCGCACTGATGGCCACGAAGCCGCCGCCGTCGTCATCCGTGCAAAAAGGCATAGTCGTTGCATTTGGTGTATGGTGTTGACATGGACAGTAGGATGCGACATTGCTCAATTAGGTGGAGGATCTTGCCGTCGTGCCATCCTAGGTATTGGAGGGTGCCATGAAGGATGACAGTAGAGAGACGACAACAGACATGCAAATTCGAAAGATAAGATTTTAGGGTTATGGTTATTGTGGTTGTACCTTGTCATTGGGCTGCCCTAAGCCAGTGCATGAGGGTTAGAAAATTGGCCCGTAAGTGTAGTGTAGAACAAAAATGATGGGCTTCAAATTTGGCCCGTTAATGGAACCCGCCCTACATTGCACTAACGGGTATCTAGCGTCCATCAATGCTACACCGACAGGTTCTTCGAGAAGTCCTATTTGACTCATTTTGTGTCAAATAGGCATCATTTCGCACATGAGAAGCCAAGCAAGCGCTTCGGTGGGCTGGGCCATTTAGCTAGCATAGGCAGTATTGGATTGCAGTCTCGCGAACCTTCCATAAAATTTTTGTATGGTATTTTGTCTGTTTTGGTAACCTTCTAGTAGGTGTCGGTCTTTTTGTTTTTGTTTTTCCTGTTTTTTATTTACTGTTTTTCTATTTTTCTTTGATGTTACATTTTTATTTTTCAAAAAATCAAACAGTGTTCATGTTTTAACAGATTTTCAAACTTTTCATAAAAATTTCGCAATTTCAAAAAATGTTCAAAGAATTATAAAATTGTTAGTGTTTTAAAAATAACATTTTCACAATTTTTTGAAATTTCCAAAAAATCATGAAATTTTTCAAAAAAGTTCATGGAAGTTTTGATAAATGTTTGTGGTTTTCAAACAATGTCACCTTTTTCCTAAAAAATGTTCACGAAAAGTTTAAAAATGTTCTAAATTTTCCAAAAATGTTCACTTTGGAAAATATGTTTTCATGTTTATCATAAAATCGAATATGAAAGCTGACTAAAAATCCATAGAAAAAAGATCAATCACTAAAGTTGTCGGATTGTTACAATAGCCGGCTTGATACAGTGCGCGCAAATGGGCTGGTCTAGTTAGAATGCCCCTGGTAGCGATTAAAGAATGAACCTCGGGCACTCCCTAAACCGGTTTGCAAGCACAACCGCATAACCGAATCATCCAAACCGTCAGCGAGAGCCAATACCTGCAAAGATTGCTTGCATGGTTTCGTGAAACAGGCCATCAATTCAGTGTTGACTGACAAGCAAACAACTGCCTTTTGCTAGAGTTTAGACAATTCAAACATGAATCTTTCGCTCATTGAGGAAGGTTTTTGTTATGTATCTGAGAGGTGGGTTTGTTCTAAGAATATTGTACCGAGTAATTCGACACATAAAAGTACATCCAAAGAAGAATCTAAATTATTAAATAATAATAGGAATTCTTCTTTGGCAACTCAACTCATATTGACGATAAAGGATTCCCCCCTCCTTTATACTATAAAGCAACCACCCGATACAACAAGGTTGTTGGGGCCGCAACACAACCAAGCCACCCAAGTCAACTCATATTATCCCAAAACCTTATTCACGTGCATTCTTCGATTATAAATTTAGCCGGGATCCAAACATCTCAATCTATTCATCTGTTCTTATTGTTGAATTCTTCTTTTCGCTCAACAAATTCAAGTTCGTCAGGGTTTACTTACTAGTTTTCTTTGAATGTTTTCTCCCTTGATCTTTTTCTTTGTTTTATGATTGGAATGAAATTAGGATTGTTTATCCAATCAAAACTACTTATATCGAGGGAAAGTAAGATCAACAATTGGCCTCAATTGGCTCTCGTTCTGGTTTGGCGGAAAGCTGAAAAGCACTTCAGGTTTATTCTCGGGCATTGCTCAAGAAGAGCACAAAGCTAAAGCAATTTAAGCTGGTTATACTGAGATGACGATTTTTCCACTAAACAAATGATATTTTTGACTCATTCTACTCCTGCGGGAGCATCAAGTCCTATTTCGCATGTCCACACTCCCGCAAAGCCCCTCATGTTTGGTTCTGGTTTACGTGAGAAAACATATCCGGACTGCTCAGCAGACTGATACAGACCCGCGCTAGATGGCTTCCGCGGTCCGGACAGCGCGGTCTAGACGGACACGGGCGGTTTGAGGGTCGGCGTTGAAGATGCCCTTAGAGATTAGCCTAAAAAAGGAAGATCTCAATGATCAGGGAACTTTTACTTTCGACCTCTCGGTCTACTAATGGATCAGGTAGTCCGGAGATATTAGCTGAAAGAACATGCGGTGCCCCCATGTTTGGTTTTGGTAATTGATGACAATCTCTATGGACTAATGGTTGCCTTGAGTTATATTTGAAGGATTTGTCCATAGGCTTTTCTTGGAGTCCATTTGTTGGTTTCAAGGAGAGTTTGTGATGACCAAGATGCTATTCAAGGAATTACCTAAAGATTGGTCATGTGAGAGGTTGATCAAGACTAAGTCAAAGAGTGAATCAAGTTGATCAACACACAAAGCGTAGAAGATGTACCGAGGGGGACCAAGCGATCCCATGGTATGGTAAGCATTGTCAATTACGCTTTGTGTACTAACCCATGGTCTTCGTGAGAGTTCTTTGTGGGGTTAGGTTGCGGTGTGCAAGTTCAAGTGGATCATCACGAAGAGATCACATGCTTGAAGCTTGCCGTCCATTGTGGTGACAATGGACTTGTGAAAATGTGCCAAAGAGTGGCTCACCCATAGTGGAGTATGGGGGAGCAATCAACTAGTCTTCATCGAGCAAACGCAATCAAGAAAGGTGGTCCAACTTGAGGGAGTCAAGATCGTCATCATCTAGCTCAAGTGGACTTCGTGCAAGGCAAAGGTTTTCCCTTGATAGGTTTTATATTTTACCGGTCTCATGGTGATAGTTTGGAGACCGGGTTATAGGATCGATAGCCGTACTATCAAGGGGGGCTCTCAAGTGAGTAGCTTGATCGTATCGTTCGTCGAGAGCTCAAACCATTGCATCCTTGCATCATATTTCTTGATTCTTATTTGTATTTTATTTTGAGGTTTTAGATCTTGTGGTTATCTTCGTGACAAGCTCTAGTACATCGAAAACGGATTTCATATGCTTCTTCTATCGCGTTTTCAGTGTTGGAGGTTTTACCGGTCTTTTTCGAGGAAGGGTTCTCACCATTTTCTCATGGGACTTTTCTAATTTGCTTCTTATTGATATTTCTACCAATATTGTGTTAGCCCATGTCGTTAGCTTTCCAACAAACTTGGTTTCGTTGAATTCGGAGTCCGTTTGCAGAAGTTGTGGCAGTTTTGGTGTTCTGAAAAGGCTGCAGCGGTACTACCGCGGATTGGAGCGGATGTAATTTTTTACTACCGCTCCAGAGCGGTACTACCGTGGGTACTATAGCGGTAGTACCGCTCCGGACCAAAATCTCGTATTAGGTCCAGCGGTGGTAGGCACGGATGTATTTTTTTAGTACCGCCCGCTAGGAGTAGTACCGCTACCCTTTGCGGTAGTACCGCTATCCCTAGCGGTAGTACCGTGAGGACTAGCGGTAGTACCGCTCCGGCGGTTCTACTGGCCTTTTGCCTCCTCGCTGTTGTTTTTCAAAGGGATACTACCGCCCTAGCGGTAGTACCGCTCCTTGGAGCGGTAGTACCGCTCTGTGCGGGCTGTGAGGATAACGGTTGGATTTTTCCCCACCTATAAAAGGGGGTCTTCTTCCCCAATGGACCTCATCTCTTTAGCTCGTGTTCTTCCCCCATTGTTGACCTTCTTCGAGCTTGCTAACTCTCAATCCCTCCAATGATTCTTGCTAGTTCTTGAGGGAAAAGAGAGAGGAGATCTAGATCCACATTTCCACCAATCACTTTCTCCTCTAACTGAGGGGAACCCCTTGGATCTAGATCTTGGAGTTCTTCGTGTTCTTCTTTCGTTCTTCCTCTCATTTTCCTCCCTAGCATTAGTTGCTTTGGTGGGATTTGGGAGAGAAGGACTTGGGCACTCCGTGTGCCCTTGCCATTGCATTTGGTGCATCGGTTTGAGTTCTCCACAGTGATACGTGGAAGTGAAGTTTGAGAAGCTTATTACTCTTGGGTGTTTGGGCACCCTAGAGCTTGTTCCTCTTGGGTGCCTTGGCGCCCTAGACGGTTGGTGTTGTTCGGAGCTCAATCATTGTGGTGTAAAGCTCCGGGCAAGCATCGGGGTCTCCAATTAGGTTGTGGAGATCGCCCCGAGCAATTTGACGGGTACCGGTGACCGCCCCAAGGGTTGCCAAAGTGTACGGATTCGGTGACCGCCCCCAAGGGTTGCCATTTGTACGGGTTCGGTGACCGCCCTCAAGGGTCCCTTAGTGGAATCACAGCATCTTGCATTGTGCGAGGGCGTGAGGAGATTACGGTGGCCCTAGTGGCTTCTTGGGGAGCATTGTGCCTCCACACCGCTCCAAACGGAGATTAGCATCCGCAAGGGTGTGAACTTCGGGATACATCATCGTCTCCGCGTGCCTCGGTTATCTCTTACCCGAGCCCTTTACTTATGCACTTTACTTTGTGATAGCCATATTGTTTCTTGTCATATATCTTGCTATCACTTAGTTGTCTATCTTGCTTAGCATAAGTTGTTGGTGCACATAGGTGAGCCTAGTTATTGTAGGTTTTGTGCTTGTCAAATTAACCGCTAGGTTTATTCCGCATTTGTTCAAGCCTTAACCGTAATTATTTTAAAGCGCATATTCACCCCCCTCTAGGCGACATTCTCGATCTTTCATTAGCTGCAAGGTATAATAAATAAGAGCATTGGTTTTACCAGGAAAAATGGATATGATGGGGTCATTCAAAAGCTCGGCATGCACCCCTTTACCATGCTCAAGGTGTCGATTTGTTAATTCTCTTTTTTGGTTGGGTGGGGAAGGGAGATCAGATTTTCAATCCTTGTTGGATGATGCAGAAGGGCCAATATCAGAGGATCGCCTTTAAATGCACGTAATTAAAGAAAGCAACGGAAATCACATTGAAAGCAATATGTTTCTGTGTCGCCCCATAATGAAATCACTAGTAGTCACGAATATCTCCTTTTCCCCTAATCCAAGATTGTAGAAAGAAGATCTAAGAGAGACCTACGAAGAATGTGGTTAAAAATCCATAGCAGAGTTCGACCATCCCATATATGTAGGGGGAATCGGAGGAAGAAGACAGATTGATCCTGATGGTAGCAAGAGTGACAGTACAATCTATAATGCTACGTCAACAGGTATACAAGGAATATATACTATGTAAATAAAAGATGCCCATCCCTCGGGATGGATTTTTAATTTATCTCGGGAGTGTTCTTCCAGCTTGTCCTGTGTGAAACAGCGCACCAGTCCGCACTGGCGGAGGCAGCGTGTAGGCACGGTGGGCCATGGCCCACCCAGAATTTGGAGATTTTTTTTAGTATGTACTAGTTTAGCCCAAAGGACTGTCCAAGGCCCAGCCCCAGCCGTCTAGGTCTCTTCTCGCGTGTGAATTAGGAGGCAGCTTCGTCTCCTCTCTGGCCACGCCACCTCAGCGACTCAGCCCTCACCCGTCTCTCCTCCGAGCTCCGGCCACTGGTTCCCCTCCTCTCGCCGCTCCCCTCCTCTCCCCTCCTCTCGCCGCTCGCCCCGCCCACAGTCGCCGTCATCAGGCCAGGAGAGACGAGACAGTTGTCGTCTGACCGTCTCCCCTGCGGCTGGATCCATCCTATCGTGCTCGCGGCTGGCTGGACGCCTCTCCAGCTGCGTCTCCCTCACCGCCGGACGACCTCAAATCCATCGACCTCACAACAGTGTAGGCAACAGCTTCCCCAACCTCCGTTTGAACAAATCAGCAAGGTGAGATTCCAAGCTTCCCCCCAAAATTGATGCTTTCCTGCTTCCCAATAAATTGATGCCCAGTCCAGCAGTAGTGTAGTCCAGTGTATATGAATTGCTAGTAGTAGATGTCCAGTGCCCCAGTGGCCCAATCCAGCGTGTATTTGTACTGGTTTATATGCAATGGTCAACAGTTGATGCTTATATTAGTTCTCCTTATCTTTATTGTAATTATAGAACGGACTAAAGTCTAGAGAGAACTATTTGTGTAGAACTGATTCGGTATGCTGCTGCTACCAATGATGTTTTAATTTTGATATAATTGCAGAGCAGAACATGAAGAGGAATGGTGCCATTCTGGACCTTTTTCGAAAACATGAAGAGAAAACGAGGAAGATTGCTACTGAACATCACACCAAAGATATTGAAAATGCGCGGTGTCCTAATTCCCCACCTCCAATCCATTCCGATACGGACATGGATACAGATACTGAGATCGATGTTGAAATTGAAGATGCAACACCAAGTCTTCCATCACCCCAACAGCCAAGTGCACATGTCTTTTCAGGTGATCCAGGGAAAAGAACTCCTATTTCAGAGTATGCTTTTAATGATCAAGATAGTGTTCGAAGAAGATACATTGCAAAAATTGCATGCCGACCATATGCACATGCTTTTCAAGTCAGGAAAATCTATGGCAAAAATCGACACTTTAGTTTTGTTTGGTTTGAAAAGTACAGTTGGCTAGAATATAGTGTCTCAAAGGAAGCGGCATATTGCTTTGTGTGCTATTTGTTCAAAGGGAAAACTAATGGGGGGCCTAGGGGTGATGCCTTTGTTAAAACTGGTTGGAGAAATTGGAACAAACCTGATGCACTGGACAAACATATGGGCGGTATTGGTAGCATTCACAACCAAGCTCAAGAGAAGTACAATTTATTTGTGACACCTCAAACGTCAATTGGTAATACCATGGTGAGGGTGTCTAAAGAGGATCTGCATCTTTACATGGCTAGGCTAACTTATTCACTAAGATGCTTGAGTTTTCTTTTGAACCAAGGATTGGCCTTTCGTGGACATGATGAGAGTGAAGAATCTAGCAATAGGGGAAACTTTCTTGAACTTCTAAAATGGCTTGCAGAAAATGATGAAGAAGTTGATAAGATTGTTTTGCACAATGCTCCTGGAAACTGCATCTTGACTAGTCCAACAATACAAAAACAAATTACTGAATGTTGTGTTGTGCTAACTACAAAACAAATTATTGAAGATCTTGGTGATGAGCACTATGCAATCCTAGCTGATGAGTCTAGTGATGCATCTCATAAAGAGCAACTGGCTATTTGCATACGTTATGTTGATAAAGTTGGAAAGGGGTGTGAGAGGTTTCTTGGAGTTGTTCATGTTGCCAACACAACTTCCTTGTCACTTAAAACTGCAATTGAATCTTTACTTACCGATCATCATTTGACTCTTACTCAAATCCGTGGGCAAGGATATGACGGGGCTAGCAACATGAAAGGAGAGATTAAAGGGTTGCAAACATTGATCATGAAAGAGTCGCCCTCTGCTTATTACATTCATTGCTTTGCACATCAACTTCAATTGGTTCTTATTGCCGTGGCAAAGGGAAATGAACCATGTAAATGGTTTTTTGATCATGTTTCTTACTTGCTGAATATTGTTGGAGTTTCTTGCAAGCGTCATGACATGCTTCGAGATGTTAGAGCTCAAAAGGTTTTGGAAGCACTTGAAATGGGTGAAATTGAAAGTGGAAGTGGGTTAAATCAAGAGATGGGATTAGCTAGACCTGGTGATACTCGGTGGGGTTCTCATTTTCGAACCATTCTGCACATTATTACCATGTACCCCACAATACTAGAAGTACTTGATACTATTGGAAAAGATCCTTCACAAAGTGGTGAGTGGACAAGAATACGTGCAGTGGCTTTTGCCTTGGAGTCATATGACTTTGTTTTCAATCTTCACGTGATGCTTGTTATTCTTGGCCACACTAATGAGCTGTCTCAGTCATTGCAAAAGAGAGATCATGATATTGTTAATGCAATGGCACTTGTTAGTTTGGCAAAGAATAAAATGCGACATATGAGGTCTCATGGCTGGGAAGAATTTCTTGCAAAGATGACATTGTTTTGCAACAAACATGGCATTGAAGTTCCTACACCGGAGGATAATTATGTGCCTCATGGAAGATCACCTCGGTATTATGAAGTGCAAACAAATGATGATCGTTATAGAAGAGAAGTATATCTTGGTATCCTTGATCAAATCATTCAAGAGCTTGACAATAGGTTTGACGAGGTTAATATGGAGTTGCTTATTTGCATGTCTGCTTTGAACCCCGCGAATTCATTTGCTTCTTATGATGCACTCAAGGTAATGAAACTTGTTGAATTCTACCCCCAGGACATATCAAGCATGGATTTGGTAAGGCTTGAATTCCAACTTGCTACTTTTATTGATGATATGAGACAAGATGATAGGTTCAGATCTGTGCGTAATATTGGTGAACTCTCTGTTATGCTTGTTGGTACAAACAAACATGTTCTCTATGATTTGGTCTACATGCTTATCAAATTGGTATTAATCTTACCGGTGGCCACGGCGAGTGTTGAAAGAGTATTTTCGACAATGAATCTAGTGAAAAATAAGTTGAGAAATAGTATGAGTGATGATCTCATGAACAATTGTTTAGTCACATTCATTGAGCGAGATGTGTTCTTGAAAGTAAGCGAGGAAGACATAGTTGAAGCTTTCATGGCAAAGGAACGTCGTAGGGTTACTTAGTGTTGTAGTTTCTACATGCCTACATATGTGTATCTTTCATGTAAGACTATTTGTATTTGCAACGTTGCAAATTTGGAATATTTGGGAACTATAATGTTGCCTGACTTGATTGGGCTATTTGTATTATATTTTTGCCAACTATTGTATGTATGACACTTGGATTAGGTAGAATTTTTTTTAGGTGTGCACACCCACCATTTCTTTCCTGGCTCCGCCACTGCCAGTCCGCAGCGAGCGGCACATAGGTACTTCCTGGTTTTTCTCTACACCAAGGGGTCCAACATACTCGTTCTGCAGTAGTGATGGTATTTGGGCTACACTGCACAGTTACAATGTAATAAAAGACGCCCAAGCACACTGACGACCAATTTTTTATTAATACTCTAGCTACATTATTACACGTACGAAGCAAAACACTTGTAGAAACAAGGAAATGGCACACACACCACGCATGTAGACCTTACTAGATTCGGAATAAGGAAAGCGATACACGAACACGTGAGGAGCACTCCGAAGACACGAGGGCGGACGTGGTGCGCGGGTAACTAGCCAGCCGATCCATCGGTCGATGAAGTGGCTAGCAGGGTTTCTTGCAGAAGCACTTGCTTTCGAAGCCGTGGAACTTGCACTTGCCCGAGGGGAAGCCCTCGGTGTGGCAGACGTGCGCGCAGTTGTCGTCCCTCCAGCACGCTCCACGGTACCTGTGGCTCTGCGACTCGCAGTGCCTGTGCCCGTGCCTCGCCTCCGCCACCCTCGTCGTCCCCATCTCTGCAATTTTATTTCTCCGTCGGGTCAGACACAAATGGCGTACACAACGCATGTAGACCTCACTAGATTCGATTGTGTACATGTACTACAGGGTGCATGCCTGAGCATCCGCTCGACTTAACAAATTGAGAGGACTAGTTAAGATCACCTGTGGCGACGAGGAGGAGAAGGACGAAGAGGACGGACGCAACCATATGGCGAGAGGTCGAGGCCATTTGCTCTGCTTGCGTGATGCTGGTGGTTTTGCTAGGGAAGGGGTGATGTACTCCAACTTAAGGTTAAAGTGATATGATTTGCTACGGGAGTGTGACGGGACGATGGGGGTTTATATAGGAGGTTCAGAAGCCTGGACGAAATTCAAATTCAGCACAAAGGACTCAATTCTGAAACACAAATGCAGGAGAGCTTTTGCAGTGGTTAAAATATTCTGGTGCAGGCATGACCGTGCAAGATGCGGTTCATTGCTCCTCGACGTCCTCGATGTCTTCAACCGTGGTGCCAACAATCTCATCGGCACCGGGTTGCAAGCCGTGCAAAAAAGTTTAGTATTGTACTACACGGGTTCAGAGGTTCATGCGTGGATGTCTTCAGAATGTAGTGCGGAGATGCATAGAGCATGCAGTGCGGTGTCGTCTGCACGTGTTGATGCTGGGCAGGCTACGGATTCAGGAGTAGCGACTAGCCAGAGAGCACGGGTGGCTACACACTCATCGAGTGTTTGCTTTGTTGCGGGAGCTGAGCTACCGACCTGACAATGCGGACGGGCAATACACGTGATATGCATTGTTATCTGTGCGGACGGTGGTCGGTGGTGCTCAGGCTGTGCCGCGTGCAAGATAACTGGTCGGTGCGTGCTGGGTCCCGTCCGTCCACTCGGAACCTGCAATTGGCAAAGATAATAAATCTATATATTAGATAAAATTAGAGCAACTCCAACCCATCGATTCAAACGGAAGCCAATTTTGTCCGCTTTCTATCTGTTTAGATCGCCCGTCTGCCTGTCCACGTTCGCTTTTTCGTTTGCGTCGGCCGATGCTCCCAATAGGAGGCAGACACATTTTATGCATGTCCACATTGGTATTCAGTCGAATACCTGGTGGGCGCGCCACCTAGCCCCGTCCCCGCGCCCGCGAGCTCGCCTCCGCCGCCTCGCTCGCGCGCTCCAGGTCGCCGCTCGCCTCCGCCGCCTCGCTCGCGAGCTCCAGGTCGCCGCTCGCCTCGCCCGCCGCGGGAGCCTCACCCCCCGCCCCGCAGCTCACCCCGTCCCCCCGCGCTCGTTCGCGCTCGCCGTGCCCGCCCCGCAGATCGTCGCGCCCCCGTGAGCTCGCCTCCGCCGCCTCGCCCGTGAGCTCCAGGCCGCCGCTCGCCGCGCGAGCCTCACCCCCGCCCCGCATCTCACCCCGTCCCCCGCGCCCGCCCGGCAGCTCGTCGCGGCCCCGCAAGCTCGCGTCCACCGCCACCCGTGCTCCACGTCGCACGCTCCGGGTCGTGCCCGCCTATGCTCCCCGCGTGCGCGCTCGTGTCCATGCTTCGCGCGACATGCTCCAGGTGTCGCGCGTGGCCAGCAGCGACTAGCTAGCTAGCTAGCACGCGCGTGATAGCAGCACCAGCATGCATGCACGGCCAACGGCGGCTAGCTAGGTAGCTAGCACGCGCGACGGCCAGCAGCACGAGCATGCATACACGGCCAGCGGCGGCTAGCTAGCACGCGTGCGCGACAGCAGCACCAGCACGCACGCGCGCGCCCAGCGGCGGCTGCTTGTGGCTCGTCGTCGGTCAGGAGCGCGGGGGCGGCGGCTTGGGTGCCAGGAGCGCCGGGCGGGGCGACAACGGCCAGTCGCGGCGGGGCCGGGCGTGGCGAGGCGAGGCCACGGCGAGTCGAGGACGGGCGTGAGCGGGCGAAGCTGGGCGCGGCGACACGAAGCCGCGGCGAGCCGAGACCGGGTGCGACCGGACGCAGCAGCGGGGCGCGGGCGGGCATAGTTGGGAGCGGCGAGGCGAGGCCTGAGCGAGCCGAGGCCACGGCGAGTCGACGACGGGCGCGGCGGGGCAAAGCCACAGCGAGGAGCGGGGTCGACGAAGCAGAGACCACGGGTGACCGCGCCACCGGTCTGCATGGAGCTCTGCCCGTGCCACGAGAAGAGGCCGGCGAGGCGCTCGCGGCGGAGGCACAGTGGCGTGGATGGGGAGAGAGAAAAATGAGAGAGATGGGTGTGATGGGTGGATGGGCCCTTCTTGTTTTGTTTGGATGACAGGTGGGTCACCACTCGCATGCAGGGATAGAGGCGGACGAGAAGGAGATGGAAAACGTTCGCTTTGTGTCCGCCTAGGATCCAAATATGTCTCAAATTTGGGACGGAAATGGATTCGCACGGACACAAAGCGAACGCAAAATAGAAATGGGTCCCTGCGTTGGGCAGCAGTTTTTATCCGCGCAGACCCAAATAAATGTGGGCGAACGAAATGGGTCACCCAATTGAAGTTTCTGTTAGTCCTTATAATAACTTTCTTACAACAAGTTACATGCAAGTCCTTAAAGAAATCAGCAGCGCCTTTCTTCTGCACCCACCGGCAGCACGCCGTTGGCCCTGTTTGGATTCATGGGTTAGAGTTAGTTTGAGCTAGTTTGGGCTCAAATAGCCTTAAAATATCCAAATATAAGGGCTAGTTTGAGCTAGTTGCATCTAACCCATCCAAAAAAACTATCCCACCCAAGATGTGCTAATTGGAGCTAATTCTCCTAGTGCATTTATTGTCAATCTAACCCTGTCATCCAAACACATATTTGATTAGAGTTAGTTCAGGGTTAGTCATGAGTTAGAAACTAACTCTAACCTCTAGCTAAGTTAGAGTATCCAAACAGGGCCGTTGGCAATGCTCATCGCTGTCTCTCGGTCTCCGTCTTAGCGGAGCAGTCTCATTCAAGCTCATGAGCTCGAAGAATAAGCGGTTGGGAAATCACTGATGTAAATTAGAAGATGTAGACAATCATGATCTGTAACAAACCAGATTTTGCTCCCTCGCCTTTTATATATTCACTAGCACGTATGCCCGTGCATTGTAACGGGAGATAAAATAGTATGTATTTAAAGTCAGTGAAAATTATATGTGCAAGCAAAATCCTATGTACACACGAAAAAGAAACATTTAGCATCTCGGTTTCACCGCGTGTGAAGGAATCAATTCGCTATTTTTCCATTCATTGATCGAAGGCATTTAAGAGTTTTGTTACGACATCGTACGCCAGAGAAGGCTCATGAGTTATTCAATCTACTCTTCCTTTCAATCCTTTCAATCGAGGGGATTTTAAGGTATGAAGTTTCTGAATATTTTAGGAAACATGAACAATTTTTTAAATCTTGAACAGTTTTTTTTTAAATTATGTACACTTTCAAAAAAACGCGAACAAAATATGGAAGAGAACATCTTTTAAAATTCACAAACATTTTCTGAAAACACCGATTTTTTTTATAAAAACATGAACATTATTTGAATTTGCGAACATTTTTTTAAAACGGGAACATGTGTTGAAAACTCATAAGATTTTTAGAAAATGTGTAGCTTTTATAAATGATTTTTTTTATTTTGAAATTTTCAATAAAACAAGAAGATTTTTTTAATTTGGAGCATGTCTTGTAATGCCATTTTTTTAGAATTCACGAACAATTTTGAAAACAATATTTTTTTTGAAAAAATGGGTAACTTTTTGCAAGTTTCGAATATTTTTCAAAATAGCAACAAAATTTTGGAATTCTAAACATTTTCCAAATTTAATTTTTTAATTTTGGACTTCTTTAGAATTTTTAATTTATGAAATAAATTCTAAAAGAAAAATAAACTTTTAAGGGAAAAAAGAGATAGGGAAAGGAGAATAAAAATAGAAATAAAACACAAAAAAAAGGAAAATGGGCCAGCCCATTATTGGTTGTCCTGTGCGAAATGCCAACTATTTGTCGCCCAGTGCGGAAAATAGAATGTTCCCAGCTGCGTGGGCAGAAAAATAACTGGGCTGGCTTCGCTGGGCCATAGCGCGCGACCCACGTATGGAATACATTTTCTAGCAGACAAACGCATAAGAATTTAGTACCACCTCAGATAGAAAAAATTTCTTTTCGGCGATGAACGGATGAAAAAATTGGCAAAATGCACCTTGCTTTATTAGTAGTAGGTATAGGTATATAGATTTAGAATTTATTTTAAGTTGGTTTTCTACTCTAGTTTATCTTTTGTAAATGTTCCAACATTTTCCTTTTCTTAAATGTGTTGAACTCATACTAACCAAATCTTCTCCTGTCCAAGGTACGTCGCATATATTTTTTCTAATCCGACGATAGTTTAAAATATAATTCTTTTTCTTTTAAAGGAAATTGCCAATTTAAATCCCTTGTGAAGGAGCCCCCTTTTTCTTCTGCTTAGATGGACATAGGAAAATTCCTAGAGTATCTCATGGGCATGTGTATTCAAATATGCAAAAAAAAAAAGAAGTTTCATAGTTTGAATGTATCCCATGAATTTTTTTGAACTTTCTGCCTTAAACCTTTCAAAATTGTTTCATAAATCTAGGCTTGGCCATTTGACCTGAAACCTTTTGGTGATCTTCTATGCATCATACGACACCACCAAAAATTATCCTAGTCTTGAGTTGGCCCCTTTGACCCCTCTATAAATTGAATGCCAGTTCTGTCCTAAATGGTGCAAACTACATGCCAGTGTTGTGATCCATGGCCTTTGCTCTCCATTCTTTCCCAGAATGCCTAAAATCCCTAGAGACATGGCCATGCCAAAACTGAGCTTCAGGATTGAACCAGAGCGAGCTCTGTATTATGGCAATGTCGGTATCGGCATGCAGGGCACTCCTATACAAGCGTTTTTTATCCCTTTTCCATGACAGAGTTTTAAACCGTCTTCTTGTCTGTGTGAGAGATATGGGGTTCATCCCACACAACCTCGAAACCGTCAGCGAAAGGTCCTCCGGTCACACACGTGGGGCAAAAAGAGCTCGTGTGCGATCGGGCGAGCCATCACAGACAATTATATAGGCCCAATCGTTTCCGTTCGTATGTACATCCCACACAGTGAATCCCAGACAAACATTTCTACTTGTATGTACACCACACACAATTGTCCGCATCACATCGTCTGTGATAGCATTGCCATTGCAGACTATAGTTATAATTTTATCGTTTGCGTTATTGAATGCATCATGCACGGTACCTAGAAGAAACTGTGTGGCATAGGCTGTCCATCCCATAAACTTTTTATGAGGAATACCTTTGTGCAAGGTGGCATAACGCAAACATTTGTCCAAAGGAAGTCATGTGTGATTTTTCATTGATCCAACACGTTTACTTCCTAAAAATTATGTGGGTTTTCTGTGGTCATCGCCCATAGTGTTGTCTCAATAACCGTCTGCAATAAAAAAAACCAATAAGCAGGCTAATTGACCTATTATTTTAAATCTATTTAGTAATCAAATTGACATTTCATATTAAACACACAATATATTTCATTTTCGTATTACGGCAACCAGGATTTCATAATTGAAATAGACCAGAGTACAACATCATATAACTTCAGCACTCAGTTATGCCATATAAGCATATAGCTAGCTACCCCATTACACAACATCACCAAGTTTCACATGCAACATTTAAAACCTTTGGAAATTAGCATCATAGACGGTAGATAGACAGATGAATCTCATCTTGAAAACTGCTGAAGTGAAAGGCGAATATTGAGCCTTCAATGATGTTGAAGGTCCTTGCAACTTTAGGCTAGTGCCTGTGGATGATTGACCGCCCATACTTCATCCTCTTGAGGAAGACTTCAATGTTGTACTGTGGGTGTTGTATGAATACCTTCCTCGCCTCTTGATCATACATGTGATTTGAGAGGTAATTATCAGTGAACTGCTTTGGAAAGGGCTGAAAACAAAGATATGCATAAATATCTTCTCTAAATTATGAAATGGCACGAAGGAATAAAAAACAAGATATAAGAGTTAGTACCATCACGTAGTTCAATGATGTCGTCTTCAGTGTGCAGACAAAGATCATGTTGTTTTTCGTCGCTACTTTCTTTATCCTAACTATCTTTCTGAGTTTCTTAACTTGTCTGGTATTCATGGACATCTCATTTCCTCATATGCAAAATGGGTAGAATAGTGGGTCAAAACCTCTGACAGCAAGACCTACATGTGCAAGACCAAAATGTTAAAAACTTAAATATTAGAATGGTTCCCGCAATTGCACAATAATGTGCTATTAGCCCAGGACCATGCATGTGCAAACCTTGATGGTAAACCTCAGTGCCTCCCATTATTTTCCTGCAACACATATAAGATAGTTATTGATTAGGTTAAGTGAGAGTTGACATACTATCAGTAAAATATGTTGATGAAAAATAAACACATTGCAGATTCCGTAGATTAATTCGAGCCACATGAAAACGCCAGTTATCCAAACCAAGCATGCTTAAGAATTAGGAAGTATAGCAATTGTACATGTTTCTCATGTATTTAGTACGACCAAATTTGATTTATTTCTCACATGCATAACAATACAAAATTGTACCCACAAAAATTGAACATCGCATTACAGAATTGAACAAAACAGTTAACTGGATACCCCAACAAATGAACCAAACAGTTAACTGAGCATCACATTGCATAATAGAATATACTATAAGATCAGACAGTTAACCAAACTAAGCATGCTTAACAACTTGGAAATATAGAAATTATATATGTTTCTCATGTATTTAGTACAACCAAATTCGATTTATTTCTTACATGCATAACAATACAAAATTGCACCCACAAGAATTGAACATCACATTGCAGAATTGAACCAAACAGTTAACTGAACATGACAACAAATTAACCAAACTGTTAACTGAGCACCACATTGCACAATATATAGAAAATATATACTAGAGGAACATTACGTAAGACAATTCACTAGAATTTGTAAAGGAAAGGCAAGAGTAGCACATGCAATAGGTAAACCGAACATGCTTAACCGGCGTAGCTAGCTAGCTGAACAAAGGTCCTTGTAATGGGCTAAAAAAACAAGTTACCTCTCATCGTCAGAGATATCGATGATGATGGGCTCCTTAGCCTTGGAAGAGGGCGAGGCCTCCACATCGTGGATGCCCTCCTAATAGTGGTGAGTCACATGAGCTGCTCAGGGCACCAACCTGCTAGCTCTGGAGTTGAGGTAAGCACGGGCACGCTGAGAAAACACCTCATAGCCTTTGTCGAAGGCACCGATGGTGGCCTCGAGAAAAGATCACGAACTGTCATTTAAAGCAGCCAACCGCATGGCAGCGTTCACGCGCGAGGTGTCGACGGTGGCCTCGACGGCGAGGTGCTCCTCTAAGATCTGGGGGTCAGCAAACATGGCAGCCATCACGACCTCATCCGCGCGTGTGTCCATGATTTGCTTCTACGCTACCAAATGCTCCTTGAGCTTCTGGCTATACTGTGTGAACCATGGCTTACAACGACGCTTATTTGGGGGATGGGGCGGTGATTTGGGTGGAAGGTATTTCGTTGGCGTTTGGGGCATGTGCGATGAAGAAGGAGGAGGAGGATGGGGGTCGGGTTTGGATTACCTAACTAGATCGACAAGGCCGAGCAGCGGGAAGGAGCGTCGTCTGCAAGGAGGCGGCGCTGTAAGTAAGCAGTAAAAGTTTAAACTTGGAAAGGAGGTGAAAACAGGGGAAATGTGGCTTTTGGTCAAGTGGAGGGGGGAAGTAGATATTTTTGCGGATGCCAAATTTTTTCACTCAGTGTAGCGAAAAACTGGCACCCAAAGTGTCATCAGACATGGTCCCTTGTTCTGCACTGTGTATGATATCTGAACATCACAAACGATTCATATGGCTGACCCCGTGTGTGATGAGTTTGAATGTGCAAATTTTGGTCCGAATTTCCCTAGTTACACTAGTCATCCATGTCATTGCATAATTTGGGTACACAAAAGAGCTTACAACACACCCACACTTCTTAATCGAGAAAGTTCAGCAAATAAACAGAGCTAGCTGACCTAAACATTACTCTAACAAAAGACCGGTGCTCTAAACAAAGACTACTACTCTGCCTGGCGCTCGTCGATCTTTGCCGCCTCCTCCATGTCCAGCTCGTGCTTGATGATCTCCTGGGGAAGTGGCTCCATGACATCCATCACAACATACTCGGCAAGCATCTCGCCGTCCGTGTTCGCCATGTCTTTGTAAAATGCTGCCACGAGCTGGGCGTGGGCAGCCGTGGTCTGGGCTTGGACGACCTCCATCTCGGCAAGGGATGTCGCGGACGAACGGACGGCTGCTCGAATGCTCTCGGTGATTGCCAACTCTTCGGACGTGGGTTGCCGACCGTTGTGGGAGAAGCTTCGTGCGATTTGTGCGGTGACCGCCATGAGCTGGGCGTGGGAGGCCTCGACATGGGCGTGGTGGGCCTCCATCAGGGCTAAGGCGGCCGCCAGAGAACAGAAAGTTGTTGTGCCGCTCTCTCCATTTGCTATCCCCGTCGCAGATCTTGCTGCCGCCATCTGAGCTGCAGCAGCAGCTGTTTTGGCTGCCGCAGCCACCTGGTCGCAGATTGCAGCCACGCTCAGGGTAGCTGCGGCTGTGCTCTCGCCGGAGTGGGCCATCGAAGTTGCGCTCATGACGCAGGTCCACATTCCCATCTTTGACCGTTGACGATTGAACAGTAAAATGATATTGGGGAGCTAGTGTGGTTACCATGCCGGCGGTGGACTATAGCAGATGAACCTTCTAGCGTAAGCCATATATGAAGGTGCTCCAAGATATTTTGTACTGCATCTCACGGTTCGTGATAATAAATTGTGTGTGATGTACTTGAATTTTCATTTTAATTGGAAATACAAAATGGGGTCACAACGACAAAGGACGGTGTTTGAATTGCTAGAACATTTGTCTGCAGTGAACATGCAATAATAGGAGTGTCGTGTTAAAATTTGGAATTATTCAGAGTTTGTTTGGACATTTTTATACATTAACTGAGTTTTCTATGCATTTAATATGCATAATTCAGGTTTGAACTACAGGCACAAGCTCCGGTGCACCAAAATGGGTTAAAAAAATCATATATGTGTCCTTGGGTGCATGCTTAGGTCACATGCAAGAAATGGGAATGAATTTTAAACACCTCGGCATCGCGGCTTGGCCGCAAAAATGAGAAACTTGGTTTTTAAATTCCTAAAAATCCAAAACTCGTCTGGAATTCATGAAACTTGGCACGGTATCATGAAATGGCACCAACATGCTGTGGTAAAAAAATTGCCCCATTTGGGGCAGGTTTTGGTATAAGCTTCTCACAAACCAGAGCTTCTCAGAAGAAGCCTCTTAGTTCTGGTAGGGAACGTGTCAGCTTTGTGAACAAAACGAGATTCATGGCCTCTTCTCACCTTGAATTTTTTTTTCTAGAGGCAACATTGACAATAGGAGTGTCATGTTAAAATTTGAATTATTCATGGTTCATCTCAACATTTTTATATATTAACTGAGTTTTCTAGGCATTTAATGTGCATAATTCAAATTTGATTTACAGACACATGCTCTGGTGCACCAAAATGGGTTGAAAAATCATATATGTGTCCTTGGGTGCATGTTTAGGTGCCATGCAAGAAATGTGAATGAATTTCAAACACATTGGCATCGTGGCTCGGCTGCAAACATTGAGAAAATTGGTTTTTAAATTCCTATAAATCCAAAACTCGTCTGAAATTCATGAAACTTGGCATGGTATCATGAAATGGCACCAACATGTCGTGGTAATTTTTTTGCCCCTTTTGGGGAATGTTCTGGTATTAACTTCTCACAAACCAGAGCTTCTCACAAGAAGCCTCGTGGTTCCGATAGGGAACTTGTCACCTTTGTGGTTGAAACGACATTGGTTGCCTGTTCTCGCCTTGAATATTTTTCTAAGGGCAACATAGAATAATAGGAGTGTCATGTTAAAATTTGGAACTATTTAGTGTTTGTTTAGACTTTTTTATGCATTAACTGAGTTTTCTAGATATTAAATGTGCACAATTCAAATTTGAACTACATGCAGATGGTTTAATGAAATGGCACCAACATGCTGTGGCATTTTTCATGTCCAATTTGAGAGAAGGCGCACAAATTAACAACCAACAAAGGCATTTTGAAAAAAATAGTTGGCATGTTATCATCTCAAATGTTTGTACTATTTAAATCGTGTGCGTTCTGCTAACCATTCACGTGACGCCACGCGTCACACTTTTATTGGCAAGGAGGTGCCATGCGGGTAGTTGCTTGAGTAGACGTGAGGCGTGCGATCACAGTCCGCTACGCAAGCTGATCGGGAGGCGTGCAAGCAGTCCTCCACTGCGTAGGCTCACCGGGAGGCATGCGAGCAGTACGCTGCACGAGCTCACTGGGAAGCGAGCCCTTTGACCTCCATCGTCGCCCGCCTCGCTCCGAACTTCTCCATTAATAGCGCCTGAGCCGCTGTTTAATAGGTGGCCTTACTCTTCGCCTCCCATTCCCCTCTCGCCCGAATCCTATCTCCCAGACCTCCACCTACGCCATGGCGCACAAGGATCATCTGCCACTAGTCTTCTGGTTTGGAGAACTCGACTCCAAGGCGGAGGAGATAGAAAATAAGGAGGAATGGGGCCTCAGGGAGATGGCCCTAAACGAGCTAGCTGCGGCAGATGCTGCCCCCGCGCCCGTCCCAGCTCCCATCCGCGTGCCCACGCTAGCAACAATCCCTGTGGAACTGACGGGCTGGTCGCCGAGTACGACCGCAGCGCTGGAAGCCACAGGCGCCAGCGAGGTCCCGATGGACCCGCGCGAGCTTGTGTACGTGCCAGCGCCATCGCCCTTCCGGTACTCATGCGCGTCCCTGCACCCACCGCGGCGCCGATCCCCGTGTGCTTGCCTGCACCCGCAGTGCCCATGCCTGTTTGCGCGCCTACACCCGCCGTGCCCCCTCAGCGTCATGGGACGCCACCGACGACCGCTACCTTGCAGCGCTGCGAGTCGCCGTCCCCCCGATCTCCCGCTCGTCGATCATGCGACGACCGGCTGTTTGATTTGCATGTCCACAATATTCTGGGCTAGCTTGAAGACTTGAAAACAGCGTCCCGAAGGACGACAACGCCGGCACAGTACACCACCGCCAACGCCACAATTATTATTTTTGTTTAATATTGTATCTCGATCGTATGAATGTAAAGTAACAATGTGACTGAATGAAATCTATGGTTTGAACAAACTTGCGTTTTTCTCTGAATTTACAGACTTATCAGAGTAAAAAATAAAAAAAACATCAATGTTTTTCTTTGAATAAGACACTCATCGCAAACGTTTCGGATTGAACACCCGTATGCAAAGCGAGAGCTATGTTTCCTAAGCCACTAAGCCAAGGGAAAATTTGGCGCGCGGCATTTATCCATCTCTTCCTCTCAAACGGTTTTGAATGATGACCCGTGTACAACTATGTACAGATAATTTGGTAAGATTTGCATCTATCATATTGGGTATATTGCCATTTGTCAAATTGGAAACATTGGAATTTGTCAATCTAGTAACATTACCATTTTTCAACCTTGTGACACTACCATTTGTCAAATTTTGCAGCTAAAAACCACTTGTACTGTCTAATTTCGCAACTTAAATTGAGTAAGCATAGATTTCATTCACGGATTAAGTAGTCATTCTTTATACAAACAGTTCAACTCGATAGCTAAACCGAACAAACTTTTCCGCAATTGTTGCCAACCACGTACTAAAATAGCTAGTTCAACTATATAGACTAGCTAATTTTAAGTACGTAGTACAATTCAACCATGTCTATAGGTAGATAAATTGAAAAAAATGGCCCCTAAATATTACTCCCTCCGTGCCATTATGTAAGACATTTTTTGACATTACACTAGTGTAAAAAAATGTCTTACATTGTGGGACAGAGGGATTACTATAGAGGGGCTTTGTACTACTTCCAGCAGCCTCTCCTCTGTTGAGCGCGCTCAGTAAGAGGTAGAGGAGGAGGAGCCTACCGACGAGATGGAGGACTGTAATCCGGCGCCTAACACTGTTGCACCTTTAGCGAGCCCATCTCGAACGCCCTCTGCTTCTCCTGACGATCCCTCTCAAAGTAGCGGGACTCCTTGTAGATCTCCGCATTCCGCACCACTTCGGCAGCTTTTGCTACGGCCACGGCGACAGTAAGACTCTTTGCATGCTCGACCAGGTGCTCGTCCTCCTCCCGCAGGAACTCGATGTAGGCGCAAGGTCGCTGATGCAAATGTGGCCCTCCACCTCCCACCTTTGGGCTACTGTGGAGGAGCGGGTGATGGCCCCAGCGGCCGATTGTGGGGTGGTGGCCCCAACGGATGACGGTGGGGTGGCGGCCACGACGGCCACCTCCCGCCTTCGAGCTGCGATGGCAGAGCGAGTGATGGCCCCGACGGCCGACGGTGGGGTGGTGGCCACGATGGCCACCTCCCACCTTCGGGCCGCGGTGGTTGAGCAGGTGATGACCCTGACAGCTGAGGGCCCCGACGGCCGATAGTGGGGTAGCGGTCACGGCGGCTGGCAGTGGGGTGGGAGGTCTGGGAGATAGGATTCGGGCAAGAGGGGAATGTGAGGCGAAGAGTAAGGCTGCCTATTAAACAGTGTCTCGGACGCCATTAATGAAGAAGTTGGCAGCGAGGCGGGCGGCGATGGAGGTCAAAGGGCTCACTTCCAAGTGAGCCTGTGCAGCGTACTGCTCGCATGCCTCCTGGTGAGCCTGCGTAACAGAGGACTGCTCACACGCGCTCCCGGTCATCCTGCATAGTGGACTGCGCTCGCACGCCTCCCGTCTACTCAAGAACCTGCCCGCACGACACCTCCTAGCCAATAAAAGTGTGACGTGTGGCGTCACGTGAATGGTTAGCAGAACGCCCACGATTTAAATAATACAAACGTTTGAGATGATAACTTGTCAGCTATTTATTTCAAAATGCCTTTGTTGGCTTTTAGTTTGTGTGCCTTCTCTCAAATTGGACACGAAAAATATCATAGCATGTTGATGCCATTTCATTAAACCATGCCAAGTTTCATGAATTTCGGACGATATTTGGATTTACAGAAATTTAAAAACCAAGTTTCTCAAGTTTGCGGCCGAGCCACGATCTCGAGGTGTTTGAAATTCATTCGCAATTATTGCAGGGGACCTAAACATGCACCCAAGGACACATATATGATTTTCAACACATTTTGGTGCACTGGAGTATGTGCATATAGTTCAAATTTGAACTATGCACATATAATGTATATAAAACTCAGTTAATATGTAAAAAAGTCCAAACAAATCCTGAATAGTTACAAATTTTAACATGACACTCCTATTTGGTCTATGTTGCCTCTAGAAAAATATTCAAGGCGAGAAGAGGCAAAGAATGTCGTTTTGTCCATAAAGGTGACACGTTCCCTACCGTAACCATGAGGCTTCTTGCGAGAAGCTTATACCAAAATAGGGCCGCCACACGCACTACACGCAGGCAGCGGTGGCGGAGCATCTGGTGGGTATTGTGCGCACACCCAATAGGGCCACCACACACACTACACACGGCCAGGGACAGCACCGCTGCCGCGGTGTATCTGATGACGGTGGTGTGGTTGAGCGACAACGATGGACCGGTGCCATTGGTGATTGTGGGAGAAGCAAGCAAGATAGGCTACGGGGAGGGAGGGGAAAATGCGATGAGGACTCGCCGGGCATGAGGGTTTATATAGCAGTCTGGTTAGTATTGGGGTTTGGGAGGATTTTGCCGAGTCGGGCGGGAAGCTTGCGCGGTTGCGCTCGGGAACCTGCGCGGTTGCGCGGGAATGGGCTCGCCAATGATTCATTGGCACCTCTTCGAGCCAACACGTGGCCAAACTAAATTCCTGTGCGGTGCTCAAGCATGCAGTCGAAGCCTTCTACGGCAGCACGGTGACAACATGTGTGAGAGGAGGATGAAATGACATGTACACATACGTTAATAAAAAACATTTGCGATTTAATTACCTAGCAACCGGCCGTTCTCTATGCAGCGTCGCGAATGATTGTTCGCCCATGGTGTGATGTGAAAGGCGATGTAGTTTCAAATCATGCCGCAGGCTCGCTACCGTCGGCGGGCTTGTAGATGGCCATTCACTACGTGTTCAACTGCTCTATGTGTGTGGTTGCTCTCGGTTGAGGCGGCCGAGGCGCGCTTTGCTCACGTCCCTCCATGCGCTCTGCATGTGTCCCTCCCCATGCGCTGCCAGCGTTTGGCACCAGCGCACGATCACGTACGTATGTTCGGGGTGCCATATGCATGTGGTTGCGTCGGGCGCAGTGCCATGATGCAGTACGTGTGCCATGATGTAGTTACCCGCTGCAAAACCTGCCATGCGGACGTGCCGAGAATCCAGGCCGTCCGGCCCCCATTTATTTCCGTGGCCATTTACCTTAATATCTCGCGGCCCACGACACAATAAGCACACTCATGATGACACTTACAAAGAGTATATCTAGCAGATCCAATGGCGCTCCCAGCAGCTCTAATGGCGCTCCCAGCGGCTGACGACGATGACAGACTTTAGTTCACCACGCGTCACGTAGTGGACACACACATGAGGAGGAAGGACTTCTTGGTGGTGTGCACGAACGAGCCGGCCTCGGTGGAGAGCTCCATCCACACTATGGAGTAGTTGCTTGCTGAGGACAAGTACCAAGTGGTCGGCTTCGACCTCGAGTTCACCGGCGCTCGTGCCAGGTATGATCAGAAGGTTGTTGTCCCCCAGTTGTGGGTGTGCCATCATGTCCTCATCTACCACTACTCCCTGGCCACAAGGCCTTGCGAGCATTTCGCTGGGTTTATCAATAGCCTCGACTATAGGTTCGCTACGGTGGACATCGAAAATGATATAAAGGTGCTAGACACTTCAGGCTTGGCTTGCGAGAAACTTGTCGACATCCAAGGCCAGTACAGGGTCTGGGGCAGCACGAAGAACAAAGAATCCCTGTTTGACCTCGCCTCGGCCATCATCGACCCCTACTGCAGGAACATGAAGGATGAGTGCAAGAAGAACAAGACCGCCTGGCACAGTGCCTGGGTGCAAAGACTGGATGAAGAACACGTCAAGTACATGTCCAAGGATGCATACACTAGCTACAAAATGTACAGGCAGATCATTGACATGAGGAAGTGCCTTCGTCCTGCCCCAAGTGAGGGATCGAGCCATAGAGCAGTGATGGCAGCGTCACAAGAAGTAGATGATTAGATGATCGCTTCTCCTAGTTTAGTATGCATGTAATTTTTTATTGAGGTGTGTGCGAATGTTGTGTATAGTCACTTATGTTGGATGTTTAATTTGGTGATGCAATCATGTTCTTATAAGTATATACGTTGTTGTTCTGTAGATAGAACATATATGTTGTGCAGACAGAGCAAATCACATCACATAGGGAGTAAACTACAGAACCCGTCGGTGATGATTTCATCAATCGCTGGCAATTGTATACCAGCAAGTGTTTGCCCACAACACACACGGCTTATTAGCAGGAATCGTCTGTGTTATTATCAGTCTTCCCACACAATTCTGATTACTGACCTGTTTTCCGGGTATCACACACATCTTGTTAAGATGAATCATTTGTATTTATTCTGGCTTATCGCAAACGGTTCATCCGAGTGACGTGTATGCCATCTATCAGACACACCTTGATCTGGCTAACTGTTTCTGTTGTTTGGGCTCATCGCAAACAGTTCATCTGAATGAACTATATGCCATCTATCGCACACACCTTGATCTGGTAGACCATTTCTGTTGTTTTGGCTCATCCCAAACAGTTTGTATGGATCAACTATATTCCACAATTCACACATGCAACTCTAATATGAATCATATTTGATGGATCCGCCATCGCGCATAGTTCATTTTATTGGTGATGGTTTTATTACCATACCGTTTGCGATTCATGCATCACACACAGTTTGGTCGATTGCTCTCCTATACATGTGTCGCGTTAGGACCACCCTGCAGTAGTGACATCTCTAAAGTGACAGTGCTCTAGCACTGCAGTGCTCATGCCGCTTCCCCACTGCCTTTCCCCGTGGCGCCGCCCTCCCTGGAGGCCATATCACGCCCTACCGCACCCACTCCCATCCACCCCCCCGCATGTTCATCGCCGACACCATTACCGCCAGCATAGCCACATGTATGGGCTAGCTACTCAGGCTGTTCCCAGGTGTAGGGGAATGTACTACGTAATAATTTATGTACAATTATACAATCACGCCCAGGAACATTATGAAGAAGACATGTTATATCAATCTTACCAACAAGAACGCAATGGAGAGGAACAAAAGTTGTTGGTGGCGATTCAGAGATTCTCGCACTAGACTGTACTCCCAGACCCGAGAATTTTCCACCGACCGAGAGTCGAAGTAGTGATGCCGCTGTGCTATCCACGCATACCAATGTAGTGATCCAGCAACACTTTGTTGTCCAGGACAAAGATCGTTGAGAGAACTAGAGGGAGGAGTAGCCTAGTTGCATATCGGTCAAAACTAAGAGAGAGGAAGAGAGAGAGCGAGATGGTGGGGGAACGAGACTGCCTTGGAACTTGTGTCTGGGGTGGCCCCCTGCCACACATACATAGGGGGCAGGGATGGGTATTTTCGAGTTGGAGCGCACACCCTCCTAGGGCCAGCGCACCAGGAGGTGGAGTTCTTTTGGGACTCTGCCTCTTTGTTGTGCACCGCTACTAGGGCCCAATAGGGCCCATGTGACGCTGCCCTTAGGGCCAGCCAAGCAACCCACTCGAAACCTTTGAAATATTCTGGAAATTTCTAGAACCTTTCAGTTCCTTTTGTAAAATTCTTGGACGCTCCTGGGTTCCTATGGGACACTCTCGGGAACTCCGAGAACGCTCCCGGATCCAACCGAAACACTTTCGGAGACATCCAGGAATCTTCTGGTGCCCTTCTATCATTCTCTTATGGTCTTCTAATTCTCTAACAATCCACTAGTGGTTACGTGTGACCATGTAGGTTCGGTAATATGCGGAGATGACCCGAAACACCTTCCGGTCAGTAACTGATGACAATTATTTTTATGCTCATCACACCTAAGTTTAAACTAGTTTATTTCATAAAAACCTAAGATATCCGCTCCGATATTCATACCAATGAATAATGAATGCAAATGATTCCAAAATTATCTCTTAATTTTATTTCCATAGGAAAATGGGCTAAACCTGGACTGAATCAAGCAAATATATGGAAAGGAGTACAGAGGAGATAAGAGAGATCAAGTGGAAGGTGCAGGAAGCAGTCCATAGCATAAGACATCATCTGGTACAAGCGCACATGCTTGAACCAGCACTCGTACCAGGTGCCTACGGCACCGTGGTGTCCAACCCTCCATTTCTTATTAATTGGCCAACGCCAGAATCGGATCACAGCATCGCCGAAACCTCCATCTTCCTCACGAGTAGCACCCACAAACCCTAGCCACCACCAGTTTCCATATCCATTTCCATAGTCACCACCATCACCATCACCACAACATTAATCCCCAAGTTATCCATACGTTGTAATCGTGTATCGCAATCGTCAACCATTGTAAGACATATTATCAATAAGCATTGATGATCCACGAGTATAGGGTATCGCAACAGTCCTTGAGGGTAATATTTCTGATGGAGTAGATTTTTGTCAGATCCCTCGGTAAGGGTCCAAGCATAGCTGGAACTCATGGATCGGAGGTCACATGAGGGGTTTATCCAGGTTTAGGCCTCGTGAGAGTAATACCCTATGTCCTGCTGGTTTCGATTATTCATAGTGGAGGGATACCTCGTGCGAGGGGTTCAAGAAGGTCGTCTGGCCTCCTAGGGTTGGAGCCACATTGTGGGCCCATTGGCCCCCCTTGTAGTTCATGAGGACGGGCTCCTTGGCATTAGCCACCCCCAGTACAGGACCCCGTCAGTAGCCCCCGAGCATGGTGGAGTTACAACGAGGGTTGCGAGGCCTCCGACGAACTCCTTTGCTGCTTCGTCCTCCTCGAGCCCGGATGCAGTGTCACTGTCTTGATGGCTCGTGGGAGATTTGAAGACTGCTCTTTGGGGACGCAACTGTCCAAACCTGCTACAGTTTCAGGCCTCCCCGCCCTGACTTTGATTTGACAGGGGGGCACCATCTTTTACCCGAACCATGGCGTCGGTGAGGGAATTGAAACGAGCTGATGCGTGACTCATCATGGTAACTTGGCCTTGATTCCAGCATCTGCACGATGTGAATGGGAACCGCCCGCGGGTCGTGGGATACATGGCACGCAGGGGCACCTCGATTCCCGGCTCGCCCTTGCTGGGTCATAAGAGCGACGGGGTAAATAGGCGTCATTTCACCTTTGCTCGCTTCCTCGTGTCTCTGCTTCCTCACACTTCTGCTTCCTTGCATAGTGATGTTCATAGTCTTCGGACCCATCATTTCCTCCACCATGAGACGAGAGATGAGCCATTTGGGGTCCTCGACCTGGGCCACCAGCGTTTGGGCGACCAGGGAGGTCGAGAACAAGCGGAAGGTGGAACGCTCCGGCGCGGCCGCCGAGCCGCAACCCAGCACCAAGGTCTTCACCAACTGATGGGCTTGCTCGATAATCTCAAATGGGGACGTCCAGAAGCTGAAGGTGGAGGGGTCATTCCCATTTGACAACAAATATCGGATTCCCCTTTCTACGCAGGAATTCGTGGCTCCGCCGGACAGCGCGCACGTCCTCCATCTTGGCTTTTTTGGGCGAGAGGCCTCGGTTTTCCTCTGCATCCCTTTGTGCGGGGGCTCCTCTTTTTCTTTGGCATTCAACTCCATCACCTCAACCCCACTAGCATTCTTCATATCGCAAACTTCATCATGTTCTGTGAGTGCTTTCTCGGGGCTGCCCCCCATTTCGACCTCTTCTGGCACTTTTTCTGCGTCAAGGGTCAGATGAGCGGCAGCTCCGTTTGTGACATTGGTGAGGTCAGAATTCAGCTAAACCCACACTCCTCCTTCTTCCCCATGAACCTTCCTAGATTGATGGGGGCCTGGCATAAGAGGTGTTTCTATGTGTTTGGTCTTAAGGCCGACCTGTCGGCCTTCTTCGGCAAGCCCCCGCCGCGCCTAAACTCTTGGGAGTCGCCGACCGACCTCCCTGAGAGGAAGGGGTTGTTGCTAAAGGCGACCACATTCTGAAGGATGGTGGCCTGGCCGGTCTCCAGATCGCACAAACCTGGTTGGCGTGCCGAGTCTTTCCCCTGCAGGCTCGCGCCGCGCTGTTGAATGATTATCACGGGCCGACCGACCCCGCTCGGACCTCCCCCAATGACCTATAGGAGGTGGAGAATCTCCGTCACCTCACCAAGCTAATAGGGTTGGAGGCTGATAAGGTGTCCATGAAGGTTGTGATAGAGACCTTCAGCTGCGCGGCCCCGCCCAGGGAGGTATGTTCTTCCAGCCTTGTTTTAAGTGAAAGGGGGGACTGAGTTTTGTTTCCGACCTCCGTTGTCTTGACTGTTTCAACAATTTTTGGAGTTTGCTGCCTTACTTTAGGAGCCCCTGCTTCCTAGGCAAGACCTGAGCTCAGAGATGTGGGTGCTTCTGCGACCTGCCACGGAGCGCCCCCTCCCCTTTCTTGGAAAGGGAAGAGGGTTGCTTCCTCTGCGAACGTTTTGTCCCCGCCCTCCATCGGAGTGGAGGAAGAAGCCGACACAGTGACTCGTGGGAGCCCGAAAGGACCTGCCATTACCGAGGAGGTCTCCAAGAGGGCATCTCTTAGAGGCTGCCATTTGGAGGCCGAGCTAGCAGCCCCCGCTATCCGTCGACCCCGTGGTGCTCCGGTTTCTCCGAAGTTGAAGGTGCCACAAGCCATGCCTATCGCTAAGAGGAGGAAAGTTGCAGCGCATGTGAAGTACGTTGGCGGCATCCTCGTGATATTGCCGTGTCTACCGTCCATTGGGATCTGACTTGTTTCCTTTTGTAGAGAGCTTGCAGCCCCAGAGGCTCCGTCCTCTGAAGGCACGGAGGTGGCTGTTCTCGAGCTACTCGGTGATTCTCCGCTTGTTCCTCCAAAGATTGCCTCGCCCATTACCGGTAAGTGTATATGGAATTGTTGTCGTACTTTGAGTTTTCTTCTCAACCTGTGGTTTTTATTTTGCAGCCGCGGAGGTCCTATCCGGGCTCTCGGATAGTGATGGAGTCGGGCTGGCTTCCGGCGAAGCCGCCGGCACAGGAGCCACGCTTGCTCATGGAGGGGAGACTGAGGACGCCGATGTGGGCTGGTCCTCAGTTGCTGCAGCCCCCGCATACTCAGCGACGCTTATTGCTGTGGTGGCAGGCGCACGGGAGGTCTTGAGCGCTCAGACGGATGGACTCGACGTTCTCACGGAGGCTAGCTGCCAAGTAATGCCTTTATTTTTGAATGACGCGGTGTAGCTAGTAGCCCCCGAGGCTGAACGAGATGTCCATTCCGGACTCTCGTTCGAGCTTGTTCTTTGTCCCTGACACTTGCCTCCTGTAGAAGGTGGCAGCTCTAGAGGGTGAGGTGGGCGACCTCAAGAGTTAGCTGGAGGCCTAGCGGCAGGAGGTTGTACACCTATAGACGTTATTTGTCGAATCCATCTATAAGTTATTGGGTTGCGTCTGATTCGATCGGATTTTACTGTGATATCATGTTCTGGCTAATTGCTTTCAACTTCCTGTTCAACAGCTGCTGAGGAGGCCGTGGACTTGCGGCAGAAGCTGTAGGAGTCAGAGAGGTCACGTGGCAAGCTCCAGACTCCAGTGGGCGTCGATTTTTTGTCCAAAAGGACCACCTGCCCAGCGGAATTGCCAGAAAAGACCCCCTCCGGATGAAATTGGCAAAAAAGACCCCCTAGGCCGTGGCGGCAGGCGCGGCAGCCGACACGCCCGGAGGCGACAACACTGTTCACTGTACTGTTCACACAGGAGATGAAAAAAACAATGACGAGGCGAGTGAATAGTACCTGCCGCCTTACGCAGTGGCGGCAGCACTGTTCACGCGTGAGTGAACAATAATTTCGAAAAAAAATAAAAAAAGCAGAAAAATTCAAAAAAATCTGAAATTTTGCACCCACTTAGAACACTCGATTGTTTTTGCTTCTAAAAAATCCAGATTTTTCTGAATTTTTCTGCTATTTTTTTTATTTTTTCAAAATTACTGTTCACTCATGCGCGAACAGTGCTGCTGCCACTGCGTGAGGCGGCAGGTACTATTCGCTCGCCTTGTCGTTGTTTTTCTCGTCTCTTGCATGAACAGTACATTAAACAGTGTTGCCGCCTCCAGGCGTGGCGGCAGGTGCCACGTGTCGGCTGCCGCGCCTGCCGCCACGGCCCAGGGGGTCTTTTTTGTCAATTTCATCTGGAGGGGGTCTTTTCTGGCAATTCCGTTGGGCAGGTGGTCCTTTTGGACAAAAAATCGTGGGCGTCACGAACGGTGAGCTCAAGGAGTATCGACAGAAGATAGCCGTCCTCGAGAGAACACTGGCCAGCAAAGACGTGGAGCTACTGAAGCAAGCGGCTGCCCTGTAGCAAAAGGAGGCCGCCGTCCAGCGGGCCGGTGAGGCCTGGTCTGCTATGGAGGACCAGGTGAAGAGGTTGATGAAGCGACTTCAGGACCTAGAGACCGCCGCTATGTGTAAGCTTTTGGTTCCCTTCCTATCTTTGAGGTTCCCATTTTGTAAACTGTAGTCTGACGAGGTCTCCTTGTTGTAGCGCCGCTTCCGAACGTCATCCATGTAGACGCAGTGAAGCGGCTCCAGCATGTTGTCGACCTCGAGCAGCGGATGCGCGCTGCGCTAGGTATGGCGTGCGGGACGCTGTACCGCGGTGGATAGGACCTTGATGACACCTTGGATGGCGTCGTTAAGCTGCTGGAACGGGCACCTGGCCAGCTCCTTGACTAGTAGTACTCCGTGGCGTATGAGGGCACCATGCGGGTGCTGGCTAGTGTGAGGGTGCAGCTGCCTGCCATCGACTTCGGCCTTGATAACCCACAAGTATAGGGGATCATTTGTAGCCTTTTTAGATTAATAAGAGTGTCGAACCTAAAGAGGAGCTAAAAGTAGAACCAATATTCCCTCAAGTTCTATCGACCACTGATACAACTCTACGCACACTTAATGTTTGCTTTACCTAGAACAAGAATAAAACTAGAAGTGCTTTGTAGGTATGAAGGGATAAGTTTGCAAGATAATAAAGAACGTAAAAATAAAAAGTAGGTGCTGTTCTAATTAAAGTACAATTAAATTAGTATAGCGAGTGTGGATTAGTAGTGGTAGGATTTGCGGAATTTTCCCTAAGCAATTGACTACGTTACTAGACCGATAGCAAGTTTTTATGTGGGAGAGGCCACTGCTAGCATGTCATCCCTTACTTGGAATTCTATGCACTTATGATTCGAACTATTAGCAAGCATCCGCAACTACTAACGTTCATTAAGGTAAAACCCAAGCATAGCATTAAGATATATATTGGTCCCCCTTCAATCCCGTATGCATCAATTTCTATGTTAGGAAGAAGCTTCTGTCACTCTTGCCCTCCAATGCATAGTCCTATCAACATACAACTAAACCTATGGTGTGATCCACACACGCGCTCATATGATGGGCACCAAAGGATAGCAACATAACCACAAGCAAATTATACCAATCATAGCAATTCACCAATTACCGATAGGACAACAAAAATCTACTCAAGCATCATAGGATGGCAACATATCATTGGATCATAATATGAAGCATAAAGCACCATGTTCAAGTAGAGGGTACAGCGGTTTGCGGGAGAGTGGACCGCTGTAGATAGATGGGGGAAGGTGATGAAGATGTTGGTGAAGATGACAGAGTTGTTGGGGTAGATCGCCGTCACACGATGATTGCCCCGGCGGCGTTCCGGCGCCACCGGGAGAGAGGGGGAGAGAGAGCCCCCTTCTTCTTCTTCCTTGGCCACCCACCTAGATGGAAGGAGAGTTCGCCCTCTGGCCCATGGCCTCCATGGAGGCGGAGCCGCGAGATCCCCTCCGAGATTGGATCTGTCTCTCTGTTCACTTCTGTTTCGCATTCCTGTTTTCTAGCCCTTCACCGTTTCTTAAATTCCCGGAGATCCGTAACTCCGATTGCGCTGAAATTTTTACATGATTTTTTCCATAAATTATCTTTCTTGCACCCGAAGAAGAGTGACGGTGTCCTGGACTAGGGGGTACTCACCATGTCGTTTCCCGACCAGTGGGTTGGGCCGAGGACCCCCATGGCGGTTCACTAATGGGCCAGTTCGGACAGCCGATGACATATACGAGGAAGATTCCACAAGACTTGGTGATCAAGACAAGGACTCCTCTCCACCGACGTAGCCGACTAGGACTCTTGTTATCCTAGGCCTCTGGTACATTATATAAGCCGAGGCCAGGCTCGTTGATAGATAGATTATGACATTACTCATCATACCCCTAGGGTTTAGACCACAACATATGATCTCGAGGTAGATCAACTCTGTATTGGATACTCCATTAATATAAACAAGAGCAGGACATAGGGTTTTACCTCCATCAAGAGGGCCCGAACCTGGGTAAAACACCATGTTCATCGTCCTGTTACCATTGATCCGAGAATCCACAGCTCGGGACCCCCTACCCTGAGATCTGCCAGTTTTGACACTGACAATGGTGCTTTCATTGAGAGTTCCGCTGTGTGATCGACAATGGATCAATGGCTCGCTTGCAGATCAACTGCGACATCGGCATATTCATCACCGGCTCGACTCGTCACCTCGGCTGGGCCGAAGACCAGACTCCTCTTCGAATCATCAAGATCGGACATATGTCCTCGTCATCATCAACTCCGATCTCTATCAAGATCATGGAGGAATCATCCATGGAGCCCGGGGGCTCAATGTCAACATTGTCCTCGGGCGACCATGCTGTTTTTCTATACAGCGGATTTGTATTCGCTATTGCCGCCTCCTCGAGTGTCTCTTAGACGATTGGTTTGGAGGAATAGTGTGGAATTAAGTCTATAACAACCCTGTAAAATTTCATCGCGTTCCGATAGAGGAATCTCCGGCAATCTCCAATATACCGAAGCCCTGTCAAATCCGGACGGGAATCTGGATGGGTTTAGGGCGTGGAGTCCAGCGTCCAGCTCGGACGTCCTTTGGAAGATCCAATCGTTGATCGGCTGTGGATTCCTATATCTACCACCCCTCAAAGTTTCAGCTCGATCCGACCGTTCAAACTCCGAGAACGGCCCGAGGAGTGCGTCAATTTTCGGATCTGTTTTCTGTGCGAAAACGAATCCGACCCGAATTCATCTTTCTTCATGAACGGGATATTGAACATCCTTTTTGAAGGAAAACTATTGTGTGTTGTTCTCAAACACGTGCCTACAAATTTTTAGTCTTTCCCGAAGCAATTTTCAACATCGTGCCGATGTCAAACCGGCCCGACCACGTTACTCCATGGCTGCCGACCTGTGCCAGCATCGACTGCGCCGTCGCTCCATCAAGCCGACGACACCTCCTCAGATCAAAACCTTGGCGAGCCGAGCAAGAGTTCAGCATCGTGAAGCCGAGCATAATATTGGCATCACGAAACCCTAACTTGAACAACCCTAAAGCTTTGACTTAGGGATCTCTCTCCGACCTGATCCCAGGATTGGCTTTTATCTCACATCCGGCTTCAAGCCTGGATGCGACCTCTGCGTCCGAAGATCGGGAATAAATTCCGGCCGGACTCGCCTCTCTTATCCCGGATCCAGCTCCAAGCCTGGACACGACTTCGGCATCCGAACACCAGGAGTCAACCCTGGCCGGACTCACCCCTCGCACCATCGTACCGGAGGACGACCCCGAAGAAATCCGAGATACCAATCCGGCTAATATCGCCCTGCTAAACAAGATGCTAGATCGGATCTAGACGACGACCACTTTACCGGGCTGACCTCGGCATTCAGGCCATATTCCTTTAATTATTTATTTCTCTTAAATTAATTAAGTAGAAGATTTTTTTAAACTATATCATTATTTGTTATTACTTTTGGTTTGCACTGTTTTATGTGCACAGGTAAATCGACGTCGAGTGGTCTGCGTCGTCTGCTCCAACACCTCGGCTAGATCGGGGGCTTCACCGTCTCTTCATCAACCTACTCCAGAGACTTCGGCGTCACTAGCCGACCAGCTTCATCATGTTAGCTGGACCGGGGACTTCGGCATCACTAGCCGACTAGCTTCGTCACCTCAGCTAGACCAGGGCTTTGCCTCGCCACATCGACCGTGCGGCGTCGCCACTTCCTCAAGCCGAGCTCCTCACTCGGGTACCTCGGGCTTGGGGGCTGGGACCTCGGCCAGGCCGAGGACTACGTCTTTGTCCCGCCACAAGCCCGGACCGCATCATCAACGCCGAACACATTAACCAGCTAAGTCACTTTCATGCTCAAAGTTTTTAAATTTTTTAATTTGTGTTCGGTTCTACCATGCTCACATACGTTGTTTGTTAAAAGAAACTCCCTCTACCCATGTTAACTGGGGGCTCTTAAAATTTATATGAGCCATTCTATAATAAATATTTTTCTTTCTTCTTAGTCGTTGCAAAGTCCTTTTCTATTACTCCTTTCTCGACTCGAGTGTGTGGTTAATAGCTGGATAGCCTGGCTTCTCTCTAAAGCCACTCGAGTTTAGTTCGCCAAACTGGCCTGAGAAGCACTCCGCCTTTGGGATAGGAGGTTGCAGCCAAAGGCTGACCCACTTGAAGTCTGGAGATCGGATGTATCATGTTAAAGCATGACGAAAGTACAAACTAATTTTAAGACCAATTTTCGGATTGGCACCAAAATTTTGATTTAGTTCGGGCGTAAAGTTTTTACCAAAGTTTTTTGGTTTTCCAAGCCTATGGCACTTTTAACCTATTTGTGTGTTTCCAGCATAAGTCTCGCAGTGCAATGCCGGACACCTTTACAGATTCGGCAATATCAACAAGGTACTCCGAGCAGTCCTCGGCAAAACATTCTCGGATATTGCTTTATATGCATCGGTTTTGAATTGTGTCTTCGGTCAATAGTTGGGTTGCCCGGCTCGTGTGATTGCTTCCTATCTTCCACTTTGTTCGGCTAGGTGTGCAAAGGGAGAACCACTGCGATTGTGCTTCCAGCTCGAATGGTTAAGCGCCTCAGTGGAGAAAACCAAAAACTGACTGTCACAATGGGCGTAAACTGGTCAGTGATCGGATGATTGTAGATCAATAGAGGTCACCACGTGTTAAACGATGGGCCTTTCATTAATTTGGCCGAAGTGTTAATGGCTTGACCTTGGCGGATGCCGAACACTAACTGGGGGCTAGTAACTGGCCTCCCAACTTTAAGCTCCTATGACTAAGTGAAAGCTATAAAGCCGGCATATCTGATTGCCTCGTTTCCGCTAACACAACCGCCTTTGGGCACCGAGACGTCGGCTAAGGGTTGTCTTGCTACCGCGGAAACACCCTGCGTAGCATCTACAAATGGGTAGAAGCCGACGATGGGCCACTTTCAAATGATAAACGGTCGCAACGGAGTCAAAATAAACATATATCATCAGTGTTTTTATTCAATATACAAGCGCTGCCTTCCGTAATTATCGTTATCAAGCCATAAATATGCATCAATTTGACTTAAGATTTTGGCCAAGCTGGATTGCCTGGCTCCTATGCTTACCCCTACGTTCCCGATTGTTCGGCTAGGCGGTAAAGGGAGCACCTCTGTGATTGTTACTACTGGGTCGTCCGGGTTAGTACCTCAGACTGGGTGAAGCCGAAAGCTAGCCATCTTAAAGAATATAATTGATCGGCAATGATGGAAGTGAAAATTTTGGTTCATTATGGACCACAGAGTTCGGGAACTTTCTCCCAACTAAATCCTCAATATTTTCCTCCCACATTGATCGGAGTTGAGGTTTCATGATCATTATCAACATGACAGCCTGGGAAAAGGAACCTGTAATGGAACTATTTTTCCCAGAAGATGTTTTATAATATATCTCTCTGCGTACCTTTGTTTATAAAACCGTATGACCGGATTGCCTTGTTTGTCGTAAATCTTTGCCCTTATAAAGGCTTTGTAAAGTAGGACGAACACTCTTTGGCTGCTGGCCGAGGAGGTTGAAGCCGATGGTCGGTCAACAAAGTTTTGTACAATGCGGATCCGAGCATTAGTGATGTAAAGTACTTGGATACATAGAATCATTACACATAAATTGTGATATACTCCGGACATTGATCCTTAATTCGGCCACCCGTGCCCACATTAAGGCTCGAGGGCTACTGGGCTTCGCGCTTCTCATTTACAAATATTAAAGGGGCACATCGATCCCCTGATCTGGTGTTGCCACCCGACCATTGGCTCGGGGGCTACTGCATCGACGATTCAATGCAGACAGTTTACAAAGTGCGAAATAGTTCCCGAGGAGATTATGATCCTCAGGTTGGTCGGCCGCACCCAACCTGAGTCTCGAGGAATATGCACACCACATTTCTATTCCTAAGTATGCTACAGAGCTAGGAGTTGATCCTCAGGCCGATTTTGTGAATCGACCTGAGTCTCAGGGGCTACTGGGATCACCGGTTTTATGCCATCCTTCAGGTGCATGCCGGACATTGAGCGGACACACACCTTGAGGGCTACTGGCTATATACCTCGGCAGATAATAAATTGCACAAATCAGAATTAAATTCACAAAAATCAGCCCACAGCTGAGGTGGTGCACCACCGCGGGAGCAGTCCAGCATAAAGCTCGGATGCAAGTGGCTAGCTCCATAGAGGGCATCTCCGGCATTACGCTCGGTTTAACCCTTTTAACTTTTTCAAGACCGAGGTAATCTATGACATCTCGGATACAGTCTGACATTGGTGCCCGGCTGCGAGATGACACCTCTGATGTAGTCCGATGTTGGTGCTCGGCTGTGAGAGGACACCTCGGAAGCAGTCCGGCATAAAGCTCGGCTGCTAGTGGCTGGCTCCATAAAAGAACCTTTTCGGCGTTAAGCTCGGATAATCCTCCTTCAAAACTTTCAAAGACGAGATACTCTATGCCTCCTCGGATGCAGTCTGGCGCTGGAGCTCGGATACAAACTGGTGTTGGAGCTCGGCTGCAAGAGATACCTCGGATGCAGTCCGGCGTTGGAGCTCGGATGCAAGAGGACACTACCGCACGGGAAACACTTCGAACCCGACGTGTGGCATAAAAGATAACAAGGCATTGATAAAGGCCGAGAACTTAAAAGACTCCTCGGATACCCGACGTACGAACTTTTCGGATATACCTCGGCAATCCTCAAGATTGGAGATGGGAAGATTTGTTGAACCAGTTTTCAAGACCGACGACCAAAGACGAAGAACAGTTCGGAAGAACCGAGGAGCGTCCCCAACTTGAAGACCGGTTCAGGGGGCTACTGACGGTGTCCTGGACTAGGGTGTACTCACCATGTCGTTTCCCGACCAGTGGGTTGGGCCGAGGACCCCCATGGCGGTTCACTAATGGGCCAGTTCGGACAGCCGATGACATATACGAGGAAGATTCCACAAGACTTGGTGATCAAGACAAGGACTCCTCTCCACCGACGTAGCCGACTAGGACTCTTGTTATCCTAGGCCTCCGGTACATTATATAAGTCGAGGCCAGGCTCGTTGATAGATAGATTATGACATTACTCATCATACCCCTAGGGTTTAGACCACAACATATGATCTCGAGGTAGATCAACTCTGTACTGGATACTCCATCAATATAAACAAGAGTAGGACGTAGGGTTTTACCTCCATCAAGAGGGCCCGAACCTGGGTAAAACACCGTGTTCATCGTCCTGTTACCATTGATCCAAGAATCCATAGCTCGGGACCCCCTACCCCGAGATCTGCCGGTTTTGACACCGACAAAGAGCCCCAACCAACTTACGGGGAGCCCACAAGACACCTGGGCGCGCCCTGGTGGGTAGTGGAGGGCGTGGGCCTCCGTTTGCGTTGATTCCACCTCCCAAAAATCACATATATTCCAAAATAATTCTCCGTAAATTTTTATCGCGTTTGGACTTCGTTTGATACGGATATTCCGCGAAACAAAAACATGCAACAAACAGGAACTGGCACTGGGCACTGGGTCAATATGTTAGTCCAATAAATCATATAAATTGTTGCCAAAAGTATGTGAAAGTTGTATAATATTGGTATGAAACAATAAAAAATTATAGATACGACGGAGACATATCAGCATCCCCATGCTTAATTCCTGCTCATCCTCGAGTAGGTAAATGATAAAAAAGATAATTTTTTATGTGGAATGCTACCTAGCATAATCTTGATCATATATCTAATCATGGCATGAATATTAAGACACGAGTGATTCAAAGTAATAGTCTATAATTTGACATAAAGACATCAATACTCAGGCATCCCAACAAACAATCATGTCTTTCAAAATATCAATGCTAAAGAACGCTATCCCTACAAAACCATATAGTCATGTCATGCTCCATCTTCTTAACATAAAGTATTTATCATACACAACCCCGATGACAAGCCAAACAATTGGTTCATACTTTTTAACGCGCTTCAACTTTTTCAACCCCCACGCAATACATGAGCGCAAGCCATGGACATAGCACTATTTGTGGAATAGAGTATAATGACAGGGGTAAACATAGAGAAGACAAAAAAGTAAGAAAGTCTCACATCGACGCGGCTAATCAACGGGCTATGGAGATGCCCATCAATTGATATCAATGCGAGGAGTAGGGATTGACATGCAACGGATGCACTAAGAGCTATAAGTGTATGAAAGCTCAAACTGAAAACTAAGTGGGTGTGCATCTAACTCTATGATGAAAAATTCCCACTAGTGTATGAAAGTGACAACATAGGAGACTCTCTATATGAAAAACATAGTGCTACTTTGAATCACAAGTGTGGAATTAGCATGCCCCTTCTCTCTTTTCTCTCATTTTTTTTCTTGGGCTCTTTTTGGCCTCACTTTTTTTCTTTTTTTTATATTTGTCTGGAGCCTCATCCCGACTTGTGGGGGAATCATAGTTTCCATCATCATTTCCTCACTAGGACATGCTCTAATAATGAATAATGATGATCATCACACTTCTATTTACTTACAACTCAATATTACAACTTGATACTTAGAACAAAGTATGACTCTATATGAATGCCTCTGGCAGTGTACCAGGACGTGCAATGATCGAGCATAGCAAGGACATAAAAAACGGACAAGCCATGGAAATATCATGCTAGCTATCTTATGATCATGCAAAGCAATATGACAGTGAATGCTCATGTCATCAAAATGGAAGCGGTGGAAGTTGCATGGCAATATTTCTCGGAATGGCTATGGAAAATGCCATAATAGGTAGGTATGGTGGCTGTTTTGAGGAGGATATAATAAGGCTTATGTGTGATAGTGCGTATCATATCACGGGGTTTGGATGCACCTGCGAAGTTTCCACCACATCTCGAGGTGAGAAAGGGCAATGCATGGTACCGTAGAGGCTAGCAAATTGCAGAAAGGTGAAAGCACAAGTGCTCCTTGGGTGATTTTGATAATTAATGTCAACATATCTCTTGTTGGACTAATGCTTTTATCTAGTGTATTTCAGACAAGTTCAACAATGGCGTGGAAAGGACAAGAGAATGTAGGACCCCTTCAAGGTGCCAAGGACATGCATTGGCTAAAGCTCAAGACTCTTCATCTTTGTTTTAGTGTTCAAAGATCACATTGAGTCCATAGGAAAGTCAATACTATTAAAATGGGATGAGGTGTTGCTTAATGGCTTGCTTGCTGAAATGCTTAGTGATATTGCTCCTAAACCCTCAACCAGTTTCTCCATCCAAATATGTCAAAACTCTAAACTCCAACTCGGCCTCATCGATTCATTCTATCCGACGCCACCGAGTTCATATGACATAGCCACAGCCAGAAACCCTAACAGTTCGGTCACACCGATACGGATTTCGGTCTCAGCGAGATGGCCTTGACAACTCCCTATTATCAGTTGCATTTATTTTGGTCTCACCAAAATTGCAATCGGTCTCACCGAGATGGCTTGACCAATTCTCTGTTGCACTATTGCTTCACTTCGGTCTCACCGAGTTGATGCAATCGGCACCACCGAGATGAGGTTTGCCCTAAGCCCTAGCACATTGGTCCCACCGAGTTGTTCCAGTCGGTCCCACCGAGATTCCTAACATTCACATTTTGAACTAATCGGTCCCACCGAGTTTAGCTATTCGGTCTCGCCGAGATGGGTCAAATGTGTGTAACGGTTGGATTTTGTGTGGAGGCTATATATACCCCTCCACCCCTTCTCCATATATGAGAGAGCCATTAGAACGTGCCTACACTTCTACCATACATTTTCTGAGAGAGAACCACCTACTCATGTATTGAGATCAAGATATTCCAATCCTACCACAAGAATCTTGATTTCTAGCCTTCCCCAAGTTGCTTTCCACTCAAATCATCTTTCCACCATATCCAAATCTGTGTGAGAGAGTTGAGTGTTGGGGAGACAATCATTTGAAGCACAAGAGCAAGGAGTTCATCATCAACACACCATTATATTTATTACCTTTTGGAGAGTGGTGTCTCCGCTTGGGAGCCTCCGTCAAGTTGCGGAGTTAAACCAAGAAATTTGTAAGGGCAAGGAGGTCGCCTACTTCGTGAAGATCTACCCGAGTGAGGCAAGTCCTTCGTGGGCGATGGCCATGGTGGGATAGACAAGGTTGCTTCTTCGTGGACCCTTCGTGTGTGGAGCCCTCCGTGGACTCGCACAACCGTTACCCTTCGTGGGTTGAAGTCTCCATCAATGTGGATGTACGATAGCACGACCTATTGGAACCACGCCAAAAATATCTGTGTCTTCATTGTGTTTGCACACTCCAATCCCATCCCTTTACTTTCTTGCAATTAGCATGCTTTACTCTTTCCGCTGCATATACTCTTGTCATGCTTGCTTGAAATGTATTGTAAATGCTTAAAATTGTGCTAAAACTCCACCTTAACTTAAAGAACATAAAAACTTCTACTTTTACTTGTTGAGGGTCTAATTACCCCCCTCTAGACCCTTCTTCTCGATCCTTTCAATTGTTATCAGAGCTTTGGCCTCCATTGCTTTGGTTTAATCACCATTGGAGGAAGATGGATGAGTTTACGATCGGGAGTATTAGATGTAGAGTTCCTATGCTTGACAGAGAATTCTATAGTTCTTGGAAGAATGAGATGCTTGAGATTTTCAATGAATATGATTTGAACAAGTATAATACTAGCCCTTATGTGCCCCCTATTGATCCTTTGCATCCTACCCCCGATGAGTATCTTGACATGGTTCGCAATCTTAGAGCTATTGATCTTATCATTAGAAGATTGCCTAGAAATTTGCTTGTATGCTTGCCTACCTTTGAATGTGCTTATACTGTACGGAAATATCTTGAGGAGCACTTTCCAAATTACTCCTTGAAAAATCTAGATGAGATTCTTCAAAAGTCTATTGCTTTTCATAAAATGAAGCCTAGTGATCCTAAGTTTGGTGATTGTCTATTTGAGCTTTGTGACCTTATGTGTGCCAAAGGAAATGTTGGAGTCATTAGTATCATTTCACAAACTATTAGAATTCATAAACATGCACATTGTCATGGTCATAAATCTAATGAATCACTTGCTCTAGGTGATGATCACTTACATGATGATATTGAGCATGGATATTATGATGAAGATGAAGATAGTGACTTTGACCTTGAGGAGTCGATGAGACACTTTGGTCTTATGGCTAACCTTCGTGGTTACATGGCCGGAGGGAAAGAATGGATTCTCGATAGTGGATGTACTGATCATATGACCGGAGATAAGGACATGGTCCGTGAGCTTGCCAAAAACGACGGCCCACAAAAGTATGTAGCTTTTGGAGATAACTCCAAGGGTAAGGTACTTGGCCTTGGTAAGGTGGCCATTTCCACTGATAGATCTATCCAAAACATTATGCTCGTCGAATCTCTTGGTTACAATATCCTTTCCGTATCTAGACTAGAAGACTTTGGGTTCAATGTTCTATTTACTGAAGTAGATTGCCAAGTGTTTCCTAGAGATAATCATAATATGGTCTTTACCAGTATCCGTAGAGGTGATCTATACATTTTTGATTTCACTAAGAGAGCTCAACCTCGTACTTGCTTAATTGATAAATCTTCTAAAGGTTGGTTATGGCATAGAAGGTTAGGTCATGTGGGCATGCGAAATCTTGATAAGCTTATTAAAGGTGATCATATCCTTGGTGTTAAAGATGTCATATTTGACAAGGATCGACTTTGTAGTGCTTGTCAAGCAGGAAAACATGTTGGAGGAAGTCATCCCGTGAAGAACATCATGACCACGATAAGACCGCTTGAGCTACTTCATATGGATATTTTTGGTCCCAACGCCTACAGGAGTCTCGGTGGTAGCTCGTTCAGTTTGGTCATTGTTGACGACTTTTCAAGATTTACGTGGGTTTTCTTTCTGATGACAAATTGCAGGTCCAAAAGATCTTAAAGAACTTCGCTAAGAAGGCCCAAAACCAATTTGAAGTGAAGATCAAGAAGGTTCGAAGCGACAATGGAACGGAGTTCAAGAACGCCAATGTGGATACACTACAAAAAAAAGACACATCCGTGACATTATGGGCCGAACGAAATTTTTTCTATCATGCTTATGACACTTCTATGACGATAATTGTGACAAAAGCACGTATCATCATAGATGTGGTGGGCTCCTACTTCTATGACAAAAAATGATGACAGAAAATGGGCTTTTCATCCTGGGCGGGCCGGAGACGCAGCTGCATGACATTCGTTGGGCCGTCCATGACGGAAAAAATTGTGGTAGAAGCGAGGGCGAGGAAAATATCGGGGAGTTCCCGGTTACGGTGTCATCGGGGCCGAGCGATGCACGGATGTTTACGCGTTTCTCTATGTACGCGCGTGTGTGCGAGGTGTTGGCTAACTGAACCCGAGCGATCGCATGTTACTGAACCCGAGCGATCGATCCCTTGGCTGTTAACTGAACCCGAGCGATTCATTCGCTGCTGACTGAACCCGATCGAGCGATTCCTTCGCTGCTGCTCCTAACTGAACCGAGCGATCGACACTGCTACTGCTTACTGAAGCCGATCGAGCCCCCGTGCGAGACATAGCCAGCCGGTGTTGGTTGCCTCTCGATGAACAGTGACTGTTGCTACCATGCGCGCGGTACGTAGAATGAGTCGAGACGTGGTGAGTCGAGCCGGTTGGTTGGCTGTGGATGAACAGTTCTCGGTGGGGGTTGGATGAACAGGACCCCGTGGTAGTAGGCCGTTGCCGCTGGATGAACAGGACCCCGAGGAGGCTGTCGCACCCTAGCCGCTTGGGGGTGGATGAACAGGACCCCGTGGAGGCTCTACGAACAGCAACCGGTGGAGGCTGGATGAACAGTAGCTCGTGGATGAACAATAGCCCGTGGAGGCTGGAGGAGGTCGACTGTGGATGAACAGTAGCCGTGGAGGCTGGAGCGAGGCAGTAGAAGGTGGATGAACAGGACCCCATTTCGACTGTAGGCGCTCCAACACAAGTCTGTTTCCTCCGTTTTGCGGTACGCCACACCCCTCCCAATCAACAGGACCCCGTTTCGACCGTAGGCACTTGAACACAAGTCTGTTTCCTCCGTTTTGCGGAATGCCAGAACCTTCCCGATGAACAGGACCCCATTTTGACTGTACGCGGTCAAACAGAAGGCCCGTTTCCTCCGTTCTGCGGTACGCCAGACCTCGTTTCGGCTGTTTCATCCAAGCCGGTTGGCTCCCGATGAACACGACGTATTCCGTTGTCTCCCGATGAACACGACGCTGTTTCCTCCATTGCGACCCAGCCGGTTGGCTGCCGATGAACAGGACAACGTCGCTATACGCGTTCGAGACCCCGCCCGTCTGTACGTACGTAGCCGTATTTACTTTCTTGCAGCGTGGTTGTACGTACGTGTACACGATATAGACGGGACTGCGTGACATGCTACGTCCGCGCCTCTACTACGACACGTGCCGCTCCTTACTCGGCCACAGTTCATCGCTGCAGAGAGACTGATCGACCAGTATATACGTACATGTTCACGATAATGCTACGTACGCTTCGACTGGGTGGGTCCCAGCTGTCAGGGAGGATAAGGACGCACTTCCTTGCGTGCAAAGATATATTCGGTGGGTCCCAGCTGTCAGGGGGAAGAATCATTTTTTTGCCCGTAGTATGGACGCACTTCCTTGCGTGCGAAGATGTAGCTGGTGGGTCCCAGCTGTCAGGGGGGAAACTTTTTTTGGAAAATACAGAGTCCCTTTCGGTGGGTCCCTGATGTCTGGTGGAGGAATAATTATTTTACGCGTAATAGGAGGCACTTCCTTGCTGCAGCCGTGGACCCAACTGTCAGCCTCTCCACGTATAGTCCTCTTTCGATGGAAGTCATTCCTTGACCACGTTGACCACGCCGCGCCGAGAGCACCAAGGCGGTGGACGACGGCGAGGCCTAGGAAGGGGACGACACGGAGCTAGGGAAGACGCGGCAGTGGATGCCCACACGGAGAGGAGTACGAGGGTTGACTGGTTCGGCTGCGGTCTGAGGCTGCCGTCGCCGCAGAATAACAGGGGTTGTGGGTGAGTAGAGGGATGGCCTGGCCAGAGGTTGGAGTAGGAGGGGGCGGTGAGGCCTGCGCGGCAGCATAGCCGGCCATGGGAGGCAGGAGCAGGCGGCACGGCCGGCGATGGTTTGGGCGGCTGGAGCAAGAAGACCAGAGGTTGAAGAAGCATGACAGCCGTTGGATGGACATCGTACGGTCACCGCAGCTAGAATCGTTTATATTGACTAAGTTGACAAAGCCCTGCGTCCGCATCAACTTAGTAGGCCCACAAGTCAGCCTTCAAATATGGTGGGTCCCACCTAGCAGCTGGGGTATTCATTTTTTTGTGCGTAATAAGGAGGCACTTCCTTGCGTTCGAAGATATAGCTGCTGGGTCCGAGCTGTCAGCGAGGGGAATGTTTTTTTTTTGCGAAATACAGAGGCCCTTCCGGTGGGTCCCCGCTGTCAGGTGGAGGAATCATTATTTTGCGCGTAATAAGGAGGCACTTCCTTGCTGCGGCTGTGGACCCAGCTGTCAGCCTCTCCATGACCAGTCCTCTTTCGATGGAAGTCGTTCCTTGACCACGTTGACCATGCTTCGTCGAGAGCACCAAGGCGGGGACGACGGCGAGGCCTAGGAAGGGAATGACCAGGAGCCGGGGAAGACCCGGCAGTTGTTTCCCACGCGGAGGGGAGTACGAGGGTTTACTGCTTCAGCTGCAGTGTGAGGCTGCCGTCGCCGAAGAATAACAGGAGGTCTGGGTGAGTAGAGGGATGGCTAGGCCAGCGATGGGAGTACGATGGGGCGGTGAGGCCTGCGCGGCAGCACAGCCGACCGCGGGAGGAGGGCACATGCAGTCCTGCTGGCGCTTGTTTGAGCGGCTGGAGCAGGAAGAGCAGAGATTGAAGAAGCACAACGGCCGTTGGATGGACATCCAACAGTCACTGCTCTCGTGTGTTGACTAAGCTGACACGGCATTGCATGTGCGTTAACCTTTTTTTTACGAAAGCGTACGCGTCAACCTATAGTAGGCGCACAAGTCAGCCTCAAAAGTGTGGAAAACAGCATACAACCCATCTACCAATATTTCTAATAATTTACAGCCCATTTGCTAATTCTTAAGGATTTTTTGGAGCCCATATTCTTTTTGTTAGCATTACAGCCCATATTGTGGCCACGGTTAAAAAATTATACAAAATTTTGCATATTTCGGTGCGGTCCCAACTGTTTTTAATCCCGAAATTTTGAGTCACATTCAAACTAATTTGAAAAATAAATTTATATCAATATAAAATCCAAATAATTGTCCACGCATAAAAATCAATGGAATTTAAAATCTTGAAATGAAAAAAAAGAAATTTGAAACTAATTGCCGGTTTGATGTGTTTTAAAAATGTACAGCCCATTTCTCATTACTGATAGCCTATTTTCTGGGCAAGCCGAATGAAACTCTCCTCGTCTTGAAAGATTTGCAGCCCAGCAGGGCTGACAAAGCAAGTAGGCCTCGGTTGGGTATTCTGCAAAAGAACAAAAAAACTGGGCTAACCATTTTCAGAAACAAAAAAAACTACTGGGCTGGTCTTGTGGTAAACATAAAATAAAAGGCTAGCTAGATAGGCCAGAGTGCCCCGCACAGCCCAGTTGACACCCTGCTTCTGTCTCAAAAACAAAAAGAATTGGGCGAGCTGTTGGGTCCCTGGTGTCAGCCGCTCGTTGTGCAATTTTCTCGTTTATTGACTACGTTGACAATGGCATGGGACCAGATGTCAGAAATCAATTAGGAGGAACCATTTTTTTTGGCTTGAAATAAGGAGGCACTTGCTTGTGTACTGCCATGACCCTGGTGGGTCCTTGCTGTCATCCTCTCCATGTACAATCATCTCCTGATTGTGTACGCGTCAACCTAGTAGGCCCACAAGTCAGCCTCTAAACCCGTGACGGACAAATACAGCCCATTTAAAAAAATAACAGCCCATTCCATACGTTCAAACGGAAAGTTCAACATTCAGAGCAAAGTAACAGCTCTGATCCAGATATAGAGTACTGAACTTCCATGTTGACAACCATCATAGCCAGGTTAACTATCTACTCCCACTAATACTCTAGTAGTGTACAAGTACTAACTTACTGTTAGCTAACTAGACGATGCCGGCAGCCATGTGCGGTACACGCTAAACGCCGGCACCGACGTCCTCCTCCTCGCCTCGGACTTGCCAGAGGCACAGTAGGGCGCGTTGCTCACGCATTGGCCCTTTCCATGCTGGCGTGGTCCACCGAAGCTTCGGCTTCTAAGCGGGAAACACACTTGACGAGCTGGTAGTAAAATTCAGCATCGCGAACGCGTGCGTGCCCGACAACCTCCAGGGCTATTTGCCGGGCGCCGGCCTCCACATAGTTGGCCCAGTTGCGGGCGCTCTGCTCGCGACTGAGAGCGTCGGTGCGCTGCTGCTCCATGCCCTGCTGGCGGCGCAAATCGGCGATACGCTGCTCCTTCGCCAGGCGGTCGCGCTCCAACAAGTCCTCATACTCTGCATTGCCATCTAAAGACCGATAGAATGCCTCCTCCCTCCGTCCGCCTTCTGGTGAAAAACCGAACACTAGTTCCGGTGGTGACTGCCTCCGGCGTCGCCTATTGTGGACGAGCAGGGGCATGACAGACATGGCAAGAGCGAGGGCAAGTGGCGAGCGACGTCGGGCCGGTGGGGGCTTGTGAGGATAGGGTGAGTTGGGTGATGGTGCCACCGGAGAACGCGGGAACCAGTAATTATAGGCGGATGGTAGGTGAACCAGCATGTCGTAGGAAACACGACGGTCATCGCGGTCATCGGAATTCAATGCATAAGCAGGCATGGCTTAGCGCGCCAGCTTGTTGTGGAAAACTAGAAAAACTAAAATTATGACTGTGCCATCCCGTCCCGTCAGTGGTGCGTCCCGTCCGTGCTGGGTCGCACGTCGGCCTGACGGACAAACGAGTGCGCTTGATTCATCCAGATGAGGTACGTGCGTGATCTGCTGGTTAATCGCGTAGGATTGAGTCGGTCGGATAGTGTACGTGTAGGATCGCAATAGCTGATGAACGTTCGCTGGGAGATAAGGCATTTGCGAACGTTTTTGCTAGCAGTTTCTTCAGATTCGCATGGCATTTTCTTCAGAACAGCATGTCAGTTTCTTCGGAGGTAGGCATTTTTATTCAAAAAACTGCCACCTTCGGATCTTGCGTCGCAACTAAAACTGCCAGGAGCGTATTAGTAGGCTAGCTAGTGATCGATCAGTAACTTGTAAACACTGAGCGAACAGAAATATGGAACTGCTAGTAACTTGTAAACACTGAGCACACAGAAATAAGGATCATGTTGTGCACAGTAGTAAGAGCCGATCCGTTCGAAATGTTCACACGAGACTCACAGGCCTGGCATTGTAATATGTTCACATTAGTAGCCCAAATTCACAACCAACTAGTATGATTCCCATACATAAGATCAACATGTTAATGCATCTCAATGATTCATAGATCATATACAAATATGTAGCTCCAAAAGCAAAGATCTAGAAAAAACATCTGTTCTTGCTACTAACATGGATGCTTCTCTGAGCCAACATTCAGTACAGAGTGAAAGACAAATTTGTTTGTGAAGTCTACAATTCCTCTTGCAAACGTAAGTGGTTTCACCAACAGCTGGAACCATGAGAATGAACCACACATGATGGAGGAACATCCACTGCAATATGATTTGGTCTTCTCTCGATCACACGGCGAGACTATTTTTGGAATACAAACTTTAACTTAGGAAAAATGATGCCCATTGTATAATCAGACCAAAGCAATGAAGCACCTAGTGTTGGCCAATAAATAGTACAGTACTACTTTTGTGCAGTCCATGAAATGACTATCCAATCTTTCTGTGTCTATTTTCAAATGGCACTGCATGCAGTGACTATACTATTCTCTTATGCAGTTCCACAAAAATTGAGGTCACTTTGTTTGTTTGCCAAATAGCAACGGGCAGACATATGTCTGCACAAATATCAAGCAGCTAGTAAACATATACCGCACCTTGTATTTTTGGTTTAAACACGTCTCTTCTAGTCGTTTCCCCTTACCATCTGTCATGTTTTGCACTGGACAATTTGATACTGTCATGTTTTGCCCTGGACAATTTCGTACTGAATTGATTTGCTGCTACAGAGCAGAAATATAGCGCCTATTCTTCATCAGACCAATGTTATCCATGTTCGCAGTGATGGAAGAGGTGAAATCGATACAACCGAAATTGAGCATCCTATCATTGAATCATGTCCTGCACCTCCAATGTAGGTCCACCCTGCCAATAAATTCACATCCAAACCACTAATATTACTATCTAATGACAGTACAAAAAGAGTAGGAAGATAGTAGCAAACCATGTACCTTCGTAATGAACAGCTCATAGTGTCACCAATTGGATATACCAGTTTGGAAGAAAAGATGCTCATAATGTTGAACCATTTGGACTTTTTGTGCAGTTCCACTAAAATCGAGCATCCCTGTTTGCACAGATATTGAAAGTGTGATTACTATAAAAGTGGCACTATTTGAAGCATAGACTCACAAATATAAGCATTCCAATTTCTTAATGGGAAAAGGTAGCAAGACTGTTTCTAACCACCTTTTTGAAGGAATAAATAAGGCAACAACGGCTGATGTCAGGAAGGCAAACATAGTATTTTCTGAAAGATTGAGCCATTCCTGACCTTTCCTCTTCTTTTAAGCATATTTTGTGCAGTTCAACTAAAATAAAACGCCATCACCACCTTGACAATTCAGTGACACTATACAAAAAGCAATGACTTACCATTACATCATGATGTCAGGTATGTGATCGACAGACATTAGAGACAAACATGCAGACCTCCTTAGATAACATAATGAAAATTAATTTTAACAAAGGTGTGACTAGCTTACCGGCATAATTTGAGTGAACTCTACACCCTCTGTTCCTTAATATAAGATGTTTTCGCAGTTTAATTTAAAGTACCAAAACGTCTAGTATTTAGAAAAACAGGTAGTAGTTTTCTTGAGCACATATCTGGGAAAGCTTGACACACCTTATATATATCCATACGCTAATGCAACACCATTCGAATAGTACAAATATACACTAATCCAGTGGCTAGTGCAACAGTAGAGTAGTTTTTTATTACGGGGTACAGTATAATGGTTTTACTGAATTTTTTTCCAAAAGCTAGCACCGGAAGATTTCTATAAGCATTAACTATACAAAATGTAAAGGTAACAAGTTTCAGCATTTGTATACTAGCTGTGCAACAGCATTAAACCAAATACAAAATTCTGAAGGTAACTAGCATTATTAACTAAAGACAGTATAATTTTTTTTGCAAACCATGTACCTTCAAGGTAAATATCATTTCAAACTCGAGGGGACTTGAAAAATTGCTATCCCAATATTGATAATCGATCAAACATAAAAACTTGATCAACCGAATCAAGAAAACAGCCGGAGGAGGAGGTGCCCACTCTTGATCTTTCCTCTTCTCTTCATTTTTTTGTGCAGTTTAACCAAAATAAAATGACATCAGCACCTTGGCATTTTAGTGACACTGTACAAAAAAATTGACTTATCTCATGAAAGTGAGGTATGTAATCTATAAGCATTAACAGTGCAAAAATCTGAAGGTAGTAAGAAGTTTCATCGTTGGTATACTGGTTGTGCAACAACATTAGAATGCCTTAGCTGAAAAATCTTTAATACATCCACAATCAACAGCTAACCCTGAAATAATCTAGTGACATTAAATGGCATTGCGTAAATTTATCGGTGGCATTAGACTGAGTGCGGCATTAGTTAAATGTGGCATCACTTTAGCAGTAGCATTGCTTGACCTTACCGCTGGCGTTATACTAACAGCAAAAAAAGTGGCAATAAGAGCATGGGAGGCCCATTCGGGCAGTGGGCGCACCGGTACGATGTACCTCCACGGATGCATAGAGTGGTGAGGGAGGGATGGTTGCCCAGAGAAACAAATATCTAGGCAGCATATGTGGATTACGTCCCATTTTTGTTCTCTTTAGCCAGCTTTTTCCTATGTGAGGACAACAAACCGATTGACCTGGTCATTCTCTATTGCGTTGTCATGCCTTTCTACCCTTTTTCAACCAAGAGACACGAGACTCGTTCCTTAGCTACTGATTTTCCCCTTTTCAACCTAGATGCGGGTTTGATGCCTAGTCTCTTCGACAGTACTTTCTCCCTTCCTTTCCTTATTCAACCCAGACATGGATTAGTCTGCATGAAGTAGGATTTCCTTTAATAGTGCAAATTAAGGTTTACGTCTGCGTGACCAGCAGAGCAGAGGATAGAAAATTGGGGAGATGGTGGAGTGGAAAAAGATCCACATGCAGCGACATGGCAGATGGGGCAATAGAACAAGGGTATGATTCGAAAAGAGGTAGCATACCTGAGGGTCGGCGGGAAGTGGCTTCGCTCATGGTCATCATCCTCCGCACACACTACGGCAGCGAGGTTGGGGACGGAGGCATCCCGTGAGGGCGCTAGGTCTGAGAGAACGGCCTTGTCGTCAGTGTGTGACCTCGCTCACCGACGACGAGTGCATCAACGCTGCACGTCCTTTTCTTCCCCAGTGGATCTGTGACCACCGGTGAGGTGGGAGACAGAGGGGCACCGCCATCTTTTTTAGATCTGGAGAGAGGGTGATAGTGTGAGAAGCAAGTGGGCAGCCCTTAGCAAGCAAGCGCTGAAGCTCCAGCCTATAAATCTTTTTTGATACTAGTACTAGAGGTGGAGTAGTAATAGAGTAGTTTATATTTTCTCTGCATACAGTACCAGTTAGTCGTGCTTCAAAACTGAACGGCATGCCATTAAAAAAATAAAGTCGAGAAATAATGCGGCAACTCCGGCCAACGTGGCCAGATCGCATTTTGCACGAGAAATGACACACCATGCTCGTTGACATGTGGTCCCGTTCCAACATGTCAGTGAGACGACGGCGAGTCCTTTTGTACAATTTCTGAACAGACGTCTATTTAGGCCGGGGCGCCTCTTCCTATACCGTGGCAACCGTCCACCGCCTCTTCGCTTTTCCCTCTCGAGTTGGAACTGCTTTTGCACGCTCTTTCTCCCTCCATTTGCCTTCACCCTTCCTTCTGCCATTGTTCGATCATCTTCTCCATGGAGAGAACAGGCCGGAAACGACCCCGTTATTCTTGCCCCGATCTTAAAGATGACGTGGTGGAGGAACTCATTGATCGGTGCGACGTCATCACCTCGGCTAGCATGGCAGGTTCGTTCAAGACAATTCTCGACTCAACAAATAACATCATTACAAAGAACCCAAGGGTTCAGGAGCGGTTTGATCTCCCCTATCTTCTTTGCCATGACCCTGCTCGCTGGCGCGGGGATGATGGAAGCCTTGCCTTGTGCAAGTTGATGCCGCTTGATAATGATACGTGTGATGTTAAGATGCCATCGCTTAAGGGTAAGGCCTGGGCAGGCACAAATGGAGATTGGGTTGTTTATATTGGGTACAACTGCGAGTGGGAACTTGTGAATGTGTACACTCGTCACCGGGTTCCACTTCCAAAAATCTCATAGTGCCCTGAGGTTGAGCACACAGATGATCTACGTAGGTTCAAATACGATCATGGTGACTGTCGTCTATAGACGATAGCAATTTGTCGAGTTCCCAACCGCTCTTGGGATTACACGAACTATCATGTTGTTGCTATCTTCGACAAGCTTGTTGGCGTCCTTACTTCCACGCCTCGATGGATATTGCTCAAAAATCAATTTCTGTACACGGGTGAGTACTGTGATGCAATTCAATACGACAGTCTTGTGTTTGCTACCACCACTTGTGGCACTGTTTTTGCATGGAATCCTTTTTGTTTTGGTATGTTTGTCTTCCACCGTAATTAGAATTGTTTCATCCACGTGCATGCGAGTTAGTATCCCCGTACTAATTAACCTTCTTGTGTTTCCAAGGTCCTGTGAACATTCCACCACCTATACTTGAAAAAATTTATAACCAAGGGGGAGATGATGATGGTGATGATCACGAGCATGAGGACGAGCAGGACCTACATACTTAGTGGCGCCTGGCAACTTATTCGGATGGATCACCTCTTCTTTTATGTATACAGGGCACTGCTGATGTTACTAAGGAAGTAGGTGTTGTCTCCCATGGTCGCACTCTCCGGACCCATTCCAACATCCGTTGCAGGGTATTCGGGATGGATACTAGTGTGCTAGCGCCAGTACCTTCTGCCTGGTTCCGTATTGTTAGTCTTGGAGAAAACTCGCTCTTCCTTGGACAAAACTATCCAATGATGGTGAAAGGCGGTCCAGCTGCTGTTGGCACAACATTACTACTGTTTATGAGAAGCAACTGTATCTATACCTTAGACATTGCTATGGTTCCCTACCCTGGCTATCACAATATGCATCCTGATATAGGCCGCTTCAGCCTGGATGATGAGTCCTGCGTTGGTCTCGATATTGACAATAGCTTCCCCTTCCCAGAGGCTTACTTATGGTTCAAAGCAAGCGTTTCCAACGCCGAGGATTGGTTGAGCTGAAGTTCATTTCATTGCTTGTTATTTGTTGTGTGATAAAAACTTTAGTATTTACTAGAATGTTTTGTTGGAAATAATCTATAATCCAACATGTATCCTCGTTGTCGTTGTGTGTTGATGACTTGTTGTATGTAATGAATGGTACATTTGCATATGAATGTCATAAACTCAATTTATGAATGGTTTTTGAGTCACTTCTTGGAGTGTGAGTACCGTAGTAGTATAGCCAGCATCCGGTTATATGAAGTTGCCGCATCACATAGAGCCAACCTAATAGTGGAGTATGCTAGTGCAATAGTTAGTCCTAGTAGTAGTATACCATCAACTAGAGCTAGGTGTCGCACGAAGGCCGAGAAATATGGTGATAGTGTGACTGCATGAGGTGGGCTTGTACGTAGTATGATGTAGGCACATGGCTTGCCGTGTTTCCTACTCCTCCGGTCTAAATGTGGAGAAGATTTGGTCGAGTTCTTCCTCCTTTTGCCAACACGTGGGTCATCCAACATCCAGGTTGTGTCATGCAAGAAAATGGAGTGCTAGTTGAAGCCATGTGATGTGCATCTTGGGTTAAACTGTAAATAGAATCTTACTCTTGAGTAACTCCAAAAGCGGCCACCAAAGATCTTTACTGGATTTGTTTTTTAGCACCAGCACGTTGAGGTGAAAGATGTGCAGGTTCAGTGGGTCGTCTTGCGTTTTCACTGACATGTGGGACCGCATGTGAGCAAACAGATGATGGGCACACTCCGCACGTCTGCTGGGTGGCTGAGAAGAGAGAGAGAGGAGGGCTAAGCACGGACTCCAGGAAATTTCATGACAATGTGAGTAGTACTAGTGGTGTGCCGTACTCCTGGAGAGATAATGTGTTCGCTCTACGTAACCAGCACCTCGATATAGTGGGGTGGCATGGGCCATAACTAGCATTCACATCTAGCAGTACGGCACACGCCACCCATACGAGTCCCATCTGACACCAATGTTCTTGGAGTCCATGCTATAGCTATCTCTTCTCCCTCCTGTTTTCTCTAACTCAGCAACCGCGCGGTGGGGCAGGGTGGGGGTTTGCCGATAGTTGGTTTGCTCAACTGCGGTCCCACTTGTAAGTGAAAATGCAACACATCACGCATTCCCCCTTGAGCGGCGTGCCGGACCAACCGTGTGGGGGTGCGACGCGAACACGGCAGGCTTTTCCTTTTGAACTTGTAACTTGTAAAATTTGGTTCTGCTCCATGGCGAGATAGATAGATAGAAATAACGATTTTCCCTAGTGTAATGAGAAGTTTGGTTCTGGCGCGGTTCATGCATGGATTTTGTACGAAAATTATGAAGTTGATGCGAAAGGTAAGATAATTACTAGTACAATATACTACATGGAATTGACGGAAAGATAAAGATACATAGGGATCCATCAACGACATCCTCACGCCTTAGTGCGCCGGGTCACCAACCGATGTGTGAGGAGCAACGGCGTTGGCGGCGAGCTCAACGTGCTTCTGAACAATGCCGTCCAAGGTTGCCCTGCGGTCCAAGAAGGCCAGTGTCCTATCGTCCTCCTCTTGCACGTAGTAGTCCTTGTGGATGATTTGCGCGTAGACGTGGGTGATTATGTCGATGGTGTCTTGCTGCGCCAGGCGCTGCGCGGCGAGCGCGACCTCGAGGTGGACATTCTTCGGCGTGACGGCGGGCAGTCGCAGGGCCACCAGTGCATCGAAGAGGTTGTCACCATAGAGGCCGTTGAGGGTGGCGGGCATCGCAGAGCCTGGGCACCTGGGCTGGAGGCGTATGTCAAGGTTGTCCGCGAGCTTCTTGACGATGGTGTACTTGTCGAGGAAGCCGACGAGGACCTCGTCGAACAAGGCAACGAAGCTGTCGTCCAAGAGGCCTCTCGCCCTTGCGGCCTCAAGCGCGACCTGGAGACGTTCCTCGGTGCCGGGCCGCAGGCCGGCATCATGGACCATCTGGCACAGCCGGCTGATGCTCGCGCTCATCGCCTCCATGGGTCTAGCTTCTAGTCAACTGATCTTGCGATTCGAGTGATCACTCTTGCCCTTGGTTAGGGTGCGTAGGTGCGTAGGATTTCATAGATTGTACTGGCGGGGAGCCTTTATATGAGAAGTGCAGACTGCGTTGCATTCACGTGTGTGTTGGCCATCTACTCCTCGGCCCTCCCTCCGTGCTTGTGCAGTATAGTCATCTCAATGAGACCAAGTTGGGGCAAAACGAGAGAACTTTGATGTTTACTGGTTTATTGGTCCCCTTGGCAGTTTGCGCCAAGTTTTGACCTTTGATTTAACTAATAAAATGTTAATGCATGTAACCAAAAATAATATCATTGGAAACTATGTTCAAATATGAATCCAATGATACAATTTTTGGTGACATGCATTATTATTATTTTAGCTAAATCTATGGTCAAAATTTGGCACAGAATACTAAGGGGACCAATAAACCAGGACGGAGGTAGGAGTAGTATTTTGTAATTAATGTCATTGCATAAAGAGAATTGAGCACTGCATGTTGTGCTAAGTAGTCTCAAGTCATTGAATGCATACGCACCCCACGTCTCCTATTGGGTGATTTCTTTTTTCATGGCAAAAACAGGGGACGAGGTGGGTAGTTAATGCACTGCGCCGAAAAGTTTTGGGATTATTTGGTTTTCGTAATGTGACTAACGCACTAGTACGGAGGGAGTACAATAGTAGTCTTTGATTGCAATTTTTTGTTGGTAGCTTACCAAGCTGACCACTCGGTGAGTACAATAGTAGTCTGATTGATGAGATTTCAGATTTGAGCCATCTACCGGAAGGGAGAGTGTATAATATCATCGGGAACTACGTTCAAAACCGAATAAAACAATACTCCATGTATTTATTTATAGAGGGAGTAGTATTTTTTTGTGATATGCATTACTAGATATTGCTAGTCAAATACCAAATCCAGACGGACGTGGTAGTACAACTAAATCCAGACGGTGGTGCTAGACTAGTAGTAGTACTACCAATGTAGTAGTACTGTACTACCCGTTGGTCAAATTATTACGTGCTGCTCATCACAGTGAAGTGACAAGACCCTGCGCCAGAGATGACACCTGAGTGTAGGCGCCGTGTTTGGCATAGCAAAGTCAGCCTCACCATGTGCAATCACTATCATCATGGCTGTAGAGCTAGCCTGCTTACAACTAGCCGTGTTCGACATAATTTCCCGTCCATTGCCATGAGTATCTCTACTCTTTTCTTATACGAGTAAGATGCCCGTGCATTGCACGAAACAACAAGATTGGGGGTGGACGGCGCCGGCAGCGGCCATCGCGCTAGATTGTTCCATGGCCTTCTAGATGTGGTGGGGAAGAGATAAGGCTAATTGTGAGAGACACGGAGTTGTTTGTAAATAGGGAACAAGTGCGGGCATCTTTTTGCAAAACTGCAGCAGTTTGCTTTGTATGCGTCAGATCTAGATCCGACGGCTATTAGTGAAAGATGGCAGGCACACCATCATCACCAACTCAGGACCTCTTTGATCAGCAGGATTTTGAAAATGCGGGAATAAGAAAAGTATAGGATTGGAGTGTCATGGCCACTTGAATCCTATAGGATTAGCAAGGAGCGTTTGATTTCACGGGAAAAGCAAAGGAATTGTAAAAAGAGGTTAGAGTGGATGTTAGATTTCCTATGAAATGTAGTACAAAACATTCCATTGGAAAAATTCCTATGGGATTCAATCCTATGAATCAAAGGACAAACGTAGGAAAATTTTCAAAGGATTTCAATCCTCCAAAAATCCTATAGAACTCCCTTTAATCAAAGGAGCCCTCATGTTTTTATAGGAGTAGTATAGAGAAATAGAGAAACTCTTCTAAAAAACTGAGTTGGTGATGATGGTGTGCCTGCCATCCTGCAATATAGACCGTCCGATCTATATCTGACGGATAGAAAGCAAACTATGGCAATTTTGCAAAAAGATACCCGCACCCCTCTCCACATTTGCAGATAAGGCTTTCCCTCGTTCATCTTCGTCTCCCACAAGATAAACAACTCATATAAATGTATCTTGATGTTCTGTGCAACGCATGGGCCTCTTGCTGGTAATAATAAATATTGTACTCGAGTAATGGGTATATCGTTGCCGCACCTATGCACGCGAACATTTATCGTAACATAGTACCTAGTGCAGGATAGTCGTACTATTACAAGTTTCAAACTGATATTACAAATGCTAGGAGTAATGCTGCACCTACGAAGAGGGAATTATTAGGAAGTTTACGTAAGAACTTTTGTTACTTTAGGTGGATGCAGCATTATCGTACAAACTAAAATCCACCGCCCTGACAAGTCACTAATGGGCAAATAAATTTTTGAGTCTCTGGCGACTTGATGTTTCAAAAACAAATTCAGCTTCTGTGAAGACTTTGTCATTTAGGCTTACACGCTTGCGGTGATCAGCACGCCATTCATTTTTGCGCCAGAGAACGCCAAACCTCATTACCTTGAGCACACTTGCCTCCAGAACAAAGAACCTGGCCAATTTAATCTCAGATGTGCTGCCTCGGTAGTCGATCAAATCAATTTCTGTAAGATGGAGATCAAGGCATTCGATGAGATTGTTATAGTGCAGCACATTTTTCACTTTTGGGTCTTTTTTATCTGCAAAAGAAGAGAACATATTAGAGCAGCTGGCTGTATAAGATTGTCGTGTCATCAAGAGGTACCAATATCATTCGCTCATACGATAGGGTTGGCTCTAAGGCTAGTGATATTTTATCTCTCTCTCTCTATCTCTCTCTCTCTTTCTCTTTCCTCTCATTTACCTAGGAGCACGTGAAGAGCTTGGGCATTTGTTGCCTTCCACTATGTGGCCGATGCCATATTTCTCAAAAGTATGCCACATAATATGCATCGATGTCAAATCAAAAGATTTTGGCACCGCTCTAGCGATGTGAGAGAGTTGGCACTGCTGTGCACACAGACCCACATGTATAAACAAATCAATCAAACCAACTACACCAGCCTCTCCCTCTCCCAAACAAGTGTTTTTTATTGCCTCAGTCCTCTCCCTCTCCCATGCAAGTGTTTTTTTCATTGCGTGAGTTAATTTGGCACCGGAGCAAAGTAGGTGATCCAGATTGGGGCACCAGGTGAGCAATGGAGTGGCATCAATGCCAAATGCATCAGAAGTGAATTTGGCACGTGTTTTGGCCTACATAGTGGAGGGCCGTTATAGCCCACTTTTGTACTACCTCGTATTTAGTGTAAAAATTTTACCATAGATTTACCTAAGAAAATGCCAATGCATGTCACCAAAAATTATACCATTTGAAATTATGTTCAAATACGAATCCAACGATATAATTTTTATTGACATGCATTAACATTTTGTCAGTTAAATCTATGGTCAAATTTTGATACTACAAAATACGAAGAGTAAACCAGGACGGAGGTAGTACTTGCTCTTAGGCTAACCATAGAGTTACTAGTCTAAGTTACTTGCCACTATGACTAGCCTAGGCTACTAGTAGTACAACAAAAAAAACGATGCAGGTGATCACGTGAGAAAAAATAATAAAAACATTTCTTTCGATGCAGTGCGTAGATGCAGTTTTGAATAGTACACTTGTCATCGTAATTTGGGAAAATTACGAAAGAATTGAGCTACGTTGTGATTACCGTTTAGTAATAGGAAAGAAGTTTCACCTTGATGAGTAGCTTCTCCATGCACGGAAAGCATGTAAGGAATCCAACAACTTGATCCAGATTGGGGACGATAGATTTTATTGCCAAGATCTTCACTGTGCACATAGACTGGGTCAAGCTTGTGGGAATCATTTTCTGGATGACAGTCGTAAATACATCAAGAAGAAATTTAAAAATGTGAATTTCAAGAAGACGGAGAAGAAGATGAGTGTTGTACCTGAATGATTACGGATCCAATAAAGAGTTCGGAGAATTTGGCAGACGAGTACACCAATGGTGTCAATTTCAGCGTGTCAATGACCTTGATTTTTGTTGGACCTTCTAGATCAGATACAAGCAATCTCTCAAGGAAAGGCGCATTCTCAATGACCATAACGTGGAACAACTAGAGTGATATCTTCCCAATTGATGTCCTGTTGCGGGGCTAGCAAGACACATAAATCCATCGGAGATTCGTCGAGGCGATGTGGAGGCTAATGAACCCGTGGAACTGTCGAAGACGAAGGTACTCGAGCACAGTACAACTGCGGAGCAGGTGCTCCATCGCCTTCTTCGAGATGCCAACATCGAAGAGGTCAAGCTGCTTGAGTTAAGGGAGAAGAAGGGCAGGCGCGTGATAACCCACAAGTATAGGGGATCACAACAGTTTTCGAGGGTAGAGTATTCAACCCAAATTTATTGATTCGACACATGGGGAGCCAAAGAATATTTGCAAGTATTAGCAGTTGAGTTGTCAATTCAACCACACCTGGAGATTAATTATCTGTAGCAAAGTGATTAGTAGCAAAGTAATATGATAGTTTTGATAGTAGTAGCAACAGCAATAGTAACAGTAACAGTGATAGCAAAGATTTTGTAGCAAGTATAACAGTAACGATAACAGTAGTAACTTAGCAAGAACAATATGAGAGAAATTCGTAGGCATTGGATCGGTGAATTCATTGGATGATATTCATCATATAACAGTCATAACCTAGGGCGATACGACACTAGCTCCAGTTCATAAATATAATGTAGGCATGTATTCCATAAATAGTCATACGTGCTTATGGAAAGAACTTGCATGACATCTTTTGTCCTACCCTCCCGTGGCAGCAGGGTCCATATGGAAACTAAGGGATATTAAGGCCTCCTTTTAATAGAGAACCGAAACAAAGCATTAACACATAGTGAATACATGAACTCCTCAGACTACGGTCATCACCGGGAAGTGTCCTGACTTCTGTCACTCTGGGGTTGCCGGATCATAACACGTAGTAGGTGACTATAACTTGCAAGATCGGATCTAGAACATAGATATAATGGTGATAACATAAACTATTTAGATCTGAAATCATGGCACCCGGGCCCAAAGTGACAAGCATTAAGCATGACAAAGTCATAGCAACATCAATCTCAAAACATAATGGATACTAGGATCAAGCCCTAACAAAACTAACTTGATTACATGATGAATCTCATCCAACTCCTCACTGACCAGCGAGCCTATGAAGGAATTACTCACTCCCTGTTGGGAGCATCATGGAATTGGTGATGGAGAAGGGTTGATGATGATGAAGATCGAAGATCCCCCTCCCCGGAGCCCCAAACGGACTCCAGATCTGGCCTCCCGATGAAGAACATGAGGTGGCGGCAGCTCCGTCTCGTGAAACGCGATAATTCTTTCTCCCTGATTTTTTCTCCGAAAATGTGATTTTATAGTGTCAGGGTTGAGGTCTGCTGGGCCACCAGGTGGGGACAACCCACCTGGGCGCGCCAGAAGGGGGGCGTGCCCTGGTGGGTTGTGCCCACCCAGGTGCCCCCCTCCGGTGGTTCTTGGCTCCAGAAATTCTCTTTTATTGTATAAAAAAATCCTCGCAAAGTTTTGTTCCAATCCGAGAACTTTTATTTCTGCACAAAAGACAACACCATGGTAGTTCTGCTGAAAACAGCGTCAGTCTGGGTTAGTTTCATTCAAATCATGCAAATTAGAGTCCAAAACAAGAGGAAAAGCGTTAGGAAAAGTAGATACGACGGAGACGTATCAACTCCCCCAAGCTTAAACCCTTGCTTGTCCTCAAGCAATTCAGTTGATAAACTGAAAGTGGAAAAGAAAAACTTTTACGAACTCTTTTGCTCTTGTTTACATAAATAAGCTTAAGTAGCACCCAGGTTTTCAGCCAAGATCATGACTAACCATGTCGACAATAACTCTTAAAAATTATATTAACTCATATCAATGGCATAATCAACTAGCGAGCGATAATAAGATATCTCAAATGACAACACTTTGTCAAAGCAAGCATGATATAATATGAAAATTGTGGTATCTCGCTAGCTCGCTAGCCCTTTCTGAGACCGCAAAATATAAATGCAGAGCACCTCCAAAGTTCAAGCAGCGACTAAACATTGTAATTCATGGTAGAAAAGATCCAGTCATGATGCACCCAACATTAGCTACACACAATGGAGGATGACAATAGTGCTCTCAGGATCTGGCGCTTATTTGAGAAGGTGATGACACAACATAAAAGTAAATAGATAATCCCTTCGCAGAGAGAAGCAGTGATTTGCAGCGGTGCCAGAGCTCAAGTTTTTAAAACAGAGGTAAATGAAATTTTGAGAAATGCACCCTTCTCGTTTACTTCGCGACCATTAGTTATCGGTACCTTCCATGCTAAACACATTAGTGGCGGTTCCCAAGTGATAGAAGTAAAGGTTTACTCTACGGTCCATACCAACAATAGTCCCGGGGGAGTTTTGTTTAATTATTTGCAATTTTGAATTCGGGACTGGGAATACCTATTACCGCCCCTCTCGTGCAAGGACGAGTGAATAAACACTCATCATGAGAATAACCCGCTTAGCATGGAAGATACTAACTACCTCCTGTCGCTCTATGAACAATCCAGGCACACAAAAAATGATATTTATTTGAAGTTTTTAGAGGTGGCACATGCAAATTTACTTAGGACGGCAGGGTAATACCGCATATAGGTAGGTATGGTGGACTCATCTGGGATAACTTGGGTTTCCAGATTTTGATGCACAAGCAGTGTTCCCGCTTAGTACAGGCGAAGGCTAGCAATTAGGTTGAGAAGCGGCCTGCTAGAGAGCGAAAACGGTCATGAACATGCGTTATGCATAAGTAACATTGGATACTAGCATGAGTAGGATATGAACACCATGAACATAAATATCATAGAGGCTATGTTGGTTTTGATTCAACTACATGCATGAACATGTGCCAAGTCAAGCCACTCGAACATTCAGAGGAGGATACCATATCATCATACTACATCACAATCATTTTAACTCAATGTTGGCATCCAAGATAAATCATTATCCACTCCTAGCTACTTAAGCATGGCGTGAGAAACTATAATCTCTAATTGTCATTGCAAACATGTTTGATCATAATAGGCTGAATCATGGATACTAGGTTAAACATATTTACAAAAACAGAACAAGTTGAGTTCATACCCGTTTCTCTCTGCCACAGCCAGTTCACCAAATATCGTCATTATTGCCTTTCACTTGCACGACCGAACGATATGAAAATAATAATAGTGCAAGAGTACCGTGAACCAAGCTGGAATTTGCAAACATTTTATTCAAAAGGAGAAGACAAGGTAATTTGGCCTCTTTGTTAGATCATCAGTAATGCATATGAGAGCCACTCAACATTTTCATCGTGGTCTTCTCCTCGGTATTACTCAATAAAAGGAAAAGAATTTCAGAGAAACATACTAAAATGTTTTTGGAGTTTTTAGTTTTGTCATGGGAAACCACAGCCACCTATGGGGCCAAGGGCCCCTTTTGGTTCGGCAGGGGGACTGAGCACATTGCACAAAGAGTGGAGGAGCGCAGTGCAGCGCAGCAGAGATCACGCGGGCAGTTTTACCCAGGTTCGGGCCGCCGCGAGGCGTAAAACCCTACTCCTGCTTTGGTGGATTGATGGTGGATGGTGGTGGAAACGCAGAGCTCTTGCCCAGCAAGGTTGCCTCGGGGCGAGAGCAGCTACGCGCGTATGAGTGTACAGGGGTCCGAATCCTTTCTATGGTTGCCATGGGCCTCCTTTTATAGATAAAGGGGTCACCACAGTGGCAAATCAGTCATTGTGTACTGATTAGAAAGCGAACAGTGCTATCATATCTACTCTGCAGTCAGAGCAGTACGCATTAAATGCGCCGCTTAGTGTCACATCATGGTCTGCCCAGCACGCCTTGCCGGGCTGCTTGGCCACCTTCTCTCCTGTCTGCATGACACGTCGCTGGACGGGTGTCATTTGGAGGTGATTCCTGTAGGAAATGGCTGCCAGGTGGCAAAAGGCAGCCACTTAGTCATCTTGGGGCTTGACACCGCACCGATCGATGACTTGCGTTGCTGTGAGGTGGGGCGGTGAAGCCTTGGCGGGGTGTTTTGCCTCTGTAGGACCCGACAGGCCTGCCGGGGCGGTCTTGAGGCTTGCTTCCGGGGCAACCTTGACCTCGCCAGGCTCTCCTACCTGGCAAGGGAGGTTTTCCCTTAGCGGTGTCTTGCTCCTTGGCTTGACTTGGTCTTCTCAACCTGCCCTTTGATTCCTCAAAGAGCCTATCTTTTCATCTTGGCCTTGTCTTGGATGTTGCAATCTTGATTTTGGGTCTGTGCACGGTCTGGGCAACAGACCCAGGGTTTGTTGTACCGACAGGAGCCCCCGGGCCTGGCCTGAACAAGTTGTCGGGCGTCGTCGGGGTAGGCCCTAACTTGTGCACAGGCGAGGGGGAAATAGCTGCTTGTCCTTTGAGATCTTCTTTGCTTCTTCATTAATCTGAGCCCAGGTCAGTTCCCGGTTTTTTCGCCCGTCACATAACGCCAATCGCAGTGATGGAGATAATGGGCCACGATGCGTGGAGTTACCCACGTCCCTTGTTCACGGGGCGATAACTGCCACCCCACTATCCCTGCCCGCTCCAAGTGCTTCTGCCACGTGTATTGCATGCATTGCGCAAGGTTGGTGGCGGATGCGGAGGGTGCGGGAATGAGTGCCATGGCAGAAAGCTAGGGGTCGTGGATTGGTGCCGGGGGTCGGCCTTGATTCTTTGAGCCGTTGGTGGCAAGGAGGAGCCGAACTGGCCGAGCGGGGCTGCCACCTCCACGAAGAACATCCAGCCCCCTGCCATGCCCGCTTATAAAAAGGGGGGCGTGGTGCGAGATGTTCCTCCACACCTCCTTCCTTCTCCATTTCTGCAGTTGCCCACGTCTATCATGGTGAGAGGTCGGGGGTCCGGTCCTCCCCAAGTGGCGACGAGAACTTCTGCTCGACAGCGTCTCCCTCCTCTCTCCGAAGATGCGGGGGCTGAGCCCGCGACGAGGGGAGGTGCACGGGGCCGAGGAGGATGGGGTGGCACTCTGATTGCGCCCCTACCGACCGCCCCTCCCTTGATGGAAGGCCACATTGGAGACTAGCCTCTGGAGTTCGTCATTAGGACGTATAAGCCTCCGCACGGCCGCCTTCGTCTCCCCACCCCGTTCGCAAGGGCGATGGAGCTCAAACAGCCGCGTGCGTTGAGACTGCACATGAGGGACTGCGGGAATGGCAGCATACAAGTGGATGTGGATTTCCCCGCCCCTCATGTCATGTACTTCCGCCATGGCTGGAAGACTTTTGCTTGCACCCATAGCTTGTCGGAAGGGCACGTCCTCCTTTTTAAGTTAATGGAGGCCGACTTCCTTTTCGTCAAGGTTTTTGGGAGCTCGGGTGCTCATTTAGGGTGCTGTGCGGAGAGCTCGACCGATGATGAAAGCTCCTCCTCGAGCGATAGCGACGAGGAGGACAGTGACGGCGACGACGACGGCGTCGGCTGGGAGGGCGAGGACTCTAACTCCGGCTGAGCACCAGCCGCACCGTCACCGTCAGGCAGCGGCACCATCATCTGCACCTGCATCTCCTCCCCGGCAAGGTGATTTGCTGGGGAGTTTGATGCAGGGGTGGGGGGTGGCGTTCCTGGCTCCTCCAGCATCCCTCCAGCTGGACCCCGGCAGGCTTCCTCGCGGGCTGCAGCTTCGTTCGCCCTGCCGCGTCCTGCTGGCCCTGGTGGTGGCGGTTGGCGGGTCGTCTCCGCCGATCTCTTCACCATCACCTTCTCCCGCGCCCTCCCGCTCTCGCCGGGCTCCTCATCAGGGGACCTGACGAGGTCAGGCTGGGCTTCCGCCCAGGTGCTCCTTTTGCCCTCTTCACCTTCTGCGGCGGTGCCTAGAAGGAGAGGGGCAAGAAAGGCCATTACGGGGCACCTATCTTTTTTCAATCTAAAATATGTAGGCACTTGCCAAACTTTAGTTCAAATTATGTAATCTCTTTTATCCATATTTGTGTTCTGTAAGGTATGTACTTGTTCATCAGCATATTAATGAAAAAGATAAACCTTGCCGGGCACTTGTGCACGTAACATGTCCATGCAGAGGGGGAATGCCTCTATAAGCTCAAGTAAACAAGTTTTTCCCCGGTAGGCTATCCTGCCGGTACCCTCAAGTTGTTGCCGCGGGGCTGGGCCTGCCGGGCACAAATTGTGAAGAGGGACCAGCCCCCCACCAGCTTTCTCGCCAAAGGCCATTACAACCTCCCTGACCGAAGCAACGTTAGAGTCAAGGGACAGGAGAACCTAAGTTTTGAAAGTGGTGAGGTTTTCCTATGCACAAGTTTTTACTTACAGAACGCGTCTGGATAAGAGAGAGAACTTATCTGTTTGGGCTTGCCGGGGATCGCAATGTAGGCTTATCTTCTCTTCTCCTTTTTCGGGACCGAATCCACAGTAGGAGTCTGCAGTTTGATGCAGATGAAAATGATGCCTCATGCGATCTTATCTACATGAACATGCAATGCTCATGATATGCTTATGCATGCATGCAATTTGTCGGGGCCCCCCCAGCGCTTCATTTATTTCTATGTTGCTCAGGGTCTGCACCTGGCTTTGTACAAGCGGTTACATGCAATAGAGGCAAGGCCTGTACAAAAGGGTGGCTGCCAGGCAGGGCCCGACAGCCGCGCCTTACGGGTAGAACTTGCGGAGATGCTCAATGTTCCATGAGTTTTGCAACTGAATGCCATCTCCAGTCTCCAGACGGACTGTGCCAGGTCTGGCGACACATACTACCCGGTAAGGGCCTTCCCTCTGGCGGACTAAACGCGCCTAAGGACAAGGCCGCCTTCCTCAAAACACCGGGCACGAACCCTGCGGCTGTGATAGCGACACAGGGCTTGCTGATAGCGTGCGGCACACGTAGCAGCCCGGAGACGGTTCTCCTCGAGTAGCACAGCATCGTCACGCCGGTGTTGATCTTGCGCTACTTCATCGTAGGCAAGCACTCGATGTGACCCGTAAATGAGTTCCGTGGGGATAACTGCTTCTGCCCCATAGACTAGGGAGAAGGGAGTTTGCCCGGTAGCTCGATTTGGTGTCGTTCTGAGGGACCAAAGAACCACCGGCAGCTCATTGATCCACCGCCTGCCACACTTCTACAGCCTATCGAATGTTCTCGTCTTGAGTCCTCACAACACTTCAGCGTTCGCCGTCTCAGCTTGCCCGTTGCTCCTTGGATGGGCCATAGAGGTAAACAAGATTTTGCTTCCGAGGGCATGAACGTATTGCATGAAGGCGCGACTCGTGAACTGGGTGCCGTTGTCAGTGATGATCCAGGCAGGAACTCCGAAGCGGCACACCAATCCTTTCAAGAACTTGATAGCTGGCTGAGCAGTCACCTTTCTCACGGGCTCTACTTCTGGCCACTTTGTAAACTTGTCAATTGCAACGAACAAGAATTCAAAGCCCTCAGCAGCATGGGGGAAAGCGCCGAGGATATCGAGCCCCCAGACCAAAAATGACCATGACAAAGGGATTGTCTGAAGAGCTTGGGCAGGCAGGTGGATATTCTTGGAATGGAACTGGCAGGCTTCACACTTGGTGACAAGCTCGACTACATCTTGGAGGGCTGTGGGCCAGTAGAATCCTTGCCGGAAAGCTTTCCCAACCAACGCCCTTGATCCAATGTGGGAGCCGCACATACCCTTGTGTATCTCTGCCAGCAGTTCCTTTCCTCCTTCCCGGCAAATGCACTCCAATTTCACACCGTTGGGCCTCCTTCTGTACAGCGTGTCATCAACAAACTGATACATACTGGCCCTCCGGGCTACTCTTTTAGCTTCATCTTGCTCTTCGGAAAGTTCTCCAGTTTGGAGGAAATGGACTATGTGCCGTGCCCAAGGCGGAGCCTGTGGCTTGGCAACGAGGACTAACGGCACCTCCTCATTCGTGAGAGTGCAATCCTCGACTGCGGGGACCGGTGGCCTGGCGGGAGGATGCAGCTCAGCGACCAAAGGGGAGTTGTGCCCGACAAGCTTTCTGCCGGGATCCTCGAGAGGTTCTACCAGGAGAGGCTTGTCGGAGTCCAGTTTCCTCCTCTTTCTGGCCATTATTGCCGGGGATACGGAGGGCTGAGTCAGATGGAGAACAAAAGTTCCTGGTTCCATAGGGAGCTTTTGCGCAGCGCACTTCGACAGATGATCAGCGATGCTGTTTTTCGCACGGGGTACATGCTCAGTTTACAATCCGTCAAAGCGCTCCTCCAACTTTCTCACTTCCTCAACGTATGCCTCCATCAATGGACTTTGGTAATCCTTGTTGACTTGTCTCACCACAAGTTGTGAATCTCCGCTGATGATCAGCTTCTTGATCCCCAGTTCTTTTGCAACTCTGAGCCCGGCAAGGAGCCCTTCATACTCTGCTGTATTGTTGGTAGCCTCCTCCCGGGGAAAATGCATTTGGACGACATACTTCAGGTGCTCTCCGGTGGGAGCAACAAGAAGCACGCCAGCCCCTGCACCTTGTAGGGAGAAGGCACCATCAAAATACATGATCCATTCTTGGGGCACTTCCTTGCCAGGGATAACTGTCTCCAATACCTCTTCCTCAGGAGTTTGTGTCCATTCTGCAATAAACTCTGCCAATGCTCTGCTCTGAATGGTTGATGTGCTCTCAAACTTCAAACCAAAGCTGGATAACTCCAAAGCCCACTCCACTATCCTACTGGCGGCCTCAGGGTTTCAGAGTATCCGTTGCAAAGGGAAACGGGTGACAACTGTGATCTCATGGGGTTGGAAGTAGTGGCGCAGTTTCCTTGAGGCCATGACAAGGCCAAAGATCAATTTTTGCATGCCAGAGTACCTGGATCTAGCCCCCTGCAACAGGGAGCTGACGAAGTATACTGGGCGCTGCACCACTTTCTTCTTTGCCGTGACCAGAGAACTGCTTCCGCTACTTTGCTCTTCTCCACCTTGATCTGCATCTGACCTTGCCGGGGTGTGTTCACTTTCCTCCCCGGAAGGGACACTAGCTATGTCTGCTGCTCCATCCACTTCCCTCTGTGCTACCAGTGCTGTGCTAACCACCTGATTAGTTGCCGCCAAGTATAGCAGCAACGGCTCTTTAGGTTTTGGAGCAACCAAAGTGAGCACGGAGGAAAGGTAGGCCTTCAAATCCTGTAGTGCAGCGTCTGCCTCTGGGGTCCACTCCATGGGCCCTGCCTTTTTCAAAATCTTGAAGAATGGCAAGGCATGCTCGACAGACTTGGAAATGAATCTGCTAAGTGCGGCAACACACCCAGTCAAATGCCTCACGTCCTTGACTGTCTTGGGTGCTTGAATCTGCTCGATAGCCTTGATCTTGTCGGGAATGGCCTCTATCCCCCGGTGGGACACAAAGAAGCCAAGTAGCTTGCCGGAAGGGATGCCAAACACACACTTCTCCGGGTTTAGCTTCAAGTTGATCTTGCGCAGATTAGCAAATGTCTCTTCCAAATCCTGAATGAGGGTTGATCTGGCCTTGGTCTTGACCACAATATCATCCATGTAAGCCTCGATGTTTCTGTGCAACTGTGACTCAAAACCAATCTGGACTGCTCTTGCGAAAGTAGACCCGACGCTCTTCAACCCAAAAGGCACCCACATGAAGTAGTATGTGCCACATGGGGTGATGAACGCGGTCTTCTCTTCGTCTTCCTTGGTCATGAAGATCTGATGATACCCATAGAAGGCATCCAGGAAGGAAAGCAGGTCACACCCGGAGGTGGAATCCACAATCTGGTCGATGCGTGGTAAGGGAAATGGGTCCTTCGGGCATGCCTTGTTCAGATCCGTAAAATCTATGCACAGTCTCCATTTCCCATTAGCTTTGCGTACCACCATAGGATTTGCTAACCACGTTGGATGCAACACTCCTCTAACCACACCAGTTGCCTCAAGTTTCTTGATCTCCTCGGCAATAAACTGCTGCCGCTCCAAAGCTTGCTTCCGAACCTTCTGCTTGACGGGCCGGGCATGTGGGCAAACAGCAAGGTGGTGCTCAATTACCTTCCTGGGAACACCGGGGATGTCAGATGGTTGCCAGGCAAACACATCGACATTCGCCCGCAGGAAGGCAACGAGCGCGCTTTCCTATTTGTCATCGAGGGTGGCGCTGATAGTGAAAGTATCATCAGTGCCAGCGAGCCCTGCCGGGACCTATTTCACAGCGGGTGCAGAAGCCTTGGATCTCTTGCTATTGGAACTCTCCGGCGAGTCATCAACAGGCGCAGCATACCCCGAAGAGGTACGCTTCCCGGATTTCTTGCCAGCGTCCCTGTTAGCCTTCTTCTTTCCATTATTTTCCTTGGCGGGGATTGCAGCTTCAGTGGCCTCTGCCGCGACTGCATCCCTATACATCTTGTCCATGCAAATAATTGCGTTCTTCTCGTCTGATGGAATGGAAATGACGCCCACCGGGACTGGCATCTTTAAGGTGTTGTAGGCATAGTGGGATGCCGCCATAAACTTGGCCAGAGCTGGGCGACCAAGGATTCCATTGTATGGTAGGGGGAGGTCAACCACATCAAACACGATCTTCTCAGTCCGGTAGTTCAACTCTCCCCCAAATGTCACCAGTAACGTGATTTTCCCCTTAGGACGACTCCTGCCGGGGTTGATTCCTTGAAATGTACCAGTAACTTTGAGCTCTTCTTCTGCTATCTGGAGTTTGCTGATGACCTTTGAAGAAATCAGATTCAACCCGGCCCCGCCATCAACCAACATCTTTGTGACTTTGAGATTGCGGATTGTTGGTGATACCAACAATGGCAAGCACCCTATCGCGGTGGTGCGGTCAGGGTGGTCCTCTTCATCGAAGATGATGGGCGTGCAGGACCACTTGAGCGGCCTTCGAGAGTCTGCCACTGGCTCCACGGCATTGACTTCACGCGCCCACCATTTAAGTTGGCGGTGGGAGGAGTGCAAAGATGCACCCCCGTCAATGCACAGGGCGTTAGTGGCTTTCTGGAATTCTTGCTCGCTGGTTTCCTCTTCATCTCCTCCATCACTCTCATCGTTGCAATCCTCCTTCTCACGGCCTCTGGCAGGTTTCCCTTGATTCTGAGGAGCCTTGTCGGGGCAGCTTGCTCCGCCACCCCGGCCCTTTCCGCCAGCTCCATTCTAACCTTTCTCTTTATCTCGCTTCCCATATTCAGCCCTCTGCTTCTTGACAAGCTGCTCAACCTGATGACACTCCTGGAGATCGTGGCCCTTGGTCCGATGGATCTTGCAATTCGGGCCATCGCCTTTCCCAGCCTTCTTGGCAGCCGCGGCTTCCCGGCAATCAGTGCACGCGACAACTTCCTTGCCGGGTATCTCAGCCTTGGCTTTCTTGCCGGTACTAGGCATGCCCGATCCCTCAACAATCATCACTACTTTATCCTTGCGCCTCTTATTGCGCTTCTTGTTCTTCTTCTTTTGACTGGTGGCCTCGTCATCATCCTCTGAATCAATGTCGATGCCATCCTCTTCTCCGGGGAGCTTCCTCCCCTCCTCTATTCGGGTTCACTTATCCACCAGAGTGTAAAGCTCCTTCACAGTCTTGGGCAATCGAACATTCATCTTGGAACATATCCGACGATTGCGCACATTAGACTGGAACGCAACTATCACAGCTGCCGGGTGGATGTCTGGAATATTCCTATGGACTCTACTGAATCTCTGCATGTATTTCCGCAGGCTCTCGCCTTCTTTCTGCGGGAGAAGCTGCAAGTCGCTGGGCCGCCCTAGTTCTTGATGGCCGCCCGTGAAGGCGCCAACGAACTCATGGCACAGGTCAGCCCAGGTCGAAATGGAGTTCTCCGGCAGGTGCATCAGCCAAGACCTCACATTTGGCGTGAGTGCCAAAGGGAAGTAGTTGGCGAATACCTTCTCATCTCTCCCCCCGGCAGCTTGAACAGCGATGGTGTAGATGCTCAAGAACTCTGCCGGGTTCAGTCTCCCGTCATACTTCTCTGGTATCTCTGGCTTAAACGTGTGAGTGGATGGCCAACGGACTTGCCGCAGCTCGCGGGTGAAGGCAGGGCACCCAGCCTCAAAGGGCAGGTACCCACCCTCAGTGAGTGCGGGCTCATCGACATCGGGGCCATCGCGCCTGTCGAACCGGCGGTGGGCGTCGCGGTGTCGATCGGTGATGACACGCGTGCCTTCCCTCTGCCCGTCCTCCAGTACTCACCGTTGGCCTTGACGCGCTCGAGGGTCGGACGAAGCCATCGAGACGTCGTCAGGTTCTTGGTTGCGCGGCTCCGACGCCGGCTGCCACAGAGGGGACTGCACCGTAGGAGTGGCCCCGTCCGCACGGCCAGCAGTGTGGGCCATTGTCGCTGCCTGGGGAGGCCGTGGCGGGCCAGCCTGCTGCGATCCTCCCGCCTTGGCGAAGCCAATTAGACTCTGAATGGTGGCTATCCACTCATCCATCTGATTGGTTGCCAGCGGAAATTTAAACAGCATCTGAGCCCGCGCCATGGCCTCCGAAGCGGTGCTTGGCATGGATGTCGATGAAGACCATAACGTCGCCCGGCTCCTGACGGTGCCGGTAGCGATCGCGCCATGCTCTCGTTGTCGTGAGCCAGCTGCCTGGATGGCGTGGTGATGAGGAGAAGGCGCTCGAGGACCAGCGGCTCCGTTTAGCGTAGAGGCTGGGTCGGCTCGTTCCGGGGGTAGCGCATGTTCTACGGCCGCACCCGCGGCGGGAGCGGTCGGGGAGTTGCGATTCCCCCCAGAGCGAGTACCCCCGCTGCGGCTGTGCCCCTCAGCCGGACGGGGAGGTGCAGATGGACCTCGTGGGGCGTGGCCGCTGGTGTCGGATTCAGGGCTTCGCAGACCCAAGAAAGGTTTGAACTCTGGGGTGCGTGCGAAGAACTCAATCTTCCCAGCCTACCGACTCGTCGATCTCACTGCCTAGCTCGATGAATAGGAAAGGAAAGGGACTCAGCAGTTTACCCAGGTTCGGGCCACCTTGCGGTGTAAAACCCTACTCCTACTTTGTGGTGGATTGGCCTCGAGGTGGGCTGAGGATGAACTAGTATAGAGGGAGAACAACCTCAGGAGGAGTGTTCTTGTGCTGGTCTGAGCTGGTGAGGATGCTCTGGGTCTCGCCCCCGTCCTATGGTGGTGGCCTAGCTATATTTATAGTGGCCTCGGTCCTCTTCCCCCAAAATGAAGGCGGGAAGGGATCCCACAACGACCAAGTTTGAAGGGAGACAAGTAGTACATCTTATCCTGACGAAAGGTGGTCTTCGCATGCAAAGCTTCTGGTCGTGACGTCGTGGTGGGCTCGGCGATGACCTCCGTCCTACCGTCCTAGTCTTGTAGCACGGGAATGGAAACCTTTGGATGATTCCTTGGGACTCTGCGTCTGCGCTTGCTTCCTTAGCACCGAAGAGGAAACCTGCTGTACTGCGCCTGCTGGCGCCCGCCTGACCTTGGTCGTCATGGCTTGCGTCATTTGAACCTCACGAGGTGGGGCTCGCATGGAAATCTCCGCTCCTCAGGAGCCGGCCTGGGGAAGCCGCTCCCTCCGGAGGTCTTGGCGTCGTCCGCCTCGCAAGGCTTGGCCCCACGCGAGGGTCTTGTGTTGTTGATGCTGGAGAAGGGCCGTACCAGGCCGCTGATGAAGCCACGCTGTGGGCCGCAGGCAGGCAAGTCTGGTACCCCGGTTCCCAGAACGCCGACAGTAGCCCCCAGGCCCAAGGCGTGCTCGGACTTGGCTTCGAGGTGAAGCCAAAGGGCAAGGGCGAAGCGCCACAGGCCCTAACCACCTGCAGACCCGGTTGACACGGGGGGCTTGATGGGACGTGGGCGTCTCCGCTTCCCCACGCTGCCTTGGCAACCGTCCGACTTGACAATAGCCTGCTGCATGCAAAAAGATCATCATTACCGGAGATCGTGGAGGCCGTCGGTTGGCCTCCCTTTGGCTATAAATGGGAGGAGGGGCGGAGCCCCCTGCTCATCTCCATCTTCCTACTGCTTGCTTCTCCTTCCTTCTTGCCTCGCCGCCTTGACAAAGTGTCCATGGCACCGATAAGGAGGTTTTCCGCATCGGAGAAGGGAAAAGCCCCTCGGGAAGAGCCCATGCCACTCCCGCCGAAGAAAAGGCTCGTCCGCTCCCGCGACACCGGCGAAGGGGCCAAGGTGACGCGGCCTTGGCACGAGCGGGCTCCACCGGGCTTCCCGATCCCTATGTACGCCCGCGCGTAGGGCCCTGTGCTTGGAGACAGTGCCCAGCGCCGCGTGGGCCAGGGTCGCGGAGGAGGATAGGCGACGGCTGCCCGGCCTTCCGTCTTGCGAACTCATGCCAAAGGTATGTCACGCGAGTTCGTGGTGTGGGCGGCAATGCCGCCACGCACGTGGATCCGGCTCCCACGGTTCTTCGCTGAGGAGATACCGCCAAGGGGACCCGTTGAGTTGTGGCTGCAACACGCCAGGTGCTGCAGCCAAGCTACCGAAGCGGAGGTCGAGGTCGTCCGCCCTAGCGAAGTCTTCATGACCCGGGGATGGGGCAAGGTCACCCGCGCCTGCTGCCCGAAGGGGGCCCTCGCCATCCACTTTGAATATGACGGAGCCTCCATGATTTTCTTCAAGGTCTTCGGCGAAGACGGCCGGCACCTGGAGTACTGCTCCAGAGGAGGCGATCCACACGGCGCGGCCACTGGCGCTGAACTTGCCCTTGGCCTTGCCAGCAGCTCCTCTAGTGACAGCAGCTCTCCAGAATCCAGCGACTCTCCAGAGTCCAGCGAGGACGACAGCTACGAGCCGCCGAGTTCTCGCCGCGCTCGGAGCGCGGCAGCGGCGTCGACTCGGCGCCGTCGGTGACGTCCTGAGGCCGGGGTTCTCCAAAGTCCCTTCTTTTGTTTTTCCTGCACAAAGTCGTGACGAGCCCCGTGGGGGCATGTAAGAACTGTAATGCTTTTGCCTTAGTGTTATTGTTCCTAGTTCGATGCTGCGATCACATATCTCATTTTGGCATGGTGCTCCTTTTTGTTCTCGCGGTAGCTTTAGTGCTCTACGCTGACAGGACCCAGTCCCCAGGCGGCTCCAGCCGTCGCTGGTATGCCAGGTCGCGATGCCGTGGTCAAGGCCAGGAGATGGGCGGCCTGAGGTCCGGTAAGAGCCCCTGAGGGGCGATGCTCAGGAGGTCCCCTTTAGCGCGCAAGCAGCCCCCGGAAGACCGATAGGGAAAACGGCCTTGCCCGAGCGAGATCGCGAAAATCAAAATACCGAGTCGTGAGATTTACGCTGACATGTATGTGGTGACTTATCTTGGCAGGCCTGCAGCAATTCCTCCGCACGACGCCTGACTGCGTCCTGGTGGTGGCGGTTCTAGGCAGGGCTCACGCCGGTCCCCTTTTTCTTGCTCATCTAGATGCTCTACGTTCTTGGGTCCCAGCCCTTGAGCGAGGCTCAGCCGCCGCTGGTATGGCAGGTCGCGATGCCGTGGTCAAGGCCAGGGGGCGAGGGCTCGAGAGCTAGTAGGAGTCCCTGAGGCGCAATACTTAGGGACCCCTCCTTTAACGTGCAAGCGAATTGTGTAAAATAGGAGTGGCCTGCGGGAGCCGCTCGTAGTCTTGTTCCGAAGGTTCCTGCGAGTTAGTACACATAGCCACGCTTACCGTCCAGCCGTTGATCTTTCCGCAAGAAGACGAAGGCACTGAGGATCCGGTGAGGTGACGTGCGCGGGGCAGACCGCGAGCCAGAGCTCGATCTCTCAGGTTTATCAGCGCTGCAGGGACGGACCCGAGCACAGGCGCCGTGCCAGCAGCCCCCGTGGCGGGATGAGCAACAGGCGGGTTCACAACCCGCGGATGCCGCGAAGGGGTGACAGGACACCGGGCAGGCAGGTGATAATCATAAAGCAACTCATGAAGAGGTAAGGCCAGCTCTGATAGATGCAAAGAACGATACATGCCATAGGGACGGACCCACACAGCTTGGGGATAATGCAGCCCGAGGGGTGCCCCCAACTGAACAAACTGAAAAATGTCACCTGGCACCGTTGCTGAAGAAGTGTTGGAGTAGCTGAAGACGCGAGCCGCAGAAGTCGTTCCTCACGAGCCGTCCAGGTCCTGAGCCTCGTGAGGCCCCGGTGGCCCGTGGGGCTCGCGAGGGTCCGGCGCCTCCTCCTACAGGATCGTCTGGTGCCTAGCCTCGTGAGCCGCTAGGACGCTCCACATGTGGCGCTGGTGCATAGCAGCCTGGTTCAGCAAACCGAAAGGCATGCGAACGTAGCTGTGAGGGGGGCCCTCGCACCGGCCCATGTGGGACGGCCAGTAGAGCTCCTGAGACACGGCCCGGTTGAGCCCTGGGATGTTGACACAGACGCGTAGCCCGCTGCCCTCGTCAGGGGAGGGAGCTGCGCCTGGTGGTGCGGGGCAACGCTCGCCTCGCATGCCCCTCGCCTCCTGAAGATCCTCGATCGCCTTGGTGATGAACTCCTGAGCACCTGGCGCCTCGCGCCCTGCGCACTTCTCACGGAAGTGCGCGTTGAAGCATGCCTCCACATGGTGCCCGAACGCCTCCCTCGTGACGCTGGCCAGGTCTGAGGCCCTCCAGAGGAGAGCCCCCGAGCCCATCCTGATAGGGGCGCCGGGCGCGCCTTCCTATGCGAGAGGGGAAGGCGCCCCGTCAGTGGGCGCAGGTCCTGAGGCACGGTCGTCGGGCGCCCCATCCTCCTGGGGTCCCGGGCGGAGCAGCTGCTTCTTCTTCTTGGGGACGGCCTCGAGAGGGTAGGCAGCGCCCTCATCGTCTGGGTTCTCGACCGCTGCAGCCTGGTAGGCGCGCTCGAGGGAGCACACTGCATCCTTCTCGTAGCAGGCGACCGTGATGATGCCGCCGCTCCCTGGTATCTTGAGGACATTGTAGCCGTGGTGAGTGGCGGCCATGAACTTGGCCATGGCTGGATACCCGAGGATGGCGTTGTACGGGAGGCGGATGTGGGCGACGTCGAAGTCGATGAGCTCAGTGCGGTAGTTGTCGCGCTTGCCGAAGGTGACAGGGAGGCGGATATGCCCTATCGGTGTGGTGGAGCCATCGGTCACTCCTGAGAAGGGCTTGGTAGGATGAAGCTGGTCGTACGACACCTGGAGTCTGTCGAACATCTCGACAGAGAGGACATTGAGTCCCGCACCACCATCAATGAGTGTCTTGGTGACGAGGACGTTGCTGATGGTAGGAGAGCAGAGCATTGGGAGCGCGCCGGCAGCGGCCGCACACTTGAGCTGGTCAGTAGAGTCGAAGGTGATGGCGTAGTTGGACCACCTGAGCGGACGCGTCGCCTCGAGCTTGGGGAGGGTTGCGTTCACCTCATGAGCGAACTGCTTGAAGATGCGGTGAGAAGCGGGAGCCTGAGCGCCGCCCAGGATGCAAGCCACGGCACGAGGATCTTGGAAGCCCCTTGCCCCATCATGTTGGTGGTGGTCATCATTCCTCCTTGGCGGCGGCAGCAGCGGAGGAAGGCTGGCGTTGCCTTGAGGGCGGTCCTCACGAGGCTGATCCCTCCAGGGGCCCTCGCGAGGCTGGCCCTGCCAGCGATCCCCGCGGGGCTGGTCGCGCCAGTCCTGGCAGGGGTCACGGTTGTCCCAGCGTCCGCCACCTCGGCCTCCTCCACGGCCGTGGCCACGGTCGTTGCGCTCAGGGCGGCGGCCAAGGCGCCTGTCCCGGATGGCCCTGAGCTCTTGGCAGTCGTTGGTGTTGTGACTGTGCACGTTGTGGAAGACGCAGAACGGACGGCTGCCCTTGGAGGACTCCGGGTAGTCGCAGCCGCGCTTCATCTCAGGTTCAGCCGCGAGCACAGCTGGTCCCTTGCGCTTCACGTCCTTGGCCTTGGTCTTCTTGTCTTCTGGGTCAGCTTCTGGGAGCTCGAGGAGGGTGAGGCGACCTTCCTCGGCCCTCGCGCATCTGGCTGCCATGTTAAACATTTCGAGAGTAAAGCATAGGTCCTCGTGCATGGCGAGCTCTTCCTTCGTCTTGACATCCCGGACGCCATCAGTGAACGCGGAAATGATGGCCTCGTCCATCACCTTGGGAATCTTGAGGCGAACATTGGTGAAACGCTGGATGTACTTATGCAAGGTCTCCCCAGGCTGTTGCTTGAAGCGCCGCAGGTCGCCCACAGCCGGAGCGCGGTCTCGAGTGCCCTGGAAGTTGGCGATGAAGCGCTCCCGCATCTCATCCCATGAGGAGATCGATCCAGCGGGGAGGTTCAGGAGCCATGAGTGAGCGCCGTACTTGAGGGCCATGGGAAACCAGTTCGCCATGACCTTCTCGTCGCCGTTGGCCGCCTCGATGCTCAGCTCATAGAGCTGGAGGAACTCTGCAGGGTCGGGGGTGCCGTCGTAGCGTGGAGGCAGGTCTGGCTTGAACTTCTCTGGCCAGACGACGCCACACAGCTCTGGGATGAGCGCACGGCAACCCACCATGCCCACGGGAGCCCGCCACAGAGGGGGAGCCTGGACTTGGTGCTCGCGCACTGCCGCCTCAGGCAGCACGCATTCTTGATGTGGCGGCGCTGGGAGCACGCCTGCCTCTCCTTGGGGGCGCTGCACCACTTGGCAGCTTTCTTCGTCGCGCGCCGGCGCCCTGCGTGGCGGGTCGCACTGAGGAGCCTCACGCCTTGGCTCGAGGGCGACTTCTTGCATGGGAGGTGGAGGAGGCACACCGTGGGCCACATCACCCGCAAGAGGTGGCTGGGGAGGCAGCGGGCGAGACGGAGTAGGGGTCTCTCCGGTGGCGTTGACGAGCTCGGCGATGTGGTCCAGCCAGTCTTCGTAGAGGTCGTCGGTCGGGCGATAGCGCAGAAGCTCGCGCGCCATGAGCAACGTGGCCTGCGCGTTCGCCGGGCCGCGACGGGCATGGGAGGATGAAGCAGCCGCCGGAGTCAGCGACGGGGTGGCGGTGCACCCGTCGCGCCGTACAGAGGGATGCAGGGACGAAGCCTGCTGCTCGTGGGCCGCAGGGCCGGTGGCAGCGTTTGCCGCGGGGCCGGTGGCAGATTTTGCCGCAGGCGACGAGGAACGGCGGGGAGCGCCTAATAACCCACAAGTATAGGGGATCGGTTGTAGCCTTCTTTGATAAATAAGAGTGTCGAACCCAATGAGGAGCTAAAGGGAGAACAAATATTCCTTCAAGTTCTATCGACCACCGATACAACTCTATGCACACTTGACGTTTGCTTTACCTAAAACAAGTATGAAACTAATTTGCAAGAATAAAACTACGAGTACTTTGCGAGAATAAAAACTATGAATAAATTGCAAGGTAATAAAAGTGGATAGCTTTTGTCAACAAGAAAGTCATTTGTCCCTAGGTAATCGATAACAAGTACCGGTAATCATTCTTGCAATTTTACATGAGGGAGAGGCATGAGCTAACATACTTTCTCTACTTGGATCTTATGCACTTATGATTGGACCCCTAGCAAGCACCCGCAACTACTAAAGATCATTAAGGTCATGAAACCCAAACATAGCATTAAGTATCAAGTCCTCTTTACTCCCATACGCCATAACCCACTTATCCGCGTTTGGGCTGCTGTCATCCCCCGCAACACTGACAATAAGCAAACCATGAACATATTGCAACACCCTACAGCGGGGGCCCCTCATGTTTGCGCGAGACGGAGGGCACCGTTGGACAGCACCATAAATAAAATATACAATCATACCAACCAAGATCATGATTAACCCACAGGACAAAACGGATCTACTCAAACATCATAGGATAACCATAGATCGTTGGAAAATAATATATGTAGTTGATCACCATGTTTAAGTAGAGATTACAGGGGAGAGAAGGGGTGTTACATCACTAAATAGAGGAGGAGAAAGTTGGTGTTGGCGGTAGGAAGATTGTTGATGTAGATCGCCGTCACGATCCTCGCCCCGGCGGCACTCCGGCGCCACCGGGAGAGAGGGGGAGAGAGCCCCCCTCCTTCTTCTTCTTCCTTGGCCTCCCCCCTAGATGGGAGGAGAGTTCCCCCTCTGGTCCATGGCCTCCATGGCGGTGGAGGGGCAGGAGCCCCTCCGACATTGGATCTCCCTCTCTGTTCTCTTCTGTTTCGCGTTCCCCAGATCTGGCCCTTCACCGTTTCTTATATTCCCGGAGATCCGTAACTCCAATTGCGCTGAGATTTTAACACGATTTTTTCCATAAAATATCTTTCTTGCGCCAGAAGAAGGGCTCCAACCAACGTTCGAGGAGGGCACAAGACACCAGGGCGCGCCCTGGTGGGTTGTGGGCACTGTGGGCCCCCGTTTCCGTTGATTCCACCTCCCAAAAATCACATAAATTCCAAAATAATTCTCCGTAAATTTTTATCGCATTTGGACTTCGTTTGATATAGAATTTCTGCGATACAAAAAACATGCAAAAAACAGGAACTGGCACTAGGCACTGGATCAATAGGTTAGTCCAATAAATCATATAAAAAGTTGCCAAAAATATGTGAAAGTTGTATAATATTGGCATGAAACAATAAAAAATTATAGATATGACAGAGACGTATCAGCATCCCCAAGCTTAATTCCTGCTTGTCCTCGAGTAGGTAAATGATAAAAAAGATAATTTTTGATGTGGAATGCTACCTAACATAAACTTGATCATATGTCTAGTCATGGCATGAATATTAAGACATAAGTGATTCAAAGCAATAGTCTATAATTTGACATAAAGACATCAATACTCAGGCATCCCAACAAACAATCATGTCTTTCAAAATATCAACGCTAAAGAAAGCTATCCCTACAAAATCATATAGTCTTGTCATGCTCTGTCTTCTTAACACAAAGTATTTATCATGCACAACCCCGATGACAAGCCGAGCAATTGGTTCATACTTTTTAACGCGCTTCAGCTTTTTCAACCCTCACGCAATACATGAGCGCAAGCCATGGATATAGCACTATGGGTGGAATAGAGTATAATGATAGTGGTAAATATAGAGAAGACAAAAAGGTAAGAAAGTCTCACATTGATGCGGCTAACCAACGGGCTATGGAGATGCCCATCAATTGATATCAATGCGAGGAGTAGGGATTGCCATGCAACGAATGCACTAAGAGCTATAAGTGTATGAAAGCTCAATATGAAAACTAAGTGGGTGTGCATCTAATCCTACAATGAAAAATTCCCACTAGTATATGAAAGTGACAACATAGGAGACTCTCTATATGAAAAACATGGTGCTACTTTGAAGCACAAGTGTGGAACTAGCATGCCCCTTCTCTCTTTGTATTTTTTTCTTTTCCTTTTCTTTTTATTTTTTTCTTTTTCTATTTTTTTCTATTTTTTTCTTTTTCTGTTTTTTTCTCTCATTGTCCGGAGTCTCATCCCGACTTGTGGGGGAATCATAGTCTCCATCATCCTTTCCTCACTTGGACATGCTCTAATAATGAATAATGATGATCATCACACTTATATTTACTTATAACTCAAAAGAAATAAAAATTACAACTCGATACCTAGAACAAAATATGACTCTATATGAATGCCTCTGGCAGTGTACCAGGATGTGCAATGATGTAGCGTAACATGTATAAAAAATGATGCACGGTGGCTGAGCCACAACTAGTATGTCAGCTATATGATCATGCAAAGCAATATGACAATGAATGCTCAAGTCATCAAAACAGAAGCGCTGGAAGTTGCATGGCAATATATCTCGGAATGGCGATGGAAAGGCCATAATAGGTAGGTATGGTGGCTGTTTTGAGGAAGATATAATAAGGCTTATGTGTGATAGAGCGTATCATATCACGGGGTTTGGATGCACCAGCGAAGTTTGCACCGACTCTCGAGGTGAGAAAGGGCAATGCACGGTACCGTAGAGGCTAGCAAATTGCGGAAAGGTAAGAGTGTGTATAATCCATGGACTCACATTAGTCATAAAGAACTCATATACTTATTGCAAAAGTTTATTAGCCCTCGAAGCAAAGTACTACTACGCATGCCCCTAGGGGGATAGTTTGGTAGGAAAAGACCATCGCTCGTTCCCGACCGACACTCATAAGGAAGACAGTCAATAATAAATCATGCTCCAACTTCATAGCATAACGAGAGACTATACATGCATGCTTCGGGAATCACAAACCTTAACCCCAATATTCTTACTAACCACAACCGTTTACTAGTACCTCCCACATATTCCATCTCTATATCGCAAAACTATTGCAAGGAATCAAACATATCATATTCAGTGATCCATAAGTTTTATGTAGGATTTTATGACTAACCATGCAATTGACCAATTCCTGTTGACTCTCTAAATAGATATAAGTGAAGCATGAGAGTTTAATTATTTCTACAAAAGACCATGCTCTAATAAGCATAAGTGAAGAAAAAGAGCATTCTACAAATAACGGTTTTCTATGTGAAGAGAAACAGGCAATCCAAACTTCAAATGATATAAGTGAAGCACATGAAGCATTCTATAAAGCCATACTCAAAAGATATAAGTGAAGTGCAATGAGAATTCTATAAATCAACCATGGACTATCTCATACCAGCATGGTGCATAAAATAAAAAATAAAAATAAACACAAAAGACGCTCCAAGATTTACACATATCACATGAACGAAACGAAGACGAAAACATACCGATACTTGTTGAAGAAAGATGGGATGCCTTCCGGGGCATCCCCAAGCTTAGATGCTTGAGTCTCCTTGAATATTTACTTGGGTTTCCTTGGGCATCCCCAAGCTTGAGCTCTTGCCTCTCCTCCTTCTCCTCACATCGAGACCTCCTCGATCTTTGATCACTTCATCCACACAAAACTCAACAGAAACCTCGTGAGATCCGTTAGTATAATAAAGCAAATCACTACTCTAAGTACTATTGAAAACCAATTCATATTTTGTTTTGCATTTTAGCTCCTGTATTATAACTTCTCCATGGCTTATACCACCGATAGAATCGATAGTTTCATCAAAACAAGCAAAACAATGCATCAAAAACAGAATCTGTCTTAAACAAGACAGTCTGTAGCAATCTGAACACCTACCATACTTATGTTACTCCAAAAATTCTGAAAAATTAGTAAAAAATAAAAAAATGTATATAAATACTGTGCAAAAAATTTAAGAAACTTTTTACGTTCCAGTAAAAAAATGTAAAATCACGCACTACAGCCAAAGTTTCTGTTTTTGCACCGCACATACCAACAAGCAATCTAATCATCCTAAAGGCAAATCTTGGCACATTATTTTTATAATACAATGGATTTGTACAAGGGGATAATTATTTTTGTGAGAAACTTCCATGAAAAATTTACATTGTTTCCGTGAGCATGAACACAAGTGTTCAAGGTCGACCCTCACTTCTCCAATGCATCACCTTTCAACCGCTTCTCTTTTTGTGAAGAAGTTTTTAAGTTCCCCTCTATATATTTTTTAAAACTTTATAAAAGAAATCAACAGAAAGAAATGACTCTCTAAAACTTCCGGGTTGTCTCCCTGGCAGCGCTTTCTTTAAAGCCATTAAGCTAGGCATAAAGTGCTCAAGTAATGAATCCACCCGGATCCCAAGGTATATCAAAGCCAATTTTAATTAACAATGATTTGGCATTTAGTAGTGAGCACAAAGCAACATATATCATGCAATGACAAAGTCTAACTCTCTTCCTATGCATCGGCATGTCATACAAGAACAATTCATGCAATCAAGTAAAGGCCAATACATAGCATAAGCAGTTTCTTGCAATTTTATCGTGTTGGAAACATAGAGAGGTGGAGATATAGTTCCTCTCTCATAATAATTGCAAGTAGGAGCAGCAAGCACATGCACATTATATTCATCAAAATTATCATGTGCAACGGTAAAAGGCAACCCATCAATATAATCCTTAATAAGAGCAAACTTCTCCGATATAGTGTAGTTGGGAGAATTCAAAAAGATAATAGGACTATCATGTGTGGGTGCAATAGCAACAATTTCATTTTTAACAAAAGGGACAATAGCAAGTTCATCTCCATAAGCATAATTCATACTGGCATCAAGGCCACAAGCATAGCAATCATCAAGTTCATCAAAAAGGGATATTTCAAACGAATCAACGGGATCGTAGTAATTAACATAGCATTCATCCTTCGGTAAGAATGAAGGGGCATTAAACAATGTATGAGTTGAAGAGTTACTCTCATATGAAGGTGGGCACGGGTGATCAATCCGCTCTTCCTCCGCTCGTTCTTCGCTCTCCTCATCATCTTTTTCATCCAATGAGCTCACAGTTTCATCAATTTCTTCTTCCATAGACTCCAGCAAAATATTAGTCTCTTCTTGGACAGAGGAGAAGTCCTCAATATATGGTTTAATATAAGCATTAGAAGAATAATTTTCATAGCAATATTTAAGTATGGCAAAAATTTTAGATTTATAAAGAGTAGCATCATACTTTTCAATCAAAGAAGCAATTTCATAGGCACCCTTAAAAGCAACAAATTCTTCAATTTGTTCAATATCAAAGTAATTATAAACACCCTTGGCATAAGAAGATAAGATTCCATTATCCTTAAACTCACATTGGAAGAAAAGGTGTTTCTTGGGGTCCTCGGAACAACAAGTAAAATCATGTATTTCGCATAAATTCAAAGCATAGCAATACAAAATATTAATATGATGCCTCAAAAGTTTCCCTTTTTGAGATATGCGGTGTCGCACAAAATAAGCATGCTCATTTAATGATTTTCCCTCAACTAAGCAAGTTGGGTTTTCAGCACGAGCACAAATGGATCGAAGATGATCCAAGTAGAAAGCTTCAGTAGTATGATAGATTTTGGGTGGTTCTTCAACCATTGGTTTAGCAGGTACAACTATTTTTTTTTGGTATTTTGCGTTTCCTACCCATAACTAGAGATAGAAAACAAGAGCACAAAATAAAAACTACTTAGTGATAAAGCAAACAAGCACACACGAGAATATTCACCCTACGCTATTGCTCCCCGGCAACGGCGCCAAAAAAAGGACTTGATAGCCCACAAGTATAGGGGATCGTTTGTAGCCTTCTTCGATAAATAAGAGTGTCGAACCCAACGAGGAGCTAAAGGCAGAACAAATATTCCCTCAAGTTCTATCGACCACCGATACAAGTCTATGCACACTTGACATTTGCTTTACCTAAAACAAGTACGAAACTAATTTGCAAGAATAAAACTACGAGTACTTTGCGAGAATAAAAACTATGAATAAATTAAAAGGTAATAAAAGTGGATAGCTTTTGTCAACAAGAAAGTCATTTGTCCCTAGGCAATCGATAACAAGTACCGGTAATCATTCTTGCAATTTTACATGAGGGAGAGGCATGAGCTAACATACTTTCTCTACTTGGATCATATGCACTTATGATTGGACCCCTAGCATGCATCCGCAACTACTAAAGATCATTAAGGTCGTGAAACCCAACCATAGCATTAAGTATAAAGTCCTCTTTACTCCCATACACCATAACCCACTTATCCGCGTTTGGGCTGCTGTCATCCCCCGCAACATTGACAATAAGCAAACAATGAACATATTGCAACACCCTACAGTGGGGGCCCCTCATGTTTGCGCGAGACGGAGGGCACCATAGGACAGCACAATAAATAAAATATACAATCATACCAACCAAGATCACGATTAACCCACAGGACAAAACGGATCTACTCAAACACCATAGGATAACCATAGATCATTGGAAAATAATATATGGAGTTGAGCACCATGTTTAAGTAGATATTACAGCGGAGAGAAGGGGTGTTACACCGCTGCATAGAGGGGGAGAAAGTTGGTGTTGACGGTAGCAAGATTGTTGATGTAGATCGCCGTCACGATCCTCGCCCCGGCGGCACTCCGGTGCCACCGGGAGAGAGGGGGAGAGAGCCCCCCTCCTTCTTCTTCTTCCTTGGCCTCCCCCCTAGATGGGAGGAGAGTTCCCTCTCTGTTCCATGGCCTCCATGGCGGCGGAGGGGCGGGAGCCCCTCCGAGATTGGATCTCCCTCTCTGTTCTCTTCTGTTTCGCGTTCCCCAGATCTGGCCCTTCACCGTTTCTTATATTCCCGGAGATCCGTAACTCCGATTGCGCTGAGATTTTAACACGATTTTTTTCCATAAAATGTCTTTCTTGCGCTAGAAGAAGGGCTCCAACCAATGTTCGAGGAGGGCACAAGACACCAGGGCGCGCCTGGGGCTTGGGGCGTGCCCTGGTGGGTTGTGGGCACTGTGGGCCCCCGTTTGCGTTGATTCCACCTCCCAAAAATCACATAAATTCCAAAATAATTCTCCGTAAATTTTTATCGCGTTTGGACTTCATTTGATATAGAATTTCTGCGATACAAAAAACATGCAAAAAACAGGAACTGGCACTAGGCATTGGATCAATAGGTTAGTCCAATAAATCATATAAAAAGTTGCGAAAAATATGTGAAAGTTGTATAATATTGGCATGAAACAATAAAAAATTATAGATACGATGGAGACGTATCAGCATCCCCAAGCTTAATTCTTGCTCGTCCTTGAGTAGGTAAATGATAAAAAAGATAATTTTTGATGTGGAATGCTACCTAACATAAACTTGATCATATGTCTAGTCATGGCATGAATATTAAGACATAAGTGATTCAAAGCAATAGTCTACAATTTGACATAAAGACATCAATACTCAGGCATCCCAACAAACAATCATGTCTTTCAAAATATCAACGCTAAAGAAAGCTATCCCTACAAAATCTTATAGTCTTGTCATTCTCTGTCTTCTTAACACAAAGTATTTATCATGCACAACCCCGATGACAAGCCGAGCAATTGGTTCATACTTTTAATGCGCTTCAGCTTTTTCAATCCTCATGCAATACATGAGCGCAAGCCATGGATATAGCACTATGGGTGGAATAGAATATAATGATAGGGGTAAATATAGAGAAGACAAAAAAGTAAGAAAGTCTCACATTGATGCGGCTAACCAACGGGCTATGGAGATGCCCATCAATTGATATCAATGCGAGGAGTAGGGATTGCCATGCAACGAATGCACTAAGAGCTATAAGTGTATGAAAGCTCAATATGAAAACTAAGTGGGTGTGCATCTAATCCTATAATGAAAAGATTCCCACTAGTATATGAAAGTGACAACATAGGAGACTCTCTATATGAAAAACATGGTGTTACATTGAAGCACAAGTGTGGAACTAGCATGCCCCTACTCTCTTTGTATTTGTATTTTTTTTCTTTTCCTTTTCTTTTTATTTTTTTCTTTTTCTATTTTTTCTTTTTCTATTTTTTTCTTTTCCGTATCAGCGCCGTTGCCCGCAGGTGCAGTCTGGGCGACACAGGCGGCGAGAGCAGCCCGGCGCTCAGCGCGAACCCGACGAGCGTCGGCCATGGGAACAGTGGAACGGCGATGAATCGGTCGGCGGAAGAGAAGCTCCGACACACCCCTACGTGGCGCGCCAAATGTCGGATTCAGGGCTCCGCAGACCCAAGAAAGGTTCAAACTCTAGGGTGCGTGCGAAGAACTCAATCTCCCCAGCCTACCGACTTGTCGATCTCACTGCCTAGCTCGATGAACAAGAAAGGAAAGGGACTCAGCAGTTTACCCAGGTTTGGGCCACCTTGCCATGTAAAACCCTACTCCTGCTTTATGGTGGATTGGCCTCGAGGTGGGCTGAGGATGAACTAGTACAGAGGGAGAACAACCTCAGGAGGAGTGTTCTTGTGCTGGTGTGAGCTGGTGAGGATGCTCTGGGTTTCGCCCCCGTCCTATGGTGGTGGCCTAGCTATATTTATAGTGGTCTCGGTCCTCTTCCCCCAAAATGAAGGCGGGAAGGGATCCCACAATGGCCAAGTTTGAAGGGAGACAAGTAGTACATCTTATCCTGACGAAAGGTGGTCTTCGCCTGCAAAGCTTCTGGTCGTGACATCGTGGTGGGCTCGGCGATGACCTCCGTCCTGCCGTCCTGGTCTTGTAGCACGGGAATGGAAACCATTGGCTGATTCCTTGGGACTCCGTGTCTGCGCTTGCTTCCTTAGCACCAAAGAGGAAACCTACTGTACTGCGCCTGCTAGCGCCCGCCTTGCCTTGGTCGTCATGGCTTGCGTCATCTGAACCTCACGAGGTGGGGCTCGCATGGAAATATCCGCTCCTCAGGAGCCGGCCTGGGGAAGCCGCTCCCTCCGGAGTTCTTGGCGTCGTCCGCCTCGCGAGGCTTGGCCCCTCAAGAGGGTCTTGTGTTGTTGATGCTGGAGAAGGGCCGTACCAGGCTGCTGATGAAGCCACGCTGTGGGCCACAGGCAGGCAAGTCTGGGTACCCCGGTTCCCAGAACGCCGACAGTAGCCCCCGGGCCCAAGGCGTGCTCGGACTTGGCTTCGAGGTGAAGCCAAAGGGCAAGGGCGAAGCCCCGCGGGCCCTAACCACCTGCGGACCCGGTCGACGCGTGGAGCTTGATGGGACGTGGGCGTCGGCGGCGTCGCGTGTAGCGTCGCGACGCGAGGCATCCCCGTAGCCCCCGCGGCATCGGCGGTCACATGCGGCGGGGCCTTCGAGGTGGATGGATGAGCTGCGGCGCCGTGCTTCTTCTTTGGCGCCATGGATGATGGAGCCGTTGATGAAGAAGATGGCGATGAAGAAGACGCACTACGTACACTTCTCGGGTTCGCGCAAGCACATCCCCCTACCTGGCACGCCAAAGATGTCATGGGAAACCACGGCCACCTATGGGGCCAAGGGCCCTTTTGGTTTAGTAGGGGGACTAAGCATGTTGCACAAAGAGCGAAGGAGCATAGCGCAGCGCGACAGAGTTCACACGGGCAGTTTTACCCAGGTTCGGGCCACCGCGAGGCATAAAACCCTACTCCTACTTTGGTGGATTGATGGTGGATGGTGGTGGAAATGCAGCGCTCTTTCCCGGCAAGGTTGCCTCGGGGCGAGAGCAGCTACGAGCGTATGAGTGTACAGGGGTCCGAATCCTTTCTATGGTTGCCATGGGCCTCCTTTTATAGATAAAGGGGTCACCACAGTGGCAAATCAGTCATTGTGTACTGATTAGATAGCGAACAGTGCTATCATATCTACTCTGCAGTCAGAGCAGTACGCATTAAATGCGCCGCTTAGTGTCACATCATGGTCTGCCCGGCACGCCTTGCCGGGCTACTTGGCCACCTTCTCTCCAGTCTGCATGACACGTCGCTGGACGGGTGTCATTTGGAGGTGATTCCTATAGGAAATGTCTGCCATGTGGCAAAAGGCAGCCACTTACTCATCTTGGGGCTTGACACTGCACCGATCGATGACTTGCGTCATTGTGAGGTGGGGCAGTGAAGCCTTGGCGTGGTGTTTTGCCTCCGTAGGACCCGACAGGCCTGCCGGGGCGGTCTTGAGGCTTGCTTCCGGGGCAACCTTGACGTCGCCAGGCTCTCCTGCCCGGCAAGGGAGGTTTTCCCTTAGCGGTGTCTTGCTCCTTGGCTTGACTTGGTCTTCTCAACCTGCCCTTTGATTCTTCAAAGAGCCTATCTCTTCATCTTGGCCTTGTCTTGGATGTTGCAATCTTGATCTTGGGCCTGTGAACAGTCTGGGCAACAGACCCAGGGTTTGTTGCACCGACAAGTTTTTTCTTGGAGAGAACAAATTAAAGACAAAGAAAAAACAAAAACGAGAAAAACTATTTACACGGGAAAGCTCCCAACAAGCAAAAGAAGAACAATGAAATCTTTTTGGGTTTTCTTTTAATACTACCACTAATTAAACTAGAAAGAAAAACCGAAAAGAAGCAGGAATTTTGTTTTTGGATTTTCTCAAAGTTTTTCAAATGCACAAGAAGAAAGCAAGAAAATGAATCTAGCATGGATAATACAATGAAAAAGTGTGGACACCAACAACTGGAATGAAATGTGTGAACATGAATGTAATGTCGGTGGGCATACGTACTCCCCCAAGCTTAGGCTTTTGGCCTAGCTTGGTAATCACCGTCTAGAGCCTCCGTAGTAGTCAGAGTGATAGGTCACGGAGGCTCTTGGTGCAGCCTCCTTAGCCTGCCGAGCAGCCACCACCCATGCGTTGTGTGCACGGGCCTCGCTCTCAAGAACAAAATATCTTCCCTTGCTATGAACATCAAAGAGAGCAGGCGCAAGCAAAAAGGTATCCACAACAGACTTTTTATTAAACAACAGGTTATATGTAAAATTATGGGCTTCACCACTAAGGATCTTATGACATTTCATAGCATCAAAGTCCAAGTACTGCGTGGGTAGGATGGGGTCATAAGGCCAAGGTGAAACACCCAGCTCCCTTGCTAAACGTGTGGCATAAATTCCACCATAAAAATATCCACTACCAGCGTTATGTTGCAACCTACGTGCAACAATCGCTCCAAGGTTAAAACTTTGGTCACCGGTGAGAGTGGTGCGTATGAGGCCCAAGTCAGGAGCACAAAGTGTACTACAATCTTTGTTTGCCTACAATGCATTTTCCATAAATAGTGCAAAGTATTGAATTGAGGGAAAATGAATGCTCTTTATTCTACCTTGCGTCACTCCTCTAGTCTCACCATAGCAAAGGCTAGTCAAGAATATCTCAAACTCCGATCTTGGTGGTTCGCCTAACGAACCCCAAAATGGAATTTTGCAGTAATTAGAAAATGTTTCTAAGGGTAGGGTGAAAGGATACTCGTACAGTTTAAATGACACTCTAGCCTCACGAGGATGGAAATTAAATTCTTTAGTAAATGATTCAGTGAGGCTGAGGTGTTGGTTGCACTTATCTGCAATGTAGGGACCGAGCTCGGCATTGTGAACATATTGCTCAAATTCTTCTTTGATACCAATGCGCACCATAAAATCGTTGCAAGGCCATAAACATGATTTGGTGGCTGCATCTCGTATGGAATTTTCACTTGTTTCAACATAGGACCGACGAACAGAGCTGCTACTAGAGGATGCCTCCGAGGACCTCCTCCTCGAAGAACTCCTTCCAAAAAGGTTCATCATATTTGCGTACAATTTCTGAAAAAAATTGGGTCACAAAATTTTGTTGACAAAACTTTACAAGATTGATAGCAGCTACTCATAAGGTTGCATAGAGGCCAAATCAAGCATTCAAACTACTTAGAACTCTAAGAATTCAACATGCAAGCTCATCTACAGCAGCACCAAGAGTAGTTATTTATTCAAAACATAAACCACTAAAGCAAAAACTAATTGGACCAATGGAGGAGTCACATACCAAGTAGCAATCCCCCAAAACAGTTTCGGAAACGGAGCTTCGAGCAAAGAGATCGAAATCCATGGGTTTGAGAGCAAGAACACAAGAGAGAGAGAACAATGGTGATTTTTTTCTGGAGGTAGGTGGTGACATGGGCTAAAAAGATAAGTGAGGGGGCCCATGTGGTGACCACAACCCACCAGGGCGCACCTGGGGGTGCTGGCATGCCCAGGTGGGTTGTGCCCACCTGGTGCACCCCCCTCTGAAGTTATTTGCACCAAAAATTCTTAAATATTCAGAAAAAAATCGTATTAAATTTTCAGAGCATTCTGAGGTCTTTTATTTTTGGGTCATTTTTTTATTGCACGGAAAATTCAGAAAACAGACTAAGCATGGCATTTTATTTTATTTAACTAAGAAAAAATAGGAAGTAAAAGTAAAGGAGAGAAGGTAGTGCTCACTAAATTCATCAACTTCATACCTCTAAAAAATGATTCATTAATAAGGTTGATCAAGTCTTATTAACAACCACCTTCGATTAGCATGAAACCGAAGAACTTTCGTAAAACACTAAGTTACCTCAATGGGGATATGAACGTCCCCAACAATAAGCATTTCATATTTCTTTTTTGTAGTAGGTAGAGGTAGTTGAAAACTTCCAATAGTGATTGTCGGAGATTTTTCAATAACATTAATACCATTCACTTGGAATTGTTTCATCGGAAAGTGCATCGTATGCTCATTACCATTGATATGAAAAGTGACCTTGCTTTTATTGCAGTCAATAACAGCCCCTGCAGTATTCAAGAAGGGTCTACCAAGGATAATCGACATGTTGTCGTCCTCGGGCATCTCAAGTATAACAAAGTCAGTTAAGATAGTAACATTAGCAACAACAACATGCACATCCTCACAAATACCGATAGGTATGGCAATTGATTTGTCAGCCATTTGCAAAGATATTTCAGTAGGTGTGAGTTTATTCAAGTCGAGTCTTTTATATAGAGAGAAAGGCATAACACTAACACCAGCTCCTAAATCACACAAAGCGGTTTTCACATAATTTCTTTTGATGGAGCAAGGTATAGTTGGTATTCCCGGATCTCCAAGTTTTTAAGGTACTCCATCCTTAAAAGTATAATTAGCAAGCATGGTGGAGATTTCAGCTTCCGGTATTTTTCTCTTGCTGGTGATGATGTCTTTCATATATTTTGCATAAGGAGGCATTTTTAAGATATCAGTTAAGCGTGTACGCAAAAAGACTGGCCTAAGCATTTCAGCTAAGCGTTCAAATTCTTCATCATCTTTCTTCTTAGTTGATTTAGGTGGAAAGGGCATAGGTTTTTGAACCCAAGGTTCTCTTTCCTTTCCATGTTTTCTAGCAACAAAGTCTCTTTTATCATATCTTTTATTCTTGACTTGTGGGTTATCAAGATCAACAGCTGGTTCTATTTCAACATCATTGTCTGGTTCTTTATCATTTGTTGGAGTGTCTTCATGAACCTCATCATTATCTTTTTCATTATCAGAAGGTGAGTGTTCATTACCGGATTGAGTTTCAGCATCAGAAATAGAGACTTCATTATCATTAACAGGAGGTTTTTCTACTTCAGGTTCACTAGAGGCATGCAAAGTCCTACCATCCTTCTTCTTTTTCTTGTTAGAAGGACTAGGTGCATAAGTGCTGACTCTTTGAGAGTCTTGTTCAATTCTTTTAGGGTGTCCCTCAGGATAAAGTGGTTCCTGAGTCATTCTACCTCCTCTAGTCATCACTCTAACAGCGTGATCATTGATATTATTATTCATTTCATCTAACAACTCTCTTTGAGATTTAGCAACTTGTTCTAATTGAGTTTGAACCATAGAGGCATGTTTTCCTACACCTCTAACATCATTGGTAATTCTAAATAGCAAATCACTCAAGCGAGCTATCATATCAGAATTGTATTTCAATTGTTTCATAACATTTGCATTGAAGTGATCTTGCTTTCTAATGTAATTATCAAACTCATATAGGCATTGACTAGGATGTTTGTTATAAGGAACATCACCTTCATCAAACTTTAGTAAATAATTTACCTCTACCATCTTAGGTGGTGGTGGTGTTTCAAGCCCATGTATTTCTTCAATAGGAGGTAAATTTTTAACATCCTCTGCTTTAATACCTTTTTCCTTCATAGATTTCTTTGCCTCTTACATATCTTCAGGACTGAGATATAAGATGCCCCTCTTCTTCGGAGTAGGTTTAAGTGGTGGTTCAGGAAGGATCCAATCATCATAATTTTTCAATATGTTATTAAATAATTCTTCAGCTTGTTCAACAGTTCGTTCCCTGAAAACACAACCAGCACAACTATCTAGGAAATCCCTAGAAGCATCGGTTAGTCCATTATAGAAGATATCAAGTATTTCATTTTTCTTAAGAGGATGATCAGGTAAAGCATTAAGCAATTGGAGAAGCCTTCCCCAAGCTTGTGGGAGACTCTCTTCTTCAATTTGCACAAAGTTAAATATTTCCTATAAGGCAGCTTGTTTCTTATGAGCAGGAAAATATTTTTCAGAGAAGTAATAAATCATATCCTGGGGACTTCACACACAACCAGGAGCAAGAGTATTATACCAAGTCTTAGCATCACCCTTTAATGATAATGGAAATAATTTGAGAATATAATAATTGCGAATTTTCTCATCATGAGCAAAAAGGGTGGCTATGTCATTCAACTTAGTAAGGTGTGCCACAACAGTTTCAGTTTCATAACCATGGAAAGGATCAGATTCAACCAAAGTAATTAACTCTAGGTCGACAGAGAATTCATAATCCTTATCATCAACAAAGATAGGTGAAGTAGCAAACTTAGGATCATATTTCATTCTAGCATTCAAAGATTTTTCTTTCAGTTTGCATAATAATTTCTTAAGATCATCCCTATCATTGCAAGCAAGAAAGTCTCTAGTTGTCTCCTCATCCATAACATAGCCTTCTTGTATCTTAGGCAATTCATATCTAGGAGAACCAGATCTAATAGGTGTTTCAAGTTTTTAGTTTCAAGCTCTTCATCAGTTTCAGCAATTTCATCAGTTTTAGCATTCTCAAAAGCTTTAGTTCTAGCAAGTTATTCATCAAGAAATCCACCTAGTGGCACATTATCATCAAGCAGGGTACTAGCATCATCATGAGTATCATTCATAGCAGAAGTAGCATCATTAATAACTTGCGACATATCAGAATTAATAGCATGTGGTGGTGTTGCAAGTCTACTTATAACAGAAGGTGAATCAAGTGCAGAGCTAGATGGCAGTTCCTTACCTCCCCTAGTCTTAGAGGGAAAAATCTTTTTCTTAGCGTCCTTCAGATTCTTCATAGTGATAATTTGATAATAATCCCAAGTGACTCAACAAATATAGCTATGCTCCCTGGCAACGACGCCAGAAAAAGGTCTTGATAACCCACAAGTATAGGGGATCGCAACAGTTTTCGAGGGTAGAGTATTCAATCCAAAATTATTGATTCGACACAAGGGGAGCCAAAGAATATTTGCAAGTATTAGTAGTTGAGTTGTCAATTCAACAACACCTGGAGATTAATTATCTACAGCAAAGTGATTAGTAGCAAAGTAATATGATAGTTTTGATAGTAGTAGCAACAGCAATAGTAACAGTAACAGTGATAGCAATGATTTTGTAGCAAGTGTAATAGTAATGATAACAGTAGTAACTTAGCAAGAACAATATGAGAGAAATTCGTAGGCATTGGATCGGTGAATTCGTTGGATGATATTCAGCATATAACAGTCATAACCTAGGGTGATACGGCACTAGCTCCAGTTCATAAATATAATGTAGGCATGTATTCCGTAAATAGTCATACGTGCTTATGGAAAGAACTTGCATGCCATCTTTTGTCCTACCCTCCCGTTGCAGTGGGGTCCATATGGAAACTAAGGGATATTAAGGCCTCCTTTTAATAGAGAACCGGAACAAAGCATTAACACATAGTGAATACATGAACTCCTCAGACTACGGTCATCACCGGGAAGTGTCCCAACTTCTGTCACTCCGGGGTTGCCGAATCATAACACATAGTAGGTGACTATAACTTGCAAGATTGGATCTAGAACATAGATATAATGGTGATAACATAAACGGTTCAGATCTGAAATCGTGGCACCCGGGCCCAAAGTGACAAGCATTAAGCATGGCAAAGTCATAGCAACATCAATCTCAGAACATAATGGATACTAGGGATCAAGCCCTAACAAAACTAACTCGATTACATGATGAATCTCATCCAACTCCTCACCGACCAGCGAGCCTACGAAGTAATTACTCACTCCAGGTGGGGAGCATCATGGAATTGGCGATGGAGAAGGGTTGGTGATGACGAAGATCGAAGATCCCCCTCTCCGGAGCCCCAAATGGACTCCAGATCTGGCCTCCCGATGAAGAACAGGAGGTGGTGGCGGCTCCGTCTCACGAAATGCGATAATTCTTTCTCCCTAATTTTTTTCTCCGAAAATGTGATTTCATAGTGTCAGGGTTGAGGTCTGCGGGGCCACCAGGTGGGGACAACCCACCTGGGCGCGCCAGGAGGGGGGCGCGCCCTGGTGGGTTGTGCCCACCCAGGTGCCCCCCCCTCCGGTGGTTCTTGGCTCCAGAAATTCTCTTTTATTGTATAAAAAATCCTCGCAAAGTTTTGTTCCAGTCCGAGAACTTTTATTTCTACACAAAAAACAACACCATGGTAGTTCTGCTGAAAACAGCATCAGTCCGGGTTAGTTTCATTCAAATCATGCAAATTAGAGTCCAAAACAAGAGGAAAAGCGGTAGGAAATGGAGATACGATGGAGACATATCAGCGCGGCATTAATCTGGGGAAAATAGCAGGAGTTGAAGCTGGCGCGGCACAACGTTGGCGTGAGGCGGAGCGCGGACAGCGGCAGAGAGCGACATCGTCCAGCTTCAAACATGAGCTCCTCGAGCTGATCTAGGGCAGGGGATAAGAACCACTCGTGGAACTTGGCTTGGACCTTGTAGTTGGTACTGAACATGCGGATGTCAAGGCGTCTAGCTGGCCCAGGGTGCGATTAAAGGATCTTGGAGACTGCGGCCATGCATTTGCAATCCCCGTCGCAGAGGCAGCTGTCGACGGTGAGGTTGAGGGGGCCGCAGCGCCAGAGGGGGCGCCACCACCGGGAGAGCAGGGTGGTCCGCACGGCAGATTTGGTGGGGAGGAGGCCGATGATGACGAGTAGCATGTCATCAGGGAGGCTGCTGATGAAGTCCAGGCTCGCCGGATGCAGTTTTGGCTCGAGCCGCCTCCGCTTGTTGGCTGCCTCGCTGTCCATCTCAGCCGGCGGCAACGCCAGTGTACACGTGTGCTTGGTGTGTATTGTGTGCTGGGTGTGCGCGAGTGCGTCCTTGTGTGCATGCCGCCACGTAGTGGTGAAGTGTGCGCGAGTGCGTCCTTCACGCGGAAGAAGTGTGCCCTCAATTTACTAGCATGCGGGGTGCTACCACGAGTGGTTTCAACTTTGTTTACTTCACCAATAATCGTACATCTACATAAAAGCTACTTAAACCTACGTAATCTTCCTAACTACTTTTCTTCTCCCCCCTGATTTTCAAGGGGGTGGGCCCTTCCATCCCCACCGAACCAATCCTTTGTTTCCACGTCCTCTTTTACGTAAAATCCACATGTTAGTTTACGTGGGTGTAGCATTACTACTACTTCACCGCGTGTCAAATGGGCCTCTAGTTTACTTATTTTCACCCACTGCCACATGGGCCAGCACATGAAGATAGAGAACACGAGTTGACAAGGCAGCATGTGGACTGGTTGACCGGTCAACTAAACAATATACGGAGCTATACGCTGACACAGTGACCGTATAATCCCTCGATATAGAGAGATCTAGTGAGAGGGGAGGCCCGTGAGAGATAGTAGAGAGAGAGAGAGAGCTACTCCCTCCGTTCGATAATGTAGTGCCTATATTTTTGTTAAAGTCAAACTTTTGAAACTTTGACCAAGTTTATAAAGAAATTACTTATATCTACAATACAAAAGATAAATGATAGTATGAAGTAAGTACATGTTGTGATGAATCTAATGATCATGCCAGATGTAAATGTTTTTCTCCACATATACCTGGTCAAACTTTTCTGAGGTTTGACTTTTCAAAACATCCATATGTTTATGGACGTGAGAGAGTACCTAACTAGAGAGAGAGAGAGAGTGTGTGTGAAATAGAAAGAGTGAGTGAAAAAAGTGTGTGTGCGTGTTTGAAAGAGACATGGACAACACACGATAACTAGAGAAAAAGCGCGTGTGTCTTATGAAAACATATCACACATGCATCTTCGATAGCAGAAGCGAGGTGAGGAGATAGTGTGTGGTTGTTTGCAACCGAGAGAGAAAGACCCCTAGCACGTGGCCAAGAGAGGTCTGACAAACAAGGGAGAGAGGTCGAGAGAGACGTATGGAGAAAATGCAGACATGTGGAGGAGAGAGTGTATGTTTGTGACAAAGAGATCCCCTGGAGATCATGATGGGACTACATGGGTGGGAGATCGAGTGACAAGGTGTGTGCGCGATAGAAGATACCCCGAGAGATATCGAGATAGACGTATGGATGGAAGGAGACAATACGTGTGTTCCTAATGGCTAGTGAGAGATAGTCATACTTAGGAGGGGAGTGCGTGTGCCTATGATGGAGTGAGGGATTATGGTACTTAGGGGGGTGCGTGTCACATAGAGAGAAAACAAGGGCGGAGAGTGTTAGATTGGTCTATGTAGCGCGAGCGAGATATGTGTATGTGTGAACCAGGGAGATATAAAGTTTGAGAGAGATAGAGGAGCCCCGATACGGCTGAGTGGTGCGTCAGATAGCTGAGAGGGGGAAAGAGATACTCCATCCGTTCGATAATGCAGTGCATATAAATTTTTTAGAAGTCAAACTTTGGAAACTTTGACCAGGTTTACGCAAATATTATTTATATCTACAATACCAAAGATACATCATACAAAACTACATCTCATGATGAATCTAATGATATATGTTTCTCATTCTAGATGTAAATATTTTTCTCCACGTACATTGTCAAACTTTGTGATGTTTGACTTTTTAATAAATCTATATTCTATGGACCGAAGAGAGTGCCTAAGTCGAGAGAGATCAAGTGCGTGTGAAGGAGAATGAGTGAGTGTGCAAAAAGAGTGTGTGTGTGAAAGAGAGAGGGACAACAAACGATAAAATAGAGAGAGAGTGTGTGTGTTCGTTTCTTATGCAAACATATCACGCATGTGAGGGAGTCATGGACTAAGGGGTCCTCGGGGCGACGGCCCATTGTACGTGGGCCGGACTAGTGGAGCCGTGTGGTGACCGGAGACCTGTGAAGCCATGGTGTGCCCTCCAAGTTAAGGGTGGACGAGATCCCTTTCCCTCTTGTTGTAATCTATCTTCGGTAACCCTAACCCTATCGGTGTCTATATAAACCGAGGGTCGTAGTCATTAGGGCTAGAGCTATATTCATCACCTCATAGCCTAGGGTTTATCTCATGATGATATCGAGGTAGATCTACTCTGTAAACTCCATCATATATTCAATACAATCCAGCAGGACGTAGGGTTTTACCTCTTTGAGAGGGCCCGAACCTGGGTAAACACTGTGTTCGTCATCCCCTGTTATCCATTGATCCTAGATTCACAGCTCGGGACCCCCTACCCCGAGGTCTGTCGGTTTCAACACCGACATTGGGGCTTTCATTGAGAGTTTCGCTGTGCGATCGCCAGAAGGATCGATGGCTCAACCAGTCGATGGAGACCACACCTGGTCACCTCCTCATCTTCGGTGGCATCTTAGTGCGCGCCGACCCTGCCGGCCGCCTCGACCAGATCGAAGGCATCATCCCCATTGAAGGAATCGTTAGTTCAGGGGCATCGACCCGAGGACTAGCAAACTCACGAAAGCCCGGTATCTTTCAAGGTCCGGCCACGAAGCCCAACTCCGACTGACCGCCCGCAGGGTCTTCCGTCGAGTTACCGGAGCGGTCGGCACCCCTACATGCCCAGCCGGCAGATCAGTTAGCAGATCTGTTCCGCGCAATGGGAAGTTCTGTTATCAGGCCCACAGCCTACGACCGGGTTGGGCTTAAACCCGATGACCGAGAAATAAACACCCCTCCGGTCACGCACCTCATCGCCACGGTCGAAGAGGCCCAGGAGGGGTCACAGCCATGTAAGCTAAAAATGGTGTACACTCGAATCTCCAGCTCGGAGTCAGACACCAGCCCGGATGTACGTCCGGACATAACTTCTGACACAAGTCCCGGCCTTGAGCCTATCCGGCCGCACATCAGTTCGAATGCGAGTCCTGTGCGGTCAAAACCGGACACGCCTCAACCTCCCATCAAGGATAGTCCGGATCCGCGGCGGGGGGGGGGGGGTAATTCTTGAAATTTTCCCACCCACCCACCACGCAGAATACTCTCCAGATTTGAGAAGCCCAGACATATGGGACCTCATGTACGTCAAACAGCTGCCAAATGAAACAGTCCATCATTATTGGGCTAGATTTCTCCTGGTAAAAAACAGGATGGCACCTTGCTGTGACAAAGAAATAGTTAAAGCCTTCCAGTTCAACTACAGGGATGAGGGCCTCTTAAGCGCCCTCGTGCACCGCCAAATTCAAAGCTTCACCGAACTATCAGACATGGTGCGCAAATATTGTGCCATGGAGGACACATGGAGGGCGCAACAACTGAGCATGGGACTATATCCCACCGCCCATCACGGAAAGCCACGCCTTAAACGAACCAATACAAATCCGTCACCGGAGCGCGAGCCCAATGAAAAGAAAGCCATGCCCAGATCGGTGTTAGATGAGTTGCTGGATAAATCATGCCCAATACATTCGGTCTTGCCAGACGTAAACCCAACCCACAGACTTCGAGCCTACTGGGTGGTAAGACAAGTGGCCAAACATGGCGAACCAATCTTGGGCCTCACACACTCAGATAAACAGTCCTCAGTTTCACCACGGGACCACAATGTCCTTACGGTATACGAGACATTCACTTCAAAAAGCAACAGTGTCAGTGTGCGACACCTATGGGACCCTCAAGGAATCCCTTTACGATTCGGCAGGGGGAGAGGTATGCGCAAAGAGCAGAACCAACGATCGACGCGGGGCGATTTTACCCAGGTTCAGGCCGCTAATCAGCGTAAAACCCTACTCCTGCTTTGTTTTATTATCAGTGTTCTTGAGCCCAGGCTCCAGGAGCGCTTGCAATGAACAGTATGTTCAAAGAGCAGCTACGCATGCAGAATGGGCCAGAAGGTCCTCCCCCCTATAGCAGTTGGCTTGGGCCTCCTTTTATATGCTCAAAGGGGTCACCACAGTGGCAAAATGTATATACATTGAGGTGTAAAGTAGCTACAGGGTTATCATACCTAACCACTGACGGATTAGGACGAATGCATTTAATGCACCGTGAGGTGTCCGTTTAGGTGTCCTCACTTTCTTGGGGACGGAAAAAGGGCCATCCCATCAGCACCGCTTAAGCTCTCCTCCACTGGCGCGTCGCCACGCATCCAAAGAAGGGCCCAGAATGTCGGGCTCATTGCTGTGCCAGAGTGGTGGCACAGCAACAGAATCTTGCCGGGCACCAGAACTTGCCGGGCGCCGAATCTTATCGTGCGCCGAATCTTGCCGGGCTTCGCAGGCCACCCCGGCAAGATCTTGCCGGGGAAGCTGGCTTTCGGATTCTAGCTCTCCTTATCTGCAGATCCTCAGATCTTTGACTTGAGAATTTCTCTGGTAGCTTGAGTCAACCTTGAACTGTTCCCCGATAAGCCTTGCCGCGAGTATGGCTACAACTGCCCGTGCACAAGTACGGGGTACTAATGGCCCAATACTTAGTACACCGACAGGAGCCCCTGGGCCTGGGCCACACACGAGTGCGAGGCGTTGTTGGGCTAGGCCCAAACAGTGCACGAGCACACGAAGTAGGGAATTAACCGCTCGTAAATATCCCGTTTACTGTGCCCGCCACTACGCGCGCTGAACGTGTGACGTGGGAAGCGTGCGTCAAAGGCTGCAACTGCAATGCGCCTGTAGAGGCGCATTCACATTGGGGAGTAAAAGAGGCGGCCTCGCACCTTCCCCATAAAAAGGGAAACTGCAAAGGCACGGCCTATTTACCTCCCTCTTCTTCTCAATCTGGTCGCCGCCATTGTCTTCCTTCTCTCGAGCTTAGAGCAAAGCCTTCCCTCATCCGCCAGCAAAGGCAAGGGCAAGGAGACGAAAGCCGACGTCCCAGAGAGCGAGCTGGCGAAGATGCGGAAGAAGCACGTTGTCTTCGCCCCGTCGCTTGATGCGAAAGCTCTGAAGGGGCGGTACCAGTGTATGTGGGCGAGGGAGACGCAGGCTCACCCCGCCACTCGCGTGATTCCAGGTTCTTGCTCCAAGAGCGGGTCAGACAGATATCCCTTCTTTGCTGCTTATTTCTATTGCGGGCTCTGTCCCCCATTTTCTGACTTCTTCAACGACATTATGTACACATACGGCTTCCATCTTCTTGATTTCACGCCGAATGCAGTACTGTGCATGTCCATCTTTGCCCATCTTTGTGAAAATTTTGCCGGAGTGGTTCCCAATACTGCCCTTTTCCGCCACTACTTTTTCCCTCGTATCCAAAAAGGGGAGGCCCTCTCTGGTTCTATCGCCTGGATTCCAAGGGCTTGGAATAAGGAAATATACCCAGAAGGGATTTACCACGAGAAGTGGGACGAATGGCGGGCTGAGTGGTGCTGGATCCAGGAGGCAGATCCCCATCCGTTCTGTCTGCCTCAACAACACAAAGCGGTCCGCGGCAGTGGCTGGAGCGATCTCGCTGCTGAAGATGAAAAACTCACAATCGCCACCACCAGGATCCTTCGCCTGAAAGCTGCCAGGCTAACAATGGAGATGATTGGCTTTGATTTCCTCCGCCGCCGCATTGCCCCCTTTCAGAATAAAGGGAGACCAGCTTGGGAATACCGAAACGCAGCAGACATCATGAGATTGCGCCCCGGATTGAACAACAATTTGACTGCTATGCAACTTGGCGCCCTCCGTCAAAGGCTATTCCAGTGCGACAACAAGCATCGGTTGCCGGCAAGGATTGTCCCTCTGTGCAACAACTCTGCCCTGGGGTCGATTATCGCCACCATGCCATTGTTTAATGCCCACAGTCTCGACGCGACATGGGTTGAGCCATCCGAGGAAGAGGCACAGAAGTTCTTTGATAACTTGATGGAGAGGGCCGTCCGGGAAGAAGCAGACCTCATCCGAGCTACTACCGACAAAGAGGTGGCATATATCGCCACTAGGGCGGAGGAGGCGAATCTTGTCGCGGAGGCTGGCAGCGTCGGCTTCACAGAATGGGAAACCAGTGATGCTGAGGTAGTGGTGGAAGAAAATCCTGCCAGGAAGGACAAGGCTGCCGGGGGACAGAGAAGCACAGCCGCTGAGAGCTTGTCCGACGAAGAGGCGGCCGAAGAAGAACCGCAAGAAGAGCTTCCAGCCCCGAAGAAGACAAAGCGTGTTCTTCGAAAAGCTGCATCTGGCATCCCGGCAAGCCATCCTTCCTCGAGCAGCGAGGCTCTCGGCAAGGAAGCGGCCGGTAAGACTGCGCCGCGGCAAGGAATTCGATAGCAACCTGCGCGGCGTGCGAGACCCACACCAGCGGCAACTGCTGAGGCGGCAGGGGTGTCTCGCACTACCGCACCGGAGGCTGAGGTGGCGGAAACACGCCAACCCCCCGTGCCTGCTATAGCCAAGCGACCTAGGACCCATCCTCCGCCTCCCCACACAGACACTGCGATGAAGGTCGATTTCGACATCTCCGGCTTCAGTTCGGAGCGAGAAGAGGAAGAGTGAGTATCTTGCCACAACCTTTATCTTCCAAATTCTGGATCAATCTTATTGACTTGCTTGTATTGTCTCTGCAGTGATGCAGAAACCTTGGCAGAGAGGATGGCGAAGAAGGTAAAGACCTCCACGGGCGACGAGCCCCCGGCAGGCTTCACGAGCTTGCCGGAAACTACTACCATCAGCCCGGATCTTAGTCCTCGAAGCAGCTCCCAGCGCAGCCCCCAGCGTAAGTTCATTACTCTTTTTCCGTTGGGGAATGCTGAGGTTCCTATCCTTGCCGCTGATATCTTTGGGCTTGCAGGAGAAGGACGGCAACAACGGGAGTTATCAGGAGATACCCTCATTGCGCCACCTCTGTCAACCACATCGCCCTCAAGCGCATCCCCGGCAAGAGATCACATCGACGAGCTTGTCTTGGTTGAGGAGGAGCTAACAACCATGGATACTGGCATCCTACCCCCGGCAACCGAGGTTGCCGGGAGGGGCGAGGCCACCTCTCGACAGCCCGATGTAGGTAACCAATTGCCTCAGTGCGCTTGCTATTCTGTCCTTTATCTCTCTTTCTTTTGTCTTCTTGAACTTCAATCTTGATCTCATTCTGTTTCTCTCCCTTGTCTTTTAGAATTCCCTGAGATGGAACACATGGACATCGACGCTGTCATCGAGGAGACCGCCAGGGATGTTGCCGCCGAAGCCGACAAAATCGCTGCCAGCGAGGCCGCCATGGATGCCACCGTAGAAGCAGGCGGTGCTTTTGCCGATGAGGCCGCCAAGACTGCACAGGAGGAACCCGCCAAGGAGTCTACTGAAGAGGGCGGCAAGGAGGCTGGTGACCATACTGACGGCATTCCTGCCGCAGGAGCGCCAGGCGCTGCGCCAGCCACGAAGCCCCCTGCTACTGGTGAGGCGGTTGCTGAGGATCAACCTTCAACATCCGAAGGCCCCTCATCCAGCAAATATCTCAAAGTTGGCGAGAACCTGTTTGTCAACTTGCCGAGGACGACAAGCATTGGGGCACCGGCCGAAGGGGAAGTCTTTGATGAAGAAATCATCGCCGCTACTGGGCTCAAGATTGTTGATGATCCAAGCGCCAGCAGTGGCAAATCTGAAGAGGATCAGCTCCTTCAGGCCATGGGCAAAAATTTCCGCAAGCTCCAGGCACTTCACCGTGCTCGGAAAGAGAAAGCAGATTCCAGAATGGCAGTTGTCGAGGCGGCCGAAGCAGATTTTCAGAGGCGCGTCGAACAAATGCAAGCCTGGTACGCCGAGGCCCTCCAAGAGTTGACTGCCAGCCGGGAGCAAGTGAGCCAAATCTGGACAGAGATCTTTTTGAAACAATCTGACATGGAGAAGGCGCAAGAGGAAGCTACACAAAGAATTGCTGCTGAAGATGCTTTCCTGACAGCGCGTCACATTACGCTTGATGCTCACGAGGAAGACCTTGCCGCACGTGAGCAGGCGCTCGCCGCCAAGCTTCGCAGCAAAGATGAAGATATCGAGAAGCTTGTCGTGCGGCGGACCCAGGAGCTGGAGCAGAAGCACAAGGAGGCGCTCGAAGCTCTAACTGTAGATCATGCCGGCAAGCTCAAGGAGGCCGGCGATGCTGCCCAGGCTGCAGAGGCCGCCAAGAATGAGCTGAGCGACAAAGTCAAGAAACTGGAAGTGGATCTTGAAGAACACGGCAAGGAGCTCTCGATGCTCTAAAGCGACAGGGAAAAAACCCTCCACACCCTGGCGGAGATGCAAGTTGCCATGTCTGACAAGACCAAGCAGCTCTCGTCAGCAAATGACGCTATTGCCGATCTGAGGCTGAAGCTGACCACGTTGGAGAAGTCTCTCAAGGACGACAGGACCCGCGAGAAGGCCCTGTGCAAAGACCTCCAGGGAGAGAGGAACCTACTCAAGAGCGCTGCCGCCGCCCAAGTTGACTACGAGAAGGGCGTGCAAATCTGGACTGAACGCCTTGTCGACGCTGCAGAGAAACTCACGGCTGAACTGTCAACCATGGGCCTGTCAAACTTCAGGTATTCCTCTGAAGAACGGATATCTTCGAGCGCCAGGTTGACGATGTTCTTCGAAAGCATCATTGATGCTCTGAAGCTGCTTCAGTCTAACCAGGCGACCCAACTGGCCAACGAATGCCGCCAGCTTTGCCGGGCCGTCCTCCGCAAGGTACTCATCAAGGTGGTGCACAATAATCCTGGCATCGACCTCACCAACGTGCTCGGCCGTCTGCCAAAGGACGCAGACCTCAAGGCACCTAAGGAGCTTGTCGCGCCCATCCTTGAGAAGGTGGACTCAATCAAAAGGGTCGAAGGCCAGTGCAGAGATTAGCTGTTCCACCTCTTCTTGCCGTCGCCATTCCATGCCAAAGACAATTAAGTCTTAAGTTAGAACTGTGGCAACGTATTAGTGTAATATAACTTGCTTATGTTTGGGTATGTGTATTCTATCTCCCTTGCCTGATTCCTTTATGTATGGAGTTCACCCTACGCTTACTAAAAAAAACTTGCCGGCGTGCAACCTGCCGTGAGCGCTGGGTGCGGGACTTCAGCAGCCTGCCGGAGGTGCAGCGGCCGGCAAGGCTCCTTGGCGTTCTCAGTGCAGCCTCTTAAATCGTTGAGCGGACTCGAAACAAAATAAGGGCGCAACCGATTACAACAAGGGTTCTTTTGCGTGCAGGTTTTCCATACAAAAGTCGAAATCATCCAAGAAAATAACTTTGCAATAAAGGAAACTTGCCCTAAGTTTTAGAACTTAGCTTTCTGTCGCTGTCCTTCCTCCGGTGAGCGTCAATTCTGAACGTCGCCAACTGGTACCCATATCCTCCTTCCCCCCGGCAAACGTGCACGTGAGGAACCCTTCTGTCTTTTGAGAAAAACAAAGAAGAGAAAATAAAGATATGAAACCTTGGCGGTTCGTTAGAACTTACCGGAAGCAAGTGTCATACAACATCTTAGACAAACATGCATATATATATATAAACATGAAAATCAATAAGGAACTGCACAACACTTAAACTTAGTCATCTGGGCTCAGGGTCTGCGCCTGGCTTTGTACAAAGGATTACATGCCTTGCCGGCAAGACTCGTACAAAAAAAAGGGGGTTGCCGGGGGCCCCCGGCAATCGCGCCTTATGGGTAGAACTTGCGAAGATGTTCGATATTCCAGGAATTGCTCACTGGAACGCCATCTTCGGTCTCCAAGCGGACAGCGCCGGGCCTGGTGACTCGTACTACCCGATAAGGGCCTTCCCACTTCGGCGTCAACTTGTTTGAATTCTTGGCGGACTGAATCCGCCGAAGAACAAGGTCGCCTTCCTCAAGGCTTCGGGCATGAACTTTGCGGCTATGGTAGCGGCGCAAAGCTTGCTGGTAGCGTTCAGCTCGCACAGCAGCCTGAAGACGATTCTCCTCAAGGAGCACATCGTCATCTTGCCGCAGTTGCTCTTGCTCAAGCTCATCATAAGCGAGCACTCGAGGTGATCCGTACATGAGTTCCGTGGGGAGAACTGCTTCCGCTCCGTAGACCAGAGCGAAGGGTGTCTGGCCAGTGGCTTGATTTGGTGTCGTTCTGATTGACCAAAGAACCGCCGGCAATTCATCAATCCAGCGTCTTCCGCACTTTCTCAGCCTGTCAAAGGTTCTGGTCCTGAGACCATGCAGCACTTCAGCATTGGCCCTCTCCGCTTGACCGTTGCTTCTCGGGTGAGCAACAGAGGCAAAACAAATTTGGCCGCCAAGGTCTTGGACGTACTGCATGAAGGTGCGACTTGTGAATTGCGTGTCGTTGTCGGTGATGATCCTGTTGGGTAAACGGCAAACTATCCCTTTAAAGAACTTGACAGCTGATTGTGCTGTCACCTTCCTCACTGCTTCCACCTCCGGCCACTTTGTGAACTTGTCGATAGCAATGTACAAGTACTCAAAGCCCCCGGTAGCACGGGGGAAAGGGCCCAGTATGTCGAGCCCCCAGACCAAAAATGGCCAGGAGAGAGGGATCGTCTGAAGAGCTTGAGCTGGCTGATGCGATTTCTTCGAATGAAACTGGCACGCTTCACACTTGGTTACTTGTGCAGTCGCATCCTGGAGAGCGGTGGGCCAAAAGAAACCTTGCCGGAATGCTTTCCCGACAAGTGCTCTTGATCCTATGTGAGAGCCACATATGCCTCCATGTATCTCTGCCAACAACTCTAGTCCATCCTCCCGAGGAATACACTTCAATTTCACACCGTTTGGTCTCTTTCTGTACAGGACGTCATCGACGAACTTGTACATAACAGACGGACGGGATACTTTTTCCGCTTCTTCCTGTTCCTCCGGGAGTTCTCCTGTCTGAAGGAAATGGACAATGTGCTGCACCCATGCTGGAGCCTGGGCCTCGACAGCTAGGACTAAAGGCATCTCCTCTGCCGGGGGAACGTTTGTCTCGACAGCAAGGGCCTGAGCCCCTGCTGGAGCCTATTGTTCCCCGGCAGGCATGTCGTTGATCCCGACAACTTCCTTGCCGGCGGCTCCCGGGAGCTCTGCCGGGAAGTACTGACCAGAATTCAACTTTCTTCTATTTTCTTGCCGCATTGATGGCGCCACGGATGGTTGAGTCAAATGGAGCACAAAAGTTCCTGGTTCCACAGGCAACTTGAGGGCGGCACGCTTTGATAGGTCGTCAGCAATACTGTTCTCGGCACGAGGGATGTGCTCCATTTGCAGACCGTCAAAGTGCTCTTCCATTTTTCTCACTTCATCCATGTAGGCTTGCATCAATGGACTCTGATAACTCTTGTTAACTTGCCTGACGACAAGCTGTGAATCGCCTCTAATGCCGAGCTTTTTGATACCAAGGTCTGCCGCGATCTTGAGACCGGCAAGCAAGCCCTCGTACTCCGCAGTGTTGTTCATCGAACTCTCCCAGGGAAAATGCATTTGGATTATGTACTTGAGGTGCTCTCCGGTGGGTGCGACAAGCAGCACACCGGCACCGGCGCCTTGCAGCGAAAAAGCCCCGTCAAAGTACATACCCCATTCCTGATCGATTCCCTTGCCGGGGAGAGTTGTTTCTTGAACCTCTTCGTCTGGCATTGGGGTCCATTCCGCAACGAACTCCGCCAGGGCCATGCTCTGAATTGTCGAAGTGCTTTCAAACTTGAGGCCAAAGCTCGACAACTCCAACGCCCACTCCACAATCCTGCCGGTTGCTTCTGGATTTCGCAAAATCCGTTGCAACGGGAAGCGAGTGACGACGGTGATTTCATGTGCTTGAAAATAATGGCGCAGCTTTCTCGAGGCCATAAGGAGGCCGAAAAGCAACTTCTACATGCCAGAATATCTTGACCTAGCTCCTTGCAAAAGAGAGCTAACAAAATAAACTGGGCGCTGCACCACATTTTTCTTCTGCACTGGTTCTTCTGACCACGCAGATCCTGTCTTGCCGGGATCAACCCTTGCCGGGGAAGATCCTGCAGCGTCGCCTGACGGTCCTACCGCTGGTGTTGTTTCCTCATCAACTTCTCTCTGCGCCACTAACGCAGCACTAACCACTTGATTTGTCGCTGCCAGATACAGCAGCAACGGCTCTTGTGGTTTAGGCGCGACTAGCGTCGGTGGAGAAGAAAGGTATTTCTTCAAATCTTGCAGCGCAGCCTCCGCCTCCGGAGTCCATTTCATCGGACCTGCCTTCTTCAAAATTTTGAAAAAGGGCAGGGCGTGCTCAGCAGATTTGGAAATAAACCTACTTAGAGCAGCAACACTGCCGGCAAGATGACGGACATCCTTGACGTGTCTTGGTGCTTCAATCTGCTCGATAGATTTGATCTTGTCGGGGTTCGCTTCGATTCCCCGTTGAGATACAAAGAATCTGAGAAGCTTGCTGGAAGGAACACCAAAGACGCACTTATCAGGATTGAGCTTTAAGTTGATCTTGCGTAGATTTGCAAATGTTTCTTCTAGATCTTGTATGAGCGTCGCTTTGTCCTTGGTTTTGGCCACTATATCTTCCATATATGCCTCTATATTTCTATGGAGCTGAGGCTCAAAACCAATTTGGACCGCTCTGGCAAATGTAGAACCAGCACTTTTCAAACCGAAAGGCATTCGTATAAAACAATACGTACCACATGGGGTGATAAATGTGGTCTTTTCTTCATCTTCTTTTGCCATGAAGATCTGATGATACCCTGAATAGGCATCAAGGAAGGACAGTAGATCACAACCAGCGGTGGAGTCCACAATCTGGTCGATGCGCGGCAAGGGAAAGGGATCTTTTGGACATGCTTTATTGATATCTGTATAATCGATACACAGCCTCCATTTCCCATTCGCCTTGCGCACTACAACTGGATTGGCCAACCAGGTTGGGTGAAGTACTCCTCTGACCAATCCTGCCGCCTCCAGCTTCCTGATTTCTTCGGCAATGAATTCTTGCCGCTCCAAGGCTTGCTTCCTGACCCTCTGCTTGACGGGCCGCGCGTGAGGACAGACAGCAAGGTGGTGCTCAATTACCTCCCTGGGAACACCGAGGATGTCAGATGGTTGCCATGCAAACACATCGACATTCGCCCGCAGGAAGGCAATGAGCGCGCTTTCCTATTTGTCATCAAGGGTGGAACTTATGGTGAAAGTTCCTCCCGTTCCGTCCTCTCTGACGGGCACCTTCTTGGTCTCTAGTGGAGCGGCCTTGGATCTCTTGTTCTTGCCGGTGGAACTCTCTGGTGCATTCTCAACGGAAGCGCTGCACTCCGAGGAGGTGCGCTTACCGGAGTTCGCGCCAAGATTCTTGCCGGTCTTCTTCTTCCCCCCGGGAGTTCTAGCGACGGGAGCAGATGCCTTGACGGCAGGTGCTGCAACTGCTTCCCGGTAGAGTTGGTCGGCACAGATGAGCGCATCCTTCTTATCGGAATGGATAGTAATGACACTCAACGGCCCGGGCATCTTCAAAACATTATACGCGTAGTGTGATGCCGCCATGAACTTAGCCAGCGCTGGCCGACCAAGGATCCCATTGTATGACATAGGGATCTTGGCGACATCAAAAACTACCTTCTCGGCCCTGTAGTTGAGCTCGCTACCAAATGTCACCGGTAGCGTAATCTTGCCCTTTGGCTGGGTTCTTCTTGGATTGACCCCTTGAAACATGCCCATTTCTTCGAGGTCTTCATCATGAATTTGGAGCCTCTTGAGCACATCCGGTGAGATTAGGTTCAGCCCGGCCCCACCGTCAACTAGCATTTTCGTCACCTTGAGGTTGCGGATTGTTGGTGAGACCAACAATGGCAAGCAACCGACCGCGGTTGTGCGATCAGGGTGATCCTCGGCGTCGAAAATGATAGGCGTGTTGGACTACTTCAGGGGCTTACATGCATCCAGCGATGGCTCTGTTGCATTGACTTCTCGCACCCACTGTTTGAGCCGACGGTGGGAAGAATGCAACGAGGCGCCCCCGTTGATACACATGGCCTCTGTAGCTTTTTGGAATTCTTGCTCACTGGACTCATCATCTTCTTCTTTGTCACGGCCTCGAGCGGGCCTCTCTCTCTGTTGCTTGGCCTTGCCGCGGCGACCCCCTCGGCCACCATGCTTCTTGCCGGACCCCTCAGCACCGTCATGGGCTTTCTCCTTATCTCGCCTTTCATACTCAGCCCTCTGCTTCTCGACAAGCTGTTCAACTTGCCGGCAGTTTTGGAGATCGTGACCCTTGGTGCGATGGATCTTGCAGTAGTGCTTGCCGGAGTTTTCCGACTTGTCGACAGCCGCCAAGGTCTGGCATGAAGAGCACCCGGCAAGTTCCTTGCCGGGGTTGTCAACCTTGGTCTTCTTGGTGGTGCTGGGGTTGCCGGATTCCTCGACAGCAAGCACGGCCTTGCCTTTGCGCTTCTTGTTCCGCCGCCGGCCTTTCCTTGACGGGGTTGCAGCGTTGTCGTCTTCTGATTCGCTCCCCGCACCAACAGCCTCGCCAGGGAGTTTCCTCCCCTCTTCAGCTCGGGCGCACTTGTCGGCCAAAGTGTAAAGCTCGGCAATACTCCTGACTTTGTTCATTGCCAGCTCTTCCCGCATTCTGCGGTTACGCACGTTCTGGTGAAACGCGCTAATAACAGCGGCAGGGTGAACGTCAGGAATATTGTATTGCACCTGGCTAAATCTCTGCATAAACTTGCGCAGGGGTTCGCCCCTCTTCTGAGGGATGATATGCAAATCACTCTCTTGGCCAGGAGCTTGGTGGCCTCCGACAAAGGCGCCAACAAACTGATGGCACAGATCTGAACAAGAAGAAATAGAATTCTCCGGCAAATGCATCAACCACGACCTGACGTTGGGTTTGAGTACCAACGGGAAGTAGTTGGCAAGTATCTTGTCATCTCGGCCCCCGGCAGCCTGCACCGCAATGGTGTAGATGCTCAGGAACTCCGAGGGATGAGTCTTGCCGTCATATTTCTCCGGGACCTCTGGCTTGAAGGTTTGGGAATTGGGCCATTGGACTTGCTGCAGCTCACGGGTAAATGCTGGAGTCCCTACCTCGTAAGGCAAGTCACCTGCGTCCCCTGGCGCAGGCTCGCCGACAGCCGGACCTGCGCGCTTAGCAGATTGATAGCGCACTTCCCGTCGCCGCTCGATGGTGGTTCGAGCGTCCTCTTTGCCTCGTTCCTGGAGAACTTGACACTGGTCGCGGCGCATCCGTGGATCAGACGACGCCGTGGAATCATCATCACGGCGATCGACCCGATGGGTTGTCGACCATCGCTGGCGTCGCGGAGGGGAGTGCACCGTGGTTGCACCACCTCCGGTTTTCTCCACATCGGCTCGTGCCGGATCGATGGGCCGCCACTGTGAGGGCCCTGCCTCCTATGGTCCATCTTTGTTGGCGAAGCCGATGAGGCTCTGGATAGTAGCTCGCCACTCCTCCATCTTCTCCGGAGCAGGAGGGAAATCGAGGAGCAGCTGCGCACGTGCCAAGGCTTCCGCTGGCGTAGGCGGCGGCGACAGGTGCGAGGTACGTGAGGTGCTCTGACTCCTAGCCATGTTAGAAGGAGCACTGTCATGGTCACGCGGCCGCGCACCACCTCCGCCGGCAGCTCGGTGTGCATGCTGGGCCCGTGCACCTTGGGATTGATGCGCAGAAATCATTTCATGGGGACACCCTGAACCACCAGCGCCATGACGTTGCTCATCGTGCACGACCTGGGAAGGCCGTGACGCTGGCGCCGGCGCGGGAGTCCCAGAAAGCGTCCTCCGATCTCTGGAATTCGTTGTGCCACCCGTAGGCAACATAGCTCCATCTCTGGATCCAGCGGCGTGTGGGTTGCCGCTGCCGCTGCGAACAACACCGCTCGCCTGGCTTGGATCACCTGAACGCCGTGGAAGCTCTAATCCTCTTCCTTCTACACCCACGCCATCGCCCGTATGCGAGGGCACAGGTAAAACGGACGTGGATGGTTGCGCCGTTGCGGCGCTCTTCTTCTTGGGTGGCATGATGAAGATGATGAAGAAACTAAGGCGCCGATCACTGGATCAGATTCACACAACCTACGATCCCCCTACCTGGCGCGCCAAAGATGTCGGCGTGCGACACCTATGGGACCCTCAAGGAATCCCTTTACGATTCGGTAGGGGGAGAGGTATGCGCAAAGAGCAGAACAAACGATCGACGTGGGGCGATTTTACCCAAGTTCGGGCCGCTAATCAGCATAAAACCCTACTCCTGCTTTGTTTTATTATCAGTGTTCTTGAGCCCAGGCTCCAGGAGCGCTTGCAATGAACAGTATGTTCAAAGAGCAGCTACGCATGCAGAATGGGCCAGAAGGTCCTCCCTCCTATAGCAGTTGCCTTGGGCCTCCTTTTATATGCTCAAAGGGGTCACCACAGTGGCAAAATGTATATACATTGAGGTGTAAAGTAGCTACAGGGTTATCATACTTAACCACTGACGGATTAGGACGAACGCATTTAATGCACCGTGAGGTGTCCGTTTAGGTGTCCTCACTTTCTTGGGGACAGAAAAAGGGCCATCCCATCAGCACCGCTTAAGCTCTCCTCCACTGGCGCGTCGCGACGCATCCAAAGAAGGGCCCAGAATGTCGGGCTTGTTGCTGTGCCAGAGTGGTGGCACAGCAACAGAATCTTGCCGGGCGCCGGACCTTGCCGGGCGTCGAATCTTACCGGGCGCCGAATCTTGCCGGGCTTCGCAGGCCACCCCGGCAAGATCTTACCGGGGAAGCTGGCTTTCGGATTCTAGCTCTCCTTATCTGCTGATCCTCAGATCTTTGACTTGAGAATTTCTCTGGTAGCCTGAGTCAACCTCGAACTGTTCCCCGACAAGCCTTGCCGCGAGTATGGCTACATCTGCCCGTGCACAAGTACGGGGTACTAATGGCCCAATACTTAGTACACCGACAAAAAGGAAAAAGGCTCATCGGGAGCTCAGCCAGGTATATCAAGTGACAGCCGCACACCCATGGGCAAATACTCCTATCACCTTTGACGAGAAGGATGAGCCAGGCACCCGTATCAGCCACGCACTAGCCGCACTGGTCCTCGATCCCATCATCGATGGTTTGCGGCTGACTAAAGTACTAATGGACAGAGGCAGCGGCCTCAATCTCATTTATGAGGATACGCTCGATAAGATGCAATTCAACAGGTCTCGCATCGAACGCAGTAACACCACATTCCGAGGTATAATACCCGGTAGGGAGGCACACTGCTCGGGACGCATAACCCTCGATGTTGTGTTCGGCACACCTGGTAACTACAGATCCGAACCCTTGCTATTCCACATTGTACCCTTCCGCAGTGGATACCACGCCCTTCTCGGACGTGAGGCTTTCTCGAAATTTCAGGCCATACCACATTACGGGTATATGAAACTCAAAATGCCAGGGCCCATTGGGGTAATTTCACTTAAAAGTGACCCAAGCAGATCCTTGAGAGCCGAAAACAAAACAGCATCCCTTGCCCTAGAGGCACTATCCGAAGCCCTCGCGGCCGAAGAATTGACAGCTTTATGCACTACCGTCGACAGGGACGACGTGGTTCTCAGTAAAAGACAAAAATCCACGTCATTCAAGCCAGCAGATGAAATAGTAAAATTTCAAGTGCATCCAACAGATCCCAACAAAACGGCGTCCATAGGAGCACAGCTGGACCCCGCAGTTGACGAGGCATTAAGGACATTCCTGTGCGAAAATTGGGACATATTCGCCTTGCACCCCTCGGACATGCCAGGAATCCAACGCAGGAAAGCAGAGCACAACCTCAACATCCTAAAAGGCTTCAAGCTAGTGAAGCAGACCCTGCGTCAGTTTTTCAAGCCCAAACGACAAGCCATGGGTGGAGAACTCGCAAAACTGTTGGAGGCCGGATTCATCCATGAGATCAAACACCCCGAGTGGTTAGCAAACCTGGTAATCGTACCAAAGAAGGATAAGTCCTGGCGGCTCTGTGTCGATTTCAAGAGCTTAACAAGGCATGCCCTAAGGATCCTTTCCCCCTGCCAAGGATAGACCAGATCATCGACGCCACCGCCGGACACGACTCATTATGTTTCCTTGACGCGTACTCCGGATACCACCAAATCAAGATGAAAGAGTCCGACCAGGCGGCAACCGCATTCATTACCCCTTATGGCCCTTTCTGCTTCAACACCATGCCGTTCAGATTGAAAAACGCAGGAGCCACATACCAACGCATGATTCAAGCATGCCTCAAAAATCAAATTGGCAAAATGGTTGAGGCATACGTGGACGATGTGGTTGTCAAAACCAAACACATAGACCAACTGGTAGACGACCTACGCCAAACCTTTGACAACCTGCGAGCTTATGACATACGGCTCAACCCGGAAAAATGTATCTTCGGGGTCCCCGCCGGAAAGCTGCTCAGATTTATCGTTTCCCATAGAGGAATCGAGGCCAATCCGGCCAAAATTAGAGTGCTATCTCAGCTCACAATACCAACGGAGATCAAGCATGTTCAGAAGTTGGCAGGATGCGTGGCAGCCTTGAGCCGCTTCATATCCCGCCTCGGAGAAAAAGCATTACCACTCTACAAGCTGCTCAAAAAGACCAAGAATTTCCAATGGATAGACGAAGCAACCGCGGCGCTCGAGGAGATTAAAACACTCCTAGCCAGCAATCCTATCCTAACCGCACCTAGTATTGGTGAGCCCATGTTGCTATATGTCTCAGCCACCAATCAGGTGGTCAACGCGGTGCTTGTGGTGGAACGGGAATCCGAGGGCCACAAATTTTAGGTCCAGAAGCCGATCTATTACGTGTCTGAAGTGCTGACACCATGCAAAACACGATATCCGCACTATCAAAAGATAGCTTACACGGTCTTCATGGCATTCCGAAAGCTTTGACATTACTTTCAAGAATGTTCTGTCACAGTAGCATCAGAAGTCCCATTGAATGATATAATCAATAACAAGGATGCTACAGGCCGCATCGCCAAATGGGCCATCGAGCTTCTCCCCTTCGAGATAACATACAAGCCACGCCGAGCCATTAAATATCAGGTGCTGGCCGATTTCATAGCCGAATGGACCGAAGCCAAACTACCCAGGGAGTACTCCACATAATCGCACTGGACTATGTACTTCGATGGCTCAAAGATGTTGGCCGGACTAGGGGCTGGGGTCATCCTCATCTCCCCACAGGCGACAATGTTCGGTATGTCCTCCAAATAATGTATACGGACTCGAACAACGCAGCCGAGTATGAAGCACTACTGCATGGTCTTCGCCTGGCTACCACAATGGGCGTACAGCGCCTCGAGGTAAGGGGGGACTCAAATCTGGCGATCTCTCAAGTAAATGGCGAGTTCGACGCCAAAGACCCCAAGATGGCGGCATATAGAAACGCGGTCCTCCGGATATCTGCTCGATTTGAGGGCCTTGAATTTCACCATGTCGCTAGAGACAAGAATCAAGCAGCCGACGTCCTCGCTCGCATGGGCGCCAAGCGCGACCCGGTTCCTAAAAACACCTTCCTTGAGCGGCTCTTTAAGCCCTCCGTGGTCTGGTAGGACGACGTCTTCGGTGCACTATCCGACGAGCCCGCTCACAATGCCCCGCCCTAAAACAAAAAAGACGATCAAGTCATCGGCGGTTCCGCACTCGAGGAAACACCGTCCGCACATGAGGTAATGGCCGTAAGCCCACCTTGGAGAGAACCCTTGGTAGCCTACCTCACACAACATCAGCTTCCGGAGGATCAAACCGAAGCACGACGTATCATTCACCGCTCCAAAGCATACAAGGTCCATGAAGGTGAACTCTATAAGAAGAGCACCACAGGAGTTTTAGAAAGGTGCATCCCCAAAGAAGAGGGGCGGAAGCTCTTGGCAGAAATACACGCGGGCATGGGCGGACAACACGTGGCAGCTCAAGCTTTGGTCAGCAAAGCTTTCCGAGTAGGGTTTTTTTGGCCCACCGCCCATGAGGATGCCCGGACTTTAGTCCAACACTGCGTCGGATGCCAGCTGTTCGCAAATCAAAGCCACATGACCCCTACAGCTCTCCGGACGATACCGATTACGTGGCCTTTTGCGGTCTGGGGTCTCGACATGGTCGGGCCACTCAAAGGGGTGACAAACAAAAAGAAGTACCTATTGGTCATGGTCGACAAATTCACCAAGTGGATTGAGGCAAGACCCGTCACTTCAGCAGAATCCGGACCCGTCATCGACTTCTTATCAGATGTCGTACATCGTTATGGTGTCCCCCACAACATTATCACCGATAATGGTACCAATTACACCGCTCAGGAAGTTAAAGACTGGTGCGGCAAAATGGGCATCAAGCTCGATTACACCTCGGTATATCACCCACAGACCAATGGGCAGGTCGAACGAGCCAACAGACTCATCATGAGTGGCATTAAGCCTCACCTAGTTTGCTCCCTTGGACAGTCAAACCGCCATTGGGTCGAGGAACTTGATTCCGTACCATGGGGGCTGCGCACTACTCCTAGCCGGTCCACCAGATACACACCATTTTTCATGGTATACGGGGCGGAAGTAGTCCTCCCATGCGACCTGATCCATGACGCACCTAGAGTGCGCATGTATGAAGAAAGGGAAGCTGAACTCGATCGGCAGGACAATTTGGACGCTCTGGAAGAAGAGTGAGACATAGCTCGAGCTCGGTCCATGTTCTGTCAGCAACAAGCACGATGTTACCACAACCGTGAAGTCCGGACGAAGACGTACAACATGGGCGAACTCGTCCTCCGACTCCCTGAAAAACAAAAGGATAAACTCTCACCTAAATGGGAGGGACCGTACATCATCGACGAAGTACTCATAGGAGGAGCATATCGACTTTGCCATCCGACCGACGATGTCCTTGAGCCGAACCCGTGGAACACAGCACGGCTACGGCGTTTTTACGCCTGAGTCTAACATAACCTTCTTTCCCTTTCTCTACTTCTTTTTCTTTTGCCTTTTTCCTCTCTCTCTTGCCATGGTATTAGTTCGGCTTAACCGAACCATACCAAACTTGTACTATATACACCATCGAATGTAATACCCAGCCTTGCCTGGGGGCTCCCCTAGAAGAGCTGAATAAATGTCTAAATCGCATTCGTCCTGATTGCACCCTTCTCATACATGTTAAGCCAACATATGCACTTCTTTGACTCAAGAACTTTGCCAAGCTGGGTTGCCTGGCTCCTGTGCTTACCCCTACGTTCCCGATTGTTCGGCTAGGGAGTAAAGGGAGCACCTCTGCGATTGCTACGATCGGGTTATCCGGGACCATACCTCAGACGGGTGAAGCTGAAAGCTAGCGTTCTTCTAGAATACAATAAGTCGGCCTAAGGGAAGAGAACACTGCCTCGCGCTTATCACCAAGGGTTTTTTGTAGCCATTGGTTTCTGTTGATCTTACGTATCCGTATTATCATTTTACCTCAAGAAAGGAACACTTGGAGGAACTATTTTCATCAGAAGATGTTTCTTATGTCAAATAGTAATATAACATAGCTCTCCACACATGTTTTGTCTGTTCAAACTAGAAGGCCGGATTGCCTGGTTCCCGAATTCGTGCCTTGTTTCCCATGGCACGCAGTACGGAACACTCCCCGATCTTTGATCAGCGAGGCAGAAGCCGATGGCCGGTCAAGACAACATTCTTTCAAAAAAAATATAAGAGCGCGGATGGAGCACGGTCAACATAAAGTACATAGATACATAGAATTGACAAAACTATTCATTCTCGACATTGTCAATCAATTGCTCTAACACACAGTATTTCTGAGAATAGTGAGCTGCTTGCATCACGTCATCGTACACCAAGCTCAGCGGTATTTCCTGGCCGTCCGGACCCACGGGACCAACCCGGGCCATATGCACCGGGTTGAGCTTGGTGAAGCGGGTTTTTACCATAGCCCACGCTTCGTGCGCTCCTTCTCGACAGGCTGAGATCATCGATAGTTCAAACCTTCGCCAAGCCCCTCTAAAGAGACTGGCTAGATCGGCCATACTCTCGGGAGGCGCATCAGACGGCCATAACACCTTCTCCATGCTCTTCAGGGCTTTCCGGGCCCTCTCGTAGGTCTTCGACAGTTCCTTTAACAGGTTCCCGTCATAAGTGCCCATTTCTTCCTCGGGTTGCCCAGTCAGGAGACCTAACAAACAGGTGTTGCACATCATCATTCACACATCAATAACATGGACCAACAGTGCAGTACGATCAACGCTTACCGTATATGCCACCTTTCAGCTGCTGGTTTTCCTCCAAGGCTTGCGCCAGTTGAGTCCTCAAACTCTTAATTTCCTTGGCTTGCCATTTATTCTCCACCTTGAGCTCATTTTTCTCTTCATGACTTCGCATCAACACGCGTTTACCAGCCTCAAGCTCTTTGCGCAACTCGTTTGCGGCCTCCGTGGCTGCATGGCAAAAACAGTGTGGACATATAAAATACACCATATACCCTTCCCCGAGTTGGGAGGCGGTCCTTCTCACTTACCGGACTTATCGTTGCTGGCTTCTCGAGCCGCATCCAGTTCGGCCTTGGTGTCAACCAACTATTTTCGGCTAGCCTCAAGCTCCTCGGCCATCTTTTTGCTTTGCTCTCTTGCGGCCTACAAACTCACATCGTTAAAAATCCTTAACTCAGCCGTTCCACCCAAATTAAGGCTTGGGGGCTAGTTAGATATACCTTCACCTTGGTGACAAATAGACCGGCAATCCCATCAAGACCTGTCCGGGCCGCTCCAAGGTACACGTCGACCGAATTAAAAGCATTAAACTCCTGCTCAGTAAAGGCAGCATGGCGCAAAGTCTCCCTCCGGTGGCGATGGTTCATTACACTCTCGACTTCGGAATTAGTGACCGAAACATTTACGGAGTCCGCCGGAGGCACACCAGCCGCCGCATGTTCGGAGGGGGCTTCGGCCCGTGCCAAAGACTGTGGACCGGAGTTGCGGTTCGTCGCATCCTGGACGTCTTCGGATTGATGTAGAGACACACGCGTTCTGTAAAGTTGAGTAGGCTTTGATAAACAAGTGACAAAGGTGATCCTTGCCGCAACTCTAAAACACCTTACCTCTGGGCAGAGGGAGCAGGTGCATCCACCCCGGCGGAAGCCCTCCGTTTAGATCTCCCGTCAAGGGTCAAAGCTGGCACGGTCCGCGCTCCTCCCAAGGTGTTTTTACGCATAGTACGGCGACCCTTGGGAGTAGAAGTCAACACATGGGGGGGTAGCGCGAGATGAGTGTCCTGTTCGTGAGGGGTTCTTCTTTTCACTTACTGAGGAAGAGGGAAGAGCCCCAGGGTGATCGGCGGTTACAACCACCTTGGCGCCATCAAAGCCTTCCTGATAGAACACCCCATCTTCAAATTCAATTGATGTTTCTGGATCGTCGTGATACCCCGGATCACCGTCTCGAGAGTTACACTCTAGTGTGGAGGAGGACAACTAAAGGACGCAACCTGACGCCTCCACTCCTTTTTATATGACGACCGATAAAAATTCGGTGTAATCTACAGACTCAAAGTAGTGGGTCGTGACTTACCCAGTCTGCCGGATTGTATCCGGAGCAGCCTTCTCGAAAACTCATGCAGGCGAACTCCGCTTCATCTCCCTTGAAGAGATCGGCTAGTATTTTGGCTAGGGCCGCCTTGTTCTCCGGCCCTTGCCGCTGGTGACATGTCACGTCGTTGGTCCCGTTATAACACCATAAAGGGTGACCCCGCTGTTGGAGGGGTTGCACACATCGGGTAATGGCGATGGCCATAACTTCGATCATGGTCAGCTTGCAGCTAGTGACCAGCCTGATCTTGGCCGACAGTGCACGCACTTCTTCGCTGTCCTGTTGGAAGGGCCTCTAGGCCGCCAGTTGTACCGCTTTATGGGTGGATCATTTGAATATTCCGGTAGCCCTTGCTGAATTGGGTCGGTGAGGGGAACATCCTCGATGTAGAACCACTCCGAAGTCCATCCTTCGGGATCTTTCTGTGGGGTCCCGATTGAGTACCCTGTCCCAGCTATTCACCATATTTTGGCACCGCCCACCTCAAATATAGATCCCCCGGAGGCGGGGGACAAGACAAAAAATACTTCCTCCACAAGTCAAAGTGGGGCTCACAACTCAGAAATATCTCGCACAAGGCCACGAAGCCGGAAATGTGCAATATCGACCCTGGGGTGAGGTTGTGGAGCTGGATCCCATTGAACTCTAATAAACCCCGTAGGAAAGGATGAATGGGAAAGCCCAAACCTCTTAGGAGGAAGGGCACAAGACACACCCTCTCCTCCTTGTTTGGGGCGGGGGAATTCCCGGCGAGGGCACGGCCATCGATGGAGATGAGACCGGCGCAGACTGGAACCAGATCGACCAAGGGGAGGAAGCATTGCGTCTGCAGGTGACTTAGCTGGATATGCGAGACCGAGCAGCTCAACCACTGACCTGGGAGTGGGCCATGAGGGCGCGAGGAAGAACCTGGGGTTTCGGCCATGGCTTTGGGGAATTTTTTCGGTGTCGTTCTTGGCGAAGGGGAAGATAACTGTTCTCAACGCCTTTGGATCTATAAATAAGCGCCTTATCGTGAAGCCGAAAGGACGAGCGCGTGGAAAGACGGCTTTGGGCCGCACGCCCTCTGGAAAGGTGTGCGAAGCCCTTGCCCCGAGGAGCGGCATTAATCACTAATGGTCCCACCTCGATCTCGAGATGTCTTCGGATCCTTGAATCTTGAGACTGTCCGGACCCAAGTGCATTAGAGCGACTCCCGGATAATGTTCGGCGACACTAACATGGCTTCAAACGGAATGAAGTAACTCATCTCGCAAGCCGATGATGATTTGAAGATTCCAGAAGACGATTCCCGGTGTTGGAGGCAAGTTCGGGGGCTACTGAGGGAGTCATGGACTAAGGGGTCCTCGGGGCAATGGCCCATTGTACGTGGGCTGGACTGGTGGAGCCGTGTGGTGACCGGAGACCTGTGAAGCCGTGGTGTGCCCTCCAAGTTAAGGGTGGACGAGATCCCTTTCCCTCTTGTTGTAATCTATCTTCGGTAACCCTAACCCTATCGGTGTCTATATAAACCGAGGGTTGTAGTCATTAGGGTTAGAGCTATATTCATCACCTCATAGCCTAGGATTTAGCTCATGATGATCTCGAGTAGATCTACTCTGTAAACTCCATCATATATTCAACACAATCCAGCAGGACATAGGGTTTTACCTCTTTGAGAGGGCCCGAACCTGGGTAAACACTGTGTTCGTCGTCCCCTGTTATCCATTGATCCTAGATCCATAGCTCGGGACCCCCTACCCCGAGGTCTGCAGGTTTCGACAGCATGCATCTCCGAGATAGAAAAGTGAGGTGAAGAGGTACACAAAGATAGCTAGTGCGTGATTGTTTGCAACGGAGAGAGACATCCCTATAGCACATGTCCAATAGAGGTCTGGCCAACAAGGGACAAAGGTCGAGAGGGACGCATGGAGAAGATGGACGCATGGGGAGGGAGAGAGGGTGTGTTTGTGATAGAGAGATCCCCTCGAGATCGTGAGGGGACTATATGGGTGGGAGATCGAGGGACGAGGTGTGTGTGCGATAGAATGATGCCCCGAGAGAAATCAAGATAGACCAAGTGAGGGAAAGAGACAATGCACATGTTTGTGATGGAGACTAAGTATTAGTCATATACATATGGGGGACTGCGTGTGCCTACAATTGAGTGAGAGACTATCATACTTAGCTATGCGTGAGATTGTGTGTGTGTGCGTGTGAGATGGAGAGAGAACAAGGGAGAGAGAGAGAGTTTCAGATGGGTCTATAGAGTGCGAGTGAGATATGCATGTGTATGTGTGACCCAGGGAGATGGAGAGTTTGAGAGAGAGAGAGAGAGAGAGGAAAGAGCTCCGAGACGGCAGAGTGGTGCGTGAGAGAGTTAGGGGCAATGAGCTAGGGAATTTGTGTGCGTATGATGAGTGCACCCAAGATATTTAGCTTGGACTAGAGAATCATACATAGTGTGCCAGAGAGACCTATACATGGAGTGTGCATGCGAACTAGAAAGACCCCCCTCCCCCCAACACAGAGAGAGAGATAGAGAGAGAGGGAGAGGGACCGACAAGGTTTGTGTTTGGATGCGTGCGATAGAATTGAAGATTGTCGGCGAGAGAGAGAGCATGAGTCCGGGAGAGGGGGAGGTCGCGTTTATGCATCAAAGACTGATATAAACCATGTTTCGATATAAAATTGCATTCAAATATTTGAATTGGAGAACATGTTGTCTGCAATCCACACATGAACGGAGATATGCGTATCAAACAAGTTCATTAATTTGACTTTCAACATGTTCATGGAGTACTATAAAACAGTACAACATGCTACTCAATTGATGTGTTCAATTTTGGATTTAGTTCACTATTTTGACCTGGTGAACGAGCTATTTCATTGAATCGAGATATTTCATTTTGGGTTTGATTCCCGTTTTTGAGTGGGTCAACTATTTGTCATATAGTAAATCGTTAGAAACGAGCATGTAAAAACACATTAGTCCGAAGCATCATCTCACCATCTAAAAAAGAAGTGGCAAGCTAATATTTTGAAATTTGATTCGAATTGACTTGGTAAGGTCGACGTGGATGCTCGTTCTCCCAAAATTTGAACGAACCGCTAAACACCCTCTGCTCGGTGGAATTCACCCGAGCAAATAAATGGGACACGCGAAATTACCGGCCTATGTGGAACACACATCAATTGGCCCATTGTACATCGAGGGTAGGTTCGTAACTTCATCCAAGCGCGCATTCTCCTCGGCTGAAATGACAGGTGCCGAATAATTCATAAACCATGGGCGGAAAAACACCCTCTCCTCGCCCGAAATCGCTCGTGCCCACTATTTCAAAACACGCCCTCCTCGCCCGAAATCGCTCGCGCCGACTATTTCAAAACACGCCCTCCTTGCCCGAAATTGCTCGCGCCGACTATTTCAAAACACGCACTCGTCGCCCGAAATCGCTCGTGCCCACTATTTGGGGGAAGCAAAGTTACTCTACTATCCCCGACCCTCAGTACACAGGCCCAAGCCCAGAAGCCTAAAGGCAGGGGTAGAACTGTAACCCTCCCCGACATTTCAGACAAATGCATCCGTAAGACATGGTTCCTCCTCCGAATTCCCCATTCATACATCGTGGGCGCCAAATCACCTTCTCCCTAGCCGCGAAACCTCAGCCCCTCCTCCATGGTGCCCCCACCGCACCAAATTCACCGTCGCCCTCCTCCCCAATGCCGGAGATGCTGTCCGTTTGCCATCATGCACTGGGCCGTGTGCCTCTTACTCCGTGCTGCCAGAGCTGCCTCGACAATGGCCGCGTGAACCGTACTGGAGCCGATTCACCCCCGCTGTTGTGGACAGCGCCGGAGCGGCTCCAACTTCGGATGCGTCTAGGGCCCCGACGCTGCTTCCCCGTAACCGTCGACCATCGCGACATCTCTGCTTTCCTACCGCCGGTAGCCACCGCAATCGCGCCGGCCTCACCGACTCGGCAGCTGGAGCTGCCTACTTCACCGGGCCGCAAGATAGGTCGTACACTCATCTTAAATCACTTTATTTAGGTGTCAGTTGTCTGAATTTTTATTCTGGGCCAATCGATTCCCAATGGGAAGCAGCACCCCTCAAGGCGGCGGAGCTCCTAGGCTGCCGGTTGGCTGGTGTCTAACGTAAGGGTGGGGGGGCACAAGTTCGCCGCGGAAGCAGCGCTTAGGTGGCTATCTTAGAGTTGCGTGGGTTGAAGATACTTCCGCCGCCAGATCTGAATGGCGGCGAGTCTTTGTGGATTAGCCGGGAGCGGCGCAACCACGACAGTGCGGTGGGGCGGGGAGCGGGGTTTTGGTCGGAGCTATCGCGGCCAGGGACGGCGGAGGCAGGCTGCTCTGCCGGTGGTCGCTGGCTCTTCTGGGAAGATTCTGAACAGTGTCAGCCGGAAGGCACAAGACGGCCATCAAGCCATCCAGCACAGATCAGACTATACCAAAATAAAATAAAATTGTGTGACCCCAAGTTAGTTTTCAGTCAATAGATGTGTGACCACTCTCGTACCTTACTGCTGATCTCTTAGGGTATTTCTTCAGATCAGATATATGTGTCGTTCTTAACATTTTGCGTTTTCTGCATCTTCAGCCACACCGTATTCCTTCTCACCGCAGCTGCTCCAACAAGGGAAGCATACACCAGAAGGGAGCTATAGTCCCCACTCAACAGTTCCCTACATCGAATGTGCATGCCCGACATGGAGAGCCACAACAACTGCAGGGCCATCGACAAGTCAGCACATGATGCTCACTCCTATGGATGGCGGCCAGATAGGTTGTACCCTCATCTTACTTGTGTGCAACATTTATGGCTTTGTTATTCATCTAAGCATGGAAAATAGATTATCACATTTCACTGTATATTCATGCTGATCTCTTAAGAGTCTTGTTCAGGAGTTAACGTTGTTCCATAGTTCAGATAAGAGACTTGTTCTTTAGGTAATGTTGTTCCATAGTTATCATCCATCAGCCAATGTTATCCCACAGGCTGGTGATTATACCACTTCTAGTATTACCTATGTTGTTCTTTAATACTTTTGTGTGCCATCTAGTTAATCTCGAGTACAAACGATATATATTCTATAGCTTTCATCTGTGTTCTCCCTTTAGTTTTTGAGACCTGTTGCTGCTAGTTAAGCCCAGTCCTACTATTTAGGTCATCTCCTACAGGCACTCATTACATAAATCTAACTACTAGTTGTCTTCCATGCATGTCAGATATAATTGCACACACTGATATATCCACAAGAACCTCACGGAGCAATGTAACGGCCAACAAACTTGACGTCAATGATACCCAATATGATGGAACATGTAAAGGCAGTTCTTCAGAAGACTTGCAGAAAGATGCCAAATCCTATTCACCCCACAAGGTCCTTGCTCTAACTTGGCCCGTGATATGGGTACAACATTCATATAATGTCCTGGAGTGTATCTACTCTGTTGCAATGCCATGTGCTTAGCCTATTGATCATGCATGTAAATATGTCATGCCTTCCTGTTTTTCAGTACCTATTCCATTCATGATAACATGTTTTCAAATTCAAGTACTGTCATTCTACTCTGTCACAATGCCATCTGCTTAGTTTGGACATCATGCTTCTGAATATCTTATGAATTGTTATTCATCAGTATGTACTTCATCTGTCTACCATACCATGTTTTTTTTTACATTGAAGTGATGTTCTAGTGGTCTGTTGCAATGCCATCTTAGTTTCCCAATCATACATGCATATGTTGCCTTAGTGTTTTTCTGTATGTATTCCGCTATCATACAGTTTTACATTCAACTATTGTTTTTTTACTCTGTTGTCCTGTCGTATCCCTAGCTCTTATATCATACTCCCTCCGTCCGGATTACATGTCGCAGAAATGGATAAAAATGGATGTATCTAGAACTGAAATACACCTAGACACATCCATTTATTTCCGGATGGAGGGAATACATGTCAATATGTCATGCCTTTCTATTCTTCAGTACCTATTCCATCTCTCTGCCGTAACATGTTTTATAACTGAAGCACCATTCTTCTATATAAGGCATGCAAGGGGAAGACGGCTATGTTAGAATTTGAAGGGTTACAAACAAGGTCTTTGCAAAAGATCAAAACGCCAGGAGATAGTAAACTAACTCCAGTGTTCATAGATACTTCTCCAGCACAGAGAAACCCAACTCCTACTGATAATAAGCAGATTCAAGTGGCCAAAGAACTAGTCCACTCCAGTCCAGCAAAAATATGTCAACTCCATTCTAAAAAGCATGTGCGTATCCTCACATCATGAAATTTTATAGCATTCAGATCATATTTTCTACATGTTTCTTACCCATCTCTCTTTAAAAAAATAAGCTTAAAGGATAGAAGACTTCCTAAACCGGGATCGTGTTCGAGGAAAGTATCTTGCGGGAATTCTCTGTGCTCCAATGCTAATGTAAGTACCTGTTGTATATCACTACATTTTTAAATCAGCATGTATTTTGTTAATCGGCGTGAATCCAACCTTTATCTGACCTAAATTTACTTGTAGCAAAATGTATAATTAAAGGCGACAATGTTGATTTTTGTAAGGAAAACTACCTGGTAGTTTTGCATACTGAGTTGCATGAGTTTACTTTCTCATATCATGCACATTACTAAATTGTAGTGCTGTTCTGGTTGCCCAATCATTCATTGTGTCAATGTTGCTTTCCTATTACCTTACCTGGCTGATGATAGCTGTGCCATATTGTGTTAATTTGGTGTAGGCTGGTGTGGTCTGGTTGCCCAAATGTTCGTTGTGTCAATGTTGCTTTCCTATTATCTGACCTGGCAAATGATAGCAATGCTAGTGTGTCAATTTGGTGCAGGCTGCTGAAGATAAGAAGACAAACTTTGAAAACAGCAAGGCAACCCCATTGTTTCTTTCCAATAAATCTAGGCCAGGTAATATGGCAATAACTCTTGATTAATCTGTTCGGTCCCCTCCTAATTTATGTTATGATGCAGTGGTCGAGACACTCTCCACTATCAATAATACAAGCCTGCCAAAATCGCCATCTGAATCTGTTGAGTTTCCTCTGTCTCGAATCCAACGGAAAAAATGTATGTTTGTGAATGAATTACTGGCTGAAGCAATCATGGAAATCATGGAGGAATTAGAGGTGCACATTCTTGCGCAATAACAACTGATCAATGTTTTCAGAGACAGTGTAGCAAAGAAGGAAGAACTTGCTCACATGCTTATGGGCGTCATCCGCGCTGAGATTGCAGATTATGAGGTTGTAGATCATTAAGTTCTACTCATTTATTTGCACTGGCATCAATCTTTGATTGCCTAGTGAATGTAATTTCCTATAATATATGCTGGATGTGCAACATTTTTCCTTGTATGTCGTATGTTTGCTTAGCGCGCCTCGCATTCCAGCTAACTGGTCACTAGGAAGGCAAAAAAGCAGTGAAATTATTAGTTAGCACGAACAGTCATGGGCCCTATATGAAGGAAGCGGCCCACTGCCCTTAATGGGCTCGCATGGGCCAAAATTCTCATTGGCCTTTGATTGATCGGTTTTTGTCCTGTCCATAATTGCTCGTCGTAATGGGCTCAAATTATAGCTGGGCCGAAATCAACGTTATCTAATTGGGCCTACTGACATGTTTGAACTTTAGCGGGCCCATTAAGTTAATGGGCCGTAACCAGGACGAAAGCACTATTGGGCCGCTATAATTGAAACGAGCCAACAGTTAATGCTCGACCCTGTTACCTCCTGGGTCGTTAACAGGCCGACATCAAAGCGGGCAATAAGTGGGCCCATTCGACTTCACGGGCCGTTAACAGGCCGATACTAAGGTCGGGCTATATATGACCCAATTTTATTTTGGGCCTTTAGCAGGCCGAAAGAGACAGCGGGCTCGTACTGGACCATGAAGAGCATGCGTCGCTAAGAGGCCGAAAGTCAGGTCGGACTTTATATGGCCCAATTGTGTTGTGGGCCTTTAGCAGGCCGAAAGAGAAACCGGGCTGGTATTGGTCATGAAGAGCATGGGCCGTTAAGAGGCCGAAACTCAGGTCCGACTACAAATGGCCCAACTAATTTATGGGTCATTAACGGGCTGAAAGACACACCGGGCTGGAAATTGGCCCAACACTTATATGGGTTGCTAAAAGGCCGAAAGACATACATCCTAAAAATTGGCCCATTCAACAGGACGAAACCACATGGGGCCGACATTGAGCCCAAATATATAGTGGGCTGTTAACAGGCTCGAACTGACGATGGGCTTCAATGGTGTCAAATAGTTAATGGGCCATTGACGGGCCGAATTGGCACATCTCGTATGGGCCGTGGGCTTAAATGGACCAAACACAAGTAGGCCCTATATGGGCCGGCCTACTAGTTTTGACTGGGCCGGCCTATTTCACCTAAATGGGCCACTGTTGGGCCTTGCCACGTGCCAACGTATCATAGGCCCCTCCCGTACAATGAGTGGATGACATCTGTCCCAATGCTGAGCCGACACGTGGATCCTCCGGCGAATGAGAATTTTACACATGGAAAATCCCCATTGGTCGGGGCTGTTAACGGGTTATCGGATCCAAACCAGAACCCGATAGCTTAATGGCGACCCGTTATGGTGGATGCCATGTGTCAGTTACCCTTGACGAAAACACTTCCATGACGCGCCATTTATCGTCATGGAAGTGGACACTTCCGTGATGATAATTTTGGTATTGTCATGGAACACTTCTACGACAGCACAGGTATGACTATATTGATTCTGCCATAAAATCGTCATGGATGTACATGCATGATAGAAAACGTGACCTACTGTGACAAACACGTATCATCACGGAAGTGGGGTTTTTTTTGTAGTGATACGTTTCTTGACGAAGAAGGGATTTCACATGAGTTCTCAGCTACGTACACGCCTCAACAAAATGGAGTTGTTGAGAGGAAGAACCGGACACTTATCGAGATGGCAAGAATGATGCTTGATGAATAAAAGACGCCAAGACACTTTTGGGCGGAAGCGATTGAGACAGCTTGTCATGCTACGAATCGACTATATCTTCACAAGCTTCTCGGCAAGACGGCATACGAGCTTCTCACCGGTAACAAACCCCAAGTTGCATACTTTCGAGTATTTGGCTCAAAGTGTTACATTCTTGATAAGCATCATCGCTCAAAATTTGCTCCTAAATCTCATGAAGGTTTCCTACTCGGTTATGGCTCAAAGTCTCACACTTACCGTGTCTACAACAATTTCACCCGAAAGGTTGAAGAGACGGTAGCTGTGAAGTTTGATGAATCTAACGGCTCGCAAGTTTAGCAATTTCCAATTGATGTAGGAGACAAAGTGTGATGACCCCGGCTTAATCATGCACTAATCATACTCGCAAATGCACACGATCAAGCCTAAGGACTCACTTGAAGATATCACAACACAACTCTAAAACATAAATAAAGTCAGACAAGCTTTATATTACAATCCAGGGCCTCGAGGGCTCGAATACATAGCTCGATGGCATACAAGTGTCAGCGGAAGCATCAGATATCTGGGTACAGATATAACAGAATTACAGATAGGCCTTTAGAAAGGCGGGGCAAAATAAAATACTACGATCGAAAGGCGTAGGCCTCCTGCCTAGGACCCTTCGAACCTACTCCTGGTCGTCGGTCTGCTCCTCGTAGTAGTACTCGCCGGGAGGGTAGTAGTAGTAGCCATAGTCGTCGACAGGGGCAGCTACCTCAGGGGCTCCGTCACCTGGCGGCGACATATGGATATGGGGAGAAAAAGAAAATAAAGCAAACGTGAGTACTTATCCGAAGTACTCAGCAAGCAAGGATCTACACTACATATGCAACATTTTCCAAGGAGGCTATATATGTGTATTGGGCTGCAGAAATGCCAGAATAGATGGGAGAGCCTAGTCCTATCGATGACTAGCATCTTCATCGGTCTTGCAGCATCAAAAGAGTGCAGATTAACATAATGTAAAGTAGTAGTAGTGTCATCAACCTCGCCCAGAGATTCTTCCTCGACTCCCTGCGAGAAAGCAATCCCAGAGCCATACTATCCAGTATCATCTCAAGTCACCAGTTCTAGTTGTACCGATCGGGATACAACTCCGAGTGTCCGTTACCGTAGGACAGGCCATCGATAGATTGTTTCTTCCCTGCAGGGGTGCACCAAATTACCCACCACGCTTGCTTAACTCCGGCCGGACACACTTTTTTGGGTCATGCCCGGCCTCGTCCAAACGATACGCCGCAACCCGACCGAAAACTTAACAGAGAGGTCAGCACGCCGGACTAACCTATGCCCCCAGGGGTCTTGGGACATCGCCCCGGGAACTCCTGCACATTGCGTCAGGCGGCCGAAAGCAGACCAAGCCCCCTTAATACAAGTGCGGGCTTAACCAGTCCAATTCGGCGCGCGCCGCTCAGTCGCTGATGTCTTAAGCTCCGGCTGAAGTATACGACGCAGAACGCCCATACTATGCCCACGTGATGGTTAGTGCTATCAGGCCAGAGGCCCCTCGGATCAAATATCCAAACTGTTAGTGTGTTGGTAGTGCGGTAACGAGCGGAGACTCACGAAAGATGTGACCCCGTCGCCCCATCTCGAGGACTTGTGGCAAGGGCTAGGAATGCCCGGCCACGCCACGTGTTCAACTCTCAGGCACCATCCAGGTTCACCCGATTCCACATCACTCGCAATTAAGCTCGCGCTGGTACCCCTCAGCGCCGACCCATCTTTATCCAGAAATAGCAGTATCAACAGTAATGTAAAGGCATCCGTGTGGCTACCATATCAAGAAGGAATCCGAGGCATCACCCTCGTTGGATTCCCACCTGACATAAACATCAAGGTGAACTAAAGAGGCATCACCCTCGAGGTCCACACTTGAGCAGTTGCACGACAATGTCGTTATCGGGGGTGGTGTAGGAGGAATCACCCTCGCTTACCATGACCGAATAACTAACCTACAAGGTTATCATCAGAAGTGCTGATGAGGTATCACCCTCGGCACTCGATATTAACCCAGTAGTGTCGAGCAGTTAAGGGGGAAGTGACGTGTAATGTCGGGGCCTGGTCTTCGATCCCGTTGATCGGGTCTTCTGAGAATCCAGCGGGGCAGTCAGGATAAAGTGGGGTCTCTGATAGGTCTCTACCCAGCCTATACTAAACATTTTAGGATAACAGGTAGGTATCAACAGCATGTTACAATTAAACAGGCTATGCAGCAGATATAGGATAACAGTAGCAGCAGCAACAACTTCTAATGCAAGCATAAGAGAGAGAAGAGTAGGCGATGTCGGAATGCTCAAAAAGGGGGTGCTTGCCTGGAAGCTCTACAGCAAGGGTCTGGTCGTCAGGGGCGTAGTCAACCACTGGAGCTGCGTCGGTCTCGGGAGCTACGTCGACGTCGGGGTCTACCGAGAGAGAAGAGGGGGAAGAAACATATAAATACACAGCAAAAAATGCAATACAGGGCATGCCATGCCTTGGATGCATTGCAGGGTTGACTAAAGATGCCCCTAAGTCATTTTAGTTATTTTAGGATTAACGCGGGATTTATTATCCGGTATGTATGCACTATTCATCTACTGGAATCGGGCTAAAATTTATGGGTTCTCCTACATAGGGGGTTCCGACATAGAAACAGACGACACGATCAGATTCGCCTTGTCGTTCTGATCAACTTTCATGTTTTAAGTTTTTCGATCTGAGCTACTGTTTAATTTCCACGAATTTTCAAATATTAAATCATTTTCTGGAATTATTTTTATTAATGGAAAAGGAAATATGATGTCAGCACTGCGTAGGAGTGATGTCAGCAGTCAACAGAGCTGACCAGAGTCAAACCTGACATATGGGCCTCACATTTTAGCCTCTGTTAGCTTAACTGTGGATTAAATTAATCTAACAGGGATAATTAGTGGGGTGGGCCCCTGATGTCAGAGACTAATTATCTAATTAATCAATTAACATATTTTAATTAATAGTTTTGTTTATTTTTAAAACATTTTAACTAGTCGGGCCCGCATGTCAGCGGGCCAGGGTACCCAGTCAATAGGGTTGACTCAGTCAACCCTGACTGGTGGACCCGCGGGGCCCACGGGCAGTGGCTCAGAGGCGGGCCCCGGTCGGCCACGTCGGTGCCGGCCACCGGAATAACGCCGGCGAGGTCGAGCGCGGCGGCGTGCGTCGGGACAGCGGCGGGTTTCGCGCACAGAGCGCCATTTCGAGCACGGCCAGGCTCATTCGAACAAGCAGTCGACGACGAGGCGTTCTGTGGTGGTGGCGAGGGCTGAGGTGGTCGGAATCGACGGTGGCGAGCTCCAATGCGGCGGCCGGAGTTTGGCCATGCACGGATCCGACGTTGCGGGGCACGGCGAGGTGTGTGTGTGGGTGCGTTCGGAAGCCACTGACGTCGCGCGTCGAACTAGCGTAGCCACATGTGCGGGGTTGGACGGAGACGAGCTCTGGGACGACGGCGGCGGCGGCGGTTGTCGGGCGTGTTATGGACACGGCGAGGCATGGCGATAGCGGCCAAACTAAGGCCACCGGCCGCACCGTGGAGGTGCCCTGAGCACGTCCATGTGCTCAGGTGGCCATGACAGTAAGGTTAGCGACGGCGATGAGCTCGACAGCGAGGCGGAGCTCCGGCAATGGCTCCGCGGCATTTAGCTAGCTACGGACGCGGAAAGAGGAAACAGACGGGGAGAGGAGGGGTGATGCTCACCGTGCGGGCTCACGGAGGCCCCTCGGGTGATCGGTAGCGCAGAGACGAGGCGGATTTGGCGACGATCACCGGCGGCACCGAAAAGGGGAAGAGGTCGATGCGGTCGCTGTCGACCTCCCCGGCTCCAACTGACGGACGAGGACGATGACGCGGAGGACGGCGCACCTCCCAGGCTCGGTTGCCGGCCTCGGAGACGCCGGTGGCCGTGGATCCGCAGCGTTGCGGCGACGACCGCGTCGGGACGGCTTCGGAGCGAGGGGAAGGGGAAAATGGGGCTAGGGTTCGCCTGGGGGAGTGCCCTGGGTCGATCTTATCCCCATCGCGGCGGCAGCGGCGCCGGGGGATGGCCAACAGCTGGCCATCGCCGGCTTGGGTGCGCGCGCGTGCTGACACGGGGAGGAGGGAGACGATCCTGGTGGGCTAGGCCTTGCCTGTGGCGCTGGGCCGAGGCCACAGTGGCCTCCCTCCTTTCTTTTCTCTAACTCCTTTTTCTGTTTTCTATTTTTGGTTCTGTTTTGAAAATTGTATGGCCACAAATTGACTTTTGTAAAATATGTGGCTGGCCCCAATAATTAGTATGCATTAATCCTTACTGCCACAAAAAGTTTAGGAGTTGTTGGAATTTATTTGTATTTGATTTAAATGAAACTGATTTAATTTGAGGCTACTTTGCTACTATTGTGGATGTTAGGGTAAATTTGGAAATTCAATTAATGTTGCTTATATATTTATAAGAGCTTTCGGATTATTTGCAACACTATGAACATTTTTGATTTGCTATTTGAAGAAATAATTGTTTAACTTGCATTTTGAGTTTTGAATTGAAGTTGAATTATTTCCTAATGCAAATTTCATGATGAGGATCATGATGACATGGAAGTTTGATGAGCTTAACAACAGGGTGAAGATCTTGGGATGTTACACAAAGATCCTTCGGAAGCAATCCAAGATTTGTCCATTGGCAAGATTCGCCCAAACGTAGGTGAAGGAGAGTACTTCATCCATTCAAGTGGAAGCCTCAACTTCACATCAAGGTGAACCACAAGTTGACTTGGAGGCGTCCACAAGTGGAACACGTCAAGACGGAGGAGATGAGGAAGTGCAACAAGATGAACCACCTCAACCTCCACAAGAGAACGACAACTCCAACAACAATGAAGGAGGAGAAGAAGAAGAAGACAATGAAGAGGATATTCCACCCCAACGCAAACAAAAGCTCTCACGAGTTAGAGCAAGGGTCACAAGAGACCATCCCGTCGAACAAATCTTCGATGATATTCAAACCAGGAGATTCACTCGCTCTAAAACTCGTTTAGCTAATTTTTGTGAACACTACTCATTCATTTCTAGTGTTGAACCTACGAAGGTAGAAGAAGCTCTTGATGATACGGATTGGGTGAACGCTATGCACGAAGAGCTACACAACTTTGAGAGGAATCAAGTGTGGACATTGGTTGAAAAGCCCGACGATGATCACAATGTCATTGGAACCAAATGGGTGTTTCAGAAAAAGCAAGATGAAGATGGACAAGTGGTATGCAACAAGGCCCGTCTCGTCGCTCAAGGCTACACTCAAGTTGAAGGTATGGACTATGGTGAGACATATGCCCCCATTGCTAGACTTGAGTCCATACGCATCTTACTTGCTTATCCCAATCATCATGATATCACCTTATACCAAATGGACATTAAAAGTGCTTTTCTAAATGGAGAAATTGAGGAGGAAGTTTATGTTAAACAACCTCCCAGCTTTGTCAATCCCAAGAAACATAATCATGTCTACAAACTTCATAAAGCCCTTTATGGTCTTAAACAAGCTCCTAGAGCATGGTATAAATGCTTGACCAAGTTTCTTATTGAAAAAGGCTTTGAAATTGGGAAGATTGATTCTACACTTTTTACTAAAAGGGTTAATGGAGAATTATTTGTGTGCCAAATCTATGTGGATGAAAACACTCATGCCTACTAGTGAACATCTTGACTTGACTAAGGATGGCAAACCGGTTGGCCAAAAGGTTTACCGCTCTATGATTGGTTCATTGTTATATCTATGTGCCTCCTGTCCTGACATTATGCTAAGTATGTGCATGTGTGCACGATATCAAGCGGCCCCTAAAGAGTGTCATCTTAAGGGCGTGAAAAAGATAGTGAGATACCTAATTCATACACCAATATTTGGCATTTGGTATCCTAAGAGGTCATCTTTTGATCTTGTTGGCTACTCCGATTCGGACTATGCCGGTGACAAGGTTGATAGAAAGTCCACTTCGGGTACTTGTCAATTTCTTGGTAGATCCCTTGTGTCTTGGTCCTCCAAGAAACAAAACTCGGTATCCTTATCCACTGCCGAAGCGGAATACATTACCGCCGGATCATGTTGTGCTCAATTACTTTGGATGACCCAAACTCTTAAGGATTATGGGATACATGCAAAACATGTTCCAGTGCTTTGTGATAATTAAAGTGCTATTAAGATTGCTCACAATCCCGTGCAACATTCTCGAACTAAGCACATTGAAGTTCGTCATCATTTCATTCGGGATCATGTTGCTAAAGGAGACATCAATCTTAAGCATGTTCGAACCAATAAGCAATTGGTGGATATATTCACCAAATTGCTTGATGAGAAAGTATTTTGGTGTTTTAGAGGTGAACTAAATATCATTGATGCCTCAAACTTGGAGTAGAAGCTCCATTTGGATACATGCAAGGCGTGAGCCTTTTGTGACTAATTCTTGATATTTCTCTTATGATAATGATCATATGTCTTGGATCTATACTTGTACCCTTGCATGTTATCTAACCCTTGTAGGTACTTGGAAGAGCTTCAATCTAGGAAATTGCAAGTCACTCAAATCTCAAGCAATTTCTACATCACCAAGTTCCTATGATTTGGTTGTTGAATTCAAGGAAGCATGAATACACTATACATATCCTTTGACTACTCCCATATGTCAAATTTCTTGATTGTCACTTTGGATACACAAGTGCTCTTCCTCGCAAAACTAACCCATGTAGGAAGATGGACTTCAACTCTAAAGGGTGCTCCCAACTATATCAACCTCGAGCATCCAACACAAGTTCAACTACATGATCAAGATCAACACCACAACCCAAGGTATGTCATTCCATCTTAGAGAAGCTTTACTCCAAGTCATGAGCTAAAGCAACTCAACAAGATGTGAATACATCAAAATGCTTAAACGAAAAATGGTAACCCCATTTTGAGCTTAAAAGGATGAGTATGACCTATGATCAAGTGATCTCACTTGACTCCTAAGTCAATATACTCTAACATAGGTGACTTTGTCACCGACCCTTTCTAGATGAAGTTCTCTAGTCACCTTTTACTTAGTTGATTTCTCTTTCACTTGTATATTTTTCTTGTCATTATGTCTCCCTCTAAAAAAAACTTCATCTAGATCTTTTTAATTTTTGTCCTTCATTTGTGTTTAATTCATTGCAAATCTTTTTGCTAATTCCTTGCAAATCCTTGTGAGATTTCATTTGTCAAGTGAGCTGAGTTGACAAAATCTTTACTCTGTGTTGAACTCGGTCCCTCCGATCCAAGCCTATAGGCTCGACTGAAATACAAGGTTTCCTTGCATATAGTTCATCGGTTCAACTGACAAGGACTAGCTCGGTCTCACCGATGAGCACCCTCTGTGACTCTGTTATCTCAGAGTCACCGACGGAACCGTATCGGCGTCACCGACTTCAACTCTGAGAAAACCTTTTGCCATTTCTTATTGCCTATTTTCTTCAGCTCCACTCAATGATTCTTCCCTCCATTAGCATCATAAGATACCTACTGCCTTGTAGTGACTCTCAAGGACCACACCTACTTGGCTCATGCTCCAGAAGTGCCCTTCTTGGAAATTGATGTCAAAGGGGGAGAGAAAGCACATCAAAGCTTATCCAATGAGCACATCTAAGCTCTTCTACAGATGCTTGTTAACAAAGAGGAGAGAAGTCACATGTCTTTAAGAGGGGAAGACATGCTAATATGTTTGATCCTAGCTGTTGCTAAAAATTCTTTTTGCTCTGATTTTATTTGCTCTTACTCTATTTTGCTCTGATTTTATCTTACCCTGCCTTCTCCCATTATCCAATATCAGATTTAGGGGGAGAAAGAGTCTATGCCTAAGGGGAGAAAAATCCTTGGAATTTGTTGCACATCTTTAAACCTTTGGGGACATGTCTATATCTAAATGAAGTACTTACCTTGTAGTACTCACCCATTACATGTCATCCCAGTCTTGGTATTCTTGTGGTTCCCCAAAACTGCCTTACTTGGAGTGTTCTTGTGTTATCTAATCCTATTTTGTCAAGTCCACTCTCTCCAAAAGTTAGCTCAAGACCACAAGGTAGGTATATGCATCACACTCATGTGCATGATGATCTCTTGATGTTGTACATATTGTTTGCAAGAGGGATTCGTAAACATGGAGGTACATTTCTCAATCATATCTTTTGCTCTGATGCATATAGCCAAGATACATGTAACTCTCTGCTTACTCTGTCATGTTATGCTTACACATGTTAGTATATTCTATCTTCACATGATTGCATACATGTTGGGGGAGCTTATGCATGTTACATGTTCCTCCAAAGCTTTACTTGCTACTCTTCATATCATTTACCTAAAGCTTTGATGTATGTTGTCATCAATTACCAAAAAGGGGGAGATTGAAAAAACAAGTGCTCCTTGGGTGATTTTGGTAATTAATGTGAACATATCTCTTGTTCGACTAATGCTTTTATCTAGTGTATTTCAGACAAGTTCAACAATGGCGTGGAAAGGACAAGAGAATGTGGAACCCCTTCAAGGTGCCAAGGACATGCATTGGCTAAAGCTCAAGACTCTTCATCTTTGTTTCAGTGATCCAAGATCACATTGAGTCCGTAGGAAATCCAATACTTTTAAAAGGGGATGAGGTGTTGCTTAATGGCTTGCTTGCTCAAATGCTTAGTGATATTGCTCCTAAACCCTCAACCACTTTCTCCATCCAAATATGTCAAAACCCTAAACTCCAACTCGGCCCCACCGATTCATTCTATCCGGCACCACCGAGTTCATATGACATAGCCACAGACAGAAACCCTAACAGTTCGGTCACACCGATACAAATCTCGGTCTCACCGAGATGGCCTTGCCAACTCCCTGTTATCAGTTGCATTTATTTCGGTCTCACCGAAATTGCAATCGGTCTCACCGAGACGGCTTGACCAATTCTTTGTTGACCTATTGCTTCACTTCGGTCTCACCGAGGTGATGCAATTGGCGCCACCGAGATGAGGTTTGCCCTAAGCCCTAGCACATCGGTCCCACCGAGTTGTTCCAGTAGTTCCCACCGATATTCCTAACATTCACATTTTGAACTAATCGGTCCCATCGAGTTTAGCTATTTGGTCTTATCGAGATGGGCCAAATGTGTGTAACGGTTGGATTTCGGGTGGACGCTATATATACCCCTCCACCCCCTTCTCCATATGTGAGAGAGCCATCAGAACGTGCCTACACTTCCACCATACATTTTCTGAGAGAGAACCACCTACTCATGTGTTGAGATCAAGATATTCCAATCCTACCACAAGAATCTTGATTTCTAGCCTTCCCCAAGTTGCTTTCCACTAAAATCATCTGTCCACCATATCCAAATTTGTGAGAGAGAGTTGAGGGTTAGGGATACTATCATTTGAAGCACAAGAGCAAGGAGTTCATCATCAACACACCATTTATCACCTTTTGGAGAGTGGTGTCTCCTAGATTGGTTAGGTGTAACACCCCCAGATCTTTACTCTGTCATTAACCTAGACAACATGTCTTGTCATCATGATCATCATCATCAAATTACATTTAGGAAATAATCCAACTTCAAATGCAAATTCAAAATATAAGTCAAATTAATATTTCTCCAAACTGCAAAACTAAATTGTTCAAGATTTTGCAAATAATAATTAGGTAATTATAAAATTTAAACCAACATTATCTGAACTATTAAAATGTCCCTAGTCCCAAACTTTTTGAGACAGTAAGGAATAATGCATAATAATTATAGAGACAAGTGGTACATTTTACAAAGCTATTTATGGCGCCAAGAGAAAATGCAAACCAAATCTATAAATAGAAAACAGAAACTGAAACTGGACACAGAGAAAGAATAAAGGAAATAGACAAAATCCTACTACGCACTTTGGCCCAGATCAACAGTGCCGCCCCAACAGCTCGTTTCTAGCCCAACCCACTGCTACAGTCACCATCTTCCTCGTGTCATCGCCACAGCCGCCATGGCCGGCGATTGCCGATGCATCGGGCATCCAACGGCGCCCTGGAGGAGATATAGAGCCTCCCCGCGCCCTCCCTGCAAAACCCTAGTCCCCACATGCGCCCGTTCCTTTTCCTTACCTCGCCCCCTTCCGTTCCCCTAGGCGCCCGAAGCTGCCGTCCCCGCCGCCCGTCTTTGCCGTGGCCACTGGTCAGCCCTCGCCGAGCCAGCTCGTCCAAGCGCTGCGTCGTGGTCGTCTTCGTCGTCCGCAAGGAGCAGCTCGAGCAGGAGATCACCACAGCTCCAGGATCGAGCCGCCCCTTCTCTGCACCGCCGCACGCCTCGCTTCGATTCGCCGCCGCCAGCTCCTCCTTGGCCTCCTCGACCGGCTTGTCGCACCCAATGTGAGCTCCTCCGCTTCCCCGCATCTTTCCGAGCTCGGGCGTGCTTCCCCGCAACCACCGTAGCTCGTCGTCCGCCATGAACCTCCACCTCCTTACTGCCGTCACTGCCAAGGCCAAATGAGCACATCAACGTGCTCGCGGCTGCCTCCTGGTGCTTCCTATTCCTTTAGATCGCGCGCAAACAAGCTGAAACGATGATTTCGTCGTTGCCCGAAGTCCGGTCGCCGCTGCGAGCTCGGTTCCGGCGAGCCCAGTCCACCCCAGCTCCGGCTGAGACCATGAATGGATGCGCGCGAGCACCAGCAGCTCATAGCCGCAAACTGCGTGAATAACGGTGCCCTAAATCGCCCGGACGGTGAACTTCTGTCGTCGGTACAGTCATCGCCAGCGAAGCTCCGGCGTCGCTGTCGTGTCAGGCGTCGTTAGTCACTAATGATGCGATTTGTTTACCCCTTGAGAATATGACAGGCGGGCCCCGCTGTTACTTAAACGTGTTTAAGTCTCTGGTTAGTATTAAACTAAACACAGCGGACCCCCGTGTCAGTTTTGACCTTGCCATGTCAGCGTTGACCGGCCCCTCATGTCTGTGACTGTGGCTGGCTGACTTGTGGGTCCCATTAGGCCCGGTTGATTGGTCAACCAGCTGACTGGGCAGCCCCATACACTGACTGGTGGGTCCCAGTTGACCAGTCAGCTGGTCAGCCGACGCTGACGCCATGCCACATCATGCTGACGTCATTTCCCTTTTCTGGTTAATTCTATTAATTTAAATAATATCTGAAAATAGTTTAAAACTTTGAAAATTCATAGAAAATAAACCGTAGCTCGGATCGAAAAACTTTCTACATGAAAGTTACTCAGAACGACGAGATGAATCTGATCGTGTCGTCTATTTCCATGTCGGAACCCCCTCCGTAGGAGAACCGTAACTTTTAGCCTGATTTCGGTAGATGAATAGTGCATATACACCGGTTAATAAATCCCGCTTTAATCCTAAAATAACTAAAATGACTGAGATGCATCTTTAGGCAACCCTGCACTGCATCCTAGGCATGGCATGCTTTGTGTTGCATTATTGCTATGTATTTATGTGTTTCCTCCCCCTCTTCTCTCTCGTTAGACCCAGACACCGATGTAGTCCCTGAGGCCGACGCCGCTCCGGAGGTCGACTACGCCCCTGCCGACCAGACACTTGCCGCAGAGCTTCCAGGCAAGCACCCCCCTTTTGAGCATTCCGATATCGCCTACTCTCTTCTCTCTTATGCTTGCATTAGAAGTTACTGCTGCTGCTGTTATCCTATTTCTGCTGCATAGGCTGTTTATTGTAACCTGCTATTGTTACCTACCTGCTTATCCTAAACTGTTAAGTATAGGTTGGGTAGAGACCCAGCAGAGACCCCACTTTATCCCGACTGCCCCGCTAGATTATCAGAAGACCCGATCAACGGGATCGAAGACCAGGCCCCGGCATCGCACATCACTTCCCCTTAGTTGCTCGACACTACTGGGTTACTATCGAGTAATGAATACGAGGCATGGCCGTGCATTCTTAGCCCTTGCCGCAAGTCCTCGAGACAGGGCGATGGGGTCACATCTTTCGTGAGTCTCTGCTCGTTACCGCACTACCAACACACTAACGGTTTGGATATTTGATCCGAGGGGCCTCTGGCCTGATAGCACTAACCATCACGTGGGCATAGTATGGGCGTTCTGCGTCGTATACTTCAGCCGGAGCTTAATAGACGTCAGCGACTGAGCGGCGCGCGCTGGGTTGGACTGGTAATGCCCTGCTCTTGTATAAGGGGGGCTAGGTCTGCTCACCAGCCGCGTTCGCAACGTGCAGGAGTTCCCAGGGCGATGGCCCAAGACCCCTGGGGGCATAGGGTTAGTCCGGCGTGCCGACCTCTCTGTTAAGTTTTCGGTCGGGTTGCGGCGTATCGTTTGGCCGAGGCTGGGCATGACCAAGAAAAGTGTGCCCGGCCGGAGTTAATCGAGTGTGGTGGGTAAGTTGGTGCACCCCTGCAGAGAAGAACTAATCTATCGATAGCCTGTCCTACGGTAACGGACACTTGGAGTTGTATCCCGATCGATACAACTAGAACTGGTGACTTGAGATGATAACTGGATTGTATGGCTCTGGGATTGCTTTCTCGCAGGGATTCGAGGAAGAATCTCTGGGCGAGGTTGATGACATTACTTATACTTTACATTATGTTAATATGCACTCTTCCAATGCTGCAAGACCAATGAAGATGCTTGAAGATGTTAGTCTTCGATAGGACTAGGCCTTCCTCTCTATTCTGGCATTTCTGCAGCCCAGTCCACATATACAGCCCTCCTTTGAAAATGTTGCATATGTAGTGTAGATCCTTGCTTGCTGAGTACTTCGGATGAGTACTCATGTTTGCTTTACTTTCTTTTTCTTCCCATATTCATTTGTCGAAATCAGATGACAGAGCCCCTGAGCCAGCTGCCCCCGTTGACGGCTACTACTACTACTACCCTCCTGGCGAGTACTACTACGAGGAGCCGACCGACGACCAGGAGTAGGTTCGGAGGGTCCTAGGTAGGAGGCCTACGCCTTTCGATCGTAGTATTTTATTTTGCCCCGCCTTTCTAAAGGCCTATCTGTAACTCTGTTATATCTGTACCCAGATATCTGATGCTTCCGCTGACACTTGTATGCCATCGAGCTATGTATTCGAGCCCTCGAGGCCCTGGCTTGTAATATAAAGCTTGTATGACTTTATATATGTTTTAGAGTTGTGTTGTGATATCTTCAAGTGAGTCCTTAGGCTTGATCGTGTGCATTTGCGTGTATGATTAGTGCACGATTGAGCCGGGGTCGTCACAGGTTGGTCCCTCTCGTCTGTTTTACCCCTAGTTTCAGAAACTCACCTGTTCAGTCCAAGCCACTTTGCAATTCTTAAGCTTTTGCCCTTTGACCCTTTGACCGTCACTTTGAAAAATTCATAACAAATTCATACTAACTCAGAAAAATTCAAATAAGATATCAAAATGTTCGGAAAAACATCACCTATATGTGCATGTCATTTTCATTCTTGACAAAAGTGTTGGAAAGTCCCCATCTCAGTTTTAGCTCATATGCTCTTAGCATGAACAGTAAAATCTAAAAAAATCAAAAAAATCTAAAAAAATTTGGTGGCAAACATTGACAAATGTTTTGAGTGCTTGCAAAGTTTCATCATGGAATGACATTCGTGGAGGTCACGGCAAAAAAAAAGAAAATCAAAGCTTCAAAATTTCTTTTTTTTGCCACGACTTCCACGAATGTCATTCCATTATGAAACTTGGCAAGCACTCAAAACATTGGTCAATGTTTGCCACCAAATTGTTTTATATTTTTTTGAATTTTTTAGATTTTACTGTTCATGCTAAGACCATATAAGCTAAAACTGAGATGGGGACTTTCCAACACTTTTGTCAAGAATGAAAATGACATGCACATATAGGTGATGTTTTTCTGAACATTTTGATACCTTATTTGAAATTTTCTGAGTTAGTATGAATTTGTTACGAATTTTTCAAAGTGACGGTCAAAGGGTCAAAGGGCAAAAGCATAAGAATTGCAAAGTGGCTTGGACTGAACAGGTGAATTTCTGAAACTAGGGGTAAAACAGACGAGTGGGACCCAACTAGGGGCATAAAGTTAATTATCCCCTTTTCTAATTATGAAAAATTCAAATGATTTCAAAATACTCCCAAACTTTTTGAGACAGTAAGGAATAATGCATAATAATTATAGAGACAAGTGGTACATTTTACAAAGCTATTTCTGGAGCCAAGAGAAAATGCAAACCGAATCTATAAATAGAAAACAGAAACTGGAAACAGAGAAAGAATAAGCACGGTCGCCGTGTTGGCCTTAGCCACGTACTGGAGCGCCGGGGCGACGTGGCTGGACGGTTGCGGCGTCGGGAGGCTTCACGGAGGAGCGGAGGGGTCTCGAGGGTGCTCCAGAAGGCTCGGGGAAGAAGACGACGACGGTCACGGGCGGCACAGTGCCATGGCGGCGGCTGTCGTGGCACGAGGAGGAAGGGAGAGGAGGGGAGAAGAGTCTCGAGAGGAGCAGGTGGACGCCGCGGAGCCGTTTGACACGCCAGGACACGCTAGAGCTGGCCGGAGCTGGCCTGCCGACGAGAATAGTGCACTGACAACCGTTTTGGCTAGTCCTAAGTGTGGTCACCACGGGTGCCACGTGATCTGGAGTTTTGCTCAATGCCACATCATGTCCACAGGGTGTCTCACTGCTCAAATAGATGAGTTGTAACATGGGATGGACCAGGATGGCTCTAGAGTGACCGAGGTGATCCAGACAGGGTTCTGGATAGGATCTTGGATGGAGGTTTCTGGAAAAATGGCTAAAGATATGAGGTTGGATTCTTGTCATAATGAAATGGGGTAGGAAGGACTAGGTGCTGGTAAAATTTGAAGGCATTTGGACCTATTTTGCATATACTTCCTTTGTCATGCAAATTTTGGTCCAGAAAATGGATTTTGGAGCTGGGCTCAAATGGCTTGATTAAATGAGCTGATTTTTTGTGGAGAGTGATGATTTGAATATATGGAGATACTGAGAAAATTTCAGCTCATTTGGAAATACCAAAGTGGTACTTCCTTCACAGAGCTTTCAAATGGACAGAAACTTGAGAAAATTGCTGTGGGAGAATGGATAGATGAATGGAGCTAGTTTTTGGTTTCCATGAGTGATTTATCAATGTTAATCACCATGAAAAATTTCAGCTCAAATGGATCAAGGGTTCAAGCACTTCCTTTGCAATTTGCCCAACTGGGCAGAATTTGCAAATTGATGTTGTGCTAACAATTTGAACTATGGAACTTGGGTTCTTGATAGAAATGGTGAAGATATGAATAGGAGAAGCTCCACAATTTATTTGGGATTCTTCCTGGCTACAAAATGGTAGTTCCTTTAGAAAGGGCCCAAAATGCAATACTGGCATTAAATAGGAAAATGCAATTTCCCCTATTTAATTATTGCCAATATTTTTATGGGAGCTCAATATGATCACAAATAATATCTCCACAAGTTTTCATGAACTTTGGGGATGGATAGATATTTTCCTTGATTTAATTGTTTTAACTGGAAGAAAAAGGAATTAATTATAAATGAAAAATATTGCAAATAACTTGGCAATATTTTTGCATATCCAGGGTTTAGAAACATAGGATGATTACTGGGAGAAGTTTGGGAGGCATCAGATCAAAGGAAATTGGGGTTCCTTTGTAATGGAAGAGATCAGGGTTTCCCTTCCGGTAACTCGGAAGGTAGGGTTTCGGTGGAGAAGTCTTGAGAACATATCTTGGGTGACAAGATTGGACTGGAGAGAATCTCTGGTTGGATAGGAAAGGCAAGGCTAAATGACCATCTTCATATACCCAAGAGCTAGAGAAATCCGATAACACTGAGAAAAAAGACTGGAGTCAAATCCCGCGAAGGAAAAAAAAATAGGAGCAAAAACCAGGGTGTTACAACCATGTTGACAACGTGAGACGGCAGCGCCATGGCGAGCGAAACAACTCAAAGGACGATGAAGAGGGCCTCGCGGGCCCTATGGATGGTCTGATACAGCGCCCGCTGGTCGTTCAGGAAGCCAGGATCATTGGACCCCTATGAGCAACTTCGAGAGACTGAGCCGGCATGAAACGGTAAGGCCGCACTTGGGAGCTCTGGATTGTTTCACACCTGTATTAAGGATACAAGTGTAATTTACTCGTCACCGGAAACAACGAGTAAAATACAGGCATAATGAAACCAACAGCCCGAGGTCTGTAACAAAAACCGGCGAGTTACGCGTGTAATCTGAGAAACCAGTGTATATTTTACTAGTCGAAAACGACCAACCAAGCGCTTCGCCCAAGACCATCTACTTTTATTTACAAGCGTCAGTTTTACAAGCGGTTTTGGTTCAAAAATGATGATCCAATCATGGCCTAATACGATGAGTTGGTCGGAAGATCATATCATTTCACCTCTAACCTACCTGAGTTGTCGTATAGGCTATGAATGAAAGTATGAAACATAAGACGATGAACTTCTTAAGCACAGAAACAACATAAGAGGATGATCTTCTTAACATGCAAATCAATGGCATTAGATCAACATGCAAAACAATACGAAACATTATTCTCAGGAGGCACGGTGAACAGCTCGTGATGCCGCATGCCACAGCATTCCATGCTCAATTTTGCAATCAAACTCACAAGGCCTGGCATTTCATAGACAACATTCAGAACAATATCTTAAAATACCTTACATAAATCAACATTCATGACTATGCATCTCATCAGAGTAAATATTTACTTCTGAACTGAACACACAAATAGGAAAAAAAGATCGACGCTGCTCACAGCAAAGGGCGTCCCATTCCAAAATATCAAATGCATGTCTTCTGGCTATCATCAATGAGCACAATTTGGCAAGGTTTTCTAATTCCAAAATATTAAACGAATGTCTTCTTGCTAACATCAATGATTAAATTTTGACAAGCTTTTCCATTCAAAATATGTAATGCCTATGATTGTCATCAGTTTGCACATTGAAATAGCACATAGAGCCGGATTAACCGGCGTATCTTTTTGTGCAGTTCCACTGAAATCAAACAATGTCTTGCGTAGCATGGTGGATTTCGTATTTATATATTGCAAGGCGTTGAACACGTTGGCAGCTCCATTCAAGTAGATAGTCCGGTGGCTCAAGGTGACGATGAATGATTAGAGAACCATTCGATGTATTGTGCATGATGATGTATTATGGAGGACACGAACCATCTGAACATTTTGTGCAGTTCCACTGAAATCAAGCTGAGCATCCCTGTCTGCATAAATACAGAAAAAGTGTGATGAATATAATAGTGGTACTAGTTGATTAAACATACGCTCACAACTATAATCACCTTCATTATCTTAACAGGAAAAGATAGCAATACAATAGCTTCCATTAAACATTTATTCAAAACAATACAACAATATAAGTAGCACAACATAACAAAGCACAATCATGTGGATGAAGGCCGATACTGACCTCGTTTGTTACAGCTGCGTCGGCCATTGACTTGGTCATACCTTTCCTTGTGGAGTGAATTTTGCACTCCACGTGTTGTTGAGTTTCCCATGCTCTCTGCAGACTAGTCATGTCACCAGCGTCTGCTAATACTCTGTAAAGCTTCTCGATCATTCCTTGTGTAATGTAGCACAAACAATGACTGCTTCTTTCTGCAAAGTGGAAAGACCAACTGGGCCCAATAATGCAACACTTCGCCTTAAACACATTGGCTCCTTTTGTGCAGTTCAACTAAAATCAAAGTCGAAATAGAACCAAGCAGAAGTTTTGATATTCCTGTATGCAACAATAGGTATAAAGGAAACAATTACTAAGAAATAACGGTTGATGACTTATACTCCCAGAAGAAAAAACATCTACCTTATCTTAATGGGAAACAAAGCAGGACAGTAGCAATTCTCAAACAGTGTGATTCATTCATATGAACTGAGACATTATCTTAACAATACCTTGTTTCAACATGTATAAATAACGACAAAGCAGAAAAGTACCATTCCTAAAACAATGCAACTGATTCATATTAACAGAGACATTATCTTAACAATACCTTGGTTAAGCATGTAGAAAGAACTACAAAGCAGGGTAGTACCATTTGTAAAACATTGTAACTGATATATAATAACAGAGACATTATCTCAACAGTACATTTCTTAAACATGTACTCCCGCCGATCCCTAACAGAAATGGTACTCCCGCCGATCCCTAACAAGTGTTGCAATTTTGAACTAAGATTCAGTAGTTAATTCTAAGAGTGGCATTGCTTAATTTTACCAGTGACATTAGATTAACAAAAAGCATAAACAGTTCCAGGGGAGAGTGGGCGCAACAGCACCATGTGCTTCCATCTACTTATAAAGGGGGTGATGCAGAGTTTGTTGTTACAAAGCAACAAGCATCATGTCTGGGTTGGTCCCATTTTTGTTCACTTAATGGGAAAAGACAGCAATACAATAGCTTCAATTCAACATTTATTTAAAACAGTACCAATACAAGTAGCACAGCATGTCAAAGCACACTGCAATCATGTGGATGAAGGCCTGTGCTGACCTTTCATGAGGCGGACAAGATAAAATATGAATCTACCAACATGAATAGGAAATCCAATCTCGTTTTGTGCAGTTCCACTGAAATCAAGCAAAGTTGCCGGTGTGACATTTTCGTTGAACTGCACAAAACACTTTTAAAACAAAAGTGTTTTGCGTAGTGAAGCAAAAGGTCGCAATAGCAACGAGTTGAATAGATATCCCTATTTTCAGAGGTAAAAAAAGAAACAATTACTGGCCAATAAAGGAGGATGAATCGTATGGCCACAAAAAGAAGCATCTACCTTATCTTGATGGAAAACAAAGTAGGACAGTAGCATTTCTAAAACGGTTGCATTGATTCATATTAACAGAGACATTCTCTTAAAATAACATTCGTTAAAAATGTAATTTACTTTTAACAGTGGTATTGCTTCAATTTTCCAGCGGCATTCTTAGATTAACAACAGCAAAATAGTTGTATGGGACATGAAACATGCCAGCACCATGTGCGTCCACACGTATAAATGGGTGATGCAGAGTATGTTGCCAAGCAGTATATCTGTGTTGGTCCCATATTTGTTCTCTTTGAACCTTTTTCCTATGTGAGGGCAGTAAATCTAGTCCTGCACAAACTACCCTACCCCCAAGTTTCTTTCCTTTTTCAACAAAGAGACCGTTCCTTACAGATGTGTGTACTGGTTTACCTCCTTTTTCCCTTTTCGACCAACAAAGCGGCTGGATAGCCAGTCTATACTAATTTCCCTCCCTCCTTTCCTCATTGAACCATGTCCTAGATTCATTATCCACCCCACCCTCCCTTCTTTCCTCTTTGAACCAAGACCTAGATTCGACTACAGAATCGAAACAGATCCGCATGCTAGAGCAATGATGGTTTCAAAGAAAGTTATACCTTAGGGTCGTCGGGATGTAGCTACGCGTGCGGCGGGAGGCCGGATCTGCCCACACTATGTACATTAGCGAGGAAGAAGGGGTCGGAGGCCCTCCCGCACAGGCACTGGGTGAAAGAGAACAGCGCAGCCGACAGTGGATTACCTCCCTCGCCGAAGGTGACAGAGTGAATGCTGCACCTCCTCCCCTTCCCGGACGGCTCCTTCACCAGCTGTGAGGGGTGGTGAGAGAGAGAGAGAGAGAGAAAGAGAGATGCAGTCTTGTTTAGATCTTATGAAGAGGGTGAGAGATTGTGAATAGAGCAAACGCTAGTAAAGGAACGCTGAGCCTCCAGCGTGTATATATATATGTAGTGCAGTGAGAGTGTGAAGAGTGCAAACCCTAGCGAACAAGCGCTAAGGCTCTAGCTTATATAGTAGTAACTAGCAATGTGCTCGTGCGTTGCAACGGATCCAAAGTAGAATAATACTTGTTCACAAACTTGAAAGAAAACACTCTTGTTTTGATATACATATATACAACTAAAAATATATTACTTTTCACTCAAAATATATTTCTCAAACTGTTTTGATGAGGTGAGGGAGGGATGTGGTTGCTTATAAGATAATAAGGGGTTTTCTGCAAATTGGAGCAGAGAAGTGGGCTATTGTTGCAAAAATGCCATGACTTACCTCACAGCCGTTAGATGCAGATCTAATGGTCAGAAATGACGGATGGCAGACACACCATCATCACCAACTGAGTCTTTTATAGGAGTAGAGATATAGTGGAGTGGTTTTCTTTTTCTCTCCATAACAATCGCTTTAAATTGTGTACGAAACGAAACTCTTTATTTAACGTACCAGTGAAGAAAACTACAATCAAGTAATGATCCACGCGTCCTGGCAGCACTTCCTGTCGTTCACGTGTGGTACACTACCCTCCGTTAGGTGAACAACCATACACGCGCCAAATTTTCGGAAAGGTGTGAGAGTGTGTACAAATAAAGAAATTTAATTTCAATTATTTTGTATGTATAGTTTGCCCTCTCTCAATAATTATGGTTTGTTGTGTTAAAGTTTGACTTCAGTCAAATCTAATATGCAGAGTAAATAAAAACGGAGGGGTACTACCTCCATCCGGGTTTTTAGTCCACATCATATTTTTAATCAAAGTCAGACCACATATTTAGTTAAAAGCTGGTCAAATAAAATTACAGGGTAGCTGAAGACAAAGTTGTGAGAAGGCTTAGAAATCAATACAAAACTTTTGCTCTTAGTACCAACGTCGATGCTTCTTCGAGGAAACATTTGGTTCATATCCAATTGTGTGATAAAATTGCACCAACGTAAAAGACTGCTCCAAGATGAACTGATGAAGGATATCGTCTTTGTGGTAACAAGCAAAGAGCACTGATGGAAGACAGCGCATTCTTCATTGAACATCGATTAGCTTCACCAGTCGATGCAGCCATGAGACGCAACCATGAGCATCGATAGCTCATCGTGGTGTGATGCATCATCAATTTTGGCATCATGTTTGGGTCAGGCACCAATGAAATTTGATAATCCTCATTGTGGTTTGTTTCTTCTCGGTAATCAAGCTCGAGAAAGGAAGAACTGAGCAATAGTGGCCATACAATTTTTTGCAGTTCCACTAAAAGTTGAGGAAGACATGCCCGAGTATGGAGATACGCATCCCTGTTTGCAAAAATATAAAAAAATGATATTTAAGCAGTGTCGTTACATTGTTTTAGAAGTGGAACAAGATTAACAACAGCATCTTAATTGTTAACGCCTCTACATGGGCATTGCTTCATTTTACCAGTGATAGTTTTAGATTAGTAGCAGCAATACGAGCATATGGAAAATGACCGCACAACCACCATGTACTTTTTGTCAAAAAAAAACATGTATACCTCCACCTATGCATAAATGATAAACCTGGACAACTTTTGGAGTGGCCTTTCCTCTAAAATAGTAAAAAAAATAGGTGATGTTGGACCAGCCGACGAACCCTAGCTACTGTACATGGGGAGCTTAGGAGTAATGGTATAGAAGAAAACCCGCATGCAGAGTACAATGAAGCATGAAATCCAAAAGAAGTTATACCTCAGGTGGGCGAGATGTGGATTAGGTGGGCGGGTGGGATCTGCCCACACGACGGCAGCGAACAAGGGCGCGGAGGACCTTCGTCCGCGCCGGCGCCAGCTCAGAGGACGGTGCGCATCGGCTTCCTCCATCACCGACGACGACAACGTCAACGCTGGACCTCCTCACCCCCCGCAGGGGATGGGATCCGGCTGGATCTGTGACCACCGGTGAGGAGAGAGATAGAGTGGACACTGTCATCTTGTTTAGATATGGAAAGGGTGAGAGAGCGAGACGCGAGATACCCTATCAAACAATAGGCTATATATACAATGGAGTAAAAAAAAATCTCTCCATAGCAGTGGTTTTAAATAGAATACGCGCGTTTCCGGAAAAAAGAAACAAAAACTGGCGGACAGATCTTTTTTTAACGTACCAAGAAAGAAAACTCGATCAATAACACGCCCCCGCTTCCAGGTCGCAGTTTGTATCGCTCATGTGTGGTCCCCGACCCTCCATTATTAAGTGAACAAATTAAAGGGTCAAATTATTGTGTACTAAGCTGCCTCTTAGTGTACAAATGCGCTCCATCGTGTACTTGCTGGTATCTCGGAGGCAGAGTGAGTGCGTGTACATTTCTTCTTGTATGTCGTACTCAATTTATCTCACTTCATATTGTTTCCCACTCCTATGATATTCCTATCCTAGGAACAAAATGAGGCGGTACTAAGTTTATGTGTGTGTAGGGAGAACGAGACATCGATGATGTGTATGAGTATTCGCGACAGTCGTCGCGCACACACACATAGACATAGACATGCATATGACGTAAAATTCCATCTCCATCCCCATATCCATCTCCAATCATATTTGTCGAACTAGCACATTATTTATGTTATTAATTACTCAGTAAATATTTACGTACAACATCGCTTGTTTGCGGGCGTCCGGACCGCTGCCACGCCCGCTCCTGACCGCCCTGGCCAAACCGAACCCTCTTCATCACCTGCGCGTGCTTCCCGCCCGAAACGGTCAGTGCCACATTCATACCTGGCCAGAGCGGACGCAACCTCTCACTGGCGCCGGCATTGAAGCGGCACGCCGGCCGAGAGAGCGATGCCCGTGCCACTTCCTAGTGCACGCGACTGCTCCGCGTTCAAACGTCGCCACGGCCAGCCACAACATGCATGTAAAAAAGTTCTTGGGAGTCCGTGCTACAGCTAGCTGTCCTCCCCCTCCTCATCAATCTCTTCCAGTAGTGCTAGTACTCCATGGCGCGATCCATCACCAAGCAGGCAGGAAAGTTATCGTATAAATGGTTTGCGGTGAGTGGCATGCCGAGCAACCGTGTGGGGTGGAGGAGGGTGAGACACGAACGCGACAGACGTGATTTAAATGTTGGTTTTGCTCGATGGCGCGATCCAACGAAACGAAACGTTGGTTTCCAAAAGAATATTGTACTGCATGAGAGAGATAGAGTGATGGTTTGCTTCTTCCGTCCAATAACTATACCGGGTCTATGTGATTTGGCAGCTCATTGGTCACTATTACTGCGGCGGTAGAGCGTCGTAGAGTGCCTGCACTCTTATTTTTTTATTCTGTGATAAAACTAACTTTCTCCACTCTTACACCGGAGGAGTACGAAACACGGCAGCCCAGTGACTACATGGCCCACCTCCCACTATCACCATATTCCTTGGACATCGTGCGACACCTCCGATCCTTTTTTCTTTGCGTAGTAGTACATTTTACCACATGACCCATCATACACTCTCACATACTACCTCCGTCCCCTATGTAATTTATGCATGATATGATACTCCCCACTATGAGTAGCCTTATATGCATACAAAAAAGGACCAGAGGGAGTACGAAGCTTTATGATTTTGTTTCATGTATGTATCCTGACTCCAAGGTTGCCCCGTTACAACATTCCATCAAATACAAAGGAAAACTAACACGCATGCTGATGCATCTCAATGATTCACAGATCATAGCCAATATTTACTTCACAACTAAAGACAAAAGTTGTGAGTGTGTACAAAAAAAAACTACTGATGGGGTCTCTACACCGTAAACCCTAATCCCTAAACAGGATTTAATTTTCTGGCTAGGTAGAACCTGTCGAAGGAAAGAAGCCTGGCACCCTCGGATCATACGATGCTTTTGTGCAGTTCCACTAAAATCGAGCTGAGCATCCCTGTTGGCAAAGATATTGAAGAAGTGTGATTAGAATAATAGTAGTGGCACTAGTTCATGAGACATAAACTCATCACAAATAGAAGCCGGTAGAAGTAGAGAAAGATCCACATGGAGATGGAGCTACGTGGGGAGCTGCGGTAGTGGAGCAAGCCGACTCCAAAACGAAGTTGTACCTGGGACGTCGGGGTGTAGCTAGAAGGGCAGTTGGGAGGCGGCATCAGCCCATACCACGGGGACCCCCGATCGGGACACACTGACAGTGGGTTTTCTCCCTTGCCGCTGTCGACCGCGTCTACGCAGAACATCGTCCCCTTCCCCCAGCGGCGGGATCAGGCCGGATCTGTGACCAGCGATGTGGCCACCGTCGTTCTATGCTTGTGAAGAGAGCAAGCCAAGCAAGCAGGCTTGTAGCTTAGGCTCCTGCTAGTGTATATATAGTGGAGCGGTTTTCTTTTTCTCTCCATATCAACCATTTTATATTGCGTACGTGTCATTGAAGAGTGAAATGATGGTTGCTTTGTTCGACTAACTTACTGTGTGATTTGACTGCTCCTGAGTGGCCCATACACGTACTCCCCCTACGCGTATGACCGTTCCTGAGTCTCACTTGTACTTATCTCTATTTTCTTGCATGACTAGAAAGATTCCCGTGCATTGCACGGAACATCAAGATGCATTTGTATGAGTAGTTTATATTGTGAGAGAAAAGGATGAACGAGGGAAGGCCTTGGTTGCAAATGTGGAGAGGGGTGTGGGTATCTTTTTGCAAAATTGCCATAGTTTCCTTCCTATTCGTCAGATATAAATCGGACGGCCTATATCGCAGGATGGCAGGCACACCATCATCACCAACTCTGTTTTTTATAAGAGTAGAGACACGTAGAGTTGTTACGTACTACTAGTACCTACTCCCTCCTTCCGGTTCACTACTAGTACTCCCTCCGTCCTGGCTTATTGGTCCCCTTTGTACTCAATTCATGGGCTCGTTTTCCTCAAGAAATTGTATTTACCAACGTATTAATATCGGGAATGCATGCGTGAACAACGAATGATTAAACCTTGAATGCAACATTTTGACAAAGCGTTGACTTATGAACATGTGAATGTGAGGGACTACAACCTCGTGCATGCATGCAACAGTCACACGTACACATGGACGCAAAAATGCGCGCGACGCCCTAATGCATGCATGTCCGAGCACACGACGGAACACACACGGTCACGCTCAAGTGCTCAACCTACACGTGCATGCACACACATACTCAGCCAGGGTGAGCTAGTGACCGTATAAGCATATATATTGACCACAATGAGCGTATTGTGAAGTCCACTGACCGTATTTTTACAAATATACAGTGACAGACAGTGTATTTATCTCGTCTCAAATTAAGCCATATTAACCGGAAAGGAGGCAGTTTGGACTAGCATTAATTTGTTGTGTCCCGTCAAATTGCAGAATGAGGAGAAGCTTGCAGGACGGGAGAAACTTTTGACTAATGCAAGCTCTCCCTCGCTCAGGCGGTGGACGTGCAACAGTTAATTCGGTGTCAGATTGCCAGAAGCATACACTGTATTAGTACCATTATTGTTCGACTTCCCGAAGAGGCGAACAACCAAACGCAAAGTTTAGAGTACTCCGAGTACTAGTATTACGTAGTACTACTATACAGGTATGTACTACTAGGAACCGCATGGTGGAGCGTCTGCACTCTTATTTTTATTTTAATTTGTGATAAAGCAATCTTCAACACATTTGGTTCTCTTCGAGGATTCTCGCATGTGATAATGGAAGTTGATTGCATGGAACACTCGGCACAATTCTCGCTTAATTCTGGCTCCTATCCTGTTAGAAATAGGAGTGCTCAGCAATATTTTCTCTTTTTTTGTTATTCATCATGTAAACAGGTCAGCAAACCTTGCGGCACATCTTTGTGCGAACTGTGCTTGCTGCACTTTGAATGTGACCGAGAGCTGGCTTGATGAAACACCTCGCTTCATTCTTCTTTTTTTGCGGGGTACCTCGCTTCCTAGTGACCAGTCTCTTGGCTGATTGTCCTAAGAATGCTTATATATGAATAAAGCTCTCTCATTTACCCGCAAAAAAGATGAAGCCATATTAACCAGAAAGGAGGGAGTATGGACTAGCACTACTTTTTGGTGTGTCCCGTCAACTCGCAGAATGAGGAGAAGCTTGCAGGACAAGGTGAAGCTCGCTTACGCCCTCTCCGTCTACCTCAAGCTCGGTGGCTCGCAGGACGAGGAGAAGCTTTTGACTTATGCAACCTACCCTTGCCCAGGCGGTGGACGAGCAGCAGTTCATTCGGTGTCAGATTGCCAGAGGCATACACTGTAGTACCATCATTGTTCGACTTCCCGAAGGGGCGAAGAGCCAAGCGCCAGGTTTGGTAGTACTACTACTACTACCTCCATCTCGGTGAACAAGTCATTCGCGTAGTTCTAGGTCATCAATTTGAGGAATTAAATATGTGTTATATGTCATGAAAAGTATATCACTAGATTCCTACATGGATGTAGTTTCTAAATATATTTTTTTGTCACATATAATACATATTTAGATAGTTAAATTGTCGACCTAGAACTACGCGAATGACTTATACACCGGGACGGAGGTAGTAGTATACATGTACTAGGAACCGCATGGTGGAGCGTCTGTACTCTTATTTTATTTTAATCTCTGATAAAGCACACATTTATTCGGGAGAAATGTGGAAAACGGCAGCCCAATAGTACTATTAAAAAACATCGAACATGTAATGATGATATCGATCAACCATGCTCGAATATATCTTGGCCTCCGTGCGAGCCCGTCTGTGTGTTCTCGCTCCTCGTCTCTCTCAAGGAACGACGGGTTGGCCATTTTGCCGTCAATTGAGATCGGTTTGCTCACACTCCGGTCCCACATGTCAGTGATATGCCAAGAGGAAGTGCGTTGACCGACAAGCCATACGCGTACTTGATTTTGCACCTTCATACTACTCCCTCCGTCACAGTTTACAGGGCACGCTTCATTCTCATGCATTTCTCTCCATGCATTTCCACCACCAGAGAGATTTTAGACGCGTTTGGTTTAATGCTCAATTAATTAGGGCGTGGTAACTGCAATCAAGTCCACAATTTTCTCTCGATGTAGGTGTGTACGCGGAGTGGAGTAAGTGCATGCATGTGTGTACCCGGGGTGGAAGCACTTCATGCTTGTGTGTATGCATTATTTCCTCTAGTAATAGACGCCGTGCTATAACTACCAATGCTATTTTTCAGGCCGATCGCTACTCGCCTTGGTCCCAGAGATTGTTGAAGCGCGCTCTATAAACAGTGACGGAGGGAGTAGTATGAGCGGATTCAAAGAAGAGCGTATTGATGGTTGCTTCTTCCGAGCAACTTATAGTGGGAAAGGTGGGGCTTATGATTTGACTGCTCATTACTCACTATTAGTGCGGCGCAACGACCGGGCTGAGTCTCCCATGCGGTTGTGCACTTTAATTTGGTGCATGGCACATGGACCCGGATGCTGAAGAGGCTTCTGGCAATGCTATCAAGCTTCCAGCATTTGTTTACATAATTGACGTACTATACAAATAATTTTCCAGCGACATGAAATTGTACAATGCTCTAAGATTTCAGCTTTTGTTTCGTATGTCTTGCCATCCATGCTCTTTCGGAAAAAATAAAAAACTAACTTCCTTGCTAATGCATCTCAATGATTAGCAGATGAGAGCTAATATTTACATCACAACTGAAGACAAAGTTGTGAGAAGGTGTTAAATTAAAATTGATCCATGCTTTCATTGGCAACAACTTCCCCCCAGCTCTGTCTAAATCAACAAGGCATGTTGGGAAAAAAAAGTAGCTGTCAGGAGCATGCAACATTCCGATCATTTTGTGCAGTTCCACTAAAATAGAGCTGAGCGTCCCTGTTCCAAAGATATTAAGTGTGATTACAATAATAGAGGACTATTGATGAAACAATAAACACACAAATAGAAGCCGGTCACCTTTGTAGTCTCTCTTAAGACTAACTAGTTGGAGAAGATTAAGCAAATAGTTGGAGAACATTAGGCTCGGAGTTGGATGAGGAGGATAGAGCAAAACCAATCTCCCTTTGTGCAGTCGCACTGAAATGTAGAGACGTTGCCCGTGTGACATTTTAGTAGAACTACACAAAACACTATTAAGAAAAAAGTGATTTGTGCAGTTCACCAAAAGGTCGCAATAGCAACGAGGTGAAATGGATAGCCCTGTTTGCAAAAAAGAGGTAGAAAGGAAATAATTACTGGCCAATAACAGTTGATGAAACATACGATGACAAAAATAAAGCATATTCCTTGTCCTAAGGGAAGATAACAGCACAGTTGTGTTTATCTAAAACGGTGTGAGGACGACATTGCAATATGGAAAGTACGCCGGACGAGCTACGTTTTGGGCAAAGAACTAGGGAAGATCCATATGCAAGATTTTCCAAATGCAGCGACGTGGGAAGATGGGCAGTGGAGCAAGACTGGAGGGGATACCTGGGGGTTGTCGGGATGTAACTAGGAGGGCGGCGGTAGGTGGGATTTGCCCATACTGCGGCAGCGAGCAAGTGGCGTAGGCCCTACCACGCCGGAGCTTGGTCAGAGAGAACGGTGGGTACCGCAGATCGGGACGTGCTGCCTCGGCACCGTCGAACGGAGAAACGATGCACATCCTCCCTTTTCGCCGGCGGATGGGATGCGGCCGGATCAGTGACCAACGGTGAGAGAGAGAGGCCACCGCTGCCTTGTGTGAGATAGTGTGACGAGAGACAAACCCCGGCAGGCAGGCTCCATTGTATATAGTGGATCGGATTTCTTTTTTCCCGATGACAATCATTTTATATTCTGTACGTGCCATTGAGGAATGTAACTTTATTTAATACTAACGCGTCAAGTCGAACTTTGTTCCGTGTACGCGTGGTACACGACCCTCCTTCGAGTAAACAACCGCTACACGCGTCAAATTATCACGTGGGCTGCCTTTTCGTACAGAAATGAACTCCACCGTGCACCCGCGCGGGTGTGGCCGGGAACGAGATGTGAGTACGTGTGTCGTGCGTGCACCTCTTCTTTAAGTGCAGGTACGTACGTGGGTGGGTGTGAGGGAGATGGTTCGTGCGAAACAGAGGCAATGTGTCGATGATATCTCAAACAAAAAAATGTAACATATGCAATGTGTGTGAAACAGAGTCATGGATATATCATATATAGAGGGATCAATCCACGAGAAGAGAGTGGAGGGATCATCGGCGTGAGATATCGATAGAATCGAAAACAGGGATGAATTGTGTGGGTGCGCGATCGATAAAGAGTGCCATCAAATTTGTGTTTGCCCACGTCAAAGATACAGGGCGGCTGGCCTACTGGAATGTGAGAGGGCAGAGGTGTAGTTTGTCTCTGTGGCATGGATACCTACGTACAATGTTCGACTATCGGTGTGTGTGGGGGGGGGGAGGGGGCAGAGACCTAACTATAGAGAGGTAGATCGACTAGTATATGTGTGGAGAAGGAGAGAGACCTAGCTATGTATTGAGGAAGATCGATCGGCGTCCATGCATATGTGTAGCAGAGGAATAAGGTTGGGAGAGAGACAAAGGTAGAGTGTCGGAGGGTTGGTGGTGAGTTGCTTCTCACAAATGGTGGGAGAGGCCTGCTAGACAAACGGAGGGTACGAGTGCAATATCAATAAGAGAGGGGATGTCTGCCTGTCGATGCACGTGTGTGTGAGAGACGGGTTGGGAGGTATGCAAGGATCATGAGGGGGGGGGGGGGGCGATACGGTTGTGGTAAGCAGACGTAACTACATAGGAAGATCAATCGTCGTGTGTCGGAGAAAGGGAGAGACATAACTAGTGAGGTACGTTGATCGGTGTGTGGGGAAAAAGACTTATAGTCGACCTAGCTATATGTAGGGAGATCGGTAGGTATACATGCATGCATGTGTTAGAAGCAAATAAGGTCCGGAGAGACGGATAGGGGGAGAGGGATGCGGCTAGGAGGTGGTGCGAGAGGCCTACTATATCGAGGGGGGAGGAGTGTGCGAGTATGAGATCGACGAAAAGAGGGGCGGGAGTGTGCACCTGCGTGGAACCATATTGGACATAGGGGGGCATGGACGGTGAGAAGAGAAGAGGGAAAGTGTGTGTTTGTGGTAGGCACACTTGGCTAGAGAGGTATATCGACCGGTGTGTGCCAGAAAGGAGTCGGGAGGCCTACACACACCGTGGGTGAACGACCTAAAGAGAAATAACGAATGTGCGCGATGGAGGGGACGCTGAGGGAGGGTGAGAGGGGGGCGGGCGTGTGCTTGCACGATAGAAAGTTAGCGCTAGCTACAAAGAGAAGAGGATTGTGTGGGTGTAAAAGACGAACAGAGATCATAATTCATTATAAAAAAGTGGATTCGGATATTTGAAGAAGATATCATAGTGTTTTAAACCGACACATGCATGAATATATATAATGGTGATACGCATGGTGTGGTTATGAACATGTTATACTACATATGATATATAGAACATTTATTTGAATTTGTGATAATGTGTGGCTTTTGCAGCTCAGGGCTAAATACTTGTCATAATGTAGGGGGTGGGGCACTATACTTTGTGTGAATACCACAGTGTACATATGAAACATGGTTTAGATTATGAAGATCTAGTTAGTACATCAAATGTACTATTATTTGGAATCAACATCAAGTGTATTCAAAATTTTGAATTTGAGTTCATATAGTACACATAGTTCATATCTATCTCTATAGTAATCCTGTGGTGTGTTGTTAAGATAATATACGAATGATGGTTTAACTTGGCAACAATCATGATTGTAGATTCTTATTCAAATAGAGAAACAAATTCAAATTTAGTTCAAATTGCAGCGGTGGTATAGACATTTGGAATGCACTAAAATGTTGGTATGAGTAGGTTACATGCATTATACAGCCAGCGAAAAAATTTAATTGGACATAACATGGATTCATAGCTTTGAATAGCATTTGTACAGTAAAACGGGACAAGACTCTCTCTTTGTGTGGTGTGAATAGTTTTATTTTTTCATTTTTTTCGTTGAGGGAAGTGCGAATTGATTTGGTACGTACAATATTACACGTTAGGCTTGTCCCTAAAATTCAACCCTCGCCTTGTTGTCCCAAAAATTCAGATATCGTGCTCCCAAAACTCGTGCCTTCACAACTTGCGCCTTGCTATCCCGAAATTACAACGCGCGCGAAAACTCCCTCCAGCTGCCAAATCCCGACACGCGAAATCCCCCTTCTAACCCTGAGCCGATAGGGCCGCTAGATCAAATCGGTGGGGGTACTTTTGTAACACACCCTACATTTTGGTCAAGCGCGTACCTAAGTCATAGTTCCCCCCTCCCATCACCTCCTTTTCGCCATTCGAAATCCCAGGCCGCCATAACCTCTCTGCTCCAGCCACGAAACCCCACCCTCCTCCGTCCGCCACCCCACTGCTACCCAGCCGGAGCCTTTTCCCCGATGATGTCGTCCACTGCAACAGCTCGACGTCCCTCATCCACCGCCCCAGATGAGGATCCATCGTCGATCTCGTCATCCTGCCGGTTCAGCCGCCCCGTCCTCCACCTCCAAGTAGCTGCTTTGATGATCGCCTCATCTATCGCGGCTGCTCCATCCCCACAGTGCCGCCTTAACCTGCTCCAGCGGAACAGCAGCATCCTCACCGACTCCTTGGACGAAGCCGAGGCCAACTCGGTGCCACCAAAGAGGTTGTACACTCATCACATCGCACCTTCTCCTTAACTTGACCTCCCGGTGCTGCTGGTGCTCGATCCCGCTCCCCCATGGCGTGGCTACCTCGTAGTCAGCGCTGCCGGTGACATCTCCATGGTGGCTCTCCCCCAGTGCGAGGCTCCCTCAGCAGCGGCGTCCATACCAGTCGGACCTGCTGCTGCTGCTCCAGCTCTCGCTCGCTCGCTCGTGCTGCTGCTTTGCTGGTGCTGCTACGGCTCTCACTCGCTCGCGCTGCTGCTGCTTCGTCTCTCGCTCGGTCGCGCTGCTGCTCTGCTCTCCCCTCGCTCGTGCTGCTGCTCTGCGCTTGCTCTCGCTCATGCTGCTGATGCTGGTACACGGGCTGCTGCAGCTACACGAGTTGCTGCTCTGGCTCTAGTTCGCGCTGCTCCTCCAGGCACTGCTGCTTCAGCTGCTATCTGCTACTGTGTTCCCAGTCGATCGCCTGCTGATTTAGATCACTGTTTCTCTACTACCAGTGCTCGAGCCGCCTAAACTACATGTGAAGTGCCTCTCTGCTACCAGTGCGTTCAGTTTCGATAGTAACATTCAGATTCCACAGTAAATTTTAGTTTCGACAGTTAAGTTCAGAGTCAATAGTTTTTACCTCATCTATTGTAGTCAGGTGTTTTTCGTGATGTAAATTTTACATCTATCACTTTTTGGTAATGTATTTTACATCATCTATTGGAGATGCTATTGGAATCCCACTTGAGATTAACGATGTCCATCTTGTACTGCATCAGCCTCGACGTCTTACAGCTCGCTGGAGCTGCTCCAACGACGGAACCATCCATCACAACAGAGCAGTACCTTGGACGCCGTCTACAGACGCCTCAGATCTTCCACCACACCTCTGACAGCCACCTCTGCCGCAACTTCTTCAGCGACCAACCCAATGATGCTGAGGTTGACACGGCTACGCCAAAGAGGTTGTACACTTGTCGCATCACTTATTACTCTACATTCATGTCGATCCATTAGGGCTATTTTGGTTCAAAGGAAAAAGTGAAGGAAAAACATAGCAATAGGAAATTTTCCTATGGTACTCTACTATTCAATTATTCATGCATTTGGTTGAAAGGACTGGAGCAAAACATCCACCTGGAGCTACTTTTCCTATGCATGAAAACAAGACTTAAGTGCATTAGTGGCAGAATAACATTCTACCTGTACACACTTTCATATGGTTTCACTTTAATTTGGCCATGTTTCTTTGCATTCCTCTGCTCTTCCAATTCCTGTGAACCAAACACCCAAGTTGACAGAAATCCTGTGTTTACAAATCCTCTGTTTCCCACGTGCATTCCTATCCTATTCCGGTGTTTTTCCTATCCCTGCGTTTTTAGAATCCTGCAAGCCAAAGGAGACCTTATAGAATTACTTCAGTTACAGATAGGTGTCGAAGAAAACTTTGTGTGGTTTGTCCTGCTCCTGCCGTGATGTCGTCCACCTCACCTGAGCTGCTCCATCAACAGAAGCATCCACCAAACCAGACATCACGACTCCTGACCGTCTTTCACCGCCTCAGATCTCCTTCCCTGCAGCCGGCACACACCGCAACTACATCACCATCATCGACTCAGCAGATGAACCCGAGGAATACACGGGTCCACAAGAGAGGTCACACTCTTTTGTTTCTGCTTATGTTATGCATTGCTTAATATTACCTGCTACTTTATCGTCCTGTTCACCTCTTAGACTCCAAGTCAGATCCAAATTAATGTTCAAACTTGAGTTTTAAAATTACTTGTGGGGGACATATCGAGGCAGCAATGAATAGTATCTCTGTCTATTATTTGGTTCACCTAGGGTATGCCTATGCTGTTCATCTTGGGTGGGAAACAAATAGTAAAGCAATCATCATCTGTCTTTTTATTAAATTAAAGCTATCATCAGCCTGCTATAATTATTTTTGGATCCATCCACTGGTTGTTACCATCACTCTAGATTTCTGCATGCTCTCCTTACATAATCTCACTATATTTTTTTTTCGTATGCATGTCAGATATTGTACACAGTCATGCTGAACATGTAGAGAAAAAGAGAAGAGTTTTGCGCAGCAATACAATGTCATGCAGACATTGCTCCATAGTGGGTTCAATGGTAAACCCTCCCCCCTCTCCAGATTGTAATCTAGAGGAAGATATATGTTCTGAGGCGGATTCAGACGCAGCTGACCACTCCTATTTACCCCCAAGGTGTTTGCTCTAACTTGGCATGATGATGTTGGTCATATCATGCATATGTTGCCTTGCAATGCCTACTTTCGACATCATTTATGTCATCTGCTTAGTTTAGACATGTTCTATAATGCCACCTGTTTAGTTTCTATATCATATATGAGAATTATGCAGTCTCATCTCTTTTAGCCAGCCATAATATATGTGAAATATGCAATGCCATCCTCTTTAACCAGGCATCATATATTTGAATGATATCTTGCCAATCCTTTTCTTCATTACATTTCCATTTGTCGACAATGTTTGTACATTAAACTACTCTTCCTGTGAATCAGCCATTTGAGTGGGTGATGGAAAAATCTGGAGTGAAAACAAGATCTTCAGAGCAGATAGTGCTACCTGTCGAAGCATATCTCTTGCTGGGTCCCGATAGCTCCTCAGAGATGGATTTAGAGACAGATGACCAGTCCTATTCCTCCACCGAGGTGTATGCTCTAACTTGGCATGGTTATACTGCTCATATCTTTCATATGGTGTCTTGCATTGCATAGTTTAGACATCATATACACAATATTTAACACCATGTTCTTAGTTCAGACATCATATATGCGAATGCCCTCTGCTTAGTATATAAATCACATATGTGAATTAAATCATGCGATCCTGATTACTTAGATAACATGTATGTGAATTATGTCATGCGGACCTGATTACTAAAGACACCATATAATTATCTCATGCCATCCTGTTTAGTTAGACATCATATCTTTGAATTATGTCATGCTATGCTATCCAGTTTAGATAGACATCATATATGTGAAATTATGTCATACTATCCTTTTTAGTTAAACAATATACATGTCAACTATTTCATGTCCTCTTTTTTCCACACTATTTATTACATCTGCCTCTCATACAAGGTCTGTACATTCAACTATGTTTCCTGTTTATCAGCCATTTGAATTGGAGCAGGTGATGGCAGTACCTAGCGGAGTAAAAACACGGTCTTCAAATAAAACAGTGCTACCTCTTGGTGGAGATAGCACCCCGGTTGTACATGCACGAGAACCAGCCCTACCACACATAACCCAGACTCTCGCAGATTGTACCCCTACTGTGATGGACAGAGAACCAGCTTCACCCAATCTAACCCCAACCCCAGCAGATAGTAACCCAGTTCCTGTTGACACAACACCATCTCCACCACAGAGCTCCCAAACAAGAGCAGTTAGTAAGGCAGCTCCAGTGCCCAAAGCGCCAGTACTACCACGGCGAACCCCAACTCCACGAGTTAGTACACCTATTCCTGTGGAGGAAGCACAACTAGCCATTCATAGTTTGGATCTATCGCAATTGATGTTGTTAAATCCCATGTGCGTATCTTCCCATCATGGAAATATTATACGGAAGATGAAGGAAAATGCCAGTTGCAGGTGTTCGTCCAGGAGTTATGTGTAAGTAATGTTATTCATGGCAATTACTTAGCTTTGTCCCATACATTCTACCTCCATGATGGTTATAATACAACAAATTTTCCCACTTTTCTCTATAGAGAAGGACCTATTTGGAAACTCGGGATGAGGTAACCTGTGCTAATACCTCTGCTATCTTCAAGAATGCTTGGTGGAAGTATCGGAATTACCTAAAGAAAACGTACTTCACTGGCAAAGAAACTCATCAAATTCCCTTACGTTCTCCTGACGCACATTTACGGGACGATGACTGGGAACGCCTTGTTCTGTACTGTCCCGAACCAAGAATGTGGTAAGGTCTATGAGCTCATTTTTTATTTTTAAGTATTATATGCATGCGTCTTACTGTACTCTGTTCGTGTAGAACAAGTGCTTAAACCTGAAGAACAACTGTTCTCATTTAAGATTCCATTGCTATCGTGCATACTGCTTTGCTCTTGTATCACTGTATCTACTCATACAAACTTATTTTTAAATTGAAGGATCCAATCAAAACTCCAATGGCACAACAGGTATGTATGAGCATGTTTCTTTAACTGGTTTGCTCTTATAAATAGCTCTGTTGATTACAATTTCAATTGTGTATACAGTTGACTTCTCATATCATGCACATTACTAGCATCACAACAGAGCCAATAGTGTGGTTGTACATGTAGACCCGTGGTACCCATCTGAAATCTTGTTGTTCCATGTAGTTTCCCACGCTTTGTATCCTTTCAATACTGCTTTGTCTTGAACTAATATGATTTGAACCGTGTCTCTATTTTGATTTGGCAAGACAATGCAGTGACCATAGGACATAGATATATGTTTGTTTGATGCTTTTATTATGTACTACTTGGCAATAGAAGACTTGGTAGTTTAATCATGTCCACCTTACTAATGAACTGGTTCACCGAAATGAGTTTCATATACTACATGCTAAACCTGTTATGTGTCTGCTTGTTTCTTCTTTTAGAATGCTGACAAAATATTGGGGAAGAGTGCCTTATTAAGCAATGGTAAAGGAAGTAATGTAGATAAGGTTCAGGATAGTGAGACATCCTTGTTGGTCTCCAACAAAGCTGATAAAACAGCTAAGGAAAACTATCTTGAAGACAGTGAGACAACCCCAAAGTCCTGTCTTGGTGTAGTGTTCGAGTTACTGGCCACTATCGCTGGCACAAGCTATTCGAACTCACTGTCTGAATCAGTTCGGTTTCTAGAGTCTAAACTACAAGCTGAAAGATATCGATCAACTATGCTGTGACAAGAAGCCAAAGGACTGTGGAAGTCCCTGGAGAATTCAGATGCATACTTTCTGGTGCAACAGCAAGCGTTGGAGGATTTTAGTGCCAAACAGGAGAAAGCTAATAAGCTTGCTAAGCTTATTGCCAGCATGGTGGATACCCAGGATAACGTTTCTTGAGCTCTTCTGAAGTTGTTTCAGTTATGGACTTGGTTTGCTACCACGTTTATTTGCACTGGTGGCCAATTTAGACAGCCACTGTATGTAATATGCTGCTTTGTTCCCTATATTTGCACTGGTGGTGAGCTTTGATGCCCAGTGGATGTAATATGTGTAATAGCTGTAATAGCCTAGCGTTAGTTTCTTGCTTATTTATTTCCTTATTGTCTTGTTTAGTTGTTTGCTTGTAGTCACTGCGGTTCTTTTTTCGCGTTTTTCTAGTGGCCACAATAACCTATTTTTATAACTAGGCCACAATAACCATGACAACACAGGGACCGTTGTAACCATGGTCCTGCTACCTGCTGTAGTGACCATGGGCCTCTTACGGGCTGTAGGATCCATGGGCCTTCTACGGGCCGTAGGATCCATGGGCCTTCTACGGGCCGTATAATCAATGGGCCTTCTACGGGCCGAATAATCGTTTGGCCAAAGATGGGCCGTACTATTCGTGGACCAATAACGGTCCGCACAATGGGCCGAAAATGGGCTAGAGTGGAAATCGTCTGTTTATGGCCCGACCATAACGGGCCATTAATAGGTCGTGTTTGATGACACTATGAAAACAGCCCAACGGGTTAACACGCCACAATCGGGCCGACTGTAACCACAGGCTGAATTTGGCCCACAAGCAGAATAGGCCAGTAATGGACCGTAAGTAACCGAATTCTGGAAATTAGCCCAAGAATAAATGGGCCCTTAGAAGGCCGAAAGGTAACACGGGCTGGAGTCTACCTACGGAATAATGGGCATTTAATGGGTATAAAGCGATACACTCTTCATTATGGGCCAGTTTCACCCCGGGCCTTTAATGGGCCCAAAGTTACAAATGGCCTCGTTTGGGCTGAAAGACGTCATGGGCCATACATGGGCCGGAAGTTACAACGACCTGGAATCATATTGGACAGCCCAGATGATGCTACTGGGCCCAATTCGGATAGGCCATAACTGACCGTGAGTTAGCGGACTGTAAATGGGCTATATGCGAACAGGCCGTTAACAGGCTTTCCGTGGGCCGGCCCGCTACCTTTTGACCAAGTCAAACGGGCCGGCCTTTTCACCGAAATGGGCCTCTATTGGGCTGTGCCATGTGTTGATGTATCATAGGCGCCTGCGGTACAATGAGTGGATGACATCTGTCCCAACGGTGAGCTGACACGTGGTTCCTCTGGCCATTGAGAATTTTACATGTGGAAAATCCCCATTGGTCTGGGCTGTGAACGGGTTATCGGATCCAAACCAGAACCCGATAGCTTAACGGCGACCCGTTACGGTGGATGCCACATGTCGGTTACCCTTGACGAAAGCACTTCTATGACGCGCGATTTATCATCATGGAAGTGGACACTTCCGTGATGATAATTTTGGTAATGTCATGGAACACTTCTACAACAGCACAGGTATGACTATCTTGATTCTGTCATAAAATCATTATGGATGTACATGCATGACAGAGAATGTGACCTACTGTGACAAACACGTATCATCACGGAAGTGTATTTTTTTGTAGTGGTACCTCCCACATATTATCATCTCTATATCGCAAAACTATTGCAAGGAATCAAGCACATCATATTTAGTTATCCACAAGTTTTATGTAGGATTTCATGACTAACCAAGCAAATGACCAATTCCTGTTGACTCTCTAAATATATATAAGTGAAGCAAGAGAGTTTAATTCTGTCTACAAAAGACCATGCTCTAACAAAAATATAAGTGAAGCAAAAGAGCATTCTACAAACAACGATTTTCTATGGGAAGAGTAACAGGCAATCCAAACTTCAAATGATATAAGTGAAGTACATGAAGCATTCTATAAATCAACCAAGGACTATCTCATACCAGCATGGTGCATAAAAGAAAAGGGAAAAATAAACACAGAAGACGCTCCAAGATTTACGCATATCACATGAACGAAACGAAAACCGAAACATACCGATACTTGTTGAAGAAAGATGGGATGCCTTCTGGGGCATCCCCAAGCTTAGACGCTTGAGTCTCCTTGAATATTTACTTGGGGTGCCTTGTGCATCCCCAAGCTTGAACTCTTTCCTCTCCTCCTTCTCCTCATATCGAGACCTCCTCGATCTTTGAACACTTCACCCACACAAAACTTAACAAAAACCTCCGTGAGATCCATTAGTATAATAAAGCAAATTACTACTTTAACCGATGTTGGAAACCCATTCATATTTTATTTTTGCATTATCCCTATTGTATCCTAACTTCTCCATGGCTAATACCACCGATAAAGTCCATAGTTCCATCAAAACAAGAAAAACAGTGCATCAAAAACAGAATCTGTCAAAAACAGAACAGCCTATAGAAATCTGAACTTTGACCATACTTCTGTAACTCCAAAAATTCTGAAAAATTAGGAAAAAAATAAGAATTTTTCATAGCAGTCTGTGTAAAAATTTCAGAAACTTTTGATTTTCCAGTAAAAAATTTAAATTCACGCACTACAGCTAAAGTTTTTGTTTTTGCACCGAACATACCAACAAGCAATCTAATCATCCTAAAGGAAAATCTTGGCACATTATTTTGATAATACAATGGATTTGTAAAAGGGGATAATTATTTTTGTTGAAAAGTTTCCGTAATCGAGATTCACAAAGTTTCCATAGGCATGAACAAGCTCAAGGATATCCCCCACTCCAATGGTGTTCATCCTTCTCACTTTCACTTTTCCTTTTGTAAAGTTTTAAGTTCCACTCTATATTTTTTGTTTTTAAAATTTATAAAATCACACAATAGAATAAAATGACTCCCTAAAACTTTTGGGTTGTCTTCCTGGCAGCACTTTCTTTAAAGCCATTAAGCTAGGCATAAAGTGCTCAAGTAATTGATCCACCCGGATCCCAAGGTATATCAAAGCCAATTTTAATTAACAATGATTTGGTATTTAGTAGTGAGCACAAAGCAACATATATCATGCAATGGCGAAGCCTAACTCTCTTCCTATGCATTGGCATGTCATAAAAGAACAATTCATACACATCAAATAAAGGCCAATACATAACATAAGCAGTTTCTTGCAATTTTATCGTGTTGGAAACATAGAGAGGCAGAGATGTAGTTCCTCTCTCATAATAATTGCAAGTAGGAGCAGCAAGCACATGCATATCATATTCATCAAAATTATCATGTGCAACGGTAAAAGGCAACCCATCAATGTAATCCTTAATAAGTGCAAACTTCTCCGATATAGTGTAGTTTCGAGAATTCAAAAAGATAATAGGACTATCATGCATGGGTGCAATAGCAACAATTTCATTCTTAAAAGAAGAACTATAGCAAGTTCATCTCCATAAGCATAATTCATATTGGCATCATGGCCACAAGCATAGCAATCATCAATTTCATCAAAAAGAGATATTGCAAAAGAATCAACAGGATCATAGCAATCATCATAGCATTCATCCTTCGGTAAGCACGAAGGGATATTAAACAATGTATGAGATGACGAGTTACTCTCATTAGAAGGTGGGCACGAGTAGCTAATCCACTCCTCCTCCTTTTGTTCTTCACTCTCCTCCTCATCTTTTTCATCTAATGAGCTCACAGTGTCATCATTTTCTTCTTCCATAGTTTCCTGCAAAATACTAGTCTCTTCCTGGACAGCGGCGGAGTCCCCAATATATGATTTAACATAAGCATTAGAGGCATAATTTTCATAGCAATATTCAAGCATAGCTAAATTTTCAGATTTGTAAAGAGTAGCATCATGCTTTTCAATCAAAGAAGCAATCTCATAAGCACCCTTAAAAGCAACAAATTCTTCAATTTGTTCAACATCATAATAATTATAAACACCCTTAGCATAAGAAGATACGATTCCATTATCACTAAACTCACATTGGTAGGTAAGGTGTTCTTTAGGGTCTTCAGAACAACAAGTAAAATCATGTATTTCGCATAAATTCCAAGCATAGCAATGCATAGTATTAATTTGATGCCATAAAAGTTTCCCTTTTTGAGATAAGCGGTGTCGCACATAATAAGCATGCTCATCTAATGATTTGCCCTCAACTAAGCTAATTGGGGTTTCAGCATGAGCACATAGGGATCGAAGATGATCCAAGTAGAAAGCTTCAGCAGTATGATAGATTTTGGGTGGTTTTTCAACCATTGGTTTAGTAGGTACAACTAAATTTTTTGGTATTTTGCGTTTTCTTCCCATAACTAAAGATAGAAAACAAGAGCACAAAATAAAATCTACTTAGTGATAAAGCAAACAAGCACACACGAGAATATTCACCCCATGCTTTTGCTCCCCGGCAACGGCGACAGAAAAAGGTCTTGATAACCCACAAGTATAGGGGATCATTTGTAGCCTTTTTCGATAAATAAGAGTGTCAAACCTAACGAGGAGCTAAAGTTATAACAAATATTACTCAAGTTCTATCGACTACCGATACAACTCTAGGCACACTTAACGTTTACTTTACCTAGAATAAGAATAAAACTAGAAGTGCTTTGTAGGTATGAAGGGATAAATTTGCAAGATAATAAAGAACATAAAAATAAAAAGTAGGTGTTGTTCTAATTAAAGTACAATTAAATTAGTATAGCGAGTGTGGATTAGTAGTGGTAGGATTTGCGGAATTGTCCCTAAGCAATTGACTACGTTACTAGACCGATAACAAGTTTTTATGTGGGAAAGGCCACTACTAGCATGTCATCCCTTACTTGGAATTCTATGCACTTAAGATTGGAACTATTAGCAAGCATCCGCAACTACTAACATTGATTAAGGTAAAACCCAACCATAGCATTAAGATATATACTGGTCCCCCTTCAATCCCGTATGCATCAATTTCTCTGTTAGGAAGAAGCTTCCATCACTCTTGCCCTCCAATGCATAGTCCTATCAACATACAACTAACCCTATGGTGTGATCCACACGCGCTCATATGATGGGCCCCAAAGGACAGCAACATAACCACAAGCAAATTAAACCAATCATAGCAATTCACCAATTACCGATAGGACAACAAAAATCTACTCAAGCATCATAGGATGGCAACATATCATTGCATGATAATATGAAGCATAAAGCACCATGTTCAAGTAGAGGGTACAGCGGGTTGCAGGAGAGTGGACCGCTGTAGATAGATGGAGGAAGGTGGTGAAGATGACGGAGTTGTTGGGGTAGATCGCCGTCACACGATGATTGCCCCGGTGGCGTTCTGGCGCCACCGGGAGAGAGGGGGAGAGAGAGCCCCCTCCTTCTTCCTCCTAGGCCTCCCCTCTAGATGGGAGGAGAGTTCCCCATCTGGTCCATGGCCTCCATGGCGGCGGAGGGGTGAGAGCCCCTCTGAGATTGGATCTGTCTCTTTGTTCTCTTCTATTTCGCGTTCCTGTTTTCTGGCCCTTCGCCATTTCTTAAATTCCCGGAGATCCGTAACTCAGATTGCGCTGAAATTTTTACACAATTTTTTCCATAAATTATATTTCTCTCGCCCGAAGAAGAGCCGCAACCGAGTTATGGGGAGCCCACAAGACACCTGGGCGCACCCTGGTGGGTAGTGGAGGCCGCGGGCCTCCGTTTGCGTTGATTCCACCTCCCAAAAATCACATATATTCCAAAATAATTCTCCATACATTTTTATCGTGTTTGGAGTTTGTTTGATATGGATATTCTACGAAACAAAAAACATGCAACAAACAGGAACTCGCACTAGGCACTGGATCAATATGTTAGTCCACTAAATCTTATAAACTGTTGCCAAAAGCATGTGAAAGTTGTATAATATTGGCATGAAACAATCAACAATTATAGATACGTTGGAGACATATTAGGCCTCATCATCCGTGGCACTGTTGAGTGTCCTGCATCAAAGCCCTCATCGGTGGAGGTCGGGGTAGAGGACGAATATGTCATGGAGAAAATTTTGAACTGGTGCTCGGCTAAGGAGGAGGGAAAATAGACCTCTCGTAATTTTAAACTGTGTTATTGTATTACATACATTGTTTTATGTTTTAGTTTATGTATATTTCTTGCCTGTGTTGGACAAGCAGCCAAGTTAGCTATTGAGAAATGCGACCTTGTTGCACCGAAAGCGTCAACGTGTGTGCGGGAAGCCCCTGTTTGAGCCTGGCAAAATGAAGAACGATCGTAAATTGCTGCAGACCTTTTGGCTAGGGTAGTATTCTCAGCTTGTTAGGATATGGGCATTGCGGAACTCAAAGGCAAAAGATAGAGTTTGGTGCTACTACTTGAGCTTGCGTTCATTTTTCCCTTGAAGAGGAAAGGGTGATGTACCAAAGTAGAGATAAGTATTACCCTCAGTTAAGAACCAAGGTATCAATCCAATAGGAGGCACAAGCAAGTCTCCAATCTATGCACCTACACAAACTAACAAACACTTGCACCCAACGCGAAAAAGGGGTTGTCAATCCCTTCATGGTCTAGAACAAGAGTGAGATCTAATAGAGATAGGTATAAAAGATAAATAAAAAGGCAATCTGAAGTGAATCTGAATAAATTGCAGCAAGCTATTTTTGGGTATTTTTGGTTTATAGATATGAAAATATATGATGGAAAATAGACCCGGGCGGCCATAGGTTTCACTAGAGGCTTCTCTCTTGAAGATAGCATACAGTGGGTAAACAAATTACTGTTGAGCATTTGATAGAAAAAGCGCAAAGTTATGACGATATCTAAGGCAATGATCATGAATATAGGCATCACGTCCGTGACAAGTAGACCGAAACGATTCTGCATCTACTACTACTACTACTCCACGCATCGACCGCTATCCAACATGCATCTAGAGTATTAAGTTCATAAGAACGGAGTAACGCATTAAGCAAGATGACATGATGTAGAGGGATAAACTCAAGCAATATGATATAAACCCCATCTTTTTATCCTTGATGGCAACAATACAATACGTGCCTCGCTACCCCTTTTGTCACAGGGTGAGGACACCGCAAGATTGAACCCAAAACTAAGCACCTCTACCATTGCAAGAAAAAGCAATCTAGTTGGCCAAACCAAACCGATAGTTCGAAGAGAACTACAAAGATATCTTAATCATGCATAAAAGAGTTCAGAGAAGACTCAAATAATATTCATAGATAATCTGATCATAAATCTACAATTCATCGGAACTCAACAAACACACCGCAAAAAAGTATTACATCAAATAGATCTCCAAGAAAATCAAGGAGAACATTGTATTGAAGATCAAAGAGAGAGAAGAAGACATATAGCTACTAGCTATGGACCCGTAGGTCTGTGGTAAACTACTCACACATCATCGGAAGGGCAACAAGGTTGATGTAGAGGCCCTCCATGATCGAATCCCCCTCCGACAGATCACCGGAAAAGGCCCCAACATGGGATCTCACGGGAACAGAGGCTTGCGGTGGCGGAAAAGTATTTTGGTGGACGCTTCTGGTGGTTTGGGAATTTATAGTGCATAGATTAGGGTTAGTAGACCTCCGAGGGGCCTACAAGCCCTCAGGGCGCCCCCCTAGGGTGCGCCTGGCAGGCTTGTGGCCTCCTCGGGAACCTTCTGGCCCCCTCTCCATGTCCTCTGGATGTCTTTTGGTGCAGGAAAAAGCATCGCGAAAGTTTTATTCCGTTTGGTATTCCTTTTTTGCAAAAGTCAAAAATAAGGAAAAAACAAAAACTGGCACTGGGCTCTAGGTTAATAGGTTAGTCCCCAAAATAATATAAAATAGCATATTAATGCATATAAAACATCCAAAACAGATAATATAATAGCATGGAACAATAAAAAATTATAGATACGTTGGAGACGTATCAAGCATCCCCAAGCTTAATTCCTGCTCGTCCTCGAGTAGGTAAATGATAAAAACAGAATTTTTGATGTGGAATGCTACCTAACATATTTATCAATGTAATCTTCTTTATTGTGGCATGAATATTCAGATCCATAAGATTCAAAATAAAAGTTTAATATTGACATAAAAACAATAATACTTCAAGCATACTAATAAAGCAATCTTGTCTTCTCAAAATAACATGGCCAAAGAAAGTTATCCCTACAAAATCATATAGTCTGGCTATGCTCCATCTTCATCACACAAAGTATTTCATCATGCACAACCCCGATGACAATCCAAGTAGTTGTTTCATACTTTTGGTCTTCTCAAACTTTTTCAACTTTCACGCAATACATGAGCGTGAGCCATGGATATAGCACTATAGGTGGAATATAATATGGTGGTTGTGGAGAAGACAAAAAGAAGGAGAAAGTCTCACATCAACTAGGCAAATTAATGGGCTATGGAGATGCCCATCAATTGATATCGATGCAAGTGAGTAGGGATTGCCATGCAATGGATGCACTAGAGCTATAAGTGTATGAAAGCTCAAAAAGAAACTAAGTGGGTGTGCATCCAACTTGCTTGCTCACGAAGACCTAGGGAAATTTCAGGAAGCCCATCATTGGAATATACAATCCAAGTTCTATAATGAAAAATTCCCACTAGTATATGAAAGTGACAAAATAGGAGACTCTCTATCATGACGATCTTGGTGCTACTTTGAAGCACAAGTGTGGAAAAAGGATAGTAACAATGTCCCTTCTCTCTTTTCTCTCATTTTATTCTTTTCTCTTTTTTTTATTTGGGCTCCTTTGGCCTCTTTGATTTTTGTAAGGTTCGGAGACTCATCCCAACTTGTGAGGGAATCATAGCTTCCATCATCCTTTCCTCACATGGGACAATGCTCTAATAATGATGATCATCACACTTTTATTTACTTACAACTCAAAAATTACAACTCGATACTAGAATAAGATATGACTCTATATGAATGCCTCCGATGGTGTACCGGGATGTGCTATTATGAAGAGTGACATGTATAAAAAATATGAACGGTGGCCTTGCCACAAATACTATGCCAACTACGTGATCATGCAAAGCAATGATGGTGCGTGTCATAATAAAACAGAACGGTGGAAGTTGCATGGCAATATATCTCGGAATGGCTATGGAAATGCCATAATAGGTAGTTATGGTGGCTGTTTTGAGGAAGGGTATATGGTGGGTTTAATGCACCGGTGAAAGTTGCGCGGTACTAGAGAGGCTAGCAATGGTGAAGGGTGAGAGTGCGTATAATCCATGGACTCAACATTGGTCATAAAGAACTCAAATACTTATTGCAAAAATTTATTAGCTATCGAAACAAAGTACTACACGCATGCTCCTAGGGGGATAGATTGGTAGGAAAAGACCATCGCTCGTCCCCGACCGCCACTCATAAGGAAGACAATAAAATAAAATAAAAGCATGCTCCGACTTCATCACATAACGGTTCACCATACGTGCATGCTACGGGAATCACACACTTTAACACAAGTATTTCTACCAATCCACAATTACTCACTAGCATGACTCTAATATCACCATCTTTATATCTCAAAACAAATGCAAGGAATCAAACATCTCATGTACTCAGTGCTCTTTATATGAAAGTTTTTATTATATCCCTCTTGGATGCCCATCATATTAGGACTAAATTCATAACCTAAGAAAATTACCATGCTGCTTAAGACTCTCAAAATAATATAAGTGAAGCATAAGAGTTCAACAATTTCTATAAGATAAAGCCACCGCCATGCTCTAAAAAAGATATAAGTGAAGCACTAGAGCAAACTGCCTAGCTCAAAAGATATAAGTGAAGCACATAGAGTATTCTAATAAATTCACGATTAATGCTTGTCCCTCTCAAAAGGTGTGTACAACAAGGATGATTGTGGAAAACTAAAAAGCAAAGACTCATATCATACAAGACGCTCCAAGTAAAACAAATATCATGTGGTGAAGAAAAATATAGCCTCAAGTAAATTTACCTATGGATTGAAGACAACAGAGGGGATGCCATCCGGGGCATCCCCAAGCTTAGATGCTTGGTTGTCCTTGAATATTACCTTGGGGTGCCTTGGGCATCCCCAAGCTTAGGCTCTTGCCACACCTATCGGTGTACTAAAGTTTGGGCGCTTTGGTACCCCTTACTTGTGCACAGGAAGTTGCAGCCGCACCTGCGGCGAGGCTTGGCGGGGGCAGTTGGAGGCAAAATACAAGACGACCAAGGTGGCATCCGAGCCAGTAATCAGAGAGCAGAAGACAAGCTGAGCCCCTGGCAAAGATTCTTGCCGGGGTGATTTGCGAGCCCCGGCAAGCTCCTTGTCGGGATGGTTTGCGAAGCCTCAGCAAGACCACCACCCTTGAGGTTGAGAGGTCTGACACATTGACAACATCAAGACCAAGACTCAGGGGCACATGCGTAGTAGCATACAGATCTTTGTGAAGACTGGTGGCATGCAGATCTTCGTGAAGACTAGAAGGCGAAGTTCCCAGCAAGGTTCTTGCCGGGGACGACTGCGAGGCCCCGGCAAGACTCTTGCTGGGGACGATTGCGAGGCCACGGAAAGGCTCATGCACGACAGGGCTCCGCTGCCCTGCCACCGTCCCGGCACGGCAATTAGCCAGCCAACCAGGCAAGCACTTGCGTGGTGGCATGCAGATCTTCATGAAGATCCTGCCATCGCTCCACCGCAGTGGCTAGCCAATCAGCTCGACATTTGCATGCCTCGTCATCTTGGGTGCGTGTCAAGACGGGGTGAGGCGGCGACGGATGGGACGGGCTCTATTTCCGTCCCCGATAAAGTTAGAGGGCACGTAAGCAGCGCATTTAATGCACTTGTCCTAAGACGCCAGAGATAAGCACATGCACTGTAGCACTTTACACCTCCTGTATGCCTGTACGCCACTGTGGTAGCCCCTTGGTATAAAAGGAGGCCCAAGGCGATAGAGGGAGGGACTTTTTTGGACTTTCCGGCCCAGTTTGCATGCGTAGCAGCTAGCCAAAGCTCAAGAACACTCAATATACACTCAAAACAGGACTAGGGTTTTACGCTTCTCAGCGGCCCGAACCTGGGTAAAAATTCATCATGTTGATTGTTAGATCTGCTCTTTGTGCACCCCTCTTCCCTGCCAAACCATAGAAAGGATCCACATGATCCCATAGGTGTTGTTTCCCTGACATCTTTGGCGCGCTAGGTAGGGGGAGAGAGGTTGTACGAACCTGATCTAGGCGTCAGCGCGTCGACTTCTTCAACATCTTCATCGTCATGTCTCCAAAGAGAAAGAGCATCGTGGCGATTGGTTCATCTCCAGTCGATCTGCCCGCACCAGCGCGGACGGACGACGGGATGGACGTGGGTGGAGGCCACGGGCTTCCACGACGCTCCGGCGATCGGAGCCACGCGAGCGGCGATGACCCGCATGTCGCCAGGTCCAAGGACGGAGCCGTGCTGTCTACGGGCGGCGTGGCGAACCCTAGGGGCGGAAGGATGACCTCCAAGATGCCCCCGCCGGCGCATGCGCTGTGGCCTTCCCAGGTCGTGCGCGATGAGCAGCGCCGCGGCGTGGGTGATCACGAGCGTTCCCATGGAAAGACCCCTTTGCATCATTCTCGAGATGCGCCAAGCCAGCATGCACGCCAAGACGCTAGCGGAAATGGCGCGCGACCACGGGACCGTGCTAGAGCTCCTTCTAACGTGGTTAGAAGTCAGAGCGCTTCACGATCCACACAGCTGTCACCGCCACCCACGCCAACAGAAGCGTTGGCGCGCGTGCAGTTGCTTCTGGATTTCCCTCCTGCTGCGGAGAAGCTCGACAAGTGGAGAGCTACCATCCGGAGCCTCATCGGCTTCGCCAATAGAGATGGACCGCAGGAGGCGGGGCCCTTGTGCCTGCGCTCTGTCGAGCCGGCGCGTGCCGATGGCGGAAGCACCGGAGGTGCTGCAACCACGGTGCACTCTTCTCCTCCACGACAGCAACTGCAGCTGCCGGCTCGTCGGGTCGAGGCCTGTGACAATGGTTCCACAGCGTCGTCCGACCCACGAGCCCGTCACGATCAACGTCAAGTTCTTCAAGAGCGAGTCAAGGAAGACGCTCGAACCACTATCGAGCGGCGATGGGAAGCGTGCCATCAGTCTGATAGGCGCGCAGGCCCCACTGTAGATCGGCCTGCACCAGGGGATTCTGGTAACTTACCTTACGAGGTGGGTTGTCCAGCTTTTACCCATGGGCTGCGGCGATTCCAGTGCCCCACTCACCGCACGTTCAAGCCTGAGGTCAGAGAGAAATACGACGGCAAGACACACTCGTCGGAATTCCTGATCATCTATACCATTGCAATGCAAGCTGCCGGGGCTCGAGACGACAAGGTACTCACCAACTACTTCCCGTTGGTACTCAAGCCCAACGTCAGGTCGTGGTTGATGCACCTGCCAGAGGATTCCATCTCTTCTTGGTCAGATCTGTGTCACGAGTTTGTTGGCGCCTTTACTGGAGGTCACCAAGCTCCTGGCCAGGCAAGTGATTTGCATATCATCCCCCAGAAAGATGGCGAATGCTTGTGCAAATACATACAGAGGTTCTGCCGTGTGCAGTACAACATCCCGGATGTTCATCCTGCCGCCGTTATCAGCACATTTCATTAGAATGTGCGGAACCACAAGATGCGTGAAGAGCTGGCAATGAACAAGGTTAGAGAAGTTGCTGAGCTTTATGTTTTGGCCGATAGATGTGCTCAGGCTGAAGAAGGAAGGAAGTATCCCGGCGAAGATGCCGGCGCAGAAAGTGACTCCGCAGATGAAGACGTCGTCGCCCCAACAAAGAAGGGCTGACGGCGCAACAGGAAGCGCAAGAGTAAAACCGTGCTTGCCGTCGAGGAATCCGGCAACCCCGGCACCGCCAAGAAGGCCAAGGTTGATGACCCCGGCAAGGAGGTTGCCGGGTGCGCTGCCTGCCAGGCCTTGGCAGCTGCGGACAAGCCAGAGGGCTCCGACAAGCAGTATTGCAAGATCCATCGCACCAAGGGCCATGACCTCTAGAACTGCGGGCAAGTTGAGCAGCTTGTAGAGAAGCAGAAAGCTGAGTATGAAAGGCGGGACAAGGAGAAGGGCCAGGACGGTGCTGAGGGGTACGGCAAGAAGCGTGGCGGCTGAGGGGGTCGCCGCGGCAAGGATAAGCAACCAGAGAGGCCCGCTCGGGGCCACGACAAGAAAGAGGGAGATGATGATCATGATGAGGACGACGAGTCCAGTGAGCATGAGTTCCAGAAAGCTACAGAGGCCATGTGCGTCGACGGTGGTGCCTCGTTGCATGCCTCTCACAGCCAACTGAAACAGTGGGCGCGTGAGATCAATGCGGCAGAGCCATCGTTCGATGCCTAGAAGCCGCTGAAATGGTCCAACACGCCTATCATTTTTTACGCTGAGGATCACCCTGATCGCACAACGGCGGTCGGGTGTTTGCCATTGTTGGTTTCACCAACGATACGCAACCTCAAGGTGACAAAGGTGTTAGTTGATGGAGGGGCCGGTCTGAACTTGATCTCGCCCACTGTGATCAAGAGGCTGCAAATTCCTGATGGAGATCTCGAAGAGACGGGCACGTTTCAAGGGGTCAACCCAGGAAGGAGTCAGCCAAAGGGCAAGATTACGCTACCAGTTACGTTTGGTGGCGAGCTGAACTATACGACGGAGAAGATCGTTTTTGATGTCGCCAAGATCCCCTAGCCCTATAATGGGATCCTCGGCCACCCAGCGCTGGCCAAGTTCATGGCGGCATCACATTACGCTTACAATACGTTGAAGATGCCCAGACCAATGAGCATCATCACCGTCCACTCCGACAAGAAAGACACGCTCATCTGTGCTAACCAACTTTACCAAGAGGCAGTTGCAGCAACTGCCACCAAGGCACTTGCTCCTGCCACTGAAGCTCCGGGAGGGAAGAAGACCGGCAAGACCTCTTCCGGCAAGACCTCTTGCACCCACTCCGGCAAGCGCGCCTCTTCGGAGTGCTGCGCTCCCGTTGAGGACGTGCCAGAGAGCTCCACCGGCAAGAGCAAGAAATCCAAGGCAGCACCACCAGAAACTAAGAAGGTGCCCGTCAAGGAGGATGGCACGGGCGGGGCTTTTACTATAAGCTCTACCCTCGACAGCAAATAGGAAGGCGCGCTCATCGCCTTCCTGCGGGCGAATGTCGATGCGTTTGCATGGCAAGCATCTGACATCCCCGGCATTCCCAGGGAGGTGATTGAGCACCATCTTGCTGTCTGTCCTCATGCGCGGCCCGTCAAGCAGAAGGTCAGGAAGCAAGCTTTGGAGCGGCAAGAGTTTATCATTGAAGAAATTAGGAAGTTGGAAGCAGCAGGTTTGGTTAGAGGAGTGCTCCACCCAACGTGGTTGGCCAATCCGGTTGTGGTGCGCAAGGCGAATGGGAAGTGGAGGCTGTGCATTGATTATATAGACATCAATAAAGCCTGTCCAAAGGATCCTTTCCCCTTGCCACACATCGACTAGATCGTGGACTCCACTGCCGGGTGCGACTTGCTGTCGTTCCTTGACGCCTACTCAGGATACCATCAAATCTTCATGAAGAAGGAAGATGAAGGGAAAACTGCGTTTATCACCCCATGTGGTACGTATTGTTTTATATGAATGCCTTTCGGGTTGAAAAGCGCTGGTTCAACGTTTGCGAGAGCAGTCCAAATTGGTTTTGAGCCTCAGCTACATAGAAATATGGAAGCTTATATGGATGACATAGTGGTCAAAACCAAGGACAAGGCAACGCTCATACAAGATCTAGAAGAAACATTTGCAAATTTGCGCAAGATCAATCTCAAGCTCAACCCTAAGAAGTGTGTGTTTGGTGTCCCATCCGGCAAGCTTCTCGGGTTCTTTGTGTCTCAACGTGGGATCGAGGCGAACCCCAACAAGATCAAGGTGATTGAGCAGATTGAAGCACCAAGATAAGTCAAAGATGTATGTCGACTTGCTGGCTGTGTTGCTGCTTTGAGCAGGTTCATCTCCAAATCTGCTGAGCGCGTCGTGCCCTTTTTCATGATCTTGAAAAAGGCAGGTCCAATGAAATGGACTCCGTAAGCAGAGGCAGCACTGCAAGATTTGAAGAGGTACCTCTCCTCTACGCCAACACTAGTCGCGCCTAAGCCACAAGAGCCGTTGTTGCTGTATCTAGCGGCAACGAATCAAGTGGTCAGTGCTGCGCTAGTGGCGCAGAGAGAAGTTGATGAAGAAGCAGCGGCAGTGGCAAGACCGTCGGATGACGAGCCGGAGCTCTCCCCGGCAGGGTCTGGTGCCGGCAAGGCAAGACCCCCAACAAGATCTGGTGCTGGCAAGGCGGGGCCCCCGGCAGAGTCTGGTGCCGGCAAGGCGGGATCTGCGCAAGCAAATGGAGTGACACAAAAGAAGAAGATGGTGCAGCACCCAGTTTATTTTGTCAGCTCCCTTTTGCAGGGGGCTAGATCAAGATACTCTGGTGTACAGAAGTTGCTCTTCGGCCTTCTTATGGCCTCGAGGAAGCTGCGCCACTACTTTCAGGCACATGAGATCACCGTCATCACTCGCTTCCCGTTGCAACAGATCTTGCACAACCCAGATGCAACTGGAAGGATTGTGGAGTGGGTGTTGGAACTATCAAGCTTTGGTCTCAGGTTTGAAAGCACTTGAACGATTCAGAGCAGAGCCTTGGCGGAGTTCATTGTAGAATGGACCTCAACGCCTGACGAGGAAATTCAAGAGACCACTCTCCCCGGCAAGGAAACGAGCCGCGATTGGATTATGTACTTTGATGGGGCTTTCTCGCTGCAAGGCGCCGGTGCTGGTGTGCTACTTATTGCACCCACCGGAGAGCACCTCAACTACGTGGTTCAGATGCACTTTCCCCGGGAGAGATCAACAAACAACACTGCGGAGTATGAGGGACTGCTTGCCGGTCTCAGGATCGTGGCAGACCTTGGAATTACGAAGCTCATCGTCAGAGGAGATTCGCAGCTTGTCATCAAGCAGGTTAACAAAGATTATCAGAGCCCGTTAATGGAAGCTTACGTAGATGAAGTGAGGAAGTTGGAGGAATGTTTTGACGGTCTGCAAGCAGAGCATGTTCCTCGAGCAGAGAACAGCATTGCTGACGACCTGTCAAAATGTGCTGCCCTCAAGTTACCTGTGGAACTAGGAACTTTTGTGTTCCAACTAAATCAGCCATCTATTGAACCATCGGTAGGACAGAATAAGCGAAGGAAGTTGAGCCCCAGCAAGTACTTTCCTGCCAAGCTCCCAGGAGCCGCCGGCAAGGAAGTTGCCTGGGACGACGCCAAGCTTGCCGGGGGGCGACAGGCTCCGGCAGGGCCTCAAGCCCTTGCCTTAGAGACAACTGCTCCCATGGCAGAAGACATGCCTTTAGTCCTTGCCGTTGAGCCCCAGGCTCCAGCATGGGCACAGCACACCATTCGGTTCCTCCAAACAGGGGAACTCCCTGAGGAGCAGGAAGAAGCGGAGAAAGTAGCCCGTCGGTCTAAACATGTACCAGTTTGTGGACGATGTCCTATACAGAAAAAGACCGAACGGCGTGAAATTGAAGTGCATTCCTTAGGAGGACGGACTGGAGCTGTTGGTAGAGATACATGGAGGGATATGTGGCTCTCACATAGGATCAAGAGCTCTTGCCGGCAAGGCATTCCGGCAAGGTTTCTTTTGGCCCACTGCCCTCCAGGATGCAACTGCACTAGTAACCAAGTGTGAAGCGTGCCAGTTCCATTCAAAGAAACTTCATCAACCAGCCCAAGCTCTTCAGACGATCCCTTTTTCCTGGCCATTTTCGGTCTGGGGGCTCGACATATTGGGCCCCTTTCCCCGTGTTGTCGGGGGCTTTGAGTACTTGTACGTCGCAATCGACAAGTTCACAAAGTGGCCGGAAGTGGAAGCAATGAGAAAGGTGATAGCACAGTCAGCCGTCAAGTTCTTCAAAGGATTAGTTTGCCATTTTGGTGTGCCAAACAGAGTCATCACCGACAACGGCACACAGCTCACGAGCCGCACCTTCATGCAGTATATCCAAGACCTTGGCAGCAAAATCTATTTTGCTTTTGTTGCCCATCCAAGAAGCAACGGCCAAGCGGAAAGGGCAAATGCTGAGGTGCTGCGGGGTCTCAAGACGAGAACTTTCGACAGGCTACACAAGTGCGGAAGGTGCTGGATTGATGAGTTGCCGACGGTCCTTTGGCAATCAGGACGACACCAAATCGAGCCACTGGCAAGACACCTTTCTCCCTGGTATACGGGGCGGAAGCAGTTCTCCCCACAGAACTCATATACGGGTCACCTCGAGTGCTCGCTTATGATGAGCTTGAGCAAGAGCGATTGCAGCAAAATGATGCTACGCTCCTTGAGGAAGATCGTCTTCAGGCTGCTGTGCGAGCCGCGTGCTACCAGCAAGCCTTGCACCGCTACCACAGCCGCAAGGTTCATGCCCAAAGCCTTGAGGAAGGCGACCTTGTTCTTCGGCGCGTTCAGTCCGCCAAGAATTCCAACAAGTTGACGCCAAAGTGGGAAGGCCCTTATCGGGTAATACGAGTCACCAGGCCCGGCGCAGCATGCCTGGAGACCGAAGATGGCATTCCAGTGAGCAACTCCTAGAATATCGAACATCTTCGCAAGTTTTACCCATGAGGCGCGGTTGCCGGGACCCCCGGTAACCCCCTTTTGTACTAGCCTTGCCGGCAAGGCATATAACCCTATGTACAAAGCCAGGCGCAGACCCTGTGCGTAGTTGAATAAGTTTAAGTATGTACAGTTCTTGTTGATTTCCATGTTTATCTATATGCATGCCTGTCCAAGATATTGTACTATGTTCATTTCCAGCAAATACTGATGAACCGCCAAGGTTCCATGTTCCTATTTTCTCTTCTTTCTTTTTCTCAAAGGACAGAAGGTTCCCTCGCATACAAGTTTGCCGGGGGGGATAGAGAGTGTGGGCGCTAGGAGGCGACGTTCGAAGTGGCATCTTGCGGGAAAGAGTACAACAGCAAAAAAAAGCTAAGTTGTGAAACCTTGAGTGATTTTCTTTTAAATGTAAAGTTATTTCCCTCGAATGGTTTCGTTTCTTGTATGGAAAACCTGCACGCGAGGGAACCTAGTCGCAATTGGTTGCGCCCTTGCTCTGTTTCGAGTCCGCTCAGCAGTTCAAGTGGCTGCACTAAGAGCGGCAAGGTGTCTTGCCGGCAGCGACACCCCCAGCAGGCTTCTAAGGATCCATTCCTCAAAGCGCTCGTGGCAAGGGTGCGCGCACCGGCAAGCCCTTCCAAAAAAGCGTAGGGTGTATCCCATACAAGGAGGGATCAAACAAGGAAGATAGCATGCATTCGATCCAAAACACAACAAGTTATATTACATTAATGGTTGCTGCAGTTCTAACTTAAGATAAATTGTCTTGGGCACGAGTTCATAGCGGCAAGGAAAAGAGAAGCAGCTAGTCCCGGCGCTCGCCTTCCACCCTCTTGACTTGGTCAACCATGCTGACGATGGGCGCGACAAGCTCTTCAAGCGCCCTGCGGTCCGCATCTGCCAGCAAGCTGTCTTGGCTGAGGTCGAGGCCGGGGTCCCTGTACGCCTCCTTGGTGAGCACCTTGAGAAGGATGCCCCGGCAAAGCTTGCGGGATTCATTGGCCAGCTGGGTTGCTCGGCTAGAGTGGAGTAGCTTCAGGGCATCAAGGACAGCCTCGAAGAACATGGTCAGTCTGGGGCTCGTAGTCACCCTCTCCTCATGGGAATACCTAAAAGTCGGCAGGCCCTTGGTGGATAGTTGTGCTGTGAGCCTCTCTGCGACATCGACAAGGCGCTCAGTCCAGATCTTCACGCCTTTCTCATAGTCATTATAGGTGGCAGCGGCGCTCTCAAGCAGTTGTTTCTCCTCCTGGAGGTCCTTAGCCAGGGTCTTCTCACGAGCCTTGCTGCTCTCAAGGGACTCCTTCAGCGTGGTCAGCTTCAGATTCAGATCGGCAACAGAGTCGTTGGCTTCGGAGAGCAGTTTGGTCTTGTCAAATATGGTGACCTGCAGCTCCGCCAAGGTGTAGACAGTTTTGTCTCTGTCGCTCTTCAGCGTCGAGACCTCCTTGCAGTGATTCTCCAGCTCTGCCTCCAACTTCTCCACCTTCCCAGCCAGCTCGTTCTTGGTGGCCTCCGCGGCTTCGGCGGTGTCGACGGCCTCCTTCAACTTGCCGGTGTGATCCAGGACCTGGGCGTCGAGTGTGTCCTTGTGCTTCTGCTCCAGCTCCTGGGTCCGCTACGCCACAAGCTTCTCAATTTCTTCATACTTGCCGTGGAGCTTGGCGGTAAGCGCCTCTTCACGAGCGACAAGGTTCTCTTCTTGGGTGTCGAGCAGGACGCAGCGTTCCCTTAGATTGGCGTCGTCCTTGGCGGCCTATACGGCGGCCTCCTCCTGAGCCTTCTCAACATCGGACTGCTTTAGGAGAAGCTCGTTGCAACGCTCGTTTAGCTGCTCCTAGCTATTCTTCAGCTCCTGCCGGGCCTCGGCAAACCAGATCTGCATCTGCTCGAGGCGCTTCTGGAAGTCTGCCTCTTCCACATCAACAACCGCCGTCCTGGAGTCCAGTTTCTCCTTGCGGGCACGGTGAAGCGCCTGGAGCTTCTGAAAGTTGCTGCTCATAGCTTGGAGGAGCTGGTCCTCCTTGGAACTGCTGCTGCTGGTGCTCGGCTCGTCGACAACCTGGAGCCCGGTGGCGGCAATGACTTCTTCGTCAAAAATGTCCCCCTCGGATGGCGCTCCGGTGCTTGCCGTCCCCGGGATGCTGACGAACAGGTCGTCGCCTATCTTCAGGTACCTGCTTGAGGTGGGGGCTTCGGAAGTTGACGGTTGGTCTTCGACCACCGTCTCCCCGGCACCAGAGGACTCTGGGACCGATGTAGCGCAAGGCGCTCCTGCGGCAGGGATGCCGTCAGTATGGTCGCCGGCCTCCTTGCCGGCCACCCCAGCACACCCCTTGGCGGCTTCTTCATGTGCGTCCTTGGCGGCCTTGTCGGCAGCAACCTTGGCAGCCTCGGCGGCGGCATCCTTGGCAGTCTCCTCGATGTTGGTGTCGATATCCATTCGATCCACCATGGAGGGATTTGAAAGCCAAGGAAAAGAAACAAGAGGAAGCCCAGATTGAAGCTCAAAGCCAACAAGAAAAAGAGAAAAAGATCGCACTAGAAAAGTGACAAAGGCCAGGAAGCAGGCGGTTTACCTGTGACGAGCGGTGGAGGGGCGGTCCCCTCCCCGACAACACTCGTTGCCGGGATGGAGCTACCGGCGCCTGTGCTCACCGGCTCTTCCCACACGCGAATGGGCTCGTCGGTGGGAGTCCTTGCCGGGGACCTGCCCCTGGGCGGTGTGGTTGACGGGGGCGGCATGTCGGGGGTGGCCCTTAGCGGCTCCTCCTGTCGCTGTTCCTCTCCTACGAACCCGACAAGGTTAGCAGGAAAGAAACACACCCCGACACTCGCCAGCGGAAAGTGAGTAACGGGCTCACGCTGGGGGCTGACTCGGGGGCTGCGTCGTGGGCTAGGATCCGGGCTGATCGTGATCGTCTCCGGCGCGCTTGAAGTGCTTGCCGGGGGCTCATCGCCCATCGAGGTCTTGGCCTTCTTCGCCATCCTCTGTGCCAATGTCTCCGTGTCTCTGCAGGGGCAGGCCAAAACAAGATCAAATGAGATAAGATAATCAAAACAAAGGCTAAGCGGATGAATAATGCGGCGAGATGCTTACTCATCTACTTCTTCTTCTTCTGGCCTCTCCTCCCTCCTCGGGCTGAAAGAGGAGAGGTTGAATTCGGCCTCTGGTATGGTGTCCGTGCGAGGGGGGGGGGATGGAGTCCTGGGCTGCTTGGCCGTGGTGGAGGCAGCGGCCGCTTTTTCCTTTGTTGCCGCAGCCGTGCGACTCGTATGGCGCACAGGTTGCGGCTGGGCGTCTTGCCACTGCACGTCCTTGCCGGCCGCTCCCTTGCCGGGGCCCTCTTTGTGCGAGGAGGCCTGCTGGACTGGCTCGCCGGAGACGGCTCGCTGAAGGACATGTTTCTTCTTCCCCGGGGCTGGGGGCTCCTCATGCGGCTCTTCTTCAGCTTCCTCTTCAGCCGTCTCTTCGGCTGTCCCCTCGACAGAAGAGCCCCCGGCAGCGGTGCCGCTGTGTTCCCCGGCAGGCTCCCCCCGCTCGGCAAGATCCTCCTCTGCGCTGGCTTTGTCTTCCACAAAGCCGACGCTGCCGGCCTCCTCGGCAAGGGCTGCCTCTTCCACTCTGCTGGCGATGTACGCCACCTCCTCGTCGGTGGTGGGGCGGATGAGCTGCATCTCTTCCCGGACGGCCCTCTCCGACAAGCTGTCAAAGAACTCCTGCACCCCCTCCGTGTCTGGCTCGGCCCAGGTATTATCAAGGCCATGGGCATTGAACATCGGCATCATGGCGATGATTGAGGTCAGGGCGGAGTTGTTGCACAAGGGGATCACCCCCGTCGGCAACCTGAACGGCTTGCCGGTCTTGTCGGCCTTGAGCTGGAACAGCTTTTGGCAAAGAGCTGCGTGCTGCATCACCGTAAAGTTGCGATTCAGGCGGGGGCGCAACCTCATGATGTCTACCGCATTCCGGAACTCCCAAGCTAGCCTCCCCTTGTTATGCAAAGGGGCGATGCGGCGGTGGAGGAAATCGGCCCCAACCATCTCGAGCGTGAGCCCGGCGGCTTTGAGGCGATAAATTCTAGTGGTTGTGACTATGAGCTTCCCGTCTTGGGGATCGAGGTCACCCCAGTTGCCGCCACGCACCAATTTCATCTGCCGGGGCATACAGAACGGCTGCGGGTCCTTCTCCATGATCCAGCACCACCTGCCCTGCCATTCGTCCCACTTTTCCTTATGGGTCCCGTTCGGGTACGTCTGCTTGGCCAATGCCCTTGGGATTCAGGTGACGCAGCCAGAAAGAGCCCCTCCTGGCCGGATGCGAGGGACGAAGTAGTGGCGGAAGAGCGCCATATTGGGGACCACCCCGGCAAAGTTCTCGCAGAGGTGGGCGAAGATGGCCATACACGCCACGGCGTTCGGCGTGAAATCCAAAAGATGAAAGCCGAAGGTATACATGATGTCGATGAAGAAATCTGAAAATGGGGGGCAGAGCCCGCAATAGAAGTAATCAACGAAGAAAGGGAATTTATCTGGGGCAGGCACGGCGCAAGAAGCAGGGATGACGCGGGTGGCAGGATGCCCCGTCGTCTCTCTCCCCCACATGCATAGGTACCGGTCCCTGAGCGCGCGCGCGTCGAGTGTCGGGGCGAAGACGACGTGCTCCCTCCGCATCTTCACTAGCTCGCTCTCCGGCACCTCTTCTCCCTCGCTCGCCTTGGACGCTCCTTTGCCCTTGCTCATTTTGGGCGCCATTGTAGCCAAGGGAGGGCGGGGGATCGAGAGCGGTGAGGGCGCGGCGGCGGATGGAGGAGGAAGCTCTCGTCTAGGCTCGAGGAAGAAGAAGAAGACGGCGGTTCCTAGATTGGGAAAGGCAAAGGGGGTAAATGAGCAGCGCCCCTGCGGATTCCTCCTTTTATGGGGAAGGCGCGGGGCTGCCTCTTTACTGTTCGATATAAAGGCGTTTTCGCAGGAGTGCTGTGACCGTTCCACGCATGACCCCCACGTTGTGCACCCAATGCGGATCGTGGGGAAGCGCAACAGACAAGATGATTACAGTAGTTAATCCCTGCCACGCATGCCCGCACACTGTTTGGGCCTGGCCCAATGACGCTTCGCACTCATGTATGGCCCAGGCCCGGGGGCTCCTGTCGGTGTACTAAAGTTTGGGCCCTTTGGTACCCCTTACTTGTGCACGGGCAGTTGCAGCCGCACCTGCAGTGAGGCTTGGTGGGGGTAGTTGGAGGCAAAATACAAGACGACCAAGGCGGCATCCGAGCCAGTAATCAGAGAGCAGAAGACAAGCTGAGCCCCCGGCAAAGATTCTTGCCGGGGTGATTTGCGAGCCCCGGCAAGCTCCTTGCCGGGATGGTTTGCGAAGCCTCAGCAAGACCACCACCCTTGAGGTTGAGAGCTCTGACACATCGACAACATCAAGACCAAGACTCAAGGGCACATGCATAGTAGCATACATATCTTTGTGAAGACTGGTGGCATGCAGATATTCGTGAAGACCAGAAGGCAAAGTTCCCAGCAAGGTTCTTGCTGGGGACGACTACGAGGTCCCGGCAAGACTCTTGCCAGGGACGATTGCGAGGCCACGGCAAGGCTCACGCATGATAAGGCTCCACCGCCCTGCCACCGTCCCGGCACGGCAATTAGCCAGCCAACCAGGCTAGCACCTGCGTGGTGGCATGCAGATCTTCGTGAAGATCCTGCCACCGCTCCAGCGCAGCGGCAAGCCAGTCAGCTTGGCATTTGCATGCCTCGTCATCTTGGGTGCGTGTCAAGACGGGGTGAGGCGGCGACGGATGGGATGGGCTCTATTTCCGTCCCCGATAAAGTTAGAGGGCATGTAAGCAGCGCATTTAATGCACTTTTCCTAAGACGCCAGAGATAAGCACGTACACTGTAGCACTTTATACCTCCTGTATGCCAGTACGCCACTGTGGTAGCCCCTTGGTATAAAAGGAGGCCCAAGGCGATACAGGGAGGGACTTTTTTGGACTTTCCGGCCCAGTTTGCATGCGTAGCAGCTAGCCGAAGCTCAAGAACACTCAATATACACTCAAAGCAGGACTAGGGTTTTACGCTTCTCAGCGGCCCGAACCTGTGTAAAAATTCATCGTGTTGATCGTTAGATCTGCTCTTTGTGCACCCCTCTTCCCTGCCAAACCGTAGAAGGGATCCACATGATCCCATAGGTGTCATTTCCCCGACAACTCCTTATTCTGTTGTCCATCAAATCTTTACCCAAAACTTTAAAACTTCACGACACAAAACTCAATAGAAAACTCATAAGATCCGTTAGTATAATAAAATAAATCACCACTTTAGGTACGGTTGTTAACTGTATTCCAACTTCTCCATGGTTCATACCCCCCGATACTACCCATAGATTCATCAAAATAAGCAAACAACACATAGAAAATAGAATCTGTCAAAAATAGAACAGTCTGTAGTAATCTGGAAAAAAATTATACTTCCGTAACTCTAGAAATTCTGAAAAATTAGAAAAATTAAGGCAATTTTTATATAAATCTTGTGTAAAAAATTCAGATCAAAAGCACATTTCTGTGATTTTTTAAATTTCTGGCAATGAGCACAAAAGTTTCTGTTTTTCAGCAAGATCAAATCAACTATCACCGTAGACCATCCCAAAGGTCTTACTTGGCTCAAATACTAATTAAAACACCAAAACACAATTACTATAGAGGTAATAATGTGTATTCTCATAAAAACATAAAATAAAAATATTGGGTTGTCTCCTAACAAGCGCTTTTCTTTAAAGCCTTTTAGCTAGGCATTGATAATTTTAATGATGCTCGCATGAAAGACAAGAATTGAAGCACAAAGAGAGCATCATATAGCATGTGAAAAAGAAGTTTAAGTCTAACATACTTCCTATGCATAGGCATTTTATAGGGAAACAAATTAGCAAGACAAGCAAGATCTAGCATATGCAAGGAAGAAGAAAGAAGAGATGGTAATCTCAACATAACGAGAGGTAATTTAATAACATGAAAATTTCTACAACCATATTCTCCTCTCTCATAATAATTACATGTAGGATCATAATCAAATTCAACAATATAACTATCACATAAATATTCTCTTCATGATCCACATGCATGCAAAGTTGACACTCTTCCAAAATAGTGGGATTATCATCAAATAAAGTCATGACCTCTCCAAACCCACTTTTATCAAAAATTTCATAAGATTGATCATACTCCAAAGTAGTGGGATCATTATTACCTAGAGTTGACACTCTTCCAAACCTACTTTCAATATTATTGCAAACACTATTATCATGAGGCTTAAATAAATTTTCAAGATCATGAGAAGAATCACCCCAATCATGATCATTGCAATAAGTAGTGGACATATCAAAATTAGCATCCCCAAGCTTGGGGTTTTGCATATTTTTAGCACAATTGACATTAATAGGATTTATAGTGACATCATTACAATCATGCTTTTCATTCAAGGAGCTATCATGAATCACTTCATAAATTTCATCTTTTAACACTTCATCAAAAATTTCAGATTCACGAATTTCAAGCAAAACTTCATAAAGATAATCTAGTGCACACAACTCACTAGCAATTGGTTCATCATAATTGGATCTCTTAAAAAGATTAGCAAGTGGATGAGGATCCATAAACTTTTTGTTTTCTGATTTTCAATAAATACACAATTATACCAAGCGAACATGCAAACAAACCAAGTAAGCCATAAAAGGCAAACGGAAAGAAGGCAAATATTTTTGTGTTTTTCTGAAAACGTTTTAGAAGTGGGGGAGAGGAAAACGAGAGGCAAATGGCAAATAATGTAAGTGCAAGAGATGAGAGTTTATGATGGGTACTTGGTAGGCTTGATATAGAACCTCCCCCGCAATGGCACCAGAAATTCTTCCTGCTACTTCTTGAGCTTGCGTTGCTTTTTCCCTTGAAAAGGAAAGGGTGATGCAGCAAAGTAGAGATAAGTATTTCCCTCAGTTAAGAACCAAGGTATCAATCCAGTAGGAGGCACAAGCAAGTCTCCAATCTATGCACCTGCACAAACTAACAAACACTTGCACTCAACGCGAAAAAGGGGTTGTCAATCCCTTCACGGTCTCGAACAAGAGTGAGATCTAATACAGATAGGTACAAAAGATAAATAAAAAGGCAAAATAAAGTGAATCTAAATAAATTGCAGCAAGGTATTTTAGGTTTTTTGGGGTTTATAGATCTGAAAATATATGATGGAAAATAGACCTGGGGGCCATAGGTTTCACTAGAGGCTTCTCTCTTGAAGATAACATATGGTGGGTAAACAAATTACTGTTGAGCAATTGATAGAAAAGCACAAAGTTATGACGATATCTAAGTCAATGATCATGAATATAAGCATCACGTCCATGACAAGTAGACCGAAACGATTCTGCATCTACTACTATTAGTCCACACATCGACCGCTATCCAACATGCATCTAGAGGTTTAAGTTCATAAGAACGGAGTAACGCATTAAGCAAGATGACATGATGTAGAGGGATAAACTCAAGCAATATGATATAAACCCCATATTTTTATCCTTGATGGCAACAATACAATACATGCCTCGCTACCCCTTTTGTCACTGGGTGAGGACACCGCAAGATTGAACCCAAAACTAAGCACCTCTCCCATTGCAAGAAAATCCAATCTAGTTGGCCAAACCAAACCGATAGTTCGAAGAGAAATACAAAGATATCTTAATCATGCATAAAAGAGTTCAGAGAAGACTCAAATAATATTCATAGATAATCTGATCATAAATCAACAATTCATTGGATCTCAACAAACACACCGCAAAAAAGTATTACATCGAATAGATCTCCAAGAACATCGAGGAGAACATTGTATTGAAGATCAAAGAGAGAGAAGAAGCCATCTAGCTACTAGCTATGGACCCGTAGGTCTGTGGTAAACTACTCACACATCATCGGAAGGGTAGCAAGGTTGATGTAGAGGCCCTCCATGATCGAATCCCCGTCCGGCAGATCGCCGGAAAAGGCCCCAAGATGGGATCTCACGGGAACAGAGGCTTGCGGCGGCGGAAAAGTATTTTCGTGGATGCTTCTGGTGGTTTGGGAATATTTGGGAATTTATAGTGCAAAGATTAGGGTTAGGAGACCTCCTAGGGGCCCACAAGCCCTCTGGGCGCCCCCCAAGGGCACGCCTGGCAGGCTTGTGGCCTCCTCGGGAACCTTCTGGCCCCCTCTCCAAGTCCTCTGGATGTCTTCTGGTCCAAGAAAAATCATCATGAAAGTTTTATTCCGTTTGGACTCCGTTTGGTATTCCTTTTCTGTAAAACTCAAAAACAAGAAAAAAACAGAAACTGGCACTGGGCTCTAGGTTAATAGGTTAGTCCCAAAAATAATATAAAATAGCATATTAATGCATATAAAATATCCAAAACAGATAATATAATAGCATGGAACAATAAAAAATTATAGATACGTTAGAGACGTATCACTTGGCCGTATGCCGATCCACATGGGAGGCCTTCGGATTAGGAAGGACCGGTGTGGGTTGTACTGTGATACATCCCCCGAGCATGATTTGAGTGGCTGTTGGATACAACTCCTATGGGAGCCGGGACGATACGACAAACGATGTAGCCCCCGAACCCATCTCAGAAAAGGATCACTCCGACTCCCCTCAGATCTCGACATGGCGTGGTCAATACAAGGTGCTTTGTAGTACCATGGAGTATGGATAGAAAGTTTGAGTTGGTTAGGGCGCTAAGGTGAAATTATAACAACATCGCATCAATTCTTTATATAGAAAACCGGAGGGTAGTAAAAGGCTTTTATTTATTTTGTTTGATAATTTGTTCATGAAAAAAATCTAATGCACTGAATGCAAAATAGGGAAAATGATTGACGTATCATGTGTTGCTCCGTTGTTCGTATTTGTCTTCTACCTCAGTTATTGCTTCGGGTCTCGTAGCCTCGTGCTCATTCTTCATGTCAGTTGGAGCATGAGGGGTCCGTTGGGGGCTTGAGAGTGGTTGCGGCTGGGGTGTCATTCCTTTTCTTTTTGAAGTGCTCGGAGGAGACCTCTGCGCATTCTTGTTCGTCTTCTGAGAGGTCTGCCTCTCCCTATTTCGGGTGGGCGACCTCTGTTGTGTGTGCATTCTTGGTGTCGCTGGAGACTGTGATGACCTTGTTAGGGCTAGGCATCTTGAGCTTCATGTAGGCATAGCATGGTATTGCCATGAACTTCATGGATGATAGCCTCCCTAGGAGGGCGTGATATCCCCCTTTGAACGGGGCCACTTCAAACCATAGTTTCTTAGCCCGGAAGTTGTCCTCCTTTCCGAAGATGACCTCCAAAGTAATTTAGCCGAGTGGTTTGTCCTTCTCGGGACAATGCCATGGAAGTGTGTAGGTGAAGGTTGTAGACCTGTTATGGGGAGCCCCCTTTTTTGCAATGTTGCTGCGTACATGATGTTGAGGTCGGAACCGCCGCCAATGAGTACTTTGGACAGCTGGCAGCCCCTAATGATGGGGTTGGCAATGAGCGTGTTCCTCCCTGGGTTTGGAATGTAGTTTGGGTGATCATTGAGCCCAAAGGAGATCGTATGGTTTGACCAGTCCAGTAGTTGTGGCACTCCGGGGACAAGGGCGTAGACCTCTTCCAATGTCTATTTCTGAGCTCGTTTGGACTCCGGTCCTCAGAAGATCATGTTCACCATCTGCGTGTAGGATTTTTCCTTCCGGCCTCCTCTTGGAGGTTGTTGTGAGGTTGCGCGTGCACTGTAACCATCCTTGATGTCAGAGCCCCCTCTTCCCATTGCGGTTTTCTCTTCGGTGAGGTGCTCGTTGAGGTGGCACTCATGTGTGGAGTGTAATGCTTTGTAGGCTCCGTGGCTATGATATTTGCATGGGCAGCTCATGATTCCTTCGTACGTGCGGGACACGTGCCTTGGCTTGCGTTGATGCATGGCTTTCTTGCGGCCTAGCAGGTTGGCATCCTGACCGGTTGATATGCCTCTGATACATCGCCGTCATATCTACTTTTCCTAATGCTTTTACTCTTGCTTTGGACTCCAATTTGCATGATTTGAATGAAACTAACCCGGACTGACGCTGTTTTCAGCAGAACTACCATGGTGTTGTTTTTGTGCAGAAATAAAAGTTCTCGGAATGGAACTAAACTTTTTGGAGAATTTTTATACAATAAAATAAAAATATACTGGAGCCAAGAACCACCGGAGGGGGGCTCCCTCGGGGAGCACAACCCACCAGGGTGCCCCCCTCCTGGCGCGCCCAGGTGGGTTGTGCCCACATGGTGGCCCCACTGACCCTATCTCCGACGCTATAAAATCCTATTTTCGGAGAAAAAATCAGGGAGAAAGAATTATCGCGTTTCACGAGACAGAGCCGCCGCCACCTCCTGTTCTTCATCGTGAGGCCAGATCTGGTGTCCGTTAGGGGCTCCGGAGAGGGGAATCTTCAATCTTCGTCATCACCAACCCTTCTCCATCGCCAATTCCATGATGCTCCCCGCTGGCAGTGAGTAATTCCTTCATAGGCTCACTGGTCGGTGAGGGAGTTGGATGAGATTCATCATGTAATCGAGTTAGTTTTGTTAGGGCTTGATCCCTAGTATCCATTATGTTCTGAGATTGATGTTGCTATGGCTTTGCCATGCTTAATGCTTGTCACTTTGGGCCCGAGTGCCATGATTTCAGATCTGAAATGTTTATGTTATCACCATTATATCTATGTTCTAGATCCGATCTTGCAAGTTATAGTCACCTATTACATGTTATGATCCGTAAACCCCGGAGTGACAATAGTCGGGATACTTTCTGGTGATGACCGTAGTTTGAGGAGTTCATGTATTCACTATGTGCTAATGCTTTGTTTCGGTTCTCTATTAAAAGGAGGCCTTAATATGCCTTAGTTTCCTTATGGACCCCGCTACCACGGGAGGGTAGGACAAAAGATGTCATGCAAGTTCTTTCCATAAGCACGTATGACTATTTACGGAATACATGCCTACATTATATTTATGAACTGGAGCTAGTGCCATATCGCCCTAGGTTATTACTGTTATATGATGAATATCATCCAATGAATTCACCGATCCAATGCCTACGAATTTTCCACATATTGTTTCTGCTAAGTTACTATTGCTATTGCTACTATCACAACTGCTACAGAATTATTGCTATCACTGTCACCGTTACCATTATTGTTACCACTACTATCAAAACTATCATATTATTGTGCTACTGATCATATTGCTGCAGATAATAAATCTCCAGGTGTGGTTGAATTTACAACTCAGCTACTAATACTTGCAAATATTCTTTGGCACCCCTTGTGTCGAATCTATAAATTTGGGTTGAATACTCTACCCTTGAAAACTGTTGCGATCCCCTATACTTGTGGGTTATCAAGACCTTTTTCTGGCACTGTTGCCGGGGAGCATAGCTATATTTGTTGAGTCACTTGGGATTATTATCAATTTATCACTATGAAGAATCTGAAGGATACCAAGACTAATTTTTTCCCTCTAAGACGAGGGAAGTAAGGAACTGCCATCACACTCTGCACTTGATTCGCCTTCTATTTTGCTAGACTTGCAACACCACTACATGCTATTAATCCTGATATGTTGCAAGTTATTGATGATGCTACTTCTATGAATACTACTCGTGATGATGCTAGTACCTTGCTTGATGATGGTGTGCCACTAGGTGATTTTCTTGATGAACAAATTGCTAGGGCTAAAGATATTGAGAATGCTGAAACTGATGAAATTGTTGAAACTGATGATGTACTTAACTGAAAATCTTGAAACACCTATTAGACCTAGCTCTCCTAGATATGAATTGCCTAAGGTACCTGAAGGTTATGTTATGGATGAGGAGACAGCTAGAGATTTTCTTGCTTGCAATGATAGAGATGATCTTAAGAAATTATTATGCAAACTGATAGAGAAATCTTTGAATGCTAGAATGAAATGTGATCCTAAGTTTGCTACTTCACCTATCTTAGTTGATGATAAGGATTATGAATTCTCTGTTGACGCAGAGTTGATTACTTTGGTTGAATCTGATCCTTTCCATGCTTATGAAACTGAAACTGTTGTGGCACACCTTACTAAATTGAATGATATAGCCACCCTTTTTGCTCATGAGGATAAAATTCGCTATTACTATATTCTCAAACTATTTCCGTTCTCATTAAAGGGTGATGCTAGGATATGGTTCAATACTCTTGCTCCTGCTTGTGTGCATAGTCCCCAGGATATGATTTATTACTTCTCTGAAAAATATTTTCCTGCTCATAAGAAACAAGCTGCCTTACAGGAAATATTTAACTTTGTGCAATATGAAGAAGAGAGTCTCCCACAAGCTTGGGGGAGCCTTCTCCAATTGCTTAATGCTTTGCCTGATCATCCACTTAAGAAAAATGAAATACTTGATATCTTCTATAATGGACTAACCGATGCTTCTAGGGACTTCCTCGATAGTTGTGCTTGTTGTGTTTTCAGGGAACGAACTATTGAACAATCTGAGGAATTATTGAATAATATATTGAAAAATTATGATGATTGGACTTTTCATGAACCACCGCATAAACCCACTCCAAAGAAGAGGGGTATCTTATATCTCAGTCCGGAAGATATGCAAGAGGCAAATAAATCTATGAAGGAAAAAGGTATTAAAGCAGAGGAAGTTAAGAATTTACCTCCTATTGAAGAGATGCATGGAGTTGACACACCACCATCCAAGGTGGTAGAGGTAAATTCTTTAATGAAATTTAATGAAAGGGACAATCCTTATAATATGCATCCTAGTCAATGCCTTTATGAGTTTGATAATTACATTAGAAAGCAAGATCACTTCAATGAAAATGTTATGAAACAATTGAAATATAATTCTGATATGATAGCTCGCTTGAGTGACTTGTTATTTAGAATCTCCAATGATGTTAGAGGTGTAGGAAAACATGCCTCTATGGTTCAAACTCAACTAGAACAAGTTGCTAAATCTCAAAGAGAGTTGCTAGATGAAATGAATAATAATATAAATGACTTTGCTGTTAGAGTAGCAACTAGAGGAGGTAAAATGACTCAGGAACCACTTTATCCTGAAGGTCACCCTAAATGAATTGAACAAGACTCTCAAAGAATTAACACTGATGCACCTAGTCCTTCTAAAAAGAAGAAGAAAAAGAAAAATGGTAGGACTTTGGATGCCTCTAGTGAACCTGAAATAGAAAAACCTCCTAATAATGATAATGATGTTTCTATTTCTGATGCTGAAACTCAATATGGTAATGAACATTCACCTAGTGATAATGAAAAAGATAATGATGATGTTCATGAAGACACTCAATAAGACAATGATAAACAACCAGATAATGATGTTGAAATAGAACCAGCTGTTGATCTTGATAACCCACAACATAAGAATAAAACATATGATAAAAGAGACTTTGTTGTTAGAAAACACGGAAGAGAAAGAGAACCATGGGTTCAAAAACCCATGCCCTTTCCACCTAAATCAACTAAGAAGAAAGATGATGAAGAATTTGAACGCTTTGCTGAAATGCTTAGGCCAGTCTTTTTGTGCACTCGTTTGACTGATATATTAAAGATGGCCCCTTATGCAAAATATATGAAAGACATCATCTCTAATAAAAGAAAAATACCGGAAGCTGGAATCTCCACTATGCTTGCTAATTATTCTTTTAAGGATGGAGTACCTAAAAAACTTGGAGATCCGGGAATACCAACTATACCTTGCTCCATAAAAAGAAATTATGTCAAAACTGCTTTGTGTGATTTAGGAGCTGGTGTTAGTGTTATGCCTTTCTCTTTATATAAAAGACTTGATTTGAATAAACTCACACCTACTGAAATATCGTTGCAAATGGATGACAAATCAACTGCCATACCTATCGGTATTTGTGAGGATGTGCCCGTTGTTGTTGCTAAAGTTACTATCTTAACTGACTTTGTTATACTTGAGATGCCCGAGGACGACAACATGTAGATTATCCTTGGTAGACCCTTCTTGAATACTACAGGGGCTGTTATTGATTGCAATAAAAGCAAGGTGACTTTTCATATCAATGGTAATGAGCATACGGTACACTTTATGAAGAAACATTTCCAAGTGAATGGTATTAATATTATTGAAAAATCTCCGACACTCACTATTGGAAGTATTCAACTACCTCTACCTACTGCCAAAAAGAACTATGAAATGCTTATTTTTGGGGACATGCATAACCCCGTTGAGGTAACTTAGTGTTTTACGAAAGTTCTTCGGTTTCATGCTAATCGAATGTGGTTGTTAATAAGACTTGATCAACCTTATTAATGGATCATTTTTTAGAGGTATGAATTTGATGAATTTAGTAAGCACAACTTTTTGTTTCCAATGTTTGCTTTCTGTTTTTCTTAGTTAAATAAAATAAAATGCCATGTTTTGTTTGTTTTTTGAATTTCCCATGCAATAAAAAATGACCCAAAAATAAAAGTTCCCAGAATGCTCTGAAAATTTAATACAATTTTTTTATGAATATTTAAGAATTTTTTATGCAAACAACACCGGAGGGGGGGTGCACTAGGTGGGCACAACCCACCTGGGCGCGCCAGCAGCCCCAGGCGCGCCCTGGTGGGTTATGGTCCCCATGTGGGCCCCATCACTTATCTCTTTAGCCCATGTCATCACCTACCTCCAGAAAAAAAATCACCATTGCTCTCTCTCTCTCTCTCGTGTTCTTGCTCTCAAACCCATGGATTTTGATCTCTTTGCTCGAAGCTCCGTTTCTGAAACTATTTTGGGGGATTGCTACTTGGTATGTGACTCCTCCATTGGTCCAATTAGTTTTTGCTTTAGTGGATTAAATTTCGAATAATTAGCTACTCTTGGTGCTGCTATAGATGAGCTTGCATGTTGAATTCATAGAGTTGTAAGTTGTTTGAATGCTCAATATGGCCTCTATACATCCCTATGAGTAGTTGCTATCAGTCTTGTGAAGTTTTGTTGACAAAAAATTTGTGACCCAAAATTTTTCAAAAAATTGTATGCAAATATGATGAACTTCTTTGGAAGGAGTTCTTCGAGGCGGAGGTCCTCGGAGGCATCTTCTAGTAGGGGCTCAACCCGTCAATCTTATGTTGAACCAAGCGCAAGTTCAATAAGGGAAGCTGCTACCAAATCCTGCCTATGGCCGTGCAACAATTTTATGGTGAGTGCAGGTATTAAAGAGGAATTTGAGCAATACGTTCACAATGCCGAGCTCGGTCCCTACATTGAAATAAGTGCAACCAGTATCTCAATCTCACAGAATCGTTTACTAAAGAGTTTAAATTTCATCCTCGTGAATCTAGAGTTTTGTTTAAAGTTCATGACCGTTCAATTACCATGTCTCTAGACGCGTTTAGTGGTGTGTGTAAAATTCCATATTGGGGTTTGTTGGATGAACCACCAAGGTCTGAGTATGATTCACTCTTTATTAACCTTTGTTATGGCGAGGATAGAGGAGTGACACAAGGTAGAATAAAAAGTATTCATTTCCCATCAATTCAATACTTTCCACCGTTTAATGGAAAATGCATTGTAGGCAAGCAAGACTGTAGTGCACTATGTGCTCCTGACTTGAGCCTCATACACATTGCTCTCACCGGCGTTAAATGTTACAACCATGGAGCGATTGTTGCATGCAGATTGCAACACAACGCTGGTAGTGGAGATTTTTATGGTGGGATTTATGCTTCACGTTTAGCAGAGGAGTTTGGTGTATCACTTTGGCCTAATGACCCCATCCTACCAACTCAGTACTTAGACCTTGAGGCCATGAAACATCATAAGTTCCTTAAAGGCGACATCACTAATTATACTTATAACCTACTATTCAATAAAGATTCTGTTGTGCACACCATTTTGCCTGCGCCAGCTCTCTTTGATTTTCACAGCAAAGGAAGGTATTATGTTCTTGAGAGCGAGGCCCGCGCACACAACGCCGAGGTTGTGGCTGCTCGGCGGGCTGAGGAGGAGCACCAAGAGCCTCCGTGAGCTATCATTCAGATTATTATGCAGGCTACAGACGGTGATTACCAAGCTAGGCCAAAAGCCTAAGCTTGGGGGAGTACGTATGCCCACCGACATTTCCTTTATGTTCACACATTTCATTCTAGTTGTCGATGTTCACACTTTTTCATTGTATTATCCATGCTTGATTTATTTTCTCGCTTTCTTCTTGTGTGTTTGAAAAACTTTGAGAAAATCACAAAAAAAATGTTGTTTGTTTCTTTTCGGTTTTTCTTTCTAGTGTAGTTAGTTGTAGTATTTAAAACAAAACCCAAAAAGATTTCCTTGTTCTTATTTTGCTTGTTGGGAGCTCTCCCGTGTAAATAGTTTTTCTCATTTTTGTTTTTCTCTTTAATTTGCTTTGTTCAAGAAAAACTAAAAACTCCAAAAATATTTCAGTGTGTTTCTCTGAAATTCTTTTCCTTTTATTGAGTCATACCGAGGAGAAGACCACGATGAAAATGTTGAGTGGCTCTCATATGCATTATTGTTGATCTAACAAAGAGCTCAATTTGCCTTGTCTTCTCCTTTTGAATAAAATGTTTGCAGAATCCAGCTCAGTCCACAGCACTCTTGCACTATTATTATTTTCATATCATTCGGTCGTGCAAGTGAAAGGCAATAATGACGATATTTGATGAACTGGCTATGGGAAAGAGAAACGGGTATGAACTCAACTTGTTCTGTTTTTGTAAATATGTTTAACCTAGTATCCATAATTCAGCCTATTATGATCAAACATGTTTGCAATGACAATTAGAGATTATAGTTTCTCATGCCATGCTTAAGTATCTAGGAGTGGATAATGATTTATCTTGGATGTCAACATGCATTAAAATGATTGTGATGTGGTATGATGATATGTTATCCTCCTCCGAATGTTCGAGTGGCTTGACTTGGCACATGTTCATGCATGTAGTTGAATCAAAACCAATATAGCCTCTATGATATTTATGTTCATGGTGTTCATATCCTACTCATGCTAGTATCCAATGTTACTTATGCATAATGCATGTTCATGACCATTTTCGCTCTCTAGCTGGCCGCTTCTCAACTTATTTGCTAGCCTTCGCCTGTACTAAGCGGAAAACTGCTTGTGCATCAAAATCCTAAAACCCAAGTTATTCCAGATGAGTCCACCATATATCTATCTATATGCGGTATTACCCTGCCGTTCTAAGTAAATTTGCATGTGCCACCTCTAAAAACTTCAAATAAACATCCGTTTTTGTGTGCTTGGATTGTTCATGGAGTGACAGGAGGTAGTCAATATCTTCCATGCTAAGCTGGTTATTCTCATGATGAGTGTTTATTCACTCGTCCTCGCACGAGAGGGGCAGTAATAGGGATTCCCAGTCCCGAATTCAAAAATTGCAAATAATTAAACAAAACTCCCCTAGGTTTGATGTTGGTATGGACGGTACCCGTGGATGCGGCTAGCCGTGGAGTGTGTTTGTTGGTGGAGGGGGAGTAAACCTTTACTTTTATCGCTTGGGAACCGCCACTAATGTGTTTAGCATGGAAGATATCGATAACCAATGGTCACGAAGTAAACAGGAAGGGTGCATTTCTCAAAATTTCATGTATCTCTGTTTAAAAAAATCTGAGCTCTGGCACCGCTGCAAATCACTGCTTCCCTCTTCGAAGGGACTATCTATTTAATTTTATGTTGTGTCATCACCTTCTCAAATAAGCACCAGATCTGAGAGCATGATTGTCATCCTCATGCATTGGGTATAGCTAATGTTGGATGCATCATGACTGGATCTTTTCTACCATGAATTACAATGTTTAGTCGCTGCTTGAACTTTGGAGGTGCTCTGCATTTATGTTTTGCGGTCTCAGAAAGGGCTAGCGAGATACCCCTGTTGTCATATTATATCATGGTTGTTTTGACAAAGTGTTGTCATTCGAGATATCTTATTATTGCTCGCTAGTTGCTTATGCCATTGATATGAGTTAATATAATTTCTAAGAGTTATTGTTGACATGGTTAGTTATAATTCTTGCTGAAAACCTGGGTGCTACTTAAGCTTATTTAAGTAAACAAGAGCAAAAGAGTTTGTAAAAGTTTTTCCTTTTCACTTTCAGTTTATCAACTGAATTGCTTGAGGACAAGCAAAGGTTTAAGCTTGGGGGAGTTGATACGTCTCCGTCGTATCTACTTTTCCTAACACTTTTACTCTTGTTTTGGACTCTAATTTGCATGATTTGAATGAAACTAACCCGAACTGACGTTGTTTTCAGCAGAACTACCATGGTGTTGTTTTTGTGAAAAAATAAAAGTTCTCAGAATGGAACGAAACTTTTTGGAGAATTTTTATACAATAAGAAGAAAATACTACAGCCAAGAACCACCGGAGGGGGGGTCCCTGGGGGAGCACAACCCACCAAGGCGCGCCCCCCTCCTGGCGCGCCCAGGTGGGTTGTGCCCACCTGGTGGCCCCGCTGACCCTATCTTCGACGCTATAAAGAATTATCGTGTTTCACGAGACGGAGCCACCGCCACCTCCTATTCTTTATCGGGAGGCCAGATCTGGAGTCGGTTTGGGGCTCCGGAGAGGGGAATCTTCAATCTTCGTCATCACCAACCCTTCTCCATCGCCAATTCCATCATGCTCCCCACCGGGAGTGAGTAATTCCATCGTAGGTTCGCTGGTCGGTGAGAGAGTTGGATGAGATTCATCATGTAATCGAGTTAGTTTTGTTAGGGCTTGATCCCTAGTATCCATTATGTTCTGAGATTGATGTTGCTATGATTTTGCCATGCTTAATGCTTGTCACTTTGGGCCCGGGTGCCATGATTTCAAATCTGAACCATTTATGTTATCACCATTATATCTATGTTCTAGATCCGATCTTGCAAGTTATAGTCACCTATTACGTGTTATGATCCGTAAACCCCGGAGTGACAATAGTCGGGATACTTTCCAGAGATGACCGTAGTTTGAGGAGTTCATGTATTCACTATGTGCTAATGCTTTGTTCCGGTTCTCTATTAAAAGGAGGCCTTAATATCCCTTAGTTTCCTTATGGACCCCGCTGCCATGGGAGGGTAGGACAAAAGATGCCATGCAAGTTCTTTCCATAAGCACGTATGACTATTTACGGAATACATGCCTACATTATATTTATGAACTGGAGCTAGTGCCGTATCGCCCTAGGTTATGACTATTATATGATGAATATCATCCAACGAATTCACTGATCCAATGCCTACGAATTTTCCACATATTGTTTGTACTAAGTTACTATTGCTATTGCTGCGGTCACAACTGCTACAGAATTATTGCTATCACTGTCACCGTTACCGCTATTGTTACCACTACTATCAAAACTATCATATTACTGTGCTACTGATCATATTGCTACAGATAATAAATCTCCAGGTGTGGTTGAATTGACAACTCAGCTACTAATACTTGCAAATATTCTTTGGCTCCCCTTGTGTCGAATCTATAAATTTGGGTTGAATACTCTACCCTCGAAAACTGTTGCGATCCCCTATACTTGTGGGTTATCAGTCTCCAATGTATCTATAATTTTGGCTTGTTCCATGCTGTTATATTATCATTCTTGGATGTCTTACAATCATTTTATAGCAACTTTATATCATTTTTTGGGACTAACCTATTGACATAGTGCCCAGTGCCATTTGCTGTTTTTTGCTTGTTTTTTACTTCGCAGAATATCCATATCAAACAGATTCCAAACACAGCAAAACTTTTTTGGAGATTTTTTCTGAACCAGAAGACACCCAGTGGGCCAAAGAAGTACCAGAGGGGAGGCCCGAGGTGAGCACAAGACACCTGGGCGCGCCAGGAGGCCCAGGCGCGCCCAGGTGGGTTGTTCCCACCTCGGTGACCTCCCGCACCGCCTCTTCGCCCTATAAATTCCCAAATATTCCAGAAACCCTAGGGGAGTCAACGAAACACAATTCCAGCCGCCGCAAGTTCCAGAACCACGAGATCCAATCTAGATACCATCATGGAGGGGTTCATCATCCTCATTGGTGCCTCTCCGATGATGCGCGAGTAGTTCCTATAGACCTACGGGTCCATAGGCAGTAGCTAGATGGCTTCCTCTCTCTCTTTTGATTCTCAATACAATGGTCTCTTGGAGATCTATTTGGTGTAACTCTTTTTTGCGGTGTGTTTGTTGGGATCCGATGAACTTTGAGTTTATGATCAAATCTATATCCATGAATATTATTTGAGTTTTCTTTGATCTCTTATATGCATGATTATTTATAGCCTCGTATTTCTTCTTCGAATCTTTGGTTTAGTTAGGCTAACTAGATCGATTTTTCTTGCCATGGGAAGAGGTGCTTTGTGATGGGTTCGATCTTGCCGTGTTCTTTCCCAGTGGCAGAAGGGGCAGCAAGACACGCATGTATCGTTGCTATTAAGGATAACAAGATGGGGGCTATTCCTACAGGAATAGATCTCGTCTAAATCATGTCATCATTCTTATTGCCATACTCCATTTCTTCATGAACTTAATACACTAGATGCATGCTGGATAGCGGTCGATGTGTGGAGTAATAGTCGTAGATGCAGTCACGAATCGGTCTACTAATCTTGGACATGATGCCTATATATTGATCGTTGCCTTGGATATCATCATAATTATTTGATCTTCTATCAATTGCCCAACAGTAATTTGTTTACCCACCGTGTGCTATTTTCTCAAGAGAAGCCACTAGTGAAATCTACGGCCCCTGGGTCTATTATTTATCATATTTTCTTTGAGATCTATTTTTATTCACTTTTATTTTCAGATCTATTATTCCAAAAACCGAAAAATATCTTGCTGCACTTTTTTATTACTTATTTTATTTTCGTTTTATCGAGAGCTATTTATCCGATCTACCACAAATTTATCTATCTTTTTACCGTGCAGTGTTGACAACCCCTCTTACATGTCGGGTTACAAGTATTTGTTCTTTGTGTGCAGGTACCGTTTACATAGTGTTGCTTGGTTCTCCTACTGGATTGATACCTTGGTTTCACAACTGAGGGAAATACCTACCGTAGTTGTACTGCATCATCCCTTCCTCTTTGGGGAAATACCGACGCAGTTTCAAGCGACATCAAAAGGAATTTATGGTGCCATTGCCAGGGAGTCATCATCAACATCTATCAGGTTCCTAATCACAAATCTCATCTCCTTGCAATTTACATTATTTGCCATTTGCCTCTCATTTTCATCTCCCCCACTTCACAAAAATTTGCCGTTTTATTCGCCGTCTTTCTCGTTCGCCTTTTTCTTGTCAGATCTGTTTTTTGTTTGCAATCTTGTTTGCGCAGTCACGATGTCTCAAGAAAACACAAAGTTGTGTGATTTTTCCAATACCAATAATAATGATTTTATTAGCACTCTGATTGCTCCTGCGGCCACTAGTGCGGAATCTTGTGATATTAGTGCCGCTTTGTTGAATCTTGTTATGAAAGAGCAATTTTCCGGTACTCCTAATGAGGATGTCATGTCCCATCTAAACACATTCGTAGAATTGTGTGATATGCAAAAGAAAAAATATGTGGACAATGATATTGCGAAGTTGACATTATTTCCTTTCTCTTTGAGGGATCGTGCAAAATTTTGGTTTTTTTCTTTGCCTTGCAATAGTATCGATTTTTGGGATAAGTGCAAAGATGCTTTTATTACTAAGTATTTTCCGCCCGCGAAAATTATTTCCCTTAGAACTCAAATCATGAATTTTAACCAACTTGAGCATGAACATGTTGCACAACCTTGGGAAAGAATGAAGTTGATGCTAAGAAATTGTCCTACTCATGGTTTAAATCTTTGGATGATCATACAAAAAATTTATGCGGGATTGAACTTTGTTTCTAGAAATCTTTTAGATTCCGCCACGGGTGGTACTTTTATGGAAATTACTTTGGGTGAAGCTACTAAATTGCTTGATAATATTATGGCAAATTATTCACAATGGTATACCGACACTACTGCAGGATGCTGCTAACGCGACACTACGATCAGAGACCCTTCGACGAAACTGTGTGCGATGCATTAATCGCAAACGGTGATGTAAAAAATCCGTCAAAAAAGATGCAAAACATTTGCGATGGCGGATACATCAAACACGGTTCAGATTTTAGTTGCGTGTGTGCGGGGCATACGGTTTAGTTCAATGAACTATTTGTGATGAGGAAGAAGAACAGAAAAGGGCAGCCAAATGAAGGCGTGTGCGATATACGGCATACAATTCAGTCGGATGAACTGTTTGTGATGAGACAGAACAACAGAAACGGGCAGCTAGATGAAGGTGTGTGCGATTGAGGGCATACACTTTAGACGGATGAACTGTTTGCGATTAGGCAACACAACAGAAACAGTTAGCCAGATCAACGTGTCTGCGATTGACGGCATACACTTCACACGGAAGAACTGATTGCGATTAGCCACAATAAACAGAAACAGTTAGAGAGATCAACATGTGTGCACTAGACGGGCACACATTCTAATTAAAAGAAGCGTGTGCGATGGTAATAACAAGCACGCACGGTTGTTGGAACAAGACGTGTGCTGACATCGCCTATTGCGGTGCACCCTATGGTGCAAACACCACGTACGCGGCCGAGAAAGCGTGCCCACGTTACGTCGTCCGAGAATAGTGCCGCACTTAGAAATTATAGAACCGTCAATAAATTTTGAGCCTGCGTCCCGTCACATTCCAAATTACTACCACGCTATATTTAATTGCAAACCTGTTCACACCGATCAAAACCTAAACGGTTTCCCACTTAGGAGCGTATTAGTACTCGGTTATAAATACTACTACTCCAAGATGACTGCACATTCCTCCTCAACTCGATCCTCATCCACAAAAACAAACAAGTCATTCATCGTCGTTCCATTGCATCTGCCATGGCCAGCGTGAGTTCTGGGTCGAGAGATTACTACCAGGGAGAGGCGAGCATGGAAGCGGAAGCATGAGAGATGTCCCGCCTCGCCGCGAAAGCATCCGACATGTCCCGCCATGCGGCTGTAGCAGCACAGAGGTCCCGCCGCGCCGCCGAAGCAGCACAGAGGTCCCGCCGCGCCGTCGATGCCGCAGACTGGTCCGGCCGCACCGCGGAAGCAGCAGAGATGTCCCGCCACGCTGCGAATGCAGAAGAGATGTCCTCCCGCACTGCGGCGGCCTGGGAAAATGTCTCGCGGGCAAGCGAGGACTCTCACAGGAGCATGCGTGCTATGCTTGATGACCTAATGGGTTGGATCTCCGACTGGATGAAGCAGCAGGATGAGATGAATGCCTCGGTTGAAAGTGCTACCAGCGTCATCCGGGGACTAGGGGAGGACAAGGCGAAGCTCCGCACCGAGCGTGACCTGCTGAGGGCGAAGATTGCCGGAACGACGAAGCAGCACGAGGAGACCACTGCCTTGTTGCAGAGGACCGGCATCATCGTCAAGAAACTTATGGACGAGAATGCCATGCTCCGCATCGAGCGCCAAAGGCTGGTGGAGGAATCCATGGATGCTCTCAAGCAGTGTCTTGAGGACACGAAAGAGCTCATCGCCGCTCGCCGCGGAGACTCCTAGTTCCCGTGGCCTGCAGCAACGCATCAAGAAAGTAGAGATCAGCGAGCCAGATCGTTGTCTTCCTTCTTCTTTTGACCTTGTGTATTTCGAGCGTTGCCGCATGTGGCTTTTTTAATTATCTTCCTAAATATGTAAGAAAATTATTATCCACTGTCATTGTCCTTATATTCATCAGTCTTGCTATAAGTCGCAGTTGATGCTATATAGGTCCGTCGAATCTTACATCAAGATCCGTGCAAAACTTTCTTTTCAGATTTTCTTTTTTCTCTCTTAAATCTCAGTCGAGTGAGACATAGCCATGCCATGAAACAGGGGCTCGGGCGGCATTAATGGAGACATTGGGAGGGAGGTGGGCCGTGGATAGAGGTCAAAGGGCTCTCTGTCGGTGTCAAAACCGGCAGATCTCGGGTAGGGGGTCCCAAGCTATGTGCCTAAGGACCGATGGTAACAATGGAAAATGGGGACACGATGTTTATCCAGGTTCGGGCCCTCTTAATGGAGGTAAAACCCTATGTCCTGCTTGATTGTATTCGATGAGTATAGGGGTTACAAGAGTTGATCTACCTCCAGATTGTAATGGCTAAACCCTAGCTGTCTAGCCTATGATTATTCTGATTGCCTCTACGGACTAAACCCCCTGGTTTATATATACACCTTAGGGGCCTAGGGTTGTACAGAGTCAGTTTACAAAAGAAGGAAATAGTATATCCGGACACCAAACTTGCCGTCCACGCATATAGGAGTCCTACCCGAACACGGGGGATGGTCTTCTGCTTTATCTTCATGGCCAATCAGTCCGGCCCATATCGAATAGACCGGACACCCGAGGACCCCCTAATCCAGGACTCCCTCAGTAGCCCCTGAACCAGTCTTCGATGACGATGAGTTCGGCACGCGGATTATCTTCGGCATTGCAAGGCGGGTTCCTTCCCCCAAAATTTTTAAGTTAGCTCCATGCATAAAGAAACTGCATCCGGCTCTACATAATCAATACAACCCTTAGCCACGAAGGCAAGATGTCAAAATAGGAATAGTGTCTTTTACTGACAAATTTTTCGACGAAGCGTCACACTTGACTCTTTAACATTTCGAACCATTTTCACGCCTCCCGTTTCGCGTTTCGAGGTCTAACCTTCATTGGCACGTCTCGTCAAAACAGAGATCATGCCCGCCCATTACGGGAATCTCATCAATATGGTTTGGGTAATCCAACCGCACCTTACACATGATTTCGTTGGGAACAGGCGAGGTTTATGGCTTAGGAGGGGGACGTTTGGTATTTTCACCGTCTATAAAAGGGTAAAAACCTCTCCTTTTTCTTTACGCCTTCCTCTAGCTTCTGTCTCCCAATCTCCAAGCTCCAACGCCCATAGCTCCAACCTCCTCCACCGCTGCCACCCACCCCAGAAATGGCCGGGTCCGGCTCCAAGGGCAAGTGGGAGGCCTCCACCGTCACTGAAAAGGACGTCAAGGATCTCCAGAGCGCGGGCTATTTGTCCCTGGATATCGCGCATAGGATCCCTGACAAAGATCAGGTTATTCCTACTCCGGAGCTTGGTGAGAGGGTCGTCTTCATCCCCCATTTCCTCTGGGGGCTAGGGTTTCCCCTCCACCCCTTCGTCCGGGGTCTTATGTTCTACTACGGCCTAGATTTCCATGATCTAGCCCCAAATTCCTTCCTTCACATATCGGCGTTTATCGTCGTGTGTGAGGCTCTTCTCCGCATCCCCCCACACTTCGGCCTATGGCTCAAGGTCTTCAATCTGAAGCCGAAGGTGGTCAACGGACAGCATGCGGACTACGGCGGGGCTATGGTGAGCAAGCTCCCCAACGCCATCTGGCCCAAAGGGGCATTCGTAGAGATGGTCAAGGTGTGGCAGCAGGAGTGGTTCTACATCACCGAACCCCACGATGCCAACTGGGCGGCCATGCCTGACTTCAGATACGGACCCCCAACGAGACTCACCTCATGGACCGCCAAGGGTCTTGATTGGGGGTCCAAACCGGAGGTGAAGGTGCTCCAAAAACGCATCTCCGACATGTTGGGTGAGAACACTAGTCTCACAAACATGATTCAAGTGATGCTTTTCCGCCGCATCCCTCCTTGCCAGCTCCGAGCATCTCCCATGTGGGAGTTCGATCCAGAGAAGCCACGGACCCTGAAGCACTTCTTCGGCACCACACACGAAGATATATGAAAGCAACTCTTCAAGGCTCAGAAAAAGTGGCCGAAGAAGATTGAAGATATCGGGCTCGACATCAAGAACCGAGCCACGGCGGTAAGCATAGTCTTTCCGAAGACCTGTCTGATCAATATTTTAGATATGATAGAAATTATATTGCCTACTTTCTTTACAGGCCTGGATGGCAAAGGCGGAGCGGATCAACTGTCCGGCACCGCTGCCTGAGGTCGGGCCATACCCCAGCTAACGGAGATGCTGGTCCCGGCGCCCTATCAGGTGCCGGAGAAGAAAACCAAGAAGAAGAAAGGCAAGGAGGCCAAGGGCGGCCCCCGCCATAAAGGCCCTTCGGAAATAGTGTCTGGAGAGACCGAAGCCTTCTCTTCCCATGACGGAGATGAGGAAGAAGAGGAGGAGGAGGTGGAGAGCAACTCCTCCCGTAAGGGGAGGAAGAAGAAGAGGGCGGCCTCCGAAGACCCGGAGGGGGAGGCGCCCAAGAGAGGGAAGCTGGCCCTTCCGGACAGTTCGGACTTAGAGACCGAACTAGTCCCCAAGAAACCACCCAGGGTGAAGCCCCTGGCCGAATCGTAAGTATTCGGAAACTGCTTCCATTATATAAGTTATTTTGTTATTTGCCTTTCAGCACTCCCCGCGAGCTCCCTCATACTCCCTTATCGGAGGGGAATTCTCTGCCGCCCGAAATGGCAGAGAGTGACGCGCCGCCGCGAGCCCCCTTGCCTATCACCATGGAGGACACCGAGGCGCTGTCCCGAAGGACCTTTCTTGGCAGAGGGAGGGCGAACGAGGCCGTCGAGAAAGCGCCCGAGGTTAATACGTCGGTCGCCGAAGACCTAGGGGAGGCAACCCCTATGACAACCGATGGTGGGGACCCCCAACAATCCGGGCCCCAGCCGGACACCATTCTGGAGACCAACATGGCTCCGGGATTAGAGAAGCAGCCTCCTTTGAAAGAGGGTGAGGAGCATCAGCTCCATCGGTGACCTCCACTAATTCGGAGGCGCCCAACGCTCTGGAGGAAGCACTGCAGCGTGCTTCCATCATGGCAGAGCACCGCACCCTGATGGGTGCGGTGGTGGAGAAGGTTCAGTCTGCTAAGAGCGGACTAAACAAAGCCTTCACCAGCCTACTGACAGGCTTTGAGGTATGCGACGTAATGTTCTAAAAACTTTTCATATAGAGGAATATACCTGTGTACAGACAGTAGCCCCTGAGGCTCTGTTCGGTTAAAAGAAACTGGATAGAGGATCCATATAGTATTCGGGAGAGTTAACCGGCTGTGTTCTTATTGTAACAGGCTTCCCTGTTGGCGGCAACCGCCCAAGCCGCAGAAATTTCCGAACTCAATCGGAAACTTTAGGTGGCCGATGAGGAAATCGACCACATTAATAAGCGGTTCGATGAGACACAAGGAATGCGTATAATGTTAAAAGTTTATTTAGATATCAAAAGTAATATGTATATTTAGAGATTAACTCATGGAATGCCTGGATTATAATCACAGCTGGCGCAGCTGAGGTCGAGACCCTCAAAGGCGCCCTTGCCCAAGCCAAAAAAGAGGCGGAGGCAAATAAGGCAGCCGCTGACAAGGCGGCTGCCGAACTGAAGACCGAGCAAGCTGCCCGCCGCCAACACGAAGCTCGGGTGGCCAAAGTAGAGCAGGAGCTGAAGGATGCCATCAGCAAATGCGAAACTTTGGAGCAGAAGACTTTGGACCAGTCGACCGAGCTCGCCAAGGCTCTCCATGATGGCAAAGAGGCGCGGATCGAGTCCCAGAGTGCTCGTGAAGAGATCCATTAGGCGAGGCAGATAGCGGCTGGTAAGGCCTTTCTTTTGCAGAGTATCTTTGGAGGTCAGAGGTTTGCTTTGCTTACCCGAGTATGGAGTTCTCCAGGCGCGTTTGCGGATCTTCCGAGGAGTGCCGCTGATGCCGCATAGTTCTTCCGAGCCCAGGAGGGGAACTCGACCGAGAAGCTGTTCTGGTCGCAATTTCTCGCGCCGGAACACCCGACGCCTCTGAACGACCAGCGGAAGCAGCTGACGGAGCTGCATAGGGTGGCAGGTTTGGCCATGAAGGACCTGATAGTCCAGCTCTGGCCGGCCGAGCCAATCCCTAGTAGCTACTTTGGTTTGGTGAAGCGGCTTGTCGACGCGCGGCCTCGGATTGATGCATTGAAGCGCTCGGCCTACATAGAGGGTGCACGGATGGCCTTCGCCCGCGTCAAGATGCAATGGGCAAAGATGAAGGCCACCGAAGTGGCAACCGCAGGCCCGCTCGAAGGCAAAGATCACCGGAAGCCAGAGAGGTACTTCGATGACGTCCTAGAAGGAGCCCGAGTGATCGAGGGTCAATGCTCGAAGGACGTAATATTTGATTGAGTGTGTTCAGGTTGTACAAACAATGTGATGAACCCATGCTGTTTATATATCTATGTTTGCGCCTTTTGTTTCAAGCAATTTTTCCTCCTGTGCGGCCGTTTATTGTTTTATTTCTGAAAGTTGCCAGTCGTCGGCTTCAGCCCCCATGTAGATGCTACAGGGGTGTTCGGCGTAACGCGTGACCACACTTTATCCAACGTCTTGGTCCGTAAAGGAGGTGTCAGCGTGGTGAACCAGGCAATCAGACTATGCAGCTTTATTACTTTCACTTAGCCATAGGAGTTTGACTGTGGAGCTAAGTACTAGCCCCTAGTGCGTGTGCGGCTATCCGGACTACAGTGCCTTTTCCACGCAGCTGGACGAAGACCAGCCCCTCATATAACACGGAGTAAATCACTAACGATTTGTAGTATAATACTAAGTCGCCAAATCGCCGACCAACTCGCGCTTATCATGACAGTCAGTTTTCGGCTTTCTCTACTGAGGTACTTGACCGGACGAACCAGAAATACAATCGTAGTAGTTCTCCCTTTACTACCTTAGCCGAATGAGCGGAACGTAAGGTGGTAAGCACAGGAGCCGGGCAACCCAACTATAGACCAAAGACATGATTTGGAGCCGATGCATATAATGCAATATCCGGGACGCCGAAGAGTACCCTATAGGTGTTCGGACTTTGAAATGTGCAGGACCGAATACAACCCCCGGTGTTAAGGCCGGACTAAAGCACGTGTGGCGGTCTGAAGTAGGGATGTCATACAGATGACAAAAATAAATGAGTGCCAAACAAAAGTGGTGATCAACTGCTTCCTTTATACCCTGATGAGTACGTCGAGCCGTGTTATTACAGATAATGCCATAAATATCGAGGCTATTTTACATGCCAAAAGTTCACACAAGGAAAAAGTGTACACAGGGCCTAAAAGTAGTGGTTTGAAGATCCCAATGGTGCCCTGCCGCACGTCTGCGCCGTTTCTCCTTGGTGGGAAATCCTTTAAGAGGAGGAGGTGATGGTCGTCTGTAAGAAAGAGGGACCTGGAAAAGAGCCTCCGTAGATCAGGTAGGTTTTTTAATGAACCTATAGTGGGAAAAAAAGTTGAGGTTCGAATAGGGTCAAACCGTACTATGGACCTTTTCCGCAGTGTGCCTCCGGTGCTGCCCAAGGTATTTTAAGTGCGTAGTTATGTACGCGCGGTATGTATTCCACAACCTTATGGGGCGGTCGGCGGAGGCTAAACTGCTATTTAAGCTCTGGCTCCACCGGGCTATCGCATTGTAGTGTGGATCGGACTCGCTTAGTAGAGACGTGGGTCTTGATGACCGACGGGTTGTCCGACTTGATGAGGCTGCCCTGTACTTCGGTTGCTAGGGCTGCAGTATGCTCCTCAGTACGGAGGGAGTGCTCCATATTCCCATTTACTGTGATGACGCCACGAGGTCCAGGAATTTTGAGCTTCAGATAAGCATAGTGTGGGACCGCATTAAAGCGGGCGAAGGCCGTTTGTCCGAGCAGTGCATGATAACCACTGCGAAAAGGGACGATGTTGAAGATCAAGTCTTCGCTTCGGAAGTTATCTGGAGAGCCGAATACGACTTCCAGTGTTAGGGAGCCCGTGCAGTGGGCCTCCATGCCAGGTATCACTCCTTTAAAGGTAGTGTTGCTAGGTTTGATTCTTGACGGGTCGATACCCATCTTACGGACAGTATCCTGGTAGAGCAAGTTGAGGCTCCTACCGCCGTCCATAAGGACTCTAGTAAGATGATATCCATCAATCATAGGATCGAGTACCAGGGCCACCGAACCTCCGTGACGGATACTGGTTGGGTGGTCCCTGTGATCAAAGGTGATCGAACAAGCCGACCATGGGTTGAATTTTGGGGCGACAGGCTCTACGACGTAGACGTCCCTTAACGCGCGTTTGCGCTCCCTCTTGGGGATGTGGGTGACGTAGATCATGTTCACAGTTTTTACCTCGGGGGGAAACTGTTTCTATCCTCCGGTGCGCGGTGGGCGAGGCTCATCATCGTCCTCACTTGGAGGTCCTTTCCCCTTATGTTTGGTGTTTAATTTACCGGCCTGTTTGAAAACCCAGCAGCTTCTGTTGGTGTGGTTGGCAGGCTTGTTAGGGGTGCCATGAATCTGGCAGGGTCGATCCAGTATCTTGTCCAAGTTGGATGGACCGTCCCTAGTACCTTTGAATGGCTTCTTCCGCTGATCGGGTTTAGAGCCACTGAATCCGGCACTTACCGCCATGTCCTCTGTTTCTTCGTTGTTGTTCCCGTGCTTGTTTTTGTTGCGTCGTGGCCTTGCATTGCCGTCTCGGGCCTCAGAAGTGCCGGGGTCGCTGGTACTGTTGCTTCTACGAGCCAACCAGCTATCTTCGCCCGCACAGAAGCGGGTCATGAGTGCAGTAAGAGCTGCCATGGTCTTCGGCTTTTCCTGGCTGAGGTGTCGGGTGAGCCATTCATCATGGACGCTGTGCTTAAATGCTGCTAAGGCCTCGGCGTCCGGACAGTCCACGATTTGGTTCTTTTTAATTAAGAACCGATTCCAAAGTTTGCGAGCGGACTCTTCGGGTTGCTGAATTATGTGACTCAGGTCATCAGCATCCGGTGGCCGGACATAAGTGCCCTGAAAGTTGTCCCGAAAAGCATCCTCTAGGTCTTCCCAGCTTCCAATGGAGTTCTTTGGGAGGCTGTTCAACCAGTGCCGTGCTGGTCCTTTCAGCTTTAGAGGGAGGTATTTAATGGCGTGGAGATCGTCTCCGCGAGCCATGTGAATGTGGAGAAGAAAATCTTCAATCCATACAGCGGGATCTGACGTTCCATTGTATGGCTCGATGTTTACGGGTTTAAACCCTTCTGGAAACTGGTGCTGCATTATCTCATCGGTAAGCACATGGGGTGCGTGGCACCTCTATACCGGGCGACATCGCGACGGAGTTTGGATGACATCTGTATTCTGGGCTGACCCCGAATTTGGTTATGTTTGTCATTCCAGGTCTGGTGGCTGTTATCTCATGCTGGAGCACGTCCTCTTGATCCATAGATTGATCTGGTCTGGTCGGCTCTATTGGTCAGGTCCTGACGTAGGTCGTACGTGTAGCCCGGAGCCGCTGTCTCCTTGCCTCTACGGCGAGGGGGCGCGGGCTGATGTTCGGCATAATTGGTCGTTTTGTCCCGTCCACGTGGTGGTCGGTCCGGTTGATCGGCATGATTGTAGTTTGAAGGTATTGGCTCAAAGGCCTCCTCGTCGAATTGTGGCAGGAGCCTGCACTTAGGATAGCTCTTTGTTTGGCGCTCAAAGCCGTATCCCTCTTCGGCGGCCAGGACCTTAGTCCATCTGTCATTGAGCATATCCTGTTCGGCTTGAATCTGCTACTATTTCCTTTTCAGGCTCCGTGCAGTGGCGATCAGCCATCGCTTGAAGTGTTCTTGTTCGAGGGTTTCCTCTGGGACGATGAAATCTTCGTCACCGAGGCTAATATCCTCTTCGGAGACAGGTAAGTAGTTACTATCTTCCGAATCTCCGTGATCGGCAGGTTCGTCGGGGTTGACTTGACCCTCTTCCCTCTCATCCTGCTTGAACGCAGGCTCAGCGGGGTGGTCGGAGTCTTCGGCGTTGTCCGGTGTGTCATTATCTCCGGTTCCGGTATTGCTTTCCCTTGCCCGACGCGATCGTGAGCGGCGCCGCTGACGCCGGCGTTTTGGTGGTTCATCGACGGGCTTCTCTTGAGTGCCATCGTCGTCCTTCTTTTCAGGCATGTCCACCATGTATACATCATAAGTAGAAGTGGCCGTCCAGCGACCAGTGATGGGCGGGTTTTGGCCTGGTTCAACTCCGACATCGTCGTCCATGCCATCGATGTCTTCGGAGGCATAATCTAGCATGTCAGTTAAGTCCTCCACAGTGGCTAATAAGTGGGTGGTGGGTGGGACGCAAAATTCCCTACTCTCAGCCCCCAATTCAAGATGGGCGTAGTTCAAAGGTGATACTTCCATGATGGCGAGAGATTGCAGTAGGTCCAGTGTTTCATTTAAGAGTGAAAGCTTGACAGGCGTCTGAGGATCTGCGGAGCTAGGTTCGATAATAACCACTTGACCGAGCACGATAGACGCAGACCTCGAGAGTTCGGAGTTGACGTCCAGAGGCGAATCCGGCTTCCCGATGACGGGGAGAGTCCCGTTTGACTCCGGGTCCACCGACGGCATGGTTGCATCTGGGTCTCCGGCTAGAAGCTCCGTAATGGGAGAAAGTCTGGTGGGGTTCCCCCCCCCCCCGTCTTCGGACGAAGTGTTCCACTCCGGATCTAAGGCCAGGGCGGGCATGATAGTCGATCCCTGGACGGGATCTGATAGCGGATCCGAATGGCCTTCTTTGTATGGGTGGGGAGCGGCGGCCGAGGCCGTGAACCCCTCGAAGATTAGATCTCCTTGGATATCGGCGATGTAGTTCAAACTTCCAAACCTGATCTGGTGACCAGGGGTATAGCTGTCGACCTGCTCAAGGTGACCGGTCGAGTTGGCATGTAGTACGAAGCCGCCAAACACAAAGAGTTGACCAGGGAGAAAAGTCTCCCCAGAAACAGCATCGTCGTCGATGACAAGGCGAGCCATCGATCCTTCTGTCGACAACACAACAGAACTCTCAATGAAAGCACCAATGTCGGTGTCAAAACCGGCAGATCTCGGGTAGGGGGTCACAAGTTGTGTGCCTAAGGATCGATGGTAACAATGGACAATGGGGACACGATGTTTACCCAGGTTCGGGCCCTCTTAATGGAGGTAAAACCCTACGTCCTGCTTGATTGTATTCGATGAGTATAGGGGTTACAAGAGTTGATCTACCTCGAGATCGTAATGGCTAAACCCTAGCTGTCTAGCCTATGATTATTCTGATTGCCTCTACGGACTAAACCCCCGGTTTATATATACACCGGAGGGGCCTAGGGTTGTACAGAGTCGGTTTACAGAAGAAGGAAATAGTACATCCGGACACCAAACTTGCCGTCCACGCATATAGGAGTCCTACCCGGACACGGGGGATGGTCTTCTGCTTTATCTTCACGGCCCATCAGTCCGGCCCATATCGAATAGACCGGACACCCGAGGACCCCCTAATCCAGGACTCCCTCACTCTCCTCCCGATGAGCATGCACAGGGGTCTGATCACACACCTCCCGTACTCAAATAGCTACCCCACACGGCACCTCCTAGCCAATAAAAAAAGGGGACGCGTGGCGGCACGTAAATGGTAAGTAGAACGCCCACGGTTTCAATAATACTTGTGTTTCTGATTTTTAACGTGACAACACTTGTTCCAAAATGACTTTGTTGATTGTTAATGTGTGCGCCTTCGCAAATCGGACAAAAAATTTACCACTGCATGTTGGTGCCATGTCATGACACCATGCCAAGTTTCATGATTTTCAGGCGAGTTTTGGATTAACGGGAATTTTAAAACCAAGTTTCTCGATGTTTCCGGCCGAGCCAAGACGCCCAGATGTTTGAATTCCATTCCCACTTCTTCCATGGGACCTAGAAATTTGCCCAAGCACACATAAATGATTTTCCAACTAACTTTTGCGCACTGGAGCATGCGCTTGTACTTCAAATTTGAATTATGTGCATTAACTGCTTGGAAAATCAATTAATGTATAAAAAAGGCCAAACAAACCCAGAATAATTCCAAAATTTAGCATGAAACTCCTATTTGGTCTAAGCTGCCTGTGTAAAAAAATTAAGGCGGGAGAATGCAGTGTATGTCGTTTCGCACGTGAAGCTGACACGTTCCCTCTCGGAACCACGAGCCTTCTTGAGAGAAGCTAAGAAGCTTATACCAAAGCTTGTCCCAATTCGGCCAAAAAATTACCACAGCATGTTGGTGCCATGTCATGACACCATGCCAAGTTTCATGATTTTCAGGCGTGTTTTGGATTTACAGGAATTAAAAAACCAAGTTTCTCAATATTTCTGGCCGAGCCACGACGCCCAGATGTTTGAATTTCATTCCCATTTCTTGCATGGGACCTAGAAATTCACCCAAGGACTCACATGTGATTTTTCAACCAACTTTGGTGCACTGGAGCATGTGCTTGTAGTTCAAATTTGAATTATGCACATTAAATGCCCAGAAATCCAATTAATGTATAAAAAAGGCCAAACGAACCCGGAATAATTCCAAATTTTAACACGGCACTCATATAGTTCTATGTTGCCTCTGTAAAAAATCAAGGGGGGGAGGCAACTATATCGTTTCGCACACAAAGGTGACACGTCCCCCCTCGGGAACCATGAGTCTTCTCGAGAGAAGCTCCGGTTTGCAAGAAGCTTATACCAAAACTTGTCCAAATGCGGCCAATTTTTTTACCACAGCATGTTGGTGCCATGAAATGACACCATGCCAATTTTTATGATTTTCAGGTGAGTTTTGAATTTACAGGAATTTAAAAACCAAGTTTCTCAATGTTCCCGGCCGAGCCACGACGCCCAGATGTTTGAATTTCATTCCCATTCTTGCATGGGACCTATAAATTCACCCAAAGACACACATGTGATTTTTTAACAAACTTTGGTGCACTAGAGCATGTGCTTGCAGTTCAAATTTGAATTATGCACATTAAATGCCTAGAAACTCAATTAATGCATAAAAATGTCAAACAAACCCGGAATAATTCCAAATTTAAACACGACACTCATGTAGTTGCATGTTCACTGTACATAAATGTTCTAGCAACTCAAACACCATCCTTTCCCTCCATAACACCATTTTGTCTTTCAAAACATAATGAAAAAATTAGGTATACCACAAACAGTTTACTAGCAAGAATCATGTGGGATGCGATATAAAATATCTTGGCGCACTGTCTTGTCTGGCTTACGCAGGAAGCTTCATCGTCTACAGTCCACCGCCTGCGCTTGAACCACACTTGCGCGCCAGTTTCTCATGGCACCGAGCGAAATTTTTCTGCCACCGCGGAAATATCTATCTCCCCGCCCCCTTCCTCCCACCAAAAGCCACATTTCCACTGTTCCTCCTTGCTTTCCAACTTCAAACGACCTTCACTGCTGCTTACTGGCAGCTTAGCCTCCTCATCGGTGACCCTTCTTCTTGCAGTGCCGCCTCCTCGCCAGCGACCCTTGTTCTTGTAGCCCCGCCTCCTCGCCGCCGACCCTTCTTCTTGCTACGCGGCCTACTCGCCGCCGACCCTTCTTCTTGCTGTGCGGCCTCGTCGATATGGTCAGGTAATCCACACCCCACCCACACCATCCTCCTCCTTCCCCGTCCCACATGCCCCGACCGACGGCGCGACACCTTCCGCCGAAATCACTGGCCCCGTCCTCCAATTAAGCGCTGCCCACAGCCATTTTGCACGCAGTATAACTTGGAGCTCAGTAGCATCTCACAGCGGAGAAGCAACTAGTGGCCGCACATGCGCACGAGGTGGCTATGGCTGCCATGCATGCCGACCACCAGATCTTGGAGGAGCACCTCGTCTTCGAGGCCACCATCGACACCACCACGCGGTTGTCTACTTTAAAATATAGTTCGTGCTATTTTCTTGAGGCCACCGCCAGTGCCTTCTAGTGATTTGTCCTCTGTAATGTTAATATGCAATCTAATGTTCAGTTAACAGTTTGGTCCTCTGAAATGTAATGTTCAGTTAACAGTGTGGTCCAACAATTGCTACATTTCATAGTACTATTCTCAAGCATTCTTTGTTTTGTTAACTGTCTTATCTTCTAGTACATGTTTCTATTCTGCAATGTCGTGCTCAGTTAACTGTTTTGGTTCATTTGGTATGCTGTCCATTTAACTGTTTGGTTCAATTCTGCAATTTGATTTTCATTTGTTGTGGGTACAATTTTGTATTGTTATGAATGTGAGAAATAAATCGAATTTGGCTGTACTCAATACATATTCTACTGATAGTATGGCAACTCTCAGTTAACCTGATCAAGATCTTCCTTATGTGTGTTGCAGGGAAACAATGGGAGACACTGCGGTTTACCATCGAGGTTTGCTCATGCATGGTCCTTTCGCTAATAGCACATTATTTTGCAGTTGCAGGAATCATTCTAATATTTAGGTTTCTTACAATTTGGTCTTGCACATGTAGGTCCTGGTGTCAGAGGCTTACGCCCACTGTTCGACCCATTTTCCATATGGGGAAATGAGATGTCCATGAATATCAGTCAAGTAAAGAAACTCAGAAAGATTGTTAGGATGAAGAAACTTGCGACGAATAACAGCAAGATCTTTGTTTGCACAATGAAGAAGACATCAGTCAACTATAGGATGGCACTAACTCTTTTACCTTGTTTTTACACCTTGCGCCATTTCAAAATTTATAACAACGATTTATGCATATCTTTGTTTTCAGTACTTTTCAAAGCAGTTCACCGATGATTACCTCTCAAACCACCTGCATGGTCAAGAGGCGAGGAAGGTATTCATTCAACACCCATGGTACAATATTGAAGTCTTCCTGAAGAGGACGAAGGTTGGGCGGGCAATTATCCATAGCCACTGGCCTAAAGTTGCAAGGACATTCAACATCACTGAAGGCTCAATATTTGCCTTTCGCTTCTGCAGTTTCCCAGATGAGATTCATCTGTCTATTTACCATGTATGATGCTACTTTCCAAAGGTTTTCGATGTTGCATGTGAAACTTGGTGCTGTTGTGTAATGGCATAACTGCGTGCTGAAGCTATCTGATGTAATTTGATTATGAAATCCTGGTTGCCGTTATACGGATATGAAATATCTGGTGTGTTTTATAAGAAATGTCAATTTGATTACTGCATGGATTACCAATAATAGGCTAATTACCCTGCTTATTGGGGTTTTCTATTGCAGACGGTTCCTCAGACAACACCGTGGGCGATGAACTCAAACAACCCACACGGTTTATAGAAAGTGGGCGTGTTGGATCAACTAACAATCACACACGGCTTCCGGCAGAGAAGTGTTTGCGTTAGGCCACCTTGCACAAACGTTTCCACACAAAAAACTGTGTGTGATATACATACGAAAGGAAATGTTTTTCTGGGATTCACCGTGTGGGATGTACATACGAACGAAAATGATTGGGTTTCGATGCCTCACCCGATCGCACATGAGCTCATTTTGCCCCCGCCTGTGTGGCTGGAGGGCCTATCCCCAACGGTTTCTGGGTTGTGTGGGAAGGACCCCCCTATCGTACACACTCACGAGGCGACAGTTTAAAACTCCATCGCGGAAAGGGGGTAAAAACCGTTAGTATAGCACGTCTCTGCACCAGTGCGAAAGAGCACCTACTAGTAAAAAAGTTAATTCGGTTGAAGAAATTAGTACTTTGAGTGAAAAAGTTGATGCTCTTATGAAATTGGTTGCTAATAAAAGTGCTCCCATTGATCTTAATGATGTGCCTTTGTCTACTTTGATTGAGCAAAATAGTGATCCCGTATATGTGAATTTTGTCTTGCGAAACAATTTTAATAACAATGCTTATAGAGGTAACTTTAATCCTAGGCCTTTTCCTAGAAATTCCTCTAATAATTATGGTAATTCTTCTTACAATAATAATAGGAACCCCTCTGATCTTGAGAATAATATTAAAGAATTTATCAATGCTCAAAAAGTTTTCAATACTACGATAGAACAAAAGTTGAATAATATTGATGATATGTCTAGAAGTATTGATAGAATTTCTCACGATGTAGAAAATCTCAAGTTGAAAACTTTTGTACCCAAGGTTGATGAATCAATTAAAGCTTTATATGTTTCTATGGATGAAAGCAAGAAAAGAACCGCTATGCTTAGAGCTAAAAGAGAAGTTTTAGAACGAGCTTTTTCTAGTGATTGCTTTCATAAAAATGATGAAGATCTTAAAATGATTGGTGTTTCTTCTATTGATTCCTTGTTTATTAAAATTAAAATTGATGATAAAGGGACTGAAGAATATTCAACTTTAGTTATATGGCATCCCCATAAGTTGGAGGGTGAAAATCTTGATGAAAAAATTGATAAAAGTGGGTTTGGAGTGGTCAAAACTTTAACTAGTGATGTGCCCACTCTTTTGGATTACAAAGACTTTAATTATGATAATTGATCTTTGATTGAATGTATTTCTTTGTTGCAATCCATGATAAATTCACCCCATGCTTATGAACAAAATAAAGCTTTTACTAAACATATCGTTGATGCCATGATGAAAGCATTAGAAGAAAAGTTGGAGTTAGAGATTTAAATTCCTAGAAAATTACATGATGAATGGGAACCTACCATTAAAGTCAAGATTAAAAATTATGAGTCTTTTGCTTTATGTGATTTGGGTGCTAGTGTTTCCACAATTCCGAAATATTTATGTGATGTGCTTAGTCTTACCGATATTGAAGAATGTTCTCTTAATTTGCACTTGGCGGATTCTACTATTAAAAGCCTTTGGGAAGAATTAATGATGTTATTATTCTTGCAAATAGAAATTATGTGCCCATAGATTTTATTTTTCTTGATATTGATTGCAATCCGCCTTGTCCAATTATACTTGGTAGACCGTTTTTACGCACTATTGGTGCCGTGATTGATATGAAAGAAGGCAATATTAAATTTCAATTTCCACTTAGAAAAGGGGTGGAACATTTACCTAGAACAAGAATTAAGCCACCATATGAATCAATCATGAGGGCATCCTATGGATCAAAAACTAAAGATGACAATACTAGAATCTATGCATTATGCCTAGCTAGGGGCATAAAACGATAGCGCTTGTTGGGAGGCAACCAAATGAATAAAATTTATTTTTGCCCTTTTCTTTCTGTTCTTGAGTGTTTGCACAATTATGCCTCTATTATGATTGTGTTTTTTTATGTTTTAATTAGTATTTGTGCCAAGTAAATCCTTTGGGATAGCTTTGGTGATAGTTGATTTGATCCTGTTGAAAAACAGAAACTTTTGCATGCAGTAACAGAATTGTTTAAATTCACATAAGCGAATTTTTTTTGAATTTTTTACACAAGTTTGATGTGCAAATTTCCTCTGTTTCCTTAATTTTTCAGAATTTTTGGAGTTACAGAACTATGAGAGCAATCCGCATCTTTATAGACTGTTCTGTTTTTGACAGATTCTATTTTCTTTGCATTGTGTGCTTATTTTGATGAATCTATGGATTGTATCGGGGGGTATAAGCCATGGAAAAGTTATAATACAGTAGATATAATGCAATAACAAAATTTGAATGTGTTTTCAACCGTACTTACAGTAAAGATTGGTTTTCTTATACTAACAGATCTCACGAAGGTTTTGTTAAGTTTTGTGTGATTGAAGTTTTCAAGTTTTGGGTGAGATCGTGATGGATGAAGGAATAAGGAGTGAAAAGAACCTAAGATTGGGGATGCCCCATGGCACCCCAAATTAATATTCAAGGAGAACCAAGCAACTAAGCTTGGGGATGCCCCGGAAGGCATCCCCTCTTTCTGCCAATGACCATTGGTATTTTACTTGGAGCTATATTTTTATTCGTCAGATATCATGAGTTTTGCTTGGAGCGTCTTGTATTATATGAGTCTTTAGTTGTTTTTATTTTTAGTTTGTCACTAGTATCCTTGCTGGACACACCTATTTGAGAGAGCCAAAATTAAGATATGATTTGTTAGAATTGCTCTTCATGCTTCACTTAATTTTTTTTAGCTATGGAATTGCTCTAGTGCTTCACTTATATCTTTTTGAGCACGGTGTGCTTTAATATTTTTGAAGAAATGCTCTCATGCTTCACTTAGATTTATTTGAGAGTTAGTAAATTTTTGAAGAAATTCTCTCATGCTTCACTTTATATTATTTTGAGAGACGAAAATTTTATGCTCATGTTCTTCACTTAAATTTGTTTGAGCTTGTCAAAAGCAATTGCAATATATGAAACTAGTCCCAAATTGATAGATATTCAAGAGGGATATAATAAAAACTTTCATGAAGATCATTGGACAAAATAAACTTGATTCTTTGTAATGTTTTGAGATATGATGATAGTGATATGTGAATCATGTTGGTGAGTAATTACGCTTTAGTAAGAATATTGGTGTTAAGGTTTGTGATTCCCTATGCAAGCACGAAAGTCAATAGTTATAAAATGAAATTACATCCTACTTGTGGTGCATTATTCGGTGTTAGTTATGCTTAATGCTTGCTTATGTGATTTTTTGTTTCTTGGTTGGTTGCTTCTCAATCTTTTTGCTAGCCTCCACTTGTACTAAGTAGAAATACTACTTGTGCATCCAAAATCTTTAAACCCAGTTTTGCCATATGAGTCCATCATACCTACCTATATGTGGTATTTTCATGTCGTTCTAAGCAAATTTGTATGTGCCATCTCTAATTTTCAAAATGAATTTTCTTTTTGTGTGCTCGTACCGATCATGAAGTGGCAGGGGGTGGCCAATATTTTCCATGCTAGATGTGTTATTCTCAAGATGAGTGTTTATTCACTTGTCATTGCACGAGAGTACGGAGGTAATAGGGATGCCCAGTCCTGAAATGAAAAAGAAATTTACTTTATGTTGTCAAATAATAAATTCCTTGGAAAGTGTTTGTATGGACGGTACCCGTGGATACGGCTAGTCCTGGAGTGTGAAAGTATGGTGGAAAAAGGAATAAACTTTATTTTCTGTTTGGGAACCGCCAATGATATATCTAGCATGGAAAGTGTTGGCAATTACTCGGTCGTTTTCGTTGACGGGAAAAGTATGCCTCTCAAAAAAAATTATCTCTTAATTTAAGCTGTGAGCTCTGGCGCCTCTACAAATCCCTACTTCCCTCTGCGAAGGGCCTATCTATTTACTTTATGCAATTTTTATTTTTTATTTGAGTCTCCATCTTCTTTTATAAAGCACCAAGTAGGGAGCACTATGATCATACTTGAGCATTGGATGTAGCTAGTATGCGAGTGTGTTTCATGAATGGATCAATGATTGAGCATGATGGGCTAGGGATAACTTTCTTTAGATTGAAAGACATGGTTGCTTGTTGATATGATTGAGTATTGAAATCTTCATGTCAAAACTAGACTATTGCTTTGAACCATATAAAAGTCCAAATGTCCATGCTACAAAAGAAAAGAATCTGTGATGAACATGTTAGGCAGCATTCCACATCAAAAATTCTGCTTTTATCATTTACCTACTCAAGGACGAGTAGGAATTAAGCTTGGGGATGCTGATACGTCTCCAACGTATCTATATGTTTTGCTTGTTCCATGCTGTTATATTATCATTATTGGATGTTTTAAAATCATTTTATAGCAACTTTATATCATTTTTTGGGACTAATTAACCTATTGACATAGTGCCCAGTGCCAGTTGTTGTTTTTTGCTTGTTTTTTACTTCGCAGAATATCCATATCAAACGGAGTCCAAATGCAGCGAAACTTTTTGGAGATTTTTTCTGGACCAGAAGACACCCAGTGGGACAAAGAAGTACCAGAGGGGAGGCCCGAGGTGAGCACAAGACACATGGGTGCGCCAGGAGGCCCAGGCTCGCCCAGGCGGGTTGTGCCCACCTCAGTGACCTCCCGCACCGCCTCTTCGCCCTATAAATTCCCAAATATTCCGGGGGTCGACGAAACACAATTCCAGCCGCTGCAAGTTCCAGAACCACGAGATCCAATCTGGACACCATCACGGAGGGGTTCATCATCCTCATTGGTGCCTCTCCGAGGATACGTGACTAGTTCACCATAGACCTACGGGTCCTTAGGCAGTAGCTAGATGGCTTCCTCTCTCTCTTTTGATTCTCAATACAATGGTCTCTTGGAGATCTATTTGATGTAACTCTTTTTTGCGGTGTGTTTGTTGGGATCCAATGAACTTTGAGTTTATGATCAGATCTATATCCATGAATATTATTTGAGTTTTCTTTGATCTCTTATATGCATGATTATTTATATCCTCGTATTTCTTCTTAGAATCTTTTGTTTAGTTAGGCCAACTATATCGATTTTTCTTGCCATGGGAAGAGGTGCTTTGTGATGGGTTCGATCTTGCGGTGTTCTTTCCCAGTGACAGAAGGGGCGGTAAGACACGCATGTATCGTTGCTATTAAGGATAACAAGATGGGGGATATTCCTACATGAATAGATCTCATCTACATCATGTCATCGTTCTTATTGCATTACTCTCTTTCTTCGTGAACTTAATACACTAGATGCATGCTGGATAGCGGTCGATGTGTGGAGTAATAGTAGTAGATGCAGGCAGGAGTCGGTCTACTAATCTTGGACGTGATGCCTATATATTGATCATTTCCTTGGATATTGTCATAATTATTCGATCTTCTATCAATTGCCCAACAGTAATTTGTTTACCCACCGTGTGCTATTTTCTCGAGAGAAGCCACTAGTGAAATCTATGGCCCCCGGGTCTATTCTTTATCATATTTTCTTTGAGATCTATTTTTATTCACTTTTATTTTCAGATCTATTATTCCAAAAACCCAAAAATACCTTGCTGCACTTTGTTATTACTTATTTTATTTTGTGTTTTATTAAGAGCTATTTATCCAATCTACCACAAATTTATCTATCTTTTTACCGTGGAGGGATTGACAACCCCTCTTACGCGTCGGGTTGCAAGTATTTGTTCTTTGTGTGCAGGTACCGTTTACATAGTGTTGATTGGTTCTCCTACTGGATTGATACCTTGGTTTCACAACTGACGGAAATACCTACTGTAGCTATACTACATCATCCCTTCCTCTTTGGGGAAATACCGACGCAGTTTCAAGCGACGTCACCGGTCGTAGCCGCTGATGGCCTCTCCTTGCGTTCGATTCCTTGGTTCTGGCCCCGCTTGTGCGGCCTTCCTTGCCTTGTGCGCTTGCTGACCCCTCTATGTGCCTGTGGTGGCGACCGGCTTGAGATGTCTGCTCGCCTGTGGCAAAGACATTTGCGATCTTCATGAGGGATGCTACATCAGGAAGTTGTCCTAGCACCCTCTTTCTGCTGATCTTGTGCCTCAGCATGGGGTCAAATGCTCCATTGACAAATGATTCGATGGTTGTACCATCAGAGATGTTTGGAATTGTGTTTTCTTTTTGAGCCAGCGGGCAATGAAGTCACGCAGCGGTTCTTGTGCTCCTTGTGTTATATTGTAGAGGTCTACCAGGCTTCCTGGCCGGTGGTTTGTCCCTTCAAAGTTGTTGAGGAAGTCGTACTCAAAATCTGCCCAGATGTGGATGGAGTTTGGTGGGAGCCTGTTCTAATCGTGCCAATCCTAAAAGGCATAGCGAAACATGGCGGAAGGCGTTCCCGATGTCGCCGTGTGCTACCTCGACGGATTTCAAGTAGGCGCTGAGCCAGGGATCGGGTTTACTATCGTCCGGATATTTTTTGGCCCCGTGCACAATAACTGGTTGAGGAAACTGGTGCGTGATTACCTTGTAACCGAAGCATGCGGGTGCGATGCCGGATGTTAACCGAGGTATCGGGGCTTCGTATTCTAGCCCGTAGCGCTCCATGGCCCATGCTCGTACGTGGTCGTGAAGATCTAGGTGGAAACCAAGGCGTTCGCAAACCGACCCCTCTTCTCTTCTTCCCCTCGCGGGTTGTATTGTGTGTCGGAGATCGTCAGCGCACAGCGTCTTGTCGTCCCTCTCAAAGTTGCTTGAGTCCCGCCCTTCTGGCGTCAGCTCCTTATTGGGCGGTCTTGAGGCGCCTGTTGCATCTTGCATTTGTTTCTCCTGGACTCAACCGTCCGGTGAACAACTTTGATGAGGTCGGCGAGGATTCCGGGGTCCACGGGTGCAGCTCCGAGCTTATTGACCAACAGGACCTCTTCTTGTATGCTCTGAGCTGCTGTAGAGAACTCTGTTGATCTGTTTTCGTCAGTGGCTTCCTGGTTGTTCTTGCATTTGCCGGTGTCTAGGTTTTGTTGACGACCTCCATGTTGTACTTGCCTGGTGCTGTGTATTATTCCTTGTCTCGTTTCTGCGGCTGCTTTCGATTGTGCATGGCGCGCAGCCCCAAGCATAAGGACCTCATGGGGTCCGTCCTCCGGGGATTCGGGTGGGCTACCTTCTTGGGTAGTTGGGTTTGGGATTTTTGCGGATTTTTCCGTTGCCACGATCATGGTAGTCGAGTGCGGCATGCTGTCGCTTGCCTTGGCCTCCGCTTCTGCGAACATCACCTTGTGTAGTGAGATCAGCTATGGGATGTATGGTTCGACACTGTCCTTCGTCTCCCGGTGGATGCAAGATTTTGAGGTGTTTTGCTGTTCGTCATGGTCTTCGTGCTCCGGAGTTCTGATTTTAGCTGTTGAGGACGTGGTGTTTTTGGCCTCGGCCTCTCCTGCTGAGGTCAATTTGCCATCTGCGTCCTCGTGGTCAGACAACGACGGCAGGTCTACCGTGTCGATGCTGCAATCTGAGATTGTTTCATCAAGGAAACTGTCTTCGGGTGTGTGGTCGACGTGGCAGTTGTCGCACACCATGGTGATGATTCGTACATTCTTCTTTACTTCGAATGAGAAGTGGTCAGCGGGGCTGGTCGCTGAGGTCACTGGGATCGGGAGCTCGTCGTGTCCTCTGGGTTGGACGGGCAGTAAGCATAATCAGAGGTCGCACGTGTGTTGGTGACGAAGGCGATGTGCTGATGTAGATCACGCGTGTGGGACAATCTGGCGGGTTGATATCAAGCCGGCCTGCATCATTCACGGTGAACATCAGAGCGCCAAAGGTTAGGCTTTCCCCCGACGAGAGGCCTCCGAAAGCAGAAAAAGGTCCGACCCATGATCTGTCTCCAGCCGGCACTACCCATGCCTGGCGCGCCAACTGACAGAGCATATTACTGTCAGATCCCTCGGTATGGGTCCAAGCGTAGCTGGGAGTCATGGATCGGAGGTCACATGAGGGGTTTATCCAGGTTCGGGCCTTTGGAGATTAACACCCTACGTCCTGCTAGTTTCGGTTATTCATAGTGGAGGGGTACCTCGTGCGAGGGGTTACAATGGTGTATGATGTTGTTACCGAGAGTTCTCCTATCACAGGATAGATGACGAAGAGGAACTCTAGACCTCCCTTTATATAGACATGAGAGGCCTAGGGTTTTACATGTTGGATGCGATCTAGGGCGCTGTCGCCCTCTAGTCTTGAGCGTCAAGAAGGATGTCTGGCCTCCTAGGCTTAGCGCCACATCGTGGGCCCGTTGGGCCCTCTTGTAGTTGATGAGGCCGGGCTCCTTGGCATTACCCACCCCTGGTACAGGACCCCATCAATTTCACCCGAATTTATTGATTCGACACAAGGGGTGCCAAAAATATTTATAAGACTTAGCACTTGAGTTGTAAATTCAACCACACCTCAGAAATCACTTCCCTGGAGCAATTTATTAGTAGCATAGTGATATGATAGTAGTGATAGCAATGGTAATGGTAACAGTAGTAGTAGCAGATTTGTAGCAACCAGAGCAGTAGTACCTTGAACAAAGGCAATAGTGTTAAAGCGTAGGCATGGAGTAGTGATGGTATGTTCAGATGAAATGCAATATGTAACTATCACAACCTAGAGCAACACATACTAGCGCCAATTCATCAATCATATGTAGGCATGTATTTCGTGTATAGTCATATGTGCTTGCAATAAGAACTTGCATAACATCTTCTGTCCTAGCATCCCGTGGCAGCAGGGTCCTAATGGAAACTAAGGGTAATTAATGCGCTCCTTTTAATAACTGGACCAAAGGATTAACACACAGTGAATACATGAACTCCTCAAGTTAAAGTCATCCCTGCCGACATCCAAATTCATTGTCAACTAGGGGGTCTAAGGTTCAGAATGATAACAGGTGGATAAAACTTGCAGATAGGATCAAGAACACAAATATATTCATGAAAACATAATATGTTCAGATCTGAAATCATGGCACTCGGGCCCCTAGTGACAAGAATTAAGCATAGCAAAGTCATAGCAACATCAATCTCATAACATAGTGGATACTGGGGATCACGCCCTAACAAATTGACATGATTAAATGAATTTCATTCAACTACCATCTACTTCCAATATGCCTGCAAGGGGATTACTCACACATGATGGTGAGCATCATGAATTTTTTTATGAACAAGGGTTGGTGATGATGATGGTGACAAATCCCTCTCTCCCGAGCCACAAACGGACTCCGGATCAGGACTCCAGACGAAGAGCAAGAGGTGACGGCGGCTCTGTATCGTAAAATGCGATGTAACTTTTTGTCTGATTTTTTCTCAGGAAGACAGAATATATAGCGTTGGAATTAGGCCAGGAAGAGGTCCACGGGCCCCACAAGCCTGCCCGACGCGGCCTGGGAGTGGTCGCGCCCTCTGGGCTTATGGGCCTTGGGTGGACCCCCTATGTTACTTCTTTGCTCTAGTATTTTTTTATTTTATTGCAAAATAAATCTCCGTAAAATTTTGTCCAATTCTGAAAACTTTTTATTTTTGCACAAAAACAGCACCATGGTAGTTCTGCCGAAAACAACGTCAGTCTAGCTTAGTTTCACTCAAATCATGCAAATTAGGGACAAAACAAGAGTATACATGTTTGAAAACGTAGAAACGATGGAAACGTATCAACTCCCCCCAAGCTTAACACATTGCTTGTCCTCAAGCAATTCAGTTGACAAACTAAATGTGATAAAGAAAAACTTTTACAAACTCATTTGCTTTTGTTGGTGTATATAAGCTTAACCAAGAATCATGTTTTAGCAAAGATCATGAAGTAAACACATATATGATAACACTTAGGAGCCACATTTACTCATATTAACAACATAACAACCTAGCGAGCAATAATATTACATCTCAAATACCAACACTTTGTCAAAATAATGATGCTAGAATATGATAGAATGGTATCTCGCTAGCCCTTTCTGAGACAGCAAAGCATAAATGTAGAACAACTCTGAAGTTCAAGCAATGACCAAACATTGTAATTCAGGGTAGAAGACATCCAGTCATGCTCACACCCAACATTAGTTAGACCAAATGCATGTTAAACTAAGAATGACAATGCAGCTCTCCAAATTTGGTGCTTGAATGAGAAGGTGATGAGTCAGCAATAAATTAAAAAATAGACTCTTCGCAAAGGGAAGCTGGGATTTGCTATGTGCCAGAGCTCATCTTTTAACGTAGAGATAATTGCATTTTGAGAGGTGTACTTTTAGTCAACAGTTTATGATGAAGAAACTCATCATCTCATATGATAAACATGTGCTAGAGCGGTTTCCATGCTTAACACTCCCCCTCCACCTTTTTTGTTTCCACAAACCATGGCTAGCCGAATCCACGGGTGCCCGCCAACATACCCCAGAGGGAGTGTTTTTTGTTTTTTCAATTAGTTCGGGACTAGGCATCCCATTTACTAGTTATTTTTGCAATATTAATACAAGTACATGTCATACTCGTCGAGAGGAAGACTTTATTTATCATACAAAATGATGCTCTTCCCCACCGCCCCATCAGCTTTATGGGCACATGAAAAGATGATATTAATTTGAGGTTTTTGAGATGGCACATGCAAATTTACTCGAAATGACAGAGTAATTTCGTATATAGGTAGGTACGGTGGACTCTTATGGCATAACTTTTGTTTCAAGGATTTGGATGCACAAGCAGTATTTTAGCTTAGTACATGCAAAGGCTTGCAATAGACGGGGAAGTGACCAACCAGAGAGCGATAATAGTATTAACAATGCATTTTGAATAATTAATTTTAAATGATAGCATGAGGAGGATAAACACTCTAAACATAAATACCATGGAGGCAATATTGGGTTTGAATTAGTTACATGCACGAACATGTGCCAAGTCAAGCCACTTGAAATTTTCAGAGGAGTATACCATCCTAACATACCACATCTTAGTTAATTGAATGCATGTTAACACCCAAGATAACATAGTATCCACTCCTAGCTACTTAATCTTGTCACGAGCAACTACGAACTCTAATCATCATCATACACATGTTTATCCATAATATGCGGAATCAAGACTCCTAAGGTAAACATATTTACAAAAATAAAACAAGTAGAGTTCATACTAGATTTTCTTCACCGTGATCACTTCATCAAATCATCGTTATTACTGCCTTTCACTTGCACGATCGAATGATGTGAATAATATAGCATAGTGCAACGTGTCGTGGACTAAGGTGAAATATGCAAATACTATATACACAGGAGAAGACAAGGAAATATTTGGTCTTTCATTAGATCAATGATAAAGTATATAAGAGCCAATTGGAATTCTATTTTTGGATGCCTTCTCCTTACTACGATTCAAGAAAACAAATTTAGAGAAACACATTGAAATATTTTTGGAGTTTTTGGTTTTCTTTTGAAGAAGATAATAAATGAAAGGAAACCAAAAAGTGTGAATTTTTTTACACCAAAGAACTCCAAAAAATGACAAAAGAAGAAACAATTTTTTTTCGATTTTATTTTAATAAAAAACCAGCAAACAAAAGAAAGAAAAACGAGAAGAAGCAAGAAATATATTTGGGTTTTCCAAAAGTTTACGACCACACAATAGAAAAAAATAAAAGCGAAACATGGATATACAAAGAAAATGATGAACACCGACAAGTGTAATGAATGTGTGATAACATGAATGAAATGTCAGTGAGAATACGTACTCCCCCAAGCTTAGACTTTTGGCCTAGCTTGGTTGATTCCACTGAGAAAATCCTGCCGGTCCTAGGACAAACTGAGTTGGTTGTGGGACTTGCGCATCCCAAGGGTGAATCTCGTCCTTTTGTGCAGTGGCTAGTGATACCTCTCCAACGTATCTATAATTTATGAAGTATTCATGCCATGTTTACAACAATTTTATATGGTTTTGGTATGATTTGCATGGAACTAACCTGGACTGACGTTGTTTTCAGCAGAACTACCGTGGTGTTGTTTTTTGTGCAGAAATGAAAGTTCTCCAAATGAGCTGAAACTTTTTGATGATTTTTTTGGAACAAAAGAGGCACTAGAAGCTTCGTGGGAGGGCCAAAAGAGCCACGAGGAGGGCACAACCCACCAGGGCGCGCCTGGAGTCCAACCCGTGTGTAGGTGGGTTATGCTCACCTCGAGGCCCATCTTCGCGTGAAACCAACGCCAAAAAATCCTATAAATATAGAAACCCCCAGAAATAACCCTAGATCAGAAGTTCCGCCGCCGCAAGCCTTTGTAGCCACGAAAAACCAATCTAGACCCCATTCTGGCACCCTGCCGGATGGGTAAATCATCACCGGTGGCCATCTTCATCATCCCGGAGGCCACCATGATGAGGAGGGAGTAGTCCACCCTCGGGGCTGAGGGTTTGTACCAGTAGCTATGTGTTTAATCTCTCTCTCTCTTGTGTCCTTGAGTTGGCACGATCTTGATGTATCGCGAGCTTTGTTAGTATAGTTGGATCATATGGTGTTTTCCCCTCTCTATCTTGTTGTGATGAATTGAGTTTTCCCTTTGTGATTTCACTTTTATCGGATTGAATACTTTGTTGGATTTGAGAGCACTTGATCTATGTCTTGGCACTCAACTGGCGGATTCCCGAGGTGACATTGGGGTAATCTATGCACAGGGGTTGATGCACGTTTTCGTCCTTGTTTCTGCGGTAGAAATCTTGGGGCACTCTTTGAAGTTCTTTGTGTTGGATTGAGTATTATGAATCTGAAATTGTTTGATGCATATCGCATAATCAACTCACGGATACTCGTGATGACATTGGAGTATCTAGGTGACATTAGAGTTGGTTGATGTGTATCATATGGTGTTATTTTAGTACGAACTCTTGGTTAGATCGATCGGAAAGAATAGCTTGGTGTTATTTTAGTACGAACTCTAGGATAGATTGATTGAAAAGAATAGCTTTGAGGTGGTTTCGTACCCTACAAACAATTTCTTCTTATGTTCTCCGCTAGATAGGAACTTTGCAGTGATTCTTCATCGCACGTTGAGGGATGGTTATATGATCCAATTATATTAGCATTGTTGAGAGATTGCACTAGCGAAAGTATGGACCCTAGGCCTCATTTTCAAGCATTGCAATACCGTTTGTGCTCCGTTTTATCAATTGCTACCTTGCTGTTTTTATTGTTACTATTACAAAAATCAATATCTACTATCATTGCTACACTTGAATCACCATCTCTTCGCTAGTGCTCCTATACAAATTACCATTGTATTTGGTGTGTTAAGGACACAAGCGACTTTTTATTATTTGGTTGCAGGGTTTTTTGAGAGAGACCATCTTCATCCTATGCCTCCGACGAATTGATAAACCTTAGGTCATCCACTTGAGAGAAATTTGCTACTGTCCTACAAAACTCTGCGTTTGGAGGCCCAACACGAGTCTACAAGAATAAGTTGTGTAGTAGACATCAAGCTCTTTTCTGGCGCTGTTGCCGGGGAGGTGAGTGCTTGAAGGTATATCTTTAGATCTTGCAATTGAATCTTTTAGTTTCTTGTTTTATCACTAGTTTGGTTTATAAAATAAAACTACATAAAAATGGAATTTAGGTTGCATCATATTGTTCATCTTTATAATTTCTTTCGTGAAAATGATGGAAAGGAAAATTGTGCTCAATTGATAGAAGAAGAATTCAATAAAATGTATGGCATAAAATCTTTGAATGATGAGCATGATTGTAATGTTGCTAGTATGAATTCTTTGAATATCCATGATGTTAATGATATGCAAAGCTACAAGCTTGGGGATGCTATGTTTGAGGAAGATGCTATTTTTAGTCCCCCAAGTTTTGATGAGAATATTTACTATGATGATAGCATGCCTCCTATTTATGATGATTATATTTATGAAAGTGGATTTGGAGAGGTCATGACTTTATTTAATGATGATTCCACTATCTTGGAAGAGGTTTCAATTGATTTTGATAACAAAGCTATTATCTATGATGATTATTGTGATGACACTTATGATATAAAGAATAATGATCACCATGAATCTTGTCATCATTATTTTAATGCTCAAATTGATTATGTCAATCAAGTATCACATGATAGCTATTTTGTTGAGTTTGCTCCCACTACTATGAATGAGAATAAATTTGCATATGTGGAGAGTAATAAAAATTCTATGCTTATGTATCATGAAAAGAATGCTTTATGGGATAGCTATATTGTTGAATTCATTCATGACGTACTGAAAATTATTATGAGAGAGGGACATATGCTTTTACATATTGCAATAATATCAAGTTTCCTCTCTATGTGTTGAAAACCTTGAAGTTTTGCTTGTTTTGCCTTCCTATGCTAGTCGATTCTTGTTCCCATAAGTTGTTTGCTCAAAAAATCCCTATGCATAGGAAGTGGGTTAGACTTAAATGTGCTAGTCATATGCTTCATGATGCTCTCTTTGTGTTTCAATTCTTATCTTTTAATTGAAATCATCATGCCTAGCTAAAAAGGCATTAAAGAAAATTGCTTGTTGGGAGACAATCCAACATTTAACCCTACTGTTTTTGGTGTTCACATGATTATGCTACTGTATTAATCATGTTTTATAGCTTTTGTTTCAATAAAGTGCCAAGTAAAGCCTTTGGGATAGTGTGGATAATAGTTGACTTGATTCTGTGCAAAAACAGAAACTTTTGCATCCAGTACATAAATTACTATATTTTACTGGAATGTGTAAAATTCTGAATTTTTTACAGTTGATGGTTATACAAAATTTCTACGTTTTCCTAATTTTTCATAATTTTGGGAGTTACATAAGTATGACCTTAATTCAGATATTTACGTACTGTTCTGTTTTTGACAGATTCTGTTTGCAATGCATAGTTTGCTTGTTTTATGGTTTCTATGGCTTATATTGCTTAATATAAATTGTGAAAATTGTATAGTACAGTAGGCATTGTGAGAACAATTATGAATCTTATATTGACAGTACCAAAGTGAATGATTTGTCTTTATCATACTAACTCATCTCACGAAGTTCCGTTAAGTTTTGTGTGATTGAAGTTTTCAAGTTGTGGGTGAGATATCAATATGAGGATAATAATGAGTGACAAGACCCTAAGATTTGGGATTCCCAAGGCACTCCAAGGTAATATTCAAGGAATATCCAAGCAACTAAGCTTGGGGATGCCCCGGAAAGCATCTCCTCTTTCGTCTCCAACATTATCGGTAACCTTACTTGGGGCTATATTTTTATTCGTCACATGATATGTGTTTTGCTTTGACCATCATTTTATTTTATAAGGATTTTCTTGCTGTTATTTAGAATAATGTTTTATATATTTTACTTCAATAAAAATGTCAAGTATAGCCTTTGCCATACTTATTTTGCAAGTCTATGTGTTGCTGTTTGAAAACAGAAAGTTGCACACTATTGCTTGAATTCCTGAGAAAAGTAAGAATGCGATAAAATGTTGAATTTTTTTGAAAAATAAGCTATGATAAATATTCTACAGTGTGGTAAATTTTCAGAATTTTTGGAGTTAGGGAAGTGTGAGTAAAATTGCACTCTTTACAGACAATACTGTTTAGAGAGATTGCTGTTATGTTTGCTTGTTTGATGACTCTAATAGAGGATGGAAGTGTTAAATATGTAGAGACATTTAGTATGCAATGTTAAATAATAATTTTAGTGATTTGCTACAGTAGATAATGATAAGGTTTTTGCATTGATTTATAATAACTTATCTCACAAGTTCTTGTTGAGTTTTGTGTGGATGAAGTTTTTAAGATTTAGGGAAACCGTGATATAAAAGGAATTAAGGAGACACAAAAGCTCAAGCTTGGGGATGCCCAAGGCATCCCAAGATAATATTTCAAGACTTCTCAAGCATCTAAGCTTGGGGATGCCCCGGTAGGCATCCCACCTTTCTTCATTAACAACTATCGGTTAGTATCGGTTGAGCCTAAGTTTTTGCTTCTTCACATGAGTTGTGCTATTCTTGGAATGACATTTAGTTTTCGTTTTGCTTGCTGTTTTAATAATACTTAGATCTGAAAGTTTTTTAAATGAGAGAGTCCTCACATAGCTACCCATTTACTTAACTACTCATTTGATCTTCACTTATATCTTTTTGGAGTAGTTTGTCGAACACTCTCATGCTTCACTTATATTATTTTGAGAGTTGATAATAGTGATGCAAATTTGCACAAGCTATGAAATTGGTACCAAAGTGATGGATTTTCAAGAAGGATATAATAAAAACTTTCATGTAGATCATTGGATATGATAACTTTGATTCCTTGCAATAGTTTTGCGATATGGAGATAATAATATGTGAGTGATGTTGGTGAGTGATTATGCTTTAGTAGGAATATTGGTGTTAAGGTTTGTGATTCCCTATGCAAGCATGAAAGTCAATAGTTGTCCAATGAAATTACATCCTACTTGTGGTGCATTATTCGGTGTTAGTTATGCTTAATGCTCGTTTATGAGAATTTTCGTTTCTTGGTTGGTTGCTTCTCAATCTATTTGCTAGCCTTCATTTGTACTAAGTGGGAATACTACTTGTGCATCCAAAATCCTTAAACCCAGTTTTGCCATATGAGTCCACCATACCTACCTATATGCGGTATTTCGGTGCCGTTCCAAGTAAATTTGTATGTGCCAACTCTAATTTTCAAAATAAATTTCCTTTTTGTGTGCCCGTACCGCTCATGAAGCGGCAGGGGGTGACCAATATTTTCCATGCTAAATGCGTTATTCTCAAGAGGAGTGTTTATTGACTTGTCATTGCATGAGAGTGTGGCAAAGGTTATAGGGATGCCCAGTCCCGAAATGCAAAAAAAATATTTATGTTGTTCAATAATAAATTCCTTGGAAAGTGTTGGTATGGAAGGCACCCGTGCATACAGCTAGCCATGGATTGTGAACGAATGGTAGAAAAAGGAATAAACTTTATTTTCTGTTTGGGAACCACCGATGATGTATCTAGCATGGAAAGTGTTGGGAATTCTCGGTCATTTTCGTTGACGGGAAAAGTATGCCTCTCAAAATATTTTATCTCTCAATTTAAGCTTTGAGCTTTGGCACCCCTACAAATCTCTGCTTCCCTCTGCGAAGGGCCTATCTATTTACTTTATGCAATTTTTATTTTTATTTGAGTCTCCATCTTCTCTTATAAAGCACCAGCTAGGGAGCACTATGATCATACCTGTGCATTGGACGTAGCTAATATTCGAGTGTGTTTCATGAATGGATCAATGATTGAGCATAATGGGCTAGGGATAGCTTTCTTTAGCGTTGATATTTTAAAAGACATGGTTGCTTGTTAGTATGCTTGAGTATTGATGTCTTCATGTCAAATTATAGACTATTGATTTGAATCATTCAAGTCCAAATGTCCATGCTACAAAATAAAGGGTATATGATGAATATGATAGGTAGCATTCCACAACAAAATTTTCATTTTCAATTGCTACTTTATCATGATGAGTTTTATGAGAAAGAGTTGTTGTTATGATGCTAGGAAAAGTCACTGAAATTATCATTGAGCAAACTTATGCACTATGCTAGCATTCACACTTCATAAATTATTTCTTTTATCATTCACCTACTCGAGGACGAGTAGGAATTAAGCTTGGGGATGCTGATACATCTCCAATGTATCTATAATTTATGAAGTATTCATGCCATGTTTACAACAAATTTATATGGTTTTGGTATGATTTGCATGGAACTAACCCGGACTGACGCTGTTTTCAGCAGAACTACCGTGGTGTTGTTTTTTGTGTAGAAATGAAAGTTCTCCAAATGAGCTGAAACTTTTTGATGATTTCTTTGGAACAAAAGAGGCACTAGAAGCTTCGTGGGAGGGCCAGAAGAGACACGAGGAGGGCACAACCCACCAGGGCGCGCCTGGAGTCCAACCCGTGTGCAGCTGGGTTGTGCTCACCTCGAGGCCCATCTTCGTGTGAAACCAACGCCAAAAAAATCTTATAAATACAGAAACCCCCAGAAATAACCCCGGATCAGAAGTTCCGCCACCGCAAGCCTCTGGAGCCACGAAAAACCAATCTAGACCCCATTCCGGCACCCTGCCGGACGGGGAAATCATCACCAGTGGCCATCTTCATCATCCCGACGGCCACCATGATGACGAGGGAGTAGTCCACCCTCGGGGCTGGGGGTTTGGACCAGTAGCTATGTGTTTAATATCTCTCTCTTGTGTTCTTGAGTTGGCACGATCTTGATGTATCGCGAGCTTTGTTAATATAGTTGGATCATATGGTTTTTTTCCCTCTCTATCTTGTTGTGATAAATTGAGTTTTCCCTTTGAGATTTCACTTTTATCGGATTGAATACTTTGTTGGATTTGAGAGCACTTGATCTATGTCTTGGCACTCAACTGGCGGATTCCCGAGGTGACATTGGGGTAATCTATGCATAGGGGTTGATGCACGTTTTTGTCCTTGTTTCTCCGGTAGAAATCTTGGGGCACTCTTTGAAGTTCTTTGTGTTGGATTGAGTATTATGAATCTGAAATTGTTTGATGCATATCGCATAATCAACTCACGGATACTCGCGGTGACATTGGAGTATCTAGGTGACATTAGAGTTTGTTGATGTGTATCATATGGTGTTATTTAAGTACGAACTCTTGGTTAGATCGATCGGAAAGAATAGCTTGGTGTTATTTTAGTACGAACTCTAGGATAGATTGATCAGAAAGAATAGCTTTGAGGTGGTTTCTTTCCCTACAAATAATTTCTTCTCATGTTCTCCTCTAGATAGGAACTTTGGAGTGATTCTTCATCGCACGTTGAGGGATGGTTCTATGATCCAATTATATTAGCATTGTTGAGAGATTGCACTAGCGAAAGTACGGACCCTAGGCCTCATTTTCAAGCATTGCAATACCGTTTGTGCTCCGTTTTATCAATTGCTACCTTTGTTGTTTTTTATTGTTACTATTACAAAAATCAATATCTACTATCATTGCTACGCTTGTATCACCATCTCTTCGCCGAACTAGTGCACATATACAAATTACCATTGTATTTGGTGTGTTGGGGACACAAGAGACTTTTTATTATTTGGTTGCAGGGTTGTTTGAGAGAGACCGTCTTCATCCTACGCCTCCCACGGATTGATAAACCTTAGGTCATCCACTTAAGGGAAATTTGCTACTGTCCTACAAAACTCTGCGCTTGGAGGCCCAACACGAGTCTATAAGAATAAGTTGTGTAGTAGACATCAGCTAGCGTGTTATTGTATTTGGTGATTTCCTCTGGCATGAAAAGGTATTTCCCTTGGCCTGTACATCAAACAAAGCAGGGGAAGGAAAAGTAATAATCTCAAGGGTGGGCTGAGTAAATACCAGGTTGTATTGGCAGATGTTAGGTGGTACCCCTATATCAATAAAATCATGGCCTACCATAGAATCATAATCTAAGTATTTAGCAGGTAGCACGTGATCCTCATCATGTCTAATTAGAACATTAAAATGCGTAGCAAGACGAGTAGCATAAACACTGCCGTAGACAATACCCTTAGATCTATTCATATGCAAGCGATGTGCAATGATAGCTCCCAAACTATGAGTTCTCTCACCAAACAGTGCACTACGCAAGATAACGAGGTCAGGGGCACTAAGCGTACCACCCTCCTGCCTAGCAGCCAAACATTTTTCTATGAATAAAGCAAAGTAATGCACAAGAGGAAAATGTAAACAAGTGGCTCTAGCATGGGGAACCCCTCTAGTCTCTCCTACAGTTAAACCTTGCAAAATTTCCTCAAACTCGCGAGATCGAGGTTCAGCCATACAACCCTCAACAAGAATCATGCAGATATTATAGAAATCAACCAAAGGTATATCAAAGGTTTGATCATACAAATGGAATGAAACTCTAGGCCCATGTTATCCATGCGAGAATCTTTTTTTTTTGCACAAATTACGGCCAAAAACAAGAGTGCTTGGAAAAATAGGCGATGGAGACATATCAAGTATTCATCTTGATCTATTATTCAATGATATCTTCTTGCGATCCGACCGCCATGAGTGAGTAATTCAGTAAGGTCATGGGTTGAGGCATAGCCTTGCAACCCTATGTGTTAGTTGAAGGGATCGATGGAGTGATTTTGAAATAACATTTTGTATGTGTGAAATAAAGTTACGTAGTTGTCTCTAGTCTCCCTTGCGTTACTCGACCCGACAAGTACCCAGGATCACGGAGTTAGAGCTACGAGGAGGCCAAGGGCAGGGAGACCGTGAAGCGCTAATCTGAATACTAGTGACGGGAAGGTTTAGTATGGTAGGGTGAATCCTATCTCTCGGGATACAAGAGGTGTAGTCATTAAACACCCAATGCTTTTGTCTAATTCTATCATAATTATCGAGGCAACCCTCCGCGACGGATAGGACCTTCCATTGGATAACTCAATCTTGATGCAGTGCGGGTTCTGGTCAAGACATAATTTTTACACATCCCCACTTCATTATGTTGCACACACATCTTGACGGGTGTCTTCGAGGGCATAGATTAATATCACAATGATCATGTTCGCAAGTATATGGTTGTAACGGCATCTGCAACACCGACCCTCAAATCCCAATCGTCCGCATACTTCCGAACCGCGCGGTCCTGACGTGTTGTGCCATTCAACGCGGGCCTATATCGGACCACAAGGCAGGCCGTACATGTTTTTCCCGTAAACCAGAGACAAACATGGGGGGGGGGGGCTTTGTGGTCGTCTGGACCGCTGCCACGCCCATGTCTGACCGCCCTGGCCCACTCAACAACCCCACCCGCCTCTCTCGCGCTTTTCTTATGATGCATGCGTAGGGATGGCAATGGGTACCCATTACCCACGTACCCTGCGGGTAAAAACCCTATTAGGATAAAGGTATGGGACAAAAATTTATCCATGGGTATGTAAATAGGGAAATCTCAAACCCATCGGGTAGAGCGGGTATGGGTATGAGATCATATAACCCATACCCGAGCACCCATGTACCCTTATAAAATCTAACAAGTACGGAAAAAATACCTCTAGCCTTTGTCATGAGTTTGTGAACTTAAAAATGTATGACTATGTACTACTGTTTTTGACTATGTGTTGATGTTTTGATGTGTTGTTGTTTACAAGAAAGTGTTGATGTTTATAAAATGTGGTGTGTTTATGATGTGTTGTTGTTTATAAGTATGTATTGATGTTATTATGTGTTGTTGTTTATAAGTATGTATTGATGTTATTATGTGTTTATGATTGTATCTTGTTGTTTATGATTATGTGTCACTCCAATTGATATTATGCAAACATGGGTATTTTTACCCGTGGGTACCCATTTACCCTGTCGGGTGACGGGTATGGGAAAAGTTTATACCCACTCGCGGGTATGGGTACGGGTGATGGGTACGCTTAAATGGGACGGGTAAGGGTATGGGGTGGCTCCACCCGTACCCAAACCCTGTGGGTGCAACCCTATGCATGTGTCGATTCCCATGCCGCATCAACGCTGGCCCAGAGCATGCAACGGCCAGCATTAATGCCACGATGTGACTAGAGGGAGGGCGGCGCTGACCGATGCGACCTCTCGTGAGCCGCCGCTTCAATGCGGACGCAGCTTCCTGAGGAACCAACTCTGGCCGTTGTGCCGCATAGAAACGGCTGACAAGCCCTTCGCATGGCCTGGCCGCGGCTATTTAAGCCGTGCTCCTGCGCCGTACACATCACAATCTCTCTGCTCTTCCTCCCCCTCCCCTCCCCACCCCACTTCCTTCATTACTCCAGCAATAGGCAAGTCGTGGGCCTCGGTGCCGACAGGTGGCGGTTCCGGGACAGGATCTGGAGGATCGTGGTGACGCCGCCCTTGAAATCCGGGGTGGTCATCCTCATTAGTGGGCGGCTCCTCGACAAAGACGAAGATTCTCATCTCCTCCGGCAACACGGAGACCAGACGCCGCAGTAGCAGTCTGCGCCGGCGGCGTAGGCCCAGTTGTACGCCATCATGTATGAGGAGTCGAGTAGCAGATGGAGCTGATGCTCCCTCACTCCGTCCTGCACCTGAACATCATGGTGGCGCCAGCAAGGACGTTCCTCCCTGTGAAGCCAGAGCCGACATCCCCTCCGTGTTCTTAGCCACGCAACCGCGACATCCAAATCGGATGCCACATGAAGGAGGGGGCCCTCTTGCCACCGCCCCAGCGCGTGAAGGAGGAGTGGATCTCGGCGCCGCCCTGGCATGTGAAGGAGGAGTGGATCTCTCCACTACCCTATTGCATCAAGGAGGAGTGCTGCTCGCCGCCGCCCCTGCCTAAAGCGATCGCGGTGAAGGCGCTGGGTCCAATTCTCCACTACCCCGGTAGCGGCGGGGGCGGCAACAACTCTTCATCATCCTGGATCACCATGTCGGTACAAGAGTGCACCGACACGGAGCAGCGCCGGTGGGACAGGCGCAAAGCGGTGACCCGATCGAAGTTCACGAACTCCGAAGTTTGGCGGACACACATTGCGGCGGACCCGGACCTGGAATACACCTGGGCCCTAGACCGCTCCGTGTCGACGCCGAAGATCGCCAAGCGCCATCTCTGTCGCCTCAACAGGGAGATGGCCAAGTACGGGGAGGAGTGGTCTCTCAGCGAGATCGCCACTGCCAACGCTGCCTCCTACAAGGACCGATGCCCTCTCCCCCAGCCCACGTTCTTAGTGGCCGCAGCCGCACTGTGCACAACACAGGAGGAAGCGGAAAGAATCATCCGCGAGTGTTGAGTCGCTACCCGGAAGCCCTACCATGATGCCACCCCCTCCCGCCGCCCAAAACCTGATGATGATGATACTGACGTCGGATCCAGCGACGATGACGGAGGAGGAGCCGTCGGCCAACCCGGCATGGCCTACAAAGTGACCGTCAAGTATAGGGTAGTTTAGGATTTTTGTTTTCAGGTTTTTATTTCGCCGGACAAAATATATTCCGGTTTTATGTAAAAATTATCCGAGTTTAAATGAACTTCGCCTGATTTATATCAAAGTCTGCCCGGTTTGCATGAATTTTGCCTAGTTGGTTCAAATAGTTGTTGAAATGTATGCAGGCAGCATTTGATGGTGGCCTCTGACATCAGTGTATGTGGACTGGCCCCCCCTTTCCATGGACGGATGCGGGAGAAAATTTGCGGGTCGAGATTGGAGATGCCCTAAGAATTAAGTCCTCATACCCATGTCTATTTTTATTATAAGTGTTCCCCGTTGTAACTTGATTACGATCCAGTCTAAAAACTGGAGTTTAATACTTTTGCAAAAGCTTGTTAGAAACCCTTGTCTTCAAGGTGCACGTCCTCTCATGGGTTCGATAACTCAGGATCACCTCTGGGAAATAGGCTAGAATCCTTTTTGCAATCTGTTTACCGGATCACTAAAGGGAATCATTAGTAACTAACATTCTTGACCCCCATGTTCTAATGAATGTGATTGGAGGGCCTAGATATTTCATTTGAAAGTGTACCATTTGTCCTCCAAAACTAGCCAGCACGTCGTTGAGGATGATCTCCGCCCACTGTATAAGGGATGCTGAAGTTTTTTTTGTAGATTGATACATAAATTGAACGCCTCGCAGAATTGGTTGAGTATGTCAAGCAGGGTGTCGATTTCTTGCCGGTAATGGTTCGAAAAAATGACCCTGTCATCGGTGTAAAGGCTAACACAGAGCTTGGCCTCCCTCCCTAGTAGAGGGGCAAGGATTCCACTCACAGCCAGCCCGGTGAAAATTTGATGCAGGGGGACAACGTCAAGGATGAAGAATACCACCGACAATGGATTGCCCTGCCTAAGCCTGACGGTCTGAATCGAAGAACCAGCCATCCCATTAAGCAGGAGGGTGGACAATGACGATGGCAGAAGCAGTGCGATCCAGTCCCTCCATTGGGGAAGGAAAACCAAGTGCTCCATGATCTCGAGGAGATACTCACATTATACGGAGTCAAAAGCCCTATCAATAGCTTTATGTTAAAGGACAATGATCTGACCCAGCTTGCAAGAGGGATAGTAAAACTTAGGAAATAAATCCTCATAAGTTGAAGAAACTAGAACTCTATCCAAGAGTTCTCTCACTGGACTGTCTTGTTTGTTAGTCCAGGCCACCAACCCTTCTCAGTTCCTATAGTTCAGTTTCAGATATGAAAGCATTAAAAGCTTCCATCCTATTAATATGTATTCTGCCATTGTTTCATGAGCAAATCTGATCATGTCCCGCAAAGGTAGATCAACACTCTGCACAAAGACGACATCAGGAAGTGTTTTCACACCATCGACCGACATCGATTCATCTCAATCTTGAAGGAAGAGATCGACGATTCCAAGTTCCTTTACCCCACTCAGAAATTTTTTTCCGCCAGACGACTCGTAGGGGGTGAGAAGGGTTAGTGTTGGTTCTTCCTTCAGTGCAATGATCAGATGCAATTTTGGACGTAAAAGGAAGTTGTCCTGAATGCACCATTGCTTGAGGAAGGCGCTCTTAGACGACGAGATGAGCTTGTTGATCATGCTGGATAGCTTGGTGGACAAAACCTTGGCCATCAATTTTGCAATGGAATGGATGAGATTGATCGTCCTAAAGTTGGCCATGTGAACTACGTCATCATTCTTCCTGATCAAGCCGACCATCTTTGTGTTGATTGCCCCAAACAAGCCTCGGACAATGCGATGGATTTGATGGAAGACCGCCATGATGTCAGTCTTGATTATTGACCAGTAGGATATGAAGAATATGCCTTTGTAGCCGTCCCGACCCGACACCATTTCCGTCGATGACGCTAACATCACAGCTAGGACCTCCTCCTCCAAGAAGAGGTTGTCCACAACACTCCTCTGGATGGGAGGGAGGTTGTAACACCCCAGTAGTTAAGCTACAGTAACCACACATTAATGGTGCCATGTCATCGCAATTAATTTTCTAAACCTCACTTTGATCCAAACTGAATTTAAATTCAATTTTTAAAATAAAGTCAAATTATTATTTCTTCAAATGGTAAAACAAAATGTTCGTTGGGTTGCAAAAAATCACTAACCAATTGTCATGAATAAACCAATATTATTGGAATTATTAAAATACCCTTAACGTGTTTAAAATTGGACCAACAACTTTTAATTGATCCTTTTCAATTTAAATAAATATTTGCACGTTTCAAATAAGTTGGAACTTGATGTGCTAGCTCATAGCATTGCATAGTATTTATGTGTCAAGTACCTTGTTGAACCAAAACTCCGTTGCTTTATATAGAAATTGCAAAACAGAGAAGAATTGTGAAAGCAGAAAATAAAGAAAATGTAAGAGGACCTAATCTACTAGGCACCTTGGCCCATCTAGCCAAATGGCCAGCCCAACCCACCTCCACCTCTCCTCCCACCTCTCTACAGGAGACAGGGGATCGTGGAGGGCATCCGATCGGCCATGGCCGCACCATCCATGTGTGGCGGCCATCCCGCGACTCCTCGACGTCCTACAAGGTGCCCCTCCCGACCCAGTGGCAAACCCTAGCAACCCCACTCTCCTCCTCTCGCCCCAGATCCTCCTCCCCGCACACACCCAAACGCCCTCATCGCCATGGTCCTCATCGATCCCGTGGCCACTGCCCTCCCCGTCGCCTAGGACTGCACCAGGAGCTCATCCCGCCTCTGCTGCTTCCTTTACGCTGAAGAACGCGAGCCGAGTGCCTCTGCTTCGACCGGATTGAGTCGCTCCCCTTCTCTGCACCGCCAACGCCATTGCCGGAATTCGTCGCCTCCAAGCCTCCCCCGCGTCCGCTATGCACACCTACATGCTCACCGTGAGCTCCTCTTCCACCCCCCTCACCTCTCTTGCACGAGCTCGTCCTCTAGGCTGTAGGACCGTCATGGCTGAAGCTTGATGCTGCACGGCTGGTCACCGGCGTCACTCCGGTGGCCTATTGGTCACACGCGTGTGCCCATCATCTTCGCTGCATCGCGTAGGTGCCCCCCTAGCCTCCTGCTCGTCGTGTGTGCACCCGTGGCTTCGACCTCGTCAAGTCCGAGCCGGCGCCACCGCTCAGCCCCGCGCTCCCTCGCCTCTGGCTGCGTCCGGCTGCGACCTTGGCCGCCCTACGCGCGCTCGCCCGCACACACCCGCGCTGCATCCTGCTTTGCCGCGCGTCGTGTCTTCTGCCGCCACTGCCCTACTGTCGCTGCTGTCTGCTGCCCCGCTCGCCTGCTGCTGCTCGCCTGCGCTTCGCGCCCGCATTGGCCGCAACCACCCTGTCGCTCCCGCACCGCTCCTCGCTGACCAGCGCCATGGCTGGCCTCTGCCATGCTCACGCGCATGTGCGCCCGTTCGCCCGCTGTCTCTCGCGTGCGCCCGCGCTGCTTGCTGCTAGCTCCGCTCTTGTTGCTGCTTCGCCGCTTCTCTGCTTCGCTGCGGCTAATCTGCTGCTTCTGCCGCTGCTAGTTCGCCGCTGGACGCCGTTGCTGCTGACCGAGGCCACCGACGCCCCCTGTGCTCTCGCGCGCCTTGGACCACCTGCTGCCGCCCCCGCTCGCCCCTTCGTCTGTTGCTGCTATTGCCCGCGCCGGCCCTGTCCGCCCGCCGCCGCAGCCATTGCGCCCTCCTCATGCCCGCGCCTCCGGCCTCTCCCTCTTCTGCCCGGCCTCGCTCCACTCGCCGCCTTCGCGGCCACACCTGCCGGCCACCGCACCACCCCCTGGCCGGCGCCCCGCCGCGCCTCGGCGGCCTATGCCTGCGCGCCTGGGTTCGCCCTGTCGGGCGCCTGGCGCCCGCACGCCCGTAACCGCCACCCGCGCGCCCGGTATGGCCCCTATGCCTATGACGGTGGGGCCCAGCCCCCTGAACAAAAAAAAGAAATATAAAAATCTAATATTAATTAATTAATATGGGTTAATTAAAGTAATTAAACCTAATTAACCTAAATTTCTAATTAAACTAACTAATCTATTGTTTACGATAATGTATCTATGACAGACGAGGCCCACAAGTCAGTTTGACCGGTCAACGGTCAGAGTTGATCGCTGATGTCATGCTGCCGTCATGCTAACGCAATAAATGTTTTTCGAATTAAATTAATCTGTTAATTCTAGAAAATGTTTAAAACTTTGAAAAATCATTTAAATAATCCGGTTGATAATAATTTATATATGAAAGTTGCTCAGAAAAATGTGACGAATCCGAATATGCCATCCGTTCGTCTGTCACATGCCTCTAGCATAGCGAACATGGATCAGTCCCCTCCGATTCCTCTGTCCGAAAAATGCCAAACGCTGGGAAAACATTCCCGGATGTTTTCCCTCTTCGTCTGTATCGCGTAGCCCTGCCTTAGTTCACCCCTAACACTGCGTATTGCTATGTCATGCTTTGTGATGCCTTGTTTGCTTTACATTTATTGTTTCTTCCCCCTCTTCTCTCCGGTAGACCCCGAGACGCTGCCGATGCCACTGTGATCGACTACGTCGACGACGACCCTTTCTTCTCAACAGAGCTTCCAGGCAAGCAAACCCCCCATTGATCATTCTGATATCGCCCATTCCATTCTCTCTCATGCTTGCATTAGATTTTGCTACTGTACTTGAATGCTCCTATTCTGATGCATAGGCTGCTTTTGTAACCTGCTCTTGTACCTTACCTGCTTATCCTAAACTGCTTAGTATAGGTTGGATAGTGATCCATCAGTGAACCCTCACCTTGTCCTTGTTGCCCCCGCTGGATTACCAGGTGACTCGATCAACGTGATCGACGTCCAGGGACCGACACGGCACATCACACCACCTAGTTGCATGACTCTGCAGAGTTACTATCGAGTGCCGAGGGTGATACCTCGTCAGCACTTCTGATGATACCTCTATAGTGTAGCCATTCGGTCATGGTCATCGAGGGTGATTCCTCTTTCACCACTCCCCATAACGACTCTGTCGTGCAACCCCTCAAGTGTGGACCATCGAGGGTGATTCCTCGAGTATTCCCCCTTGGTGTTTTGGACACACGGTTACTTTGACTTTACCACAAAACCATGTTACTGAAGTCGGGTCGGCCCTAAGGGGTACCCACGAGTTGATGTGTACTCGGGTTGACCTAGAGGGTACCCGCGAGATTTCTACGTGGCACGGCCGGGCATTCCGGGCCCTTGCCGTAAGTCCACGAGACGGGGCGACGGGGTCACATATCGTGAGTCTCTGCTCGTTACTGCGCGCTCCCAAGCCACTAACGAGATTGGGTATTTGATCTGAGTCGGCCACTGGCCTATACGCACTAACCACCACGCGGGACAAGATATGGGCAACCGGCGTCGTAGTATCAGCCGAAGCCTACCAGACGTCAGCGACTGAGCGGCGCGCGCCGGGTTGGACCGCGTAAAGTACCCTCCTTTGTAATGGAGGCTGCCAGGTCTGCTCACCGACCGCCCACGCAACGTGCAGGTGTGCAACGGGCGATGGGCCCAAGACCCCTGCGCGCATAGGATTTAGACCGGAGTGCTGACCTCTCTGTTGGGCCTAGGTAGGGCTGCGACGTGTTGATCTTCCGAGGCCGGGCATGACCCAGGAAAGTGTGTCCGGCCTGAGTGATCGAGCGTGTTGGGTAATGTGGTGCACCCCTGCAGGGAAGTTAATCTATTCGAATAGCCGTTTCCACAGTAACAGGACGACCCGGAGTTGTATACCGATCTTTACAACTAGAACTGGATACTGAGATGTGGAATGGATATGATGGCTCCGGGATTGCTTTCTTGCAGGGAGTCGAGAAAGGATCTCTGGGCGTTGATGCTACAACATGCTTGCTACTTATAAAAATGCTATTATATACTCTTCTAAATGCTGCAAGATGGTGGCTTCAAGAAGATGCTAGTCTTCGATAGGCTAGGCTTTCCCCTCTATTCTGGCATTCTGCAGTATAGTCCACCTATATGGCCCTTTTCCTTTGATACCAATGCATATGTAGTGTAGATCCTTGCTTGCGAGTACTTTGGATGAGTACTCACGGTTGCTTTGCTCCCTTTTTTTCCACCTCTTTCCATTCTTCTCGGATGTTGCAACCAGATGGTGGAGCCCAGGAGCCAGATGCTACCGCCGACGACTACTGCTACCCCAACGGAGCCTACTACTACGTGGAGACCGCTGACAACCAGGAATAGTTAGGAGGCTCCCAAGCATGAGGCGTTGCCTTTTCGATCATTGCTGCTTTTGTGCTAGCCTTCTTAAGGCAACCTTGTTTAGCTTTATGTCTGTACTCAGATATTGTTGCTTCCACTGACTCATTTCTATTTGAGCTTATGTATTCGAGCCCTCGAGGCCCCTGGCTTGTAATATAAAGCTTGTTTTATTTTAATTTGTGTCTAGAGTTGTGTTGTGATATCTTCCCGTGAGTTCCTGATCTTGATCGTACACATTTGCGTGTATGATTAGTGTACGATTAAATCGGGGGCGTCACAGAGGTCGAGCTCATATCAGTTGGTGTGACACACTTTCCTGGTTCCCAGCACCTGACAGAAAGGTGATCGTCGCCTTGTCCTTATGTGTCATGGCCATGCAGTCCACAATGCAAATGAGGTCATCCTCGGACAATGCGATGGATTTGATGGAAGACTGCGATGACGTCACTCCTGATTATTGACCGGTAGGATGACCTCATTTGCATTGTGGAATTGTGGAATTGTACCTTGGCATGACCTCATTTGCATTGTGGAATTGCACCTTGGCATCGCCGCTCAAAGATTTGCTCCAAATTTTGAGGTCAGCCGCCGCACTCTGCATCTGGATCCTTGGCCATACAAACACGCAACTGTGCAAACCGTCCATTGCCATGCCTTCCCGATAGTTTTTGGAAGTGCAAGAACTTTTGCTAGAAATACTCAAACCAAAAATGAACCTTTCATCAAGGCAGCAATGCACTGGCCAGCAACAAGGGACAGTGAACATAGCATCATGTTGATGCCTCCATTAGTAGGAAGGATGGGAAGAGGAGCCCCCAACTAAGATTGCAGAAAAATTTATCAATAATGACGATTGTAGGATCCTCCCTCTCATTGCTCCAAGTAAATATCCTGTTTTTGCATTTAATCTCATGTAGCTCGGCATTGTCGATAAAGATCACAAATCAACACATGATCCTCTTATTGACGTTTAGGTCATTCTTATGCATATCCTCGTAAATGATGTTCAATTCACTATTGATCATGGTTCGCTTTGATGAGGGGCAATGGAGGCGAGCTCCGCAAGGAAATCATTGTAAGAGCGTCATCGGTTGGCCCATAGTTGGTGGTTAGCTAGAATGGGTTAGTCGAGCGTGTCATGTGGACCTTTGGGTGATGTAGAATTCGCCTACAACGTGCTTGGTGAGGGAGACTACGTCTTTATCCCAGACGGTTGCAATGGCAGGAGCATGCAAGTAGCTAATCGTGAGCCCCCTACATCCCTATTAATAGCCGCAGACCAAACATCATCTTGGTTTGTTGTAAGCAAAGGATCGCAGTCTGATGCACGTCGGCAACCTCAAAAATTATTGTGCAGTTAGTCAACATTTGCCAGCACATGATCAGGCAATGGGCTTTATACATTGGTGCACAAACATGTTCTCTGACGGCTAATAATACTAATACGCAAATAGTACACCATCCTACGCATCAGCAACGTCGCCAACCACAAATACCCAAAACTTCTGATGACGCCTAGAGAACCACAACACATAACTAACTAACATGGATCCTGACTCAAGCCTCTTAAGGCCGGTCCCTGACGGAGACTAAATCTAGTGTTATCTAACATGATCACATTGTGGCCATGTTGACAGCAGTAGGGGCTTCCCCACCCATGCGCGTGAGCTTGGCCAAACCAGCGATGTCATCCTTAGAAAGCGGCTCATCAAAGCACTTGACCAGCGTGGTAGCAACCTTCTCTGTCATCTTATCCTTCGGCCCATAAGGCTGAGATGTCACACCAAGTGAAGAGTCACCCATTGCACAACAAACACTAGTGAAGGGTTCACGACCTTCCCAGCGCTCTGACATGGTGGAGGAACAGAGGTTGCCCTTTGTCTTCTTGGTGTTTGGAGTGGTTGGAAATAGTTCGGCTCAATGTTCGCAAAGAGATGGAGCAATGAGCTCCACATCCGTCATCGTAGGTCCAGAGCTGACCTATTAGTTGCGTGACCATGCCCAGCTGAAAGGCCATGCTAGCGGTGGGAGGTAGTGTCGGGCGGCAGGCAAGCTACAAAGCGGGCCGCATTTGGTCTAGGTTCAGCCAAGAAGTGCAAGCATTGGGTTGAAACCCTCGTAGGCCCATGGGGGAGGTCAACACCTTGACACTGACCGCCATCTTCCTTAACACTGAATGACAGCGTGGCAGCAATCACCGCGGCGCTCTTCGCGGACATGTAGTCAAACCTTGGCGGAGGTGATAGTGCCTTGGCGTTGTTGGCGAAGAAGGCAGTGATGGGGTTTGCGTTGGCCATAGGTGAGGCAGAGTGCTGTGTCGACGGGTGTTGACCTCAGAACGAGAGTCCCGAGATGGAGTAGGCGGTGGTGCAGGGCGACGACGCAACAGTGTATTGTACTACCTCCTTTGTGTGTGTCGCCTGTCGTGAGGAGACCTAGGTTGAGCAGGCAGTGGTTTCAGATCCCCCTCCGATGATGTCTCCCGTGACCGAGTTGTGGTGCAGGGGAGCAATGGTCAGTGGTGTGGCAACCTCCTATAACGTCAGACCGCCATCGGCCCACTGGTGTGCGTCTCCTGTGTCAGACGGTCGATTATTCCCCCTGAGCGGCTACCGAATCCTTGGAAGGAATGCCTCAATCCACCGAAAGGCGTGCCTCGACCGCTCGTGTTGGTGGCGTGCAGCTCCTGTGTATGGGTGAGATTTTGTTCTTTCGGGGGCATGTCGTCCTCAACGCACAAGGTCTACATGCATAGCTCGATATGAGAGAATGGCGCGGTGTCCTAGTTGGAACCGGACAATAGGATGCTTCTTTGGTGCAACACCGATGAGAGTGGAGAGCACTCAGTCCATTCTTAAAACCTGTCAATGTGCAACAAAGAGTGCTAAGTCTAGTCGTCAAGTGTGTCAATATCATCTAGAAATCAAAGCGCTTGACTCCTGGTGGAGGCATCACCGTGCGGCGAGAGCCGAGCATCTTCTCGATGTGACATGCATCCCTCTTGAAGAGCCACATCATGTGCGTGGTCAAGATGTGAGCGAGCTCCCATTGTCACACCCAGCATGGGAATGTCTTCATGTCAGCACACTCGTACATCCCGCTGTCAATGCAGTCGACACACACCTTGTAACCGATGGCATCCTCGGCCCCCTCAAGGGATCCGAACTGCATGGGCAGGTTTTCGACGATGACCCGGAAATGGAGCTTCGAGGTATTGTGAAGCATGGTTGTCTTCGCTCTAGGGCTTGAGGAGGAAGTTGGCGTCGTCGGCCTTCAGCGAGCATCCCGTGTCCTGGTGCACCGGGAAGTAAAAGTGACCAAGGAAGTGCTCTGTAGGTGACACATAGGAGGCGGGGTGGGATGCGAAGCTAGACCTCGAGTGCGGGCCTGATGGATATAGAGCTGTCGGAGTGTATCGGTCCACAGCGATGACGAGTAGGGCATGGTGGCGTAGTATGAAGAGTGGCATAAAATGAAGACTTAGTGGTCGACGACGTGCGAGAATACAGCTAACTTGTGGTTGATGCGCGGGCGGAGAGGCAGATCAACATGGAGGAAGTGGTCCATTGTGTCACCGCGGGTGGAGCACGACGGTGGTGTGGGCGGTGGTGGTTGAAGCAAAGGCGCTCACTGACTGGCCATGCTGGTGGCATCGACCCTAGCCTTTCCATTGTCAATCCGCCGTTGCCCTGATTCTTGGGGTTCTGGGGACACTTCTTGCCGTAATGGCATGCTCCCTTACAGATGATGCAGCGAAGTGGATCTCAATGGTCGATGCGGCGGTGGAGCTTGCAGGGGCATTTAAATCAGAGCCCCTTGAAGCGGCTTAAGAAGACCTCTCTGCCAGGTGATGCATTGAAGTCGCAGCGCTAGTATGAGCGCTGCCACGGGCGGTGCTGGCTACCGGCCATGTTATCTTTGCGCGATGCCTTATTCTTACAAGATCTAGGGCACAGCCATCTCTCCTCTTCAGCAGGAGGAAGTGTTGACCGAGGGAGCGACGGGGGCTATGATGATGGATCTAAGCTTGGGCTGCTCAATTTGGGGTTGTTTGCTATTTCCCATAGGGTCGACCTCAGAGGCATCTTTGGAGCATTCACCCCCCAACAAGATTCGAGGTGTGGATCCGGCGACGACCATTGACGCCGGGGAGCATAGTTCCAAATTTAGCACCTGCGATGGACCGGAGGGGGAGACCAGGTCTACCATAGAAATGGGTGAAATGGCACGAAGGTGGAGGAGAGGGGCTCTTGCTCTCGCTCACTTTGAGATGTGTCCTCTCAACGCAACACTTTATGTTTGAAATACACATTGTCTGATGTTTGAACTGAAGCAAAAGGATACCGCTCGGCCAGTTGGTGCCATAATATAGTTGACCTAAATATAAGAAGCAAAGTCTTCTTTTTATTTGTATTATATATATACATGTCGGATGCTCCTAGTAGGTGAATAACAAAAGCAAATTCCAGACCATCCCACGCCACGTTGAGCTGCTGGCAAGTCCTATACACGATCACACGAACCACCTTTATATACTTTGTTGAGTAATGCTAGACATACGGGGTTTATGGGTGATTTACGGGCTGATCAGGAATTGGCTGCGAGTCCGTTGAAGATTGCCATGTGTGTAGTATTATTGTACTTTGTTTGCTTTATATACACTACATTGCATCAGGAGACCCTATCGAGAGGTTAGAGCTCAAAATCTGAAGTTAACGCCAGCAAAATCCTGATGATTGGTTCCCCCCGGGTTTATGTTTCACTTTGATAAGATAACGGTTTTGCTATTTCACAGTCTAGTGTTTTACAATTGGGCATCATTCAATTTTGTGGCCGTTCAATCTTGCACGGAGATTCACGCTGGGACGTATCTTTTTTCGGGCGTTTTCCATTTCTGTTCCTTACCGGTCGCGTAATAGTTTCCGGGCCAACCCGTTACTGCCCAAGTGCTCATCCCCTAGGCCCTAGCCCTCTTTGTCTCCTTTTTTTTCATTTCTGTCCTTTCGATTCCTTGGCGATTTCCTTGTCGACCATGGTGATTCCGAGCTCCTTCTCTACTGCAGCTTGATTTCTGATCCAGTTCCTTCTGGTTTCGGTTGGTTGTTCTTGTCTGCTCTCTTTCCCCACTGGATTTCTTCTAGATCTACTGGTTTGATTCGATTCTCCTTGTGTTTGATATAGATGTACGTGTACGCATACTCGTAGCGGTGGATTTTCTCTGGCGATTTTTGTTGTTCTTGTTGTGGTAGGTGCATGGATGTAGCGGTGGATTTGTTTCCCCTGTAGATTTTCTATGTGCTGGCCTAGGCGTCCGATCTTTTGGATCTAGTGGTATTGGTAGTTTTATTCTGGATCGTTCTTGTTATGTAGATGTAGGTCCTTGCTCTTCCCCCGTTGATTTGACATCTGCTAGCCAGGGAGTCTGATTCAGAGGGTGTTTTTTGGGGGTTAGATGTAGGTTCCCTGGTTGTTTGTTTCTGTATGTTTGTGTGATGTAGATGCAGTTGCTTATTTCAGTCCTTGCTCTAAATTTCCTTTGCCCTGGTCGGTTGATTTTGCTCGTCTGTGTGATGTAGAATTAGGCGCTAATGGTCAATCCTTGCTCTTTGCTCTGAATTTGGTTCGCAGGTCATTTTTTATTCTGATGGCCCTTGTGATGTAGATGCAGGTCCTAATTGTCAATCCTTGATCTGAATTTAGGTTCAAGTGATGTAGAGATGTAGTAGTAATTTAGGCAAACCTCCCTCGTCTGAAGTCAGGTTCTTAGCTAGTCATGTGAATGTTCTTATTCATTCTGTTTTGGTTCTGTATGTGTTTGGTACTTTAGAAGATTAGATGCTATCTCCTTATTAGGTTGTGTAATTTTCAGTTTTGGTGTTATGCAATTTCAGTTTTTCACTCATTCTGTAGTATGGTTTGATATGATCATGTCAGTGTTGTTGTATCCTCATATATTTGATGCTTAAGGTTTTGTGTGTGTTATATTTCAAGATCATGACGAGAATGAACTTCTCTTTCATGTAATGGTTTAGAGGAGTCACGGTCCTGTTCCCTGTCAGTCTTTTTCCCTTCCCGACTAGACGAAGGAAATATTAATTCCATTCGGGCAGGTGACGAAGGGCGGTGTCGGCTTGACCATGCCTTCTGTCTTACACTGGTGAGTTTTTTAATTTGTATCACACTGGTGAGTTTCCTAGTTTTTTAGTACTGCAAGTTTCATAGGCAAGTAGTGGAAGTTTCCTAGTTTTGCAATGCCCGCTTGCACTTTTAGAACCTAACATTTTGGGTTTCTCTTTGTTGGATTTGTATTGAATCCATTTTACCATTTGAAAGTCTAAATGGAAATTACTGAAACTAAAGTGTAATCACAATGTTCTAATCTCTTAAACGCATGTGTTTTTATTAGAAATCTAGTGTAATTTTACTGAAATTTGCACTATGAGCACAATGTATGTTTCAGTGAAATTTCAGTGCAATTATTGTGTGCATTTTCAGCGGAATTATAGTGCTTTTGAATTGTAATTACAGTGGGGATTTCAGTGTAATTACAGTGAGGATTTTAGAGTAATCACATTATCTTTTTTGTTAATTTACCTCTCTGGATGTTTGGGTTTTGTCATAGTTGGTGCATTCACTTTAGAACCATTTATTTTCTTCTGTTAGGGTTATTGGTATACTCGTACTTTATTTCTGCCCATTTGTGTAAGAAACCTTAGTTGTGCACATGATTTTCTAGTATATGTAATTTCAACACTTTGGTAACTGTATTTTCAGTGTTTTTAGGCTTATAGCTACTATAATTTACTACTTTAAAAATGCTCTTTTTTTGCCACTGTACATGCTAAATATTGTGGTTATGCTATGTCCCTAGTGCTTTTATGCAAACTGACCAGTATTGTGCCGTGGAATAGATAGATTATGTGATCTCTGCAAATTGTCTGGTGATTTTGCAGGTGCTTGCATTTCAGAGATGTGCAATTAACTAGGAGTTGAAAGTGAAGCTACTGTTGACATATCAAGTGCTCAAATAATGTGTATTTTTTCTAGTGTATTTCCATTGTGTTATTTGCGGTCAATGTGTAATTATAGTGCATTTCAGTAGAGTTACAGTGCTTTTTATTTGTAACTAGAATGGAATTTCAGTGCAATTACAGTGGGGATTTTAGTGGATTTTCTAGAGTAATCGCAGTTTACGTTACAATGCAATTACGGTGAATTTTTAGTCTAACCACAATGGGCATTTAAGAGGATTTTCAGAGATATTATACTATATTTTATAGTGTATTCCGTTGTATTTTTTGCAGTCAAATTGAACTGCAATTACATTGTCTTTTACAGTGTAATTACAATGTTTTTTTAGTGTAATTACAGTGTATATTCAGAGTAATTACAGTGTATGTAATTTTTTCAGTGGATATTCAGAGTAACACACTGTATGTAATTACTGTGAATTTTCAATTTAATTACAACGGGCATTTAAGTGGAATTTCAGAGTTATTAAACTGTATTTCCAGTGTATCATTGTAGTTAAATTGAACTGTGATTACACTGTTTTTTATAGAGTAAGTGTTGTGCTTTTTGACTGGGATTTTCAATGTAATTACTCAGTGTGTATGTTCATTAGGATATTCTGTTTGGGGATGTGAGCATGTGGGCACACATGCTACTAAACTATCTAGTTATCCCTTGCCTGATTCATGTGGGTTTCGTATACAGTGTGTGCTTTTTTCTTCCACTATATAGTTTGTTCTGGCTTTATTTGTGCTTTACAATGTTACTGAACTGTCCAGTTCATGTTTCCTCTCTTGATTTATGCATTACATCTGCTGTTTTCACATGTCCTGGCAAAATTTCTCTCTTGATCTTCAGAGCTTAGAAAATTCACTAGGCATCAAAGTAGGGATTGGAATTGAAGAATCTTCAGAACTGAGAAAATTGAGACCCCTCCCCTGGCCTTTTTACTGTCCAGGCGTAATTGTGGTTTAGTTTTAAGAAACCAGGTCTAGGGCATCAAACCCGTTATGGTCTAGATGGGATTTTAGGCTGGGCTGTTTCAGTCCTGATACATAAATGCGCTGCGTTGACATACATGCAGCCAAAGGAGGAAATAAAGGGCATACACGTGTCAGCTGCCTATTTGGTGCAAAATTTGATTGTAATCCAATTGGATTTCAGTCGACTGTCAAATAGACAGTCCCTAAGATAAACCAGCCTTTCACGCTTTTTCCCCCTTTCTTCACATGGAGGAACGGGACCCAATCTCTCAGACTCCAACTAATAGGCTGTGTTTGGTTGAGCTGCAGATTCTGTAAAAGCTGCTGTGAGCTGTGAGCTGTGAAAAAGCTGCTGTGAACTTTCAGCTGTGGAGAAGCTGGAAGCTGTTTGGCTGAAATAGCTGTGAAACTGTAGATTTGACTGTGAATTGTCTGTAATGACCCTAGGTAATGAGTCAAAATGGTTATGTGCAACTTGACCGTAAAATGATGATATTTACATTGGTAGGCAATAGAACGACGTTTTGCAAATAAAAATTACGACAATTGAGATTCAACGATTATACTTTCATGTTGCATATTACATATATATACATATTGATCCCATAATAATATTACAAAAGACATGCACCATAGAATATACATATGGTTCACATGATCAAAACCTCCATCAAAGATAGCTAACCTATGTTGCTATCGCAAGACAAGCATCCGCTATCCTACTACGAATAGTATCCATCGTATCTTCATTCTCCTCCTCTTCAACGGGATCCGCTTGTGTTGGTGTTACTTCCTGTCGTAGCACTGGAGGTACATACTCATCATCGGCATCACATTTATCAAAAAATTTGTCACTCAACTTGCTATCACGAATGAAGTTGTGCAATGCCATGCAAGCAATGATGATATGCTTTTGCGTACGAGGTGAGAAACTTGGGACCCCTTTTAATATGCGCCATTTCTGCTTGAGCACCCCAAAAGCATGCTCAATGACATTCCGAAGGGAGGAATGTGAAAAGTTGAACAACTCATACTTCCCTTGAGGTGGACGGTGACGATGAAGTCAAAATTCTGGTAGATGGTGCGTACTCCCCTTAAAAGGAGCAAGATAACCTATTCGGTTTGCATATCCAGAGTCCACAAGATAGTACTTCCCTAAAAACGAAAATCAAATCAGCAAAGTGTGCGTCTCACATAATAATATAATGAACGATGACATAGGTTGTGATGTTATACCTTTGGGAGGTACAGAAAATGAAGAGAAGTGTGCCAATGCATGATTTAGGATCCTTGAGTCATGTGCAGAGCCCGGCCAACCCGCAACCACAAAGGTAAACCTCATATCAAAGTCACATATTGCAAGCACATTCTGTGATGTAAAACCATGCCGACATCTATGGTTAACCGCGTCATCTGCTGGCACTGTCACTTGCACATGTGATCCATCTATGGCACCAATAGCGCCTTTGAAATGAGGCCAAAAACGTTCTTCTCTAATCTTTTCATGCTCATAGCTATATGTAGGATCTCTCGGTTTGATGTTATCTTTCGCCAACTTGCGCAAACATAAAAAAACTTCCTTGAACTTAGTGTGAACCGTCCAAAGCGAGCGTACAAAACGGTTTTCAGCTTGAGCAAATGCTTGAGGGCCTCCAACAATCCATAAGAACATGGCCAGTGACTCAATTGATGAGACATTACTAGTTGATGCCAAACCATATGTAGAAACAAGCAAATCATGAAGTGCCATGAAAACTTCCGGATTCATACGAAACATTTTATAGAAGTATCTAGGCCGACCATAACACTCCAGGACCTATTCTAGTCCAGTTTGCTTGGCATCTCTGTATGTTTTGTTCAAGTACCGCTGAACATAGAGGTTACCTAGATTTCCCATGATAGCAGCCTGATGTGCAAGTTCAGCAAGAAGTTTCATTCCCTCTTGTCCCTTTCTGGCCACTTCTTCCATCCTTGCATCCATCTACACAAGAATGTAATAATGTTAACACATTCATCGTCAACAATATAGAAAAATATTTGGCACAGCATAGATATTTGGCACAACATTTATAGTTCACAACACAAGCAAATATGATTGATATAAGCAAATAAGGTTTACAACATAAGCAAATAAGGTTTTACAATGCAAGCAAATGTAGTTCTACAACATGAGAAAATAAGGTTCACAAGACGCGCTTCAACATCTCCTCATGCTCCCTCTCCAGAAAATCAAACCTCCCTTCATTTGTTTCAAGAAGATTGAAGATTTCCCTAAACTCAGGCTTCATTATAAGAGTGAGGGTTGTGTGCATGAGAGCAGTTTTTTCATTCACACCACAATCTTTCACCAACTTCATGACCTCTGAAATGGTAGGGACAAGGTTGGTTGCAGGAGGAGCTGATGATGCTTGAACACTAGAGGTTATCTTCTCCACTCCACTTTCTATCTTCTCGCATGTCTGCTTGTACAATCGTAAGAAAGGACTCTTCTCATCCTTCTCCTCATTTTTCATTGAAGGTTGCTTGCGCTTCTTGCTTGTTTTTGGTTTCTTCAAAGATGCCAACTTCATTTCATCACTAGCATCGGGTTTCTCCAAAAGAGCCACATTATCATCACTTGATTCATCAGAGGATATGTCTGCAGCAGAAGAAGCACTAGCCCCTGTGACATGCACTTTGTCAAATATGACATGTAAATCATCAAGGTGCTTCGGTCCCTGTCATTTGAACTTCAAATGATTGCATTTCTTCCCTGTCTTCTCTTGGCATCTCTGAAAAGTTGAAAATACAAATCAGATAATGCAATCATTCAAAAGCATCCCAAAAGAAATGGTTGCTACACTTACCCCAACATGTTCATCCCACCATTCTTGAGAGCAAACAACGGTTCTCTTTGCATCATCCCATCCAAGCCCGGTAGCTTCATTTTTCAGCTCCATGAAAAACACATAGTCATTTTTTATTGCATCCCATTTATTCTTGAATTTATCCTTGGGATATTTCTTTCCCATTCTTGCTTCCCATTTCTCGATAACATTATTCCAACCCTTCTTAGTAAAATGACCTAAGGGCCTATTCCCATTTTCAACCTCTTCTTTGAATATCTCTATGAGTTTCTTCAAACGTGCATCATCCCACACCGCTTTTTCAGCCATTCTTCAATCGAGCAAAATAATGACATAGCAATAGATCAATATATAGCACTGGACAGTACCATATCACATAGCAATATGCAGCAAAATAAATATGCAGCCAGCTCAAATCAGTACTACTCACCAATATGTCCAGCATATATGCATCAATATTAACCAAAAAACATCCATTGTTCAGCACTACTAACCAATATGACAAGCAATATGCAGCAATACTATCAAATAACCATCTTCCTACTCACAAAATAGCCAAATTACATAACCTACTCATCTAGGAATTAGCAAAACAGGGGATGCCCAGATCTGGCTCAACCAAACACAGCCTATATATTGATGAATAATTATCTGAACGTGCAGCATCTGAACCTATATATGTTTCTCTTTTCAAAACGACGATTATATATATGTTTCAATTACTGAAGTTTGCAGCATAATGCTACTTGTTTCTCCTGCTACCGCTGGCTCCTTTTGTGCCTTCAGAAATGCAGACCTCCACAGAAGCAATTTCTGGAAGAGAGAGAGGGGGAGGACCGAGGAAGGAGGGAGGAGGCACTAGGGTGGGGGGTCAAGGAGGGACGCAGCTTCGGCGGCGCCGGCGGCCAGCCGGCAGTGCTCCGGCCAGCCGGACATCTGGGCCGGCAGAGGTGGGACTCTGGCCAGCCGGCAGTGCTCCGGCCAGCCGGACATCTGGCCGGCAGAGAGGGGACTCCAGGCGGCGGCGGCCAGATCCGGCCGGCGGCCTCGGAGGAGCGGCTAACACGGCCGGCGGCGCCAGCCGGCTGGCTCGACCATGGCCCTGCCTAGAAGAGGGAAGAAGGGGGAGAAACAGGGAGGAAGGGGGAGGAGGGAGGAGGGAGGAGGGACTACCTGGGCCGGCAGAGGTGGGACTCCGGGCGGCGGCGGCGGCCGGAGGGCCGGCTACAGTGGCGGCGGTGGCGAACCCTAGCCCTGCATCCGGTTGCGCTCCTCTGTTCGCTCGTTCGTGCGCTCCTCTGTTCGTTCGTTCGAGCTGCATCTATTCGTTTCGTACGCAGGGAAAGAGCGAACCGGTATGCCACTTCCCAGTGGCATGGTGGGTAATTACCCATGAACTTCTAGGGAACATAGATAACTGGTTGGTTTAGAAGCTGAAAATCGCTGGTTCGCCTGCTGCGAGAATTGCACTACGCTGAAGTTGTGGATTCTGAAATTTTAGCTGCCTAGTTTTTGCCTTTGGTTCAGATTCTGGCTTTCCAAAGCAGAAGTTGGCTTCCGAAGCCGAACCAAACATGTCGGATGGTCCCAGCTTCCAAGTGTGATGTTGGCCTATTATAGAAGTGCTTCGCTTCCTCCATTCTTCCACGACGCTTGCGCAGAGCTCAAATTCTCAAATCAATAGCAGGCACCGCCACCACCTCCTCCAAGATCTGAATAGAGAAAAACCTCCGGCGGGAACGATGTGCGGCTGCGACGACCATTGCTGCGGCTGCATCTCTTACAGGACGAGGGAGAACATCAAGTACGGCTGCATCTGCTTCGGCATCGTCGCCGTCGTGGTCGTCTTCGCCGTCCTCCTGGCCGCCTACGCCTTCCTCCGCCACGTTGCCATCACCGTGGAGGACGCCTCGCTGACCAGGTTCGCACTGCTGACCACCCCGGTGACGGCTCTCGCGTACAACCTCTCGCTGTCTCTCAACGTCCGCAACCCGAACTGGGCGATGAGCATCAAGAACACGGAGCCGTTCGAGGCCGCCTACAAATTCGACGGCCAGCAGTTCGACCGCGTGCAGATCTCTGACAAGGGCGAGAAGCATCCCCCCAGCAAGACCATGGTGTACCGCCTTGACTCGAGATCAGAAGGCGACGGCGCCCTCGTGTCGCTGGGCAACGCCGGCGTGGTGGAGTACAAGAAGGAGAACGAGACAGGTGTGTTCGAGGTGGAGGTGGCGCTGACCCGCAAAGTGAGCTACACAGCGCGCTACACCAAGTGCAAGATCGAGGCCACCTGCAAGCTCAAGCTCAAGCTCGTGAAGCCGGAAACGACCACGGTGGCGTTCGAAAAAGTGAAATGCAAGCTAGAAAAGGCCGAGAAAAACTGCTAGATACTTCCTCCATGTTTGTGTGTTTGTTTGTTTCCATTCAATGTATCTGGTATTTTTCCCACTCTTTGATGAAAGATGTGCTGATACTTTTTGATGTCGTCTTGCTAATTCAAAAACAAAGTTCGATGGTACTATTAGATTCAATTTTTTAAACGCATTTGTTCAATCTCAGGTACTCAATGTCTAAAACGACTTACAAAAGTGAATAGAGCGAGTACTTTAAAAAAATTCTAGGGCTACCTGAATTCGCAGCAAGCCCGAAGGCGGGGCGACTTAAGGAGCAACAGCGACGAGCGTTGACCCTGGCGAGGCTGAACCAGGACCTCGCCGGAGACGGGACATCGTTTTAGGCGGAGGAGAGGAAGTAGGTTGACATGTAGTGTAATCACCGTTGGAGATCGGAGGGAGGGGGGCTTAGAGAGATGGCCGCGGCGGCGGTAAGCACGACAGTGGGGAAGGTTGAGGGGAGGGTGGGCGGCGACGCGATGCGCGACAGCGCCCGCCGGCGCGGGCGGGTGGAGGCAGGTAGATAGGGCGGGGTAGGTCGGGGGCAAACGGGAGGAAGAAGAAATTGACGAAGAAGAAGAAAAGTGTCGGGGCGCACCATGGCCACTAGAAACTCTGCTATAGCCATTTCTGTGCATTCAATGTATTCTACGGATAGAGGAATACATAAAGTTGAACATAGTAAAATGAGAAATTGAAAGATTTCATTGAAATTGTTGGTTTGAAAATTTCCCGAAAAGCGATGATCCACACTCCTGCAAATTGATTGACACTAAATGTTTTTTCGGGCATCCGCTAAATAGGTGTCCCTTTTTTTCCAAATACTATCTCGCTGATTGAGAGAGAGAGAGAGAGACCCGGCCCTTGCGCCGCCCTGAGTGGGCGACTCGGGGGCGACAAAACCCTAGCCTCCCTAGGCCCCTACCTCCACCTTCTCCCCATCCCCACTGCCACCCGAGGACATCGTTGGCTGTCGCGCGGCCTCTAGTGAAGGTGTGGTGAGGCCCTGCTACCCTGGATCGACACAGGGAGTTCAGGTAGCCGGGGTGTGATGACACACAAGTATAGGGGATACAGACAGTCTTCAAGGGAAGTATTTCAACCCAAGTTTATTGATTCGACACAAGGAGAGTTGAAGAATATTTATAAGCCTTAGCAGTTGAGTTGTCTATTCAACCACATCTGGAGAGATAATTTTCTTGCGGCAATTTTTTATTAGCATAGTAATATGATAACAGTAGTGATAGAGTAACAGTAGCAGTGTCTTCAGATTGGATCCTTCCGATCTACGCTACTCTTCATCGGCGGCGGTTGTTGTTCTGGTGCGTTGGTCCTACGGGGCCTTACCACGATGATTTCTTGACTATCTACTACAACAAGTTTTGCCTGACTCCAGTGAGGGAGGGGCAATGACGGCTGCACGCCTTCGGCTTGCTTCAGTGCTTATAGTCGTCGCTAGGTGGTCTACGAATCTGGATGTATTTTATTATTATTTCTGGTGTTCGTTGTACTGCCATGATTGAAGATGAATAGATCAGAAGTTTTCCCACAAAAAAGGGCATCTCCAACGCTGACCCGCAAACCGGACACCACATTTGTCCGCGGACACAAATGCGGGAGGCGGCCATCCAATGCTAGCCGCGTATGTCCGTCCGTAAAAGACAATGTGAAATTCAAATACGTCCAATCCGTAGCGCGCGCCGGATCACATCATCGGCCGATCACAACCAAAAAGAGGCAAGTATGCTTAGTTTTTACATGATTGATCACAAAAGAACATCATTCCGATAGTCCGTGCATTTTGCCCTGTCGGACCGTCAATCCGAGCCTCCACGCCCAGTCTACCATCGCCGTCATGTTGGCCGCCTCCGCCTCCTTGTCCGCCGCCTCAATTTCCTCCTGCTCCGCCCTCTCCAGCTCATCCTTCTGCTGCCGCAACATCTTGAAACGAACAGTTTGCACGATCATTCTTATGTCGTCATCCAACTCCGCCACCTTCAAGGTGAGCATCTTCGCTTCCTCCGAAGCGGCTATGATCTCCACCTTATTCTCCCCGAGCATAACCTTCTTCTCCTCGATCATGACCCTCTTCTCTTCGAGCTTGAGCTTCTTCTCGGCCGCCTTCATCAACAAGTCAAACCTCTCCGCCTCTTTTTCCTCCTTGATTTTGGAGCGCTTGCCGTATGTCTCCTCCTTCTTCGTCGAGATGACTTCGAACCTTTTCGTCATCTTGGTCGCCACACCTTCTTGCTTTGCCTTCTCCTCCTCCCATTTCTTTTCCCGGAACCCTCTTCTAACCTTCTTGGGCGGTTCATTTGTTGGTGGGGTTGGGTAATCGATTTCTTCCTCGGTTCCTTGGGCGACGGTCTTGGCAACGTATAGGTTCCACTTGGGTTGTTCATTCAATTTCAACCAACAATGCATATCCGATAAGTGATGTACACATGTTAACAACTTGCTTGCTCGGGGATTTGAGCACCACTAGGCCACCATGCGATGAGTTGTCTCAAGTGGCCACAATACTTCGACAAGGCCTCCTAGATGGTGTACCATCGATGGTTGAGGGACTTTGAACGTCGCAGTAGGGCTCGAAATGCTTGTGTTCATGGAACCAAGTATGAATGTTGGCCCAAAAGGTTGTACCCTTTTGCTCGGTGCCATGGATCAGATCGAGGCTAGTAGCCAACCATGCATCGCACAATAGGTCGTCCTCTTGCATGTTGAAGCTTTCTCCTCTGCCCCTCTTATTTGAATCACCACCAAAATAATCCGGATCATCGTCCTCGACATCCTCCTGCTGTTGTTGCTGTCTAGCGACCCAATCCTGCTATTGTGTTTCCGCGCCCAACTAGGTGTAGTCCTGATGTTGCGTGTTGGGCTGGGTGTAGTGTTGCATGCCCGACTGGTTGTAGGTGCCGGACTAGGTGGGCTCCGACTCATCCATCCTTGTCCTCATAGGTACCTCCTCCTCTGCCACCCTCGTGGATGATCTCGTATATCTCCCTGTCCGTGTCGTCATACGTCGGCTCTCCCTCTTTAGGCATACCAGCGAACAACATGCGGGCACCCATCTACTCCACGCCCGTCGTCCGCGTCTGGAAAAGCGGCGACGATGAACACTCAGAGAAAAGTAGAGGCACCGTGTTGACGTCCGCGATAAATGGCGTGGTGGGGGATGCCGGGGACTTCCTACCCAGCTACTTGGAGGCGTAGTAGTACGGAGCCTTGTAATGTTCTGGCCATGGCAGGGTCTATACGGTCGGCGAGGGCGGCGGGTCCCCCCGACCCTGGCCTCGACCCACACCACGTCCGTGACCAGCACGCCCACCGCCTCATCTGCAACCAGCGTGCCCTCCGTTGGCCTTCTGCTTCCTGAGCGTTTTTGCCTTTGCTTTCGCTTTGATGTGTTGCCGAGTTGATCTTTCAGGCGAGCATGATGCTTCGATCCTCCACCACCTCCATCTCTGGCAGGTTCTCCTCCGGGTCCATGCATCAGTGGAGGGAGGGAAGAAGAGAGTGGGAAAAGGGTGGGAATTTGGTGGAGAGTGGCGGGATGGAAGAAGAGAGTGGGGGATTTTGCCACAGAAACAGTGCGGCCATCTACAAAAGCTCGGGCTCTGCCTCAATTTTTGGTGGGCCGGGGGTGTCGGAGTCCCACGCTGCTCGTTTCCTGACTCCGGCAAAGCCCCCTCCCTCCCATTTGTTTCAATTTTGTGGGAAAATTGTGGTCCGGACTACTCCACGGACCGATGGGGTCGGCGTTGGATGTCTTGTGATCCGAACAACTACATCCAGACAGATATGTGCGGTTTGAGGGTCGGCGTTGGAGATGCCCTAACAAAATTGTATAGTTACAGCAAAATGCAGCAGTAGAAATTGCAACAGAAATATTAGTAGTAGGAAGTGTATGCATGGAGTAAGCAATGGGGTGATGTCGCTTGAACTACGTCGGTATTTCCCCAAAGAGGAATGGATGATGTAGCACAGCTACGGTAGGTATTTCCCTCAGTGATGAGACCAAGGTTATCGAACCAGTAGGAGAACCATGCAACACTACGTGAACGGCACCTGCACACAAAGAAGAAATACTTGCAACCCGACGTAAAAGAGGGGTTGTCAATCCCTCCTGGGTAAAGACAAAGATAAATTTGTAGTAGATTGGATAAATAGATCTCGCGGGAACGCGAGATAAAATAAATAACAATAAATTGCAGCAAGATATTTTTGGGTTTTTGGATTAATAGATCTGAAAATAAAAGCAAATAAAAATAGATCTCGAAGGAAAATATGATAAAGAAGAGACTCGGGGGCCATAGATTTCACTAGTGGCTTCTCTCGAGAAAAATAGCATACGGTGGGTAAACAAATTACTGTTGGGCAATTGATAGAACTTCAAATAATTATGACGATATCCAGGCAATGATCATTATATAGGCATCACGTCCAAGATTAGTAGACCAACTCATGCCTGCATCTACTACTATTACTCCACACATCGACCGCTATCCAGCATGCATCTAGTGTATTAAGTTCATGGGGAAACGGAGTAATGCAATAAGAATGATGACATGATGTAGACAAGATCTATTCATGTAGGAATAGACCCCATCTTGTTATCCTTAATAGCAACGACACATACGTGCCATTTCCCCTTCTGTCACTGGGATTGAGCACCGTAAGATCGAACCCATCACAAAGCACCTCTTCCCATGGCAAGAAAAATCGATCTAGTCGGCCTAACTAAACCAAAGATTCGAAGAAGAAATACGAAGCTATAAGTAATCATGCATATAAGAGATCAAAAGACTCAAATAACTTTCATGGATAAAAACATAGATCTGATCATAAACTCAAAGTTCATCGGATCCCAACAAACACACCGCAAAAAGAGTTACATCAAATAGATCTCCAAGAGACCATTATATTGAGAATCAAAAGAGAGAGAGGAAGCCATCTAGCTACTAACTACAGACCCGTAGGTCTACAATGAACTACTCACGCATCATCGGAGAGGCACCAATGAGGATGATGAACCCCTCCGTGATGGTGTCTAGATTGGATATGTAGTTTCTGGAACTTGCGGCGGCTGGAATTGTATTTTGTCGACATCCCTAGGGTTTCTGGAATATTGGGGTATTTATAGAGCAAAGAGGCGGTGCGGGAGGCCACCGAGGTGGGCACAACCCACCAGGGCGCGCCTGGGCCTCCAGGCGCACCCAGGTGGGTTGTGCCCCCCTTGGGGCACCCCTCTGGTACTTCCTTGGCCCAACTTGTGTCTTCTGGTACAGAAAAAATCACCAAAAAGTTTCGCTGCGTTTGGACTCCGTTTGGTATTGATTTTCTGCGAAGTAAAAAACAACAACTGGCACTAGGCACTATGTCAATAGGTTAGTCCCAAAAAATAATATAAAGTTGCTATAAAATCATTGTAAAACATCCAAGATTGATAGTATAACAGCATGGAACAATCAAAAATTATAGATACGTTGGAGACGTATTAGCATCCTCAAGCTTAATTCCTGCTCGTCCTCGAGTAGGTAAATGATAAAAACAGAATTTTTGATGTGGAATGCTGCCTAACATGTTCATCACATAATCTTTTCTTTGTAGCATGGACATTTGGACTTTTATATGATTCAAAGCAATAATCTAGTTTTGACATGAAGATTTCAATACTCAAGCATATCAACAAGCAACCATGTCTTTCAATATATCAACACTAAAGCAAGTTATCCCTAGCCCATTATGCTCAATCATTGATCCATTCATGAAACACACTCGCATATTAGCTACACCCAATGCTCAAGTACGATCATAGTGCCACTTAGTTGGTGCTTTATAAGAGAAGATGGAGACTCAAAAAAATAAAAATTGCATAAAGTAAATAGAAAGGCCCTTCGCAAAGGGAAGTAGGGATTTGTAGAGGTGCCAGAGCTCAAAGCGAAAAAGATAGAGATAAAAACATTTTGGGTGGCATGCTTTTCCTGTCAACGAAAATGATCGAGTAGTTCCCAATACATTCCATGCTAGATATATCATAGGCGGTTTCCAAACAGAAAATAAAGTTTATTCCTTTTTCCACCATACTTTCACATTCCACGGCTAACCGAATCCACGGGTGCCGTCCATACCAACACTTTCCAAGGAATTTATTATTTGACAACATAAAGTAAATTCATTTTTCATTTCGGGACTGGGCATCCCTAATAACTTTGCCGTACTCTTGTGCAATGACAAGTGAATAAACACTCATCTTGAGAATAACACATCTAGCATGAAAAAATATCAGCCACCCCCTACCGTTTCATGAGCGGTACGAGCACACAAAAGAAAAATTTATTTTGAAAATTAGAGATGGCACATACAAATTTGCTTAGAACGGCATGGAAATACCGCATATAGGTAGGTATAGTGGACTCATATGGCAAAATTGGTTTTAGGATTTTGGATGCACAAGTAGTGATCATACTTAGTGCAAATGAAGGCTAGCAAAAGATTGAGAAGCATCCAACCAAGAAACGAAAGCTAACACCGAATAATGCACCACAAGTAGGATATAATTTCATTGCATAACTATTGACTTTCGTGCTTGCATAGGGAATCACAAACCTTAACATCAATATTCATACTAAAGCATAATTACTCATCAACATGACTCACATAGTATATCATCATATCACAAAACTATTACAAGGAATCAAGTTTATTTTGTCCAATGATCTTCATGAAATTTTTTATTATATCCCTCTTGAATATCTATCACTTTGGGACTAGTTTAATATGTAGCTTTTGATAGCTCAAACAAATCTAAGTGAAGAACATGAGCATAAAAAATTTCTTCTCTCAAAATAATATAAGTTAAGCATGAGAGAAATTCTTCAAAATTACTACTCTCAAATAAATCTAAGTGAAGCATGAGAGCATTTCTTCAAAAATATTAAAGCACACCGTGCTCAAAAGGATATAAGTGAAGCACTAGAGCAATTCCATAGCTCATAAAGATTTAAGTGAAGCATAGAGAGCAATTCTAACAAATCATAGCATAATTTTGGCTCTCTCAAATAGGTGTGTCCAGCAAGGATACTTGACTAAAAATAAAAAGTAAAACAAGCAAAGACTCAAATCATACAAGACGTTCCAATCAAAACTCATGATATGTGATGAATAAAAATATAGCTCCAAGTAAAATACCGATGCTCGTTAGAAGAAAGAGGGGATGCCACTCGGGCATCCCCAAGCTTAGTTGCTTGCTTCCCTTTTAGATAATAGGTTGGGATGCCATGGGCATCCCCAAGCTTAGGCTCTTCTTACTCCTTATTCCTTCATCCATCGTGATCTCACCCAAAACTTGAAAACTTCAATCACACAAAACTCAACAAAGCCTTTGTGAGATCCGTTAGTATAACAAAGCAAATCACTACTATAAGTACTGTTGCAAACCCATTCATATTTTATTTTTGCATTATATCTACTGTATTCAAACTTTACTATGGCTTATACCCTCCAATACAAACCATAGATTCATCAAAATAAGCACACAACGCAAAGAAAACAGAATCTGTCAAAAACAGAACAGTCTATAGCAATCTGAAAACTTTGAATACTTCTGTAACTTTAAAAATTATGAAAAATTAGAAAAACGTAGGAAATTTGTATATCAATCTTGTGTAAAAAAATCAGAATTTTTTGTCGCTTCTGTAAATTTCTAGAATTATTTTACTGGACGCAAAAGTTTCTGTTTTCCAACAAGATCAAATCAACTATCACCCAACATGATCCCAAAGGCTTTGCTTGCCACAAACTCTAATTAAAACATAAAAAACACAATAATAACAGTAGCATAATTGTGCAAACACTCAAGAATAGAAAGAAAAATACAAAAAAAAATTATTCATTGAGTTGCCTCCCAACAAGCGCGCACCTATAGTGCGTAAAAACGGTCTACCAAGAATAATTGGACAAGACAGATTGCAATCAATATCAAGAACAATAAAATCTATGGGCACATAATTCCTATTTGCAAGGATAAGGACATCATTGATTCTTCCCATAGGCTTTTTAATAGTAGAATCTGACAAGTGCAAATTTAAAGAACATTCTTCAATATCGGTAAGACCAAGCACATCACATCAGGATTTCGGAATTGTAGAAACACTAGCACCCAAGTCACATAAAGCAAAACACTCATAATTTTTAATCTTGACTTTGATATTAGGTTCCCATTCACCATGTAATTTTCTAGGAATTGAAATATCTAATTCCAACTTTTCTTCCAAAGCTTTCATCATAGCATCAACGATATGTTTAATAAAAGCTTTATTTTGCTCATAAGCATGTGGTGAATTTATCATGGATTGCAACAAAGAAATACAATCAATCAAATAGCAATTATCATAATTAAAGTCTTTGTAATCCAAAAGAGTGGGCACATCACTAGTTAAAGTTTTGACCTCTCCAAACCCACTTTTATCAATTTTCTCAACAAGATTTTCACCCTCCAAATTATCGGGACGCCTTCTAGCTAAAGTTGACTCTTCTTCAGTCCCTTTATCATCCATCTTAATTTTACTAAACAAGGAATCAATAGAAGAAACACCAATCACTTTAAGATCTTCATCATGTTTATGAAAGCAATCGCTAGAAAACGCTTTTCCTAAAAATTCTCTTTTAGCTCTAAGCATAGCGGTTCTTTTCTTACTTTCATCCATAGAAACATATAAAGCTTTAATTGATTCCTCAACCTCAGGCACAAAAAATTTCATCTTGAGATTTTCTATATCATGAAAAATTCTATCAATGCTTCTAGACATATCATCAATTTTACTCAACTTTTCTTCTATCGTAGTATTAAAATTCTTTTGAACATTGATAAATTCTTTAATATTATTCTCAAGATCAGAGGTGTTCCTATTATTATTATAAGAAGGATTACCATAGGAATTACTATAATTATTAGAGGAATTTCCCGGAAAAGGTCTAGGGTTAAAATTACCTCTATAAGCATTGTTATTAAAATTGTTTCGCGAGACAAAATTCACGTCTACGGCATCACTATTTTGCTCAATCAAAGTAGACAAAGGCACATCATTAAGATCAATAGGAGCATTTTTATTGGAAACCAACTTCATAAGAGCATCAACTTTTTCACTCAAAGAATTTATTTCTTCTACCGAATTAACCATTTTACTAGTAGGAGCTCTTTCGGTATGCCATTGTGAATAATTTGCCATAATATTATCAAGCAATTTAGTAGCTTCACCCAAAGTAATCTCCATAAAAGTACCACTCGCGGCGGAATCTAAAAGATTTCTAGAAACAAAATTCAATCCCGCATAATTTTTTTGTATGATCATCCAAAGATTTAAACCATGAGTAGGACAATTTCTTAGCATCAATTTCATTCTTTCCCAAGATTGCGCAACATGTTCATGCTCAAGTTGCTTAAAATTCATGATTTGGGTCCTAAGGGAAATAATTTTCGCGGGAGGAAAATACTTAGTAATAAAAGCATCTTTGCACTTATCCCAAGAATTGATATTATTGCGAGGCAAAGAAGAAAACCAAATTTTTGCACGATCTCGCAAAGAAAACGGGAATAATTTCAACTTCACAATATCATTGTCCACATCTTTTTTCTTTTGCATATCGCATAATTCCACGAATGTGTTAAGATGGGACGTGGCATCCTCACTAGGAGTACCGGAAAATTGATCTTTCATAACAAGATTCAGCAAAGCGGCATTAATATCACAAGACTCCGCACTAGTGGCGGGAGGAGCAATCGAAGTGCTAATAAAATCATTGTTATTGGTATTGTAGAAATCACACAACTTGGTGTTCTCTTGAGTCATCGTGACTACGCAACAAGATTGCACTCAAAAATAGATCTGACAAAAAAAAACGGCGAACCAAAAAGAGGGCGAATAAAACGGCAAATGTTTGTGAAGTGGGGGAGATGAAAACGAGAGGCAAATGGAAAATGATGTAAATTGCAAGGAGATGAGATTTGTGATTAGGAACCTGGTAGATGTTGATGAAGTCTCCCCGGCAATGGCGCTAGAAATTCCTTTTGATGTCGCTTGAACTACGTCGGTATTTCCCCAAAGAGGAAGGGATGATGCAGCACAGCTACGGTAGTTTTTTCCCTCAGTGATGAGACCAAGGTTATCGACCCAGTAGGAGAACCACACAACAGTACGTGAACGGCACCTGCACACAAAGAATAAATACTTGCAACCCGACGTAAAAGAGGGGTTGTCAATCCCTCCCGGGTAAAGACATAGATAAATTTGTAGTAGATCGGATAAATAGATCTCGCGGGAACGCGAGATAAAATAAATAACAATAAATTACAGCAAGATATTTTTGGGTTTTTGGATTAATAGATCTGAAAATAAAAGCAAATAAAAATAGATTTCGAAGGCAAATATGATAAAGAAGAGACCCGGGGGCCGTAGATTTCACTAGTGGCTTCTCTCGAGAAAAATAGCATACGGTGGGTAGACAAATTATTGTTGGGCAATTGATAGAACTTCAAATAATTATGACGATATCCAGGCAATGATCATTATATAGGCATCACGTCCAAGATTAGTAGACCAACTCCTGCCTGCATCTACTACTATTACTCCACACATCGATCGCTATCCAGCATGCATCTAGTGTATTAAGTTCATGGGGAAACAGAGTAATGCAATAAGAACGATGACATGATGTAGACAAGATCTATTCATGTAGGAATAGACCCCATCTTGTTATCCTTAATGGCAACGATACATACGTGTCATTTCCCCTTCTATCACTGGGATTGAGCACCGTAAGATCGAACCCATCACAAAGCACCTCTTCCCATGGCAAGAAAAATCGATCTAGTCGGCCTAACTAAACCAAAGATTCGAAGAAGAAATACGAGGCTATAAGTAATCATGCATATAAGAGATCAAAAGACTCAAATAACTGTAACACCCCCTGTATTAAGCTACAGTGATCACCCTTTTGATGAGGCCATGTCATCATGATTAATAGTGCATAATCATCATTAGCATCATATTGCATTTCAACTCCTAAGTCAAATTCAAATTTAAATGAAAGTGGAATATAAAAGTTGTCCAACATAGAAACTAAAATGTCAGATAAATAACAAATATTCCAGAGGCTATTCAAAAATTGAAACCAACATCATTGGAATTGGATAAGTGACTCGAACAACCTCAAACAGTGGATAAAGATAATATTTAATAACCATTTATTAAATCTGAAATAAGTATGGAATTATGTTTTGTCCAAACTAATTTTAGGTGTTAAGGAATAATGCACTGGTATTTATGTAATAGGTCACACTTTTTACAAAAACCATTTGGGGCCTAAACATTTAACAGTAGAGAAAAGAGAATAAAGAAAAGGAAAAAAGAAACAGAAAAGGATAAAGGAACCCCCCCCCGATGGGCCTCGCCCCAGCAAGCCACGGGCCCGCAGGCCGGCCCAGCGGCGCCTACATAGCCACCCCCCCCCACCCGAACCCTAGCCCTTACCCCCCCCCCCCTCCCTCCCTGCTTTCTCCTCCACCCCCCCATCTGGATCGCGGATTCCCCGACCTCCCAAGTCCGCTCCCCCGTCGCCGACGCCGCTCGCCGACGCGCCCGTCGCAGCCTCCCCTCTCGTAGCCCACCTCCCGATCCAGATCGGGATCGGGATCGCGGGAACGGCCGTGCCGACGCCGCTCGCCCGTCGCCGTTGGACGCCGCGCGGAGCCGCGCTCTCGCCAGTCTGCCTCGTAACGTCGCGCTTCCTCTGTCCCGCCGGCTGCGCCGAGTCGTCCGTCGCCCCCCACCGACCCCCCCCCCCCCCCCCCTCCCTACGGATCACGGTGAGGCCTCGGGCTCTCCCCCCCCCCTCTCTGCTCCCGGCCTCGCCGCGCACGCATCCGCGCCGGCCACTCGCCGACCACCCGTGCCTCCCCGTCTCGCGCCGCCCGCGCGCCTGACGCCGTGCTCCGCGCCCGTCCTGCGGCTGCCTCGACCCGCTCCTGCCCCCGCTTCGCTCGGGTCCCGACGCCGCACCGCGACCCGGCTGCGCTCGCCCGCGGTCGCTGTGCCTCCCCTCCGCCCGCCCGGCTGTCTCGGCGCCGCCGCTCCGGCTTGGCCTCGCCTCGGTGCACGCGCGCGCGCTGGCCCGGACGTGTCCGGTGCCCGAACAGACACGGCCCGGACATGTCCGCCCCGGCCCTATGACAGATGGGGCCCAGCCCCTAAAAAGAATTAAAGAAAATGTAATAAAATAAAAGAAAAAAATAAATAATAAAATAAGTAGTAATTAATCTGATTAGGTTCATCTAATTTAACTAATTAGTGTTAATAAACAGTAATTAGGAAATTAACTTAATTAACTGCTGACGTCAGCATGATGTCATGTGACGTCATCAATCAATGTTTCGGATAATGTTGAATTAAATAATTAATTAAAATTTCAGAAATATAAAAACTTAGAAAATCATATAATAAAACGTAACTCCGATGAAAATATTTTATACATGAAACTTGCTCAGAACGACGATACGAACCCGAATACATCCTCCGTATTCCGTCAGATGCCCGCAGCTATAGAACTGTTGAACAATTAGGCCGATTCGATAAATGAATAGTGTCCAACCCTAATTAAATAAATCCGAATAAATTCCTAAATTAACTAAATCGCTTAGTTAGGCGTAGATCACCCTGGCCCTGCGTTTGACATGTCATGCATCCCTGTTGCATTATTGCCGTGTGTTTCTGTTTCTTCCCCTCTTCTTTCGGTAGACTACGAGAACGACGCAGCTGCTGGTGCCCCACCGACTATTTGTGACGACCCTACTTGCCAGAGGCAACCAGGCAAGCCCCCCCCCCTTGATCACCAGATATCGCCTATTCTTCTCTATACTGCTTGCATTAGAGTAGTGTAGCCTGTTACTGCTTTCGGTTAATCCTATTCTGCTGCATAGCCTGTCATTGTTGCTACTGTTGTTGATACCTTACCTGCAATCCTAAATGCCTAGTGTAGGATGCTAGTTTGTCATCAGTGGCCCTACATTCTCGTCTGTCTGCTATGCTACATTATTGGGCCGTGCTCGCCACGGGTGGCGATTGCGGATATGAATACTACTTATTACATGTGACATCAGATGGATACTAAAGTCGGGTCGGGTCGTGGAGCACCCGCAGGTGATTCACGAATGGGGGCTGAAAGGATTGGCCTTCTCGACGGCCCCCTAAGTGACTCTTTGTTGTGGAGCGGCAGGGCAGGTTGTGACCACCTAGGAGAGAGGTGGGCCTGGCCCTGGTCGTCGTCCGCGGTGATCTCATAATAACACGTTTAACGAGATTGGATATTTGATCTGAGTCTGGCCACTGGCCTATACGCACTAACCAACTACGCGGGAGTAGTTATGGGTATCCCGGCGTCGTGGTATCAGCTGAAGCCTTCTTGACGTCAGCGACTGAGCGGCGCGCGCCGTGTTGGACCGCGTTAACGTAACCGCCGTGATCGTGTGGGTTGCTAGGTCTGCTCGCGGCCGCGTACGCAACGTGCAGGAGCGCACTGGGCGATGGGCCCAGACCCCAGAGTGCCTAGGATTAGTCCGGCGTGCTGACCTCTCTGTTGAGCCCAGGTGGGGCTGCGACGTGTGGATCTTCCGAGGCCGGGCATGACCCAGGAAAGTGTGTCCGGCCAAAGGGGATCGAGCGTGTTGGGGAATATGTGGTGCACCCCTGCAGGGAAGTTTATCTATTCGAATAGCCGTGTCCCTCGGTAAAAGGACGACCCGGAGTTGTATTCCGACCTCATGACAACTAGAAATGGATACTTAATAAAACACACCCTTACAAGTGACAGATATAACCCGGTGGTCGCTCTCTCGCATGGTGGCGACGAGAGGATCGACGGGTAGGCTTATGCTATACGTTGTTGTTTGGTTAACTTCCAACTAATCTCTTCTATTGCTTCAAGATGGAGGCTGCCAGAAGCGTAGTCTTCGACAGGACTAGCTATCCCCCTCTTATTCTGGCATTCTGCAGTTCAGTCCACCGATATTGCCTCTTTACACATATACCATGCATATGTAGTATAGATCCTTGCTTGCGAGTACTTTGGATGAGTACTCACGGTTGCTTTCCCCCTCCTTTCCCCCTTTCCCTTCCGGCTGGTTGTCGCAACCAGATGCTGGAGCCCAGGAGCCAGACGCCACCTTCGACGACTTCTACCACCAGGACGGAGCCTACTACTACGTCCAGGACGCCGACGACCAGGAGTAGTTAGGAGGATCCCAGGCAGGAGGCCCTGCGCCTGTTCGATCTGTTGTATCCCTGTTTGTGCTAGCCATCTTATGGCACCTTGTTTAACCTATGTCTGTACTCAGATATTGTTGCTTCCGCTGACTCGTCTATGATCGAGCATTTGTATTCGAGCCCTCGTGGCCCCTGGCTTGTATTATGATGCTTGTATTACTTATTTATGTTTTAGAGTTGTGTTGTGATATCTTCCCGTGAGTCCCTGATCTTGATCGTACACGTTTGCGTGCATGATTAGTGTACGATCGAGCCGGGGGCGCCACAAGTTGGTATCAGAGCCGACTGCCTGTAGGAATCCCCCTTTCCAATTCCTTGGCCGAAGTTGAGTCTAGACAAAGAAAACCGTTTTACTAACTTGGCTGTGTGGCTTACGGGCCCACATTGCCAACTGGGTGGTATTAGGATCTTTTATTCCTCGTCTATACTCTGGGGCTCTGATCTCTCTTCTACTCGGGTTAAATGAATTTTACTAACGCCGACACTTAGGGTCTCGTGATCACATCCACCGGAGTTCTGAAAATTTCCCCCCTTGCTTCGAGATTGTGGGCCAGGTTCTGCTTACAGGATCCTTTCATCGAGGGCACCCTGTGTTGTCACTTGCAGATTCCTCGCCCCACCAGTTTTTCCCGACGTTGATGTAGCCTTTGCTATGTCTCGTTGTGTACTTCCTTACCGCGTGCCTGCGCGCCGCCTAGCATGTCCAGTTTATGAAATTGCGCCGTTATGCTGACCGCTTGTACCCGACGTTGTGTATGGATCTGTATGTCTTAATCGACTACTGTTATGTATCTATAACACTGCTTGGAGTATTGTCGTGTTACATCATGCTTGTCACTAAGCACTCGCGCTTGCTTTTACTAAACTACCCCCTGTTGTAAATTAGCAGGATGGTTAGACCCGCTGGTCGTGGTCGTGGCCGTGGTGCCAACGATCCACCACCGCCGAACTATATGGCTGGAATGATGCAGCAATTTGAACTGCAACGTCAGTTCATGCAAGGGATCATGGATCAGTTTCCTCGTCCCAATATGAACCAGTATCCAGGCCCAGGGACCCTGCAGGACTTTATGCGCCTCAACCCAACCGTCTACCGCGGCTCAACTCAGCCCCTGGGTGCGGATGACTGGCTTCGCGACATCACCTATGAGTTGGAATCTGGTGGCGTTGCCCCTGCAAACTATGTCACCTTCGCCTCCTTCTTTCTCAAGGGCCCCGCTGCTCAATGGTGGGACAGCCACAGGCGCACTCAACCAGCTGGCACAGTCATCACTTGGCCGGATTTCCAAGCTGCCTTCCGTGCCCGTTTCATTCCTCAGGGAATCATGGACCGGAAGAAGCAAGAGTTCCGCAACCTCACCCAGGGCAACAAGACAGTGGAAGCTTATCAGCGGGAGTTTCTGGAATTATCCCGCTATGCTGAAGAAGACATTCCCACTGATGCTCGCCGTCAGGAAAGGTTTCGCGAAGGACTTCAAGCTGACATCAAGCTAGCGCTCCTTGTGCATGAATTTGATAATTTCTCCATCTTGGTGAACAAGGCTATCCAGGTCGAGACTGGTCTGCAGGCACACCAGGGATCTCTTAGGCGCAACCGTGACACTGGTTCATCTTCGAGCCAGCCTGCACAGAAGCGTCGGATCTGGATTCCAAACAGCGTGTACCGTCCAGCTGCACCTGCTCCAAGACAGTCCTATACTGCACCACGTCTGCCTCCACCACCTAGGCAGCCAGGACTTCTAGCTCCACCACCCCGAGCTCCTGCTCCCAATCCCAATGATAGTCTGTGCTACAAGTGTGGGCAGCCAGGTCATTTTTCCAGGAACTGCATTCAGAACCAGAACCAACTGGCACTTCCTGCAACTGGCCGTAGGAACAATCAGCCTCGCAACAACAATGCCAAGTCTTATGGGCGTATTCAGGCCAACCACACCGATTTCAATGAAGCTCAGGACCAGCCTGCCACCGTGATGGGTACTCTCCTTGTTAATTCAGTACCAGCTTCTGTTTTATTTGATTCGGGAGCATCGCATTCATTCATGTCCGAAGAATTTGCATACAAACACGACATTAAATGTGAGGTCATGAACACTGCAATAGTAATACACACCCCCGCGGGTCAATGTCAAACCTCCATGGGTAGCAACGACGTCACCATTGAAATTGAAGGGCTGGAGTTTCACGCCTCCCCTTTCATACTAAAGTCTTGTAGTATCGACCTCATTCTCGGAATGGATTGGTTGAAAGCGCATACTGCTTCTATAGTTTGCGCCACGAAGATCGTCCATCTTCTACACCCTTCTGATGAAATAATAAGCTACCAGGCTCAAATCATCCAAAATGCCGAGGCGAGGCTTTATGCCTTGAATGCGTTAAACGCATCACCACTTGAAGGCATCGAGAACATTCCAGTTGTTCGCGAATTCCAAGGTGTTTTCCCAGAAGAACTCCCAGGGATACCCCCTGCTCGAGCTGTCGAATTTGTCATCGACTTGAAACCAGGCACCACTCCTATCGCCAAGCGACCCTACAAGATGCCGCCGCATGAACTCCTTGAACTTAAGGAGGAAATCGACGCTTCACTTCGTAAGGGTTTCATTCGCCGAAGTTCCTCTGCTTGGGGAGCACCTTCTCTCTTTGTCAGGAAGAAGGATGGATCAAACCGATTGGTCCAAGATTACCGTCCTATTAACCAAGCAACTATCCAGAACAAATATCCCCTTCCTCGGATAAACGATCTGTATGATCAACTGGCGGGTTCATCAGTGTTCTCTAAACTCGACTTAAGGTTGGGTTACCACCAGATCCGCGTTCGTGAAGAGGATATCCCAAAGACCGCCTTCGTTACTCGATATGGCTCATACGAGTACACTGTCATGTCATTCGGCTTAACCAATGCTCCCGCCACATTCTCCCGCCTGATGAATTATATATTCATGGAATACCTTGACAAGTTCGTCGTGGTTTACCTGGATGATATCCTAGTATACTCCAAGAACAAAGAGGAACATGCTGAACATCTTCGACTTGTTCTGGAAAAACTTCGAGAGCATCAACTATATGCTAAGTTTTCCAAGTGTGAATTCTGGCTTCCCGAAGTAACATACCTTGGGCATGTCATCTCCAAGGATGGTATTGCCGTCAACCCCGAGCGAGTTCAGGCTATTCTTGATTGGGCTCCTCCAAAGAACGTCAAGCAAGTTCGAAGTTTTCTCGGGCTCGCCAGCTATTGCCGTCGATTTGTCGAGAACTTCTCCAAGATCGCCAAGCCCCTGACTAACCTGCTTCATAAAGGCGTCAAGTTCGATTGGACGGAAAAGTGTCAGGAAAGTTTCCAGACGCTCAAAGACAAGCTGACTTCTGCCCCAGTGCTTGCCCCTCCTGATTCCCAGAGGGATTTTGTCATCTATTGTGATGCATCCCGTCAAGGATTAGGCGGTGTCCTAATGCAAGACCGCAGAGTAATTGCTTATGCTTCGCGTCAATTGCGTCCGCACGAAGAGAATTACCCAGTACATGACCTCGAGCTTGCTGCCGTCATCCATGCACTAAAACAGTGGCGACATTACCTTCTCGGTAATCGCTGCGAGATCTACACCGATCATCAAAGTCTGAAGTATCTGTTCACTCAGCCAGACCTGAACCTCCGTCAACAGAGATGGATGGAGACCGTAGCGGATTTTAACTTGGGTATTTCTTATACCCCTGGCAAGGCTAATGTAATGGCCGATGCCTTGAGCCGCAAGTCTTATTGCAGTCACCTCCAGTTTCACGAAGTTCAACCTTCGCTTATTGAAGAATTCAGAAAGCTGAATCTCCACATTGTTCCTCCTGGAGCACTCGCTCCCCCTCCTGTAGGTTCCTACAAAATGAACCTCCACGTTGTTTCCCAGGGTTCTCTTAATACCCTGGTTGCTAAACCAGATCTCGTGGACAGCATCAAGACGCTGCAGGGTTATGACTCTCAAGCCCACAAGATTAAGCGCTATCTCGCTGAAGGAAGGCCTTCGTTCTTCACTATTGATGATACTGGCACATTGTTCTTTAAAGGTCGTCTAGTGGTCCCCTCTAAAGGTAACCTGGGTATGACTCAGGAGGTCATGCAAGAAGCTCACGACACTCCGTTGTCTATTCATCCCGGCAGTACCAAGATGTACCAAGACATCCATCAAAGATTCTGGTGGTCAAACATGAAGCAAGACATTGCTCGCTATGTTGCTGAATGTGATGTTTGCCGTCGCGTCAAAGCAGAACATCAAAGGCCCGCCGGAACTCTGCAACCAATTGCTGTTCCTGAATGGAAATGGGACCATGTTGAAATGGACTTTATCACTGGGTTTCCCAAATCACAGAAAGGTAATGATGCTATTCTTGTCGTCATTGACCGACTTTCCAAAGTTGCACATTTTCTAGCCGTCAAAGAGACGATCACTGCTAGTCAGCTCGCAACTCTCTACATGTCCAGAATTGTTTCACTTCACGGTATTCCACTGGTTATCAGTTCAGACCGTGGCAGCTTATTCACTTCAAGATTCTGTGCAAGTTTCCAAGAAGCTATGGGAACTCATCTGTCCTTCAGCACCGCTTTTCACCCTCAGTCTCAAGGACAAGTTGAACGAGTCAACCAAGTTCTCGAAGACATGCTTCGAGCTTGTGTCATATCCTTCGGAAGGAAATGGGAAGAATCTCTCCCATATGCCGAATTCTCTTACAATAACAGCTATCAAGCCAGTCTGAAGATGGCCCCCTTTGAAGTATTGTACGGACGAAAGTGCCGAACCCCTCTAAATTGGTCAGAAACTGGGGAACGTCCACTCTTCGGTCCGGATATTATCCAACTTGCCGAAGATCAAGTTCGCATTGTCCGCGAGCATTTGAAGACTGCTCAGTCACGTCAAAAGAGTCAGTATGACCGCAAACACAAAGATATGGTCTATCAACCTGGCGAAAAGGCTTATCTTCGAGTCACACCGATGAAAGGTACACACCGATTCGGGATCAAGGGCAAGCTAGCTCCTCGCTATATTGGTCCTTTCACTGTTCTTGAAAGGCGTGGTAGAGTGGCATATCAGTTAGAGCTTCCACCGAACCTTTCTCAGGTTCACGATGTGTTCCACGTATCACAACTCCGCCGCTGCTTCAAAGACCCTATCCGCGGAGTAGATCACGAATTGCTTGAACTGCAACAAGACCTCTCTTATAAAGAGCATCCGGTCCGCATTCTCGATCAAGCCGAGCGTCGCACACGCCAGAAGGTTATCAAGTTCCTCAAGGTTCAGTGGTCAAACCATTCTGAGGATGAAGCCACTTGGGAACGCGAGGATCGTCTTCGCGATGAATACCCCGCTTTGTTTCTTTCTACCTCCTAAATCTCGGGACGAGATTTCTTGTAGTGGAGGAGATTTGTAACACACCCTGTATTAAGCTACAGTGATCACCCTTTTGATGAGGCCATGTCATCATGATTAATAGTGCACAATCATCATTAGCATCATATTGCATTTCAACTCCTAAGTCAAATTCAAATTTAAATGAAAGTGGAATATAAAAGTTGTCCAACATAGAAACTAAAATGTCAGATAAATAACAAATATTCCAGAGGCTATTCAAAAATTGAAACCAACATCATTGGAATTGGATAAGTGACTCGAACAACCTCAAACAGTCGATAAAGATAATATTTAATAACCATTTATTAAATCTGAAATAAGTATGGAATTATGTTTTGTCCAAACTAATTTTAGGTGTTAAGGAATAATGCACTGGTATTTATGTAATAGGTCACACTTTTTACAAAAACCATTCGGGGCCTAAACATTTAACAGTAGAGAAAAGAGAATAAAGAAAAGGAAAAAAGAAACAGAAAAGGATAAAGGAACCCCCCCCCCGACTGGGCCTCGGCCCAGCAAGCCACCGGGCCGCCAGGCCGGCCCAGCCGGCCCTACTTAGCCCCCCCCCCCACCGAAACCCTACTAGCCTACCCCCTTCCCCCCCTCCCCCTCGCTTTCTCCTCCCCCCCCCATCTGGATCGGGATCCCCGATCCCGTCCGCCCCGTCGCCGACGCCGCTCGCCGACGCCGCCCCGTCGCCGCCTCCCCTCGTCAGCCGCCCACCTCCCGATCCAGATCGGGATCGGGATTCGCGGGAACGGCCCGTCGCACGCACGCCGCTCGCCGTCGCCGTTGACGCGCGCTTCCTGCCCGGAGCCCCGCTCCCTCTCACCTCGCCAGTCTGCCTCGTCTACGTTCGCCCTGACTTTGTCACCGCCGGCCTGCCTCCAGTGCCGTCGTCCCCCGTTCGACCCCCCACCCGGACCCCCGCTTTTCGCCCCGTACCTACGGATCCACGGGAGCCTCGGGCCTCTCCCCCCCCCCTCTCTGCTCCCGCGCCTCGACCGCGCACGCATCCGCGCCGGCCACGGCCGGACACACCTCCGTGCCTCCCCGTCCTCGCGCCCGCGCGTCCTACGCACGTGCTCCCCCCGCGCACCTCCCCGTTTCGCCTACCGATGCCGCTCCTGGCCTCCCGATTCGCCTCCTGATTCCCGACGCCGCACTGACACAACGAGCATACACGGTTGCTGAACCGTTGACGCGCGCTCTCGCGGATAGATGCTCCCATCGTTCGCCCCGCCCGGCTGCCTGCCGACCGTCGCGCTCCGCCCTGGCTAAGCCTGTCGCCTCGCTTGCCTTATGATTGGCCTAACGCTGCCCTGGTTGCCGCGCGCAGAATCAGAAGAGACCTAGACGTAGGTCCCCAGTCCGCGAACAGACAACGGCCCGGTACATGTCCGCCATCGGCCCTCTAGACAGATGGGGCCCAGCCCCTAAAAACGAATAATTAAAAGATAAATGTAAATAAAAATAAAAATCTAAAAATTAATAATTAAAATAATTAATTATTAGTTAGTTAATTAATCTGATTAGGTTAATCTAATTAACTACATTAGTGTTTAAAACAGTAATTGAAATTAACTTAATTAACTGTGACGTCAGCATGATGTCATGCTGACTGTTCATCAATCACTGTTTCGGATAATGTTTGAATAAATAATAATTAAAATTTCAGAAATTAATAAAAACTTTAGAAAATCATATTAAATAAACCGTAACTCCGATGAAAATATTTTATACATGAAACTTGTCAGAACGACGATACGAACCCGAATACATCTATCCTCCGTATTCCCGTCAGATGCCGCGCTATGAGAACGTTGAACAATTAGGCCGATTGTCGATAAATGAATAGTGTCCACCCTAATTAAATAATCCGAATACATTCCTAAATTAACTAATCGCTTGTAGTTAGGCTGTATATCACCCTGGCCCTGCGTTGTAGACATGTCATGCATCCCTGTTGCATTTTGCCGTGTGTTTACTGTTTCTTCCCCCTCTTCTCTTCGTAGATACGAGACCGACGCAGCTGCTGGTGCCCCCCGACCGACTAGTGTTTGACGACCCCTACTTGCCAGAGCAACCAGGCAAGCCCCCCCCCCCTTGTCTACCAGATATCGCCTATTCTTCTCTATACTGCTTGCATTAGAGTAGTGTAGCCTGTTACTGCTTTCGGTTAATCCTATTCTGCTGCATACATGTCATTGTGCTACTGTTGTTTGATACCTTACCTGCAATCCTAAATGCCTGTGTAGGATGCTAGTTTGTCATCAGTGGCCCACATTCTCGTCTGTCTGCTATGCTACATTATTGGGCCGTGCTCGCCACGTTGGCGATTGCGGGATATGAATACTACTTATTACATGTGGACATCAGATGGATACTAAAGTCGGGTCGGGTCGTGGAGCACCCGCAGGTGATTCACGAATGGGGGCTGAAAGGATGGCCTCCTCGACGGCCCCCTAAGTGACTCTTTGTTGTGGAGCGGCAGGGCAGTTTGTGACCACCTAGGAGAGAGGTGTGGCCTGCCCTGGTCGTCGTCCGCGGTATCTCATAATAACACGTTTAACGAGATTGATATTTGATCTGATCTGGCCACTGGCCTTACGCACTAACCAACTACGCGGGAAGTAGTTATGGGTATCCGGCGTCGTGGTATCAGCTGAAGCCTTCTTGACGCAGCGACTTGAAGCGGGACGCGCCGTGGTGACCCGCGATAAACGTAACCGCCGTGATCGTATGGGTTGCTAGGTCTGCTCGCGCCGCGTACGCAACGTGCAGGAGCGCACTGGGGGCGAGGGCCAGACCACCGAGTGCCTAGATTAGTCCGGCGTGTCTGACCTCTCTGTTGAGCCTAGGGTGGGGCCTGCGACGTGTGGATCTTCCGAGGCGGGCAATGACCCAGGAAAGTGTGTCCGCCAAAGGGGATCGAGCGTGTTGGGGAATATGTGTGCACCCCTGCGGGAAGTTATTCTATTCGAATAAGCCGTGTCCCTCGTAAAAGGACGACCCGGAGTTGTATTCCGACCTCATGACAACTAGAAATGGATACTTAAAAACCAACCCTTACAGTGACAGATATAACCCGGTGGTCGCTCTCTCGCATGGTGGGCGACGAGAGGAATCGACGGGTAGGATTATGCTATACGTTGTTGCTTGGTTAACTTCCAACTAATCTCTTTTATTGCTTCAAGATGGAGGCTGCCAGAAGCGTAGTCTTCGACAGGACTAGCTATCCCCCTCTTATTCTGGCATTCTGCAGTTCAGTCCACCGATATTGCCTCTTTACACATATACCATGCATATGTAGTATAGATCCTTGCTTGCGAGTACTTTGGATGAGTACTCACGGTTGCTTTCCCCCTCCTTTCCCCCTTTCCCTTCTTGCTGGTTGTCGCAACCAGATGCTGGAGCCCAGGAGCCAGACGCCACCTACGACGACTACTACCACCAGGACGGAGCCTACTACTACGTCCAGGACGCCGACGACCAGGAGTAGTTAGGAGGATCCCAGGCAGGAGGCCCTGCGCCTGTTCGATCTGTTGTATCCCTGTTTGTGCTAGCCATCTTATGGCACCTTGTTTAATCTATGTCTGTACTCAGATATTGTTGCTTCCGCTGACTCGTCTATGATCGAGCATTTGTATTCGAGCCCTCGTGGCCCCTGGCTTGTATTATGATGCTTGTATGACTTATTTATGTTTTAGAGTTGTGTTGTGATATCTTTCCGTGAGTCCCTGATCTTGATCGTACACGTTTGCGTGCATGATTAGTGTACGATTGAGCCGGGGGCGCCACAATAACTTTCATGGATAAAAACATAGATCTGATCTTAAACTCAAAGTTCATCGGATCCCAACAAACACACCGCAAAAAGAGTTACATCAAATAGATCTCCAAGAGACCATTATATTGAGAATCAAAAGAAAGAGAGGAAGCCATCTAGCTACTAACTACGAACCCGTAGGTCTACAATGAACTACTCACGCATCATCGGAGAGGCACCAATGAGGATGATGAACCCCTCCGTGATGGTGTCTAGATTAGATCTGTGGTTTCTGGAACTTGCGGCGGCTGGAATTGTATTTCGTCGACTCCCCTAGGGTTTCTGGAATATTGGGGTATTTATAGAGCAAAGAGGCGGTGCGGGAGGCCACCAAGGTGGGCACAACCCACCAGGGCGCGCCTGGAGGCCCAGGCGCGCCCAGGTGGGTTGTGCCCCCCTCGGGGCACCCCTCTGGTACTTCCTTGGCCCAACTTGTGTCTTCTGGTCCAGAAAACATCACCAAAAAGTTTCGCTGCGTTTGGACTCTATTTGGTATTGATTTTCTACGAAGTAAAAAACAAGCAAAAAAAACAGCAACTGGCACTGGGCACTATGTCAATAGGTTAGTCCCAAAAAATGATATAAAGTTGCTATAAAATGATTGTAAAACATCCAAGATTGATAGTATAACAGCATGGAATAATAAAAAATTATAGATACGTTGGAGACATATCATGGGGTTGTTCAGGTGAGATTCAATATGCAACGTTCATAACCTATAGCAACCGCAAGTTAGCTCCAATTCATCAATCATATGTAAGCATGCATTCCATAAATAGTCATGCATGCTTGAAATAAGAACTTGCATAACATCTTTTGTCCTACCCTCCCGTGGCAGCGGAGTCCTAATGGAAACTTAGAGCAATTAAGGCGCTCCTTTTAATAGAGAATCGGAACAAAGCATTAACACATAGTGAGTACATGTAATCCTCAAGTTCAAGTCATTCCCGTCGATATCCCAATTATTGTCACCTTGGGGTCTAGGGTTTAGAACGATAACAGGTGCATACAACTTGCAGATGAAATCAAAAGCATAATTATATTCATGAAAACATAGAGGGCCCGGATCTGAAATCATGGCACTCGGACCGTAGTGACAAGCATTAAGCATAACACAGTCATAACAACATCAATCACAAAACATAGTGGATACTGGGAATCAAGCCCTAACAATTGAATAGTGAGCAGGAACTATGAACCCTAGAACATGAACAATGAACAGGAACTATGAACCCTAGAACAATTGAATATTTTGCACAAATTCCACAAATTTGTTAAGTTACATCCATGACACAAGCAATAAACCTTCTCCCAGTGCTAATCCCTTCGAAAGCAACTAACCTCTCCGCCGGCTTCCATGCTCACATATCACCATCACCTCTTCGTCAACACCAGAGTAGCTCGGGTCCTTGATTATAGTTGGGATCTAGATCAATCGAAGAAATAAAAAAAATTCAAACAACTAGTTCAAATCTAATCGCTAAAACAAAATCCCCAAATCAAAACCCTAGAATGCACTAACCTTGACAGCGGAGTCGCAGGAGGAGATGTACTGGGCGGCCGAGTAATCGCTGGTGTCGTCGTTGTTCCACGACACCATGGCGGCCGGCGGCGAGTAGCCTGTCAGCGACAGCGACGAGAGCAGAGAAGAGAGCACGAGAGAGAGAGAGAGAGAGAGAGAGAGAGAGTGGGCGCGGCGCCTCTATCTGATGCGGACCGGGTCGTTTTGACCAGCCGATGCCAAACGGCGCTGTCGGCCGAGCCGTTAGTCCACGTAAGTGTTTTCGGACCCTACCTATCGGAAAACGAGATCAAACGCAACTAAGCAAGCGATAAGTGCTTTCTGCAAAAAAGCCTACTAGAGATGCGGATTGCCAACTAGGTAGTTTTCTGCAAACCTAGCGTAAATGGGGTAGTTTTCTGATTTTAACTAGGTTCAAGGCAATGAGAGTGTGAGCTCATTGATAAGAAAAATACTCTTTTTAATGCCGATCATATACTGGAAGCTGTTGGATGAAATAGGGTTTCCCCCCGCTTTGTATTACAAAGCAAACATCACTGATACAACCAGATAGATGCTGGGGCGGAAGCAGCACAGGCACGTCCAAAAGAAATGAAAAAGAAAAAGAAAAGAAACAAATGCCGACACCGGAGGATCAACAAAAACGAAGAAGCTTCGCGACCGCCGCGCCCACCGGGGATCCTCCACTAAGCTCCTATACTCCGAGGCGCCGGTACCAATCAACACCTCCAAGAAGGGACGCGACGATGACGACGCTGCTGCCAAGGGTTTCCGCCGGTACGCGACGAGGAGAGAGGAAGGGTACCCCCGACGCCCTCCAGGAAGGTCCGGCGGCACCCTCAGGCACCACCGCGTCGGTGTCGGCTCGGCCGACAGGGATTTCTCCCGATGCGCCAAAACGGTCTTGAAGCTTCCGCGCCGTCTCACCACGGCACCGCGAAAGGGGCCTGCTCAACGAAGAAAAGGAGCCAGGACTCGGGACAACAGCATCGTCGACACGCGGGAGGGCCCAACCTCCACTGTCAACGACGGTAACCGACCGGACACGACAGCAGCAGCATACCAGGCCCGTGGGCCCACAGGCCCGGCCGGGTCCGCAGATGCCCGTAAAGCTCCCGCCGTCACGCTGCAGAAGGCACGCCGTCGACGCCACCACCTCGAGTCCGAGCTGCTGCTCCTCCGCGCCACGCAGAGGACGTTGAAGCCACGCCAATGGCCGGCCCGCTAGGACCTAGATGGGGCCGGGAGGGGCCAGATCTGGGCCGGGGGCGCGCTGCCGGCCACCGCACGTCACCACGCCGCCCCGCCGCCAAGGGGCAGCACCTCCACCTCGGCCGCCGCCGGCGACCGCCGCCCAGCCGAGCAGCACCGCCACCGTCCCCTGCCCCAGGAAGGGGAGCCGCGCGCGGGGGGACAGGAGGTCCGCCGCTGCCGACACCACCCGAGCCAGCGCCGGGGAGGAGTGGGAGGACGGGGACAGCCGAGAGGGAGAGGAGGGGGTGCGCCGCCCCGGCCACCTCCCGGGGAGGCGATGCAGGGGCGGGACCGGGAGGGAGGGGGGCTAGCAGGGTCGGGAGAGCCTCCATATACTGGAAGCTGCTGGAGGTGCTTTGCAAGTTTACATCTCAAATACTTGACCAAATGCCTGAAAAGCTCAGTTTAGGCCAATCGTTGGCACACCAATCTGATGCGCATGCATTACTTTCGAACCAGTAGGGAGTTGAACTAACTGACGACATTGTGTCACAGTGCGTGTCACTACGTCAACACCACCTCCTCATCAAACTGGCCTGACCATCACCAACTCCAAACAGAACAGAAGTCGCTTTGCTTAATCTGGCCAACAACCAACCTAATCACACCCCGATCTCCTGATCATGCTACCCTGCATAAATATGGGTGAAAGATTCCTGTTGTCTGCACCAAGCGAGCTGAGAACCAATCCTGCACCCAGTTACCCAGAAATCTGAGAGCACACTGCACACAGCTTCCTGAAATGGCTGGCAGCACCTGTAGGTTCTTGGCCATTGCCATGGCCCTCGCTCTCCTTAGCGCCCACATAGCCCACGCCGGCCGCCTCCTGGCGGACACCACAGAGGCAGCATCCCCCACTGCAACGCCTGCCGCCATCCCAGGCATCCCCACGCCGAAGCCGCCCGTGCCCATCATGCCTACAATGCCACCAGTGCCAACCGTGCCCGGGCTCGCCACACCGCAGGTCACAGTGCCGCCGATGCCGGCCGTGCCGGCGATCACTGTCCCGCAGCTAACGGTGCCCCCCATGCCGGCCGTGCCCGCGATCACCGTGCCCCAGGTCACGTTGCCGCCCATGCGGGCCGTCCCCGCGGTCACCGTGCCCAAGGTCACGTTGCCGCCCATGCCCGCAGTTGTTGTGCCGAAGGTGACGATGCCGCCAATGCCTGCAATTCCGTCCATCTCCATCCCCAAGGTGGCGTTGCCTCCGATGCCTTCCATTCCGACTGTCAACGTGCCGATGCCGTTCCTTGCGCCACCTCCTTCGGCATAGGCACGGAGCAGAGCATCGGAGCAGGATTCCACATTGTTCGTTCAAAGATGTTGGTCCTGTTTACTTGATTGATCATTGATTCAGTGGTGAATCTGGCCATGACGGTTGCCATCTATCATTCGCCATCTTGTATACATTATAGGGTTCCCAACTTTGCATTTTGTTTGTGTGTATATATGTGTTGTACAGGGTTTCCCTTTTTCTTGTATTGAGCATTCACAATGAACATGTATGTCATTTTTATCACACTAGCAAAAAGACTCGTGGTTGCAACGGGAGAAAAAAATATCCTCTCATATCTCTAGCTGGGTCAGTTGAACAAACTGTGTGTGGCCATTTGGCAGGTTATGAGATCGAACCCTCCCATCGGCAATTTTATTTTTGCCAGTTCTCCGGACCTGGGCCACAGTGCGCCATCGGGTGGGCTTCATCCGTTGGGCCAAAACGGATGGCAAGTAACGAAACCAAATAGTGTACGTGAAATTAATTGAAACGGGACCAAACGAAGCGGGACGAAACCAAGAATACCACCTTCCTTTAATAGTTATTAAAGGTATAGATTTATGTCAGACATTCTGTTATGTCATTATTGAGCATTGACTCATCATGTGCATTCTAACTCAAACAAATCTGCTTTCTACTCCCTCCGTATCTAAATATAAGACGTTTTGGTAGGCTAAAATGCCCTACCAAAACCTCTTATGTTTTGACACGGAGGCAGTAACAAATATACATTTGAGCCTTGAACAGTTGAACACAAGTACACAGCCAGACTTGGAACATCTTTGACATACATAATATACATTCAAATCGTCCATCCAAAGAGCATTACCGCGAATGCACGGATCCAACTTCGTTTTAAGCAGAACGCCCAGAAAGATACATTTCTGCGGTGGCAGTATGCAATGCAGCTCCAATCGGAAGGACATCCTCGTCGACAAAGAAATGCGGGTTGTGAGCAGAGTGGACCGAACCGACTTTCTCATTTCTAATACCGATACCAAACATAACGCCAGGAACTAACCGTTGGTAGAATGCAAAGTCTTCCCCTGCCATGATCTTCTCTCCTGGCTTCACCTTGTCTGGACCAAGCAAACTTCTGCCCACATTCTCTACATGCTGGTGCAGTCTCTCATCATTGACGACGGCAGGATACATTGGGTGGGATGGAGCCCCCAAAATCTCCGTAACTCCCGCACACCTATGTACAGCTGCCTGCCCTTCTACTACCTGGAAGAAGCAAGAGCATTTATTCATGATGCTACAGTTTGCATTGCACCCATAGTTAAGCTGTTTAATAGGCATGTCCTGATGTCCAAGTCCGACTCTTCAGAGAATGCACACAAGGTGCTGCTAGTGATATGAAGCGCTTTGCTCACAGAAAAACAAAATTGAAGGTACCGGTGATTGCAGCACACCAATATTATCATCACATCAAATTGTGCCATAATGCTAACCTCCTTAAGCCTTTTCTGTAGCCGATAAAGTCCTTCAGTAGTGAGGCTCCTCAAAGTACCTCCAAATTCAACAACTGGAGGTGTGGCATCAACAGAGCTCCCACCTTTAATATAGGTGACAGAGAGCACCTGAAGAAAATAAATAGACAGATCAACCCAAACATGTTAATGTTATGGGCTGTATGGCAGAGCAAAATTACGGTCAACGTCATATAGAAACACGTGCTGTTCCTAAGGTAGGTTAGTTGAATGTATGCAGATATACTAACTGACTCTGAAGACATCCAGTGGAATGGACTGTAGAACACTTGACTAATGCCACAAATATGCATTAAAATGAGTATCACATCCTTAGCCAAGCTGTTGATTTCCCATAGGAAATCATCACTAGAGTAGCCTTTCAGGTTCCTACTCAATATGTTTCATATGCTCAAAGTTATGAAATAACTTGGTTACATTCATAGGCTAATACCTAATCCAGACTAAAACAAATGCAGTCTTTACAATGTAAGCCCTTGCATTACATCGAGATGGGGTCAACCACGTAGGACCGTAGGAGCACTTGTACAAAGGAGAAACTATTAGCACTTGTTTCCTTCAACTGATACAATACCATAAGCAACAGGGGAGAATACTTGAACAAAAGGGCTCCCACCCATCTAAGCCCTAATAACATGTACACGAGCAAGATTCACTCTCTTTTTTGCGAGACGTGCTCTGTTTTGTGACTGCAATAGCATGTATACACGCAAGATTTTTGGCATGATCCACTGTGTTTTCGTGCGACATAGACTTTTGTTTGTTGAAATGATCCATTGGGTTTTTGTTACACTTCTGTATAACATGTTTGAAGAAAAACAGCAAAGCAAAGTAGTATCACTATAGGGCAATGGCGTACTTGGCTGTGAAGAGGATCATCTTCTCTTGAAGTGAGCTGTTGCAGGGACAGGATGGTAAATGCTGCAGCAACAATAGGATCCACATTTAAGTGTGGGGTTTCAGCCTTCCCGGTTTTACCTTCTATTTTCACTACATAGAAACATACAGCTGCTTGTGTTGGTCCTGCGTGAGCAGCTATTACCCCTGTTGGCATCCGATAATCGATATGCATTGCAAATATAGCTTCAACACCATGAAGAACACCTTCTTTTAGCATATGCGATGCACCAGCACCACCCTCCTCAGCAGGTTGAAAAAGGAGTCTCACCGTTCCCTTGGTCATACAAGACAAATAATAAATAATGAGTATATATGTTTCATGCAAAAATAATAATAATAATGAGTATACATGTTAATCTCTGTAACTTCTGACCATTTCCGATTTAATGAAGCATAAGGGGATACAAACACAATGAGCACACAATCGGTTCTGCATAGATAGGATGCACACAGCCAACACCAACACACACACACACACAAAAATTCACACCGGCAACTAGCAAAGTCAAACAATGACCAAAGCTATGCCATGGTATCTAACTATTCATTACCATCATGCTATGACTCACACAATACAAAGGAAATGCATTGGGGTTGTATTCTCTTTTGAACAAACAACAAGAGAATTAGCAAATGTCATGTGATAACATAAAACTGGAGAGCCTACACAGGGGGATCAAGTATTTTGTCTGACGACCTCGCCCAAACACAACTGTAGTACTTAATTCCGTGAAACTTAGAGCAGAACTGTAAGCAAGCACCCACCTTAAGCTGATCCTTGCGCTCATGAAGCAACTTTGCCGCTCCCAGTAGCATAGCTGTGTGCACATCATGACCACAGGCGTGCATTACACCATCAACTCTGCTCTTATGCTCCCACTCCACCAACTCCTGCCATCCAAGTACGCAACAAACAAAATGTGATCCCTCCAACAAAGAATATCATTCACAACCGACAGAATGTGATCATTCGAGCAAACAATATCCTACCATACCCAATAGCAAGCGACAGTCACATTTTATTTTATTTTGCGGGTGACAGTCACATTATTTACAGCAAACTAATCATACAGTACTGCTCCAGAAATTCATAATTTCATACTCCCCTAGACACCAGTTCCCATTGACTGCTGCCATTCAGCGCCAACACCGGCCAGATTACCGGAATAGCATCGAAGGGGAAGGACACCTTGCGCCAGACCATAAGAGTAGCATCGGAGCCTCAGATTCTGGGTGTGTGTGTGTGTGTGGGGGGGGTGGGGGGGGGGCGAGGGGAACGGACCTGGATTGGTAGTGCGTCCATGTCGGCGCGGAGGGCGACGATCGGGGGCATGCCCGAGCCGACATCAGCGACGACACCGGTGCCGGCAACGGAGCGGGCGGGAACCCCTAGCCGCTCGAGCTCCTCGCGGACGAGGGCGCTGGTGCGGTGCTCATGGAACGCGAGCTCCGGGTGGGCGTGGATGCGCCGGCGCACGCCGACAATCCACTCTCGCTCGCCCTCGGCGCGCCGAAGTAGTTCCTGCGCGTACTCCGCCGAGGCGGTGGAGAGGAGGACCAGAACGAAGAGGCAGGGGAGACGAGGAGTGGCCATGGTCAAGTGGAAGGTGTGGGAAGCTTTCATTGACGGAGCGGCGTCTCTTTTTGCATTTACAGTGAACATGTTAGTATGCCGTTTTTATATAGGCGAAAATACACAGGTAAACATGATTGAACGCGCATCCATGTGAATAACAAATTCAAAAACAATATTAAAAAATCAAAAAATTTGGGATATCATACTTGGTCGACCATTCTACTCACGTATGAAATTTTGTGAAGGAATGACATCAGGGTATTCTAAAGTGAAGAAAATACAATCCGACTTTACTATTCCTTCAAATAGTGTTTTCAAATATAGCACATATTTTGTCCTTTTTGACCAGAATGCCATGGGTGTCATTTCTTTGTGAAACTTCATACTCTAGTAAAATGGCCGACCATGTATACTTCAAAAAAGATTCAGGTTTTTATGATTTTTTCTATTTTTCTCAAATTTACTATTCATAACAGGTGTATGTGAAACCATGTCCCAAAAACTCCTGTCCGTTTTTATAACATTTATACTGAGGTTTAAAAAAAATACTAAAATTTATACCTAAAACGGTTTCCGCCCCCACTTTATAAATAAAACAATCACCATAGAGCTAGTCTTGTTACGGCAGCTGCGAGGGAAGGGTGGAGCAAGCGGAGAGCCAAAGTCCTGAATTCGACAATGAAATCATTAATGGAGCCAGGGTCCTGGCCACGGCGAAGCGGCTTCCACAACTGCAAAAAATCCACATAGTTTGTTAATAGCACCAGTAGGTCGTTGTAGGGGAGATCATTCAATAACTAGCTGTTGCGGATTGTCCAGAGTGTCCACACGAGAACCCAAATTCCTAGCCACCTAATGTGGCAGGATCCCACCGCGCACGCCTGCAATTCCTTAAAGAGGTCAGGGAAGTTCGTGTGGCACCACCCACTGCCAACCACTTCCCTGAAGCAACTCCAAAGGAATTGAGTCGTTACAGAGGAAAACAAGATGTGGTTGGAGTCCCCAGACGCATCGCACAGGTGGCAAATGCCATCCTCGGGGCCATGACGTTTAAGTATCGCCACCCCTGAAGGTACCCTACCCCGGATCCATAGCCATAAGAAGATCTTAATCTTCAGGGGAAGCCTAATTGACCAAAGCAGAGTGAGGGGCTCCGGCTCAAGCGAAGGAGCGATGGCCTGGTAGCACTACTACAGGAATGCCTAGCAGTGGCGGACAAGGCTCTCAGGGGCGCCCGCCACTGCTATAATGGCATCAGTGGCGGGCGCTCGCCCGCCACTGGTAGAATCTCTACAGTGGCGGGCAGTCCCCGCCGCCTGCCAGTGCAACATAATGTAGTTGTGGCGGGCAGAGAATAGCGCTCGCCACTGATATAGATTTTTGTTCCCATGAATTTACTATGCTCGAGTTTGTACACATGATTTACAAAGAGAAGAAACTGACAAAAGTATATAATCTATAGCATTAACTGAACCAGGCTTAATCTATTATAAGAACAAATGACAAAGCTTCACATTTGTTCCACTTAACACACTACCACATCCATATTAACAAACTCACTAACACGTCATGAGCTTACAAATGTTCATATCTGCCACTTATTTCTAAATGAGGTTAACGACAACCATCATCTGCCACTTGTTGTGGCGGCTCTTCCTTAGTGTGATTGTCACTTGTGTCTCAACCATTAGTCTCTTTCCCGTCAGAAACTCCCCCCAGCCAGCCTCATGGAAGGATATGCACCCATATGTTTAGGTCTTGTACTTAACGGTGGTGACAACCCCTGCTCTAAGGCGTACTCCAGCAGAACCGACCGCAGGGATGTTCAGGCCGGAAACCATCTTCGCGGGTAATTTCTATGATCACCGTGATTAGAAGCACAAACATCACACGATGTTAGACATCTCACGATGTTAGTAAATGAACAAAAAAGAGAGGAAGTAATACAGAACATACCATGACATGTTTGATGATGTTTGTCTTGGTTAAATGGTGCACAAGAGGCACCCCCATGTAGCTCTCAGTTGGTGGTAGGATCACCAAGAGATTGTTCCTCTCATTGTGCGTAAGCTTCTTCATTCTATGAGAAAAAAATTGAAGAATTGAATGGAACATCATCGTAATCATCCTGACTATCCTCGTCTTCTTGGTCATCATCATCGTCATGGATAACCTCATCATCATGACTACTTCTTGGTTGTCATCCTCATCGTCATGGATATCCTCCTCATCATGACAACTGTCATCATCATCCTCATCATCATGACTATCCTCATCCTCCTCGCCATCCACATCATCTTCACCATCCTCATCATCTTGGCTGCGGAAATAGATAATCCTTAACCTGTTGACCCACCCTTCTAAGTAAAATGCTATGTACTCTGTAACACCCCCGGTGGTTAACTACAGTAATCACCCTTGATTATGCCATGTCATCATGTTTAACAGTGCATGATCATCATTAGCATCATATTGCATTTCAACTCCTAAGTAAAAATCCAAATTTAAATAAAAGTGGAATATAAAAGTTGTGCAACATAGAAACTAAAATGTTCAATAAATAACAAATATTGCAGAGGCTAGTCTAAAATTGTAACCAACAAATAATAAAATAATTAGGTGGCTCGAACATTATCAAAACAGTAAGGAATAATGCATTTTAATTATTATAAAAATTATGTGAACTCAAATTGTCTCCAAACTAAATTTTGGTAGTAGTTGAGGATACCTAGTATTTGTTGGAGCAGTCCCTGTGTTTTGCAAAATTCAAAATGTGGCCTAACAATTTGCTACTGAGAAGAAAATAATAAAAGAAAAAGACAAAAGAGAAAGAAAACAGAAAAAAAAAAGAAAAAAAAAAGAACCCCCCCCCCCCCGGCCCAACTAGGCCAAGGCCCAGCCGGCCGGCCCAGCTGCCTCTCCCCTGGCCTATAAGGCCTCGGCCCGATCCCCAGGCCGAACCCCAGCCTCATTTCCCCCCGATCCCCTGCTCCCTCTCGGCGCTCGACGCCGCCCGCCGCCGCCCGGACCCCGCCGCCGGCGCCGCCTCCTCCGGCCATCCTCCCCGCCACGCTGCCCGTCCCTGGCCCCACTGTAAGGGCCACCTCCTCCCTCTCCTCCTCTCGCCGGCCCCTCTGCCCCCCCCCCCGGCCTCGCCGGCGCGCCGCGCCCATGCCGTCCGGCCGCGCCCCGCCGCGCTCTGGCCCGCGCCGCTCCTGCACGCGTGCGCGAGCGCGCGCACACCCGTGGCCACCGCCGCCCCCTGCCACGCGCTCGTCCGCGCCTCGCCTCCGGCCCCCGCCTCGCCCGCTGCGCTCCGGCCACCGCGCCGCCCCGCCGCGCACCGCCACCCCCCCTGCCGCTCCGGCCCCGCGCGCGCTGCCGCGCGCTGCCGCGGCCTCGCCCGCCCGCGCCCCCGTTCGCGCCCGCGCGTGCCATTTGGGCACCGGACATGTCCGGTCCCAAATGGGCACGCTCCGGACATGTCCGCCCCTGGTCCACTGACCAGTGGGGCCCACAGCCCTGCCTGATAATAAATAAATAAATAGTTAATTAAATCTGTTTAATTAGAGTAAATAATTAATTAGTTAATTAACTAATTAGACTAATTAATTAGTTAACTTAACTAACCCTAATGACTGCTGACGTTAGCATGATGTCATGCTGACGTCATCATTTACTATTCTGGATAATGTTTATTTTAAATAATTAAATAAATTCCAGAAATTAATAAGAACTTTAGAAAATCATATAAAATAATCCGTAACTCAGATAGAAAAACTTTGTACATGAAAGTCGCTCAGAACGACGAGACAAATTCGAATACACGGTCCGTTCGTCCGTCACACGTCCCTAACTATCCGAACATGCAACCGTTCCCCTCCGGTCATCTGTCTGACAAATGCCCGAAACCGGGAAAACATTCCCGGATGGATTCCTCCTTCCTCGGTGACGTGCAACCATACGTTAGGACACACCCGGCACTGCATATTGTCATGCCGTACTTTGTGTTGCTCATGTTTGCTCTATATTTATACTGTTTCCTCCCCCTCTTCTCTCTCGGTAGACCCTGACACCGACGTCGTCCCCGAGACCGACGCAACTCAGGAGCCCGACGCCACCGTTGACGACCTTGCCTTTGCCGCCGAGCAACCAGGCAAGCCCCCCCCCCTTTGATCATCCCGATATCGCCCATTCTATTTCTCATGCTTGCATTAGAATTGCTGCTGCTGCTGCTTTACCTATTCTGATGCATAGCCTGTTTATTGTAAACTGCTGTTGATAATTACCTGCATACCCTAAACTGTTTAGTATAGGCTGGGTAGAGACCTATCAGTGACCCCACTTATCCCGACTGCCGCGCTGGATCGTCAGAAGACCCGATCAACGGGATTGAAGACCAGGCCCCGACACCGCACATCACCCCCCTTAGTTGTAACGACACTGCAGCGTTACTATCGAGTGCCGAGGGTGAAACCTCTTGTAGCACTTCTGATGATAACTTTGTAGAGTAGCTATTCGGTCGTGGTCATCGAGGGTGATTCCTCCCTCACCACTTCCGGTAACGACGCTGTCGTGCAACACATCAAGTGTGAACCCAGTGAGGGTGATTCCTCCGAGTTCACCTTGACGGAGACATCGAGTAGGAATCCAACGAGGGTGATACCTCGGATTCCCCTGATGTTATGGACACACGGATACTTGGACTTTACACTGTTACTTGGATAGGCGGGTCCACCCTAAGGGGTTCCCGCGTGCGCCTGAGAGGCGAGTGTTGTGAAGACGGGTGCCAGTGTGGTGCCCGAGTGATGAATACGAGGCGCGGCCGGGCATTCTTAACCCTTGCAGCAAGTCCTCGAGACGGGGCGACGGGGTCACATCTTTCGTGAGTCTCTGCTCGTTACCGCAAGCCCTAGTCCACTAACGATTTGGATATTTGATCCGAGCAGGCCTCTGGCCTGATAGCACTAACCATCACGTGGGGATAGTATGGGCGTTCTGCATCGTAGCATCAGCCGAAAGCTCTGTCAGACGTCTAGTTCAGCCTTGCGGCCGGGACGGACCGGCGCCCTCCGGGTGCCTGGCTTCACCCTGCTCGCAACGACCCAGAGTGCACAGGGCGATGGCCCAAGACCCCTGAGCGCTTAGGATGTAGACCGGCGGGGACCTCTCTGCTGAGCTGTAGGTAGGGTTGCGATGTGTCGTTTGGCCAAGGCCGGGCATGACCCAGGAAAGTGTGTCTGGCCGGAGTTAATCGAGCGTGTTGGGTAAGTTGGTGCACCCCTGCAGGGAAGAAAACTTCTATCGATAGCCTGTCCTACGGTAACGGACACTCGGAGTTGTATCCTGATTGATACAATTTTAGAACTGGATACTTGGATATATGGCTCTGGGATTGCTTCTCGCAGGGAGTCGAGAAGGGATCTCCGGATGAGGTTGATGACTGTATGGCTCTGGGATTGCTTTCTCGCAGGGAGTCGAGAAAGGATCTCTGGGTGAGGTTGAGACTTAATGATACTGCTACATTATATTGAACTGTTCTACTCTCTTCTACTGCTGCAAGACCTCTGAAGATGCTAGTCTTCGATAGGACTAGGCCTTCTCTCTATTCTTGCATTTCTGCAGCCCAGTCCACATATACAGCCTTCCTTTAAAAATGTTGCATATGTAGTGTAGATCCTTGCTTGTTGAGTACTTCTGAGTACTCACGGTTGCTTTGTTTTTCTTTTCTCCCCTTATCAGTTTGTCGTGACCAGAGGACGGAGCCCCCTGAGACAGATGCCCCGTCGATCGACTACTACTACTACCCAGAGGATGGATACTACTACGAGTTGACTGACGACCAGGAGTAGGATCGGAGGGTCCCAGGCAGGAGGCCTTCGCCTTTCGATCGTAGTGTTTTATTTTGCCCCGCCTTTCTAAAGGCCTTTCTGTTTCTCTTTTAATATCTGTACTCAGATATCTGATGCTTCCGCTGACGCTTGTACGCAAGCTTATGTATTCGAGCCCTCGAGGCCCCTAGCTTGTAATATAAAGCTTGTATGACTTTATTTATGTTTCAGAGTTGTGTTGTGATATCTTCCCGTGAGTCCTTAGGCTTGATCGTGTGCATTTGCGTGTATGATTATTGCACGATTGGGCCGGGGGCGTCACAAGTTGGTATCAGAGCCGACTGCCTGTAGGAATCCCCCTTTCTAACTCCTTGGCCGAAGTTGAGTCTAGTAACCGAAAATTGTTTTACTAACTTGGCTGTGTGGCTTACGGGCCCACGTTGCCAATTGGGTGGTATTAGGATCTTTTACTCCTCGACCTTTACTCTGGGGCTCTGATTTCTCTTCTATTCGGGTTAAATAAATTTTACTAACGCCAACACTTAGGATCTCGTAATTCTCGTCCACCCGGAGAGCTGGATATCTGAGCTTAATTCCTTACCATTGATCTGATTAGTCTGATAATCATTTTTCTTTCCATTGGGTTGTTTACCCTTTTCTTTCCAAGTTATCATATACCTCGCTTGCCGTCATTTGACATTTTTGGAATCTCCCGGAAAAATGTGTCGTGTTCAGCGTCAACATTTTGAGTTCTTCCGAGATGTTAATTGAATTCATGAACGGCAATGCCATCCTTGCCCCTCGCTGATCTGTGTTATCATCATCAATCTCTTTGACTACCTGCCCACGTATTGCCGTTAACCCAGAACGAGTTCAGGCTATTCTGGACTGGACTCCTCCAAAGAACGTCAAGCAAGTGAGAAGTTTTCTCGGCCTTGCAAGTTATTGTCGTCGTTTTGTCGAGAATTTCTCAAAGATTGCTAAGCCTTTGACTGGTCTGCTTCACAAGGGCGTTAAGTTCGAATGGACAGAAAAATGTCAGAAAAGTTTCCAGACACTCAAAGACAAGCTAGCATCTGCCCCAGTACTATCTCCTCCAGATACCCGCAAAGACTTTGTGATCTATTGTGACGCATCCCGTGAAGGATTAGGCTGTGTCCTAATGCAAGAGCGTAAGGTGATTGCCTACGGCTCTTGTCAGTTGCGCCCACATGAAGAGAATTATTCGGTACATGATCTAGAACTAGCTGCTGTCATCTATGCACTGCAGTTGTGGCGACATTACTTCCTCGGTAATTGTTACGAGATCTACACGGATCATAAAAGTCTGAAGTACTTGTTTACCCAACCATCTCTAAACCTCCGTCAGCAAAGATGGATGGAGGCCATTGCGGACTATGATTTGGGTATTTCCTATACCCCTGGCAAGGCTAACGTGATGGCTGATGCCTTAAGCCGCAAGTCCTATTGCGACAACCTCATGGTTAGGCGAGCTCAACCTCGTCTTTTTGAAGAACTACGCAAGCTGAATATGCGGATTATTCCACAGGGTTCTCTTAATAACCTTGTGATACAACCAGATCTTGAGAAAGCTGTTAAGAATGCGCAAGCTAAAGATGCTGAAGTTGATCTGATGAAGAAAGACCTTCACCTTGTAAAGTACAGGGATTTCTCGCTGTCTGAATATGGAACCTTGTATTTCAGAAACCGCATTGTGGTACCTCGCTTCGAGCTTATGACTGACAAAGTCATGAAGGAGGCACATGATACCCCGCTGTCTATTCATCCGGGTAGCACCAAGATGTATCATGATCTCCGTCAAAGGTACTGGTGGTCTAGAATGAAGCAGGACATTGCTCGTTATGTTGCTGAATGTGATGTGTGTCGTTGCGTTAAAGCAGAACATCAGAAACCAGCTGGAATTCTGCAACCACTTCCTATTCCTCTATGGAAATGGGATAAGGTTCAGATGGATTTCGTTACAGGACTTCCCAGGTCACAGAAGGGTCACAATGCTATTCTTGTTGTCGTCGACCAACTCTCTAAAGTTGCACACTTTCTGCCTGTCAAAGAGACTATCACTGCTAGTCAGTTAGCAGAGTTGTATATCTCCAGAATTGTTTCACTCCACGGTATTCCGAAGGAGATCAGTTCGGACCGTGGCGGCTTTTTCACTTCCAAATTGTGGGAAAGTTTCCAAACAGCTATGGGAACTCATATTACCTGGAGTTCAGCTTATCACCCTCAATCCCAAGGCCAAGTTGAACGAGTTAATCAAGTGCTTGAAGACATGCTTCGGGCTTGTGTTATATCGTTCGGTAAGAAGTGGGAAGAATCTCTTCCTTATGCCGAGTTCTCTTATAACAACAGCTATCAAGCCAGTTTGAAAATGGCTCCCTTCGAAGTACTCTATGGACGTAAGTGTCGAACCCCTCTGAATTGGTCAGAAACTGGGGAACGACCGCTCGTGGGTACGGATATTATTCAACACGCCGAAGAGCAAGTCCGTATCGTCCGTGAAAATCTCAAGGCGGCTCAGGACCGCCAGAAGAGCAACTATGATCGCAAACGATGGGGTTTGACTTATCAACCTGGTGATCAGGCTTATCTGCGAGTCACCCCGATGAAAGGCACTCACCGTTTTGGAATCAAGGGCAAGCTAGCTCCATGCTACATTGGTCCTTTCCGCATTATTGCTAGACGTGGTCAGGTGGCATATAAATTGGAGTTGCCGCTGCAATTCTCTCATATCCACGACGTCTTCCATGTGTCGCAACTTCGTCAATGCTTCAAAGAATCTCCGCACCGAGCTGTGGATCACGAAATGCTCGAATTGCATGATGATCTTTCTTATAAGGAGCATCCGATCCGCATTCTCGATGAAGCTAAACGTCGGACCCGTCAGAAGGTTACCAAGTTCCTCAAAGTACAGTGGTCAAATCATACTGAAGATGAAGCCACTTGGGAACGCGAGGAGAACCTTCGTGCGGAATACCACGAACTTTTTCCTTCTACCTCTTAATTCTCGGGACGAGAATTCTTGTTAGTAGAGGAGATTTGTAACACCCCCGGTGGTTAACTACAGTAATCACCCTTGATTATGCCATGTCATCATGTTTAACAGTGCATGATCATCATTAGCATCATATTGCATTTCAACTCCTAAGTAAAAATCCAAATTTAAATAAAAGTGGAATATAAAAGTTGTGCAACATAGAAACTAAAATGTTCAATAAATAACAAATATTGCAGAGGCTAGTCTAAAATTGTAACCAACAAATAATAAAATAATTAGGTGGCTTGAACATTATCAAAATAGTAAGGAATAATGCATTTTAATTATTATAAAAATCATGTGAACTCAAATTGTCTCCAAACTAAATTTTGGTAGTAGTTGAGGATACCTAGTATTTGTTGGAGCAGTCCCTGTGTTTTGCAAAATTCAAAATGTGGCCTAACAATTTGCTAACTGAGAAAAGAAAATAAATAAAAGAAAAAGACAAAAGAGAAAGAAAACAGAAAAAAAGAAAGAAACCCCCCCCCCGGCCCAACTGGGCCAAGGCCCAGACGGCGCGGCCCAGTGCCTCTCCCCTGGCCTATAAGGCCTCGGCCGATCCCCAGGCCGAACCCTAGCCTCATTCCCCCCCCCCCCCGATCCCTGCTCCCTCTCGGCGCCCGCCGCCGCGCCCGCGGCGCCGCCTCCTCGCCATCCTCCCCGCGCACGCTGCCCGTCCCTGCGCCCCACTGTAGGGCCACCTCCTCCCTCTCCCACCTCGCCGGCCCCTCTGCCCCCGCGGCATTGCCGGCGCGCCGCGCCCCGCCGCGCTCCGGCCCGCGCCGCTCCTGCACGCGTGCGCGCGCGCGCACACCCGCCGCCACCGTCGCCCCCTGCCGCACGCTCGTCCGCGCCTCGCCTCCGGCCCCCGCCTCGCCCGCTGCGCTCCGGCCACCGCGCCGCCCCGCTCGCCTCCGGCCCCGCCGCCTGCGCCGCGCGCCACCACCCCCCTGCCGCTCCGGCCCCGCGCGCGCTGCCGCGCGCTGCCGCGGCCTCGCCCGCCCGCGCCCGCGCGTGCCATTTGGGCACCGGACATGTCCGGTCCCAAATGGGCACGCTCCGGACATGTCCGCCCCGGGTCCACTGACCAGTGGGGCCCACAGCCCTGCCTGATAATAAATAAATAGTTAATTAAATCTGTTTAATTAGAGTAAATAATTAATTAGTTAATTAACTAATTAGACTAATTAATTAGTTAACTTAACTAACCCTAATGACTGCTGACGTCAGCATGATGTCATGCTGATGTCATCATTTACTATTCTAGATAATGTTTATTTTAAAAAATTAAATAAATTCCAAAAATTAATAAAAACTTTAGAAAATCATATAAAATAATCCGTAACTCAGATCGAAAAACTTTGTACATGAAAGTCGCTCAGAACGAGGAGACGAATTCGAATACGCGGTCCGTTCGTCCGTCACACGTCCCTAACTATCCGAACATGCAACCGTTCCCCTCCGGTCATCTGTCTGACAAATGCCCGGAACCGGGAAAACATTCCCGGATGGATTCCTCCTTCCTCGTTGACGTGCAACCATACGTTAGGACACACCCGGCACTGCATATTGTCATGCCGTACTTTGCGTTGCTCATGTTTGCTCTATATTTATACTGTTTCCTCCCCCTCTTCTCTCTCGGTAGACCCTGACACCGACGTCGTCCCCGAGACCGACGCAACTCAGGAGCCCGACGCCACCGTTGACAACCTTGCCTTTGCCGCCGAGCAACCAGGCAAGCCCCCCCCCTTTGATCATCCCGATATCGCCCATTCTATTTCTCATGCTTGCATTAGAATTGCTGCTGCTGCTGCTGCTTTACCTATTCTGATGCATAGCCTGTTTATTGTAAACTACTGTTGATAATAACCTGCATACCCTAAACTGTTTAGTATAGGCTGGGTAGAGACCTATCAGTGACCCCACTTATCCCGACTGCCGCGCTGGATCGTCAGAAGACCCGATCAACGGGATTGAAGACCAGGCCCCGACACCGCACATCACCCCCCCCTTAGTTGTAACGACACTGCAGCGTTACTATCGAGTGCCGAGGGTGAAACCTCTTGTAGCACTTCTGATGATAACTTTGTAGAGTAGCTATTCGGTCGTGGTCATCGAGGGTGATTCCTCCCTCACCACTTCCGGTAACGACGCTGTCGTGCAACACATCAAGTGTGAACCCAGTGAGGGTGATTCCTCCGAGTTCACCTTGACGGAGACATCGAGTAGGAATCCAACGAGGGTGATACCTCGGATTCCCCTGATGTTATGGACACACGGATACTTGGACTTTACACTGTTACTTGGATAGGCGGGTCGACCCTGAGGGGTACCCGCGTGCGCCTGAGAGGCGAGTATTGTGAAGACGGGTGCCAGTGTGGTGCCCGAGTGATGAATACGAGGCACGGCCGGGAATTCTTAACCCTTGTAGCAAGTCCTCGAGACGGGGCGACGGGGTCACATCTTTCGTGAGTCTCTGCTCGTTACCGCAAGCCCTAGTCCACTAATGATTTGGATATTTGATCCGAGCAGGCCTCTGGCCTGATAGCACTAACCATCACGTGGGCATAGTATGGGCGTTCTGCATCGTAGCATCAGCTGAAAGCTCTGTCAGACGTCTAGTTCAGCCTTGCGGCCGGGACGGACCGGCGCCCTCCGGGTGCCTGGCTTCACCCTGCTCGCAACGACCCGGAGTGCACAGGGCGATGGCCCAAGACCCCTGAGCGCTTAGGATGTAGACCGGCGGGGACCTCTCTGCTGAGCTGTAGGTAGGGTTGCGATGTGTCATTTGGCCGAGGCCGGGCATGACCCAGGAAAGTGTGTTCGGCCGGAGTTAATCGAGCGTGTTGGGTAAGTTGGTGCACCCCTGCAGGGAAGAAAACTTCTATCGATAGCCTGTCCTACGGTAACGGACACTCGGAGTTGTATCCTGATTGATACAATTTTAGAACTGGATACTTGGATATATGGCTCTGGGATTGCTTCTCGCAGGGAGTCGAGAAGGGATCTCCGGACGAGGTTGATGACTGTATGGCTCTGGGATTGCTTTCTCGCAGGGAGTCGAGAAAGGATCTCTGGGTGAGGTTGAGACTTAATGATACTGCTACATTATATTGAACTGTTCTACTCTCTTCTACTGCTGCAAGACCTCTGAAGATGCTAGTCTTCGATAGGACTAGGCCTTCTCTCTATTCTTGCATTTCTGCAGCCCAGTCCACATATACAGCCTCCCTTTGAAAATGTTGCATATGTAGTGTAGATCCTTGCTTGCTGAGTACTTCTGAGTACTCACGGTTGCTTTGTTTTTTCTTTTCTCCCCTTATCAGTTTGTCGTGACCAGAGGACGGAGCCCCCTGAGACAGATGCCCCGTCGATGGACTACTACTACTACCTAGAGGATGGATACTACTACGAGTTGACTGATGACCAGGAGTAGGATCGGAGGGTCCCAGGGAGGAGGCCTTCGCCTTTCGATCGTAGTGTTTTATTTTGCCCCGCCTTTCTAAAGGCCTTTCTGTTTCTCTTTTAATATCTGTACTCAGATATCTGATGCTTCCGCTGACGCTTGTACGCAAGCTTATGTATTCGAGCCCTCGAGGCCCCTGGCTTGTAATATAAAGCTTGTATGACTTTATTTATGTTTTAGAGTTGTGTTGTGATATCTTCCCGTGAGTCCTTAGGCTTGATCGTGTGCATTTGCGTGTATGATTAGTGCACGATTGGGCCGGGGGCGTCACATACTCTCCCCCAATTAGCTTATTTTTTGAAATGAGCTTCATCCATCCATCGTCGCAGATGATGGTTTTATGCTTTTCTTTCTTCACTTCGGCTTGAAATGACCGCCCCTTATCATCCTTGAAGAGCAAAGTATCACCTATTACACTGTTAAATTTCACCCTTACGTTGCATGGGACACATTATGCAACAGTAAAGTAAAATGTGAACCAAATTAGTGGTAATGACAGTAAATGACTGCAAAATGGTTATAATTGTATGCTGAAGTTAAAGACCGTTACCACCGATTTTTGGAACCCCTTGTTCAAAAAGATCTCAAATTCCTTTGCAGTTCCAAGCTGTCTGCACAACTACTTTTGCATATTTGGCACGTTGGAAGCACCATGATCCCTATTAGTCATATGATACACTTATATTATTAACAAACGGTGAAAATGAACGGAAAATTCGGCTTGACCTTTGCTAAAAAATGAACATATTGAGTGCCAGAAATTTGGCGAACAGAAATTAATCAATGTGTCACCAAAACGTTGGCCCTCATTTTTGGATCCCCGAAAATAATGTATAACATGTCCATTAAGCACTCATTTGGATGTACTTGTCATATTCAAACTTGTCTTACATTGGAGAAGTACTACTCTAATAAGATGAAGCATATATACACGAGAACCTATAGAACTATATATAGAAAACATTTGATCACAACCTAATTAAAACTTGCTGACAACTACCGGTGGAGACATACTCGAAGAGCCGCGGCGGCAACATAACCATACCGGTGGTGGCACCCTAATTAACCCTATCCCTAGCTAGCGGCGGTGGCGACCTAACCCTACCGGTGGCGGCCGGTGGCCTAACCGTAGCCCTAGCGGCGGCGGCAGCATCGCCCTACCCGTAGCCCTAGCGGCGGTGGCGGTGGCGCCCTAGAAGGAGGAGAGTGAGGGGGTTTGGGACATACCGGCGGGAGAGGCACGGACGGGCTCGACAACAAGGAAGAGACAACGGTGGGAGAAGACGCATCGTGTGGGACAAAGGGGCAAACACCGGAGAAGGGGATTTGACTTAGTGTGGCTGTGACGAGGATTTTGTGTGGGGGGGGGGGAGGGGGGCTGGCGGGCGGCCCAGAAGGCCCGCCATAACATAGTTTTGGAACTTTTGAACCATTCTGGTGCGAGTTGCCCAAAGACATGTGTGGCGGGCGCTACAGGATGCCCGCCACAGGGCACTGATAGAACAGTGGCGGGCCCTTAAGATGCGCCCACCACTAGAGTTTTCCACCAAGCGTGGATCCTGAAGGGAGTCCACCTGTGGCAAGTAGAGTGAAATGCTCGTCACTGCTGCGACTATAACAGTGGTGCATCTTGGTACCTTCCAGTGTTGTTTCTCCAAGGTAGCTGTGGCGGGTGCCACGCCGCGCCCGCCACTTATTAGGGTTCACCTATAAGCCCTTTCCCAGTAGTGTAGAGCAACCAAGAGGGGAATCGGTCGTTTTGTTCAAGGAGTTAGGACACCCGGTCTGGCTCCAGGCTAGGGGTTGATACGTCTCCGTCGTATCTACTTTTCCTAACGCTTTTCCTCTTGTTTTGGACTCTAATTTGCATGATTTGAATGAAACTAACCCGGACTGACGCTGTTTTCAGAAGAACTACCATGGTGTTGTTTTTTGTGCAGAAGTAAAAGTTCTCGGATTGGAACGAAACTTTGCGAGGATTTTTTATACAATAAAAGATAATTTCTGGAGCCAAGAACCACCGGAGGGGGGCACCTGGGTGGGCACAACCCACCAGGGCGCGCCCCCCTCCTGGCGTGCCCAGGTGGGTTGTCCCCACCTGGTGGCCCCGCAGACCTCAAACCTGACACTATAAAATCACATTTTCGGAGAAAAAATTGGGGAAAAAGAATTATCGTGTTTCGCGAGACAGAGCCTCCGCCACCTCATGTTCTTCATCGGGAGGCCAGATCTGGAGTCCGTTTGGGGCTCCGGAGAGGGGGATCTTCGATCTTCGTCATCACCAACCCTTCTCCATCACTAATTCCATGATGCTCCCCACCGGGAGTGAGTAATTCCTTCGTAGGCTCGCTGGTCAGTGAGGAGTTGGATGAGATTCATCATGTAATCGAGTTAGTTTTGTTAGGCCTTGATCCCTAGTATCCATTATGTTCTGAGATTGATGTTGCTATGACTTTGCCATACTTAATGCTTGTCACTTTGGACCCGGGTGCCATGATTTCAGATCTGAACCATTTATGTTATCACCATTATATCTATGTTCTAGATCCGATCTTGCAAGTTATAGTCACCTACTACGTGTTATGATCCGGCAGCCCCGGAGTGACAGAAGTCGGGACACTTCCCGGTGATGACCGTAGTTTGAGGAGTTCATGTATTCACTATGTGTTAATGCTTTGTTCCGGTTCTCTATTAAAAGGAGGCCTTAATATCCCTTAGTTTCCATATGGACCCCGCTGCCACGGGAGGGTAGGATAAAAGATGTCATGCAAGTTCTTTCCATAAGCACGTATGACTATTTACGGAATACATGCCTACATTATATTTATGAACTGGAGCTAGTATCGTATCGCCCTAGGTTATGACTGTTATATGATGAATATCATCAAACGAATTCACCGATCCAATGCCTACGAATTTCTCTCATATTGTTCTTGCTAAGTTACTACTGCTATCGTTACTGTTACACTTGCTACAAAATCATTGCTATCACTGTTACTGTTACTATTGCTATTGCTACTACTATCAAAACTATCATATTACTTTGCTACTGATCACTTTGCTGCAGATAATTAATCTCCAGGTGTGGTTGAATTGACAACTCAACTGCTAATACTTGCAAATATTCTTTTGTTCCCCTTGTGTCGAATCAATAAATTTGGGTTGAATACTCTACCCTCGAAAACTGTTGCGATCCCCTATACTTGTGGGTTATCAAGACCTTTTTTCTGGCGTCGTAGCTATATTTGTTGAGTCACTTGGGATTATTATCAAATTGACACTATGAAGAATCTGAAGGACGCTAAGACTAAGATTTTTCCCTCTAAGACGAGGGGAGGTAAGGAACTGCCATCTAGCTCTGCACTTGATTCACCTTCTGTTATAAGTAGACGTGCAACACCACCACATGCTATTAATTCTGATATGTCGCAAGTTATTAATGATGCTACTTCTGCTATGAATGATACTCATGATGATGCTAGTACCCTGCTCGATGATAATGTGCCACTAGGTGAATTTCTTGATGAACAACTTGCTAGAACTAAAGCATTTGAGAATGATGAAAGTGATGAAGAGCTTGAAACTGAAAATCTTGAAACACCTATTAGATCTAGTTCTCCAGAAGGCTATGTTATGGATGAGGAGACAACTAGAGACTTTCTTGCTTGCAATGATAGGGATGATCTTAAGAAATTATTATGCAAACTGAAAGAAAAATCTTTGAATGCTAGAATGAAATATGATCCTAAGTTTGCTACTTCACCTATCTTTGTTGATGATAAGGATTATGAATTCTCTGTCGACCCAGAGTTAATTACTTTGGTTGAATCTGATCCTTTCCATGGTTATGAAACTGAAACTGTTGTGGCACACCTTACTAAGTTGAATGACGTAGCCACCCTTTTTTGCTCATGATGAGAAAATTCGCTATTATTATATTCTCAAATTATTTCCATTCTCATTAAAGGGTGATGCTAAGACTTGGTATAATACTCTTGCTCCTGGTTGTGTGCGAAGTCCCCAGGATATGATTTATTACTTCTCTGAAAAATATTTTCCTGCTCATAAGAAACAAGCTGCCTTACAGGAAATATTTAACTTTGTGCAAATTGAAGAAGAGAGTCTCCCACAAGCTTGGGGAAGGCTTGTCCAATTGCTTAATGCTTTGCCTGATCATCCTCTTAAGAAAAATGAAATACTTGATATCTTCTATAATGGACTAACCGATGCTTCTAGGGATTTCCTAGATAGTTGTGCTGGTTGTGTTTTCAGGGATCGAACTGTTGAACAAGCTGAAGAATTATTTAATAACATATTGAAAAATTATGATGATTGGATCCTTCCTGAACCACCACTTAAACCTACTCCGAAGAAGAGGGGTATCTTATATCTCAGTCCTAAAGATATGCAAGAGGCAAAGAAATCTATGAAGGAAAAAGGTATTAAAGCAGAGGATGTTAAAAATTTACCTCCTATTGAAGAAATACATGGGCTTGAAACACCACCACCACCTAAGGTGGTAGAGGTTAATTCTTTACTAAAGTTTGATGAAGGTGATATTCCTTATAACAAACATCCTAGTCAATGCTTATATGAGTTTGATAATTACATTAGAAAGCAAGATCACTTCAATGCAAATGTTATGAAACAATTAAAATACAATTCTGATATGATAGCCCGCTTGAGTGACTTGCTATTTAGAATTACCAATGATGTTAGAGGTGTAGGAAAACATGCCTCTATGGTTCAAACTCAATTAGAACAAGTTGCTAAATCTCAAAAGAGTTGTTAGATGAAATGAATAATAATATCAATGATCATGCTGTTAGAGTGATGACTAGAGGAGGTAGAATGACTCAGGAACCACTTTATCCTGAGGGACACCCTAAAAGAATTGAACAAGACTCTCAAAGAGTCTGCACTGATGCACCTTGTCCTTCTAAAAAGAAAAAGAAGAAGAAGGATGCTAGGACTTTGCATGCCTCTAGTGAACCTAAAGTAGAAAAACCTCCTGTTAATGATAATGAAGTCTCTATTTCTGATGCTGAAACTCAATCTGGTAATGAACACTCACCTTCTGATAATGAAAAAGATAATGATGAGGTTCATGAAGACACTCCAACAAATGATAAAGAACCAGACAATGATGTTGAAATAGAACCAGCTATTGATCTTGATAACCCACAAGTCAAGAATAAAAGATATGATAAAAGAGACTTTGTTGCTAGAAAACAAGGCAAGGAAAGAGAACCTTGGGTTCAAAAACCAATGCCCTTTCCACCTAAATCAACTAAGAAAAAAGATGATGAAGAATTTGAATGCTTTGCTGAAATGCTTAGGCCAGTCTTTTTGCGTACACGCTTGACTGATATCTTAAAAATGCCTCCTTATATAAAATACATGAAAGACATCATCACCAACAAGAGAAAAATACCAGAAGCTGAAATCTCCACCATGCTTGCTAATTATACTTTTAAGGATGGAGTACCTAAAAAACTTGGAGATCTGGGAATACCAACTATACCTTGCTCCATCAAAAGAAATTATGTGAAAACTGCTTTGTGTGATTTAGGAGCTGGTGTTAGTGTTATGCCTTTCTCTCTATATAAAAGATTTGACTTGAATAAACTCACACCTACTAAAATATCTTTGCAAATGGCTGACAAATCAGCTGCCATGCCTATCGGTATTTGTGAGAATGTGCCCGTTGTTGTTGCTAATGTTACTATCTTAACTCACTTTGTTATACTTGAGATGCCCGAGGACGACAACATGTCGATTATCCTTGGTAGACCCTTCTTGAATACTGCAGGGGCTGTTATTGACTGCAATAAAAGCAAGGTCACTTTTCATATCAATGGTAACGAGCATACGGTGCACTTTTCGAAGAAACAATTCCAAGTGAATGGTATTAATGTTATTGAAAAATCTCCGACAATCACTATTGGAAGTTTTCAACTACCTCTACCTACTACCAAAAAGAAATATGAAATGCTTATTGTTGGGGACGTTCATATCCCCGTTGAGGTAACTTAGTGTTTTACGAAAGTTCTTCGGTTTCATGCTAATCGAAGGTGGTTGTTAATACGACTTGATCAACCTTATTAATGAATCATTTTTGAGAGGTATGAAGTTGATGAATTTAGTGAGCACTACCTTCTGTCCTTTACTTTTACTTCCTGTTTTTCTTAGTTAAATAAATAAAATGCCATGCTTTGTATGTTTTCTGAATTTTTCATGCAATAAAAAAATGACCCAAAAATAAAAGTTCTCAGAATGCTCTGAAAATTTAATACAAATTTTTTCTGAATATTTAAGAATTTTTGGTGCAAATAACTTCAGAGGGGGGCACACCAGGTGGGCACAACCCACCTGGGCGCGCCAGCACCCCCAGGCACGCCCTGGTGGGTTGTGGGCCCCACGTGGGCCCCCTCACTTATCTTTTTAGCACATGTCACCACCTACCTCCAGAAAAAAATCACCATTGCTCTCTCTCTCGTGTTCTTGCTCTCAAACCCGCGGATTTCGATCTCTTTGCTCGAAGCTCCATTTCCGAAACTGTTTTGGGGGATTGCTACTTGGTATGTGACTCCTCCATTGGTCCAATTAGTTTTTGCTTTAGTGGTTTATATTTTGAATAAATAGCTACTCTTGGTGCTGCTGTAGATGAGCTTGCATGTTGAATTCTTAGAGTTCTAAGTAGTTTGAATGCTTGATTTGGCCTCTATGCATCCTTATGAGTAGCTGCTATCAATCTTGTAAAGTTTTGACAACAAAATTTTGTGACCCAATTTTTTTTCCAGAAATTGTACGCAAATATGATGAACCTTTTGGAAGGAGTTCTTCGAGGAGGAGGTCCTCGGAGGCATCCTCTAGTAGCAGCTGTGTTCGTCGGTCCTATGTTGAACCAAGTGAAAATTCCATACGAGATGTAGCCACCAAATCATGTTTATGGCCTTGCAATGATTTTATGGTGCGCATTGGTATTAAAGAAGAATTTGAGCAATATGTTCACAATGCCGAGCTCGGTCCCTACATTGCAGATAAGTGCAACCAACAACAACTAAGGAATTTAAATTCCATCCTCGTGAGGCTAGAGTGTCGTTTAAACTGTACGACTATCCTTTCACCCTACCCTTAGAGACATTTTCTAATTACTGCAAAATTCCATTTTGGGGTTCGTTAGACGAACCACCAAGATCGGAGTTTGAGATATTATTGACTAGCCTTTGCTATGGTGAGACTAGAGGAGTGACGCAAGGTAGAATAAAGAGCATTCGTTTTCCCTCAATTCAATACTTTGCACTATTTAATGGAAAATGCATTGTAGGCAAACAAGATTGTAGTACACTTTGGACTCCCGACTTGAGCCTCATACGCACCGCTCTCACCGGTGACAAAAGTTATAACCTTGGAGCGATTGTTGCACGCAGGTTGCAACATAATGCTGGTAGTGGATATTTTTATGGTGGAATTTATGCCACACATTTAGCAAGGGAGTTGGGTGTTTCACCTTGGCCTTATGACCCCATCCTACCCACGCAGTACTTGGACTTTGATGCTATGAAACATCATAAGATCCTTAGTGGTGAAGCCCATAATTTTACATATAACCTGTTGTTTAATAAAAAGTCCATTGTGGATACCTTTTTGCCTGCACCTGCTCTCTTTGATGTTCATAGCAAGGGAAGATATTTTGTTCTTGAGAGCGAGGCCCGAGCACACAACGCATGGGTGGTGGCTGCTCGGCAGGCTGAGGAGGCTGCACCAAGAGCCTCCGTGAGCTACCACTCTGACTACTATGCAGGCTCCAGACGGTGATTACCAAGCTAGGCCAAAAGCCTAAGCTTGGGGGAGTACGTATGCCCACCGACATTACATTGTTCACACATCTCATTCCAGTTGTCGGTGTTCACACTTTTTCATTGTATTATCCATGCTAGATTTATTTTCTCGCTTTCTTCTTGTGCGTTTGAAAAACTTTGAGAAAATCCAAAAAAAATATTTCCTGCTTCTTTTCGGGTTTTCTTTCTAGTTTAATTAGTGGTAGTATTAAAAGAAAACCCAAAAAGATTTCATTGTTCTTCTTTTGCTTGTTGGGATCTTTCCCGTGTAAATAGTTTTTCTCGTTTTTTGTTTTTTCTTTGTCTTTAATTTGTTCTCTTCAAGAAAAAACTAAAAACTCCAAAAACATTTCAGTATGTTTCTCTGAAATTCTTTTCCTTTTATTGAGTCATACCGAGGAGAAGACCGCGATGAAAATGTTGAGTGGCTCTCATATGCATTACTGATGATCTAACAAAGAGCCCAAATTACCTTGTCTTCTCCTTTGAATAAAATCTTTGCAGATTATAGCTTGGTCCACGGTACTCTTGCACTATTATCATTTTCATATTGTTCGGTCGTGCAAGTGAAAGGCAATAATGATGATATTTGGTGAACTGGCTACGGCAGAGAGAAACGGGTATGAACTCGACTTGTTCTGTTTTTGTAAATATGTTTAACCTAGTATCCATGATTCAGCCTATTATGATCAAACATGTTTGCAATGACAATTAGAGATTATAGTTTCTCATGCCATGCTTAAGTAGCTAGGAGTGGATAATGATTTATCTTGGATGCCAACATTGCGTTAAAATGATTATGATGTAGTATGATGATATGGTATCCTCCTCTGAATGTTCGAGTGGCTTGACTTGGCACATGTTCATGCATGTAGTTGAATCAAAACCAACATAGCCTCTATGATATTTATGTTCATTGTGTTCATATCCTACTCATGATAGTATCCAATGTTACTTATGCATAACGCATGTTCATGACCGTTTTCGCTCTCTAGCTGGCCGCTTCTCAACCTAATTCCTAGCCTTCACCTGTACTAAGCGGGAACACTGCTTGTGCATCAAAATCCTGAAACCCAAGTTATCCCAGATGAGTCCACCATACCTACCTATATGCGGTATTACCCTGCCGTCCTAAGTAAATTTGCATGTGCCACCTCTAAAAACTTCAAATAAATATCCTTTTTTGTGTGCCTGGATTGTTCATAGCACGACAGGAGGTAGTCAGTATCTTCCATGCTAAGCGGGTTATTCTCATGATGAGTGTTTATTCACCCGTCCTTGCACGAGAGGGGCGGTAATAGGGATTCCCAGTCCCGAATTCAAAATTGGAAATAATTAAACAAAACTCCCCCAGGACTGTTGTTGGTATGGACGGTACCCGTTGTTTCGGACCAGCCGTGGAGTGTGATTGTTGGTGGAGGGGGAGTAAACCTTTACTTTTATAGCTTGGGAACCGCCACTAATGTGTTTAGCATGGGAGATACCGATAACTAATGGTCGCGAAGTAAACGAGAAGGGTGCATTTCTCAAAATTTCATTTACCTCTGTTTTAAAAACTTGAGCTCTGGCACCGCTGCAAATCACTGCTTCCCTCTGTGAAGGGACTATCTATTTACTTTTATCTTGTGTCATCACCTTCTCAAATAAGCGCCAGATCCTGAGAGCACTATTGTCATCCTCATGCATTGTGTGTAGCTAATGTTGGGTGCATCATGACTGGATCTTTTCTACCATGAATTACAATGTTTAGTCATTGCTTGAACTTTGGACGTGCTCTGCATTTATGTTTTGCGGTCTCAGAAAGGGCTAGCGAGATACCACTATTGTCATATTATATCATGGTTGCTTTGACAAAGTGTTGTCATTTGAGATATCTTATTATTGCTCACTAGTTGATTATGCCATTGATATGAGTTAATATAATTTTTAAGAGTTATTGTCGACATGGTTAGTCATGATCTTGGCTGAAAACCTGGGTGCTACTTAAGCTTATTTATGTAAACAAGAGCAAAAGAGTTCGTAAAAGTTTTTCTTTTCCACTATCAGTTTATCAACTGAATTGCTTGAGGACAAGCAAAGGTTTAAGCTTGGGGGAGTTGATACGTCTCCATTGTATCTACCTTTCCTAACACTTTTCCTCTTGTTTTGGACTCTAATTTGCATGATTTGAATAAAACTAACCCGGACGGACATTGTTTTCAGCAGAACTACCATGGTGTTGTTTTTTGTGCAGAAATAAAAGTTCTCGGATTGGAACGAAACTTTGCGATGATTTTTTATACAATAAAAGAGAATTTCTGGAGCCAAGAACCACCGAAGGGGGGCACTTGGGTGGGCACAACCCACCAGGGCGCGCCCCCACTCCTAGCACGCCCAGGTGGGTTGTCCCCACCTGGTGGCCCCGCAGACCTCAACCCTGACACTATAAAATCACATTTTCGGAGAAAAAAATTGGGCAAAAAGAATTATCGCGTTTCGCGAGACGGAGCCGCCACCACCTCCTGTTCTTCATCGGGAGGCCAGATCTGGAGTCCGTTTGGGGCTCCGGAGAGGGGGATCTTTGATCTTCGTCATCATCAACCCTTCTCCATCACCAATTCCATGATGCTCCCCACCGGGAGTGAGTAATTCCTTTGTAGGCTTGCTGGTCGGTGAGGAGTTGGATGAGATTCATCATGTAATCGAGTTAGTTTTGTTAGGGCTTGATCCCTAGTATCCATTATATTCTGAGATTGATGTTGCTATGACTTTGCCATGCTTAATGCTTGTCACTTTGGGCCCGGGTGCCATGATTTCATATCTGAACCGTTTATGTTATCACCATTATATCTATGTTCTAGATCCGATCTTGCAAGTTATAGTCACCTACTACGTGTTATGATCCAGCAACCCCGGAGTGACAGAAGTCGGGACACTTCCCGGTGATGACCGTAGTTTGAGGAGTTCATGTATTCACTATGTGTTAATGCTTTGTTCCGGTTCTCTATTAAAAGGAGGCCTTAATATCCCTTAGTTTCCATATGGACCCCGCTGCCACGGGAGGGTAGGACAAAAGATGTCATGCAAATTCCTTCCATAAGCACGTATGACTATTTACGGAATACATGCCTACATTATATTTATGAACTGGAGCTAGTACGTATCGCCCTAGGTTATGACTGTTATATGATGAATATCATCCAATGAATTCACCGATCCAATGCCTACGAATTTCTCTCATATTGTTCTTGCTAAGTTACTACTGCTATCGTTACTGTTACACTTGCTACAAAATCATTGCTATCACTGTTACTCTTACTATTGCTGTTGCTACTACTATCAAAACTACCATATTACTTTGCTACTGATCACTTTGCTGCAGATAATTAATCTCCAGGTGTGGTTGAATTGAGAACTCAACTGCTAATACTTGCAAATATTCTTTGGCTCCCCTTGTGTCGAATCAATAAATTTGGGATGAATACTCTACCCTCGAAAACTGTTGCGATCCCCTATACTTGTGGGTTATCAGGGGTTTGTAAAGCCACACATTCTAAAAGCTCTTCCCAGGAAGCTTGCTTAGGGGGCACAAAAGACCGACGGAAGGCAGGGCTCCCAAGATCAGTAATGGCAGCATCAACGAAATATATGGCACGCTGCTAATGGAGAATAACTCCAGGAATTGAGCCACAAAGGGGTGGTTACCCGCCTAACACACGAGCCAAAATAGGGTCGAAGAACCCGACCCCACTGAGATCGAGGAACCAATAGGAAGGACAAGAAGAAGTTGGATTATGGATCGCCAAAATTGGGACACTTCTGAGTGCTACTTGTGAGCTACGTTGGGATTTCCTCGAAGAGGAGAGGAGATGTAGTACAGTAAAAATAAGTATTTCCCTCAGTTAAGAACCAAGATCATCAATCTAGTAGGAGAATCACACAAAGCCTCATGAACAACACATGCACACACAAAAGCAAATACTTGCACCCAACGCAAAGAAGAGGGTTGTCAATCCCCTTGGCGGTTATTTGCAAGGATTAAATCTTGTCGTGATAGATAGAAAAATTGCAAAGATAAAATAAAATAAAATAGAAAATTGCAGCAAAGTATTTTTTGTGTTTTTATATATGCTAAAAGTAGACCTGGGAGCCATAGTTTTCACTGGAGGCTTCTCTCTCGAACACATATCATACGGTGGGTAAACAAATTATTGTTGGGCAACTGATAGAAAAGCGCATAGTTATGACGATATTCAAGGCAATGATCATGTATATAGGCATCACGTCCGAGACAAGTAGACTGACTCCTGCCTACATCTACTACTATTACTCCACCCATCAACCGCTATCCAACATGCATCTAGGGTATTAAGTTAATAAAAATAAAGTAACGCCTTAAGCAAGATGACATGATGTAGACAAAGTAAACTCAACTAATATGAATAAACCCCATCGTTTTATCCTTAATGGCAACAATACAAATATGTGTCTTGTCCCTTTCTGTCACTGGGATAGAGCATCGCAAGATTGAACCCATCACAAAGCACCTCTCCCACTAAAGATAAATCAATCTAGTTGGCCAAACCAAACGGATAGATCAGAGAGAAATACAAAGCTATAACAATCATGCATAAATAAGTTCAGAGAAGACTCAAATGTTTCTCATGAATATTCAGATCATAAACCCATAATTCATCGGATCCCAACAAACACACCATAAAAGAAGATAACATCAGATAGAACTCCAAGAACATCGAGGAGAGCATGGTATTGAAGATCAAAGAAAGAGAAGAGGCCATCTAGCTACTAGCTATGGACCCGTAGGTCTGTGGTAAACTACTCACGCATCATCGGTAGGGTAGCAAGGTTGATGTAGAAGCCCTCCGTGATCGATTCCCCCTCTAGCAGAGTACCGAAAAAGGCCTCCAGATGGGATCACGGAAGAACAGAGACTTGCGGCGGCAGTAAAAGTGTTTCGAGTGGCTCTCTGTTGGTTTGGGAATATTTGTGAATTTATAGAGGCGGAATTAGGTCAAGAGGTGCCACGAGGGGCCCACAAGCTCAGGGGGTTCCCCTCCAGGGCGCGCCCTATGAGCTTATCGCTCCCTCGTGACTCTTCTGGTCTTCTCCCAAAGCTTCTAGGGTCCCTTCTGGTCTAGAAAAAATTAAACCAAAGATTTTTTTTGTTTGGACTTCGTTTGATATTGATTTTCCAAAAAGCCAAAAACAGAAACTGGCACTAGGCACCGAGTTAATAGGTTTGTCCCAAAAAATGATATAAAATTGCATATAAAACATCCAAGATTGATACTATAATAGCATGGAACAATAAAAAATTATAGATACGTTGGAGACGTATCAGCCATCCCCAAGCTTAATTCATGCTCGTCCTCAAGTAGGTAAATGATAAAAACAGATTTTTTGATGTGGAATGCTACCTAACATCATCATGCAATCTTTCTTTTAGGGTATGAATATTAAAATCCGAATGATTCAAAGCAATAATCTATAATATGATATAAAGACATCAATTCTCAGGCATACCAACAAACAATCATGCCTTTCAAAATAAAAATGCTAAAGAACGCTATCCCTACAAAATCGTATAGCCTTGTCATGCTCCATCTTCTTAACACAAAGTATTTATCATGCACAACCCCGATGACAAGCTGAGCAATTAGTTTATACTTTTTAACGCGCTTAAGATTTTTCAACCCCCACGCAATATATGAGCGTAAGCCATGTACATAGCACTATGGGTGGAATAGAATGTGGTGATAGAGATTAATAAGGGGAAGTAAAAAGGAAGATAGTCTCACATCTACGCGGCTAATCAACGGGCTATGGAGATGCTCATCAATTGATATCAATGAGAGGAGTTGGGATTGTCATGCAACGGATGCACTAAGAGCTATAAGTGTATGAAAACTCAAACTAAAAACTAAGTGGGTGTGCATCCAACTTGCTTGCTCATGAAGACCTTGGGCACTTGAGGAAGCCCATCATCGGAATATACAAGCCAAGTTCTATAATGAAAAATTTCCACTAGTATATGGAAGTGACAACATAGGATACTCTATATGAAAAACATGGTGCTACTTTGAAGCACAAGTGTGGAAAAGTATAGTAACATTGCCCCTTCTCTCTTTTTCTCTCATTTTTTTGTTGGGCTCTTTTTGGCCTCTTTTTTCCCTCACTCGGACAATGCTCTAATAATGATGATCATCACACTTCTATTTACTTACAACTCGATAAAACTGAAACATATGACTCTATATGAATGCCTCTGGCAGTGTACCAGGATGTGCAATGATCTAGCGTGACATGTATAAAAAATGATGCACGGTGGTTGAGCCACAAATACTATGTCAGCTATATGATCATGCAAAGCAACATGACAATGATGATGCGTGTCATATAAACGGAACGGTGGAAGTTGCATGGCAATATATCCCGGAATGGCTACGGAAATGCCATAATAGGTATGTATGGTGGTTGTTTTGAGGAAGATATAAGGAGGCTTATGTGTGATAAAGTGTATCATATCATGGGGTTTGGATGCACCAGCAAAGTTTGCACTGACTCTCGAGGTGAGAAAGGGCAATGGAGAGTACCGAAAAGGCTAGCAAATTGCAAAAAGGTGAGAGTGCGTATAATCCATGGACTCACATTAGTCATAAAGAACTCACATACTTATTGCGAAACCTTATTAGCCCTCGAAGCAAAGTATTACTACACATGCCCCTAGGGGGATAGATTGGTAGGAAAAGACCATCGCTCGTCCCCGACCGCCACTCATAAGGAAGATAATTAATAATAAATCATGCTCCAACTTCTTAGCATAACTAGAGACTACGTACATGCTTCTGGAATCACAAACTTTTACACCAATATTATTACTAAACCACAATCATTCACTAGTACCTCCTACATATTACCATCTCAATAGCGCAAAACTATTGCAAGGAATCAAACTTATCATATTCAGTGATCTACATGATTTTTTGTTATATCCCTCTTGAATACCTATCATATTAGGACCAATTTCATAACTCGTGCATATTGCCATCACTATTTATTAAATTATCAAAAAGATATAAGTGAATCATGATAGTGCAAGTATTTATTTAAAATACAACCACCGCCATGCCCAAAAAGATATAAGTGAAGCGCTGGAGCAACTGTCTAGCTCAAAATATATAAGTGAAACACATAGAGTATCCTAACAAATCACGAATGTGTGTCCCTCTCAAAAGGTGTGTCCAGCAAAAGATGATTGTGGCAAACTAAAAAGCAAACAAAAGCAAATACCACTATAATACACGACGATCCAAGCAAAACTCATATCATGTGATTAATAAAAATATAGCTCCAAGTAATATACGGATGGTTTGTAGACGAAAGAGGGGATGCCATCCGGGGCATCCTCAAGCTTAGACGCTTGGGTCTTCCTTGGATATGACTTTGGGGTGCCTTGGGCATCCCCAATCTTAGGGTCTTGCCGCTCCTTATTACTCCATTGTGATCTCACCCAAAACTTGAAAACTTCAGCACACAAAACTCAACAGAAACCTCGTGAGATCCGTTAGTATAACAACCAAATCATAAACAATAGGTACTATTATGAACCCATTCATATTTTATTATTGCATAATACCTACTGTATTCTAACTTCTCCATGACTTATACCCCCGATATAATCCATAGATTCATCAAAACAAGCAAACTATGCAATGAAAACAAAATCTGTCTAAAACAGAACAGTCTGTAAAGATCTGAATAATGATCATACTTATGGAACTCTAAAAATTCTGAAACTTAGTACAACGTGGGAAATTTGTAAATCAATCATGTGTAAAAAATTCTAATCAAAAGCATGTTCCAGTGATTTTCAAGAATTCCTGGACTGAGCGCAAAAGTTTCTATTTTTCACATAATCAAGTCAACTATCAACCAAATCATCCCAAAGGCTTTACTTGACACAAACACTAATTAAAACATAAAAACACAATAATAACAGTAGCATAATTGTGTGAACACTCAAAAACAAAAAAGAAAACAAGAAAAATAAGATAACTATTGGGTTGCCTCTCAACAAGCGCTATTGTTTTATGCCCCTAGCTAGGCGTAAGGCATAGTTTCAGGTATTGTCATCTTTCATTCCCAAGTCCTTTTTAATCAAGTCTTTCAAAAAATTTATTATTGTCTCTCTACTCTCATGTTCCTCTTTCCTAGTAGGGGAACTTAAACCATTGAAAGGACTTTGTGTTGCTACGCGAAATTGATCCAGACAGCACCACAGAATCCTCACTTTCGTGGAGGTAAACCGACCGTTTTTCAATGCAAAACGGAAAAGATGAGCCAAACCCTAGGGTTGCTAGGGATGGGCAGAAGCTACGAGCTAGGTGCTGGAAAGAAAAGAACGTAGGAGAAAAAGTAACATAAGGTTGCAAAAGGATCGATTGATTACTCTTTTTCCAATCGGCTAAGGCCTATGTATAAGGCACGCAGGGCTTTGCGTTTAGGAGCAGGACTCCAGGTCCAAACCAAATAGGTTTTGGCCACTTTAAATTGGTTGCCATGTATACAAAAAAACATGCCTGCTAGCCATGTCCCCATGCCATGACTCGTACATGGCTTCATTGGCCTACAATGGAAATAATAAAATATTCCAGCCAGGACGCTAATCATACCAGATAATAGAAGTTTTATACTAGTTGCCTTGTTCACTTGCGCCACCCTCCATCCAGATGTGATCTTCCCTTCTACTTTTGCCTCAAGGAAATAACTTGCTTTGCCTGACTTGGTGTCTCTGCACTGAACGTTAGCATATACACTAATTTGGCAGATCAAATAAACATGTTAGCCAAATTATACCTGTAACACATGCCCCCCTGTTTTTTGTACACTTGCATTTACCAAAAACACTTTAATAATACCATAGAACAGTGTTGACTGCTTTTACTGGTCACATTACTGCTCAAGGTGACGTATAAATAACACATCAGCCAAATTTTACTTAGGGCGATACTTGAAATCATATCGGCCATATTTTGCTCAGGGCGATATCTTAAATAATATCGGCCATAGTGCCATCAAGCCTCTTGCCACATGCTAGGATAATACTTCTTCAAATATTTTCCATTGAGTGCTTTAGGCAATTTCTCCCCTTGCAAAGATTGTACAAAATATGAATTCCCAGGAACAATTTCTATAACCCTATATGGGCCTTCCCAACTCGGCGACCATTTGCCGAATTTATTATTTCCAGTCCAAGAGGCAAAATCATTTTCCACACTAAGTCTCCTATTTGAAACGACTTTTCCCTCACTCTTTTATTATAAGCCTTAGCTACTCTTAATTTTTCTTTTTCAATTTCTCGTAAGGCTCTTAATCTTTCTTCTGGAACATCATCAATTCTATCCATCATCAAATTATTATAGTCTACAGCCGACAAATTATTTTGTCTGGCTCCTCTAAGAGCTTGCAAATTAACCTCTACAGGTAACACCGCTTCCTGTCCATACACTAACTCATATGGTGTCACTTGAGTTGCTCCATGCTTAGATATCCGGTGCGCCAAAAAGCTTCTGAAAGCACTTCATGACACCTTCTCGGATGCTCCTTAATTTTCTTCTTTATAAGCTTAATCAAAGTTTTATTGCTAGATTCAGCCTGTCCGTTAGCTTGAGCATAATAAGGTGACGAATTTAACAATTTAATTCTGAAAGATTCGGTAAACTCACGAAATTGATGAGACATAAAAGAAGAACCTTGATCAGTAGTCAAAGTCTGAGGAATACTGAATCTGCGAATAATATGCTCCAAGACAAAATTAATCACTTCCTTATGGGTCATATTTCTCAAAGGAGTCGCTTCAGTCCATTTGGTAAAATAATATGTAGCTACTAGGACAAAACGATGACCTTTAGATGAGGCAGGATGTATTTGACCAATAAAATCTAAACCCCATCCTCTAAACGGCCATGGCTTAATAATGGGATGCATCATGGCTGCAGGTGCCAATTGAACATTTCCAAATTTCTGGCATTCTTCACACCCTCTATAATAGCGAAAACAATCCCCTAATATTGTTGGCCAATAAAAACCTGCTCTTTTCAATAACCATTGCATCTTATGAGCCGACTGATGTGTTCCGCATAGCCCTTCATGTACTTCACCCATACCTACTCTTGACTGATCAGGACCTAAGAACTTTAAAAGTAATCCATCTATCGTTCGGCGGTACAACTCACTATCTAGCAAAGTTTATTTTAAAGCTTGTCGCCGAATTTTTCTATCTCTTGTTTGCCCAGGATCCTTTAGATGATTAATCAGAGGAGTTCTCCAATCACCTGGTTCTAAATTAGCTGTTGATTCGGTTATTTGTGACTCCTGCACCGAATCTTCTTTGCCATGTACTATTTGCTGCTAGATTGAACAAGGACCTGATGCATTCTTTAGCAAATTAATTGCCAATAGATCAGCATTACTATTAACAACATCTAGCATCAGTTTCTCTAATATGAAAAACATCCCCCTACTGATTTGGTATCCGGATGCTTGCTGCGCTAAGCAATTAGCTCTAGAATTCTCTTCCCTAGGTATATGACTGATAGTGAAAGTATTCAGATACTTAATTATATCTAAACATCGGTCCAAATAGATGTTCAATAATCCATCATAACATTGAAATTCACCACCAATTTGCCGGACTACCAGAAGTGAATCTCCAAAAGCCTCTATATCCTTTACACCCATATCTACTAAATTTTCTAAACCAAATAACAAAGCTTCATATTCAGCTTGGTTATTGGTACAAGGATATTCCAAATGGGGCGATGTTTCATAAACGACATTGTTTGGTGAAACTAAAACATTGCCGACGCCCTGTCCATCCCTACAAACCGATCCATCAAAATAAAACTTCCATGGGCACACACTAACATAATTAATATCTTCTTCATCCTCAATCCTATGATCAACAATAAAATTGGTGATGACTTGACCTTTCATAGCACACAATGATTCATATGCCAAGTCATATTCTATTAGTGCATAAGCCCATTTTCCAATTCTACCACTAAGAATCGGCTGTTGCAGCATATATTTAACCACGTTGGCTTGGCAAGTTACTACACATGTACTATAAAGTACATATGGCCAAACTTTTGTACATGCATAATATAAAGATAAGCATAATTTTTCAATAAACGTGTACCGACTTTCAACGTCAAGTAAGAGGCAACTCAAGTATGCAATGATGTACTCTTTCCCACCGTCCTCTTGTGCTAGAACAACGCCGATCACCTTGTCTTCTGTGGCAATGTATAACCTGAACGGCACACCAGACTTGGGTGCTCGAAGCACCGGAGGACTCGACAAATACTCCCTCCGTTTCTAAATATAGGGTGTATAGTTTTTGGCACGGAAATTAAAGAATGCATCTGGAGGGAAAATTTCACAAGTTTTGGGTGAGATTCCACCTGACTAATTGACATGAGAAAATAGAGGAGCTTGCCTGATATAAGGAAATGTAATCAAATCCCTAAAAAAATTATCCAAACGAGTGGTGCAACGCGATACACCATATATTTCGGATTTTTTTCTCAAAAATCTATACACCTTATATCAAGGAACGGAGGGAGTACCATTTTATATTATTAAAAGCCTCTCGCTGTTCTGCCCCCCCCCCCCAAGTGAATTCGGCTTCATGTTTTAACTGAAGTAAGGGAACAAACGATTTAGTTTTCCCCGCAAGGTTAGATATGAATCGTCTCAAGTAATTAATTTTCCCAAACAATTTCTGCACATCTTTTTTACATGTGGGCTCCTTTAATTTTATGATTGCCTCTACCTTCTTAGGATCAATCCCTATGCCATGCTCATGAATTATAAAACCTAAGAACTTACCAGCCGACACACCAAAAGCACATTTGAGTGGATTCATTTTCGGCCCACACCGACGCATTCTTTCAAAAACCAATCATAAATCAGCTAAATGGTGATCAAACCCATCCGATTTAACAACCACATCATCAATGTATATTTCTAATACTATGCCTAAAAGATCATGAAAAATCAGATTCATAGCACGCTGGTATGTAGCACCGGCATTCTTCATCCCAAAAGTCATAACAGCCCACTCAAATAAACCGACAAAACCAGGGCATCGAAAAGCAGTCTTAAACATATCTTCTTCGACCATAAATATCTGATTATAACCAGCATTGCCATCTAAAAACTAATTACTTTATGTCCAGAAGCATCGTTAATCAGCATATCGGCTATAGGCATAGGATATTCATCTTTAGGAGTAGCCTTATTCAAATCCCTGAAATCAACACATACCCTAATCTTACCGGTATTTTTCTTTTCAACTGGAACAATATTAAAAATCCATTCTGCATATCTACACGGCCGAATGAACCCAGCTTTTAACAACCGATCAGTTTCCTCTTTGATGCAGTCATATATTTTAGGATTGAAACACCTAAGGGGCTGTATATGTGGCCTAAAACTAGATTTAATAGGCAATTTGTGTTCAACTAAATCCCTACTCAAACCGGGCATTTCAGTATAATTCCAAGCAAAACAATCAACAAATTCCTTAAGTAATGCACATACCTTTCCTCTCTGATTGGCCTCCATATTAGCATTAATAAATGTAGGTCTAGGGACACCCCCATCACCAATATCAACTTCCTCAAGTGGGTCAGCCGATCAACCGGAGCCTCAACCAAAGCAATGCAGGACGAATTATCCGCCTCAACCACTTCAACATCATCATCAACCCGCTGAATCAAACATTGATGTAGAGTAGAAGGGATGCAACAATTTGCATGAATCCAATCGCGCCCCAAAAGAATATTATGTTGGCATTTGACATCAACAATGAAGGAAGCAGTCGGCAATGTTTTTCTCCCAACCATGAGCTCCATAGAAATAACACCCTTAGCTTCAGACAAGTCTCCTGAGAACCCACTAAGTCCCATATTGGTTTTCATTAGTTCTTCCTCTTTTCGGCCCAACTTAGAAAAAACTGAAAAAGGCATGATATTAACACCGGCACCGCCGTCAACAAGCATGCGACCAATAGGTTTACCATCAATATGACCCTTGATAAACAAAGGCTTTAGGTGTTGTCCATGCTTCTTTGGTTTCTCAAATGTAACACTTTTTGGGCCAAGAACAAGTTCTGCAACTTCAGCCTCTTCAGCCTTAGGCGCATGAAATTCAGCAGGCAGCTCAAATATCATATTAATGTCCATATCTGTAGGCATATCCTATTTATCCTTAGAGTTTCCATCCATAACCATGCCATTAGCATTATTGTCTTCCTCCTTTGCGATGCACTTCTCTTTCCAAGTCATATTCGAGGGTACCATTAGTTTATCTTTATTGAACCACTCGTCGTGCTTCTTCTCAGCTAGTTCTTCTCTAATTTCCAATGCCCGTAGCCACTGCACCCTTCTTTTCTGAGTATGTGTGAGCCCCGTTGGGCACCATTGAAGCTTTGGTTTAGTTCCTGGTGCCACTAACCTAATTTCGCTGTCCCTGAGTTCCTCGGTCTGTATTGATGTCTTGCTGCTTGGGGAGCAAACATTTTGTCTTTGGCCGAAAGAATTCTGTATGGATCAGTTGTGCTAGCGATCCCATCTTTCTGGATATTGGGCCCCAAATCAGCATGTGAGTTGCTTTCTTTTGCTGGAATTTCCTCCTACTACGATGTATTAGGCCCCTGCTGCTGCAATGCATCATTACTAATCTTTTCTAAACCTGGAACTCTGTTCTGAACTGAACCAAATCTGAAACCTCCAATCATGATTGTTTCTGGATCAGGGGCAACACCTGCAGCTGATTTGAGCTTGCCATTATCAACATTATGAGCAGCATCCAACCTAGGTTTGTTCATAATAGCACAACCAGACTTAAATTCATCATGTACAACTGAATTTTTTACATCACCCTTAGATCTGACCGGTATACCCATGCAAACTTCTGGCCACCTATGTGAACCTTGGCATCTGCATTGTGTCTAGGCAATCTGCTCTGCGTAAATCTTTTGCTGGACAAGCTATCTTCAACCCCCTTGCATGAACCATCTTTACCTTGAACCACAATAGCATCATGTGATTTTGCTTCATGATTGAACCGAGCCATTTTCTCATGCACGTTTGGTCTGAACATAGGCCTCGGTGGAATCCATCCTGGCTGAAAATAACCTGCTAGCCCTATAGGATATAGTGCCCAAGGATTAAAACCCCATGGAGGAATTTGTGGACACATAGGAGGTGCACAACCCCAATATGCTGGCTCCATTGCGAAATATGGCTGCTGGTCATATGAATTTCTTTGCCATTGCTCATGACCGGCAGGTCCAGAAGGAGATCTAGGACGTTTATTACCTCCAAGCCGGTTAAATACATTGGTGGCCTTGCGTGAAGTGTATTTCTCCAACAACATGTTAATTGTCGGCTTTGGTCTCGGAGCTTGTCTCCTTCTTCCATTGACTTTCCACACTCCTACTTCTGGATTTTTTTTTGTTTGATCATCCTTGGAGGAGCATTATCATCAACAACATTTTTCTCTCTTGCGGATTCGGTCTGATCTGACCGAATAAGCATTTTCTTCTTCTCAAACTCAACCACATTGATAGGAAAAGGATCACTATCGAGCTTCATCTTAGCACCTTCTGTAAATATCAATCGTCCGTCATTAATGGCCGATTGCACCTGTCGACGAATGATACGTCTCCAATGTATCTATAATTTTTTATTGTTCCATGCTATTATATTATTTGTTTTCGATGTTTTATATGCATTAATATGCTATTTTATATTATTTTTGGGACTAACTTATTAATCTAGAGCCCAGTGCCAGTTTCTGTTTTTTCCTGTTTTTGAGTTTTACAGAAAACGAATATCAAACGGAGTCCAAACGGAATAAAACTTTTGTGATGATATTTCTTGGACCAGAAGACACCTACGTAACTTGGAGAGAGGGCCAGAGGAGTCTCGAGGAGGCCACAAGCCTGTAGGGCGCGCCACGGGGGGGCGCCCTGTGACGACCCCGGCTTAATCGTGCACTAACCATACACGCAAATGCACACGATCAAGCCTAAGGACTCACTTGAAGATATCACAACACAACTATAAAACATAAATAAATCATACAAGCTTTATATTACAAGCCAGGGCCTCGAGGGCTCGAATACATAGCTCGATGGCATACAAGTGTCAGCGGAAGCGTCAGATATCTGGGTACAGATATATTACAGAACAGAGAGATAAGCCTTCACAGAGGCGAGGCAAAATAAAATCTACGATCGAAAAGGCGTGGGCCTCCTGCCCTGGACCCTCTGATCCTACTCCTGGTCGTCAAACGGCTCCTCGTAGTAGTAGTACTCTCCGGGCTGGTAGTAGTAGTGGTCGTCGACGCGGACATTTGGCTCCGTGGCTCCGTCGTCTGGATGCGACAAATGGATAAAGGGGGAAAAGGGAAAATAAAGCAAACATGAGTACTCATCCGAAGTACTCAGCAAGCAAGGATCTACACTACATATGCAACATTTTCAAAAGGGGGCTGTATATGTGGACTAGGCTGCAGAAATGCTAGGATAGAGGGGGAAAGCCTAGTCCTATCGAAGACTAGCATCTTCAGCATCTTCAACGGTCTCGCAGCATTAGAAGAGAGCAGAATAACATAATGTAAATTATAGAAGTAATGTCATCAACCTCAGCCAGAGATTCTTCCTCGACTCCCTGCGAGAAAGCAATCCCAGAGCCGTACTATCCAGTTCTCATCTCATGTCATGTTCTAGTTGTACCGATCGGGATACAACTCCGAGTGTCCATTACCGTAGGACAGGCTATCGATAGAAGTTTCTTCCCTGCAGGGGTGCACCAACTTACCCACCACGCTCGCTTAACTCCGGCCGGACACACTTTTCTGGGTCATGCCCGGCCTCGGCTAAGCAACACGCCACAACCCGACCAAATACTTAACAGAGAGGTCAGCACACCGGACTAACCTATGCCCCCAGGGGTCTTGGGCCATCGCCCCGGACGCTCCTGCATGTTGCGTACACCGCCGGTGAGCAGACCTAGCAACCCCTTAATACAAGCGCGGTTGCGTTCCTAGTCCAACCCAGCATGTGCCGCTCAGTTGCTGACGTCTATTAAGCTTCGGCTGAAGTATACGACGCAGAACGCCCATACTATGCCCACGTGATGGTTAGTGCTATCAGGCCAGAGGCCCCTCGGATCAAATATCCAAACCGTTAGTGGATTAGGAGCGCGCGGAAATGAGCAGAGACTCACGATCGATGTGACCCCGTCGCCCCGTCTCGAGGACTTGCGGCAAGGGCTAAGAATGCCCGGCCACGCCTCGTAGTTATCTCGCGGGCACCTCTCAGGTCAACCCGACTCCACATCACTTCGCATTCATGCTCGCGCGGGTACCCCTCAGGGCCGACCCGTCTTTAGTATCATGGTTCATAGTCAAGTCATAATATCCAAGGTAGCTGTGTGTCTGACACCGAAGGGAACCCTGAGGAATCACCCTCGATGGAATTCCCGCTCGATGTTATCATCAAGGTGAACGAAGGAGGAATCACCCTCGAGGTCCACACTTGAGAGGTTGCGCGACGGCGTCGGTATCGGGGGTGGTGTAGGAGGAATCACCCTCGCTTACCACGACCGATTAACTAACCTACAAGGTTATCATCAGGAGTGCTGACGAGGTATCACCCTCGGCACTCGATAGTAACCCAGCAGTGTCGAGCAACATAGGGGAAGTGACGTGCAGTGCCCGGGTCTGATCTTCGATCCCGTTGCTCGGGTCTTCTGAGACTCCAGCGGGGCAGTCGGGACAAGTGGGGTCTCTGATAAGGCTCTACCCATCCTATACTAAACAGTTTAGGAGAACAGGCAGGTATCAAAAGTAGGCTACAATAAAACAGGCTATGCAGCAGATATAGGACAACAGTAGCAGCAGTACTTCTAATGCAAGCATAAGAGAGAAGAGAGTGGGCGATATTGGAATGCTCAAAATGGGGGTGCTTGCCTGTCTGCTCGACGGCAAGGGCAGGGTCGTCGGGGACGTAGTCGTACTCCGGAGCGGTGTCTGCCTCAGGAGCTACGGCAACGTCGGGGTCTACCGAAAGAGAAGAGGGGGGAGGAAACAAGTAAATATAATGCAAACAGATGCAACACAATGCGTGCGATGCTATGATGCAGTGCAGGGTTGCCTAAATATGCCTCTAAGTCATTTTAGTTATTTTTAGAATTAATCTAGGATTTATTAACCGGTGTGTGTGCACTATTCATCTACCGAAATTGGACTTGGAGTTACGAGTTCTCCTACGTAGGAGGTTCCGACAAGGAAACAGACGGCACGATCAGACTCGTCTCGTTGTTCTGAGCAACTTTCGTGTTTTAACTTTTTCGATCCGAGCTACGGTTTAAAAGTTATTAATTTTCGAAGTTTAAATGATTTTCTGGAATTATTTTTATTATCAGAATTGAATTATGACGTCAGCATGACATGTTGCTGACATCAGCAGGTCAACAGTGACGCTGACCTGGTCAAAACTGACATGTGGGTCCAGTGGGACCCACATGTCAGCCTCTATTTAGACTAACAGTGGATTAGTATAATTAGCAGGGTTAAATAGGGAGTGGGCCCCATCTGTCAGTGAGACATTAGTATAACTATTTTGTTTTTATTAATTAAAATGTTTATTTAGGTTAATTAACCACGGGGCCCACATGTGAGTGACTGGGCCGCCCCGTCAGCGCAGTTGACCAGTCAACTGGGTCAACCGGGCCGGCGGGGGCCCAGCGTCAGTGACTGGGAGGTGGGGCCCCATTGTGCCACCTCAGCAGCCGGCGCCGGAGTAGCTCCGGCGACCAGAACGACGGTGGCGCCTCGCCGGAGTTCGTCGGGATCGCGCTGTGGGGCTCCGTTTCACGTGTGGCTTGCCGCGTTCGAAAGCTGGATGAGCGCCACGTCTAGTGGTGTGGTCGGATGGGCTCGGAGGTGGACGGAACTGCGCCGGCGACGAGTGACAGCGGCGGTGGAGTTCGGGACCTCGCGGATCCGGCGAAAAACAGCGCAAGGGCTCGAGTTGATCATCTAAGCAGTAGCAGTAGCACTCCAGGAGCTCACCAGAGCCACTGGCTCGAGCCATAGGGGCTCGGGAGCGTGCTGATGGCTGCGGCGGCGGCGGCCAGAGCATGGCAACGTCGGTAGCTCGCCGGAGGCATCTTAGCACGCGGAGAAGGAAGCAGGGGAAGGGGCAGAGCTCACCTAGTGGCTATGTAAAGCCTCTGTTAGCTTAGTAGCAGCAGGGGCTCGAGGTCGACGGGGATCGCCGGAGTTCAGGAAGAAGAGGGGCGGCTTGATCTGCTCATCGTGGAGCTTCCCGGCGCCATCCAGAGGCACCAGAGGTTGTGGAAGACGACGGCGGAGCTCCTCGACACGTTCAGCGGGCACGGGGCCGGCGGTGGTCGCGGGAACGACGGAGTTGCGGCGGCGAACACGCTCAGTGGTCGGATCTGGAAAGGGGGAGAGACAAAGCGAGCGAGGAGAGGAGGAGGGGAAATGACTGAGGAGGTCCAGGGGAGCTGCTCGGCTCCTCCTTATCCTCTCCAGCTCCTGTATCGTCGGTGGCGTCGGCGTGTCGCGCGCCCGCCGACGCGCGCGCGCTCGGCCAAGCCGCCGGCGACACGCAAGAGAGAGGTAAGGGGAGATGGGCCTGCTGGGCTGGGCCAGTGCACTGTGCACTTGGTCCAGTCCAGTTTAAGCCTTTTTCGTTTTCTTATTTTCTGTTTCACTTTTCTTTTCTGTTTTGATTTAGTTAGGGCACTTTTGCATTTTTGTAAAGTATGAGAATTGTCCCAAATATTGTAATGCAATATTAGCCTTTACCAAAAATTGGTTTGAGCCAAATTGGGTTCCATTTGAAATTGAAATGATTTTAAATGGATTTAATATTGCTGTTTCAATTTGTTTAAGTCACTTAATTGATCCAAGTATTACTGGTGATATTTTTTATGTGTGCTCTGGAATATTTGCTAATTAGTGAACATTTTTTCAAAGGTGTTTGAGCAAACTTATTTTGCACTTTTGAATTTGAGCTGATTTTCAGATTGGAGTTTGAATTATTTTGGTTAACCACTATGACTAGGCACTGCAAATGATATGACTTGGCAATATTAGCAGTTGATCACAGTGGCTATTACACAGGGGTGTTACAAGTTCTCCTCCTCTAAAAGAAATTCTCGTCCCGAGAATTTAGGAGGTAGAAGGAAAGAGGTCGGGATATTCTTCCCGAAGATGATCCTCGCGTTCCCAAATGGCTTCATCTTCAGTGTGATTCGACCACTGCACTTTCAGGAACTTGGTCGTCTTCTGACGAGTACGACGTTTAGCTTCATCAAGGATGCGGATCGGATGCTCCTTATAAGATAAGTCATCTTGCAACTGAAGCATCTCGTGATCCACTACGCGGTGCGGAGATTCCTTGAAGCATTTTTGAAGTTGCGACACGTGGAAGACATCATGGATATGGGAGAATTGCGGTGGCAACTCCAATTTATAAGCCACCTATCCACGTCTAGCCACGATGCGGAAGGGACCATTATAGCGAGGAGCTAGCTTGCCCTTGATTCCGAATCGACGGGTGCCCTTCATAGGAGTGACATGTAGATAAGCTTGATCACCTGGTTGATAAGTCAGACCCCATCGCTTGCGATCGTAATTGCTCTTCTGGCGGTCCTGAGCCGCCTTGAGATTTTCTCGGACAACTCTGACTTGTTCTTCAGCGTGTTGAATCATGTCTGGTCCAACGAGAGGTCGTTCCCCAGTTTCTGACCAGTTCAGAGGGGTTCGACACTTACATCCATAAAGCACTTCGAAGGGGGCCATTTTCAAGCTGGCTTGATAACTGTTGTTATAAGAGAACTCGGCATATGGGAGAGATTCCTCCCATTTCTTACCGAATGATATAACACAAGCGCGAAGCATATCTTCAAGCACTTGATTAACGCGCTCAACTTGGCCTTGGGATTGGGGATGATAAGCTGAACTCCATATAATGTGAGTTCCCATAGCTTCTTGGAAACTTTCCCAGAACTTGGACGTGAAAAGTCCGCCACGGTCCGAACTGATCTCCTTCGGAATACCGTGGAGTGAAATGATTCTGGAGATATACAGTTCTGCTAGCTGGCTAGCAGTGATAGTCTCCTTGACAGGTAGGAAATGAGCAACCTTGGAGAGTTGGTCAACGACGACAAGAATAGCATCGTGACCTTTCTGAGACTTGGGAAGACCAGTAATGAAATCCATCTGCACTTTATCCCACTTCCATAGAGGAATAGGGAGCGGTTGCAGAATTCCAGCAGGCTTCTGATGTTCTGCTTTCACGCGACGACATACGTCACATTCAGCAACGTATCGAGCAATGTCCTGCTTCATTCTAGACCACCAGTACCTCTGTCGGAGATCGTGATACATCTTAGTGCTACCCAGATGGATAGACAGCGGTGTATCATGAGCCTCCTTCATAACCTTGTCAGTCATAAGCTCGAAGCGAGGTACTATGATGCGGTCTCTAAATTATAATGTTCCATCTTCAGCAACTGAGAAATCCCGGTACTTATCAAGGTGAAGCTCTTTCTTCATCAGGTCAATCTCAGCATCTTTGGCTTGCACTTCCTTAACGGCCTTTTGAAGGTCTGGCTGTACCACAAGGTTATTAAGAGAACCTTGGGGAACAATTCGCAGATTCAGCTGATTCAATTCTGCATAGAGACGAGGTTGAGCTCGCCTAACCATGAGGTTGTTGCAATATGAGTTGCGGCTTAGGGCATCGGCCATCACGTTAGCCTTGCCCGGGGTATATGAAATACCGCAGTCATAGTCCGTAATTGTTTCTAACCATCGTTGCTGACGGAGATTAAGATCCAGTTGGGTGAACAAGTATTTCAGACTCTGGTGATCGGTATAAATGTCACACCGGTTACCCAGAAGGTAATGTCGCCATAACTTTAATGCATAGATCACTACAGCAAGTTCAAGATCATGCACCGGATACGCAGTTGACGTGAAGCATACGCAATCACTCTTCGTTCTTGCATTAGGACACAGCCTAATCCCTGACAAGAGGCATCGCAGTATATGACAAAGTCCTTTAGAGAGTCAGGAGGAGCAAGCACTGGAGCAGAAGTAGGCTTGTCCTTGAGGGTCTGGAAACTTTCCTGACATTTGTCTGTCCACTCAAACTTAACGCCTTTGTGGAGCAGATTAGTCAAGGGCTTGGCAATCTTGGAGAAGTTCTCGACGAATCGGCGGCAATAACTGGCTAGACCGAGGAAGCTTCGGACTTGCTTGGCATTCTTCGGAGGAGTCCAGTCAAGGATAGCCTGAACACGCTCCGGGTTAACGGCAATACCGTCCTTGGAAATCACATGTCCAAGGTAAGTCACTTCAGAAAGCCAGAATTCACATTTGGAATACTTGGCATATAACTTGTGCTCTCGAAGCCTCTCCAGAACAAGGCGAAGATGTTCGGCATGTTCTTCCTTATTCTTCGAATATACTAGGATATCGTCCAGATATACCACGACAAACTTGTCGAGGTAGTCCATGAATATGTAATTCATTAAGCGGGAGAACGTAGCCGGAGCATTCGTTAGGCCAAATGACATGACAGTGTATTCATAGGAGCCATATCGAGTAACGAATGCAGTCTTCGGAATATCCTCTTCACGGACACGGATCTGGTTATAACCCAACCTCAAGTCGAGTTTAGAGAACACCGAAGATCGATCAACTTGCTGGATCCTACTCTCCGTGTGGACTCTGATGCAGAATCCGGTCTTATCGAATGACAACTCGGAGTATATTACAACTCGGAGAGAAAGGTTAAACAAAACAATGGAAAGGAAATGATTATCAGACTAATCAGATCAAAGACAGGGAAATCACACTGAATCCAGCTCTCCGGGTGGATAGAATTAACGAGATCCTAAGTGTCGGTGTTAGTAATTTATTAAACCCGAATAGAAGAGAGATTAGAGTCCCGGAGTAAAGGTCGAGGAATAAAAGATCCTAATACCACCCAGTTGGCGACGTGGGCCCGTAAGCCACACAGCCAAGTTAGTAAAACAGTTTTCGGTTTCTAGACTCAACTTCGGCCAAGGAATGGGACAGGGGAATTCCTAGAGGCAGTCGGCTCTGATACCAACCTGTGACGACCCCGGCTTAATCGTGCACTAACCATACACGCAAATGCACACAATCAAGCCTAAGGACTCACTTGAAGATATCACAACACAACTCTAAAACATAAATAAATCATACAAGCTTTATATTACAAGCCAGGGCCTCGAGGGCTCGAATACATAGCTTGATGGCATACAAGTGTCAGCGGAAGCGTCAGATATCTAGGTATAGATATATTACGAAACAGAGAGATAAGCCTTCATAGAGGCGGGGCAAAATAAAATCTACGATCGAAAAGGCGTGGGCCTCCTGCCCTGGACCCTCTGATCCTACTCCTGGTCGTCAGACGGCTCCTCGTAGTAGTAGTACTCTCCGGGCTGGTAGTAGTAGTGGTCGTCGACGGGGACATCTGGCTCCGGGGCTCCGTCGTCTGGATGCGACAAATGGATAAAGGGGGAAAAGGGAAAATAAAGCAAACGTGAGTACTCATCCGAAGTACTCAGCAAGCAAGTATCTACACTACATATGCAACATTTTCAAAAGGGGGCTGTATATGTGGAGTGGGCTGCAGAAATGCCAGGATAGAGGGGGAAAGCCTAGTCCTATCGAAGACTAGCATCTTCAACGGTCTCGCAGCATTAGAAGAGAGCAGAATAACATAATGTAAATTATAGCAGTAATGTCATCAACCTCGGCCAGAGATTCTTCCTCGACTCCCTGCGAGAAAGCAATCCCAGAGCCGTACTATCCAGTTCTCATCTCATGTCCTATTCTAGTTGTACCGATCGGGATACAACTCCGAGTGTCCGTTACCGTAGGACATGCTATCGATAGAAGTTTCTTCCCTGCAGGGGTGCACCAACTTACCCACCATGCTCGCTTAACTCCGGCCGGACACACTTTTCTGGGTCATGCCCGGCCTCGGCTAAGCAACACGCCGCAACCCGAGCAAATACTTAACAGAGAGGTCAGCATGCCGGACTAACCTATGCCCCCAGGGGTCTTGGGCCATCGCCCCGGACGCTCCTGCACGTTGCGTACACTGCCGGTGAGCAGACCTAGCAACCCCTTAATACAAGCGCGGTTGCGTTCCTAGTCCAACCCAGCGTGTGCCGCTCAGTTGCTGACGTCTATTAAGCTTCGGCTGAAGTATACGACGCAGAACGCCCATACTATGCCCACGTGATGGTTAGTGCTATCAGGCCAGAGGCCCCTCGGATCAAATATCCAAACCGTTAGTGGATTAGGAGCGCGCGGAAACGAGCAGAGACTCACGATCGATGTGACCCCGTCGCCCCATCTCGAGGACTTGCAGCAAGGGCTAAGAATGCCCGGCCACGCCTCGTAGTTATCTCGCAGGCACCTCTCAGGTCAACCCGACTCCACATCACTTCGCATTCATGCTCGCGTGGGTACCCCTTAGGGCCGACCCGTCTTTAGTATCATGGTTCATAGTCAAGTCATAATATCCAAGTTAGCTGTGTGTCTGACACCGAAGGGAACCCTGAGGAATCACCCTCGATGGAATTCCCGCTCGATGTTATCATCAAGGAAAACGAAGGAGGAATCACCCTCGAGGTCTACACTTGAGAGGTTGCGCGACGGCGTCGGTATCGGGGGTGGTGTAGGAGGAATCACCCTCGCTTACCACGACCGATTAACTAACCTACAAGGTTATCATCAGAAGTGCTGACGAGGTATCACCCTCGGCACTCGATAGTAACCCAGCAGTGTCGAGCAACATAGGGGAAGTGACGTGCGGTGCCCGGGTCTGATCTTCGATCCCGTTGCTCGGGTCTTCTGAGAGTCTAGCGGGGCAGTCGGGACAAGTGGGTCTCTGATAAGGCTCTACCCATCCTATACTAAACAGTTTAGGAGAACAGGCAGGTATCAAAAGTAGGCTACAATAAAACAGGCTATGCAGCAGATATAGGACAACAGTAGCAGCAGTACTTCTAATGCAAGCATAAGAGAGAAGAGAGTGGGCGATATCGGAATGCTCAAAATGGGGGTGCTTGCCAGTCTGCTCGACGGCAAGGGCAGGGTCGTCGGGGACGTAGTCGTACTCCGAAGCGGCATCTGCCTCAGGAGCTACGGCAACGTCGGGGTCTACGGAAAGAGAAGAGGGGGAGGAAACAAGTAAATATAATGCAAACAGATGCAACACAGTGCGTGCGATGCTATGATGCAGTGCAGGGTTGCCTAAATAGGCCTCTAAGTCATTTTAGTTATTTTTAGAATTAATCTGGGATTTATTAACCGGTGTGTGCACTATTCATCTACCGAAATCGGGCTCGGAGTTACGAGTTCTCCTACGTAGGAAGTTCCGACAAGGAAACAGACGGCACGATCAGACTCGTCTCGTCGTTCTGAGCAACTTTCGTGTTTTAACTTTTTCGATCCGAGCTACGGTATAAAAGTTATTAATTTTCGAAGTTTAAATGATTTTCTGGAATTATTTTTATTATCAGAATTGAATTATGACGTCAGCATGACATGTTGCTGACATCAGCAGGTCAACAGTGACGCTGACCTGGTCAAACCTGACATGTGGGTCCAGTGGGACCCACATGTCAGCCTCTGTTTAGACTAACAGTGGATTAGTTTAATTAGCAGGGTTAATTAGGGAGTGGGCCCCATCTGTCAGTGAGACATTAGTATAACTATTTTGTTTTTATTAATTAAAACATTTAATTAGGTTAATTAACCACGGGGGCCACATGTCAGTGACTGGGCCGCCCCGTCAGCGCAGTTGACCAGTCAACTGGGTCAACTGGGCCAGCGGGGGCCCAGCGTCAGTGACTGGGAGGTGTGGCCCCATCGTGCCACCTCAGCAGCCAGCACCGGAGTAGCTCCGGTGACCAGAACGACGGCGGCGCCTAGCCAGAGTTTGTCGGGATCGCGCTGTGGGGCTCCGTTTCACGTGCGGCTTGCCGTGTTCGAAAGCTGGATGAGCGTCGCGTCTAGTGGTGCGGTCGGATGGGCTCAGAGGTGGACGGAACTGCGCCGGCGACGAGTGACAGCGGCGGTGGAGTTCGAGACCTCGCGGATCCGGCGAAAAACAGCGCAAGGGCTCGAGTTGATCATCTAAGCATTAGCAGTAGCACTCCAGGAGCTCACCAGAGCCACTCGCTCGAGCCATAGGGGCTCGGGAGCGCGCTTATGGCTGCGGCGGCGGCGGCCAGAGCATGGCAACGTCGGTAGCTCGCCGGAGGCATCTTAGCACGCGGAGAAGGAAGCAAGGGAAGGGGCGGAGCTCACCTAGCGGCTATGTAAAGCCTCTGTTAGCTTAGTAGCAGCAGGGGCTCGAGGTCGACGGGGATCGCCGGTGTTCAGGAAGAAGAGGGGCGGCTTGATCTGCTCGTCGTGGAGCTTCCCGGCACCATCCAGAGGCACCAGAGGTTGTGGAAGACGACGGCGGAGCTCCTCGACACGTTCAGCGGGCACGGGGCCGGCGGTGGTCGCGGGAACGACGGAGTTGCGGCGGCGAACGCGCTCGGTGGTCGGATCTGGAAAGGGGGAGAGACAAAGCGAGCAAGGAGAGGAGGAGGGAAAATGACTGAGGAGGTCCAGGGGAGCTGCTCGGCTCCTTCTTATCCTCTCCAGCTCCTGTATCGTCGGTGGCGTCGGCGTGTCGCGCGCCCGCCGGCGCGCGCACGCTCGGCCAAGGCGCCGGCGACACGCAAGAGAGAGGTAAGGGGAGATGGGCCTGCTGGGCTGGGCCAGTGCACTGTGCACTTGGTCCAGTCCAGTTTAAGCCTTTTTCTTTTTCTTATTTTCTGTTTCACTTTTCTTTTCTGTTTTGATTTAGTTAGGGCACTTTTGCATTTTTGTAAAGTATGAGAATTGTCCCAAATATTGTAATGCAATATTAGCCTTTACCAAAAATTGGTTTGAGCCAAATTGGGTTCCACTTGAAATTGAAATGATTTTAAATGGATTTAATATTGCTGTTTTGGTGCTGTTTCAATTTGTTTAAGTCACTTAATTAATCCAAGTATTACTGGTGATATTTTTTTATGTGTGCTCTGGAATATTTGCTAATTAGTGAACATTTTTCCAAAGGTGTTTGAGCAAACTTATTTTGCACTTTTGAATTTGAGCTGATTTTCAGATTGGAGTTTGAATTAGTTTGGTTAACCACTATGACTAGGCACTGCAAATGATATGACTTGGCAATATTAGCAGTTGATCACAGTGGCTATTACACAGGGGTGTTACAAGTTCTCCTCCTCTAAAAGAAATTCTCATCCCGAGAATTTAGGAGGTAGAAGGAAAGAGGTCGGGATATTCTTCCCGAAGATGATCCTCGCGTTCCCAAGTGGCTTCATCTTCAGTGTGATTCGACCACTGCACTTTCAGGAACTTGGTCGTCTTCTGACGAGTACGACATTCAGCTTCATCAAGGATGCGGATCGGATGCTCCTTATAAGATAAGTCATCTTGCAACTGAAGCATCTCGTGATCCACTACGCGGTGCGGAGATTCCTTGAAGCATTTTCGAAGTTGCGACACGTGGAAGACATCATGGATATGGGAGAATTGCGGCGGCAACTCCAATTTATAAGCCACCTGTCCACGTCTAGCCACGATGCGGAAGGGACCATTATAGCGAGGAGCTAGCTTGCCCTTGATTCCGAATCGACGGGTGCCCTTCATAGGAGTGACACGTAGATAAGCTTGATCACCTGGTTGATAAGTCGGACCCCATCACTTGCGATCGTAACTGCTCTTCTGGTGGTCCTGAGCCGCCTTGAGATTTTCTCGGACAACTCTGACTTGTTCTTCAGCGTGTTGAATCATGTGTGGTCCAACGAGAGGTCGTTCCCCAGTTTCTGACCAGTTCAGAGGGGTTCGACACTTATGTCCATAAAGCACTTCGAAGGGGGCCATTTTCAAGCTGGCTTGATAACTGTTGTTATAAGAGAACTCGGCATACGGGAGAGATTCCTCCCATTTCTTACCGAATGATATAACACAAGCGCGAAGCATATCTTCAAGCACTTGATTAACGCGCTCAACTTGGCCTTGGGATTGGGGATGATAAGCTGAACTCCATATAATGTGAGTTCCCATAGCTTCTTGGAAACTTTCCCAGAACTTGGATGTGAAAAGTCCGCCACGGTCCGAACTGATCTCCTTCGGAATACCGTGGAGTGAAACGATTCTGGAGATATACAGTTCTGCTAGCTGGCTAGCAGTGATAGTCTCCTTGACAGGTAGGAAATGAGCAACCTTGGAGAGTTGGTCAACGACGACAAGAATAGCATCGTGACCTTTCTGAGACTTGGGAAGACCAGTAATGAAATCCATCTGCACTTTATCCCACTTCCATAGAGGAATAGGGAGCGGTTGCAGAATTCAAGCAGGCTTCTGATGTTCTGCTTTCACGCGACGACATACGTCACATTCAGCAACGTATCGAGCAATGTCCTGCTTCATTCTAGACCACCAGTACCTCTGTCGGAGAACGCGATACATCTTAGTGCTACCCGGATGGATAGACAGCGTTGTATCATGAGCCTCCTTCATGACCTTGTCAGTCATAAGCTCGAAGCGAGGTACTATGATGCGGTCTCTAAAATATAATGTTCCATCTTCAGCAACTGAGAAATCCCGGTACTTATCAAGGTGAAGCTCTTTCTTCATCAGGTCAATCTCAGCATCTTTGGCTTGCGCTTCCTTAACAGCCTTTTGAAGGTCTGGCTGTACCACAAGGTTATTAAGAGAACCTTGAGGAACAATTCGCAGATTCAGCTGATTCAATTCTGCATAGAGACGAGGTTGAGCTCGCCTAACCATGAGGTTGTTGCAATATGACTTGCGGCTTAGGGCATCGGCCATCACGTTAGCCTTGCCTGGGGTATATGAAATACCGCAGTCATAGTCCGTAATTGTTTCTAACCATCGTTGCTGACGGAGATTAAGATCCAGTTGGGTGAACAAGTATTTCAGACTCTGGTGATCGGTATAAATCTCACACTGGTTACCCAGAAGGTAATGTCGCCATAACTTTAATGCATAGATCACTACAGCAAGTTCAAGATCACGCACCGGATAATTTTCTTCATGCGGACGCAGTTGACATGAAGCATACGCAATCACTCTTCGTTCTTGCATTAGGACACAGCCTAATCCCTGACAATAGGCATCGCAGTATATGACAAAGTCCTTTCGAGAGTCAGGAGGAGCAAGCACTAGAGCAGAAGTAAGCTTGTCCTTGAGGGTCTAGAAACTTTCCTGACATTTGTCTGTCCACTCAAACTTAACGCCTTTGTGGAGCAGATTAGTCAAGGGCTTGGCGATCTTGGAGAAGTTCTCGACGAATCGGCGGCAATAACTGGCTAGACCGAGGAAGCTTCAGACTTGCTTGGCATTCTTCGGAGGAGTCCAGTCAAGGATAGCCTGAACATGCTCTCGGTTAACGGCAATACCGTCCTTGGAAATCACATGTCCAAGGTAAGTCACTTCAGAAAGCCAGAATTCACATTTGGAATACTTGGCATATAACTTGTGCTCTCGAAGCCTCTCCAGAACAAGGCGAAGATGTTCGGCATGTTCTTCCTTATTCTTCGAATATACTAGGATATCGTCCAGATATACCACGACAAACTTGTCGAGGTAGTCCATGAATATGTAATTCATTAAGCGGGAGAACGTAGCCGGAGCATTCGTTAGGCCAAATGACATGACAGTGTATTCATAGGAGCCATATCGAGTAACGAATGCAGTCTTCGGAATATCCTCTTCACGGACACGGATCTGGTGATAACCCAACCTCAAGTCGAGTTTAGAGAACACCGAAGATCGATGAACTTGCTGGATCCTACTCTCCGTGTGGACTCTGATGCAGAATCCGGTCTTATCGAATGACAACTCAGAGTATAATACAACTCGGAGAGAAAGGTTAAACAAAATAATGGAAAGGAAATGATTATCAGACTAATCAGATCAAAGACAGGGAAATCGCACTGAATCCAGCTCTCCGGGTGGATAGAATTAACGAGATCCTAAGTGTCGGTGTTAGTAATTTATTAAACCCAAATAGAAGAGAGATTAGAGTCCCGGAGTAAAGGTCGAGGAATAAAAGATCCTAATACCACCCAGTTGGCGACGTGGGCCCGTAAGCCTCACAACCAAGTTAGTAAAACAGTTTTCGGTTTCTAGACTCAACTTCGGCCAAGGAATGGGATAGGGGAATTCCTAGAGGCAGTCGGCTCTGATACCAACCTGCGTCGACCCCGGCTTAATCGTGCACTAACCATACACGCAAATGCACATGATCAAGTCTAAGGACTCACTTGAAGATATCACAACACAACTCTAAAACATAAATAAATCATACAAGCTTTATATTACAAGCCAGGGCCTCGAGGGCTCGAATACATAGCTTGATGGCATACAAGTGTCAGCGGAAGCGTCAGATATCTGGGTACAGATATATTACAGAACAGAGAGATAAGCCTTCACAGAGGCGGGGCAAAATAAAATCTACGATCGAAAAGGCGTGGGCCTCCTGCCCTGGACCCTCCGATCCTACTCCTCGTCGTCAGACGGCTCCTCGTAGTAGTAGTACTCTCCGGGCTGGTAGTAGTAGTGGTCGTCGACGGGGACATCTGGCTTCGGGGCTCCGTTGTCTGGATGCGACAAATGGATAAAGGGGGAAAAGGGAAAATAAAGCAAACGTGAGTACTCATCCGAAGTACTCAGCAAGCAAGGATCTACACTACATATGCAACATTTTCAAAAGGGGGCTGTATATGTGGACTGGGCTGCAGAAATGCCAGGATAGACGGGGAAAGCCTAGTCCTATCGAAGACTAGCATCTTCAGCATCTTCAATGGTCTCGCAGCATTAGAAGAGAGCAGAATAACATAATGTAAATTATAGAAGTAATGTCATCAACCTCAGCCAGAGATTCTTCCTCGACTCCCTGCGAGAAAGCAATCCCAGAGCCGTACTATCCAGTTCTCATCTCATGTCATGTTCTAGTTGTACCGATCGGGATACAACTCCGAGTGTCCATTACCGTAGGACAGGCTATCGATAGAAGTTTCTTCCCTGCAGGGGTGCACCAACTTACCCACCACGCTCGCTTAACTCCGGCCGGACACACTTTTCTGGGTCATGCCCGGCCTCGGCTAAGCAACAGGCCACAACCCGACCAAATACTTAACAGAGAGGTCAGCACGCCGGACTAACCTATGTCCCCAGGGGTCTTGGGCCATCGCCCCGGACGCTCCTGCATGTTGCGTACACCGCCGGTGAGCAGACCTAGCAACCCCTTAATACAAGCGCGGTTGCGTTCCTAGTCCAACCCAGCGTGTGCCGTTCAGTTGCTGACGTCTATTAAGCTTCGGCTGAAGTATACGATGCAGAACGCCTATACTATGCCCACGTGATGGTTAGTGCTATCAGGCCAGAGGCCCCTCGGATCAAATATCCAAACCGTTAGTGGATTAGGAGCGCGCGGAAACGAGCAGAGACTCACGATCGATGTGACCCTGTCGCCCCGTCTCGAGGACTTGTGGCAAGGGCTAAGAATGCCCGGCCACGCCTCGTAGTTATCTCGCGGGCACCTCTCAGGTCAACCCGACTCCACATCACTTCGCATTCATGCTCGCGCGGGTACCCCTCAGGGCCGACCCGTCTTTAGTATCATGGTTCATAGTGAAGTCATAATATCCAAGGTAGTTGTGTGTCTGACACCGAAGGGAACCCTGAGGAATCACCCTCGATGGAATTCCCGCTCGATGTTATCATCAAGGTGAACGAAGGAGGAATCACCCTCAAGGTCCACACTTGAGAGGTTGCGCGACGGCGTCGGTATCGGGGGTGGTGTAGGAGGAATCACCCTCGCTTACCACGACCGATTAACTAACCTACAAGGTTATCATCAGAAGTGCTGACGAGGTATCACCCTCGGCACTCGATAGTAACCCAGCAGTGTCGAGCAACATAGGGGAAGTGACGTGCGGTCCCCGGGTCTGATCTTAGATCCCGTTGCTCGGGTCTTCTGAGAGTCCAGCGGGGCAGTCGGGACAAGTGAGTCTCTGATAAGGCTCTACCCATCCTATACTAAACAGTTTAGGAGAACAGGCAGGTATCAAAAGTAGGCTACAATAAAACAGGCTATGCAGCAGATATAGGACAACAGTAGCAGCAGTACTTCTAATGCAAGCATAAGAGAGAAGAGAGTGGGCGATATCGGAATGCTCAAAACGGGGGCGCTTGCCTGTCTGCTCGACGGCAAGGGCAGGGTCATCGGGGACGTATTCGTACTCCGGAGCGGCGTCTGCCTCAGGAGCTACGGCAACGTCGGGGTCTACCGAAAGAGAAGAGGGGGAGGAAACAAGTAAATATAATGCAAACAGATGCAACACAGTGCGTGCGATGCTATGATGCAGTGCAGGGTTGCCTAAATATGCCTCTAAGTCATTTTAGTTATTTTTAGAATTAATCTGGGATTTATTAACCGGTGTGTGTGCACTATTCATCTACCGAAATCGGGCTCGGAGTTATGAGTTCTCCTACGTAGGAGGTTCCGACAAGGAAACAGACGGCATGATCAGACTCGTCTCGTTGTTCTGAGCAACTTTCGTGTTTTAACTTTTTCGATCCGAGCTACGGTTTAAAAGTTATTAATTTTCGAAGCTTAAATGATTTTCTAGAATTATTTTTATTATCAGAATTGAATTATGACGTCAGCATGACGTGTTGCTGACATCAGCAGGTCAACAGTGACGCTGACCTGGTCAAACCTGACATGTGGGACCCACATGTCAGCCTCTGTTTAGACTAACAGTGGATTAGTTTAATTAGCAGGGTTAATTAGGGAGTGGGCCCCATCTGTCAGTGAGACATTAGTATAACTATTTTGTTTTTATTAATTAAAATGTTTAATTAGGTTAATTAACCACGGGGCCCACATGTCAGTGACTGGGCCACCCCGTCAGCGCAGTTGACCAGACAACTGGGTCAACTGGGCCAGCGGGGGCCCAGCGTCACTGACTGGGAGGTGGGGCCCCATCGTGCCACCTCAGCAGCCGGCGCCGGAGTAGCTCCGGTGACCAGAACAACGGCGGCGCCTCACCGGAGTTCGTCGGGATCGCGCTGTGGGGCTACGTTTCACGTGCGGCTTGCCACGTTCGAAAGCTGGATGAGCGCCGCGTCTAGTGGTGCGGTCGGATGGGCTCGGAGGTGGACGGAACTGCGCCGGCGACGAGTGACAGCGGCGGTGGAGTTCGGGACCTCGCGGATCCGGCGAAAAACAGCGCAAGGGCTCGAGTTGATCATCTAAGAAGTAGCAGTAGCACTCCAGGAGCTCACCAGAGCCACTGGCTCGAGCCATAGGGGCTCGAGAGCGCGCTGATGGCTGCGGCGGCGGCGGCCAGAGCATGGCAACGTCGGTAGCTCATCGGAGGCATCTTAGCACGCGGAGAAGGAAGCAGGGGAAGGGGCGGAGCTCACCTAGCGGCTATGTAAAGCCTCTGTTAGCTTAGTAGCAGCAGGGGCTCGAGGTCGACGGGGATCGCCGGCGTTGAGGAAGAAGAGGGGCGGCTTGATCTGCTCATCGTGGAGCTTCCCGGCGCCATCCAGAGGCACCAGAGGTTGTGGAAGACGACGGCGGAGCTCCTCGACATGTTCAGCGGGCACGGGGCCGGCGGTGGTCGCGGGAACGACGGAGTTGCGGCGGCGAACGCGCTCGGTGGTCGGATCTGGAAAGGGGGAGAGACAAAGCGAGCGAGGAGAGGAGGAGGGGAAATGACTGAGGAGGTCCAGGGGAGCTGCTCGGCTCCGCCTTATCCTCTCCAGCTCCTGTATCGTCGGTGGCGTCGGCGTGTCGCGCGCCCGCTGGCGCGCGCGCGCTCGGCCAAGGTGCCGGCGACATGCAGGAGAGAGGTAAGGGGAGATGGGCCTGCTGGGCTGGGCCAGTGCACTGTGCACTTGGTCGAGTCCAGTTTAAGCCTTTTTCTTTTTCTTATTTTCTGTTTCACTTTTCTTTTCTGTTTTGATTTAGTTAGGGCACTTTTGCATTTTTGTAAAGTATGAGAATTGTCCCAAATATTGTAATGCAATATTAGCCTTTACCAAAAATTGGTTTGAGCCAAATTGGGTTCCATTTGAAATTGAAATGATTTTAAATGGATTTAATATTGCTGTTTTGGTGCTGTTTCAATTTGTTTAAGTCACTTAATTAATACAAGTATTACTGGTGATATTTTTTTATGTGTGTTCTAGAATATGTGCTAATTAGTGAACATTTTTCCAAAGGTGTTTGAGCAAACTTATTTTGCACTTTTGAATTTGAGCTGATTTTCAGATTGGAGTTTGAATTATTTTGGTTAACCACTATGACTAGGCACTGCAAATGATATGACTTGGCAATATTAGCAGTTGATCACAGTGGCTATTACACAGGGGTGTTACACGCCCCCTGGCTTGTGGGCCCCTCGGAGGTCCTCTAACCCTAATTCCACCTCTCTAAATTCCAAAATATTCCCCAACCATCAGAAGCATCCACCAAAATACTTTTTCGCCACCGCAAGCCTCTGTTCTTGTGTGTTGCCGTTCTTCTCCTGCAAGCCCGAAGATATCAGCGGCAAGGGTAGAAACCTTAGCGCCTGCCAGCGGGAAACGAGTGGAGGACTCACGCTGGGGGCTGCACTGGGGGCTGCGTTGAGGGCTGAGCCCCGGGCTGACGACGACAATTTCCGGCGCGCTCGTAGAGCCTGCCGGGAACTCATCGCCCGTGGAAGTCCTTGACCTCTTCAACGCCCTTTCTGCCAAGATTTCTGTATCACTGTAGAGACAGGACAAAGCAAGGCTATGAGATTACTCCGAAAATTTGGGAGATAAAGGCTATAACAGGATACTTACTCTTCCTCTTCTTGTTCCGGGCTGAAGCCAGAGATGTCAAAATCGACGTCCGTTGCAGTGTCTGTGTGGGGAGGCTGAGGAGGGGTCCTAGGTCGCTTGGCTGTGGCAGGTGCAGGAGGTCGACGTGGTTCCGCCACCTCAGCCTCTGGTACGGCTGTGTGAGACGCCCCTGCCGCCTCGACAGTTGCCGCAGGTGTGTGTCTCGCGCGCCGCACAGGTTGTTGTCAAACTCCTTGCCGCAGCGCAGTCTTACCAGCCGCCTCCTTGCCGGGAGCCTCGCTGCTTGAAGAGGGTTGGCTTGCCGGGATGCTAGAAGCGGCCTTTCGAAGAATGCGCTTGGTCTTCTTCGGAGCTGGGGGCTCTTCCTGCGGCTCTTCTTCGGCTACATCTTCGCCAGACGAGCCTTCGGCGGCTGCGCTGCTCTATTCCCCGGCAGCCTCAGCCTCCCCGGCAAGGTTTTCTTCCATCACAACCTCCGCGTCGCTGGTTTCCCATTCTGTGAAACCGACGCTGCCGGCCTCCGCGGCAAGATTCACTTCTTCCACCCTAGTGGCAATATATGCTACTTCTTCGTCAGTGGTGGCGCGAATGAAGTCCGTCTCTTCCCGGATGGCCCTCTCCGACAAGTTGTCGAAGAATTTTTGTGCTTCCTCCTCGGTTGGCTCGGCCCAAGTCGCGTCAAGACCATGGGCGTTGAACATTGGCATGAAGGCAATGATTGACCCCAGTGCGGAGTTGTTGCACAAAGGGACTATTCTTGCCGGCAACGGATGTTTGTCATCGCGCTGGAATAGCTTGTGGCGGAGAGCGCCAAGCTGCATGGCTGTCAAATTGTTGTTCAATCTAGGGCGCAGCCTCATGATGTCCACTGCGTTCTGGTACTCCCAAGCTGGTCTTCCCCTGCTCTGCAGGAGGGCGATGCGGCGGTGGAGGAAATCGAAGCCGATCATCTCCATTGTGAGCCCGGCAGCTTTCAGGCGAAGGATTCTGGTGGTGGCAATCGTGAGCCTCTCGTCCTCCGCGGCGAGATCACTCCAGTCGCTACCGCGAACCGCCTTCTGCCGTCGAGGCGAATAGAACGGATGGGGATCTGCTTCCTTGATCCAGCACCACTCAGACCGCCATTCATCCCACTTCTCGCGGTAGACCCCATCTGGGTATATCTCCTTATTCCAAGCCTGTGGAATCCAGGCGATAGAACCGGAAAGGGCCTCCCCCTTTTGAATGCGAGGAATAAAGTAATGGCGGAAGAGGGCAGTGTTGGGAGTTACTCCGGCAAAATTTTCACAGAGATGAGCGAAGACGGACATACACATTACGGCGTTCGGCGTGAAATCAAGAAGATGGAAGCCGTATGTGTACATAATGTCGTTGAAGAAATCAGAGAATGGAGGACAGAGTCCGCAATAGAAATAAGCGGTGAAGAAGTGATATCTGTCAGGTCCGCTTTTGGAACAAGAACCTGGAATCACGCGAGTTGCGGGGTGAGCTTGCGTCCCCTTCGCCCACATGCACTGGTACCGGTTCTTCAAGGCCCTTGCATCGAGCGTCGGAGCGAAGACGACGTACTTCTTCCGCATCTTCACCAGCTCGCTCTCCGGGACATCGGCCTTCGTCTCCTTGCTCTTGCCTTTGCCCTTGCTAGCCTTGGGCGGCATGGCGATTGCGAAGGTGGAGGTTGAGGATAGCGCGGGTGCGGAAGCGAAGAGCGGATGAGGAAAAGTCTGGCTTTGAGCTCGAGAAGGGGAAAATAATGGCGGAGTCCAGATTGGGAAGAAGAAGGGGTAAATAGGCTGCGCCTCTGCAGTTTCCCTTTTTATGGGGAAGGAGCGAGGCCACCTCTTTTACTCCCCAATGTAAATACGCCTCTTCAGGCATGCTGCAGTTGCAGCCTTTCAGCACACGCTTCCCACGTCGCGCATTCAGCGCGCGTAGTGGGGGGCACAGTAAGCGGGATATTTACGAGCAGTTAATCCCCTGCCACGCGTGCCCGTGCACTGTTTAGGCCTAGCCCAACAACGCCTCGCGCTCGTGTGTGGCCTAGGCCCGGGGGCTCCTGTCGGTGTACTAAGTATTGGGCCATTAGTACCCCGTACTTGTGCACGGGCAGTTGTAGCCATACTCGCGGCCAGGCTTGTCGCGGAACAGTTGGAGGTTAATTTGAGTTATCGAAGAAACACTCAAGTCAAGGATCTGAGGATCAGTAGATAAGAAGAGCTGAAGACCAAAAACCAGCCTCCCCGGCAAGATCTTGCCGGGGTGGCCTGTGAATCCCGGCAAGATTCAGCGCCCGGCAAGATTCTGCCACTGTGCCATCACTTCAGCACAGCAATCGGCCTGACATTCTGGGTCCTTCTCTGGATGCGTGGCAATGCGCCAATGGAGGAGAGCTTAAGCGGTGCTAATGGGATGGCTCCTTTTTCCATCCCCAAGAAATGAGGACACCTAAACGGACACCTCACGGTGCATTAAATGCATTCGTCCTAATCCGTCAGTGGTTAGGTATGATGACCCTGTAGCTACTTTACACCTCAATGTATGTACATTTTGCCACTGTGGTGACCCCTTTGAACGTATAAAAGGAGGCCCAAGGCAACTGCTACAGGGGAGGAGGATCTTCTGGCCCATCCTGCATGCGTAGCTGCTCTTTGAACGTACTGTTCATCGCAAGCGCTCCTGGAGCCTGGGCTCAAGAACACTCTTAATAAAACAAGGCAGGAGTAGGGTTTTATGCTGATCAGCGGCCCGAACCTGGGTAAAATCACCAGGGAGAGGTGAAAACCGCCCCCGTCGTGCCACCTCCGTCAACCGCGCCGTCCTCAAGAGCGTCCCCGGCAAGAGTTACCACCGACGTGCCCATCTTAGTTGAGGAGGAGCCGGTACGCATGGGTACCGGCAACATTTCCCCGGCAGCCAACATTGCCGGGAGGGGCGAGGCCACCTCTCAACAACTCGACGGAGGTAACTGCTTGCCTTAGAGCGCTTGCTATCCTTTTCTTTATCCTTCTTTCTTTTTGTCTTCTCGAACTTCAACCTTGATTTTATTTTGTTTCCTTCCTTCGTCCTCTAGAATTCCCTGTGATGGAACACATGGATGTCGACGTTGTCATCGAGGAGACTGCCAGAGACGCCGCCACCAAAGCTGACAGGATCACGGCTAGCGAGGCCGCCAAAGATGCCACTATCGAGGTCAGCGAAACTGTTGCCGAGGAAGCCGCCAAGGAATCTGCCGAGAGGGCCGGCAAGGAGACTGATGACCACACTGACGGCATTCCTGCCGCAGGAGTGCCAGGCGCTACATTGGCCACAGAGCCCCTAGACACCGGTGAGACGAACATCGAGGACCAACCATCGACGTCCAAAGCTCCCTCATCGAGAAAATATCTCAAGGTTGGCGACAACCTATTCATCAACCTGCCGGGCACGGCAAATATTGAAACGCCGGCCGAAGGGGAAACCTTTGATGAAGAAATCATCACCGCTGCCGGGCTCAAAATCAATGATGATCCAAGCACCAGCAATGGCAAATCTGAAGAGGATCAACTCCTCCAGGCCATGGGCGAAAATTTCCGCAAGCTCCAAGCACTCCACCGTGCTCGGAAAGAGAAAGCAGATTCCAGAATGGTAGTTGTCGAGGCAGCCGAAGCAGGCTTTCAGAAGCGCATTGAGCAGACGCGGATCTGGTACGTCGAGGCTCTTCAGGAGTTGACTACCAGCTGGGAACAAGTGAGCCAAAGCTGGACGGAGCTCCTCTTGAAATAATCTGACATGGAGAAGGCGCAGGAAGAAGCTGCACAAAGAACTGCCGCTGAAGATGCTCTCCTGACGGAGCGTCGCATTGCACTTGACGCCCATGAGGAAGATCTTGTCGCACGTGAGCAGGCGCTCGCCGCCAAGCTTCACGGAAAAGATGAGGAGATCGATAAGCTTGTCGCGCAACGGATCCAGGAGCTGGAGCAAAAGCACAAGGAGGCGCTCGAAGCTCTAACTGTAGATCACGCCGGCAAGCTCAAGGAGGCCGTCGATGCTGCCGAGGCTGTAGAGGCCGCCAAGAATGAGCTGAGCGACAAAGTGAAGAAGCTGGAAGAGAATCTTGAAGAACACGACAAGGAGCTCTCGACGCTTAAAGGGGACAGGGAGAAAACTCTCCACAGCCTGGCGGAGATGCAAGTTGCCATGTCCGACAAGACCAAGCAGCTTACTTCAGCCAACGATGCCATTGCCGATCTGAAGCTAAAGCTGACCACGCTGGAGAAGTCCCTCAAGGACGGCAGGGCCCGCGAGAAGGCCCTAAGCAAAGATCTTCAGGAAGAGAGGAACTTGCTTAAGAGCGCTGCCGCCGCCCAAATTGACTATGAAAAGGGTGTGAAAATCTGGACTGATCGCCTTGTCGACACCGTAGAAAGGTTCACATCACAATTGCCAACCATGGGCCAGGATGGCCTGCAAAACTTTAGGTATTCCTCTGAAGAAAGAATATCTTCGAGCGCCAGGTTGACCATGTTCTTCGAAAGCATCATTGATGCTTTGAAGCTGCTACAGTCCAACCGAGCGACCCAACTGGCCAATGAATCCCGCAAACTTTGCCGGGCCGTCCTCCGCAAGGTACTTGTCAAGGTGGTGCATAAGAACCCTGGCGTTGATCTCAGCAACATGCTCGACCACTTGCCGAAGGATGCAGATCTCAAGGCACTTGAGGATCTTGTCGCGCCCATCCTTGAGAAGGTAGATTCAATCAAGAGGATCGAGGGCCAGCGCAGGGACTAGCCGCCTCATTTTACCTTGTCGCCACCATTCCATGCCAAAAGACAATCAAGTCTTATGTTAGAACTGCGACAATTTATTGATGTAATATAACTTGCGTATGTTTGGGTATATGCATGCTATTTCCCTTGTCTGATTTCTTTATGTACGGAGTACACCCTACGCTTACTGAAAACTTGCCGGCGCGCAACCTGCCGCGAGCGCTGGGTGCGGGACTTCAGCAGCCTGCTGGAGGTGCAGCGGCCGGCAAGACACCTTGGCGTTCTCAGTGCAGCCACTTAAATTGTTGAGCGGACTCGAAACAAAATAAGGGCGCAACCGATTACGACAAGGATTCCTTCACGTGCAGGTTTTCCATACAAAAGTCAAAATCGTCTAAGGAAAATAGCTTTGTAATAAAATAAACTTGCTTAAAGTTTCATGACTTAGCTTTCTGTCATTGTTCTTCCTCCGGTCAGGCGTCAATTCTGAACGTCGCCAACTGGTACTCATATCTTCCTTCCCCCCTCGGCAAACGTGCGCGCGAGGAATCCTTCTATCTTTTGAGAAAAAGAAAGAAGAGAAAATAAAGATATGGAACCTTGGCGGTTCGTTAGTACTTACCGGGAACAAGTGTCATACAACATCTTAGACAAGCATGCATATATATATATATGAACATGGAAATCGATAAGGAAATGCACAACACTTAAACTTATTCAACTGGGCTCAGGGTCTGCGCCTGGCTTTGTACAAAGGATTACATACCTTGCCGGCAAGACTTGTACAAAAGGTGGTTGCCGGGGGCCCTCGGCAACCGCGCCTTATGGGTAGAACTTGCGAAGATGCTCGATATTCCAGGAGTTGCTCACTGGAACGCCATCTTCGGTCTCCAGGCGGACAGTGCCGGGCCTGGTGACTCGCACTACCCGATAAGGGCCTTCCCACTTCGGCTTCAACTTGTTTGAATTCTTGGCAGACTGAATCCGTCGAAGAACAAGGTCGCCTTCCTCAAGACTTTGGGCATGAACTTTGCGGCTATGGTAGCGGCGCAAAGCTTGCTGGTAGCGTGCAGCTCACACAACAGCCTGAAGACGATTCTCCTCAAGGAGGACAGCATCATCTTGCCGCAGTTGCTCTTGCTCAAGCTCATTATAAGCGAGCACTCGAGGTGATCCATATATGAGTTCCATGGGGAGAACTGCTTCCACTCCGTAGACCAGAGCGAAGGGTGTCTGGCCAGTGGCTCGATTTGGTGTCGTTCTGATTGACCAAAGAACCACCGGCAACTCATCAATCCAGCGTCTTCCACATTTTCTCAGCTTGTCAAAAGTTCTGGTCCTGAGACCGCGCAACACTTCAGCATTAGCCCTCTCTGCTTGGCCGTTGCTTCTCGGGTGAGCAATAGAGGCAAAACAAATTTTGCTGCCAAGGTCTTGGACGTACTGCATGAAGGTGCGACTTGTGAATTGCGTGCCATTGTCGGTGATGATCCTGTTGGGCACACCGAAACGACAAACTATTCCTTTAAAGAACTTGACGGCTGACTGTGCTGTCACCTTTCTCACCGCTTCCACCTCCGGCCACTTTGTGAACTTGTCGATCGCAACGTACAAGTACTCAAAGCCCCCGGTAGCACGGGGGAAGGGGCCCAGTATGTCGAGCCCCCAGACAAAAAATGGCCAGGAGAGAGGGATCGTCTGAAGAGCTTGAGCTGGCTGATGTGATTTTTTCGAATGAAACTAGCACGCTTCACACTTGGTTACTAGTGCAGTTGCATCCTGGAGAGCGGTGGGCCAAAAGAAACCTTGCCGGAATGCCTTCCCGACAAGTGCTCTTGATCCTATGTGAGAGCCACATATGCTTCCATGTATCTCTGCCAACAGCTCTAGTCCATCCTCCCGAGGAATGCACTTCAATTTCACACCGTTTGGTCTCTTTCTGTACAAGACATCATTGAGGAACTGGTACATAGCAGACTGACGGGCTACTCTTTCCGCTTCTTCCTGTTCCTCAGGGAGTTCTCCTGTCTGAAGAAAATGGACAATGTGCTATGCCCATGCTGGAGCCTGGGGCTCGACAGCTAGGACTAAAGGCATCTCTTCCGCCAAGGGAACATTTGTCTCAACAGCGAAAGCATGAGGTTCCACCGGAGCCTGTTGTTCCCCGGCAGGCTTGTCGCTGATCCCGGTAAGTTCCTTGCCGGCGGCTTCAGGAAGCTCTGCCAGAAAGTACTGTCCAGAATTCAGCTTTCTTCTCTTTTCTTGTCTCATTGATGGTGCCACAGATGGTTGAGTCAAATGGAGCACAAAAGTTCCTGGTTCCACAGGCAACTTGAGGGCAGCACGCTTTGACAGGTCGTCAGCAATACTGTTTTCGGCATGAGGAATGTGCTTCATTTGCAGACCATCAAAGCGCTCTTCCATTTTTCTCACTTCATCTACGTAAGCTTGCATCAACGGACTCTGATAATTCTTGTTAACTTGCCTGACAACAAGCTGCGAATCGCCTCTGATGACGAGCTTCTTGATACCAAGGTCTGCCGCGATCCTGAGACTGGCAAGCAGCCCTTCGTACTCCGCAGTGTTGTTTGTCGAACTCTCCCGGAGGAAATGCATCTGGATTACATACTTGAGGTGCTCTCCGGTGGGTGCGACAAGCAGCACGCCAGCACCGGCACCTTGTAGCGAAAAAGCCCCGTCAAAGTACATAACCCATTCTTGATCAATTTCCTTGCTGGGGAGAGTCATTTCTTGAACCTCTTCGTCTGGCATTGGGGTTCATTCCGCAATGAACTCTGCCAAGGCCCTGCTCTGAATTGTCGAAGTACTTTCAAACTTGAGACCAAAACTTGACAATTCCAACGCCCACTCTACAATCCTGCCGGTTGCCTCTGGATTTCGCAAAATCCGCTGTAATGGAAAGTGAGTGGCGACGGTGATTTCATGTGCTTGAAAATAATGGCGCAGCTTCCTTGAGGCCATAAGGAGGCCGAAGAGCAACTTTTGCACACCAGAGTATCTTGACCTAGCTCATTGCAAAAGGGAGCTAACAAAATAAACTGGGCGCTGCACCATCTTTTTCTTTTGCACTGGTTCTTCTGACTGCGCAGATCCTGTCTTGCCGAGACCAATCCTTGCCGGGGAAGATCCTGCCATGTCACTTGGCGGTCCTGCCGTTGGTGTTGCCTCCTCATCAGCTTCTCTCTACGCCACTAACGCAGCACTAACCACTTGATTTGTCGCTGCCAGGTACAACAGCAACGGCTCTTGTGGTTTAGGCGCGACTAGTGTTGGCGGAGAAGAAATGTATCTCTTCAAATTTTGCAGTGCAGCCTCCACTTCCGGAGTCCATTTCATTGGACCTGCCTTCTTCAAAATTTTGAAAAAGGGCAGGGCGCGCTCAGCAGATTTGGAAATAAACCTGCATAGGGCAGCAACACAACCGGCAAGACGACGTACATCCTTGACGCGTCTTGGCGCTTCAATCTGCTCGATAGCTTTGATCTTGTTGAGGTTCTCTTCGATCCCTCGCTGAGATACAAAGAACCCGAGAAGCTTGCCGGAAGGAACACCAAACACGCACTTCTCAGGATTGAGCTTCAAATTGATCTTGCGCAGATTTGCAAATGTTTCTTCTAGATCTTGTATGAGCGTCCCTTGTCCTTGGTTTTGACTACTATGTCATCCATGTATGCTTCCATATTTCTCTGGAGCTGAGGCTCAAAACCAATTTGGACCGCTCTCACAAATGTAGAACCAGCACTTTTCAACCCAAAAGGCATTCGTATAAAACAATACGTACCACATGGGGTGATAAATGCGGTCTTTTCTTCATCTTCTTTCACCATAAAGATCTGATGGTACCCTGAGTAGGCATCAAGGAACGACAGTAGGTCACAACCAGCAGTGGAGTCCACAATCTGGTCGATGCGCGGCAAGGGAAAGGAATCTTTTGGATAGGCTTTATTGATGTCTGTATAATCAATACACAGCCTCCATTTCCCATTCGCCTTGCGCACTACAACCGGATTGGCCAACCACGTTGGGTGAAGCACTCCTCTGACCAATCCTGCCGCTTCTAGCTTCCTGATTTCTTCGGCAATGAATTCTTGCCGCTCCAAGGCTTGCTTCCTGACACTCTGCTTGACGGGCCACACGTGAGGACAGACAGCAAGGTGGTTCTCAATTACCTCCCAGGGAACACCGGGGATGTCAGACGGTTGCCATGCAAACACGTCAACATTCGCCCGTAGGAAGGCAATGAGCGCGCTTTCCTATTTGTCATCTAGGGTGGAACTTATGGTGAAAGTTCCTCCCGTTCCGTCCTCCCTGACGGGCACCTTCTTGGTCTCTGGTGGAGAAGCCTTGGATTTCTTGTTCTTGCCGGTGGAACTCTCTGGTGCATCCTCAATGGAAGCGCAGCACTCCGAGGAGGTGCGCTTGCCGGAGTTTGCGCCAAGATTCTTGTCGGTCTTCTTCTTCCCCCCGGGAGTTCCAGTGGCAGGAGCAGATGCCTTGACGGTAGGTGCTGCAACTGCTTCCCGGTAGAGTTGGTCGGCACAGATGAGCGCATCCTTTTTGTCGGAGTGGATAGTAATGACACTCAACGGCCCGGGCATCTTCAGCACATTATACGTATAGTGTGACGCCGCCATGAACTTAGCCAGCGCTGGGCGGCCAAGGATCCCATTGTACGACATAGGGATCTTGGTGACATCAAACACTACCTTCTCTGTCCTGTAGTTGAGCTCGCTACCAAATGTCACCGGTAGCGTAATCTTGCCCTTTGGTTGGGTCCTTCCTAGATTGACCCCTTGAAACATGCCCGTTTCCTCGAGACCTTCATCAGAAATTTGGAGCCTCTTGAGCACGTCCGGCTAGATTAGGTTCAGTCCGGCCCCACTGTCAACTAGCATTTTTGTCACCATGAGGTTGCGGATTGTCGGTGAGACCAACAATGGCAAGCACCCGACCGCGGTTGTGCGATCAGGGTGATCCTCGGCGTCAAAAATGATAGGCGTGTTGGACCACTTCAGGGGTTTACGCGCATCGAACGATGGCTCCGTTGCATTAACTTCTCGCACCCACTGTTTAAGTCGACGGTGGGAAGAATGCAATGAGGCGCCTCCGTCGATACACATGGCCTCTGTAGCTTTTTGAAATTCTTGCTCACTGGACTCATCATCTTCTTCATCATCATCATCACCCTCTTCTTTGTCACGGCCTCGAGCGGGCCTCTCTCTTTGTTGCTTGGCCTTGCCGCGGCGACCCCCTCGGCCACCACGCTTCTTGCCGGACACCTCAGCACCATCCTGGGCCTTCTCCTTGTCTCGTCTCTCGTACTCAGCTCTCTGCTTCTCGACAAGCTGCTCAACTTGCCGGCAGTTTTGGAGATCGTGGCCCTTGGTGCGATGAATCTTGCAATACTGCTTGCCGGGGCTTTCCGACTTGTCGGTGGCTGCCAAGGCCTGGCAGGAGGCGCACCCAGCAACTTCCTTGCCGGGGTCGTCAACCTTGGCCTTCTTGGCGGTGCCGGGGTTGCCGGATTCCTCGACAGCAAGCACGGCCTTGCCTCTGTGCCTCTTGTTCCGCCGCCGGCCTTTCTTTGACGGGGTTGCAGTGTCTTCATCTTCTGACTCGTCCCCTGCGCTCGCCAAGGAGTTTTCTCCCTTCTTCAGCCCGAGCGCACTTTTCCGCCAAAGCGTAAAGCTCGGCAATACTCCTGACCTTGTTCATCGCCAGCTCTTCACGCATTTTGCGGTTACACACGTTCTGATGAAACGCGCTAACAACAGTGGCAGGGTGAACGTCGGGAATATTGTATTGCACTCGGCTAAACCTCTAGATAAACTTGCGCAGGGATTCGCCCTCCTTCTGAGGGATGAAATGCAAATCACTCTCTTGGCCAGGAGCTTGGTGGCCTCCAACAAAGGCGCCAACAAACTGATGGCACAGATCTGACCAAGAAGAAATAGAATTCTCCGGCAGATGCATTAACCACGACCTGACGTTGGGTTTGAGCACCAATGGGAAGTAGTTGGCAAGTATCTTGTCATCTCGGCCCCCGGCAACCTGCACCGCAACGGTGTAGATGCTCAAGAACTCTGAGGGGTGAGTCTTGCCGTCATATTTCTCCGGGACCTCTGGCTTGAAGGTTCGCGAATTGGGCCACTGGACTTGCCGCAGCTCACAGGTAAACGCTAGAGTACCTACCTCATAAGGCAAGTCGCCTGCGTCCCCTGGTGCAGGCTTGTCAACAGCAGGCCCTGCGCGCTTATCAGATTGATGACGCGCTTCCCATCACCGCTCGATGGTAGTTCGAGCGTCCTCTTTGCTTCGTTCCTGGAGAACTTGACGCTGGTCGCGGAGCATCCGTGGATCGGACGATGCCGTGGAATCATCATCACGGCCATCAGTCCACCGGGTTGTCGACCGCAGCTGCTGTCGTGGAGGGGAGTGCACCGTGGTCGCACCGCCTCCGGTCTTCTCCGCATCGGCTCGCGCCGGATCGATGGACCGCCGTTGTGAGGGCCCTGCCTCCTGCGGCCCATCTTTGTTGGCGAAGCCAATGAGGCTCTGGATAGTAGCTCGCCACTCCTCCATCTTCTCCGGAGCAGGAGGGAAATCGAGGAGCAGCTGCGCATGTGCCAAAGTTTCCGCTAGCGTAGGTGGCGGCGACAGGTGCGAGGTACGTGAGGTGCTCTGACTCCTAACAACGTTAGAAGGAGCACCATCACGATCACGCGATCGTGCGCCACCACCTCCGGCAGTTTGACGTGCATGCTGGGCCTGCGCACCTTAGGATCGATGCGCAGAAGTCCTTTCATGGGGACGCCCTGAACCACCTGCGCCATGGTGCTGCTCATCGCACACGACCTGAGAAGGCCGTGACTCTTGCGCCGGCGCGGGAGTCCTAGAAGGCGTCCTCCGATCTCTGGAGTTCGTCACACCGCCCGTAGGCAGCACAGCTCCATCTCTAGATCCAGCGGCGTGTGGGTTGTCGTTGCCGTTGCGAACGACGCCGCTCGCCTGGCTTGGGTCACCGGAACACCGTGGAGGCTCTAAACCTCTTCCTTCTGCATCTACACCATCACCCGTACGCGAAGGCATAGGCAAAACAGATGTAGATGGTTGCGCCGTTGCGGCACTCTTCTTCTTGGGTGGCATGATGATGAAGATGATGAAGAAACTAAGGCGCCGATCACTGGATGAGGTTCGCGCAACCTTCTTCCCCCTACCTGGCGTGCCAAAGATGTCGGCGTGCGACACCTATGGGATCCCAAAGGACCCCTTCACGATTCGGTAGGGAGAGAGGTATGCACAAAGAGCAGAACCAGCGATCAACGTGGGGCGATTTTACCCAGGTTCGGGCCGCTGATCAGCGTAAAACCCTACTCCTGCCTTGTTTTATTAAGAGTGTTCTTGAGCCCAGGCTCTAGGAGCGCTTGCGATGAATAGTATGTTCAAAGAGCAGCTACGCATGCAGGATGGGCCAGAAGATCCTCCTCCCCTGTAGCAATTGCCTTGGGCCTCCTTTTATACGTTCAAAGGGGTCACCACAGTGGCAAAATGTACATACATTGAGGTGTAAAGTAGCTACAGGGTCATCATACCTAACCACTGACGGATTAGGACGAATGCATTTAATTCACCGTGAGGTGTCCGTTTAGGTGTCCTCATTTCTTGGGGATGGAAAAAGGAGCCATCCCATCAGCACTGCTTAAGCTCTCCTCCACTGGCGCGTTGCCACGCATCCAGAGAAGGACCCAGAATGTCAGGCCGGTTGCTGTGCTGAAGTGGTGGCACAGTGGCAGAATCTTGCCGGGTGCTGAATCTTGCCGGGCTTCACAGGCCACCCCGGCAAGATCTTGCCGGGGAGGCTGATTTTCGGTCTTCAGCTCTTCTTATCTGCTGATCCTCAGATCCTTGACTTGAGTGTTTCTTCGATAACTCAAATTAACCTCCAACTGTTCCTCGACAAGCCTGGCCGCGAGTATGGCTACAACTGCCCGTGCACAATTACGGGGTACTAATGGCCCAATACTTAGTACACCGACACTGTGAGATCCCATCTTGGGGCCTTTTCCGGTGATCTGCCGGAGGGGGATTCGATCACGGAGGGCCTCTACATCAACCTTGCTGCCCTTTCGATGATGCGTGAGTAGTTTAACACAGAACTACGGGTCCATAACTAGTAGCTAGATGTCTTCTTCTCTCTCTTTGATCTTCAATACAATGTTCTCCTTGATGTTCTTGGAGATCTATTCGATGTAATACTTTTTTGCGGTGTGTTTGTTGAGATCCGATGAATTGTGGATTTATGCTTATATTATCTACGAATATTATTTGAGTCTTCTCTGAACTCTTTTATGCATGATTAAGATATATTTGTATTTCTCTTCGAACTATCGATTTGGTTTGGCCAACTAGATTGGTTTTTCTTGCAATGGGAGTGGTGCTTTGTTTTGGGTTCAATCTTGCGGTATCCTCACCCAGTGACAGAAGGGGTAGCAAGGCACGTATTGTATTATTTCCATCAAGGATAAAAAGATGGGGTTTATATCATATTGCTTGAGTTTATCCCTCTACATCATGTCATCTTACTTAAGGCGTTACTCCGTTCTTATGAACATAATACTCTAGATGCATGCTGGATAGCGGTCGATGTGTGGAGTAATAGTAGTAGATGCAGGCAGGAGTCGGTCTACTTGTCACGGACGTGATGCCTATATTCATGATCATTGCCTTAGATATCGGCATAACTTTGCGCTTTTCTATCAATTGCTCAACAGTAATTTGTTTACTCACCGTATGCTATCTTCAAGAGAGAAGCCTCTAGTGAACTTATGGCCCCCGGGTCTATTTTCCATCATATATTTTCAGATCTATAAACCAAAATACCCAAAAATACCTTGCTGCAATTTATTTATATTTACTTTAGTTTTCTCTTTTATTTATCTTTTATACCTATCTCTATTAGATCTCACTCTTGTTCCTGACCGTGAAGGGATTGACAAACCCTTTTTCATGTTGTGTGCAAGTGTTTGTTAGTTTGTGCAGGTGCATAGATTGGAGACTTGCTTGTGCCTCCTACTGGATTGACACCTTGTTTCTTAACTGAGGGAAATACTTATCTCTACTTTGCTGCATCACCCTTTCCTCTTCAAGGGAAAAATCAACGCAAGCTCAAGAAGTAGCAGGAAGAATTTCTGGCGCCGTTGCCGGGGAGGTTCTACATCAAGCCTACAAAGTACCCATCACAAACTCTCATCTCTTGCATTACATTATTTGCCATTTGCCTCTCATTTTCCTCTCCCCCACTTCTAAAACATTTTTAGAAAAACACAAAAATATTTTCCTTTTTATTCGCCCTTCTTTCGTTCGTCTTTTCATTTGCCTTTTGTTTGCTTGTGTGCTAGATTGCTTACTTTGTCATGATGTCTCAAGAAAATACCAAATTGTGTGCCTTTTCCAACACTAATAATAATGATTTTATTAGTACTTCGATTGCTCCCACCACTAGTGCGGAATCTTATGAAATTAATGGCGCTTTGTTGAATCTTGTTATGAAAGAACAATTTTCCGGCTTTCTTAGTGAAGATGCCGCATCCCATCTAAACACTTATGTTGAGTTATGTGATATGCAAAAGAAAAAAGATGTGGATAATTATATTGTTAAATTGAAGCTATTTCCGTTCTCACTACGAGATCGTGCTAAAACTTGGTTTTCATCTTTGCCTAAAAATAGTATTGATTCATGGGATAAGTGTAAAGATGATTTTATTTCCAAGTATTTTCCTCCCGCTAAGATCATCTCCCTTAGGAATGATATAATGAATTTTAAGCAACTTGATCATGAACATGTTGCACAATCTTGGGAGAGGATGAAATTGATGATAAGAAATTGCCCTACTCATGGTTTAAGTTTATGGATGATCATACAAAAAATTTATGCCGGATTGAATTTTGCATCTAGAAATCTTTTAGATTCTGCCACGGGAGGTACTTTTATGGAAATTACATTAGGAGAAGCTACTAAACTCCTAGATAATATTATGGCAAATTACTCTCAATGGCATACCGAAAGATCTTCCACTAGTAAAAAAGTGCATGATATTGAAGAAATTAATACTTTGAGTGGAAAGATGGATGAACTTATGAAATTGTTTGCTAGTAAGAGTGCTCCTATTGATCCTAGTGATATGCCTTTGTCCACTTTGATTGAGAATAATAATGAATCTATGGATGTGAATTTTGTTGGTAGAAACAATTTTGGTAATAACGCGTATAGAGGTAACTTCAACCCTAGGCCGTTTCCTAGTAAGTCCTCTAATAATTATGGCAATGCCTACAACAATTCTTATGGAAATTATAATAAAATACGCTCTGATCTTGAGAATAATATTAAAGATTTCATTAATTCTCAAAAGAATTTCAATGCTATGGTAGAAGAAAAATTGCTTAAGATTGTTGATTTGGCTAGGAACATTGGTAGAATTTCTCTTGAGATTGATTCTTTGAAGATTAGATCTATGCCACCCAATCATGATATTAATGAATCTATAAAATCTATTAAAATTTCTATGAATGAATGTAAAGAAAGAACCGCTAGGATGCGTGCTAAACGAGATTGGTTTGTAAAATTGTGATTTCTATTTCTTGTGATAATAATGATGAAGATCTTAAAGCGATTGGTGTGACTCTTATTGAATATTTGTTTGCTAATATAAATCTTGATAAATATGGGACTGGAGATGAGTTAACTTTAGCTAGAAGGCTTCCCAATAATTTGGAGTTTAAAGATCTTAATGAAAAAATTGATAAAAGTGGGATTGGAGAGGTCAAAACTTTAAGTAGCGATGAACCCACTCTTTTGGATTTCAAGGACTTTAATTATGATAATTGTTCTTTAATAGATTGTATTTCCTTGTTGCAATCCATGTTAAATTCACCTCATGCTTACAATCAAAATAAAGCTTTTACTAAACATATCGTTGATGCTATGATGAAATCGTTTGAAGAACTTGAGTTGGAAGTTTCTATCCCTAGAAAGCTTTATGATGAGTGGGGACCTACTATTAAGATTAAAATTAAATATTATGAGTGTAATTCTTGGTGTGATTTGGGTTCTAGCGTTTCCATGATTCCAAAAACTTCATGTGATGTGCTAGGTTTTCGTGAATTTGATGATTGTTCTTTAAATTTGCATCTAGCGGATTCCACTATTAAGAAACCTATGGGAAGGATTAATGATGTTCTTATTGTTGCAAATATGAATTATGTTCCCATAGATTTTATTGTGCTTGATATAGATTGGAATCCTACATGTCCTATTATTCTTGGTAGACCTTTCCTTAGAACGATTGGTGCAATTATTGATATGAAAGAAGGAAACATTAGATTTCAATTTCCGTTAAGGAAGGGCATGGAACAATTTCCAAGAAAGAAAATTAAGTTGACATATGAATCTATTATGAGGGCTACTTATGGATTCATACCAAAGATGACAATACCTTGATCTATGTTTTATGCCTAGCTAGGGGCGTTAAACAATAGCGCTTGTTGGGAGGCAACCCAATTTTATTTTTATGTTTTTGGTTCTATTTTTTAATAAATAAACATTATTACCTCTCTAATAATTGTGTTTTCATGTTTTAATTAGTGTTTGAGCCAAGTAAGACCATTGGGAAGGTCTATGGTGATAGTTGATTTCATCTTGCTGGAAAACAGAAACTTTTACGCTCAGTGCAAGAAATTTAGAAAATCACAGAAATGTGATTTTGATCCGAATTTTTTACAAAAGATTTACCTACAAATTTCCCAGGTTTTTGACAGATTCTATTTTCTATGTGTTGTTTGCTTATTTTGATGAATCTATGGGTAGTATTGGGGGTATGAACCATGGAGAAGTTGGAATACAGTAGATATAACACCAATATAAATTAATAATGAGTTCACAACAGTACCCAAAGTGGTGATTTATTTTATTATACTAACGGATCTTATGAGTTTTCTGTTGAGTTTTGTGTTGTGATGTTTTCAAGTTTTGGGTAAAGATTTGATGGACAACGGAATAAGGAGTGGCAAGAGCCTAACCTTGGGGATGACCAAGGCACCCCAAGGTAATATTCAAGGACAACCAAGCAGCTAAGCTTGGGGATTCCCCGGATGGCATCCCCTCTTTTGTCTTCAATCCATTGGTAAATTTACTTGAGGCTATATTTTTATTCACCACATGATATGTGTTTTGCTTGGAGCGTATTGTATGATATGAGTCTTTGATTTTTAGTTTGCCACAATCATCCTTGCTGTACACACCTTTTTAGAGGGACACACACTAATCATGAGTTTATTAGAATACTCTATGTGCTTCACTTATATCTTTTGAGCTAGGCAGTTTGCTCTAGTGCTTCACTTATATCTTTTTAGAGCACGGCGGTGGCTTTATTTTATAGAAATTGATGAACTCGCATGCTTCACTTATATTATTTTGAGAGTCTTAAACAGCATGGTAATTTTCTTAGGTTATGAATTTAGTCCTAATATGATGGGCATCCAAGAGGGGTATAATAAAAACTTTCATATAAAAGAGCATTGAATAGATGAGAAGTTTGATTCCTTGCATTTGTTTTGAGATATAAAGATGGTGATATTAGAGTCATGCTAGTGAGTAATTGTGGATTGGTAGAAATACTTGTGTTAAAGTTTGTGATTCATGTAGGATGCACGTATGGTGAACCGTTATGTGATGAAGTCGGAGTATGATTTATTTTTTGATTGTCTTCCTTATGAGTGGCGGTCGGGGACGAGCGATGGTCTTTTCCTACCAATCTATCCCCCTAGGAGCATGCATGTAGTACTTTGTTTCGATGGCTAATAAATTTTTGCAATAAGTATGTGATTTCTTTATGACTAATGTTGAGTCCATGGATTATACGCACTCTCACCCTTCCACCATTGCTAGCCTCTCTAGTACCGCGCAACTTTCGCCGGTGCATTAAACCCACCATATACCCTTCCTCAAAATAGCCACCATACCTACCTATTATGGCATTTCCATAGCCATTCCGAGATATATTGCCATGCAACTTCCACCGTTCCGTTTATTATGACACATACCATCATTGTCATATTGCTTTGCATGATCATGTAGTTGGCATAGTATTTGTGGCAAGGACACCGTTCATATTTTTTATACATGTCACTCTTGATCATTGCACATCCCGGTACACCGCCGGAGGCATTCATATAGATTCATATCTTGTTCTAGTATCAAGTTGTAATTCTTGAGTTGTAAGTAAATAAAAGTGTGATGATCATCATTATTAGAGCATTGTCCCATGTGAGGAAAGGATGATGGAAGCTATGATTCCCTCACAAGTTGGGATGAGTCTCCGGACTTCATAAAAAATAAAAGAGGCCAAAGAAGCCCAAATAAAAAATAAAAGAGGCCAAAGAAGCCCAAACAAAAAAAGAGAAAAGAAAAAATGAGAGAAATGAGAGAAGGGACAATGTTACTATCCTTTTTCCACACTTGTGCTTCAAAGTAGCACCATGATCTTCATGATAGAGAGTCTCCTATTTTGTCACTTTCATATACTAGTGGGAATTTTTCATTATAGAACTTGGATTGTATATTCCAATGATGGGGTTCCTGAAATTGCCCTAGGTCTTCGTGAGCAAGCAAGTTGGATGCACACCCACTTAGTTTCTTTTTGAGCTTTCATACACTTATAGATCTAGTGCATCTGTTACATGGCAATCCCTACTCACTTGCATCGATATCAATTGATGGGCGTCTCCATAGCCCATTAATTTTCCTAGTTGATGTGAGACTTTCTCCTTCTTTTTGCCTTCTCCACAACCACCATATTCTATTCCACCTATAGTGCTATATGCCTGGCTCACGCTCATGTATTGCGTGAAAGTTGAAAAAGTTTGTGAACATCAAAAGTATGAAACAATTGCTTGGCTTGTCATCGGGGCTGTGCATGATTTGAATATTTTGTAGGGATAACTTTCTTTGGCCATGTTATTTTGAGAAGACACAATTGCTTTATTAGTATGCTTGAAGTATTATTGTTTTTATGTTAATATTAAACTTTTGTTCTGAATCTTATGGATCCGAATATTCATGCCACAATAAATAAGATTGCATTAATAAATATGTTAGGTAGCATTCCACATGAAAAAAATCTGTTTTTACCATTTACCTACTCGAGGACGAGCAGGAATTAAGCTTGGGGATGCTTGATACGTCTCCAATGTATCTATAATTTTTTATTGTTCCATGCTATTATATTATCTGTTTTGGATGTTTTATATGCATTAATATGCTATTTTATATTATTTTTGGGACTAACTTATTAACCTAGAGCCCAGTGCCCGTTTATGTTTTTTCCTTGTTTTTGAGTTTTACAGAAAAGAAATATCAAACGGAGTCCAAACAGAATAAAACTTTCACGATGATTTTTCTTGGACCAGAAGACACCTACGTAACTTGGAGAGAGGGCCAGAGGAGTCCCGAGGAGGCCACAAGCTTGCAGGGTGCGCCCTAGGGGGGTGCATGATACGTCTTCGTCGTATCTACTTTTCCTAACGCTTTTCCTCTTGTTTTCTGCAGAACTACCATGGTGTTGTTTTTGTGCAGAAATAAAAGTTCTTGGAATGGAACGAAACTTTGCGATGATTTTTTATACAATAAAAGATAATTTCTGGAGCCAAGAACCACCGGAGGGGGGCACCTGGGTGGGCACAACCCACCAGGGCGCGCCACCCCCTCCACGCGCGCCCAGGTGGGTTGTCCCCACCTGGTGGCCCCGCAGACCCTGAAACCGACGCTATAAAATCACATATTTCTAGAAAAAAATCAGGGAGAAAGAATTATTGCGTTCCGCGAGACGGAGCCGCTGCCACCTCCTGTTCTTCATCGGGAGGCCAGATCTGGAGTCCGTTTGGGGCTCCGGAGAGGGGAATCTTCGGTATTCGTCATCACCAACCCTTCTTCATCGCCAATTCCATGATGCTCCCCACCGGGAGTGAGTAATTCCTTCGTAGGCTCGCTGGTCAGTGAGGTGTTGGATGAGATTCATCATGTAATCGAGTTAGTTTTGTTAGGGCTTGATCCCTAGTATCCATTATGTTCTGAGATTGATGTTGCTATGACTTTGCCATGCTTAATGCTTGTCACCTTGGGCCCAGGTGCCATGATTTCAGATCTGAACCGTTTATGTTATCACCATTATATCTATGTTCTAGATCCGATCTTGCAAGTTATAGTCACCTACTACGTGTTATGATCCGGCAACCCCGGAGTGACAATAGTCGGGACACTTCCCGGTGATGACCGTAGTTTGAGGAGTTCATGTATTCACCGTGAGTTAATGCTTTGTTCCGGTTCTCTATTAAAAGGAGGCCTTAATATCCCTTAGTTTCCAATAGGACCCTGCTGCCACGGGAGGGTAGGACAAAAGATGTCATGCAAGTTCTTTCCATAAGCACGTATGACTATTTACGGAATACATGCCTGCATTATATTTATGAACTGGAGCTAGTGCCGTATCGCCCTAGGTTATAACTGTCACATGATGAATATCATCCAATGAATTACCGATCCAATGCCTACGATTTTCCTACATATTGTTCTTGCTAAGTTACTACTGCAACTGTTACTGTTGCACTTGCTACAAAATCACTGCTAACACTGTTACCGTTACTATTGATGTTGCTACTACTATCATACTACTTTGCTACTGATCACTTTGCTGCAGATAATTAATCTCCAGGTGTGGTTGAATTGACAACTTAGCTGCTAATACTTACAAATATTCTCTGGCTCCCCTTGTGTCGAATCTATAAATTTGGGTTGAATACTCTACCCTCGAAAACTGTTGCAATCCCCTATACTTGTGGGTTATCAAGACCTTTTTCTGGCGCCGTTGCCGGGGAGCATAGCTATATTTGTTGAGTCACTTGGGATTATTATCAAATTATCACTATGAAGAATCTGAAGGATGCTAAGACTAAGATTTTTTCCTCTAAGACGAGGGGAGGTAAGGAACTGCCATCCAGCTCCGCTTTAGATTCACCTTCTGTTATAAGTAAACATGCAACACCACCACATGCTATTAATTCTGATATGTCGCAAGTTATTAATGATGCTACTTCTGCTATGAATGCTTATGATGATGCCAGTACCATGCTTGATGATGATGTACCACTAGGTGAATTTCTTGATGAACAAATTGCTAGAGTAAGACAACATGATATTGTTGAAACTGATGATGATCTTGAAACTGAAAATCTTGAAACACCTGCTAGAACTAGCCCTCCGAGATATGAATTGCCAAAGGTACCGGAAGGCTATGTTATCGGTGAGGAGGCAACTAGAGATATTCTTGCTTGTAAGGATAGAGATGATCTAGAGAAATTATTATGCAAGTACAAAGAAAAATCTCTGAATGCTAGAATGAAATATGATCCTAATTTTGCTACTTCACCTATCTTTGTTGATGATAAGGATTATGAATTCTCTGTCGACCCAGAGTTAATTACTCTGGTTGAATCTGATCCTTTCCATGGTTATGAAACTGAAACTGTTGTGGCACATCTTACTAAGTTAAATGACATAGCCACCCTTTTTTCTCATGATGAGAAAATTTGCTATTACTATATTCTCAAATTATTTCCGTTCTCATTAAAGGGTGATGCTAAAGCTTGGTACAATACTCTTGCTCCTGGTTGTGTGCGTAGTCCCCAGGATATGATTTATTACTTCTCTGAAAAATATTTTCCTGCTCATATGAAACAAGCTGCCTTACAGGAAATATTTAACTTTGCGCAAATTGAAGAAGAGAGTCTCCCACAAGCTTGGGGGAGGCTTGTCCAATTGCTTAATGCTTTGCCTGATCATCCTCTTAAGAAAAATGAAATACTTGATATCTTCTATAAAGGACTAACCGATGCTTCTAGGGACTTCTTAGATAGTTGTGCTGGTTGTGTTTTCATGGAACGAACTATTGGACAAGCCAAAGAACTATTGAATAACATATTGAAAAATTATGATGATTGGACTCCTCCTGAAACACCGCCTAAACCCACTCCGAAGAAGAGGGGTATCCTATATCTCAGTCCTGAAGATATGCAAGAGGCAAAGAATCTATGAAGGAAAAGGGTATTAAAGCTGAGGATGTTAAAATTTTACCTCCTATTGAAGAAATACATGGGCTTGATACACCACCACCACCTGCGGTTGTAGAGGTAAATTCTCTAATGAAATTCAATGACAATGATAATCCTCACAATATGCACCCTAGCCAATGCCTTTATGAGTTTGAAAACTATATTAGAAAACAAGATCACTTCAATGCAAATGTTATGAAACAATTGAAATACAATTCTGATATGATTGCTCGCTTAAGTGACTTGTTATTTAAAATCTCAAATGATGTTAGAGGTGTAGGGAAGCATGCTTCTATGGTTCAAACTCAGCTAGAACAGTTGCTAAATCTCAAAGAGAACTGCTTGACGAAATGAATAATAATATCAATGATCATGTTGTTAGAGTAATGACTAGAGGAGGTAGAATGACTCAGGAACCACTTTATCCTGAGGGACACCCAAAAAGAATTGAACAAGACTCTCAAAGAGTTGACACTGATGCACGTAGTCCTCCTAAAAAGAAAAAGAAAAAGAAAAACAATAGGACTTTGCATGCCTCTAGTGAACCTGAAGTAGAAAAACCTCCCGATAATGATAATGAAGTCTCTATCTCTGATGCTGAAACTCAATCTGGTAGTGAACACTCACCTTCTGATAATGAAAAATATAATGATGAGGTTCATGAAGACACTCAAACAAATAATAAGAAACCAGACAATGATGTTGAGATAGAACCAACAGTTGATCTTGATAACCCACAACCTAAGAATAAAAGATATGATAAAAGAGACTTTGTTGCCAGAAAACATGGAAAGGAAAGAGAACCATGGGTTCAAAAACCTATGCCCTTTCCGCCTAAGTCAACTAAAAAGAAAGATGATGAAGAATTTGAACGCTTTGCTAAAATGCTGAGGCCAGTCTTTCTGCGTACTCGCTTGACTGATATCCTTAAAATGCCTCATGCAAAGTACATGAAAGACATCATCACCAATAAGAGAAAAATACCAGAAGCTGAAATCTCCACTATGATTGCTAATTATACCTTTAAAGATGCGGTACCTAAAAAACTTGGAGATCCGGGAATACCAACTATACCTTGCTCCATCAAAAGAAATTATGTGAAAACTGCTTTGTGTGGTTTAGGAGCTGGTGTTAGTGTTATGCCTTTCTCTTTATATAAAAGGCTTAACTTGAATAAACTCACACCTACTGAAATATCTTTGCAAATGGCTGACAAATCAACTGCCATACCTATCGGTATTTGTGAGGATGTGCCCATTGTTGTTGCTAATGTTACTATTTTGACTGACTTTGTTATACTTGAGATGCCCGAGGACGACAACATGTCAATTATCCTTGGTAGACCCTTTTTGAATACTGCAGGGGCTGTTATTGATTGCAATAAAAGCAAGGTCACTTTTCATATCAATGGTAATAAGCATACGGTGCACTTTCCGAAGAAACAATTTCAAGTGAATGGTATTAATGTTATTGAAAAATCTCCGACAATCACTATTGGAAGTTTTCAACTACCTCTATCTACTGTTAAAAAGAAATATGAAATGCTTATTGTTGGGGAAATTCATATCCCCGTTGAGGTAACTTAGTGATTTACGAAAGTTCTTCGGTTTCATGCTAATCGAAAGTGGTTGTTAATAAGACTTGATCAACCTTATTAATGGATCATTTTTGAGAGGTATGAAGTTGATGAATTTAGTGAGCACTACCTTCTATCCCTACCTTTAGTTTTCTGTTTTTATTAGTTAAATAAAATAAAATGCCATGTTTTGTTTGTTTTCTGAGTTTTCCGTGCATTAAAAAAATGACCCAAAAATAAAAGTTCTCAGAATGCTCTGAAAAGTTAATACGATTTTTTTCTGAATATTTAAGAATTTTTTGGCAAATAATATCAGAGGGAGGTACACCAGGCGGGCACAACCCACCTGGGCACGCCAGGACCCCCAAGCGCGCCCTTGTGGGTTGTGGTCCCCACATGGGCCCCCTCACTTATCTCTTCATCCCACATCATCACCTACCTCCAGAAAAAATTCACCATTGCTCTTGCTCTTGTGTTCTTGCTCTCAAACCCGCACATTTTGATCTCTTTGCTCGAAGCTCCATTTCTGAAACTGTTTCAGGGGATTGTTGCTTGGTATATGACTCCTCCGTGTGTCCAATTAGTTTTTGCTTTAGTTGTTTATATTTTGAATAATTAGCTACTTTTGGTGCTGCTGAAGATGAGCTTGCATGTTGAATTCTTAGAGTTTTAAGTAGTTTGAATGCTTGATATGGCCTCTATGCTTCCCTATGAGTAGTTGCTATCAATCTTGTTAAGTTTTGTTGAGAAAAAATTTGTGGACTAAAAATTTCAGAATTTTGCTCATAGGAAAAACATGAGTATCTTTAGGAAGTTTGCTTCCAAGAAGAACTCCAAGGGAGTAATTGGGGAGTCATCTGACAGTGATCTCCGCACCCGGAGGTTGGCGGAGTTACGGTCGTGCGAATGGCCGCATACCCCGTTCATGGAAGGGGCCGGAATCCTCCAAGAGTTTGCATAATATGCTGCTAATACCAGCCTCACCGACTTCATCACAGTTGAATGCGAACAGTATCATCTCCTCACAAATTCCTTTGTGCAAAGTTTTACTTTCCTTCCTAAGAATAATCCCACTGAAGTGCAGTTTAATTTATACGCTAAACCCCATCAGATACCGCTTACTGAATTTTGTGAAATATGCTTGCTTCCTTCTGATGGTGGGTTCGTAGAGCCTAGGCTTGCAGAGTTTGAAGGTTTTTACCGTACTCTGTCTATGGGGGACGAGAGAGGAGTGTCGAGTGTCACCGCCACTAGCTTGCAATTTCCTGCTGTTCATTATTTTGCTCTTTTCATTGCAAAGTGCTTGCTTGCTAGAGAAAAGGTGGGTGCACTCAGTGCCCCAGACCTTGCTGTTTTACGTCGTGCACTAGAAGGCGACAACACTTATAGCTTGGGAGTTATTGTGGCACGCCGCCTCCACATTAATAAATCCAAGGGTAAAATACATGGTGGTATTTATGCTACTCGCCTGGCAGCTCACTTTAATGTTCAGATACGCCAGCATGATTACCTTTTGCCCAAGGTTCACCTAGATCGCGCTGCTATGGAATACCATCAGTTTATTGCTGCCGATTATCCTGACATTCCTCTTCCTTATAATCTGGTTTTTAGTGTGAAAACTCATGATATTATTCCACTTCCTGCACCTGCTTTGTTTGATCCCATTGCCAGGGGTGGACACAGGATTATGCCTGCGGACATCATCGCTTACCGGAACAACCAGGCTGCGGCACAGGAGGAGCCTCAGCAGTGGGACCCTCAGGTGCCCGCACCTCAGCACTTCAACATAGGACCTCATGGCTTCTACGAGTGGTGATTACCAAGTTAGGCCAAAAGCCTAAGCTTGGGGGAGTACGTATTTCCACCGACATTACATTCATGTTTACACATTTCATTTCAGTTGTCGGTGTCCACACTTTTTCATTGTATTGTCCATGTTAGAATTATTTTCTTGCTTTCTTCTTGTGTGTTTGAAAAACTTTGAGAAAATCCAAAAATATATTTCTTGCTTTTTTTTTATTTTTCTTCCTAGTTTAAATTGTTGTAGTACTAAAAAGAAAACTCAAAAAGATTTCCTTGTTCTTCTTTTGCTTGTTGGGAGCTTTCCTTTGTAAATAGTTTTCTCGTTTTTGTTTTTCCCCTTTTATTTGCTTTCTTTCAGAAAACCAAAAAGCTCCAAAAATATTTCAGTGTGTTTCTCTGAACTTCTTTTATTTTATTGAGTCATACCAAGGAGAAGACCACGATGAAAATGTTGAGTGGCTCTCATATGCATTATTGTTAATCTAACAAAGAGCCCAATTTAGCTTGTCTTCTCTTTTTGAATAAAATGTTTGCAGATTCCAACTTAGTCCACGGCACTCTTGCACTATTATTATTTTCAAATCGTTCGGTCGTGCAAGTGAAAGGCAATAATGACGATATTTGATGAACTGGCCGTGACAGAGAGAAACGGGTATGAACTCGACTTGTTTTGTTTTTGTAAATATGTTTAACCTAGTATCCATGATTCAGCCTATTATGATCAAACATGTTTGCAATGACAATTAGAGATTATAGTTTCTCATGCCATGCATAAGTAGCTAGGAGTGGATAATGATTTATCTTGGATGTCAACATTGCGTTAAAATGATTGTGATGTAGTATGATGATATGGTATCCTCCTCTGAATGTTCGAGTGGCTTGACTTGGCACATGTTCATGCATGTAGTTGAATCAAAACCAACATAGCCTCTATGATATTTATGTTCATGGTGTTCATATCCTACTCATGCTAGTATCCAATGTTACTTATACATAATGCATGTTCATGACCGTTGTTGCTCTTTAGCTGGCCGCTTCTCAACCTAATTGCTAGCCTTCGCCTGTACTAAGTGGGAATTCTGCTTGTACATCAAAAACCTTGAACCCAAGTTATTCTAGATGAGTCCACCATACCTACCTATATGCGGTATTACCCTGCCGTCCTAAGTAAATTTGCATGTGCCACCTCTAAAAACTTCAAATAAATATCCTTTTTGTGTGCCTAGATTGTTCATAGAGCGACAGGAGCTAGTCGGTATCTTCCATGCTAAGGGGGTTATTCTCAGGATGAGTGTTTATTCACTCACCATTGCATGAGAAAGGGGCGGTAATAGGGATTCCCAGTCCCGGATTCAAAAATTGCAAATAATTAAACAAAACTCCCCCAGGACTGATGTTGGTATGGACGGTACCCATGGATTCGGCTAGCCGTGGAGTGTGTTTGTTGGTGGAGGGGGAGTAACTCTTTACTTTTATCGCTTGGGAACCGCCACTAATGTGTTTAGCATGGAAGATATTGATAGCTGATGGCCGCGAAGTAAACAAGAAGGGTGCATGCCTCAAAATTTTATTTAACCTGTATTTTAAAAAACTTGAGCTCTGGCACCTCTGCAAATCACTGCTTCCCTCTGCGAAGGGACTATCTATTTACTTTTATGTTGTGTCATCACCCTCTCAAATAAGCGCCAGAACCTGAGAGCACTGTTGTCATGCTTATGCATTGTGTGTAGCTAATGTTGGGTGCATCATGACTGGATCTTTTCTACCATGAATTACAATGTTTAGTCACTGCTCGGACTTTGGAGGTGCTCTGCATTTATGTTTTGTGGTCTCAGAAAGGGCTAGCGAGATACCACTATTGTCATATTGTATCATGGTTGTTTTGACAACGTGTTATTGTTTGAGATATCTTATTATTGCTCGCTAGTTGATTATGTCATTGATATGAGTTAATATAATTTTTAAGAGTTATTGTCGACATGGTTAGTTATAATATTGGCTGAAAACCTGGGTGCTGTTTAAGCTTATTTATGCAAACAAGAGCAAAAGAGTTCGTAAAAGTTTTTCTTTTTCTCTTTCAGTTTATCAACTGAATTGCTTGAGGACAAGCAAAGGTTTAAGCTTGGGGGAGTTGATACATCTTCGTCGTATCTACTTTTCCTAATGCTTTTCCTCTTGTTTTGGACTCTAATTTGCATGATTTGAATGAAACTAACCCGGACTGACGCTGTTTTCAGTAGAACTACCATGGTGTTGTTTTTGTGCAGAAATAAAAGTTCTCGGAATGGAACGAAACTTTGCGAGGATTTTTTATAAAATAAAAGATAATTTCTGGAGCCAAGAACTACCAGAGGGGGGGCACCTGGGTGGGCACAACCAACCAGGGCGCGCCACCCCCTCCAAGCGCACCCAGGTGGGTTGTCCCCACCTGGTGGCCCCGCAGACCCTGAAACCGACGCTATAAAATTACATATTTCCAGAAAAAAATTAGGGAGAAAGAATTATCGCGTTCCGCGAGACGGAGCCGCTGCCACCTCATGTTCTTCATCGGGAGGCCAGATCTGGAGTCCGTTTGGGGCTTCAAAGAGGGGAATCTTCGGTATTCGTCATCACCAACCCTTCTCCATCGCCAATTCCATGATGCTCCCCACTGGGAGTGAGTAATTCCTTCGTAGGCTCGCTGGTCGGTGAGGAGTTGGATGAGATACATCATGTAATCGAGTTAGTTTTGTTAGGGCTTGATCCCTAGTATCCATTATGTTCTGAGATTGATGTTGCTATGACTTTGCCATGCTTAATGCTTGTCACCTTGGGCCCGGGTGCCATGATTTCAGATCTGAACCATTTATGTTATCACCATTATATCTATGTTCTAGATCCGATCTTGCAAGTTATAGTCACCTACTACGTGTTATGATCCGGCAACCCCAGAGTGACAATAGTCGGGACACTTCCCGGTGATGACCGTAGTTTGAGGAGTTCATGTATTCACCGTGTGTTAATGCTTTGTTCTGGTTCTCTATTTAAAGGAGGCATTAATATCCCTTAGTTTCCAATAGGACCCCGCTGCCACGGGAGGGTAGGACAAAAGATGTCATGCAAGTTCTTTCCATAAGCACGTATGACTATTTACGGAATAAATGCCTACATTATATTTATGAACTGGAGCTAGTGCCGTATCGCCCTAGGTTATAACTGTCACATGATGAATATCATCCAACGAATTACCGATCCAATGCCTACGATTTTCCTACATAGTGTTCTTGCGAAGTTACTACTGCTACTGTTACTGTTGCACTTGCTACAAAATCACTGCTATCACTGTTACCATTACTATTGCTGTTGCTACTACTATCAAAACTATCATACTACTTTGCTACTGATCACTTTGCTGCAGATAATTAATCTCCAGGTGTGGTTGAATTGACAACTCAGCTGCTAATACTTACAAATATTCTCTGGCTCCCCTTGTGTCGAATCTATAAATTTGGGTTGAATACTCTACCCTCGAAAACTATTGCGATCCCCTATACTTGTGGCTTATCAGTGCACCCCCTGGCTTGTGGGCCCCTCAGAGGTCCTCTAACCCTAATTCCATCTCTATAAATTCTAAAATATTCCCCAACCATCAGAAGCTTCCACCAAAATACTTTTTCGCCGCCGCAAGCCTCTGTTCCCGTGAGATCCCATCTTGGGGCCTTTTCCGGCGAGCTACCGGAGGGGATTCGATCACGGAGGGCCTCTACATCAACCTTGCTACCCTTTTGATGATGCGTGAGTAGTTTACCACAGACCTACGGGTCCATAGCTAGTAGCTAGATGACTTCTTCTCTCTCTTTGATCTTCAATACAATGTTCTCCTCGATGTTCTTGGAGATCTATTCGATGTAATACTTTTTTGCAGTGTGTTTGTTGAGATCCGATGAATTGTGGATTTATGATTAGATTATCTATGAATACTATTTGAGTCTTCTCTGAACTCTTTTATGCATGATTAAGATATCTTTGTATTTCTCTTCGAACTATCGGTTTGGTTTGGCCAACTAGATTGGTTTTTCTTGCAATGGGAGAGGTGCTTAGTTTTGGGTTCAATCTTACAGTGGCCTCACCCAGTGAGAGAAGGGGTAGCGAGGCACGTATTGTATTGTTGCCATCAAGGATAAAAAGATGGGGTTTATATCATATTGCTTGAGTTTATCCCTCTACATCATGTCATCTTACTTAAGGCGTTACTTCGTTCTTATGAACATAATACTCTAGATGCATGCTGGATAGCGGTCGATGTGTGGAGTAATAGTAGTAGATGCAGGCAGGAGTCGGTCTACTTGTCACGGACGTGATGCCTATATTCATGATCATTGCCTTAGATATTGTCATAACTTTGCGCTTTTCTATCAATTGCTTAATAGTAATTTGTTTACCCACCGTATGCTATCTTCAAGAGAGGAGCCTCTAGTGAAACCTATGGCCCCGGGTCTATTTTCCATCATATATTTTCAGATCTATAAACCAAAAAACCCAAAAATACCTTGCTTCAATTTATTTATATTTACTTTAGTTTTCTCTTTTATTTATCTTTTATACCTATCTCTATTAGATCTCACTCTTGTTCATGACCGTGAAGGGATTGACAACCCCTTTTTCGCGTTGTTTGCAAGTGTTTGTGAGTTTGTGCAGGTGCATAGATTGGAGACTTGCTTGTGCCTCCTACTGGATTGATACCTTGGTTCTTAACTGAGGGAAATACTTATCTCTACTTTGCTACATCACCCTTTCCTCTTCAATGGAAAAATCAACGCAAGACCAAGAAGTAGCAACGAAACATGTTACAATCGTCAGTAGCATGAGAAAAAGAGTTACGCCATTTACAATAAGCTCTTCTACCTAGTTCTTCTTGAGATGGAATCACATGCCCTTCTTTTATTCTAATTAACTTCCCTTGCAACAACATGTCAAAAATCTTGTCACACTTACTAACATCAAAAGTATATTTCATTTCCTCTCTTTTAGCTGGTGTGGGTTTTAGGGCAGCACATGCGAAAGGTTTTGACTTAGGTGCTCGAACCCATTCGGCCATACATATATCAACATCATCTTCACTAGCCGAATCACTATCATGCTCTACAACATTAACCGTAGGTTTGTCCTTTTCTTTGTTCTTATTATCTCTAAACCGGTTGTATGGTTTAACTTCTTTAGCATGGTTTTCCTGCGCCCAAGCCTTTTGCAAAACTTGGTTAACATCTGAAAGTTCTTGCCCTTCCAATTTATATCTAATATGAGCAAGCAAACCCGAAAAGGCAAGATCAGCTAAATCTTTTTTGGCTATGGTCAAACTGAAGCATCGGTTTTTGACATCTCTAAATCTTTTAATATAATCATAAACAGATTCATTGTGCTTTTGCTTAACCATTGTCAAATCTGAAAGTCTAAGTTCAGTTTCACCACCATAAAAGTACTCATGAAATTTCTACTCCAATTGGGCCCATGTTGCAATAGAGTTAGGAGCAAGCGATGTAAACCAAGTAAATGTAGTACCAGATAAAGACAAAGGAAATAATTTCACTCTAAAAATATCTGATGTACCAACTTCACTGTATTGTGGTAAAAATTATCCTACATGCTCAAAGATTGATCTACCATCTTCTCCTGTGAACTTAACAAAATCTAGAATTCTAAACCCATGAGGATAAGGTGTTGTGTCAAAATATTCAGGGTAGGGTTTTTGATATGCACATGCTCTACCCTTAGGTTCCAAGCCAAATTCTCTAAGTATATTAGCAAGTTGATCCTTAAAATTTTCAGTAGGCTGTGGAGAACTAGCTTGTGGCATAGATGCACCATAGGTACGTGGCGGTAACTCTGACAAAGAAGTTTGAGCATGATACATTTGCTACGGAGAACCATTAAAACACGCATCTGGCACCGGCCCGTAAGGAACCCCGGTACCAATAGGTGGCAAGGGTGGTGTGCTATATGCTACTGTTTGATAGTAGGATTGCTGCAGATTGGAATTAAAGCCAACACTTCGGTTATTGCTGCTGAAATTTTGTGGAACCGAAGTCAGAGTAGGAGTAGCAGCAGTAGGTACAAAATTATTGGCCGAATTGCCAATGTAATTTTGGCCACTTTGTTTATTGATTAACGGGATGTGGGGCTGCACAACATTGGGTACTGCAACGGGTGTATGCATAGGGTTAGGTAAATTAGTGAACCTACTATTTTTTGGAAGCACCGGCTGTTTCTCATAACGTTCATCATTGGCCTGTAATACCATTGAACGAATTTGACGAGGCAAGATGATCTGAATGTCCTTATTTAATTGCTCTCTGAACTCATCAAGTTTGCTAGCTACAGATTCAGTAATCGTGGGTGCTATGTCTGTCATTTGTTTGCCGTATTTACTAGCTACAGATGCATCCATTAGATGTGTAATCTCTTCTGTACAAGCAGTTTTACTTACCCCAGTAGGATGACTTGGTGTAGCTACCTTCTGGATGACATCGTTTCTTGTCCTTTGGAAGCCCGCCAACTTCTGCTTCAGCTTTTCGACCCTCTCTTTCTCAAGCTCCTGTTCAAGTTTCTGCCATTCATCCTCAGGTAGATCGTCAAGTGTAATGATGATGATGTTGTTGGGGTTGAGATCACTCCCGTCTTGGGGTCGGTGCTCATTGTGTTCCTCTTCTTCTTTCCCAACGGAGTCGCCAATTGTGTTGTTTCGCGAAATTGATCCACACAGCACAACAGAAACCTCACTTTCGTGGAGGTAAACCGACTGTTTTTCAATGCAAAATGGCAAAGATGAGCCAAACCCTAGGGTTGCTATGGCTGGGCAGAAGCTACGAGCTAGGTGCTGGAAAGAAAAGAACATAGGAGAAAAAGTAACGTCAGGTTGCAAAAGCATCGATTGATTCCTCCTTTTCCAATCGGCCAAGGCCTATATATAAGGCACGCTGGACTTTGCATTTAGGAGCAGGACTCCAGGTCCAAACCGAATAGGTTTTGGCCACTTTAAATTGGTTGCCATGTATACAGAAAAACCTGCCTGCTAGCCATGTCTCGTACAGGGCTTCATTGGCCTACAATGGAAATAATAAAACATTCCGGCCAGGACGCTAATCATACCAGATAATAGAAGTTTTATACTAGTTTTCTTGTTCACTTGCGCGACCCTCCATCCAGATGTGATCTTCCCTTCTACTTTTTCCCCAAGGAAATAACTTGCTTTGCCTGACTTGGTCTAAACATTAGCATATACACTAATCTGGCAGATCAAATAAACCTGTTAGCCAAATTATACCTGCAACACTTTGTTCGGTAATTTTAACATTCATTACTCCAAATTCTGAATCATCACCATAAATGTCTTCATATAAAACATGTATTTCATCATCAATAGGTTCCCTAGCCGTCTCCTCAAACCACTCATTACTAAATCCTTCACCAATCCTCTTAGTAATCCATTCCAATTTATCACAAGTATGGTGGTACAAAATTTTATTAATTTTAGCATAATGGACTCTCCTCCTAAGATTTCCACTATAAGCAAAATAATCCTTAGATTCCAAACTATGTATAGTGTCTTTATCATGAAGAAACTCTTCTATTAAATGGTGCTAAAAAATTATCCTATAAAAGGCAAAGATATAGTCAAATTCACCCATAAGGATGATAGTGGCAATCTTTTTAATTTTAGGATCATGAATGTTGAGAAGCTCATAAAATATCTTTTATAAGGCCAGATGAATATGCAAAAAAATTCTTTCTAACTTAACCACAAGCATAGCAATAGCATCCATATAGCAATTTGTTTTATCAAGAATAGATCCTCTAATTATTGGTATAACTCTTGTATAGTTAAGGAATTCCTGAATAATATTCTTCCGAATAATATTTCCGCTACCCACATGATATACTTTAGTTTTGAAATTCATGGGAGCCTTAGTCTCTGGCGGATCATGATTAAGATCAACGGATTTAAGTTATCCTCAAGAGATTCACTAGTGCTATCCTCACTAGCGCTTTCAATAATAACTTTCTCAAACTTCGGCATGATAGCAAATTCAAGCAAAACAAGCAAACTAGCAAACAATTTTTTTTTTGTGTTTTTGTAAAGTTGTTTTAGATGTGGGGGAGATGAATACGAGAGGCAAAGGCAAATAAAAAGGCAAATAAAATCAGAGAAAGTAGATGATAGTTTGTGCGAAGGTACTTGATAGGTTGTGATGATGTCTCCCCGGCAATGGCGCCAGAAATTCTTCCTGCTACTTGTGAGCTGCATTGAGATTTCCTCGAAGAGGAGAGAACATGCAGTACAGTAGAGATAAGTATTTCCCTCAGTTAAGAACTAAGGTTATCAATCCAGTAGGAGAATCACACAAAGCCTCCTGAACAGCACCTGCACACACAAAAGCAAATACTTGCACCCAACGCAAACAAGAGGGTTGTCAATCCAATGACGGTTATTTGCAAGGATTAAATCTTGTAGTGGTAGATAGATAAATGGCAAAGATAAAATAAAAAGAAAAAATAAAATTGCGGCAAAGTATTTTTTTGTTTTTATATATGATAAAAGTAGACCCGGGGGACATAGTTTTCACTAGAGGCTTCTCTCTCGAACACATAGCATACGGTGGGTAAACAAATTACTATTGGGCAATTAATAGAAAAGTGCATAGTTATGATGATATTCCAGGCAATGATCATGTATATAGGCATCACGTCCGAGACAAGAAGACCGACTCCTTCCTGCATCTACTACTATTACTCCACCCATCGACCGCTATCCAGTGATGACCCACAAGTATAGGGGATCAATCATAGTCCTTTCGACAAGTAAGAGTGTCGAACCTAACGAGGAGTAGAAGGAAATGACAACTGGTTTTCAGCAAGGTAATTCCTGCAAGCATTGAAATTGTCGGTAATAGGTGGTTTGATAGCAAGATAATTTATAACGGACAAGTAACGGTAATGGTAAATAAAGTGCAGCAAGATAGCCCAATCCTTTTTGTAGCAAAGGACAGGCCAAAATGGTCTCTTATAATAAGCAAAGCATTCTTGAGCGCACACGAGAAGTTCATCTACTCACTTTCATAATGTTGGTTTGATTCGCGTTCGCTACTTTGATAATTTGATATGTGGGTGGACCGGTGCTTGGGTGCTGTTCTTACTTGAACAAGCCTCCCACTTATGATTAACCCCCTCGCAAGCATCTGCAACTATGAGAAAATTATTAAGATAAAATCTAACCATAGCATTAAACATATGGATCCAAATCAGTCCTTTATGAAGTAGCTCATAAACTATGGTTTAAGCTTCTGTCACTCTAGCAACCCATCATCTAATAACTACTCCACAATGCATTCCCTTAGGCCCAAAGATGGTGAAGTGTCATGTAGTCGACGTTCACATGACACCACTAAGGGAATCACAACATACATATCATCAAAATATCGAACACATA